>OY755039.1:125472639-126970139 GCA_963576565.1 Aspidapion aeneum
ACTGTTCCTGCAGATTGTCAGGAAGTGTTTCAAACAAGGATAATTGATATACTTGTAATCGACGTTGCAGAACGTGAAAATGTTCAAATATGTTGCACACTTACTTTGGTCCATATATTGTTAATAAACAAGATATATGGTATTATCCTCGGTATTATCAAACCAATATTTTTGCATAGAATTTTATGATTGGGGTTTTGTTGTGACGAGGAATTCGGATTTTATAATTATTTTGTTATACATTATGCTTATGTGTTCAGTAGCTGGGATAGCATTTTTTATTTATTTTAGGAACTCTTTGTAGAATACTTTGCGCGAAAAAATCTGGTGAAGAAATCTTGCCAGTATATTTGGCGAGGTTTTATTTGGCCATTTCTCAAGCACTAAAGGCTTGCAACACCAAAAAAGAATGCGATGCGAGTCTCGTTGCGATATTGATGAATTCGGCAGATCTTTTTAGGTAAATATGGTTGTTACTTCTTACATAGTCTCAGTTTTACTTTATGGTTCAGAGGCCTCGACCTATAAAGGGCAGTTGGTAATTAGTATTATATCCAACAAAATTATGTCACGGCTTGGCGGGGATTGGTCGTGACTTGAACATAGTTTAACTATAAAATAATTAAAATTTCCTGTAGCCGTTAAGTCTGTGGAGGCGATGCAGAGTTACATGGGAATAAAAATATTAAATAGTTTAGGCAAACATCTAATTGTAAGGGTTTTGAAATAACACTTTTTTGTGCAGAGTTTAGTACATTAAAAAAAAATTGCACTTTTAGGAAGAGACTGAAATGCACCGTACATTTAAAACCCCATTGCGATAAGTGAAACGGTTCGGTTCATTTTGGACATGTATTTATGCTATAACGTATTTGTGCAAGCCTAAGGCAAAAAAGCTTTTTTTAAATGCCTCTTTAAAAAAATCTGATCATAGTTGTATGTGTTTTTAGGTTAGATTTCGACGGTGTAAGGATTCTGATACCCGCCTACATTTCTGCTTTGGAGTTGGTTTTACCAGACAAAGAACTCAACATCAATGCGAACGTGAATAAAGTGGAGCTTAGAAAATCAGCCATACAACTGCTGTTATCCATTTTAGTGCTGCCTTTGCATTTTCAAAATATTCC
Source organism: Aspidapion aeneum (assembly GCA_963576565.1). Lineage (NCBI taxonomy): Eukaryota > Metazoa > Arthropoda > Insecta > Coleoptera > Brentidae > Aspidapion > Aspidapion aeneum. The sequence continues at coordinate 125,473,767 of OY755039.1, forward strand.
TTTAAAAGAACTTATTTCCACCGGTAAGTCGTTCTTGACTTTGAAATATCTTAAAAATGACCCAACTTTGACTGACATAACGATTTAAAGAATCGAAGTAATGTCATATTTATTATTTATGACACAAATAAAATTAAAACTACATCGTAATAAATTTGCAAACCAATTGGCAAGCTATTTAAAATGCTCTGCCAATTTATGGGCACCTAAGGTAACACGATTCTTCCCCCACCCTTTGTTTTTGGCTTATGTGCGGTGAATGTTATCCATTTTTAAATGGGACCATCTAGAGCCAAAACCTAACCGCGGCACCAAATTTTATTAAAATCGGGCTCGCACTTTTTAAGTTATGCGCGTTGGTTGTTACAGACTTGCAGGCAGGCATACAGACAGACGACGCGACAAAAACTTTCAAAATCAACTGAAACGCAAAGATATATAAAAATTTTTGAAATCGGAGTACCTTTTTTTCTTATTCTTATTTTTTTGATCACCATAGCTCACTCTACTATAGTTATAGTATACGTAAGGTAAAATGTTATGTTTGAGCTTTTCTAAGCCCACACTGAACATTAAGCGCCGGTACACACACGCGTTTTTTTGCAGCGCGGTGACGCAGCGTTACCGCGTTTTTCTGACGAATGCACGCAAGACGAACGCGCGTTTGCCGCTCAACAGTGTGAATCGCGCCATTTATTTCATAGTATCACAAACCGCAATTGCGGTAACGCTGCGTCACCGCGTTGCAGAAAAACGCGTGTCTGCACCGGCGCTAAAGGTGATTTGTCAAAACCCACTGTGACTTTTGAAATAATTCGCGCGAAATGCGCGGTGTTGCCAAACTTTTTAAACTTAAATGCCCTTTATTTCGAAAACAACTAATATCTACCCTCATATGTAAACTTTTTTTTTATTTTGGCTTCCTCTTATTAATATTGTGAGTCATGCCGTTCACACCATGTATATTACTCTACTTTTATTTTTTCTTGATTTATTATTAATTTTTCCATAGTTATTATTATTTTACTCCATCTATGAAAAAATTACAACCTTTTTGAATATAAACAAAAAATAATTGTGGGAGATAAAACTCCAAAACAAAATCTCGACTAATATTAGGTTAAGTAAAAAACAGTTTTCCCAAAAGTTGTAGACCTTTTTATTACCTATAACTTTTATATTATACATTTTTTAATAGGAGGTCTAGTTTGCTGAAAATCTTCAAAAATCAATTTTTTTTTCAAGGGTATCAGATGGAAATCTTGCATAAAGACACTAGGCACTCTTTTCTACCAGAGTCATTTCTCCTCTGCTAGAAAAGGTGGGGTAGTGTCGTGATTCTTACCGACTAAAACCCCTCGACTGCGACTCCGGCTTGCTTAGGGGCTGGTCAGAGCAACTGCACTGCAGCCATTACTGGCTTATTTTGCACCCTCTTGATTCCTAGGCCAACCACTCTATTGGGTCTAGTTCAACTTCCTCCCAAATGTTAGGTGCCTTTGCAATACCTCGTAATGGTATATTACATGTTTTACTGTTTCCGGTTTCTGATTGCATAGTCTGTAGCTCAGGTCTCCCTGATACAGTCCCATCCGGTTTAGGTGAACTTTAACCGCCATATGGCCGGTCATGATTCCTATTATGGTTCTCACTTGCATCCTACTGTAACAGAGCAGGTCTTTTGTGAGTTTGGTATCTAGGCCTTTGATAAATGCTCTGCTGTGTCTGAGCCCCTGTTTTTCTAACCAGTGGCTTTCATGTTTTCCCCTTACCCAGAGCTTGAACTGGGATCTTATTGTACACTTTGGTATCCCCAGGGCTGGATTTGGTCCAATATATTTTTCTGACGATCCTTGTCTTGCTAGTTCGTCAGCTTTTTTATTGACTTAAATACCTCTGTGTATATATATATATATATAGATATATATATATATATATATATATATATATATATTTATCGGTTTCACAACGTTCTACGTCTTCCGATACCCAATCTCCACTCGTTTCTGTTTGCCCATAATTCATCATCTAGGCCTCTTATTCTTATTGCACTGTCTATTCCTTCTCTCCAGCTTCTCCTTGGCCGTCCTCGTTTTCTTCGGCCAGTTGGTTTCCATTGTAGTATTTGTTTAGGTAGTCTTTCATCATTCATTCTTTGTACATGTCCGTATCACACCAGTTGCTTGGTTCTTATATCATCCACTAAAGTACGTTCCCCCACTGTCATAATTTCTCTTATTCTTTGATTTGTAACTCTTTCTCTTTTTGATTTCCCTGCTGCTCTTCTCCAATAGTCAATCTCCGTAGCGGAAAGCATTTTTTCTGTTCTGTCCTTGATTGGCCATACTTCTGAGCCGTATGTAATAATACTTTTTACAATGGTGTTATATATAAGCTTTTTGTTATGTTTTGATATACTTTGGTCCCAAATTATTCCATTTAATAAAGTTATTGCTTTTCTTCCTTGTACGTTTCGATCTTTTGTAGCTTTGTCTAGTGTTCCGTCAGCTGTAATTTTTAGACCTAAGTATTTATACTCATCACAGGACTGAATTCGCTGCCCGGTATTTAAGATTAGATCCTGTTTCATTCCACCGATACACATATACCCTGTCTTATTGAGATTAACCTCTAGTCCCCACTTATTGTACTCTTCTATTAGTTTTCGTGTCATATATTCGAGGTCGTCATAATCCTGAGCCACTACTATCTGATCATCGGCGAAACATAAAGTATACAAGGTGGTTTCGTCCAACGGAATTCCCATGTTTTGGCATTTTCTCTTCCATACTTTAAGGACTTGTTCCAAGTATATCTTGAAGAGCGTAGGCGAGATACAGCAACCTTGTTTAAGACCTTTATTTTTTGCTTTTATTTTAACTTTTGCCTTACTATTGCGGTATAACTCTTTGATGGCCTTAATTAGTTGTACGCTTATGTTTTTGTTTTCCAACGCTTTCCAAAGTAGATTTAGTGGTATACTATCATATGCCTTCTGCAAATCGACGTACAGCAGATGCAGCTCTTGTCCGTATGCCATTTTCTTTTCAATAACTTGGGTTATACAAAAGAGATGATCTGAATTCGATCTACCCGCCCTGAAACCAGCTTGTTCTTCTGCCTCCATGTCTTTATATTCGCTCTCCACTTTATTTCTTATTATTTTACCGTATATTCTGCTTAGCGTACTCGTCACAGATATGCCTCTATAATTGTCACATATATCTTTCCTTCCTTTTTTGTGTATTCTGGATATATATGACGTTTTTCACTCAGTTGGTACTACAGTTCCTGGCACTTATTATTCTATTGCGTTCCGCCAGTTTTACTAGTTCAGCAAGGCATACCCACACTAGCTTTGAGGTAACCTTCAGGCGCTTCAGAACCTCTGTGTCCTGGCACTTATTATTCTATTGCGTTCCGCCAGTTTCACTAGTTCAGCAAGGCATACCCACACTAGCTTTGAGGTAACCTTCAGGCGCTTCAGCGCCCTGAAGGCCACCTGGCTATCTGAGTATATAGATATGGTCTCACCAAAGGTTCCATTCTATTATTCTCTCTTGCGCATTCTAGGATGGCAAGGATTTCTGTTTGAAAAACTGTCAGGTAATGTCCCAGTGGAAAATGCAAATGCAAGGCCTTTCTCCAAATATTCCTGCCAATCTACCTTCGTCAGTCTTTGATCCGTCTGTGTACCGAATCAATCCTTCCTGTGGCAGTGGGTTGTTTTGTTCAGACCATGCTGCTCTCTCCTGTATGACTATTTCGAGAGTTGGTTTGTAGTTACTTTGGGGGCATTTGGTCTGATCTCATGTGTAGGATTGGTATATCCAGAAACCCTTCTTCCCTATTATGCATTCATGATGGTAATTGCATAAAGTTCTGAAGTCGATAGAGTGAGGGAAGGTCTAAGAGTACCTCCATCACAGTTGTCGAAGTAGATCTCATCGCGCCTGTAATGCTCAGGTATGCAAGTCTTTACACCTTGCTTAGTCTGAGCATCACAGTTCTTTGAGCTACTTTTGACCACCAAACAAATGATGGGTCCTTTATTGCTTATTCTCATAATCAACAATTATATTTACTTTTTAAAGTATAAATATTTATTTAGGTTCGAACGACCGTCCGATGACTTTGGGCTCTCTCAAACCAAAGCTCATGAATTTGCTAATGAATGCCTTACAAGTGGAGTACGACCCACAAAATACTCATATGCTCCTGGGAGGATTGTTCTTGTGCGTTCAAGACGCCACTTTCTTTGAAAAAGCCGAGCCATTACCAACCCCCGTTAGCAGTTCGAATTTATTAAGTGCTGGTAAGATCAGTTTTTTAAATTTTGACTTTTTTATTAATAAAGTTTGTTATAGTTTAAAGTAGTAGAATTTTTTGATTGGTTTTTTTATAATTTATCGGCTGAGAGCACATCTTTCCTCCAAAAAGTGATATTTTCACTGAACTGATTTTGACAGAAAATGTGTCGTTGAATCGCTACTGATCCCGAAGGTGCTATAGGCTATACTTTTTTAAACAGGAATCAATATGGCGGTCTTCAGACGCCATTTTGTCACATGATGTAGGCTTTAAAGCATACAAATTATCAAAATTTTAGGCGATTTTATTGAAATTCCTTTGATTACACATTGCAAATATCCTCTAGTTTGCTGTAGTTACTTTGTAATCCTCCCTGCTCCCACTCATCACACCTCTTGTCATTCCCCCCAGCACATTGCAAATGTCCTCTAATTTGCTGTAGTTACTTTGTAATCCTCCCTGCTCCCACTCATCACACCTGTCATTCCCCCCAGCCTATTCTACCATATTCGCATAATTTTATCAAATATAGAGCGATTTCAAAAATTCTACATACGCTTTCAGATTTTTTTTGAAACACCATTTTACTAGAACCCCCCCCCCCCGCCTCTCCCTGTCTCCTCCCAGCCATCCTTATTAGGAATAGTTATGGCTTTAACTTTCACAAATATAAAACATTCCAAAAGTTCCTTCTGCACACGCTTGTAGACTTTTTTCCAACATCATTTTACTAGTTTCCCCCTCCCTCTCTTCTCCCCTCTCTCCTTATTAGTAATAGTTGTAGCTATACCTTTCACAAATATAGAGCGATTTCAAAGATCTTTCTGCACACGCTTTAAGACTTTTTTTCCAACATCATTTTACTAGTTTCCTCCTTTCTCCCCTTTCTTCTCCCCACCCTCCTTATTAGTAATAGTTCTAGCTACACCTTTCACAAATTTAGAGCGATTTCAAAAATTCTTTCGGCACACGCTTTAAGATTTTTCGACACCATTTTATTAGTTTCCTCCTCCCTCTCTCCTCCCCCTACCTCACTCACAGAAAATCTACACGTACTTTTTGGGTAAAGCTAAATTAATTGTAAATGCATAGTGCTTTTTATAAGGCTGAATAAGAATTAAACCTAAAAGTTGGAAATAAAAAAAAAATAAATAAAAAAAACATCCAACTGCTAAATTTACTTGTAACTACTAGTCGCAGTGTTATGCCCGCAGTAAGAAAAACGATAAATGCAATGGACTGTATATATTTTAATTAATGAAAGCGCGAACAAACATAAATATATTGATATGAAATTACGAAATAATTAAAAGGTCCATAGGTTAATTGTGGGTACCACACAACGGAAATCAGAGACAATGCACTCACCAGTTTGCAGCCAATTTCTCCACGTTCCAAGGGGCCCCTGTCTGGATCTAATGATGTCACCACGTAGCTGAAGGGCTGAAGTTTCTAGTTCTATGCTTCAGTACACCAAAATCGAGCACTTTCAAGTGTAGAAATTTGAAATAGTTGGAGAAAGTAAATTAACACGCCATTTCTGGAGGCGGTCGAAAAAGGATCTCCCTGATTCTTGGTGCGCATGTCCAAAATGCGCGAAAATGCACTCTGTCCGTCATTCAATTGTGTGGTTTTAAAATTTACAAACACCGCGAAATTTAACGGGAGCTAACATAACTGCCCTCCAAAACACACAATTTTAGAATATCAGCCGGACAGATATAGATAAAAAAAAATGATCGACCGATAAATATAAATGAATGAAAAACAGATAAGTAGCGTAAGTTTATTTAGAGATAACGAAAACCCGAAAAAGTCAAAACAAACAAACAAAATTTAAAAAAAAATAATAAAGAATTACCTATTGTAATAATTGACTTCAATAGGTAGAAAAAATTAAAATTACTTTTAATTCAGCAAGAGGCACAGTTTTACAACTGGCCGCTTGTAAACACCGGTAACCGTTTGTACCGTCGCAACACGCACCTGACCGTCTCCGCCGGGATGCAGTTCGATGACCCGACCGACCGGCCATTTCAAAGGTGATTGGCTGTGATCACTTGTTATGATAACCAAATCATTTAATTTGATATTTGGGGACGAATCAGCCCACTTGTGTCGCTGTTGTAGCGTATGCAAATACTCTATAGAATACCGTTTCCAAAAATCATTATGTAGTTTTTGGATTAGTTGCCATCTCGAGAGCCGATTTAGGGGAACCTCGGACAAATCTGACTCCGGAATTTCTGAATTAAAAGGTTCAAGGGTCAAAAAATGCCAAGGGGTAAGAGGTTGAAGATCGTGTGGGTCTGAAGAGGCAGGAGATAAAGGGCGACTATTAAGTACGGCTTCTATGCGACATGTAAGGGTGGACATTTCCATGATGGACAACTTCTGGTCGCCGACTACTCGAACAAAGTGAGTTTTAAAACTTTTGACGCCAGCTTCTGCCAGGCCATTGAAATGTGGACTGAGAGGAGGTCCCAGATGCCAACGAATAGAAAGTCTGGTGGCCGCACTTCTTGCGTAATCAAGTAATTGGTTACGAAACCCTATAAAATTACTGCCTTGATCTGACCAGCATTGCGTCACGCTTCCACGTCTGGAAATGAATCGATGGAATGCACCTACGAACCCTTCGGTGGACAGTTCCATGGTTAATTCCAAATGCACGCAATGTGTGGCCGTACAGACAAACACACAGACATACGATTTGAAAGCTTTACAACCACGGTAACGATGAGGAATCACAAAGAAAGGTCCACAAAAGTCGATAGCTTCACTCGAAAAAGGTTTAAGTTGATTGATTCGATGAGCGGGAAGTGAACTCATTATGGGCGGTCTATAGGGTTTAGGGTTGATTCTAAAACATTGCAAACACTTGGATATGGTTCTTTGAATTGCCCGTCTGGCAGATAATATCCAAAATTGCTGTAAAAGCAGATTAAGTAATGTTTTAAACCCAGGATGAAGGTATTGTCGATGAGTGGACTCGATAAAAAGAGTAGTTAAACGATGGTTACTCGAAAGTAAGACGGGGTGTTTTGCAGAATAAGACAAAAGGTCAGATTTTTGTAATCTGCCACCGACTCTAATGATATTATTTTCATCAAGAAAAGGTGAAAGTTTTCGAAAAGGTTTCGGTATTGGTTTATCCTTAGATAACGCGGAAAAAAGCTCAGAAAAACAAGAACCTTGAACGCGTTTGGTAAGAAGGTATAACGCACTTTGCATCTCACCGGTGGTAGGAAAAACAATATTCTCAAAAATAACTTTTTGGTCCGGCGGCTTAGTGGGTTTTTGATGAGGAATGGTTTTGAAAAAGGTTAACTATTCGAAGGACATAACAAATGATACGTTGAATTTTTGATATACCTAGATGAATATTTGATAAGAGGCTGATCTAAGAAGTTAACGTCAATTATCGCATTGCAACAAACCTTTGGCTTTTCCTCCAGATTAATATCTCCGAAATCAATCGGCATTTTTGATTTATGAAAATCGGGCCATTCGTTTTCGGGAGACCACAAAAACGACGGTGCGTTCCACCACATGTCATGTGACATGAGCTGTGAAGGGGTGGCCCCTCGTGACGCAATATCGGCTGCATTTAAAGCAGAAGGAATGTAGCGCCACGAGTTTGAGGGAATGATTTCTTGGATTCTACTGACTCGATTTCCAACAAAGGTTTGCCAGCGATTAGGAGGGGATGAAAGCCAATGCAATACGACTTGCGAATCGCAGAAAGTAACGATATTTGTATAAGTTATTTTTCCTTCATAGCTAGATAAAACGAAGTCAATTCGCTTAAAAGAAATGCGCCTAGGAGTTCTAGCCTAGCCAAAGTTTGTGACTTTATAGGCGCGACCCTAGATTTTGCAGATATGAGAGAAACAGATATATTATTTTCCTCTTCTGTACGAAAATATACGACGCCTGCGTAGCCTCGAATTGAAGCGTCACAGAAGCCGATGATTTGACAGGTATTGATTTTTGACAGTTTGATTTGTCGGGGTAATTGAAAATTGGAAAGAAGCGGGAATTCAGAACGAAGTTTGTTCCAAGAGTCGATGATAGAAGAATCTGGTTCTTCGTCCCAGCCTATTTTCGATATCCACAACTGTTGCAAAATAAATTTTGCTTGTAGCAACAAGGGACAAAGAAAACCTAAGGGATCGAAGATTGTTCCTATGATAGAAAAATAGAACGTTTGGTTGGGGGTTTGTCCTTCATTCGGCATTGATAAGAAAAAATGTCGTTTTTTGGATGTCATTGAAGTCCTAAAACTTTGATAAAGTGGGGTTCCTCCTTGTCAAAAGAGAGAGGCATTTGACGATCGGACTCTGGCAATGTTGCCAATAACTCAGGACAATTGCTTGCCCATTTTTTAAGTTCAAATCCTCCCGACTTCAACAAATCATTGAGTTCTGTTTGAAGGGAGAGAGCTTCAGAAAGCGAAAGGCTAGTTCCCAAGATATCGTCGATAAAGATTGACGTTTTTAAAACAGTACTAGCCATAGGAAAACGTTCCTTTTCTCTCTCTGCCAGCTCATTTAATGTACGCATGGCTAGAAAAGGTGAGCATGTCATGCCAAAAGTGACAGTAGAATGTTCCCACACTGAAAGTGGGTCCTGTGGAGAAAACCTCCACAATATCCTTTGATAAGGACGGTGATAAGGATTGATAAGGACTTGACGGAACATCTGTTTGATATCAGCAATGTAGGCAATAGGATTAAGACGAAACGTAAGGAGTAAAGAAGCAATATCCTTTTGAAGTTTCGGTCCAGATAACAACGTGTCATTGAGACTAATATTTTTTGGGGTGACTGCCGAACAATCCCAGACTACCCTTAATTTTGTACTTAAGCTTTCCGGCTTTGTACGCAATGATGTGCTAAAAAACATGATACGTCGACTTTTGGTTGACTAGATAAAACTAAACTCATATGATTAGAATCGATATAGTCTTGCATGAAACTTGAATAGGCAGTGTACAGATCAGGATTTTTGATTAATCTATTTTCTAGAAGTAAAAATCTACGATAAGCTTGCGGATAAGTATTTCCTAGGTCAGGATTTATTTTATCTTTAAACGGAAGATCTACCATGAATCTACCGCTCGGTTGCCATACTACACTCGCAGTAAAAATTGATTCTGCTTGTTTTTCTTCCTTTGATAAGATTTGTTTTTTAGGCAAATGTTCGATTTCCCAAAACCTAGGGAGAATGACCTCTAAAGGAGGTGAATGACTCGTTAAAAAACAACTGGTTCGTTCCGTAAGACTACCTACTTCGTCAACTTTTCCCATGACGACCCAGCCAAAGATAGTTTCAAGGGCTGAAGGTTGCCCTATTTGTCCAAGAACGCTACCCTCCTTGAATATCTGTGCGAATAGCTCGCAACCAATAACTAGGTCCACAGGTCTAGATTTGAAATAAGATGGGTCGGCAAGTTTAAGGTTTTCCAAGTGTTTCCACTGATTATCGTTCAAAGTGAATGTAGGCATATTGGAACATAATTGTGGAACGACAATTGCTTCGAAATTAAGTAAAGGAGTGACCTGTCCTTGTGGCTTAATGTGGTGACATTGAACGAGCCCTTTGGAAGTAAAAGAAGACATCTGATTTAATCCGAATATTTCAGTGGTGTAACTTCGCCTAGGAAGATTAAGACGCTGAATACACTTTTCACTGATGAATCCTGTCTGTGATCCAGAATCAAGCAGTACCCTTACAGGTTGAAAATTTCCGCAACCGTCCATAACATCTATTATGGCGGTGCATAAAAGAAAGGTACCTGAAGGTCCTGAGGTATTTAATGACACATGAAGATTATTGACAGGTGGTGTGTGAATGACAGGACTAGTATCTTGGCTTCCAGACTCTTGATTAGTTTCTAAGATATGAGTTAAAGTGTGGTGCCTTTTACTATTGCAAGTCCTGCATGAATATTTTGATTTGCACGTATCTACCCCATGCAAGGGATACGCTAGACATAATTTTTTCTGCTTGACGAAAGATAGGCGATCGATAGGTGAGAGATCAAGAAATGTTTGACATTTCGAAAGCACGTGACCTTCATTACACCGGAAACATTTTATTCCCGTACTTGAATTAGTTGAGGTGCCAGCCAGTCCTATAAAAGGCGAATTGGATGATTTATAGGTAGGCTTTTGCTCAACCCAAACTGATTTTGCATAGAATTTGAATTTTGATAGGTAGGCTTTTGCCCAAACTGATTTTGCATAGAATTTGATTTTTGATAGGTAGGCACCTTTTTGGGTGCTGTTGATTGAGGAAGTGATTCCAAAACTTTACATCTTTTTTGTAGAATTTGAAAAAGTGACTGAAAAGTGGGAATTTCGGTATTAGTATTGGCGTGACTCATTTCGAAATTTGAACGCGTCGGAATATCCAATTTTTCTAACAAAATGAAAAAAATAATAAAGTCCCAACTGTCAACGTCAAAGCTAAGTGATTTTAAAATTTCTAGGGATTCAGAAAAGGTGTCAATTAAATTACGCAATTCTTTAGCTGACTCGTTTTTTAAGGTGGAGTTCATAATTGTGCTTAAAACATCATTTGCGAGGTCTCGCTTGTTTTGATATCTATTGACTAATTTGTCGTAAGCAATTTTATAATTTTGATCAGATAAGCTAATCCCTGATATCAATTTTAAAGGCTCATCCTCGAGATATGAAAATAAATATTGAAGTTTTCGAACGTTACTTAGACTTTGATTTTGATCTATAATGTTATTAAAAAGATCGAAAAAGCTTGGCCATAATTTTTTATCACCTCGAAATATGGGAATACCTAACTCTTTGAGTTTTGAAGTTTCGTTTTGTCGAACATATGATCCCGAAAAGGATGGGGCCTCAACCGGAAGTATTTTAGAGTAAACCCCCTTACACGCATAAAAATATTTACGAGCTTATGAAAGGATCGCATCCTGCGTTTTAAACTCCTCGTCGTCCGAGTCGTCTATCAACATAATGACATCATTACGTGCCAGCATGCATTTATCGAAGGTTTCATCCAAATCGGAATACCTCACTTGAAACTCGTTTCTCGCTTTTTCGTCCGATGCCGCGGTCTGTGAAAACACATAACACTCGGTGATCGCAGATAAAAAACCCTTGCGTTTTTGCACGGCTTTTTTGACAGACATGATTTTACCTTTGAAATGACGAAATTGTCGGTAAATATACAATTAACGCTAAATGAATGCTTCTGAAATAGAAAAATGACGAATTGTCGAAAATATGCACTAATTTATCGCAATTGATGAAAATTGTTTTAAATATCGAAATGATATGGAACACATCTAATCACAGAAATGTCGGTAAATATACAATTAACGCTAAATTAATGCTTCTGGAATAGAAAAATGACGAATTGTCGAAAATATGCACTAATTTATCGCAATTGATGAAAATTGTTTTAAATATCAAAATGATATGGAACACACCTAACACACTGAACATGTGCTTGTTTGTTTTGATTGCTTCGGTTTGTTTACTGAATGACCACGGTACGTTACCATAGCAGCGGACCGAAAAACAGGTGACCTGCGCCGCTACCGAAGGTCGAGCGAAAATCTCTCTCGTTTCAATACTCGTTTCAAGGCCTTGATCTCGGCTTGTGAAAAAATGGCCGACTTATTAATACCGTCGTATGGAGTAAATTTTAAATAATTCGATCGAAGGAACACTTATGTTATGCCCGCAGTAAGAAAAACGATAAATGCAATGGACTGTATATATTTTAATTAATGAAAGCGCGAACAAACATAAATATATTGATATGAAATTACGAAATAATTAAAAGGTCCATAGGTTAATTGTGGGTACCACACAACGGAAATCAGAGACAAAGCACTCACCAGTTTGCAGCCCATTTCTCCACTTTCAAGGGGCCCCTATCTGGATCTAATGATGTCACCACGTAGCTGAAGGGCTGAAGTTTCTAGTTCTATGCTTCAGTACACCAAAATCGAGCACTTTCAAGTGTAGAAATTTGAAATAGTTGGAGAAAGTAAATTAACACGCCATTTCTCGAGGCGGTCGAAAAAGGATCTCACTGATTCTTGGTGCGCATGTCCAAAAATGCGCGAAAATGCACTCTGTCCGTCATTCAATTGTGTGGTTTTAAAATTTACAAACACCGCGAAATTTAGCGGGAGCTAACATCGCAGTTGGGTACAAAATTACCCAATAACCTGATTCATAAAAATACAAAACTGTATAATTTCGTAAGTGCGCTTTGGACATCAAAACTAAAAGTTGAAGCATGTCGTACATTATAGGTATATAGAGTAATAAAATACTTTAAGAGTATACCTGTCAATTTTTTACTGCGACTAGTACTTAAAAGTAAATTTAGCAGTTGGGTGTTTTTTTACGAATTGTTTTTTTACTTCACTTATTTTATAGATATTTGACAGTTTAAGACTCATTTTTGATACAAAAGATTCGCCTCTTTTTCAACTATTTCATCCGCCAAAAATTAAGACCAAAATGTCAGTGTTTAAGATAGTTTTGCTTTCAGCGGACGAATTATAGATTTGTTTTATTGATTTTTTGGTCATTGTTTGAACAATTATTTAACCGTATTATTTAAATAACAATTTGAATGATTCTAATTCAGAATGAATATTTGATAACAAAATAACATTACAGTTTGTTTTATTCAAACTTTTTTAATTTTAAAACGTTTTTTCTAAAGTTTTAAGAATTGTTTATTTCGTTTTAAATAGTAATTATACCTACATATTTTTATTCATTTTACGTACAAGGGCAAATCAAATATGAACCGGAATTTTGTTTTAAAAAATTTATTGGTACCGTAAATAAAAGTATAAATGCATCTTATTTTTCTGCATAATCTTCTTTATTTTTTAAGCTTTTTTCCCACTGATCGAAAGTTTTTTAATTCCTTTATTAAAGAATGAAACTGATCATGTGACTAATCTTTATGTTCTTTGAGTTGCCCAATAATTTGGTAGTGGTACAGGGCGACAAATTAGGACTTTAACACCAGTATTTGGTATACAGTGCTAAGTGCTACAATCCTAGGTTTAAAAGTCTACATTTTGGTTGAAGGTTTAACTTATTTTTCCCATGAATGCAATAGTTTTTAATATTTATATAAATTGTTCATAAATACCTTGGGATATGGGTCATTTTGTTTCATTATTTCCACACAAAGGTTAAAAATAAATAAAAATAATAAATATTTTGGTTTAACAATGGTAGCCATATTTAAACCTCCAAACGTCACTAGGAAATGTCGAATAAAAACGGTGTAAGTCAGTGTCAGCTGTCCGCTATATTTTACATGTTAATTTTTTAGACAAGTTAGCGACGATTAAACCGATGGTCGATTGTTTTAGTGAATGAGTAATTGAAAAGGGATTCTAATATATCTTGTGCTTTTTACAGTATTTAAATATTGATACGTATTTAATACGGTAATGCATCTACAGATATAGTTTTAAGTTATTTATGTATTATTTAGCTTTGAATATTTTTGTATGTAAGTTTTTTTGTCAATCATGGATTATTTCTATTGTTTTTCGAACTTTAAACCACCCCTCAGGGGTGGTACGACAATTTGAAACTATTTTTAACGGGAATCCTACGACTGCACGGACTAAGTTTCCAAAAAATGACATTTGGTTACAAAATTTTTATGTGGTTTTTCTTTATTTCTAAAGTTAATTTGAATTTATATTAGGGTGAACCAAATCTTTGCAGTTACTTGACCTGTGAGTATTAAAAAAATACACTTAAACCGGTCGGTATCAAGTCTATAGACTTGATACTTAAACCCGGTCTACAATGCTAAGTCTTAAGGTCTTAGTAAATACTGGTGTAAGCGTTTTTATGAAGCAGAATCTGACTTCGAAATGGCACTTCGTGCAGTAGCACGCTGCAATAATTCTACGGCGCACATTGGAACGTTTTGAAGATCTAGGTGGACAACCCCTGAGCAACATTAACACTCTTTAATGCTTGATTTTTTTAGCTTTAAAATAACATAAATATTTAAAAGCATTTAGTATTTGCAATATTACCTACCTCTTATATAGGGTGATTCAGATTTTAACGATTTTAAGATTTGTAGTCGTACTGTATGTTTTTAATGAAAATTGTTTCAACAAATTTTATAACAATGAAGTAACGGTATATATATTTTTTAGTTTTTGCAAGAAGGAATTTAAATAAAACAGTTTTGCAATATACAAGGTGTTTCAGAAAAATTTAAATAAAGACGTTTTAGGCGGTAAGGGACGATCAAGAAAAAAATTCCGCTCTCATCTGTCACTATATGAAAAATAAATGCGTTAAAAATTTTAAACCTCTCACCCCTTGCCCAGGGTAAAACCAACCCCTAAAATTATAATGGAAAGTGTTCATCGGATGGCATTATCTTTAAAAGGGTTTAATGTAAGAAAATTTAAGAGATATCTGGATTTTAATTTTATATAACTAAAAAAGTTTAAAAAAATATTTATTAATTTGGAAAATTCCATTTTTATTTGAAAAATATCACTACTTAACATAACAAATAATAGAATAATTAACTAACACAAGTCCATTTTATTATTATCTTGTAAACTAAACTGTGTTAATTAATTTCCCAATCTGACACAAAAAAGACAAGAAAAATACATTATCATATTTCTAAAACCGCATAATAATAACTCGCTCCGTTTAAAACTTAATTTTTTGGATTTTTAACCTCAAAAAACTTCCCTTGGGGTTTGGTGCAGATGCATTTTTATTAAGCTTGGTTAAGCTTGTGACAGAGTAAAAAGTTACTGTTTACAAAAATTCGTGGAAGTCGAAAGTTTCAAAAACCCATCGTACAGACATACATAGGGCATATTCTTAAATTACGTAACCCCTCCTCCCCCCTCCGTTATGCATTTTTAAGAAAAAATATATTAAAGAATCATGACAGTATAACGCAAGGTTAATAACCCCTTCCCCCCTTGAGCGTTACGTACTCAGATAAAAGAAACTAGAAGGGGGTTTATGAGGATTTAGGAGACGGTAAGACATACCAATTTTGGTAAAAAGTGGCGCTATTCCGAGCTGTATCAAAGAAAACATTTATATGCGTTTTCAAAATATTGAGAAATCAATGGATCCATGAGGGATCTGATACCTTCCTAGCTAGCCTATTAGCTCACTTCAAGTGAAGCCATGATAATATATCAGTTTTGAAAAGTTTTTTGTATATATCTGAGAAACTGAAGCTCTTATGAAGTTTTTAGTTATAACACGAATTATTGAGCAAAATATAGTCTACTATATTACGAAAACTGTATATTGATACGATGCTCCGTTAAAAAGATAGATTTTTAAAAATTTTAATTGTCAAAAAACATTAATAGATTTTGACCAAAATCTAATCAGCTCGTAAGAGTGTCGAGCACTATTTTACCTCAAAATTTTGTTTTAAAAAATTTATTGGTACCGTAAATAAAAGTATAAATGCATCTTATTTTTCTGCACAATCTTCTTTATTTTTTAAGCTTTTTTCCCACTGAATCGAAAGTTTTTAATTCCTTTATTAAAGAATGAAACTGATCATGTGACTAATCTTTATGTTCTTTGAGTTGCCCAATAATTTGGTAGTGGTACAGGGCGACAAATTAGGACTTTAACACCAGTATTTGGTATACAGTGCTAAGTGCTACAATCCTAGGTTTAAAAGTCTACATTTTGGTTGAAGGTTTAACTTATTTTTCCCGTGAATGCAATAGTTTTTAATATTTATATAAATTGTTCATAAATACCTGGTTTTTCTTTATTTCTAAAGTTAATTTGAATTTATATGGGATGAAACTCACTGAGAAATGCTTACTGTCATATTGCACATTAGGGTGAACCAAATCTTTGCAGTTATTTGACCTGTGAGTATTAAAAAAATACACTTAAACCGGTCGGTATCAAGTCTATAGACTTGATACTTAATCCAGGTCTACAATGCTAAGTCTTAAGGTCTTAGTAAATACTGGTGTAAGCGTTTTTATGAAGCAGAATCTGACTTCGAAATGGCACTTCGTGCAGTAGCACGCTGCAATAATTCTACGGCGCACAGTGGAACGTTTTGAAGATCTAGGTGGACAACCCCTGAGCAACATTAACACTCTTTAATGCTTGATTTTTTTAGCTTTAAAATAACATAAATATTTAAAAGCATTTAGTATTTGCCATATTACCTACCTCTTATATAGGGTGATTCAGATTTTAACGATTTTAAGATTTGTAGTCGTACTGTATGTTTTTAATGAAAATTGTTTCAACAAATTTTATAACAATGAAGTAACGGTATATATATTTTTTAGTTTTTGCAAGAAGGAATTTAAATAAAACAGTTTTGCAATATACAAGGTGTTTCAGAAAAATTTAAATAAAGACGTTTTAGGCGGTAAGGGACGATCAAGAAAAAAATTCCGCTCTCATCTGTCACTATATGAAAAATAAATGCTTTAAAAATTTTAAACCTTTCATCCCTTCCCCAGGGTAAAACCAACCCCTAAAATTATAATCGAAAGTGTTCATCGGATGGCATTATCTTTAAAAGGGTTTAATGTGAGAAAATTTAAGAGATATTTGGATTTTAATTTTATATAACTAAGAAATTTTAAAAAAATATTTATTAATTTGGAAAATTCCATTTTTATTTGAAAAATATCACTACTTAACATAACAAATAATAGAATAATTAACTAACACAAGTCCATTTTATTATTTTCTTGCAAACTAAACTGTGTTAATTAATTTCTCAATCTGACACAAAAAAGACAAGAAAAATATATTATCATATTTCTAAAACCGCATAATAATAACTCGCTCCGTTTAAAACTTAATTTTTTGGATTTTTTAACCTCAAAAAACTTCCCTTGGGGTTTGGTGCAGATGCATTTTTATTAAGCTTGGTTAAGCTTGTGACAGAGTAAAAAGTTACTGTTTACAAAAATTCGTGGAAGTCGAAAGTTTCAAAAACCCATCGTTAATAACCCCTTCCCCCCTTGAGCGTTACGTACTCAGATAAAAGAAACTAGAAGGGGGTTTATGAGGATTTAGGAGACGGTAAGACATACCAATTTTGGTAAAAAGTGGCGCTATTCCGAGCTGTATCAAAGAAAACATTTATATGCGTTTTCAAAATATTGAGAAATAAATGGATCCATGAGGGATCTGATACCTTCCTAGCTAGCCTATTAGCTCACTTCAAGTGAAGCCATGATAATATATCAGTTTTGAAAAGTTTTTTGTATATATCTGAGAAACTGAAGCTCTTATGAAGTTTTTAGTTATAACACGAATTATTGAGCAAAATATAGTCTACTATATTACGAAAACTGTATATTGATACGATGCTCCGTTAAAAAGATAGATTTTTAAAAATTTTAATTGTCAAATAACATTAATAGATTTTGACCAAAATCTAATCAGTTCGTAAGGGTGTCGAGCACTATTTTACCTCAAAATTTTATGAAAATCGGTTCAGCGGTTTAGGAGCTATCGTGTTACGGACAAAAACAATATACACACACACACAGACAGACATCACGACGATATTGCTAGGATCGGTCAAAATACACCCAAATGACACATTTTCAGCGTTATCTAAAAAAAAAATTCGTAGAAAATAATACCTATTAATAATACCATTGCTATACGGGCAAGAAAGGCAAAAACTAAAAGTTGTGACTTTTTGAAAAAATAAAGTACTAAAAAAATTGTTATTTTATTGGCCTAGTCATATTTATATATTTTTATTCAATTTATTTAAAAGAAGGCGACAATATTTTAGTTTTTCGAATAACACAATTTAAGTTTTTAAGCATTATTTTGAAACCCCCTGTAGATATTTTTAACATCGATACTGCATCCGATTAAGCTCGCAATAGCGCCACTTTTTTCCATTACCGTTTCTGAAAATCCCACAAAGCCCTATGTACTTACTTTTATCTGGACACCCTGTAGACAAACAGACACATTGACTCATCGTGATATAGAAAAATGCACGAATATTGACTAATTTAGGTTAGAAAATCCCCAAAGGGCACATTTGTGAAGGTATCAAAAAGAAAATGTCATTAAACACAAATAATACGTTTTCTATTTTTAGAGTTGCAGGCTAACAAAATAATTAAGTATAAGTTTACCGCAAAAAAAGGACAAAATTTTAATACTGCGTCAGAAAGTAGAGATTTCGGTCAATTAGAAAATAATAAAACTAACATCAACAAATTCTAACAAACTAAAGTTTCAGTCCAACAAAAACTATATAAAAATAAAATTTTCCTTACCAAAACACCAGCGAATTCATAAAATAATAGCAAGTAAAACACTGCAACAATGACAGTTAAAATGCTTCCCTAGTCTTAAGGACATGTCACTCTAAAAATGCCTGGCACTTGTTTTACTCCAGCGGGAAAAAACCATATTGTTTTAAGGCATTGCCCATACCTAAGATTAAAATGTCTAAGCAGAAAATTTTTAAGATGCAACTTTCAATGCAAATATCTTGACAACCAGAGGGGATAAAAAAATAATATTTTGGATCTCGGATGTATGGAATATGTTATTTAATTGTAGGTAGCTACAATGTTATTTTATAGTACTTAACCCTGTCCACCTAGATTAGTCAAACGTTCCACTGTGTGGCGGCGGCGTTCGTGAAGAAAATAAAATCTTTAAAATCTTAAAAAACCGTTACAACGTTATTTCCTGCGGAAAAATGAACCTTGGCTTTCCGCGGTGCTGCCTTGCCAGCTATCTCGGCCATTTGTACATTTTTTGTACCGCAGTGGTAGATTTTGGTCCTTTAAAGTGTTTGATCCGTGAACTGTGTAGATTTGACACAAAATTTTGGACGTTTTTACGCTCTCCCGGATCAAAAATTTGTTGCGCAACAGACGTGTGCACCTTTTGCTAAGACATGATGCTACCAACAGCTCTTCTACTCGGCTGCGCCAAACCAACTTAATCCCCTTCTCTTGACATCCGTAACTGACATATATGAAGATGTCATGCCGCTCCCTTTACATTTGGCACGCTTAATAGAAAATTTCGGTTCATGTTTGATTCACTCTCGTAATTTTGGTTTTGTTTAAACAACAATGCCACAAATTGATTTAAAAAATAATTTTTAAAAACGTTGACAAGAAAGATATTTGGCCATAAAATCACATTACCGCAATGGTTTTTTTAACTTGTTCTTAAATTTCCAAGTTATTAAAAAAAAAGCCTTGGAATCGTTGTCAAGAAAGACATTTGACAAAAAAAGTCAGTTAATATTTTAGGGTTTTTACTTTTAAAAGTTTGTTATAAACTTTGAAGTAGTGCTTTGTTTTTACGTATTTTATTTTGGTCTTTGTTGAGACAACTAATTGAAAAAAAATCGCATTACAGTTGTTTATATTTTTTAGATTTTAATTTTTAAAGTTTATGATACAGCTTTTTTTATAGACTTTTAATTTTAATAATGCGTTTAAACCAAACAATGAAAATAATGATATTTGACAGAAAAATCACATCACGGAGGTAGTTTTTAACTTGCCATTTTTATTTAAGTTCCATTCTGTAACATCATCATTATTTTTTAATCGTATCACTGTTTTGTGATTATTTTTTATTGCACATTTATCACCAGTGATTTGTTTGTTATTTTACCGCACACTTTTGCTTTATTTTTGTTTTTGTTTGTCGCTTGTCTTGTGTAGCCTCCGATACGGCGAGCATGGCTAGCAGTAATGACCGTTACACCGCCACGCCCACTTCAGATCATGCCCGCGGCGATGCCGATCTAGCTGTCTTAGGTAGGTTATATACAGGGTGTGGCAAAGAAAGAACTAATGGCACCGATTAAAATTTTAGTCTATTTGCCTTTATCCAACCATTGTATTTTTAAGTGATGAGTAGCAGACTGAATTTTGTGAATAGCTTTATTTTTCCGAGACAAATTAAAAGTGATTCCTATTATACCGATGCACTGTGAAATAGCAGGATGTTTTTTTTTTCATTTTCTTAATTATTTTATTTACAAACCCATATTGTTGCACACAATTTTGGGCTCGGGGTGTTTTTGGGGCGATAAATTTGATTGGCTAGTAGTAAAAAACTCCTTGAATCAGCTTTTAGATCCTCTCATAAAAAGCTGGTAAGGACTATTTTCGCTATGATATAAATGGCTCTCTAAAAAACAAAAATAAAGGCGCATTGACAAAATCTAATGAATTCATTTGGCGATTTCGTTAGTATGCAATAATAGTGGTATTTGTTCCTCAAAATCATGTATTGCCCTTTTGTTAGGTTTATATATATATTTATCGGTTTCACAACGTTCTACGTCTTCCGATACCCAATCTCCACTCGTTTCTGTTTGCCCATAATTCATCATCTAGGCCTCTTATTCTTATTTCACTATCTATTCCTTCTCTCCAGCTTCTCCTTGGTCTTCCTCGTTTTCTTCGGCCAGTTGGTTTCCATTGTAATATTTGTTTAGGTAGTCTTCCATCATCCATTCTTTGCACATGTCCGTACCACACCAGTTGTTTTGTTCTTATATCATCCAGTAGAGTACGTTCACCCACTGTCATAATTTCTCTTATTCTTTGATTGGTAACTCTTTCTCTTTTTGATTTCCCTGCTGCTCTTCTCCAATAGTCCATCTCCGTAGCGGAAAGCATTTTTTCTGTTCTATCTTTGATTGGCCATACTTCTGAGCCGTATGTAATAATACTTTTTACAATGGTGTTATATATAAGCTTTTTGTTATGTTTTGATATACTTTGGTCCCAAATTATTCCATTTCTTCCTTGTACGTTCCGATCTTTTATAGCTTTGTCTAGTGTTCCGTCAGCTGTAATTTTTAGACCTAAGTATTTATACTCATCACAGGACTGAATTCGCTGCCCAGTATTTAAGATTAGATCCTGTTTCGTTCCACCAATACACATATACTCTGTCTTATTGATATTAACCTCTAGTCCCCACTTATTGTACTCTTCTATTAGTTTTCGTGTCATATATTCGAGGTCGTCATAATCCTGAGCCACCACTATCTGATCATCGGCGAAACATAAAGTATACAAGGTGGTTTCATTCAACGGAATTCCCATGTTTTGGCATTTTCTCTTACAGACTTTAAGGACCTGTTCCAAATATATCTCGAAGAGCGTAGGCGAGATACAGCAACCTTGTTTAAGACCTTTATTTACTTGAAAGCCCTTGGTTAGTTTTGCTTTTATTTTAACTTTTGCCTTACTATTGCGGTATAACTCTTTGATGGCCTTAATTAGTTGTACGCTTATGTTTGTCTTTTCCAACGCTTTCCAAAGTAGATTTAGTGGTATACTATCATATGCCTTCTGCAAATCTACGTAAAGCAGATGGAGCTCTTGGCCGTATGCCATTTTCTTTTCAATAACTTGGGTTATACAAAAGAGATGATCTGAAGTCGATCTACCCGCCCTGAAACCAGCTTGTTCTTCTGCCTCCATATCTTTATATTCGCTCTCCACTTTATTTCTTATTATTTTGCCATATATTCTGCTTAGCGTACTAGTTACAGATATACCTCTATAATTGTCACATATATCTTTCCTTCCTTTTTTGTGTATTGTGGATATATATGACGTTTTCCACTCAGTTGGTACTACAGCTCCATTTAAATATCTTTGGAAAAGATTCCGTAATCTACAAAACAATTCTTCAGTGCCATATTTAATAAGTTCAGATGGGATATTTCCGGGTCCGGCAGATTTACCGCTTTTTAAGGTTTTGCACACGTTTTTGACCTCAGATATTGTGAGGGGTACTGGAGATCCCATCGTTCTAATGATATTGTCTCTTTCGTCTTCCTTGAATTCTGCTCTATCTTCAGTTAAAAGTTTTTTAAAATGCTCATCCCATTCTTTGTCTGGTATTGGTGAAATAATATCTCTGCATGTTTCTTTTTTGATCGATCTTATAGTTTTCCAGCTTTCGGTACTTCTCCTACCTCCTAAGTAAGAATCTATTTTCTGGCACTTTTGCATCCATGATTGATTCTTCTTATCACTGATCATTCTTCTCACCTTTGATTGCGCGATTTTGTATTCTTCTCTGCTTCTATCTGTCTTTTGGGATAAGTACGTGTGATATAATTTCCTTTTTTCCTCTATTTCACTTTCAATCTCAGCATCCCACCAGTATGGTTTTGTTCTTTTAGGAGTTTCTTCCACTAATCCTAGTGCTTCTTTTGCAGCTTGATGGATGCTTAATGTGATACATTCGTATTCCTCATCTGGGGTTTCACCTGAACTTGAATTAAGTTTTTCGTTCAGTCTCTTTTTGTATAAGTTTTTTACGCTGTCATGTTCTAGGCTTAGTAGATTATATTGACAGTGATCAATTTCCTCATTCATTGTATCATCAAGATTTTGTTGATGGAGGCTTCGGCCTTGATAAGGAAAGAGAATTTTGGTCTCCAGAAAATAGTGATCACTTCCGCATGTTGATCCACGCTTTGTTTTGACATCTTGAATTTTTAGTTTTGTCTTTTGTTTAGTGATAAGATAATCAATGACGGATTTCAGGTTTTGTGAGGGTTTGGTCCAGGTATATTTGTGTATTTTCTTATGTTGGAAAAAACCGTTTTGGATTTTTAGGTCTAATTGCTCACATACTGTGATAAGCCGGTTTCCATTGTCATTAACAACATCTTCTCCATATTGGCCAACTGTCAGATCATTTACTCTGTTACCTGTTCTACTATTTAAATTTCCCAATATTACAATTTCTCTAGATGTACTTACTGCTGATATTTCATTGTGGATTTCTTCAAAAAAATTGTCTTTCACGGCTACATTTGCATCGTCATTATACGCATAGATTCCAAAAATCGTAAGTCTCATTCCTTTTATTGTTATATTCATTCTTATTAGCCGTTCATTTACTGCTTCCCAGTTGGTGATATATTTTCTAAATCTTTTGTTGACCAAAATAGATACTCCTTGTTGCGCATGTTTTTCTTTTGCCACTCCGCTATAGAAATGGTCATACTGTCCTAGGTTTTCAGATCCTTTTCCTTTCTTCTTCGTTTCTGTTAGTATAGCAAGGTCAACCTTCATTCTGCTGCACTCATGGACTATATCATTCACTTTTCGACTCATTCCTTGTACGTTCCATGTACCAAAAATCATATTCCTGTTTCTTTGCTTGGTTCGTCTTAGGTTTTTCATTTCTTTCCGAGGCGTTTGATTGGGTTTTTTAACAGTGTACGTTTTTTCCGGGTATCAGAGAGTTAGTCTAATGCCCCAACCCCCAACCTGGAGGACCAGGTGATTTTTGATCGAGGTTTTCTTCCCCTAGCCTTTGACGATTCCAACGCCGGTACTACAAGGCAGCATCTTCTTCTTTTATACTATCCCTAAAAGAACGGGTTGCCACCATCGCTATGATCACCGTACCGAGGTCCATCCTCTCCGCCTTTCATACCGATGTGGTCTTCTCCCGTAACCCTGGGAATGGGACCCTAAACAGGTGCTAACTCTCCGGGTCAGAGAGTACCTGGAATCTACGGAGGGCAGGGGTCGATTCATTTCCCCTGATAGACATCTGACGAGGTCTACCCCGTACCCCGTTAGGTTTAAAAAAGGTTAAATAAGAGTTTTTTTTGTTTAATTTTAGGCAAAAAGGCAAATACCGTTCAAAAGAGAGGGGTGAAAATTATGTAAGTACTGAAAATTTCGAAACAGTTGGATAAAGGATATTTTACACATAAAGTTTTTAAATTAGCCCAAATATCATAGGCAACTATCTTGAATTATTGGTTATTTTAAGATTTCATATCCAGACTATCTATCTATGTTCAATCTCTTTCGAATGGTACTTGCCATTTTTGCCTAAAATTACGCAGACATTTTTTGTTTCGCCTTTTGTAAAACTTGACATCATTTTGTGGGGAAAATCGCCAAAACAGTTAAACTGAGAACTGGATTGATGTTTTCAATTACACCACTTGTTATTTGATAGTTGGTACAGGATTGGATTTGTAAACAATTTTAGAGAGTTGGTCTACTTTTGGCCAATACCGTATATTTAAAAGCATAACCAAAAGATTAACTTAATTCCAAAGTTTAGTGATAAATGGTAAAACCAAAAGTTAAACAGCGAATCACGTCACATTTTTCAGAGTATTTTCCCCTACTTCGGTTTGAACGGCAATCCATGCTAAAAATTGGCTCAATTTTTTTTTCGTAAAAAAAATTAATTTATTTTTTAAATTATTTAAAAAGTTTCGGCGATTGATTGGCCGTCAAGAATGATGTATTCACGTCATCCTAAAATGATCTATTTGAAATTAATGTGTTTGTTTAGATTCGGCTCACGCCCTTTTCGTCAGATCAACCTACTTAGTGTGTCATAGGTTGATATCTTCATGGAAAACCGATCTAAATGTGTCACTTGCTGCGTTAGAACTGCTTGCTGGTCTGGCAAGGATACATATCAAGGAATCAGGTAAACAAAAATTAGCTGTGCATTTAATTTTAGAATGTAGAAGCGGAGTATGGCCCTAGTGTTTTTCCTTGTAAAAGTTGCGATTTATGAGGCTCTGTCGCGTTGTCGATTTATATCCTGTTTTGCGTATTATATTTTGGTGTTTTAGTAGCCGGCTAGGCATTATCCACGCATTCTTAAAGACTTATGTCACACTGATGTGCTCAAATAAGAGCGAAACACATGTGTCTGTGGCTAGTCAGACCATACCTAACCGGAGCTACTAATACTTTGGTTAGGTACGTGCGGGCAGATAAACAGCTGATCTCGTTAAAAGTGAGGTTGGTTTGTTTGTTTTACTGGGCAGTCGGTGATGTGTTGTGCATGTTGGTGGTGTGGTAAGTGTTTAAGTTTTGATTTACAGTTTTTAATTCGTTGTTTATATTACGAATCGCGGCTTGTTAATGAAAATTTATATTTTTGATGCAAGTGCAGTGTTTTTTAATCGAACGGAGTATGGCCCTAGTGTTTTTCTTTGTAAAAGTTGCGATTTATGAGGCTTCGCCGCGTTGTGGATTTGTATCATATTTTGGGTATTATATTTTCAAATCAAACAAGTTTTCGTGGCTAATCGGGTAAAAAGAAGTTTTTGTTTCTCTCATATTCTTCCGTGGGTAGCTCGAAAGCTTAACCTTACGGGGGTCTAAAATTTAATGGACACCTAATAAGTGTTGACAGTTAACAGTTTCGTCCCTATGGGACTTCAGAACACTGTTTGGTCAATATGACACCCTTGCGAAGTTAATTAGACGGTTTTGTCTCTAATCCTATATATATATATATATATATATATCGTATCTTGGTAGATGGCGCTTCTTGCGAGTGTTTTCTCACTATAGACATAGGATTAGAAACAAAAAAAAACTATATATATATATATATATATATATATATATATATATATATATATATATTTTTTTTTTTTTGTTTTGTTTTTAGTCCTATGTCTATAGTGAGAAAACACTCGCAAGAAGCGCCATCTACCGAGATACGAGAGAAACTAGAACAAGAACAGGCGAGAATAAACTATATATATATATATATATAGTTTATTCTCGCCTGCTCATATATATATATATATATATTATTTTCAGTTCCCCACTAGCTGTTCGATTATCTTACGCATGTTGCTGTAATTGGTTGTGCTGCTTCTTTGCACATGCTGCTGTAATACATTGTACTGCTTCATTGCACATGCTGCTGTAAAACTTTTTGAGCCTACAAATGTAGGCAATGGCGATGGAATAACTCCATCAAGGTAAGGTTCATTCTTTTAGGTCTTAAGTTTGGGTTGTTCTTATTCTTATTATAAATAATGTAGGAACCGGGCATTTATTTCACCTATTTTATTTCAGTGTACAACCTGAAGATGAGAGCTTATGCTCTCGAAACATGTAGTTGTAAAAAATTAAACTAGTGGAGAACGACTGAACTTGTTTGATTTATATATATATATATAGTTTATTCTCGCCTGCTCTTGTTCTAGTTTCTCTCGTATCTCGGTAGATGGCGCTTCTTGCGAGTGTTTTCTCACTATAGACATAGGATTAGAAACAAAGAAAATATATATATATATATATATATATATATATATATAAGTAGTTAGTATATATAGGTTTTGGACCACGTTTTCCATGTAAATCTCCATAAGACGAAAAGGTGGTCATTTTTTGAATATGTCACAGAATATTCAGCTAGAGACAGTAATTTTGCATAATTTATCTCATTGTTACCTAATTTCAGCTATACATATTAGCTGGCCCGTTTATTTGCTTCTTGATAATTCGTAAAATTATTGAACTGCCCGGGCACTCACTAGCGTGCGCTTGTCACAAAATAAAGACACCCAAACAGTGGATTAGTTAAATCTGATCATAATACTTTGATGACTATGGTTTAGTCATGCAATAAATAGTTTTGTTTTTCAGAAAATATTTTATTACTTTTTAATTACTCTTTATGAGTTCTATATTGTTTCTGTTTTTAAATTTTAGGTACTACTAAATCAAGGTAAATAATAATAACGCAAGATTAATTTACATTTATTTATTGTAAAATGTATGTAATAGGACTACAGTCAATCATTATTACTAATTTTGGTTGCTATAGCTATACCTATGATCAAAAATAATTATACTTTAGTAGTTATATTATAATAATTATAATACCATTATGGATAATATGACTATTACTATGGAGGTGTATATATTAATGTTTACATTAAAAGGTGTGTGAAAGGTGTTACCCTACGCATATGATATCACTACATATTTTATATAATAATATATAAATATAATTTTTATTCTTAGGCAAAACAAAGATTAAATTCAGGTTTAGAACTAAGATAAGATACATAAACAAACACTATGTAAGCAAACAACACATTACTAAGCTTAAATTAAAACTATATTTTCACTTAATACTATAGTGCCCCCACGGCAACGTTTCATAAGACTCTTTCAGAAATAGTCATCCAGGGGACTCCGATTTTCGTCTGTTTTACTGAGTATATGCGGTGCTTTTCGGATCTTATAAGATTTTGCGTAACTATTTTTTCTTGAAAAGTATTTAGGCAGTCAACATAGTCCTCAAATGATATTTTGGTTTTTACAACATTTTGCTTTACACCCTTGGCTTTCTTAGTCACTCTTGCAGCTTTACTTTTAGTATCCGCTACTTTTGTAGCGTACATTTTAGCTCTAAGGCCAATAAAATGCGTCATTATTTCCCCATTGTTTTCATCTTTTATCATTCCTAGAACCTTTTTATTTACCCTCGGAATTTTATGTATGTTGTCTTCAGCATAATCCGAGGTGTCAAAATACTTGTGGCAGTCCCGCCGTATTGAATCATAAATGTCGTGATTTTGGATGTTATAAACTAAACTGTCAGTATCTGTATATGCAACAGTACAATCCTTACCAAAAGCGGGTACCATGTAGTTATAGTGAAAATCATATATAGTTGTTTTGGCAATGTCCAAAATACACATTCCCACATATATCGGTTTATTGAAATATATTTCTGTTTTTTCAAGTTCAACAGCAACCAAATTTTCATTAAATATGGTTATACTTTTAAACTCTGGTCGAGAAATCAGAGCTTCAGCTCCAAATCGTCCGTCCCATTTCTTGATTAATTTGACAACACTATGATTTCTAATATTTTCCATGGGTTTTCCAAACACGGCGTTGTTCATTAATTTGAAAAGGTTTTTCTCAAATTCATTTTTAGCATTTTGTCTTAATCGAGTATTTAAGTCAATATATGGTTTCAGCCATGCGGATTGCTTAAAGCATAAAATTCTATGAATTGTTTTAAGTTTTATACCAAGTCTCAAAGCTTGTTTTAAATTTGTATAGTGAATTACATAATCCTTTTTATTATGCAGTGTAGCCATAAGTTTTTTATTTTTTGGGTTCTTGTCTCCACCAGGCGGACACTGATGTTCAGGGCATAAAGGTAAGTCTGAGAAGTAGTCGTATAATTCAACAGGAATGAACAAGTCGACCTCTAGAATGTATCCCTCACTTGAGTCATCCTCAATTTTGGAAACATCAAAATAAGTAATTTTGTCACTTTCTAACCAACTAAATTTACCATAAGGCAATAAGTAACTCATACTAAACCCATACTGATTATTAATGTCAAAATACATCAAAAAAGATGTTTCTTTGTATGAGTCATAGTTAGCCATGTATTTGTTGTTGGCCTCGACGTATCTTTTTGAACATTGGCTCAACCCTCCTCTAATACCGCGCTCTATAAAAGTGACCATATTATAGTCCGTCAAAAGCTCTAGTTTTTGTTGCGTATGGTATAGCATACAATCCCATGTGTAACCAGGAAGGGTAAAATAGTTCGCAGGGTCCAAACCATACGTTTTATGACAACTTTCCCTAAATTGCTGAAATACCTGCATTAAGAGGACTATGTCAATTTGCATATAAAATTCCATATAATCTTGTAGGGTTTTACAACCAAAACTTTCCCATACTTCCAGTGCATGCTCATAATCAATTGACGAAATTTCTTTATTTTCCAGGGTATTAAAGAAATGACGTTTTTAGGCAAAGACGTCTCTGTTAATTTTTTCCAACTATCTATGTAGTCATAACAAAAAATTCCCTTTTTGAAAATAAGTTTATATTGTTCGTCAGACAAGTGAGCCATAAAGCGAAAAGAATCGATAAATCTAAATTCAATTAAATTTTCGTTAATTTTTTTGGTAAATGCTATATATTTTTCTTTGTTAAGTGGCAGCAAATTTATTGAGCCATCCAAATTGGCGATGTTTTTAATTATCAAATGTCCATGATAAGAGCTAAGGTTGTGAAATACTACAGGGACAGTATGACTATCCTGAAAATTTAGATTACAACTTTCATGCGCAGGGCCACGGTACTCTGAAGTAAGGTGACAGTGGTCGCGTATTTTCTTGTCACCAACTGAAAAATTCTGTTCACAAATATGACATTTTTTAGCTTTATTAAAGTTAAGTTTTTGTTTCTTACTTAAACGTTCCATGGGCAAGTCACAGAGAAATACAGTTTCTAAGTTTTCAGCGAACTCCAGTATTTGTCTACTAAACCATTCCATACAGTCAGGACCCGTGTACGATCGATAAAATGAAAGGGAATCATCATAAGCACATTTTACGTAGTACCCCACTGAACAAGGCACATGCCGTTGATATTTTTGGGTTCTTTTACTACTATTTTTTACCATAGGCATCAGTAAGCACTCGATGTCGCAATAAATAATGAAGGATGCAAATTGTTTATTTTTAAAGTTTTTAAATTCTACAATGTTGTTCTCTTTATTTGGTAATTTCGGAACCACGATACTGCCAATAATTTGACAGTCTTTTATATGTTGGTCGAGTCCATCCTTCGAATAAAAATAATGCAGGCATCTGTCGCAAATGTATTTAGCTTTTGAGAATTTGCTAAGTTACTTACTTGAGCCTTGAAAGATTTTTTATCCATACAAAGTGATAAGCTGGTGTAGAAAGATCTTTTACCTCTTCATTCTCTAAATAATAATTATTTTGTATTAATAACAAATTAACATGTGTTTCGTACTTTTCTCTGGTAATATAAGCAGGCAGTACTTTAAAACTGTCTTCACTAATTTTTTGTAGGCGATATATATTAACAGATATATTATTTATAAGCGCGCAACTTGTTTAAAGTCATTGGAAACTTTATTCCTTTTAAATTTAACACCTCTTAAGGATGCGGATAGGATGAGACTCTATTTGCGTGGTTTTCAACAGGAAAAATTGCTGACATAATCGCCCAGCCAAAGCAGAATTCATCAGTATTTTGTACAGTTACACATGCTTTTTTATTTAAAATAAATTTAGGCATTTTTAAATGACTTGAAGCATATTAAATTTATTCATAGCAATAATAAGATTATTTATTTTTATAAAATGTGGCCTATTAAAATGCGTAGGGTGACATTTGTAGCAGCTTAAAGACGTTGCCGCCATTTTGTGACACTGTAATTAGAATAATAACAATTTGCCAACTTGTGACACAACAAAACCCCTGAATAATTAAACAAATATCTGGAAGCAGAACTGTATTTTCCAGCTAGGTAAAACATTGATATGCCCGGTAACTTTTATACAGTGGAGAAGGGGGGGTTCAGAAATAAGAAAATTTTAAGTGCGCCACAGTGTTTAATACCAATGTTTTACAAAGGAGATCTTAAATAAAGTACAGTTCAACTCAAACGTTGTAGCCAAACAATGAAACTCTACTTACTTCCGAGGCTTCCAGAGTATTTATGTAATTAAGAATAACCAAAAAAAATTGACTAATAAACAGAATAAAATTCTAAAAGATTGAATTAAGATGACAAAACTAGAAGCACTTTACAGGTAGATGGACTCCTTTAACAGGTCATAGTGTACCTACATCTGAGTCAGTAGTGTGAGACTCAGTTATATAAACGATTGAAAAAAATAAATATACTTCCAAAATTATTCTGTCATAGGGGAGATCTGGACCAAATATCTGCTGTCATCATTCTACGTTAGGTAGAATGAGACAGACAGCAACCCAGTCCGAGATCTACCCCATGAGGCAGAACAATGTAAGGAAACCGCTAAAAAAATATAACCTCATCTCTGTTATGTCTCTGCAAAGTTGGTCATCGGGTTGTACAAATAATACAAACAAATTAGTTCATCTTGTTTATTTCCTCAAGAGGATAAAAATGAAATTGATCAAAATATAAAAAAAAATATTGAAACCTGAGAATAATACTGGAACATGAAGTGTAAATCAATGAATTGGTGGGAACAAGTCAGCGCCAAAATAACCGCAATAGCAATTTCACAATAAAATTTAGCTTAATTATACCGCAAAATTGGGGTTATGACGTCATACCTTTACCTTGCGTTTACAAGAAATTATATATAGACTGTAAAAATTATATTAAAAAATGTTAATGGAAAGATTATATTTCAATGATGCTTGATCCTACCTTGGTCCTTTGACTTAATTATTGTTGGTGTTTTGTTTAGTAAACCTGGTGTTGTTCTCCTCCTGCTACTCTCGGGTCTCCTGCTCTGCTCGCGCCTCCCCTAATGCCCGCTTAGCACATCACGCTAGGGCAGCACATGGTGGTCAAAATGTTGTTGGTTCCTTGCCCCGTGCGTAAAACCCTGTGGAAAATGAAATGTTTCAGTTTCCTGGAATTCGCCTATTTTGCACGAAGTTCCCCTACACCGAGTAATTTAACCAAGAACCCCATGTCGACTCAATAAAATAAAGTAGATTTAAACAGATGAACTAAACTTATCCTAACGTACCTTTCCCAGGGTTACAAGGCTACACCTGGCTTCACACCAGCGTCCAGCCCAACTGTCCCGTCGATGGAATTGACAGGGCTATAGACAAAGGAGAAAAACAATATATAGTTTTTATCCAAAAACGTGGTCTTAAAAAAAATAAAAAAAACTCCAAAAATTCCCCATGTCTCTTGTCGAAAAGTACATTTTACACGAAAAATAATTACAATCTGGGAGGCAAATATTATCTTGAAGAGTCCTCGAATAATAAAAAAAATGAAAAAAATAAAATCGAACTTACCACTGCTCTTATTCCCGTAGAAAGGGCGTAGGCCGCCTTAAATCCCTCTATGCAGAGGATATGAGCCGTCCACGAGATACGCCTCACGACGGACTCACTCTTCACAGTCTCTGGGACAGAACCTGCAGTTTCTGCAGTGCCACTAACCAAAAACAATGGCGATCCCAGAGACCTGTTGCCGACCCAGCCAAAATTCGATAGGGAAGAGACCAGGCACTTTGTCGAGAACACAAAAAATGAAGTGGCCGGAAACCGCTTTGTAAATGTGGTGGGGACAGTAAAACACACAGTACCAACCTAATGTTCCCGGTTAAATTCAAATAAGGATGCAAACCTATTTATAAAAAAAAACGCTCTCAACGAAAAACACTAAGTCTGGTTTGCGAGACTGGAGAAAAAGACCCGCGGTTTTCAAACTAACCAATGAGGAAATACACCAATAGTTCCATACCGGTATATAGGGGCAGCACCGACCAAGGGGATAGAAAATACGTAAAACGCACACTGAGGTGTTGTCGGATCCATTTCCACGGTTGGAATTTTTATAACAAGGACGTCGAGACACCCTCCATACATAGACCGAACATTTGCCTACCGGACCCTTGCCGACATAGCAAGTAGGAGAAAAATAACCAGACGGACTATAAGAAGCTCAGCATTGAAACCATCAACTGTAAAATCACTTACTGGAGATCAGAGCTTGCATCAAACCCAGGAACATTCGAACACTCAACCAATTCCCATATGAGTAAAGCTATACTGAGTGTAGAATTTAGTTGTATTTTAGTTACAGTCTTAGTCAAAAGTTTCCTTTGCTCTTTATAAAGGTTCTCTCTAAGATTCATATGGTTTAACGCCATTTTTGTAAATCATTTCTACATTAATAAAGTTGTTTCTGAACCTGAACCTAAAAATACACACTACTGCTTAAACTCGGCGCAAGAGTGTTCAGATGTTAAGTTTGCTCCCCACTAGCTAGCCCTACAAAACCCTTCAATCCGACTAACTGAGCTTATTTATTATGAGTTATTAACTTTATTTAACTATGACTATATATAAATTTATATAATATAAAAATACGATTTTGTTTATTAGTCCTGGTTTTTATTCCTCGTTTATCTCCCATTTACAAAAGTACATAACTCGTATTTATTTTATCTTCTCCTTATCAAATTAATAAAGATATCAAAGTGGGCCAATATCCTCCAAAATAAACATAAGTGAATGGAATGTTCACCTAAATGTTTCCTTCCTGTTACTGAAACCATTTGTGATGCGGCAACGCCGCCATTCCCCAGCTGTTTATTTTCGTGAACGTCAAAGAAAATTACGAAAGTGCAGATAAACAAAACAATCGAAAGTTTTTATGTGATTTTTAAAGAACTGTGATCTTAAATTCCAATTACGATGTCCAGATAATGCGATGTGCGTAGTGTCCACAGTAATTCGATGGAATGCCTCCTTTTAAGGTAACTTCCTAGACACTATATAACCTCCAAACCTAGCTCTATAAAATACCCTTAATTTGTGTACAGAAAGACGAGTCGAAGAGCCTTGATTATTTACCTGAATAAACAAATATGTAACGTTGCCTTAAACGTAAAAATGACACGTTACATAATCCCCCCCCAACTTCAAGACGATTAACCTAAAAAGGTTAATCGGAGAGGTCCGCTGCCGACTTAAGGTCTTTGGCATGCCAACTCCCTGGTAGTACTTTACCCGATGGTTCCTGAAGCTCAAATATCCATGGAGAAATTTTATTCCTAATCACATAAGGACCAACGAATTTCGGTGCTAACTTCTTCGAGAAAAACTTCTTAGCATCTGACAACACATAATTTTTCTTCCAAACACGCTGACCCACACAAAGTTGGGTACCCTTGTACGCAAATTATACTGAACTACGTTTTTCTCTCCTGCCACCTCTAACCTTCTCTTAACATCAGCATAGAGCTTCCGGAAACCTTCGTTCTTACTTTCAGCTGCGGATTGTACACCATTCTCTTCAGATAACAAAACTGGGTTGGAGTAATCTTTTCCTGATAAACACATATTCCTACCAAAATTAACAAAGAAAGGAGACATCCTGGTTGTCTCATGGGTTGCAGTACGAATCGCGCAGGCAAGTTTATGTATTTGTTCGTCCCACTTCCTGTGGTTGTCTTTCACATAACAACATAACATGGTTTTTAACGTACGATTCGTCCTTTCTGTTGGATTTGCTCTGGGGTGATAACGGATTATACGGATTATACTGAATTTTAACCTGATAACTCTCAGCAAAACGCTTAAACTCGTTACTTTTGTACTGAGGGCCATTATCACAAAGTATCAAACGGGGTACTCCGAAGACCATAAATACTTGCTCCTCAAGATGCTTGACAACAGCTTGAGTAGGGGCTGTTCGCATTGGAAAAACTAAGGAAAACTTACTCAAATAGTCCGTAACGACGAGAATCCAGCAATTACCCTTTGTCGAACGAGGTAGGGGTCCACATAAATCTGTTGAAATAATTTCCCAAGGACGAGTTGGTTTTGGGTGAGATATCATCTGATCAGATACACCTTATGTATCACCTTTATGAGCTGCACAGACAAAGCATTTCTTTACAAAAGTTGCCACGTCCTGGCGCATTTTTGGCCAATAATATTTTTCTGCCAGTCTGTGGAAGGTTTTATACACACCCATATGTCCTGCGGTAGGAGGATCGTGAGCTTCTCCAATAATTCTACGCCTATGATCTTTGGGGACTACCTCTTTCCAATATTCATTAGATGGTGAAAGTTGAGGGTATTCTTGTTTGACATATTTATACAACTTATTATCAGTGTATCTCCAATTCATAAATTTTAACGGTGATTCTACGACCCTCTTTACCATCTTTTGGTACCATCGATCTTTAATTGTTGTTGAAACGTCTCTGGGCTGCGAAATTGTATCAATCATAGGTACTGCGCGAGATAACATGTCCGGGACAACTAAATCTTTCCCTTTCCGATGGATTACTTCAAAATCATATTGCTGCAGTTTTACAGACCAACGAGCAAGTCTTCCACTGGGCTCTTTTAAGCTATGAAGCCATTTTAAGCTAAAATGATCTGTTATGACCTTAAACGAGATCCCCTCAATATAAGGCCGGAGCTTCTCTATCGCCCAAACCAATGCCAAACATTCTCGCTCGGTGGTCGTGTAAACACGTTCTTGCTTAGTCAAAGATCGACTCAAATAGCATATGACTTTGTCTCCTTCAGGATAAGGTTGCGTTAAACATGCTCCTATTCCATATCCTAATGCATCTGTTTGAATGACAAATTCTTTGGTGTAATCTGGACATGTAAGAATCGGTGCAGTCACTAAAAGTTCCTTAATCTTAATAAATGCTTTTTCGCAGTCTGGAGTCCAATCGAACTTTTGATTTTTCTTAGTTAGAGCTGTAATTGGAGCTATTATCGCTGAAAAATTCTCTATGAAACGTCTATACCAGGATATTGTACCTACAACTCTACGAACTTCTCTGACAGTTCTTGGCATCTGGAGCTCTAACATGGCTTTAATTTTATTAGGGTCAACTCGGATGCCTCGACGGTCCACTACGAAACCTAAATAAGTCATTTCTGGCCTACACAGTTGTCATTTTTCCCAACTTACCGTTATCTTTGCATTCTGCAATCTTCGTAGGACTTCCTCAAGAATTCTAAGATGTTCAGAAAAGCTCTGTGTGACAATTACGAGGTCATCGAGATATACGTACACGTAGGGGTCTAAGTCGTTTCCTATGATGCTATCTATGAGTCTCTGCCAAGTTGCAGGTGCATTATGAAGACCAAATGGTAAACGCTTAAATTGGAAGAGACCTCGTCGACAGATGAATGCTGTTAGTGGCTTCGATGATTCTTCCATTGGTACTTGCCAATAAGCGCTTTTGATATCTAAAGTTGACAAGTACTTAGCATCTTTCAACTTGTCAAGAGTCTCGGATACGAGTGGTAAAGGATAACTATCACGCGCCGTCACTGAGTTCAATTTGCGGTAGTCTACGCAGAACCGATATTTCTTTGTGTTTTTCTTTTGTACCATTACCACTGGTGAAGCCCATGAACTACTACTCCGTTCTATAACATCAAGTTTCAACATTTCGTCGATTTCGTCATCAATAAGTTTCTGAATGACCGGTGAGACCTTATATGAACGTTGTCTTATCGGTGCTGCATTTGTTGTAATCTTGTGTTCTACCCTGTCTGTACATCCTAGTGAGTCATCCATAATAGTCTTATATTTTACAACCAATTCCTCTAGTCGTTCTGATTCATAAGGCGTAAGAGTAGTTTGTTGGTCTGATGTTTCTAAAGAACAAATCACGTCTTTATTATCGGCAAAGTGCCACTCATTAGTACTTAGGTTCGGTACTATACCCATCGAAATCCAAAAATCTAATCCTAAAATCAAAGTGTGCGGCAACTCAGGAACGACGACGACCTCTATTAACCTAAATTTATCTTGAACTCGCATAGGAAGCTGCACAGTCCCAATACTACTCGTGCTTTGACCATTTGCCACAATACAACTCGTCTTCTCCGTCGTATCAAGTGAAAAACCAAACCTCTCGATGATTGACCAACCATGATTCCCTAAAAAGGTACGTGAAGCCCCGGAATCCAACAAACCTAATAACTTATTTCCGAGTACATCCACTTCTAAATAAGGCCTTTTATCTTTACGAGCATGACTTATCACATAATCTAAAACGTACGTTAGCCTATCGGTCGATGCTTGTTCAGGCTGACTCGAAGGTCGACCGCCTACGAGCGCCTGGGTCCGTTTCCCTGACGATTACAATTAGGACATTCTCTGACTGTTATCCCTGCCTGTCCACACGAATAACACTGCTTACCTCTAGGTAATGCGCACCCGATTGCCATGTGCCCTGTTTGGTTGCATCTATAACAAACAACGTCCCTATTCGCCCTACCAGGTCTAGCACCTTGTGGTGGTTGTCTATCCCTATCATTTTCACTAGACTGACCACTAGCTGGTTGCTGTCTATCTCTATCAGCTCTAGCAGCGAAATTGCTTGCTGGCTGTTGCCTATCTCTGTCAAATCTATCAGCATGATGATTTGAATTCCGTTGGTTAGATGTCGCGGTACTTGATATTTGAATTGCACTGACTTCTGTTGGAAAATCGTCACTGTCGCTCTCTACGTCAACGTAGGCCAAGTCAGGTTCAATAGATTGGTTTCTTCTAGGAGTAAAATTCTCCTCCTCTAACCCATATCTCTGGTCTATTCTACGACACAAATCTTTTAAATGTGATAGGCTATTGACCTCAGTAGCAATCAACCCTTTCTTATAAATGTCCGCGATATTTCTGAAGTTTTTGGATCTCCTTCAATAGCTTCTCGCCATATGAAGAAGGAAGATACTCTGCCATGAACCTCTGTTCCAGCTGTTCCCATGTATGAACTTCTCTACGAACATCTTTATAAAAAGTATAGGCTGACTTTTCAAAAAGATCAATGCCTGAGTTCAGTAGAACCTTTTTACTAACTCCTCTAGCCTGACTCAACTCGTCCACTCTCTCAAAAAATGCGGTGACGGAGATCGTACCCCTCTCGCCTGTAAACTTAAGGTTCCATTTATGCGGAGGTACAGGTGCAACGTGATATGAGGTACCAGGATCACTTGACATTGGTACTGGCGACGAACATGAAAATGGTCGTGACTGAGCAATTGGTGCTATGCTACTTTGGAGGGCAGCTAAACTCAAAGGAACGGTAGACGGTTGTTGATAATGAAAAGCTGATGCACGGTCATTCTGAATTAGCATTGGGGGTGGTGCCTGTATTGGTGCTTGAGTTGGGTTCGTAAGCACTTGCATTTGCAATGGAGCAATGACCGACGGTTGATTTGTGGGCTGTTGAGCTGTTCTTTGTGTGCTCGAGTGCTGTGGTTGCGGGAGTTGAGACTGGCTGGGAATGTTGCCAACATTTGTCGAGTGATCTGAGCTTCGACTTGTTGATTGGGTTTCAGATGCTTCATCATCATCTGAGGTAACGCCTACTCTTAGTAAATCTGTTGCTTGGCTCTGCAATCTCCCAATCAAACTCAAGGTTTCCGCAACCAGTATGCCTTTTGTTTGACTTTCTTCGAAGTTGGACGGATTCATGTTGTTAATCCTGGCTAACACGTGTTCCAACCTTACAGCGATTTTCCTAAACTCTCCCCCTTTACTCGTACCGGAGAACTTCTCTACCAGCGGTACCAGACTATCAAGCTTCTTCATGCAGCTAAAAGCATCCTGGCCAAATTTAAAGGGATACAGAGGGTATCTCATACTTCCATCAGTCCTTTCTCTCTGTCTAATCAATATGAGCTGTTGCTTCATCTCTTCCACCGATCCAATAGCTATGCCTCTCCATGTTAATTCGTAGATTAACTCGTCCTTGACTAAGTACCTTATGTCAGACAACCGACTCAAAGAAATAGCCATGGTGCCTTTTATATTAAAACTTTAAACTTTAAAACTCTTAATTATACCTCCCAATTATAAAAACTAAACCACGCAATAACAAACACAATGTTATAACACAATAACTACTTAAATCCAAAATTAGAATTAACAAGTAGCCATAAAAAAAAAGTTAAAAAAATAAAATAAAAGAGAGACAAGAGCTTTGGCAGTGTTCAGGTCTTATGTTCCACTCGTGCGTGAGTAAAACCAAAAAAAAAATAATTGCGCTTATCCTAGCTGAACTGGATTAAAATTAAAGTTAAGTGATGTTTGTTTACCTCAGCAACCGAATAGGTAAATTTATCCCTAAATGGAACGTACAACAGACTACCTATAACAAAAAATCCCAAAGCTGTTGTACACAGTTAACGCTAGGGTATACTCCTGCTATTGCAGAACGGCTCCACAAATAAACTCCTCAAAAAAACCCAAATAGCCGTATACAATGATTTTTCTCGAAAGAAAAAAATCAAAACCCACTTTAACCTGCTTACCTACTCTGAGTTTACACGAAACATGCATTGCTTAAGGCCACATCATCCCTTAATATATAAGTGAACGCAATAAACATCGGAACAGATGTTCATGTTATAGAAATCGTAAAATATGCTCAATTAAAAAAAATCCGCTTGCTAAAATTGCGTCGAATTAGACTAGTAAGGATGTTGTGTGTAATTAAAAAAATTAAAAGAAAATTTAAAAAAATTACCGATGGTAATTAAAAATTTACACAAATAACGTCTTGGTAGGACTGCAATAATCGTTAAAATGAAATTCCCAAAATTTTAACTAAATTGATGCAAACCATGGTCAAGAAGACCCTAGGATCGTACCGAAAGGTGCCCAAAAAAAAAATTTTTAAAAAATTTTTTTGGTGTCGACCACAGTAGCCCAAGAATCAAAAAAAGATTAATTAGTGGCTCACTAAAATTTTCAAAATATTACTCTACCCTGGTTTGGAGTAGGGAGAAAAAAGTTAAAACAAATGATGATAGGTTGTTAAAACGCGAGGGTTCGAAATGAAATTATATTTTAATTCAG
The DNA here is from genome assembly GCA_963576565.1 of Aspidapion aeneum. NCBI lineage: Eukaryota > Metazoa > Arthropoda > Insecta > Coleoptera > Brentidae > Aspidapion > Aspidapion aeneum. The sequence goes on from OY755039.1 coordinate 125,513,312, forward strand.
AAAAAAAAATATTTAAATAAACTGGTAGAACCATTGTAGGGACAAGGTACTATTATGCACCAAAAAAAAAAATTTTTGCAAGAAAATCAAGTTTCCTTTCTTAAAAAATTTTTTTAAAAAAATATTTAAAAAATATTTTCAAAAAAAATTAAAAATGTTTAAGTGGGGTTGCAGCTCCTATTAGTGAACCTTAAAAAAAAATTAAATAAAATCAACACCAGAAAAATCTTATTCGAGTTGTCATGCAACAGTTTTTGTTCTTTTCCTTTAAAAAACAGTTGTCAATTCCCTTTCCTCTCCCAAAACTGTGGCAATGTGAAAAGTAAATGAGCTAGAAAAATTAATTTACTATACAAAAAAATGTTGAAAATTAAATTTACTTAAGAATCATAAGGTATAAAAATCGTAATTGCAAAAAAAAACCAATCAGTTTAGGAAAAGTAAAAAAAATATTTATGTTCGAAAACAACCGATGTTAGTATATTTGCTCAAAATTCTTTGTTTGAAACTCGTAGACAATGATTGTGTAGAAATAAAATTTCGGACTTCCATTGTCTTTATTTATTTTAAAACACGACGTTTCGGTTAGTAAGTATCTCTAACCGTTATCAAGTTCACACTTGATAACGGTTAGAGATACTTACTAACCGAAACGTCGTGTTTTAAAATAAATAAAGACAATGGAAGTCCGAAATTTTATTTCTTGCTCAAAATTATTACTTAAGGGAATAAGTAACGTTAGCACTTATTTACTGTATCACTATAATAATGTATAGAACCTAAGTTTTAAACTCTGCACTCAACTCAGTAAAGAATTCTCTTGTGTGCACTTTAAAAAACAAATATGAAAACAATTTCAAGGTTCACCTATAAGACCGTTGTAAAACTAAATCTGCCTACTCAAGTGTCTTTACACACAACATCTAATCAAAAAAAAAATTTACTGCTTAATGCATTCTCAGATCCTTATTCCTGGTGTTCACGAGATATAAAATTAAGTTGTGCCCTATCCACAACTATTAGTCAAAGCAAAATTGCCAAATGTACAAGGGCTAATGATATTTTGAAATGAAACAGTTGGGAATAATCCTGCGTAAAAACCAGACAACCAAAATCAAGAAGCCAAAACTATTACATTAATTTTAAAAGAGCATAATAACATCCCGGCCCCAAATAAACTTTTGTTATATCAACAAAACTCGGCCTAAAACCAAAAAAAACTTTTTATTAGACATTTCCCCTATTTCCTAAGTATAATGTCAATAAACCCAAAAACTTGTGATTTCCATTCCAATCCCATCTGGACCCTATATATTTTTCAAACGGTTAAACACCCACAGGCGAAACAATATCTTATTTCAAAGAAAGGGTGAGAATATTTTGAAGCACCCTGTGAAAATAGGACACTATTATGGAAAATTGTTCAGATCAGTGTTCTTACTACTTTTTAACCTAAATATATCTAGTTCCCTCATGTGCATGTTACTATTTTAATTCCTATCATAACTAAACAGATCACAAAAATTGTCTTTCTCCGCAAATCTGCAAGGTCCTGGAAGATGTGAGATTCAGCCTGTAGGCCAAATTTGGATGTATTTTAATTTAGCGAAAACCGAAGTTGCGAAATCCTAAAAAGATTAGCAGGAAGTCCTCGTTCCTCGATTTCTACACTCCGAACCAAACATTTCTTCCATTTCCACCCAGCTCGCGAGAGAAATAAAACCCTAATTATTGCAATATAAAAGGTAGCTAGCTCCTTTACACCCTGTACAACTATCAGATTTTAAAAAAATAGATGCCCTCATCAATGTTTAGTCGCCTAAAGGAAAACCTATTGTTTTTAACTTTATTCTTAGGTTGAAATCATTTAAAAAAAAACCAATGATCTTAAATTTATTGTTTAACACTTTCCCATTTATTCCACAAAAGTGTATTGTAATTTAAAAATTTGCTTCATTATTTGAGGTCACCATTATGAAATTATTTTAAAATTAAAACAAATGAAATAAAAAAAAATTATTTCCCAATTGTCCACAACTTCCAAGTTTTCATCCCTAAATACCTAGGTACTTTCTCAGTCTAACACCATCCATCGTTATCCAACATAACGCTTTAATTTCAGAAGCAACAAAACGAAGATTAAGTGAAAAAGCTAAGCAAGTAAGTTGGAAGTTGCTTTACAATGGGCGCAGATGACAGGCCCCCTTAAGTACACGCCACTGTCCTGAAATGCAAACTAACAAAAAAAACTGAAGACTAGCATATCTGCCGTCAAATAACATTTGGCATGAAATTAAAATAATTTCATATCATACCAGTATCCTCCAAAAACAAAACGGTTTTTTCTATAAGACCCAAACACCTAACCAATAAATCTTGTTATTTAAAACTATGATTTGGAAGTAAAAGATTTATTTATTCCTGCCTGATCAACTAAGACAAAAAAAGTTCCCCTTTTGCAACTCAAGAAGTTCCCGTTTGGTCCCCCAAAAAAAATATAACCTGTCTGGTCACCCTTTAAAACTACGACCACTATACAAACCGTTTTGACCAAAACAAGAATTCGAGAAGTTATGTTTACCGAAAAAACTAATCTTTTTAAGAAAAATTAAATTATTTAAAAAGTAGTAAAATTTTGAAATATTTTTACCAATTACCCCCGCCTAGCATTTATATTTAGCTGAAAGTCTCTCTTAAATTCACTGACCAATTTCACGGCCTTACAATGACATTACTTAAAAAATTTCTGACCTTTACAAGTGAACTAAAAAAAATCAAAAAAACTTATATCTATATCTGTCTCAGTTAAACATTTCTTTTGTGGTATTATATCTAGTTGGGCTTCAAATTCATTTTCTCTGTATTCAATCCGGAGCAGGCAAAACTTCTCAAGGCTCAAACATAAATGTTTGCTCTCCATTGGCCATGACCAAGCTATGACCTGAACGCAGAAAAAAAAATACAGAAAAAAATAATTGTGAACCAGAAAAACTTTATTTGATAGAAATACCCGTAGGTCATTTAAAAAAAAATGCACTCCAAAGCCCGACGCTGTATTTTCTACCAAGAAAAAAATTGACCAGTCACGAAAACACAACTAGACTTGGACCAAAGACCTAAAAAACTGTCCTACAAAAAAAATACTCCAAAACAAATGTTAACTGGACCTCTGGCGTTGATCTTCAGCCAATATGTTGCTCTAGGAATTTTAGCCTTGTGTTCCCTAAACTTCCGAGCTAACTATAAGTAGTAGTACCCTCCTCTGACCCGATGTAACTGAGTGACGTAAGATCTTAATTGTCATCAACAGTTACCACCAAAAAACAAGAAAAGAAAATGACAAAGCAAAATAAACTTATTTTCCTTTTCTTTCATTACTAATTAATACTTTTAACTAAACAAATCTACTAGCTGTTAAGCTATATTTACTTTAAAACAACCCAGCCAAGAAAAATTTGTGTGAAACCCTGTATAAATATTCCAATGTCCAAGTGGTGATATCCCACAAAAAATTAAAATCACCAAAAAAAAATAACTTGTTGACCTAAATAAATTGACTGCACTAAAAAATAATCGGTGAAACAATTTCTATCTTATCACAAGCAGGAAATAATAACATATAAATAAATTAACCTGCAAAAAAAATTGTTAGAAAAAACACACTACTTAAAACATAAAAAGACCATGTCTGGAGGTCCATCCACCTATAAATCAACAAAAAAAATTGAAGTAAATTTACATTGTTGTATTTATTTTTCTTAAAAAAAGTTTAAAAAATTAAAACATGTTTTTCGTACAAAAAAAACTTTAAAGAATTAAGACATGAGTTGGACTCCGTTCAATAAAAACTCCCATGTTTTTTATCCACTTATTCTTCCTTAATACATAAAAATGAATATTTTATTTTCCAAGAAAAACTTGTGAAGATAAGCTAACAAAAAACTATGAGAATCACTAAAACAACAAAACGAGTTCCAAGTCAACGCTTAAATAATTTAGAAAAATTAAATTAAAATTAAATAATAAAGAAATGTTTAAAAAGTGTTATTTCCAAAAACCAATGATGATGGAAAATCCTGTTTTATATTAAAAAATGATTGGGTGTCAAAACCACCGACAGCCACTGAAAGCCTTTAACCTGGCTATGGCTGTAGCACAAAAATTTTTTTTTTTTTTTAATTTTCAAAAAATTCCAAAAAAAGGTTTTTTCTTTTTTTTTCCAAATTAAAAAACAAAGAAAATTACACCAGATGTTAAAAAACTAGCCAAAACACATGTTGGGCGCCAATTTGTGGCCTATTAAAATGCGTAGGGTGACATTTGTGGCAGCTTAAAGACGTTGCCGCCATTTTGTGACACTGTAATTAGAATAATAACAATTTGCCAACTTGTGACACAACAAAACCCCTGAATAATTAAACAAATATCTGGAAGCAGAACTGTATTTTCCAGCTAGGTAAAACATTGATATGCCCGGTAACTTTTATACAGTGGAGAAGGGGGGGTTCAGAGAAATAAGAAAATTTTAAGTGCGCCACAGTGTTTAATACCAATGTTTTACAAAGGAGATCTTAAATGAAATACAGTTCAACTCAAACGTTGTAGCCAAACAATGAAACTGTACTTACTTCCGAGGCTTCCAGAGTATTTATGTAATTAAGAATAACAAAAAAAAATTGACTAATAAACAGAATAAAATTCTAAAAGATTGAATTAAGATGACAAAACTAGAAGCACTTTACAGGTAGATGGACTCCTTTAACAGGTCATAGTGTACCTACATCTGAGTCAGTAGTGTGAGACTCAGTTATATAAACGATTGAAAAAAATAAATATACTTCCAAAATTATTCTGTCATAGGGGAGAACCAAATATCTGCTGTCATCATTCTACGTTAGGTAGAATGAGACAGACAGCAACCCAGTCCGAGATCTACCCCATGAGGCAGAACAATGTAAGGAAACCGCTAAAAAAATATAACCTCATCTCTCTTATGTCTCTGCAAAGTTGGTCATCGGGTTGTACAAATAATACAAACAAATTAGTTCATCTTGTTTATTTCCTCAAGAGGATGAAAATGAAATTGATCAAAATATAAAAAAAAATATTGAAACCTGAGAATAATACTGGAACATGAAGTGTAAATCAATGAATTGGTGGGAACAAGTCAGCGCCAAAATAACCGCAATAGCAATTTCACAATAAAATTTAGCTTAATTATACCGCAAAATTGGGGTTATGACGTCATACCTTTACCTTGCGTTTACAAGAAATTATATATAGACTGTAAAAATTATATGAAAAAATGTTAATGGAAAGATTATATTTCAATGATGCTTGATCCTACCTTGGTCCTTTGACTTAATTATTGTTGGTGTTTTGTTTAGTAAACCTGGTGTTGTTCTCCTCCTGCTACTCTCGGGTCTCCTGCTCTGCTCGCGCCTCCCCTAATGCCCGCTTAGCACATCACGCTAGGGCAGCACATGGTGGTCAAAATGTTGTTGGTTCCTTGCCCCGAGCGTAAAACCCTGTGGAAAATGAAATGTTTCAGTTTCCTGGAATTCGCCTATTTTGCACGAAGTTCCCCTACACCGAGTAATTTAACCAAGAACCCCATGTCGACTCAATAAAATAAAGTAGATTTAAACAGATGAACTAAACTTATCCTAACGTACCTTTCCCAGGGTTACAAGGCTACACCTGGCTTCACACCAGCGTCCAGCCCAACTGTCCCGTCGATGGAATGGACAGGGCTGTAGACAAAGGAGAAAAACAATATATAGTTTTTATCCAAAAACGTGGTCTTAAAAAAAAATAAAAAAAACTCCAAAAATTCCCCATGTCTCTTGTCGAAAAGTACATTTTACACGAAAAATAATTACAATCTGGGAGGCAAATATTATCTTGAAGAGTCCTCGAATAATAAAAAAAAATGAAAAAAATAAAATCGAACTTACCACTGCTCTTATTTCCCGTAGAAAGGGCGTAGGCCGCCTTAAATCCCTCTATGCAGAGGATATGAGCCGTCCACGAGATACGTCTCACGACGGACTCACTCTTCACAGTCTCTGGGACAGAACCTGCAGTTTCTGCAGTGCCACTAACCAAAAACAATGGCGATCCCAGAGACCTGTTGCCGACCCAGCCAAAATTCGATAGGGAAGAGACCAGGCACTTTGTCGAGAACACAAAAAATGAAGTGGCCGGAAACCGCTTTGTAAATGTGGTGGGGACAGTAAAACACACAGTACCAACCATTGACTTCTATACCCTACGGGTAGACCCGGCATGGGCCAAAATTGCCATTATATCAAGCTTTTATCGCAATTGACCAAATACAAGTAAGAATTTAATGAGCAAAATAGGGATGAAAATAGAATTTCGGTTTGGTGAGTCCGGAAACATGCAACATCGCAAAAATATTCTATTTGCTTGTCTTGGATAAAAAAGGGCAGTGGCGGCGTAAAATAAAAATTTTGAATTCCACTAGAATTTTTTTATCAACAATTTTCTGTTTGAATAATAAATAATTCATGAATACTTACTTGTGTGTGTTTACAAAATTCTCTTCAGAAAAAAAAAGAGTAAAAAGAATTTCTAAGCATGCTAAGTGCAGTGGATGTATTAAAATTATTGTTTTCATCTTAGAACTTTACAAATGTTGTACCTTCCAGGTAAAATATTTTCTTTCTTTGAACAAGGGTCTTCTTCAACTCTTCTTTTCTTGGGTGGACTACAAGTTATGCTCGAGTCAGATGAAATTTCGGAACTAAAAATTTCAATTCGAAATGGGACAACCGGGCGCCGGGCCAACTCGGCGCCGCCAACAGGGCGCCACGCCGGGCCTAATGGGCGCCGGGCCAACTCAGCGCCGGACTATTCTTTTTTCGATAAAATGTGCAGATAAAAACAAAATAAATATGTTATTTATACAAAACTTTCAACATCTATTAAGTCGAGTGTTGAAATTTGGTAGGTTTAGTGTTCTGCGACTTGAAACACCGCCAAGTTCCATATTGATATATGATAATTTTAGACCATTTTATAGTGATTTCTAAAAAAAAAATTGCGGACTATCGTTGATTTTGTTAAAAAAATTGAAATTGAAACATTCTTAAAACCCCATTAAAACCCATACAAATTGCTACAAAAGAAGCATTTTCTCATTTCAAACTGAAACAAAACGGTCCGTGACGTCTATCAGCTGTCAACAAAAACTTGAAATAACTAAGGTCACTGATCCAAATCGGGTCAGTTTTTTTGGTCCTTTTATGAAAATGCACAATTTTTAAAAAAGCATGAAATTCAAAACAAAATCAAGAAAATTATGATTCCTACATTTTTACAAATAAAAATTAGTTTAATTGAACATTATATCAATTTTTATTCCTTAAAACACTAAAAATTAATAATTATTTACTTTTTTAAAATTTATCGAAGGTCTAACTGAACAAAAGCAAACTGAACCCATCCGTATCGAAATGAACCAAATCAAACCGAATCTAACGGTTCGGTTTGGTTCGGTTTGGTTCGGTTCGATTTGCTTAAACTGAACCGAACCTAACCGAATATAGCTAAACCTAACCTAAACAATCCTAGCGGAACCTAACCGAATATACTCAAACTGAACCAACCTAACCCAACCTAACCCAACCTAACCCAACCTAACCCAACCTAACCCAACCTAACCCAACCTAACCAACCTAACCCAACCTAACCCAACCTAACCCAACCTAACCCAACCTAACCCAACCTAACCCAACCTAACCCAACCTAACCCAACCTAACCCAACCTAACCCAACCTAACCCAACCTAACCCAACCTAACCCAACCTAACCCAACCTAACCCAACCTAACCCAACCTAACCCAACCTAACCCAACCTAACCCAACCTAACCCAACCTAACCCAACCTAACCCAACCTAACCCAACCTAACCCAACCTAACCCAACCTAACCCAACCTAACCCAACCTAACCCAACCTAACATAACCTAACCCAACCTAACCCAACCTAACCCAACCTAACCCAACCTAACCCAACCTAACCCAACCTAACCCAACCTAACCCAACCTAACCCAACCTAACCCAACCTAACCCAACCTAACCCAACCTAACCCAACCTAACCCAACCTAACTCAACCTAACCCAACCTAACCCAACCTAACCCAACCCAGCCCAACCTAACCCAACCTAACCCAACCTAACCCAACCTAACCAAACCTAACCTACCTATTGTTAATAAATATAGTAAAAGTTGTTAGGTTTATGTCCAGGGGGTAACCATTGTCCATAATCGTCGGAAATCGAGTTAGGATTAGTGTATGCGACCATAAACATTGAGTGGCGAGTGAGTGTTTGGTCTTCAATTTTTTTAGGGAAATTTTTCAAAATCTTTTTTTGCGCACTCTGGGCACCCTAATAAACCGTAATCTGGTCACCCTAATCCATCGCAATCAAAGAAAATGGGTAATCGAAGTGTCACAAATTTTTTGTTGGTTTCTATTCTTCTTTTATATTATGTAGGACAAAATTATTAATTAAACTAAGTGACCTTATTAAGTAAGACAGCATGATAGTCAAATGACATTAGAAGGACATAAACATATGATACCGGCCTGTAGACCGGTCGCGGTGGTCATATAATAATAAATATATACTTTCGCGATGAAAGATCAAAATTTAACTTAAAATTACTGTAAAGTCCGCAAAAAACATTAAATTTATCGAAATTTATAAAAACATAGATCAGTGTGTGTAACAATTCATCAAGATGTATGAAACTCGACCGTGACCTGTCAAAAGTTTGGTTCGAAAAAACAAAAACAACTGGATAAAAATCGGTATGTAAGAATTTAAAAAGAAATCATTTTTAAGAAAATCAAATACTTTTTGTTAATTTTCATGCAATGCAAAAAAAAGTGCGGGGAAGTGACACTTTCTGAATCAAAATGTGTGAGGGTAAAATCGCACGGTCGCAGAAAAAACTATCTATCGTGACGCTACTGAACTTTCTCGTGTTTTAGGAAAAACTATCTGTCAAGACGACTTACCATGAAATGTTGTTTTTTTATGGATTTTTTTTCTTCTTTTGCACAAAAAACAATTTTGGACCATGTCTAAACTCAAATAGTTACTTCTAAACTTGTTTTTAAACGTTTTAAGATTTCTTTTTGTAATATTCCCGCACAAAATTCAAAAAAAATCATTTCCGTACTTAGACAACATTGTCTATCAGTTTTCCCTGTATACACGGACTAACAGATAGAATCACTCAAAATACGGCAGGGGGATTAAAGGTAGCCAGCTGCTTTTCTGTCGCACTTATGCCGTCAGTGTGAAAGAGATAAAAGTACCCTTATATTATCTAGGGTATTATTAGCATGCAAAATCACCCTATCTTTGTCCGTTTCACATATTCAATAATGTCTATTTCTGTTTTTATTGTAAAAGAAATACCCGACCATAGGAACCAAATTGGATAGGGTCAATAAAAAATGCCTTGTCTTTCCGTCTCTAACGCCCTTTTAGGGCGTTATACAACTCAATGGTACCAACCTAATTTTCCCGGTTAAATTCCAATAAGGATGCAAACCTATTTATAAAAAAAAACGCTCTCAACGAAAAACACTAAGTCTGGTTTGCGAGACTGGAGAAAAAGACCCGCGGTTTTCAAACTAACCAATGAGGAAATACACCAATAGTTCCATACCGGTATATAGGGGCAGCACCGACCAAGGGGATAGAAAATACGTAAAACGCACACTGAGGTGTTGTCGGATCCATTTCCACGGTTGGAATTTTTATAACAAGGACGTCGAGACACCCTCCATACATAGACCGAACATTTGCCTACCGGACCCCTGCCGACATAGCAAGTAGGAGGAAAATAACCAGACGGACTATAAGAAGCTCAGCATTGAAACCATCAACTGTAAAATCACTTACTGGAGATCAGAGCTTGCATCAAACCCAGGAACATTCGAACACTCAACCAATTCCCATATGAGTAAAGCTATACTGAGTGTAGAATTTAGTTGTATTTTAGTTACAGTCTTAGTCAAAAGTTTCCTTTGCTCTTTATAAAGGTTCTCTCTAAGATTCATATGGTTTAACGCCATTTTTGTAAAACATTTCTACATTAATAAAGTTGTTTCTGAACGTGAACCTAAAAATACACACTACTGCTTAAACTCGGCGCAAGAGTGTTCAGATGTTAAGTTTGCTCCCCACTAGCTAGCCCTACAAAACCCTTCAATCCGACTAACTGAGCTTATTTATTATGAGTTATTAACTTTATTTAACTATGACTATATATAAATTTATATAATATAAAAATACGATTTTGTTTATTCTTTTAGTCCTGGTTTTTATTCCTCGTTTATCTCCCATTTACAAAAGTACATAACTCGTATTTATTTTATCTTCTCCTTATCAAATTAATAAAGATATCAAAGTGGGCCAATATCCTCCAAAATAAACATAAGTGAATGGAATGTTCACCTAAATGTTTCCTTCCTGTTACTGAAACCATTTGTGATGCGGCAACGCCGCCATTCTCCAGCTGTTTATTTTCGTGAACGTCAAAGAAAATTACGAAAGTGCAGATAAACAAAACAATCGAAAGTTTTTATGTGATTTTTAAAGAACTTTGATCTTAAATTCCAATTACGATGTCCAGATAATGCGATGTGCGTAGTGTCCACAGTAATTCGATGGAATGCCTCCTTTTAAGGTAACTTCCTAGACACTATATAACCTCCAAACCTAGCTCTATAAAATATCCTTAATTTGTGTACAGAAAGACGAGTCGATAAGCCTTGATTATTTACCTGAATAAACAAATATGTAACGTTGCCTTAAACGTAAAAATGACACGTTACAAAGAGACCATCCAGATTGATTTTGCTCAAATTCTTCCAAATTTGTTAAAAGCAAATCCTTAACATTCTTATCAAACCAGTTTTTCAAATTGGTATTATTGTCAATTACAGCATTAGCAGTACTAAAATGTTTAGTTTCCGGAATTAATTCCTTTTGCTTTGTAATTTCAAAATCTCCACTTAAGACAGTGTTTACCTTAATCATGTCCTCTTTCTTTAAAACATTTTTAATTCTACGTTTAAATAAACTGAAGCTATCCGTCAGAAATTGCTGAGCATCAGTGTGTTTTAAGTTTGTAATTACACCACTTCTTACCCTACTGTTAAAGGCTGACCTTACATCTTCCCATTGTACACGGTGTTTCGCAGTTTTCTTGGTGATGACATTACCGCCTCCTTGCTTTATGTTTGACTTCAAGCGATGCTTAAAACCTTTCACTTCTCCAAGACAGGCAGTTAGATGGGTTTTTTCATAAACCGTCCGGGACTTCTTTCGGGCAATGCTTATTCTTCGACTAGCGTTGGCACAGTCCTTCAAGATTTTTGATATTTTTGTAGCTTGATTAATACTTTCTAATTCGCATTTTATTTCATGGACTAATTTACTTGCAAAACTCATCTTCAGATCGATTTGATGTAATAACACTACAGAGAGTTCGGATTTTTCCAACTAGCAATTTAGTTAACAAATGCAAGTTTTTAAATGCTTATGTTAATTAACGATTAACAGATTTTTGAATAAACACTACACTTTGTCTAAAATTCACTAAACGCAAACTAGCAGAGGAAGAATCGTTCTTTAACTCGCACGTTTAGCTATAGACTGACAGAAAAACGACGCGCAGGAGCTTTTGTAAATGGGATGCCCCTTTTTAAGGCACAGTGTTGCCAATGTTTTTACATGGTTTATAAAAGCTATTTTGTTAGAACCCGGTCAAAGTGTTTACAGGACATTTTAATAAATAATTAAATAATTTCCCGCTTTCAGTATTTTCAATACGGATTATTAGAACCAGTGTCTATAGAAGTAAACTGAAAACTTTTTGAAGAAATTGAAACTCTTCAGTCACCTTTTTTAATATAATATAAATGTTGAGCAGCTATTTATTACAACCTTAAATTTGATTACATTAATTTTATTAAAATTAAATTAAATATTCTTACAAATTAGTTTTTTTTGTTTTGTAATGTTCTATTAATGCCAGCTGAAGAATTATTTTATAACTATCTCTGTGGTGAAAAGAATCCTAAATAAGGAAGCATGGGGTAGCCAAAGAGGAAAGAAAGGGAAAGAAAGACGGAAAAAAGGTAGAAATAAGCTTGATTTAATAAATTAACCAAATAACTAACAGACAGAGAACTAGAAGTTAAACGAATTAAAAACTGAAATCAAAATGAGATAAGCATACTATAAAAAGAAATGATTTAAAGCGCTCTAGTTATAGATGTTTATTATCGTAAAACTAAGTATTCAAAATAAAATCAGACCTTATGCCTAGTTTGCCAACCATGTTCTTCCTTAACCCGAATAGCGAACAGACACGTGAAAACCAGCAATTTTACCCTTTTTTTCACGTTTTAACAAGTTAAGAAAGGCAGATGTTTTCCTGGGCTTTACCTACTTTATGTAATATTTAACATAAAGTTTTTAGAGTTTTGATCACAAGTTATTATAAAAAGAATTACTAAGATTAAATATTAAATATCTACGTATTACATTTTTATAGATTGCATGTACTTATATTTTTTATTTGTTAAGTTTTTGTACAGGTATAACAGAAAACTATCACAAAGCTTATTTATTTAAATTATCTCATGGTATAACCCTTGTGGGAGTTTACAGCGCCCTGTAGGACTGTACATATTTTCTTCGAATCGCAGACTTCTAACTAGTTATATTCTATATTTTCTGGTTCTAATCACACAGAAAAATTGTATCCCTATGTGCTTGTGAGCTTAAAGAAATCAAGTTATGCGTACATTTTCTACTAGTATTTATCCCAAGTAGGCATCATGTAAGTGCGTGACTAACGTAATGGGTCATTTTTATACCTAGGTTAACCCAATTCTTACAGGACAGACAGCATGTGCCGCCATTTCACCTTTGTGTACACACAAGTTCCCACTTTTCATTAAAATAACTACATTTAATTCACATTTTTATTTTTCTTCAATATTACATATTATGTACTCGTTTTAGTCAAAGTCAATATTTAATTTTAATAATGTTTTACCATTGCTTCTTCTTATATTTCTTTTTTAGCGATTACAAATAGTACTAATTGTTCATAGTATTGTAAGTTTTATATTAATCCATCCACACGTGCCCATGTCAAATTCAGATAAGCCGAATCTTGGGGAATCACCAGAAGCTAATATTAATATTTAGTATTAAGATTTCAAAAACAAAATACAAATTTGTATTTTGTTTTAGAGATTTAGTAATAAAAGCAAGTATTTCATAAATTAAATAGAACCGGTCTCTATTTTTCTCTCTGTTCATAATTTTTGCATGTAGTACCATTTTTCGAATATGCTCCGCAACGCTCCTTATACACACTCTATTAAGTGGATTATTTAGATACCACCTGTGCGCGAATAGGCACTAAAAGACAGATACCTGACACCTTTTTATTACATCAGCTTAGTTCATTAACAGTTTAAAACTTATGTACTAAAAACGCTATTTATCACTTACTACTTGCCTTAGAAGCCGTAGGTGTTTCTCTTGAAACTAACCTGACTTTACAGGTCGTTTCGATCCAATTTTTTAACAATACATATTTATATGTAGGTGTTTAAGTTTTTTCTTAAACTAGGCATCTGAATGCGTACGCACTTGGGCACTGCGTAAATAATGATCCACATTTGGATCCAAGACAATTTTTTACCTTGACGCACAGCCTCCCCTAATTAAAAATAAGTTAATGGGGTTGTACTCTATAAGCAGTAACATTGATCATTTTTTATCAATATTTCAAGTTTTTAGCCTAGAACACATATTTTTAAGCACTTAACGGAGGTTAAACCATAAACTAGTTTTGCTATTTAGTACACTTATAGAAGTTACGGTTTAAATATGTATTTTTTTAAAAGACATTTTTCACAGAATAGATTAGCTGGGAGACGTTTTGAGCTAATCAAACGTTGTCAAGCCCTTTAGACAGGGTAATAAGCACACTCCCCAAAGATATAGGTCATAGGTCGAAGGACATAGGACATTAAACAAATGCCAGTGGACATAAGCCAAATGCCAGTGGACATACGCCGAATGTCATAGGGCATAGTTCGAGTGTCATAGGCCATTTAAAACGCGTGCAATTCTCTGCACGGGGAGAGCCTTAGCTAGCCCAAATAATAGCTAATTGGTAACACCACATTGCTGATTTGACGCATATATTCGCTGATCGAAGGGGAGCTTTAGATAGCTACCGAGAGAGGTATACGGAAGTAAAGGTATTTCAATCCAGAGATATTAGTTTTTTTTATTTAAAGAGAAACAATTAAAAAATTTGTACATATCAAGTTTTTAACATTTAGAATATACGAGTAAATCATTTTTAATTTTCGACCATTTTAACTCGATCTTTTAGTTTTTAGTAAACATCTTATATTTTCTTCTTTTCCTTGCGTGCGTTAATAGGACGTGTATTAACGAATAAATTTAGCTTTTCAAGGGGATTACGTGTTACAGGTCAAAATTTCAGGTAACACACATTTTTGTTTCACTTTATCTAAAAGTTTCTTAACATTTAGAATATACGTGTAAACCCTGTATAATTGTTCTAGGTATTTTATTTTTTTCTTGCATTAATAGGATACCTATTAATGAATAAATTTAGATTTTCAAGGGGAAAAACACACACTTTTATTTTAATTAACTTAATCTAAAAGGCTTTATAAAGAAAATAATTTCAGAATGCTATAACACTAAATTCAAATTTTTATTAACTCCTTATTAAATTTTAGAGAAACCAGTTCTAGAGTAGTTGATCCTTACTATGTTGGGCTGTGTATTAAATGCAATTTGTAGGTCTATATGATACTTTAAAATCTTAATTCCCGATAGTTTATGTCCATACCTAACTATATTTAATTTTCCACGGACAAATATGCATTGTGAACGTCTGTATGTACGTAATATTTTCTAGATAACAACACAAAGTATCAAACTTTGTATGCACCTTAAAAGTTATCGGACTTCTAACGGTTTATAATTTCTTCCAACCGCTCATCCTTTTGTGTGAATGACAAACGCTGCAGTATGCTTGGGATCTGCCGGGGGCTGCTGTTTAGAACCGCTTAACAACTATACAAATGTTTAATTATTTTAAAAATTTAATCTATTTTAAGGGATAACAAAGGACATTAGTAGGGAAAATTTACAGATTTGCTAAGATTCTAAACACTTTTGGACCAAAGTTTTCGCTTCATTCCGAGTCGATTTTGCAAAAACAATCTTTTAAGAAGCAGGATGGACTTTACAAAATTGCCTGTTTTAAAGCCAAACAAGACGGTCTCTAAACAAAAAAAATGCAAAGGAAATTACTTTTACAGGAGAGTACAAATGCATTGCCAGAGCAAGACAAAAATCACCTAGACTGCGGGAGAGAAGAAGACATAAACGCCAAAACTGTATGTATTACTTTATTAAGAAGATAGGAAAGGCCACAGTATTGGCATAACAGAAATGGTCACTGTATTGACCAGACAGAAAGGGTTCACGAATGCCAGGCATTAATATAAAACACTGTTTTATCATTCTAAGCGTTTTCGATTATTTAAGGATGAAATTATTAAATAATTAAAAATTGCAAAGTGAATACGCAGTACTTTTTCAGGAAAGTACCAACGCATTGCCAGAGCAATGCAATAAATGCTAAAATCATCTAAACTGCGGGAGAGAAGAGACAACAACACTAAAATTGTATGATTTAGTTCGTTAAGAAGATTGGAAATGCCACAGTATTGACATAATAAAAATGGCCACAGTATTGGCCAGACAGGAAGGGCTTACGAATGCCCGGTATTAATTTAAAAAAGCCCGTTTTACCACTACCACTAAACAATTTTGGTACCTAATATTTTACTATTACATGTTCAAAGTTCTTTTACCTCACTTTATCATCAAAAAAGTTTTAAACACAATATGAAGAATTTCCTAAATATTTAACTAATAAATTGAATTTAAATAACAAATTTTATTAGGATTATCTAATAAACTTTCCAGTGACAGCTATTTTGAAATAAATTAACCTTAAAATTGGACTATCAATAAAAAAAAATTATTCATGTAGACACAAATATATAGGTTTAGGTGCTAAATGGAATCAGCACGTTACATTAAAATATTTTATATACTTTAATGCTAGGTGTACATTAATTTGGTCAAATTTAAAATCTAATTTTATGTCATTCCATCTTAAAGAAGCAGGACCTAAATTATTTTTAACACTACAAATTGTTTTGTTTCAAATATCATTGTAAACACATAGAGAAACGGAATAGGAAAATTAGAGATTAAGCGGTAAGCCGGAGGCCTGACACAAAGGCCTATGAGGCGGCCTACTTGTTTAATCTTAAGGCAATCCTTCAGTATAAAATGCATACAAAATTGCATATTGTTACGGGTTCACAACGACAAATTAAAACTCGCAATTGTTGAAAACGATACGTCAATTTATTTCGACAAATTATGTACAAAAAACACGCACTTAAACTTAGTAATAACTTGCTAATAATTCACTACTATAATCGGTCTATCAACTTCGTGTTAATCTCACGACCACTACAGCACGTTATCTGTGACTGACTGCCTGGTGCGCGACCCCGGCCCTATATATAGGATCGTCCATCTCTCTCGAACTTTCCGGCAGCCTTCGACGTCCGGAAAGTTCCCGCACTACCGCGACCGCAAGCCACAGACAACGCAACTAAAACCTAGACTAAGAATACAACCTTAAGATAAATCGACCTAATACTACACTAAACCTAAATAAATTCCAATTATAAAATTTAAATAACTTGAATTTGTAACACTATCCTCCTCATCAGGTTTGATCGTCTCGATCAACATTTCCCAGGTAAGGTTTTAGTCTGTCTAGATGAACAACTTTCATCTTGGACTTCGGGCTTCTCTGGATTCGGTAGACTACATCATTAATTCTCTTAACAACTTTATAAGGCCCTTCCCATGGTGGTGTCAACTTAGGTGATCTTCCTTTCTTGCGTTGAGGATTGTATAGCCAGACTTGATCATTCTCTTTGAACCCTGAAGAGTTTGCTTTCAGGTCATATCTCGCTTTCATGCGGTCACTGGCTATTTCTATTCGCTCTCTAACCACTTCATGGATATCGTGCAGCTTTTGCCTTAAACGTTCGACATAGTCATTAACCTCTAAGTGTGCTTCTTCAGGTGAACCAAACATGATATCACATGGTAAACGCAGTTCTCTACCAAACAGGATACTAGATGGAGTAGCTCCTGTCGTATTGTGAATGGCAGTTCTATAGGCCATCAAAAACAATGGAATATATTGGTCCCAATCTGTTTGGTGCTCATCAACAACTTTGCAAAGATGTTCCTCTATTGTTTTATTAAATCTTTCAACCATGCCATCTGACTGCGGATGCAAAGCAGTAGTCCGTGTTTTATGTATTCCTAAAAGGTCACAGAGATTCTGGAAGAGCTTTGATTCAAAGTTTCTTCCTTGATCTGAATGTAGTTCCAAAGGAATGCCAAATCGGCTGAAAACATCATTTACCAGAACTTCTGCAACTGTAGCGGCCTCTTGGTTAGGCAAAGCAAAAACTTCTGGCCATTTGCTAAAATAATCCATTACAACAAGGAGGTATTTGTTGCCCTTTTTAGTTTCTGGAAATGGTCCGGCCACATCAATAGCAATGCGTTCGAATGGCAGACCTACGTTATATTGTTTCATTTGACCTCTGGACCTTGTTTTGGGACCTTGGCTGGCTGCACAAGTCGAACATCGGCGGCACCAGTTTTTCACATCTTGAAAGTAATTGACCCAATAAAATCGGTTTCGAATTTTGTCCATGGTTTTATTTATGCCTAGGTGCGCGCCTGATTTTCCACCATGGCATTCGGCCATTATATTGTCTACCATGCTCCTAGGAACCACTACTTGATTAATCACAGTAAGGCCATCGGCACTTTCCCAGGCACGTTTAAGGATGTTTTCTTCTACTATCAGTGAATCCCATTGTGCCCACAGTGATTTGAATATCACCCCTTGGTTTGCGATATCTTGCCATGATGGTCGTGGCTTGTTCTCTTCTTTCAATCGCAAGATAGGTCCTACATCTTTGTCGTTAAGTTGTGTGGTTCTAATCGAAGCCGACATCCATTCTTCATCTGGTTCTAACTTTATCTGGCGCACGTAGGTAATTCCTTCTTTCTGGTAAATTTTCCTGCAATGTTTACAATCCTCGGGGCAAGGTCTTCTGGACAATGCATCTGCATTATTATGCACCCTTCCTGCTCGGTGCTTAATTTGATAATGGTATTGTTGTAGCTTTTCTATCCATCTCGCGACTTGCCCCTCAGGTTGTTTCATTTTCATGAGCCACTGTAACGCAGCATGATCCGTTCTAATCAGAAACTCTTGTCCGTAGAGATATTTGTGAAAGTGATCTACGGATTTAACTATGGCTAGGAGCTCCTTTCTAGTAACACAATAATTTCTCTCTGGTTTGGATAGCTTCTTGCTGAAAAATTCGATGACCCGTTCTTCTCCATCTTGTACTTGGGAGAGTACTGCTCCTATGCCATCGTTGCTCGCATCAGTATCTAATATGAATTTTCCTTTTGAAATGGGATATGCAAGAATCGGACTAGAACATAATGCTGCTTTTAGTCTTCTAAATGCTTGGTCACATTCGGTATTCCATTTGTAAGAAGCTTTATCTTCTGTAAGTCTATGTAACGGAGACGCTATTTTGGCGAATCCTTCTACAAATCGTCTGTAGTATGTACACAGACCCAAAAAGCTTCTCAATTCATGTTTGTCACGAGGTTGAGGCCATTCTTTTATTGCTTGTAGCTTCTTTTCGTCGGTATGGATGCCTTCTCGGGAAACGACGTGACCCAGGAACTCAACTTTTTCTTGGAACAGAAAACATTTCTTTGAGTTTGGAGCGTTTTCACTCTCTTTAATTATTTTAGAATATTATTTATTTTTATTTTTTGTTTCTTACTTTTACCATTTTTTCTGGGTTGTACTATTTGTGAATTTTACAATTAAATTATTCTCAAAATAGGGTTTTTTGGGTCTTTAGTTTATAAGATATATAAAAAAAAATATACTTTACAAAATAGGTATTGCTGCTAGTGCCTATTTCATTAATTAATACTTACATACTAAAATTACGCGATTTGTCTTGACCCCTTGATTCCATTCCCGGAATACCTAGTTATTACTTCCTTTTTGACCGATCCTGTAGAAGCATTCCTTTTTTACCTATAAAGGAGCAAAAAACAGCGATCAGAATCGAGGCGTGATTTGGGTCAACCAAAACAAATCAGTATGCATATAAATGTCGACGGGAGGATATACGCTTTTCTCGCCGGTGCATATTCAAAAATATTTACGTTAACTACCTACTATTTTATGTGGGCTCGCGAGCCGTGTTTGTGCCTATACTTAGACATTTTGGATTATCTACGTACCCTTGTACACTCCAAAACCGGTAAGTCAAGGCAAATTTGTTTCATTACGTTCTTTTACTTCAAGTTAGTAACTTATCCTTAGGGTGGTGATTTAGGATAGTTTGGAGGTCTCAACCAGTAGAGGAGTCAGAAAGATCTGGATTTTTTACAGTCCGGTCTGTGACTGGTACCATTATCAACGCGGACAAGGACTTTTCATGGTCCTTCGAACCGGATCATTCTGGTTTCTGGTTTTCCAAGCTTTCCTGGAAATCTTCTCTCAGGAAAAGTATTTTTATTTTTTTTTGATTGGCACTGCAGCGTTACAATTTACGATACAATTCAATACCAATACAACTTACTAGTGTACGTTTTAATAGCCCTTGCGTTAAAATTGCACCCCTTAATTTAGGAAAACCCTTGTTTTCAAAAATCACACCCATACGGGCCCCATACTTTGTAAAAATTTACAGTTTTTTTTTGTGTCGCCTACTTGCGACTTGCGATAAACTTGACCTTTAAAATATCGAGAAAGCAAAAACTTTATTCTCAATAAGTTTTTGTCCTTTTGTGTTGCTACGATCCTTATTTTAATTTATATATTTCAAATTTATTTAAAATATATTTATTTTATTATAAAAATTCCTACGATACCTACATTGCCTACATAAAATAGAATTCTACTGTTTTTATAAATTTACAAATTTAATTAATAAACATGCCACCTACGCTTAATACGGAGCAAAAGAAAGAGAAATCCGAGGCTTTACGGCAATCGGTTATTGAGCAGCTAAAATTGATCACGGATGCTGCCAGTAAGGCAAAAGCTGATCCTGTCTACACAAATAGGTTTCGAGTCGCCTACCGAAACTTGTCAAAATTACGTAAAAGTTTTGATACACATCATAATGCTGTAATTGCCCTTGTTGCCTCCGACAAGGCTGAGTTAATTCGGCAACGTGCTATAGCTGTTAGCTTTCAAGGTCAGCTCATTGATATCGAAGATATTTACTATACTTTGATAGAAGAACCTGAGCAGAACACACCTGCTAACCAAACCGTTCTTAATGAAACCCATATGGGTCATTGTCATGACCATGAATATCACCATAAGCCTAGGTTAGACTTAATGACCTTCAATGGGGATCATCAAAGATTTACCACTTTTATAGAGGTTTACAATGCCCTTATACATTCAAACAAATCGATGAGCAACGTCGAAAAGTTTTCCACTCTTCTTTCGGTACTCTCTGGTACTCCTTACTCGTTGGTTTCTCATTTGCCCTTGCATAATGACAATTATATGATTGCCTATCGGGCCCTCCTAGATAGGTACGATCATAAAAGATTACGCGCTGTTTCCTATTGGAAAAAACTAGAGAATTTTCCCCCAATGGCGGAGGAAAATGTACAAAATTTACGTCTGCTCATGGACACTTTCCAAGAAAACTTGCAAGCTCTTATTACGATGGAATATGAGGTTGAAAGTTGGGAATTTATTACCACTAATATGTTGCTAGATCGCCTAGATCCCAATACGCGCAAAGCTTTCGAACATCAGCACGCGTCTACTGATATGCCCTCATACAATTCGGTTAAAAACTTCATAATAAAACAATGCACGGCCTTAGAAACCGTTTCTCTAAGTTCCAAAATTTGCGATAAGAAGGCTGAGAATCTGCACTCTGCCAGAAGATCTCCTAGGGCTTCCGCAAATTCTCATATGCAATATACGAACCAACAAAAACGGATATTTTTTGTTCAGCGTACCGATAATAATTTAAACAAAAATAGCAATAATTTACCTACAAGCGCGTCTAACGTCTGTTATTATTGTTCCGAGCGTCACGTGATATACCGTTGTCCTAAGTTCTTAGAAAAGACGCCCTATGAAAGAACTCAAATAATAAAAAGCCACAAAGCGTGCTTAAATTGTCTGGCCAATTTTCATTTAGTGGGTCAGTGTACATCACAAAAACGTTGTTTAAAATGCGGTCTTTTTGGTCATCATACCCAATTACATATAGAAAATTCGAAAAATCGATCCGTTGGCATTACTTACACACCTATTTTTTCTAATAGTACACAGATGTAGCGTTTTTTAGACAGCTAACATAGCTACGGTAGCTGTTCGCCGGAGAGCACTGTGGGATTTGAATAAAGTGGTACAAAAATTAACAGAGAAGGTAATTGAAAATATGAATTATTTACCTTAACAAAAATGTTGAGCGCCACCCAATTTTATGTATATAAATATCTCGGGAACTAAAGATCATATCTGGTAAAATTAGGAAACCCAGTATTATTTAATTTGATTGGATGGTCATTATGTTCTCGAGATTATTGTAATCTGGTGATATTTAATTAACTGAAGTCAGTTAAATATCTCCAGAACTAAATATATTAAATACTGACTGTGTAGGTAGGTAATGGATATTTTATAAATTAAAATAAATGTGATTATATGACAGTTTCTAAATTTATTGTCTAAAACCTGAAAAAGATTTTACAAAAGTAACAATATTTTATTCTAGTCTTTCCCTAAGTTTTAACCTAGAAAATACCGAAAAAATTAAATCTAAGATGATTTTGACGTGTTATCATCACCGCAATTTACGTAACGCAAGCAGAGGCAACCTGTAAAAATTCATGAATTTTAAGTAGGCGCAGCGCAGATTTTAAACTGTATTTTTTATCAAAATCATCTCTAAAAAAATAGAGATTCTATAAAATAATAGCCAAAATTTACACATCTGTGCGTGACTTATTTTTTATAAAAACCTGCAAAACCATAACTTCTTCAAGCTCCATGTAGTGGAAATAGCTGTATTTCTGCCGCGTACTGGTGACAGAAGTAATTTGGTCAGGCAATGACCCGTTTCATAATGACGTAACTTTTGACTACGAGCTTTTACTCTAAACTTGACTTCTATCTGGCAAGACAAACTTTGACTCTTGACACGTATCTTGTGACTAAGCTTTGACTCGTACCTGGCAAGACAAATGTTGACTCTTGACACGTATCTTGTGACTAAGCTTTGACTCGTACCTGGCACCCTATATAGAGAAAATATCTTACTTAGTTTCTCTATATTAGCACCATGTAATTTGTTAGTTTATTAATTTTAGAATATACATGTTAATTTTATTTTGAATAAAAGTTTATTTTCTTAAGTCTTCAGAGTATTTTTATTTAATTGTTAAAAGATAGAAATATAGAGTTTATTTTTCCTTACCTCAACCTTGAGGGTAACTCCTAAAGATAAGCTCTCCACATAGTTTTAATATCGAGGAAGTTGTTGGGAAAATAAATCGCTTTCTGGCAGCAACAGGTAAAATTGATTTTGCAACACAGCAACCAAGACAGCAACACCGCTGCGCTCATTGATACCAAGATAGCCTGTGAGCAAGGAAAAAAATCTCACATTAGTAAGGCTAAATTTTGAGGATGTCTTTCGACAAGCACAAACAATAAACGGATAAATTTATAAAGAATATAAGTAGGTACTTACATAATTTCAGATAATCCTTCACTCAACACAAAAACAGAATATGGTTTTAACTAAATACAGCTCATCAGAACTTTCAATTGAAATCACTTAAATGTGAGCTGTGAGAAAATCTGCCGGTGGCGATTTGAAAATCACACATATAGTTGGCCGATATTTCCCACACTGAAACCTTTGTCTCCGTGCAGCAAGTTTGCCCCCAGATCTCCAAAATCAGGAGCAAAAAATGTCCTCGCATTTGTTCGATGTAGATACACCATGTATTTTCTCGATATTTGAAAACCGTGACCAGTGGCTCCTAACAAGTTTTATTATTTTAAATTAAACTAAAATTTTGCCAGTGACCGTCAAAAGGTTTTGCACATTTAATGATCATGATGAAATGTTGCAGATTAAATTTAATGAATTATATAAGACATCTCATCTTTACTACTATAAAAAAATATACAAATTATTATAAAATTATTTATGATAATAAAATGTTTTTAAATAAAATTTAATGTACTAAAAATAGTCGAATGTAGCATTTTTAAGAAAATAAGGGCTGGGAAATAAAAATGCTACACAGCCCCCCTCCTAAAAACAATAATAGTTTTGTCTTGATGATCCATAATCATCGTGACAAAAATATTAAATCTATTTTACATAAACTAATGTCGATTTCATTATGCTTTTAACTTGGAACTTAATATCTAACGCGTATTGAACGTCCTGAAAGGAGACAAAATCGGTAGGTCATAATGGAGTAGGCTCTAAATCGGTATGTTCCTTTCCAAGCAAAGAACAAAATCAACAAAAGAATAACACCAAAAGCTATGTACAAACACGGAAATCGAAATTCTATTCCTACACATTGGTGCACCGCAATGGTAAGAGATAGACTTAGTCTAAATTTTCTTGTTCAGACAGTTCTGAAGGATTTTCAGAATCCGACTGATTAATATCATATTCTTGATAAGGTTTTAGGTCTTTTATATGCCAATTTTTAACCATACGACCGGAATCAACCTCACGCAAATCATACACTAAACGAGAAATTTTCTTCTTAACTGTACATAATATGTACCTAGGAGCAAGTTTAGCCATAAAGCGCTTTCCAGCGTCTGAGAGAATTTTATTTCTTCTCCAGACATAGTCTCCTACTTTAAACTCAATATCTCTTTTCCTTAGATTATACGATTTACTATTTCGCTCATAAGCTGCGTGCAGCTTTTGTCTAACTTCGGAATAAATTTCCTTCATACCCTTCAAATTTGCAGCATAACCATTTCTATCGCCTGGGAGAATCTCAACATCTTCATGTATTGAACCCGAGGTTAACTTATAAAAATCAGCATGTGAAGGAATGTGTCTACCGAAATTTAAAAATGCTGGGGTATAGCCTGAACTTCATGCTTACTAGTGTTAATAGCATGTTGACATTTAGCTATATCAATATCCCAATCTGTATGTGATTCTACAAAACAACGAATTATTGTTCCAGCAGTCCGGTTATTCCTTTCAACATAATTGCATTGAGGTGAATACACAGCAGTATACCAAACCTTTTTGATACCATAATTGCTACAAAGATCACGAAAACTTTTGGCTTTAAAACAACCATTATCTGCAATTACCAAATTACTAACTCCATAAACCAAAAATACTTGTTCTTCCAGAAACTTATTTATTGGACCAATTTTTGCAGAACGAAGAGGGCATATTAGTTGGTACTTTGTAAACCAATCGCTAACTACAAGAATAAATCGATTTTTTCTCTTTGACAGAGGAAAAGGTCCCATTAGATCAAGGGCAACCATTTCAAATGGATAGCTAATTTTCTTTTCTTTACCCATGAGTCCCATTTGTCGAGTATTTGAAGCTTTTTGAGAACCACAAACCTTACAAGACTTGCAATATCGAAGGACATCTCTTCTCATTTTGGGCCAATAATATAGTTCCTGTACACGAGACAAAGTTTTGAAGAAACCAAAATGTCCTGAAGTTTTCTCATCATGAGAACATTTTAACACGCTTACTCTCTGATGTTTAGGAACTAAGAATTTCCATTCAGGAAGACTAGTTTTTACATAAGATTTTTCGGGAATGAACTTGTAAACTAAATCACCATCAACTTTCCACTGTGGAAACATTTCAGGATCAGAACGAATTTTGGATCGAAGATCTACATACCAGCTATCATTTTGCTCTAAATCTATCTCAACTAACGATACTTCCGGAGGAATGCGAGACAATGCATCAGGTACCACATTTGACGTACCCTTTCTGTGTACCAATTCGAAATTATGTTCTCTTAACTTAACAGCCCATCGAGCCAACTTACCACTTGGATTTTTCATATTATTTAACCACAACAAGGAATAGCAGTCTGTGATTACCGTGAACTTACTTGCACCTTCTACGTAACAGCGAAAACGTTCTATTGCAAAGATTACTGCCAAACACTCCTTTTCTACAGTAGAATAATTTCTCTCTGTTCTGGACAAACTCCTACTGGCATAAGCGATCACCTTCTCCTCGCCATCCAAAATCTGTGTCAGAACACTACCTAGACCTACATTTGACGCATCACACTGTATCGTGAACATCTCACTATAGTCTGGCTGTGCTAAGACTGGAGCGGACACCAACAGCTGCTTGACCTTGACAAACGACTCCTCCGCCGCTTCAGACCAGGTGATCGGCTGATTTTTCCTTTTTCCTTTTAAAAGATCATTGATTGGAGCCATTAAAGTAGCAAAATCTTTGACAAAATGACGGTACCAAGAACAAAGACCTATCCAACGTTTTATCTCCGTGGTAGTTCGAGGCCTGGGGTAGTTAATCATACAAGAAAGTTTCTCAGGATCTGTTCTAAGAGAGTTTGAGCCAATAATAAAGCCAAGGAACTTGACTTCTGTCTTGAAGAACTCCGATTTTTCAAGGTTAATTGTAAGATTTGCCTCTTTCAATTTTAAACGGACTTCCTCCAGTAACTTTAAATGTGATTCTAAATCCGAACTGGCCAAACAAAGGTCATCAAGATAGGAATAGATATTAGGATATTTCGCACCAAAAATAGAATCAATTAACCTTTGTTGAGTTTGCGCAGCATTGCACAAACCAAAAGGAACCCTTTTAAACTGAAAGGATCCTCTACCTACAACAGAAAATGCAGTTTTTTGTTTGGATTCATTATCGAGAGGAATTTGCCAAAATGCCTTCCGAAGATCGATTGAAGAAATATACTTAGCACCTCTTAACATGCTCAAAATAGAATTTATATTAGGTAGTGGGTATGTATCGTGAACTGTGACGTCATTTAAGCCACGCCCATCGAAGCAGAAGCGAAATTCACCGTTGGCCTTCTTCACCAGTAGTACTGGGCTGCACCAAGGGCTATTTGAAGGTTCTATAACCCCAAGTCTTAACATATCATCAATTTCGTCGTTCAAAATTTTAGACATATAGGGTGAAAGTGGGTACGGACGTTTCCTAAAGGGCTTTGCACTCCCTGTATCAATTGTCAACTTTAATTGATCAGTACAACCTATATGGTCTTTACTAGAAATATCTTCAAATGATTTTATAACTGATTCCGCTCTTAGACGGTCAGACTCACTCAAAGAATCTAAAGAATGCAGAAAACTAAAAACTTTATTAGAATCCGGCACTGAAATAACATTTAACTCATTTTCAATAAAACCGCATTGAACATGCCACGAATTTGCTTTAAAATCCACACAAATCTGAAAAAGCTTTGCAAAATCGCTTCCGAAAATGAAAGCTTGGGGTAGTGCAGAGACAACTAAAGCTCTTACAATTCGACATGTTTGGCCTACATAAATAGGTAAATCTACCTCACCATCAACGATTTTACGAGATCCATCGGCTGTACAAATTTTCTCAAAAGAGGAGTGCCTAATCCCCAAGTCAAAATGTTTTAAAATTTCAATTCCAGGGGAACCTACTACGGAACTAGTAGCACCCGAATCTAATAAAACGGTTATATTTTGATCATATAACTTAACTTGTATATAAGGGCGATTATCTAAGGGCTTTTCTATAAAAAGAGGGGAAATTTTATTTACACGCGACTGTTTGAAAAATTTTGATACAGTATTTTTCCATTCTTCCCAATCAACTAAGTTAAATTTATTTTTATTGCTTAGAGTTTTATTTACAGATGTGGTTACGGAAAATCGGAATACTTACCAGTGCATGAACCACTAAAATGCACCTTCTTATTTAGTTTTTTGAACAAGATGGACAATTGCTAACTCGAACATCTGGAGCACCACATTTGTAACAAAATAATTTTCTCTTTAATTTGCAATCAGAAAAAACATGATTTAACTGACCGCAGTTGAAACAAGTTATTGGAGACCTTTGTGAAGGCCCTTCAGAATGTTCAAGGTCATTATTGCTTCTATTTAAAGGTTTCGAATTATTTCTTTCTTTTTGAAAATTAAAATTTCTATTATTTTTATGTTTAGAAAAATCATTATGTTTTTTAAATTGTTTTTGTTGATTCTCTTTTTTATATTCGAAATTTCTAGATTTAAAATTAGAATCGGTTCTATCGTTACCATAAAGAGTAGAAATATTGTGAGAAGAATCGTACTGTAAAATATTTGATTCATCAATTTTCCTACAACTATCAATAAGTTCATCGACTGTATTAAAATCTGAAATAGCAAGACGACTCGCATAGCCAAACAATAAATTTTTGCGAACATGTTTTACTTTTGTGCTTTCATGAGGAGGACGAGATAATCTGTTAAATAAAACTTCTAAATGACCACAAAAAATATGAACAGACTCGTTTGGTTTTTGCTTCCTTGCCCGAATCTCTGTCCAGACAACCTCATCATTTTCTGACAACAAAAAATCTTTTTTTAATCGCTCTACCAATGAATCCCAATTTGTAAGTGTACTTTTAATTCTCCTATACCAAGCGAATGCGTTCGTATTCATAAAAAACTCAACTGCTGATTGAAAAAGTTCGTCATTACTGACTTTTCGAGAAGCTGCCAATTCACTAACGCGTTCTAAAAATGAATAAAGATTTCTCGGATCTCCGTTAAATTTTATACCCCATTCTGAGATAGGAATATTTTTAGAATTACAAGAAATCACCGGTGGTGCAACATTAATTACTGGAGTTTGAAAAGTTGGGAAGAGAGGGGATGTCGGTCTCTGATTTCCCTTAGTTGATTTTTCCATCAAATCATCCTCCAATTTAAGATAAGTAGCTTTAGTTTCCCTTTTAAAATTTGTTACCTCTACAGTATTATCTTCCGTATCAGTAACCGTAGCTTTTAATCGTTCGAGCCTCTGGCTCACGTGAGCAATACGCGACAAAAGTTTGACAAAAATCGAATCTTGACAGGTTCCTTCAAAATCTTCAATCTGTTCTGTAATTGAATCAACTGAAGTCTTAATTGCTTCTTTTCCAATAGAAAATGTATATTTATATGCATCTGGTACAACACATTTGCCTGGTTGAATTTTTTCCTTAGCTAAAAGACGCGCAAGTACTTTTCGCTTATCTGGGGTAGGTCTAGCTATACCAACATCTCTAATTTGTAGTTCATAATCTAACTCCGCTTCGGTCAAGTGTGAAGCACTTTTAATTACGTAATCCATTTTTAAAATGTTTTAAAATATATGAATGATTCAATTTTGAAAATATAAAATTAAAAAAATTAAATGAAAAATATTTTGAGGGCTAAATTTAGAGAAAATATTTGCGGAATGCAAAAAGTATAAAATCTTTGCCACAAAAAAAATCAATAAAAAAACAAAGTTAAATTTTTTTTTTATTTTTGTGTTGTATCAATTTAATGATCTTTTGTTACAGAAAATAAAAATTTCTAATTTCTCAGTAGCAGTCGCTCGCTAGTTCTCATAGGAAAATGATAAAAAAATATTTATGCAATTTTAAAAAAATCTTTGGGGTATCAAAATAGCGATCGAAATCCCTAGATAATAAAAAGTTAGGTTTTACTAAACCTTCTTTGTAAAAGCCGCATTTACATATTCTAGTTTTAAAATCTAATGTTCTAGCGAACCTATGCAAATAAATTTGGACAATATCCAAGCTATAATTTAATGCTTTCAAAAAAAATTAAACTGTCAAAAAAAAACTTGAGCTTTCAAAAAAATACCTAAAATCATATAAGCTCAAACTCAATATTACCAAATTTTGCCGGACACGAGTCAACCAAATAGCGTATAAATTTTTTTGCAATATCTCTCTAATGCTACGCTATTTACGTACGCTAAATCTCTATAATGCATTGACTCTTATGGTCACCTAAAATAAAATAATACGCCTCGAAATGTTAAATTAAAAAACAAGACTTGACGCGGTCTTGTTTTCTTGTTTAAAAAAATACAATCGATTTTTATAAAGTGTTGTTGTCAAGCGCAAAAAAACATAACTTTTTATGAGACACATTTTTCTTTTGCATGCTACTTTTAATTTTAAGCAGCAAGAATTATTTTTAAAGCCTGTATAGAAAAACTTTTATTTATTTGACTAGAATAAAATATTTTCTGTTTAAAAAAAATTAATTTCTATTTTGCTATTAGATCTCGTTCTCTAGTTATATATAAAACACACCTTGCCTACAGTCAGTTTATCAAAAAAAATAACTTCAAAAATAACAAAAAAATTTTTTTTTTTTTTTATTAAAAAAATATTTTGTAGTTCCTCTTCCCACTCTGCTAAGCTTGGTTTTATATGAAAGCCCCACGTTGGGCGCCATAAATATGTGTAGCGTTTTTTAGACAGCTAACATAGCTACGGTAGCTGTTCGCCGGAGAGCACTGTGGGATTTGAATAAAGTGGTACAAAAATTAACAGAGAAGGTAATTGAAAATATGAATTATTTACCTTAACAAAAATGTTGAGCGCCACCCAATTTTATGTATATAAATATCTCGGGAACTAAAGATCATATCTGGTAAAATTAGGAAACCCAGTATTATTTAATTTGATTGGATGGTCATTATGTTCTCGAGATTATTGTAATCTGGTGATATTTAATTAACTGAAGTCAGTTAAATATCTCCAGAACTAAATATATTAAATACTGACTGTGTAGGTAGGTAATGGATATTTTATAAATTAAAATAAATGTGATTATATGACAGTTTCTAAATTTATTGTCTAAAACCTGAAAAAGATTTTACAAAAGTAACAATATTTTATTCTAGTCTTTCCCTAAGTTTTAACCTAGAAAATACCGAAAAAATTAAATCTAAGATGATTTTGACGTGTTATCATCACCGCAATTTACGTAACGCAAGCAGAGGCAACCTGTAAAAATTCATGAATTTTAAGTAGGCGCAGCGCAGATTTTAAACTGTATTTTTTATCAAAATCATCTCTAAAAAAATAGAGATTCTATAAAATAATAGCCAAAATTTACACATCTGTGCGTGACTTATTTTTTATAAAAACCTGCAAAACCATAACTTCTTCAAGCTCCATGTAGTGGAAATAGCTGTATTTCTGCCGCGTACTGGTGACAGAAGTAATTTGGTCAGGCAATGACCCGTTTCATAATGACGTAACTTTTGACTACGAGCTTTTACTCTAAACTTGACTTCTATCTGGCAAGACAAACTTTGACTCTTGACACGTATCTTGTGACTAAGCTTTGACTCGTACCTGGCAAGACAAATGTTGACTCTTGACACGTATCTTGTGACTAAGCTTTGACTCGTACCTGGCACCCTATATAGAGAAAATATCTTACTTAGTTTCTCTATATTAGCACCATGTAATTTGTTAGTTTATTAATTTTAGAATATACATGTTAATTTTATTTTGAATAAAAGTTTATTTTCTTAAGTCTTCAGAGTATTTTTATTTAATTGTTAAAAGATAGAAATATAGAGTTTATTTTTCCTTACCTCAACCTTGAGGGTAACTCCTAAAGATAAGCTCTCCACATAGTTTTAATATCGAGGAAGTTGTTGGGAAAATAAATCGCTTTCTGGCAGCAACAGGTAAAATTGATTTTGCAACACAGCAACCAAGACAGCAACACCGCTGCGCTCATTGATACCAAGATAGCCTGTGAGCAAGGAAAAAAATCTCACATTAGTAAGGCTAAATTTTGAGGATGTCTTTCGACAAGCACAAACAATAAACGGATAAATTTATAAAGAATATAAGTAGGTACTTACATAATTTCAGATAATCCTTCACTCAACACAAAAACAGAATATGGTTTTAACTAAATACAGCTCATCAGAACTTTCAATTGAAATCACTTAAATGTGAGCTGTGAGAAAATCTGCCGGTGGCGATTTGAAAATCACACATATAGTTGGCCGATATTTCCCACCTTTGTCTCCGTGCAGCAAGTTTGCCCCCAGATCTCCAAAATCAGGAGCAAAAAATGTCCTCGCATTTGTTCGATGTAGATACACCATGTATTTTCTCGATATTTGAAAACCGTGACCAGTGGCTCCTAACAAGTTTTATTATTTTAAATTAAACTAAAATTTTGCCAGTGACCGTCAAAAGGTTTTGCACATTTAATGATCATGATGAAATGTTGCAGATTAAATTTAATGAATTATATAAGACATCTCATCTTTACTACTATAAAAAAATATACAAATTATTATAAAATTATTTATGATAATAAAATGTTTTTAAATAAAATTTAATGTACTAAAAATAGTCGAATGTAGCATTTTTAAGAAAATAAGGGCTGGGAAATA
This sequence comes from Aspidapion aeneum, assembly GCA_963576565.1. Taxonomy (NCBI): domain Eukaryota; kingdom Metazoa; phylum Arthropoda; class Insecta; order Coleoptera; family Brentidae; genus Aspidapion; species Aspidapion aeneum. The sequence continues at coordinate 125,545,099 of OY755039.1, forward strand.
AAAATGCTACACAGAATATAGCACAAAACTCTTCTACGTCATTTGCGCCCAATGCGCCCCTTGCGCCCTTTGCGCCCTATACTAATGCGTCCTCTGCGCACACTACTAATACGCCTATTGCGTATAATACTAATGCGCCCTTTGCGCCCAATACAAATGCGCCCTTTGCGCCCAATACTAATGCGCCCTTGGCGTCCACTACTACTGCTCCCCTTGCTTCTAATTCTATGGCGCCCTCTGCGTCAAATTTTACTGCGCCCTTTGCGCCCAATAATCGTACCGTGCCCTTTACGCCCAATGCGACTGCGCCCAACCACAGTACAGCAGAAAATCGCCATTTAAATGTAAATTTTTCTTTTAGTGACCACGATGCTTTGCTTGGAACCATACGTGTCAAGGTACAAGACAAGTTTGGGTCCTGGCAAGAAGGTCGTGGGATTGTAGATTCCGGATCAATGGCGTCGTTCGTTAGCAAAAACTTTGCAAAATTACTTAATTTACCGCGTTTTGCAACCTCAGTTACTCTACAAGGTCTAGATGGTATGTGCACCTCCTCAAAATCGAGTATAAATACGACAATTTATACTTTAGATTGCTCCAAGGCCTACAACTTAGAGCTTATCATAATTGAAAAGGTGTGTGATAGTATGCCTCCCGCTTGCCTTTCTTTGGAAGATTTTTCTTTTCTAACAGGTTTAAAAATGGCCGACAAAGAATGCCTGCAGGGGGGTAAAATTGATTTTATTTTTGGTGTCGATTTTTTCCCTCAGATTTTACAAAATGGTTTAATTACTAATGGGCCAGACCAACCAATTTGTTTAAATACCACTTTTGGTTGGGTTATTATGGGAAAAATTAAATTACCAAATCCCAGGCACGAAAAAATAAATACCTTTCTTACTACACTTAATGACTCGAGCCTAGAAAAGACACTAAAATTATTCTGGCAAGTAGAAGAAGTACCTAGTGTCATTTTTAAAACGCCCGACCAGGAATACTGCGAAGATCTATTTTGAAAAACAACCACTAGACATCCCTCGGGAAAATACATCGTTGCTTTACCGTTTAAAATAGCGGCGCCTGATTTTGGAAATACGCGCGATGTTGCGCTGCGCAGATTTTTCTCCCTAGAGAAAAGACTTTTGCAAGATAAAAACTTACATACTACCTACTCTGATGTTCTCAAAGAATATTTAGAACTTGGGCACATGCGCCCTGTTATACAACCCTCTACATCCAAAATTAATAATTATTTTTATATTGCGCACCATGCGGTGGTCAAGAAAGACTCGGTAACTACCCCTGTAAGGGTGGTTTTCGACGCGTCTAGCCACGCCCCCGGCGACAAACCTTCCTTAAACTCGGCTCTGTACGCGGGCCCCAAATTACAAAGCGACTTAGTCGCTCTACTATTAAAATTTCGTCTATACAAATACACTTATACCTGCGATATAAAGCAATGTTTTCGAAACGTTTTTGTCGTCCCAGAACAAACAAAATATCAGCGAATTTTATACCGTTTTAACCCCTCCGAACCGGTCCGGGATTATGAGCTACTTACCCTTACGTTTGGGGTAGCTAGCAGCCCATACCTAGCCATTCGTACGATTTTACAACTCGCGGCTGACTATTCAGATTTACCTCTTGCGTCGTCCATAATAAAAGACGATTTTTATATAGATGATGGTCTTTTTGGAGCTCAGACTTTTGAAGAGGCCGTTTTAATGCGAAATCAACTCATCGAATTGATGCACCGGGGCGGGTTTGAGTTACGAAAATGGGCGGCAAACGACCTCCAATTACTTTCTGACTTGCCAGAAGAGCACTTACAGCTCAAAGATTTTTCGCTTGATTTCGAAAACGACACTACTTTAAAAATACTAGGCCTTAAATGGCACCCAAAAAAAGATAATTTTTTCTACTCTTTAAATTATACTGACCAGACCTGTACCAAAAGGTCTATACTCAGTAACCTCGCAAGAACGTTTGACCCCGTTGGTTTTTTAGCTCCAATTACGTTTTTTGCTAAATTACTAATTCAATACTGCTGGAAGGCTAATTTACAGTGGGATCAAACACCTGACCCAGAAATAGTTACGAAATGGGAAAGGTATAAAAATGAGTTTAATACTTTACAAGATATCACGATTTCGAGGCACATTGATCTGTGTAATATGACAAGCTGTCATTTGATAGGATTTTGTGATGGTTCTGAAAAGGGCTATTGCGCCGTTTGTTACTTACGAATTACATACAAAAATAATTCTGTAAAGATTTACTTCATTACTGCAAAAAGCAAAGTAGCTCCAATAAAAACATTAAGCATTTGCCGCCTGGATCAGGTGCCGTACTTTTGGCCAAATTAATGGATTTTGTCTTACATACCTACAAAGAAAAAATTATTTTTGACCGAATCTTTGCATTCTCGGATAGCAGTGTGACCTTAGCGTCGATAAGAAAGCCCAGTTTTTCTTTAAAAACCTATGTAAGTAACAGGGTTGCCTATATCCATGAAAAGGTGCCACCGGACCACTGGCATTATGTGCCGACGCATTTAAATTCGGCAGATTGTGGCAGCCGAGGCCTTTTTCCTAGTGAAATGGCCAATTTTTCGCTCTGGTGGGAAGGTCCTGAATTTTTAATGCAAAATCCTAATACTTGGTCTTTTTTACAACAACAAAAAATTACAGAATTAACTCAAAATTTAATCTTCGAAGAGAAACGAAAAATCACATTAAAAATTACGATTGATAAATCCTTTTACGAGCATTTTTATAAAAACTATTCAACTCTCTCAAAAATAAAGAGAATTTTTTCTTATGTTTTACGATTTAAACAAAATTTAATTTTTAAATTACAAAAACAACCAGTTTATCTGTATTCAAATCTTACTTTATTTGAGCTAAAAAATGCAGAATTAATTTTAGCCAAACACGCGCAAAAAATATTTTTTGAAAAGGAAATTTCTTTATTAGAAAATAATCTGCCTTTGCCAAAGCCCTTTCGAAAACTAAGTCCGTTCTTAGACGATAAGGGCTACTTGCGCGTGGGCGGTCGCTTAACTCATTCTACTACCCTAAGTTACGACCAAAAATTTCCAATCCTATTGCCGAGCCAATCCGAATTTACTAGACTGTTAATTACAGACATACATGTCACATACTTACATACAGGGGTACAGACAACGCAGTTTTTACTCGTTCAAAATTATTGGGTCTTATCGGCTAAAAATTTAATAAGAAAAGTAATCTCAAACTGCCACATTTGTTGGAAAGTTAACAATCCACAACCTTTTCAACCCTATATGGGCAATCTACCCAGTTTTCGCATATCCCAGCTTGGCATCTTTAAACATGTTGGAGTGGATATGGCTGGCCCAATTATGATACGTGCAAATAAATTACGTAATAGTAAGCAGTTAAAGTCTTACGTAGCCCTATTTATCTGTTGTGTTACTCGGTGCACACACTTAGAATTAATTACTGACCTTACGTCCGAAGCTTTCTTGGCGGGTTTTCGCAGGTTTATCGCTCGCAGAAGTAGGTGCCTTCATGTTTATTCCGATAATGGTGGCAACTTTGTGGCCTCGGCTAAGTACTTACAAGAGATATACTCTTATGTTGCGGAACAAGAAGGTATTCAGTGGCATTTTAACCCCCCGACTGCCAGCCATATGGGCGGTTTGTGGGAGAGCAACATAAAGTCAATGAAAACTCATTTAATTCGGGTCATTCGGCAACAAGTTCTTACATACGAAGAACTTTATACAGTGCTAGTTCAAATTGAGGCCATTCTCAATAGCCGGCCATTGAGCCCAGTTTCTACGGACGCTAAGGATCTCTCCGCGTTGACTCCAGGGCATTTCCTCAACCTGGAGCCACTTTCTTGCATACCAGATCCGGATCTGGGCGAGATAAAATTAAATAGATTAAATAGGTGGCAATTACTTACTAAACTTCACTATGATTTTTGGCGTAGGTATCGCGACGAATATCTACATACATTAACGCAGCGACACAAGTGGAATATGCCTGACGGCTTACAAGCTCAAATAGGCACCATGGTTCTCATAAAAAATGAAAACACCCCTCCCCATGAGTGGGATTTAGGACGAATTATGGAGCTCGTTAAGGGTGCGGATGGTATTGCACGAGTAACCTTAGTTCAAACAAATAAAGGTGTATTGAAGCGTCCACTAGTGAAGTTGTGCCCTCTCCCTATGGAGAGCTAATTACATAAAATGCCCTGGCATTTTCAGGGGGGTGGGAATGGAGCGTTTTCACTCTCTTTAATTATTTTAGAATATTATTTATTTTTATTTTTTGTTTCTTACTTTTACCATTTTTTCTGGGTTGTACTATTTGTGAATTTTACAATTAAATTATTCTCAAAATAGGGTTTTTTGGGTCTTTAGTTTATAAGATATATAAAAAAAAATTATACTTTACAAAATAGGTATTGCTGCTAGTGCCTATTTCATTAATTAATACTTACATACTAAAATTACGCAATTTGTCTTGACCCCTTGATTCCATTCCCGGAATACCTAGTTATTACTTCCTTTTTGACCGATCCTGTAGAAGCATTCCTTTTTTACCTATAAAGGAGCAAAAAACAGCGATCCGAATCGAGGCGTGATTTGGGTCAACCAAAACAAATCAGTATGCATATAAATGTCGACGGGAGGATATACGCTTTTCTCGCCGGTGCATATTCAAAAATATTTACGTTAACTACCTACTATTTTATGTGGGCTCGCGAGCCGTGTTTGTGCCTATACTTAGACATTTTGGATTATCTACGTACCCTTGTACACTCCAAAACCGGTAAGTCAAGGCAAATTTGTTTCATTACGTTCTTTTACTTCAAGTTAGTAACTTATCCTTAGGGTGGTGATTTAGGATAGTTTGGAGGTCTCAACCAGTAGAGGAGTCAGAAAGATCTGGATTTTTTACAGTCCGGTCTGTGACTGGTACCATTATCAACGCGGACAAGGACTTTTCAGAGTTTAATTTAAGATTTGCGTTCCTGATTCTTGAGAATACTTCTGGTAAATTATCTAGATGTTCTTGAAATGATTTCCCCATTACTATGACATCATCCAAATAGACTAGGCAGGTTTTCCAAGTAAGGCCTCGTAGAACGACTTCCATTAGTCTTTAAATGTAGCTGGGGCATTGCACAGGCCAAATGGCATCACATTAAACTGATAAAGTCCACTTCCAGCAGAGAATGCAGTCTTCTCTTTATCTCTTTCAAAGATTCCTACTTGCCAATACCCACTTTTCAGGTCAAGAGTAGAAAACCAATATGATCCTGCCAACGTTGTTAATGTGTCGTCTATTCTTGGCAGTGGGTAACTATCTTTCTTGGTCACATCGTTGAGTTTCCTGTAGTCGATACAAAACCTAGTACTTCCATCCTTTTTAGTGACCAACACCACAGGAGATGACCAAGGACTTGATGACTCTTCAATAACACCGTCGCTGAGCATTTTATTAATGAGATTGTGAACTTCTTCTTGCTTGGCCATTGGTAGTCTTCTTGGGGGTTGTCTTATCGGTTGGGCATCGCCAGTGTTGATAGCATGTTGAATAAGGTTTGTGCGTCCCGAACTACTCCTAGTTTCGAAGATATTACTTTGTTCTTCTATAAACTCTCTCGCTTTACTATATTCTTCTGGAGTGAGATGTTGCCAAGTTGACTCAAATTGCTGAAGTACCTCCATTGGTAACTTGCTTGTATCCTCGGAAGTTGGCTCTTCACATCTTGTTACTTTCTGTACTGGTTCAAATAATGCTACCACCTCCCCCTTATTAATTTTGACACTATTTGGGAAAATATTGGCGACTCTAATCGGGATGTCTTTATCGGTTTTAACTAGTGATTTTGCAACGAGGTAGGTGTTGGGTGTGTTTTGTTGGCTTATGAGTCCGACGCAGCTTGATGTTTTACTTTCCAGCCTCCCAAAAATTATGGTCTCACTGTTACCGACTAGTCTTGTTGTGCATACTGCCACGACCTTTATTGGTTCTTTATTGAAGTGACTATTTGACAAAATGAACTCTTCATTCCCAAATCTTAGGGTATTAAGTTTATTATCAAACGCAAATCCATGTTTACTTATCAAGTCCATTCCCAAAATAAATTCGTCTTCTATTTCGGCAACCAATACAGTGTGGCGAATCTTCAATCTTCCCAGCTGTAGGTCTATATCTGTCTGCCCCAACACGTCGGCGGATTCTCCAGTCACAGTCTTAAGTGTTATTTTCTTTTCTATTGGTCGAATTTTATATCTCGTTGCAATTTTGAACTTAAGCAATAATATGGCAGCACCAGTGTCTACTGTTATATTAACTTTTCTCCCATTAATGAGTCCGTCGATGTTAAGACTGTCAGCAGTATGTTTTAGGCTCTTAATAGAGTAAATTTTGGGGGCTCTATTCCCATTAGCCAACACCCGCCCCTCTGCGTTGACTAGTTTTAGTTTTCCTGATCTCTTCTTCGGTACTCTGTCCCGCTAGATGGCGAGCTAGACCTTATTTGAACGCGACAATCGCGTTGAATATGCCCTGTACGTCCGCATCTGGAACACTTTACATTTGGAGGGGATCGTCTGCTTTCTTTCAAAGAGTCAATCTTCTCTATCAGTGATTGAAACATTTGGTTTAGCGTTTTTGAGTTGACCTCATGTCCATTGCTCATTTCTTCTCCCTCCTGAATTGAAACAGCTCTTACTTTTGGCCTGGACATATTATTTGATGATTCAATTTCAAGGGCTCGAATCAACACTTCACTGCTGTTATGGAAGCGTTCTCGACGAAGTAACTTTGCTAAGTCCGTGTCTCGTAATCCGTTAATAAAGCGATCTACCGTGAAGGGATCTCTGTAATTTTCTGGCATTTCTGGGTAAGCTAAATACATCAGCCTCCTGATATCTGCTTCATACTCTGCAATGATTCTCCTGGTCTTTGTTGACGAATATTTAATTCTGACCAATGTAAATTTCGCAAGTGTTCGTCTCCATACCTTCTTTCTAACGCTGCCACTAAAGCATTATAATTCTGTTTTTGTTCGACTGGAATGGACCGTAAAAGTCCCAGAGCAGGTTCTCGTAGAGCTACTAACAAAGCTCTAGCTTTTTCTTCATCATCCCAACCATTTGCAGCAGCGGCAGCTTCAAACTGTTGTTTGTAAGTAGACCAGGAAGACGTACCATCAAAATTTGGAGGCTTAATGTTTTGGTTGGAATTTACAACACATCCTTGAGCTTTTATTTTGTTGTGTTCTTTCTGAAGCTGTATAAACTGTTTTGACATGTCCTGGAATTTTTCTTCTGTGGTTTGAAAAACTTCTTCCCTAACATTCTGTAGTTTGGTCTCCACTTTTTCTTCAACATTTTGTACCTTTTCTTCTACATTCTGCAATTTATTTTGTACCTTTTGTTCCACACTATGCATTCTTTGAGTTATTTCTTCCTTAAGATCTTCGGTTGCACTCTTGAACTCTTCTCTCAGCTCTTCGGAGTTGCTCTTTATTTGATCGAAGTTTTCTTGAATGCCATCTAATCTTTGCTCAAATGTCTGTTTCATATCGTTCTGGTTTTGTTCGATGGTCTGTCTCATATCATTCTGATTTTGTTCAATAGTGTGTTTCATGTCGTCCTGGTTTTGAGCCATTTGAGCTGCCAGAGCCTGCATCATTTTAGTTAGATCTTCCATCTTTGCCGATCCTTGTCTAGTAAGCATCAACTTCCTGATAAATCACTTAAAACGTCTATTTTAGGGCTATAAAGCGAATGTCGAAGTCGGTTTTTCAATATCTCTTCCAATTCTTAAATAGAACCTAATGGAATGTTCTGGAATATACTGGTAAATGCTACTCTTTCTGCTACTAGGCAAATGTAGAAGTCACTTTTTGATTATCTCTTTTGGTTCTCGAATAGACCGTCGTAGAATGTTATGGAATATTCTAGAAATAATTTCTAATTCTTACTTTTAAAATAACTAAGCTACTGTCGAAGTCGGTATTTGTGTATCTCTTCTAGTATTTGAATAGAACGTCGTAGAATGTTATGGAATCTTCTAGAAATTCTTTCTAATTCTTACTTTTGAAATAACTAAACTAATGTTGTTTGAAAAACAAGCATACCTTTCTCATATATATGTTTTAGTAAAAAAAAACCTGAAAATAGACCAAAATAAATACAACAAAGAGTGAAAAGGTGTAATCGAAATCTAGTAAAATAGTTTAAAAGAAAAAAATTGTGGAAAAGTTCATTGATAACATAGTAATTAATTAAAATTTGTTATTAAATTAATATTGTGCAAAAAGAGAACGCTAAATATAAAACGAAATAAATAAGGACAAACTGTAAGTACTCTCACACACTATTTATAGCAGGCGAACGGCGCGCGGCGACGGGAGTAGGGATCGCAGATACCGCGAGCAGTGAAAATCAACAGATAGTACGCTTTATTTACTATATTATTTTAAATATTAAGTACATATAAATTGCAGTCGTGATTCCATGTTCAAAAATAAAAATGGGAAGCCAACCAACGTTACAAGATATTTTTGACAAGATAAGTGGAGTAGAAACTCGTCTTGCAAGCCTGGAAAACAAAATCGACACAATACAAAGAGACATAGACAATGAAAAACAGAAAATTGAGTACCTGCAGTCCGAAAATTCAATCCTGAAGGAAGAAATCAAGGTAATCAAAAGCCAACTACGAAAGAATAACTTAGTGATTGGAGGGCTGGACACTGAGAAGTCAGTAAAGGAAAACCTAGCACACCTGGAAAACATTCTCGAGATACAAATACCGCTTCAACAAGTAAATAACGCCTTTTTTATTAAACCCCAAGGGGAACAAAAAAGTTGTTGAGTTAACATCCTACCTCAAAAAATCAGAGATTTTAAAAAGCTGCCCAAGACTGGCAGGAAAAAATATTTTTATTAATCACGATCTTTCCAAGGAAGAACAAGAAATTCACAAAAAATTAAGAAAATATTTAAACGCTGCGAAAAGTAAACATATCAAAGTTTATATAAAAAGGAACAAGCTTGTGCTGAATAGTAAACCATATTCAGTAAAGGATCTCGACGAAAACTCCCAACAAATATTTGAAGAGCAAACTGAGACTGAGCAGATTGAAGAATTAGAGGGAGAGTACGAGTCTCGTGAAGAAGGTGAAGAAACTGAGCCAGAAGAGGAGAAGGTGGTGAAAAAAGATTCTGTAACGAAAACTAAAGAAAAAACGCCGAAAAAAATAGTCAAACGAAGAAGGAAGAACTAATAAAAATTTGATTTTTTTTTTTCACTTAGTTTATTGTTTCCTATTAGTATTATTTTTTAATTATTTTTATATGTTAATTATTTATACATTTCTTAATAAAATTTATTTGTTATAAAAAAGTTGCTATTATAGCAGAGGTTCTTTTTTGCTTAGTTTACATTATAGAAAAGCATAAACAGAGCATTCTTATACATAGCTTAGTTGTACATCTTTCTTAATTAACTTTTTTAATAGGTTATATAAACGGAAAATGAATCAATACATACGTGACGTCAATTTCGAAACATTTGACACTTACGTTGCCGAAAGTCTTTTAAAATATGAATCCTTTTGTGAAAATCAGAATCAAAAATATGGCTTTTCTATTATACATCAAAATATAAGAAGTATCTCAAAAAATTTTGACTCTTTCTGTCTTTACATTAATCAATTTAAAAAAAGACCAAACATAATAGTTTTAACAGAAACTTTCAGGCAAACGTCCTTAGATTTTTTTAGAATTCCGGGTTATGATGTTGCATATAATGGGGGAAGTATCAACAAAAACGATGGGGTTATAATTTACATTGAAGAGCATCTTTTGTTTGAAAATACCATTGAAAATATTGGAGATATAAAAATATTGCAAACAAAAATAAAGATTGACAAAAAACAATTAGTTATATCCTCAATATATAGAACGCATGAAACCTGCATTGATACTTTTCTAGAATGCTTTCAAACATATTTAGAGCACGATTTATTAAAAAATGCAGATTATTATATTATTTTGGGAGACTTAAACATAAATTTACTGGAAAATAAAGATAACAAAAAAATTACTCAAGTATTTCAGTATTTAAATCTACTTTCTGAGCATAATTTTACATCCTTAATTAATAAAATAACCAGGGAAGAGTCGGGCACATGTTTAGATCACATTTTTTTTAAACATAAAAATTACAGCTTTCAAAAAGAGTCAATTAAATCATGTATCCTAAAAAGTAGTATAACGGATCACTATATGACTATTTTAAATTTTAATATTGAGTTAATAGAACAGAAAAACCAATCCACAAAGCACAATATTACAAAAAAATTTATTAATTACGAAAAACTAAAATTAGACGTCAAAAATCACAACTGGAGGCTACTTTTTCAACAGAATATGCATATAAACGCATGCACAGAAGAATTTATAGCAAATTTAAAGCAGCTTATAGAAAAAAATACAACCACCCTTATCCTCAAACAACGAGACAACAACAAAAAACCATGGATTACCCCGGCACTTGTAAAATCGATTCATATTAGAGATAAATTATATAGGATATATCTACATGACAAGCAAAATATAAACAAAAAAATTGAATTTCAGAATCATAGAAACAAATTACATAACTTAATAAAAAATGCAAAAATAAAATACTTTAAAACAAAAATTAACGAAAACCAAAACAATCCGAAACACCTATGGAACACTGTTAACGAAATACAAAATAAAAAACGTGGTTCTCAAGAAATAAAAAATATAGAGTTAGATGGTGTTATAATCACAGAACAAAAACAGATAGCAAACGCGTTTAACAACTATTTTACTAACATAGGTCCAAAGCTCGCAGCTAAGATACCAAAGCCCGTAACTAATATCCCAGAAAGAAAAAAAGTTTTAACAAAATTTAAATTTAAACAAACTAATAAAACAGAAATCAGTCATGTGATAAACTCTTTGAAATTATGCAAAGCTCCTGGACAAGATCAAATTACAGCTGAAATTCTTAAAAATATCTGCAAAGAAATTTCAAAACCGTTAACTGATCTAACCAACAATATAATTACGGACAGAAGTTTTCCAAATATATTAAAAATGGCGATCGTAAGACCCCTTTACAAAAATAAAGAAAAAGACAAACTACCAAATTATCGCCCTATATCGCTAATCTCCAACATAGCAAAAATTGTAGAAAAAATATTTAAAAATCAGTTAACAAATTACACAGAACGATACAAAATAATTTCGGAAAAACAGTATGGCTTTCGCCCAAAAAGATCTACCCAAGATGCGATAGCAAGCTTAACATCGGACATTTACTCAACTCTAGATGGAAACGAAGTCTGTTTGGGTGTATTCTTGGATCTAGCCAAGGCATTTGACACAGTCTGTCATGTGCAGCTGGTGAATGTCTTGGAGGATATTGGATTTGACGAGGATAGCTTGATTTTAATGAAGAGCTATTTAAAAAATAGACCACAAATAGTAAAAGTAGGTGAGGCAGAAAGCGAACTTCGGTTTCTTAAATTTGGTGTTCCCCAGGGAACTGTTTTGGGTCCTGTTCTCTTTTCAATTTACCTAAACGATTTATTAATTGATAATACAAATGGCAACATAAAAAGTTTTTGTGACGACACGGTTGTAGTGTACAAAGGAAAAACATGGGAAATCGTCAAAAAAAATGCAGAACAGGACCTTAAAAGAATATTCGATTGGTTTGGACATAGGCTCCTAACAGTTAATTGTGACAAAACATTTTTTATACCTTTTAGTTGTAACAAGAAAAAATTACCGAGATATGACTTTCTTCAAATAAATGAAAATATAAATATTAAATCCACAAAAGAAATAAAGTATCTTGGCGTTACAATTGACAATCATTTAAAGTGGGAATCTCATATAAAAAATGTAATTAGCGGCCTAAGACAATTTTTATTTAAATTTAAGCTTTTCTCAAAAATTTTTGAAATCAAACAATTAAAAACCCTCTATTATGCATTAGTGGAGTCACGACTAACATATGGAATACTAGGATGGGGAGGTGCTCTAAATAAGTATATAAAAAAATTGGAAATTTTGCAAAAACAAATAATTAAAATAATGTATCAAAAACCTTATCGGTATCCATCAAATTTACTATATAAAGAAACACAACTACAGGACATAAGACAAAAATATTTTATAGCTACAGTAACTTATCAAAAAAAACTTTTAATAAATAGCATCCAAACAAACTCTATACGTATAACTAGAGGTGTTTCCAGAAATCTTTTAAAAATTCCAAAAGCGCGAAAAACTCTTGGACAAAGATGTCATATATTTTTGGCACCAAGATTATACAACATCATTCCCGAGGAAATTAGAAACACAAAAAGAGAATTTCTGTTTAAAAAGAAACTAAAAATTTTTGTAAACCAAACAGACAGACACTACATACGTTCTCTAATTGACATAAAAAACAATTAAGTATTAATTGATCCATTTATAGTTTTTAGTTTTAGTTTAGTATATGAAATAAGTGTAACGTAGTTTTGGTTAAGATTGTAATTTGTAACACCAAACATAAACAAGCGGCCTATGTTTATTTTTGGTATTCGGAATGGGGTAATATAATAGTTTTAGTCAATTTTCTGAAGGTCGCCATGGTTGACATAGAAATAAATTCTATAAAAATACCACGGACAAGTGCACACTTTTGTGGATTATTGATTTATTTCTATTTCAATTACTTTAACTTTAAATTAAATATACTTCTTTATTTTTGTACAGAATAATTGTTGAATTGAATTGGAAATAAATTTATTTATTATTATTATTATTATAATGTCGAAATCGGTATTTGTATATCTCTTCTAGTTTTTGAATAGAACGTCGTAGAATGTTATGGAATCTTCTAGAAATTCTTTTTAGTTCTTACTTTTGAAATTACTAAGCTAATGTCGAAGTCTCTTTTTGGATATTTCTTCTGGTTTTCGAATAGAGCGTCGTAGAAAGTGATGGAATGTTCTAGAAATTCTTTCTGATTCTTACTTTTAAAATTACTAATCTAATGTCAAAGTCGGTATTTGTATATCTCTTCTAGTTTTTGAATAGAACGTCGTAGAATGTTATAGAATATTCTAGAAAATCTCTCTAATTATCAATTTTTGGACTGTAAAGTTAATGTCGAAGTCGGTTCTTAAATATCTTTTTTAGTTTTTGAATAAAACAATATCGAACTTCTTCGAATATTCTGGAAAAATCACTTACTGTTTTTCTGTCCAATTGTCCTATCCGGTGGTAATATGTAAGGACAGTCTTTGCACTATTTATTTCTTTTAATCTCACTTCTGACACCAATTGTTACGGGTTCACAACGACAAATTAAAACTCGCAATTGTTGAAAACGATACGTCAATTTATTTCGACAAATTATGTACAAAAAACACGCACTTAAACATAGTAATAACTTGCTAATAATTCACTACTATAATCGGTCTATCAACTTCGTGTTAATCTCACGACCACTACAGCACGTTATCTGTGACTGACTGCTTGGTGCGCGACCCCGGCCCTATATATAGGATCGTCCATCTCTCTCGAACTTTCCGGCAGCCTTCGACGTCCGGAAAGTTCCCGCACTACCGCGACCGCAAGCCACAGACAACGCAACTAAAACCTAGACTAAGAATACAACCTTAAGATAAATCGACCTAATACTACACTAAACCTAAATAAATTCCAATTATAAAATTTAAATAACTTGAATTTGTAACAATATTGTGTTTAAAACTTTTTTGATGATAAAGTGAGGTAAAAGAACTTTGAACATGTAATAGTAAAATATTAGGTACCAAAATTGTTTAGTGGTAGTGGTAAAACGGGCTTTTTTAAATTAATACCGGGCATTCGTAAGCCCTTCCTGTCTGGCCAATACTGTGGCCATTTTTATTATGTCAATACTGTGGCATTTCCAATCTTCTTAACGAACTAAATCATACAATTTTAGTGTTGTTGTCTCTTCTCTCCCGCAGTTTAGATGATTTTAGCATTTATTGCATTGCTCTGGCAATGCGTTGGTACTTTCCTGAAAAAGTACTGCGTATTCACTTTGCAATTTTTAATTATTTAATAATTAAAACAGTGTTTTATATTAATGCCTGGCATTCGTGAACCCTTTCTGTCTGGTCAATACAGTGACCATTTCTGTTATGCCAATACTGTGGCCTTTCCTATCTTCTTAATAAAGTAATACATACAATTTTGGCGTTCTTGTCTTCTTCTCTCCCGCAGTCTAGGTGATTTTTGTCTTGCTCTGACAATGCGTTGGTACTCTCCTGGAAAAGTACTGCGTATTCACTTTGTAATTTTTAAATATTTAATACTTTCAACCTTAAATATTCAAAAAAGCTTATATTGGTAAAACAGGGTTTCATATTAATGCCTGGCATTTGTAAACCCTTTCTGTCTGGTCAATACTGTGACCATTTCTGTTATGCCAATACTGTGGCCTTTCCTATCTTCTTAATAAAGGGTAAATCCATATCAATCAACCAAAAAATAATGAAAATTTTACTCGACCCTCTCCGATTTTGATGATTTTTGGTACACATTTTCTACCCACCAAAAAACTCAAATTCCCAAAATTTTATATTTTTTTGGCCAGTACTTTTTTTGTAATTAATTTTTGAAAATTAAAAAAACTCTAATTTGGTCTTGATATGTATATACAAAAAAATTAATATCTTAGGGACTACTTAAGCTAGCAAAATGAGTGATCGGTCGTATTGAAGGTATTTGAAATACCTTTCGAATGATCTAGCACAATGCATAAATTAAAAAAAAAAAAAAAATTAAAAAAAATTTTTTTTTTTAAATCTCAAAAAGGCCATTTTTGATTTTTTCAAAAAAATATATTATTTTCTCCAGACCTTTACCTAGTCACCCTAAAAATTTTATGATGGAGAAATAAGGGGTTCACTGGCAAAAAAAAATTGAAAATGTTGTTACACCTCAAAATTACTAAAATTTGGGTTTATATGGCTTTGAATTTAATTTAGATCTCTGTATTTGCTTATGTAATAATTAAAACATAACATTAGGATTTTTCGTATTTTAAAGGCATTTGACAAGAAAAGTAAAAATATATACAATAGGTATATACAACTTCAAACAAGAAATACAAAATATCATATTAATTATACAACTAGATTTTTTTGTCTAATTGTCTTTTAAGTTGTGAGGACTCCATCATTTGCTGTTTGTTGAGTTTATATGTTCTACCGGTAGCAGTAATAGGTTCGACTTTTTTTACCAAATTTTCGGGTTTTACTACTAAAATATCCGGGTTACTTGGGTAAAAGAACGAGGCTGCAGGGCCTTTTGGATGAAGGAAGCTTACTTTTAGCTCTCCAGTCTCAATATTTTTTCCCAAAATACATGCTAACCACCATTCTTTATCATGCTCCACATTGAAAAACCCTGACTCAACATTTTGTATTTCGGAAATAATGCCCCCCCCTGGCATAAGGTGATGATTTTCTGTCACTGTAATATTTAAAATTAATGCCAGTAATGTTTTCTTGGCACCAAGTAAACTGAACTGAACTGTAACTGAATGGGTGTCATTATTTGGTCACTGTATGGCCTCTGAAGACTAGCCTTCGCTGCAAGCCTTTTAACTGTGCCTCCTAAACCGTCACAGGCACTCTTGCCATGGGAAGTGGCAAAATAATGCCAATTAAGAATTTTTTTTTTTTATATTGTGCTGCACTACCATCAGAAAAATAAAATATTTTTTTAAGTCATAAAATCTTTTTTTTAAATCTGGTATTAATTTCGACAAAAATAAATTAAATGCCACAGTATTGTGAGTAAGGCTTTCCGAGATACAAACAAATACAAAGTTTTGAAGTGTGTCATCAGTTTTAAAATAAATTGCAAACGGATGGAGGGTTGCCTGGCTGTTGTTCCAATGGTAAGCCTGAACCTCATCCTGCATAATAAATGAATAGTTTTCGGCAAAATCGCATGTAATGAGGGCTTCTCCAGGTTTCAGATTATTTTTAATGTCGTTATATTTTTCTTTTTGCATATTAGCGATAAATGAATGCGATTTCAGTTTTATTAGGCTGTCTGTGAATTCCTGCACAAAATCATCGGTTTTTTTCACAATGGTTTCCATTGTGCATCGATCTAAAGATACCCATTTGTTATATTTTACCTCATCAATGAGTTCCTCTTCAAATTTTTCCAGAAGGATATTTTTATAATGGTCTAGTCCTGGACATTCCTGACATCTATTTCCTACATAGCAATCTATTGAAGGTGGATTACACATCATCTTATACAAACACTGATAGTAATTTGCTGCCAAAGACCTATTATTGTCATTAAGCATTTTATTTAATTTTGAGGCATTTATCATTAATTTGACATTCTGGTGAATATTACACACACAGACGGAATGTGTTCCACTTTTTCCTGCCAAAATACAATTTTTAGGTCGCAGTTGACAAAATTTGGAGAAGCCAATTTTTTTGTCTGGAAAATCAGCTTTAAATAAACAATATATTTCCTTAAGATTAGCCAAGACTAATCTTTTGTGTGAATGTTCCTTCTCGCCTTTACCTTTCCTTATCACAACAAAATCTTTTTTGCCGGGCATTGGTCTGCTTATATCATTTTTGATAAAAGTCCTTTACATTTTGGACAACTCTTTCATTCAGGTTTTTTCCAGGCTTCGGATTTGGAGAGCTTAATATCCCATTCTCTTTCACCAATTTCTGTACTGCCCTGGCCATATATTGAGAGACTCCAAATTCTTGTTGAATTTTTGCTCTACTCCAACTTTGCGGTAAACAAGATAAAACAAGACTTTTTCACTTCTCTTTGTTGTATTTAAAAATGTTGCCTTCAATTGATTGATCATTTCTCATTCATTCGCGTTGTTCTTGCTGCGTTGAAAGACGTTGATTCCTTGGCAAATCTAGTCATTAACGATTGCACCTTTTCTATTTTCTGTTTATATATATATATTTTTTCTTAATTGGCGACTCTCCTAGCAGTTCCAGGGACTTATTTAACGTAGAGAGTGACTTATTGTGGTCTTCAAAATCAGGATCATTTGTTTGAACTTGACTGGGTCTAAAAAGTAAAATTTAAAAAATTACAATTTATTTAATTTTTAAAAAGTAATATAAAAATATATAATATATAAATAAAAGTGACAGAAATTATACAGCCTACTTCTATTTTGCATTTTTATAAATATGAATATCAAAAAAAATATCTTATTAGGTACAAATTTAATAAATAAATAATAGTAAAATACCTAATTCTTATTTCTGAAGTCTTAAACTCCTTAGCAAGCCTAAGTCTACACACATCACAAATTTTCATGCCTATTTAAATATTTTTATAATTGGACATCCACTGCGTAACATTCCTTAATTTTCCAGAATGTTTAGTTTTAGACTTATCGAGTATGAACAATACTTTAATATCAAACGGATTGCAACATTTGGTTTTAAACTTGCTCCAATCATTATTTTTATTTGACATGATTTTGAAATAAATTTGCTAGATCTACGCACACCCGACACTGTAGAAAAACTTCTAAGCAAATGAATATAAAATTTTGGAATAAAGTTGATCAAACTTGCATAAAATCAGTCAGGTTCCGCAAGAAATTTCCTGTTAAAACTCGATTTGAAAACTTCAAGAAACCAATAAAATGAAAGGGTTGTGGCCTCAGGGGTGGTGCAAATATTAACAGGAATAAACAGGTACTGTAAATCGATTATTTGAGCAGGAATGGCAAATTTTTCTCAATTTAAACATATTATGAGCGAATTATCAAACAGTGGTATATATGAGCATTAATTTATAGTAAGGAATTTTTGTGTAATGAGTTTTTTATTATTTTTTTTTGGTCAGGAACCCATCATTTCTCCATCATAAAATTTTCAGGGTAACTAGGTAAAGGTCTGGAGAAAATAATATATTTTTTTGAAAAAAATCAAATTTTTTTTTTTTAATAAAATTTAAAAAAAAATTATGCATTGTGCTAGATCATTCGAAAGGTATTTCAAATACCTTCAATACGACCCATCACTCATTTTGCTAGCTTAAGTAGTTCCTAAGATATTAATTTTTTTGTACATACATATTGTTACGGGTTCACAACGACAAATTAAAACTCGCAATTGTTGAAAACGATACGTCAATTTATTTCGACAAATTATGTACAAAAACACGCACTTAAACTTACTAATAACTTGCTAATAATTCACTACTATAATCGGTCTATTAACTTCGTGTTAATATCTCACGACCACTACAGTACGTTATCTGTGACTGACTCCTTGATGCACGACGTCCGGCCTTATATATGAGGGCTGCCTACTATTCGAGAACCCTTCCATCCTTGTTCGATTCGGAATCATTCCAGCCCTTTTCTAGACGGACCGTTCGCATACCAGTTTGTCACAGATAACGCAACTAAAACCTAGATTAAGAATACAACCATAAAATACGTCAACCTAATACTACACTAAACCTAAATAAATTCTAACTATAAAATTTAAATACTTAAATTTGTAACACTATCCTCCTCTTCAGGTTTGATCGCCTCGATCAACATTTCCCAGGTAAGGTTTTAGTCTGTCTAGATGAACAACTTTCATCTTGGACTTCGGGCTTTTCTGGATTCGGTAGACTACATCATTAATTCTCTTAACAACTTTATAAGGCCCTTCCCATGGTGGTGTCAACTTAGGTGATCTTCCTTTCTTGCGTTGAGGATTGTATAGCCAGACTTGATCATTCTCTTTGAACCCTGAAGAGTTTGCTTTCAGGTCATATCTCGCTTTCATGCGGTCACTGGCTATTTCTATTCACTCTCTAACCACTTCATGGATATCGTGCAGCTTTTGCCTTAAACGTTCGACATAGTCATTAACCTCTAAGTGTTCTTCTTCAGGTGAACCAAACATGATATCACATGGTAAACGCAGTTCTCTACCAAACAGGATACTAGATGGAGTAGCTCCTGTCGTATTGTGAATGGCGGTTCTATAGGCCATCAAAAACAATGGAATATATTGGTCCCAATCTGTTTGGTGCTCATCAACAACTTTGCACAGATGTTCTTCTATTGTTTTATTAAATCTTTCAACCATGCCATCTGACTGCGGATGTAAAGCCGTAGTCCGTGTTTTATGTATTCCTAAAAGGTCACAGAGATTCTGGAAGAGCTTCGATTCAAAGTTTCTTCCTTGATCTGAATGTAGTTCCAAAGGAATGCCAAATCGGCTGAAAACATCATTTACCAGAACTTCCGCAACTGTAGTGGCCTCTTGGTTAGGCAAAGCAAAAACTTCTTGCCATTTGCTAAAGTAATCCATGACAACAAGGATGTATTTGTTGCCCTTTTTAGTTTCTGGAAATGGTCCGGCCACATCAATAGCAATGCGTTCGAATGGTAGACCTACGTTATATTGTTTCATTTGACCTCTGGACCTTGTTTTGGGACCTTGTTTTGGGACCTTGGCTGGCTGCACAAGTCGAACATCGGCGGCACCAGTTTTTCACATCTTGATAGTAATTGACCCAATAAAATCGGTTTCGAATTTTGTCCATGGTTTTATTTATGCCTAGGTGCGCGCCTGATTTTCCACCATGGCATTCGGCCATTATATTGTCTACCATGCTCCTAGGAACCACTACTTGATTAACCACAGTAAGGCCATCGGCACTTCAGGCACGTTTAAGGATGTTTTCCTCTACTCTCAGTGAATCCCATTGTGCTCACAGTGATTTGAATATCACCCCTTGGTTTGCGATATCTTGCCATGATGGTCGTGGCTTGTTCTCCTCTTTCAATCGCAAGATAGGTCCTACATCTTTGTCGTTAAGTTGTGTGGTTCTAATCGAAGCCGTCATCCATTCTTCATCTGGTTCTAACTTTATCTGGCGCACGTAGTTAATTCCTTCTTTCTGATCAATTTTCCTGCAATGTTTACAATCGTCAGGGCAAGGTCTTCTGGATAATGCATCCACATTATTATGCACCCTTCCCGCTCGGTGCCTAATTTGATAATGGTATTGTTGTAGCTTTTCTATCCATCTCGCGACTTGCCCCTCAGGTTGTTTCATTTTCATGAGCCACTGTAACGCAGCATGATCCGTTCTAATCAGAAACTCTTGTCCATAGAGATATTTGTGAAAGTGATCTACGGATTTATTGATGGCTAGGAGCTCCTTTCTGGTAACACAATAATTTCTCTTTGGTTTGGATAACTTTTTGCTGAAAAATTCGATGACCCGTTCTTCTCCATCTTGTACTTGGGAGAGTACTGCTCCTATGCCATCGTTGCTCGCATCAGTATCTAATATGAATTTACCTTTGGGAATGGGATATGCAAGAATCGGACTAGAACATAATGCTGCTTTTAGTCGTCTAAATGCTTGGTCACATTCGGTATTCCATTTGTAAGAAGCTTTATCTTCTGTGAGTCTATGTAATGGAGACGCTATTTTGGCGAATCCTTCTACAAATCGTCTGTAGTATGTACACAGACCCAAAAAGCTTCTCAATTCATGTTTGTCACGAGGTTAAGGCCATTATTTTATTGCTTGTAACTTTTTTTCGTCAGTATGGATGCCTTCTCGGGAAACGACGTGACCCAAGAACTCAACTTTTTCTTGGAATAGAAAACACTTCTTTGAGTTTAGTTTAAGGTTTGCGTTCCTGATTCTTGAAAATACTTCTCGTAAATTGTCTAGATGATCTTCAAATGATTTTCCCATTACTATGACATCATCCAAATAGACTAAGCAGGTTTTCCAAGTACGGCCTCGTTGAACGACTTCCATTAGTCTTTCAAATGTAGCTGGGGCATTGCACAGGCCAAATGGCATCACATTAAACTGATAAAGTCCACTTCCAGCAGAGAATGCAGTCTTCTCTTTATCTCTTTCAAAGATCCCTACTTGCCAATACCCACTTTTCAGGTCAAGAGTAGAAAACCAGTATGATCCTGCCAACGTTGTTAATGTGTCGTCTATTCTTGGCAGTGGGTAACTATCTTGGTCACATCGTTAAGTTTTCTGTAGTCGACGCAAAATCTAGTACTTCCATCCTTTTTAGTGACCAACACCACAGGAGATGACCAAGGACTTGATGACTCTTCAATAACCCTGTCACTGAGCATTTTATTAATGAGATTGTGAACTTCTTCTTGTTTGGCCATTGGTAGTCTTCTTGGGGACTGTCTTATCGGTTGGGCATCGCCAGTGTTGATGGAATGCTGAATAAGGTTTGTGCGTCCCGAACTACTCTTAGTTTCGAAGATATTACTTTGCTCTTCTATAAACTTTCTCGCTTTACTAAATTCTTCTGGAGTGAGATGTTGCCAAGTTGACTGAAATTGCTGAAGTACCTCCGTTGGTAACTTGCTTTTACCCTCCGAAGTTGGCTCTTCACATCTTGTTACTTTCTGGACTGGCTCAAATAATGCTACCACCTCCCCCTTATTAATTTTGACGCTATTTGGGAAAATATTGGCGACTCTAATCGGGATGTCTTTATCGGTTTTAACTAGTGATTTTGCAACGAGGTAGGTGTTGGGTGTGTTTTGTTGGCTTATGAGTCCGACGCAGCTTGATGTTTTACTTTCTAGCCTCCCAAAAATTATGGTCTCACTGTTACCGACTAGTCTTGTTGTGCATACTGCCACCACCTTTATTGGTTCTTTATTGATGTGACTATTTGACAAAATAAACTCTTCGTTCCCAAATCTTAGGGTATTAAGTTTATTATCAAACGCAAATCCATGTTTACTTATCAGGTCCATTCCCAAAATAAATTCGTCTTCTATGTCTGCAACTAATACCGAGTGGCGAATCTTCAACCTCCCCAGCTGTAGGTCTATGTCTGTCTGCCCCAACACGTCGGCGGATTCTCCAGTCACAGTCTTAAGTGTTATTTTCTTTTCTGTTGGTCGAATTTTATATCTCGTTGCAATTTTGAACTTAAGCAATGATATGGCAGCACCAGTGTCTACTGTTATATTAACTTTTCTTCCATTAATAAGTCCGTCGATGTTAAGACTGTCAGCAGTATGTTTTAAGCTCTTGATAGAGTAAATCTTGGGGGCTAAATTCTCATTAGCCAACACCCGCCCCTCTGCGTTGACTAGTTTTAGTTTTCCCTGATCTCTTCTTCGGTACTCTGTCCCGCTAAATGGCGAGCGAGACCTTATTTGGACGCGACAATCGCGCTGAATATGCCCTGTACGTCCGCATCTGAAACACTCCACATTTGGAGGGGATCGTCTGCTTTCCTTCAAAGAGTCAATCTTCTCTATCAGTGATTGAAACATTTGGTTTAGCGTTTTTAAGTTGACCTCATGTCCATTGCTCATTTCTTCTCCCTCCTGAATTGAAACAGCTCTTACTTTTGGCCTGGACATATTATTTGATGATTCGATCAACACTTCACTGCTATTATGGAAGCGTCTCGACGAAGTAACTTTGCTAAGCCCGAGTCTCGTAATCCGTTAATAAAGCGATCTACCGTGAAGGGATCTCTGTAATTTTCTGGCATTTCTGGGTAAGCTAAATACATCAGCCTCCTTATATCTGCTTCATACTCTTGCAATGATTCTCCTGGTCTTTGTTGACGAATATTTAATTCTGACCAATGTAAATTTCGCAAGTGTTCGTCTCCATACCTTCTTTCTAACGCTGCCACTAAAGCGTTATAATTCTGTTTTTGTTCGACTGGAATGGACCGTAAAAGTCCGAGTGCAGGTTCCCGTAGAGCTACTAACAACGCTCTAGCTTTTTCGTCCGCGTCCCAACCATTTCCAGCGGCGGCAGCTTCAAATTGTTGTTTGTAGGTGGACCAGGAGGACGTACCGTCAAAATTTGGAGGCTTAATGTTTTGGTTGGAATTCACAACACATCCCTGAGCTTTTATTTTGTTATGTTCTTTCTGAAGCTGTATAAGCTGTTTTGACACATCCTGGAGCTTTTCTTCCACTGTTTGAAAAACTTTTTCTCTTACATTCTGTAGCTTGGGCTCCACTTTTTCTTCAACATTCTGCAATTTGTTCTGTAACGTTTCTTCTACATTCTGCAATTTGTTTTGTACCTTTTCTTCTACATTCTGCATTCTCTGAGTTATTTCTTCCTTAAGATCTTCGGTTGCTGCCTTGAACTCTCCTCTAAGCTGCTCGGAGTTGCTCTTTATTTGATCGAAGTTTTCTTGAATGCCATCTAATCTTTGCTCAAATGTCTGTTTCATATCGTTTTGGTTTTGTTCAATGGTCTGTCTTATATCGTTCTGGTTTTGAGCCATTTGAGCTGCTAGAGCCTGCATCATTTTAGTTAGATCTTCCATCTTTGCCGATCCTTGTCTAGTAAGCATCAACTTCCTGATAAATCACTTAAAATGTTTATTTTTTTGGTCTATAAAACTAATGTCGTAGTCGGTTTTGTTTTTTTTTTCAATATCTCCTCTGATTCTTAAATAGGACCTAATGGAATGTTCTAGAATATAGTAGTAAATGTCACTCTTTCCGCTACTAGGCAAATGTAGAAGCCAGTTTTTGATTATCTCTTTTGGTTCTCGAATAGATCGTCGTAGAATGTTATGGAATATTCTAGAAATTCTTTCTAATTCTCACTATTTAAATATTTAAATAACTTAGCTAATGTCGAAGTCGGTTTTTGTATATCTCTTCTGGTTCTCGAATAGAACGTCGTAGAATGTTTTGGAATATTCTAGAAAATCTTGGTGATTCTTACTTTTGAAATAACTAAGCTACTGTCGAAGTCGGTATTTGTATATCTCTTCTAGTTTTTGAATAGAACGTCGTAGAATGTTATGGAATCTTCTAGAAATTCTTTCTAATTCTTACTTTTGAAATAACTAAACTAATGTCGAAATCGGTATTTGTATATCTCTTCTAGTTTTTGAATAGAACGTCGTAGAATGTTATGGAATCTTCTAGAAATTCTTTTTAGTTCTTACTTTTGAAATTACTAAGCTAATGTCGAAGTCGCTTTTTGGATATTTCTTCTGGTTTTCGAATAGAGCGTCGTAGAAAGTGATGGAATATTCTAGAAATTCTTTCTAATTCTTACTTTTTAACTAACTAAGCTAATATCGAAGTCGATTCTTAAATATCTCTTTTGGTTTTTTGAATAAATCAATATCGAACTTCTTCGAATATTCTGGAAAAATCACTTACTGTTTTTCTGTCCAATTGTCCTAGCCGGTGGTACTATGTAAGGATAGTATTTGCACTATTTATTTCTTTTAATCTCACTTCTGACACCAATTGTTACGGGTTCACAACGACAAATTAAAACTCGCAATTGTTGAAAACGATACGTCAATTTATTTCGACAAATTATGTACAAAAACACGCACTTAAACTTACTAATAACTTGCTAATAATTCACTACTATAATCGGTCTATTAACTTCGTGTTAATATCTCACGACCACTACAGTACGTTATCTGTGACTGACTCCTTGATGCACGACGTCCGGCCTTATATATGAGGGCTGCCTACTATTCGAGAACCCTTCCATCCTTGTTCGATTCGGAATCATTCCAGCCCTTTTCTAGACGGACCGTTCGCATACCAGTTTGTCACAGATAACGCAACTAAAACCTAGATTAAGAATACAACCATAAAATACGTCAACCTAATACTACACTAAACCTAAATAAATTCTAACTATAAAATTTAAATACTTAAATTTGTAACAATATCAAGACCAAATTAGGGTTTTTTTTAATTTTCAAAAATTAATTACAGAAAAAGTACTGGTCAAAAAAATATAAAATTTTGGGAATTCGAGTTTTTTAATAGGTAGAAAACGTGTACCAAAAATCATCAAAATCGGAGAAGGTCAGGTAAAATACCCTGGTTGATTTGATATGGATTTACCCTAAAGTAATACATACAGTTTTGGCGTTTTTGTCTTCTTCTCTCCCGCAGTCTAGGTGATTTTTGTCTTGCTCTGGCAATGCATTTGTACTCTCCTGTAAAAGTAATTTCCTTTGCATTTTTTTTGTTTAGAGACCGTCTTGTTTGGCTTTAAAACAGGCAATTTTGTAAAGTCCATCCTGCTTCTTAAAAGATTGTTTTTGCAAAATCGACTCGGAATGAAGCGAAAACTTTGGTCCAAAAGTGTTTAGAATCTTAGCAAATCTGTAAAGTATCCCTACTAATGTCCTTTGTTATCCCTTAAAATAGATTAAATTTTTAAAATAATTAAACATTTGTATAGTTGTTAAGCGGTTCTAAACAGCAGCCCCCGGCAGATCCCAAGCATACTGCAGCATTTGTCATTCACACAAAAGGATGAGCGGTTGGAAGAAATTATAAACCGTTAGAAGTCCGATAACTTTTAAGGTGCAATCACAAAGTTTGATACTTCGGTTCGGTTCGGTTCGGTTCGGTTCATTCATTAGGTATGGACATAAACTATCGGGAATTAAGATTTTAAAGTATCATATAGACCTACAAATTGCATTTAATACACAGCCCAACATAGTAAGGATCAACTACTCTAGAACTGGTTTCTCTAAAATTTAATAAGGAGTTAATAAAAATTTGAATTTAGTGTTATAGCATTCTGAAATTATTTTCTTTATAAAGCCTTTTAGATTAAGTGAATTAAAATAAAAGTGTGTTTTTCCCCTTGAAAATCTAAATTTATTCATTAATAGGTATCCTATTAATGCAAGAAAAAAATAAAATACCTAGAACAATTATACAGGGTTTACACGTATATTCTAAATGTTAAGAAACTTTTAGATAAAGTGAAACAAAAATGTGTGTTACCTGAAATTTTGACCTGTAACACGTAATCCCCTTGAAAAGCTAAATTTATTCGTTAATACACGTCCTATTAACGCACGCAAGGAAAAGAAGAAAATATAAGATGTTTACTAAAAACTAAAAGATCGAGTTAAAATGGTCGAAAATTAAAAATGATTTACTCGTATATTCTAAATGTTAAAAACTTGATATGTACAAATTTTTTAATTGTTTCTCTTTAAATAAAAAAAACGAATATCTCTGGATTCAAATACCTTTACTTCCGTATACCTCTCTCGGTAGCTATCTAAAGCTCCCCTTCGATCAGCGAATATATGCGTCAAATCAGCAATGTCGTGTTACCAATTAGCTATTATTTGGGCTAGCTAAGGCTCCCCCCATGCAGATAATTGCACGCGTTTTAAATGGCCTATGACACTCGAACTATGCCCTATGACATTCGGCGTATGTCCACTGGCATTTGGCTTATGTCCACTGGCATTTGTTTAATGTCCTATGTCCTTCGACCTATGACCTATATCTTTGGTGAGTGTGCTTATTACCCTGTCTAAAGGGCTTGACAACGTTTGATTAGCTCAAAACGTCTCCCAGCTAATCTATTCTGTGAAAAATGTCTTTTAAAAAAATACATATTTAAACCGTAACTTCTATAAGTGTACTAAATAGCAAAATTAGTTTATGGTTTAACCTCCGTTAAGTGCTTAAAAATATGTGTTCTAGGCTAAAAACTTGAAATATTGATAAAAAATGATCAATGTTATTGCTTATAGAGTACAACCCCATTAACTTATTTTTAATTAGGGGAGGCTGTGCGTCAAGGTAAAAAATTGTCTTGGATCCAAATGTGGATCATTATTTACGCAGTGCCCAAGTGCGTACGCATTCTGATGCCTAGTTTAAGAAAAAACTTAAACAACTACATATAAATATGTATTGTTAAAAAATTGGATCGAAACGACCTGTAAAGTCAGGTTAGTTTCAAGAGAAACACCTACGGCTTCTAAGGCAAGTAGTAAGTGATAAATAGCTTTTTGAGTACATAAGTTTTAAACTGTTAATGAACTAAGCTGATGTAATAAAAAGGTGTCAGGTATCTGTCTTTTAGTGCCTATTCGCGCACAGGTGGTATCTAAATAATCCACTTAATAGAGTGTGTATAAGGAGCGTTGCGGAGCATATTCGAAAAATGGTACTACATGCAAAAATTATGAACAGAGAGAAAAATAGAGACCGGTTCTATTTAATTTATGAAATACTTGCTTTTATTACTAAATCTCTAAAACAAAATACAAATTTGTATTTTGTTTTTGAAATCTTAATACTAAATATTAATATTAGCTTCTGGTGATTCCCCAAGATTCGGCTTATCTGAATTTGACTTTGTGATAGTTTTCTGTTATACCTGTACAAAAACTTAACAAATAAAAAATATAAGTACATGCAATCTATAAAAATGTAATACGTAGATATTTAATATTTAATCTTAGTAATTCTTTTTATAATAACTTGTGATCAAAACTCTAAAAACTTTATGTTAAATATTACATAAAGTAGGTAAAGCCCAGGAAAACATCTGCCTTTCTTAACTTGTTAAAACGTGAAAAAAAGGGTAAAATTGCTGGTTTTCACGTGTCTGTTCGCTATTCGGGTTAAGGAAGAACATGGTTGGCAAACTAGGCATAAGGTCTGATTTTATTTTGAATACTTAGTTTTACGATAATAAACATCTATAACTAGAGCGCTTTAAATCATTTCTTTTTATAGTATGCTTATCTCATTTTGATTTCAGTTTTTAATTCGTTTAACTTCTAGTTCTCTGTCTGTTAGTTATTTGGTTAATTTATTAAATCAAGCTTATTTCTACCTTTTTTCCGTCTTTCTTTCCCTTTCTTTCCTCTTTGGCTACCCCATGCTTCCTTATTTAGGATTCTTTTCACCACAGAGATAGTTATAAAATAATTCTTCAGCTGGCATTAATAGAACATTACAAAACAAAAAAAACTAATTTGTAAGAATATTTAATTTAATTTTAATAAAATTAATGTAATCAAATTTAAGGTTGTAATAAATAGCTGCTCAACATTTATATTATATTAAAAAAGGTGACTGAAGAGTTTCAATTTCTTCAAAAAGTTTTCAGTTTACTTCTATAGACACTGGTTCTAATAATCCGTATTGAAAATACTGAAAGCGGGAAATTATTTAATTATTTATTAAAATGTCATGTAAACACTTTGACCGGGTTCTAACAAAATAGCTTTTATAAACCATGTAAAAACATTGGCAACACTGTGCCTTAAAAAGGGGCATCCCATTTACAAAAGCTCCTGCGCGTCGTTTTTCTGTCAGTCTATAGCTAAACGTGCGAGTTAAAGAACGATTCTTCCTCTGCTAGTTTGCGTTTAGTGAATTTTAGACAAAGTGTAGTGTTTATTCAAAAATCTGTTAATCGTTAATTAACATAAGCATTTAAAAACTTGCATTTGTTAACTAAATTGCTAGTTGGAAAAATCCGAACTCTCTGTAGTGTTATTACATCAAATCGATCTGAAGATGAGTTTTGCAAGTAAATTAGTCCATGAAATAAAATGCGAATTAAAAAGTATTAATCAAGCTACAAAAATATCAAAAATCGTGAAGGACTGTGCCAACGCTAGTCGAAGAATAAGCATTGCCCTAAAGAAGTCCCGGATGGTTTATGAAAAAACCCATCTAACTGCGTGTCTTGGAGAAGTGAAAGGCTTTAAGCATCGCTTAAAGTCAAACATAAAGCAAGGAGGCGGTAATGTCATCACCAAGAAAACTGCGAAACACCGTGTACAATGGGAAGATGTAAGGTCAGCCTTTAACAGTAGGGTAAGAAGTGGTGTAATTACAAACTTAAAACACACAGATGCTCAGCAATTTCTGACGGATAGCTTCAGTTTATTTAAACGTAGAATTAAAAATGTTTTAAAGAAAGAGGACATGATTAAGGTAAACACTGTCTTAAGTGGAGATTTTGAAATTACAAAGCAAAAGGAATTAATTACGGAAACTAAACATTTTAGTACTGCCAATGCTGTAATTGACAATAATACCAATTTGAAAAACTGGTTTGATAAGAATGTTAAGGATTTGCTTTTAACAAATTTGGAAGAATTTGAGCAAAATCAATCTGGATGGTCTCTTATAAAAATAAATAATCTTATTATTGCTATGAATAAATTTAATATGCTTCGCGCAGGGCGTCATTTAAAAATGCCTAAATTTATTTTAAATAAAAAAGCATGTGTAACTGTACAAAATACTGATGAATTCTGCTTTGGCTGGGCGATTATGTCAGCAATTTTTTCTGTTGAAAACCACGCAAATAGAGTCTCATCCTATCCGCATCCTCAAGAGGTGTTAAATTTAAAAGGAATAAAGTTTCCAATGACTTTAAACAAGTTGCGCGCTTTGAAAAGCAAAATAATATATCTGTTAATATATATCGCCTACAAAAAATTAGTGAAGACAGTTTTAAGGTACTGCCTGCTTATATTACCAGAGAAAAGTACGAAACACATGTTAATTTGTTATTAATACAAAATAATTATTATTTAGAGAATGAAGAGGTAAAAGATCTTTCTACACGAGCTTATCACTTTGTATGGATAAAAAATCTTTCAAGGCTCGTGAGTAAGCAACTTAGCAAATTCTCAAAAGCTAAATACATTTGCGACAGATGCCTGCATTATTTTTATTCGAAGGATGGACTCGACCAAGACTGTCAAATTATTGGCAGTATCGTGGTTCCGAAATTACCAAATAAAGAGAACAACATTGTAGAATTTAAAAACTTTAAAAATAAACAATTTGCATCCTTCATTATTTATTGCGACATCGAGTGCTTACTGATGCCTATGGTAAAAAATAGTAGTAAAAGAACCCAAAAATATCAACGGCATGTGCCTTGTTCAGTGGGGTACTACGTAAAATGTGCTTATGATGATTCCCTTTCATTTTATCAATCGTACACGGGTCCTGACTGTATGGAATGGTTTAGTAGACAAATACTGGAGTTCGCTGAAAACTTAGAAACTGTATTTCTCTGTGACTTGCCCATGGAACGTTTAAGTCAGAAACAAAAACTTAACTTTAATAAAGCTAAAAAATGTCATATTTGTGAACAGAATTTTTCAGTTGGTGACAAGAAAATACGCGACCACTGTCACCTTACTTCAGAGTACCGTGGCCCTGCGCATGAAAGTTGTAATCTAAATTTTCAGGATAGTCATACTGTCCCTGTAGTATTTCACAACCTTAGCTCTTATGATGGACATTTGATAATTGAAAACATCGCCAATTTGGATGGCTCAATAAATTTGCTGCCAGTTAACAAAGAAAAATATATAGCATTTACCAAAAAAATTAACGAAAATTTAATTGAATTTAGATTTATCGATTCTTTTCGCTTTATGGCCAGCAGCTTGGATACGCTTGCTTCATATCTTGTGGAGTATCCGCTGATCAAAATTGAATTTCCTCACTTGTCTGACGAACAATATAAACTTATTTTCAAAAAGGGAATTTTTTGTTATGACTACATGGATAGTTCGAAAAAATTAACAGAGACGTCTTTGCCTGAAAAACGTCATTTCTTTAATACCCTGGAAAATAAAGAAATTTCGTCAATTGATTATGAGCATGCACTGGATGTATGGGAAAGTTTTGGTTGTAAAACCCTACAAGATTATATGAAATTTTATATGCAAATTGACATAGTCCTCTTAATGCAGGTATTTCAGCAATTTAGGGAAAGTTGTCATAAAACGTATGGTTTGGACCCTGCGAACTATTTTACCCTTCTTGGTTACACATGGGATTGTATGCTATACCATACGCAACAAAAACTAGAGCTTTTGACGGACTATAATATGGTCACTTTTATAGAGCGCGGTATTAGAGGAGGGTTGAGTCAATGTTCAAAAAGATACGTCGAGGCCAACAACAAATCCATGGCTAACTATGACTCATACAAAGAAACATCTTTTTTGATGTATTTTGACATTAATAATCAGTATGGGTTTAGTATGAGTCAGTTATTGCCTTATGGTAAATTTAGTTGGTTAGAAAGTGACAAAATTACTTATTTTGATGTTTCCAAAATTGAGGATGACTCAAGTGAGGGATACATTCTAGAAGTCGACTTGTTCATTCCTGTTGAATTACACGACTACTTCTCAGACTTACCTTTATGCCCTGAATATCAGTGTCCGCCTGGTGGAGACAAGAACACAAAAAATAAAAAACTTATGGCTACACTGCATAATAAAAAGGATTATGTAATTCACTATACAAATTTAAAACAAGCTTTGAGACTTGGTATAAAACTTAAAACAAGTCATAGAATTTTATGCTTTAAGCAATCCGCATGGCTGAAACCATATATTGACTTAAATACTCGATTAAGACAAAATGCTAAAAATGAATTTGAGAAAAACCTTTTCAAATTAATGAACAACGCCGTGTTTGGAAAACCCATGGAAAATATTAGAAATCATAGTGTTGTCAAATTAATCAAGAAATGGGACGGACGATTTGGAGCTGAAGCTCTGATTTCTCGACCAGAGTTTAAAAGTATAACCATATTTAATGAAAATTTGGTTGCTGTTGAACTTGAAAAAACAGAAATATATTTCAATAAACCGATATATGTGGGAATGTGTATTTTGGACATTGCCAAAACAACTATATAGATATGATTTCACTATAACTACATGGTACCCGCTTTTGGTAAGGATTGTACTGTTGCATATACAGATACTGACAGTTTAGTTTATAACATCCAAAATCACGACATTTATGATTCAATACGGCGCGACTGCCACAAGTATTTTGACACCTCGGATTATGCTGAAGACAACATACATAAAATTCCGAGGGTAAATAAAAAGGTTCTAGGAATGATAAAAGATGAAAACAATGGGGAAATAATGACGCATTTTATTGGCCTTAGAGCTAAAATGTACGCTACAAAAGTAGCGGATACTAAAAGTAAAGCTGCAAGAGTGACTAAGAAAGCCAAGGGTGTAAAGCAAAATGTTGTAAAAACCAAAATATCATTTGAGGACTATGTTGACTGCCTAAATACTTTTCAAGAAAAAATAGTTACGCAAAATCTTATAAGATCCGAAAAGCACCGCATATACTCAGTAAAACAGACGTAAATCGGACTGAGTCCCCTGGATGACAAACGGTCTATTTCAAAAGAGTCTTATGAAACGTTGCCGTGGGGGCACTATAGTATTAAGTGAAAATATAGTTTTAATTTAAGCTTAGTAATGTGTTGTTTGCTTACATAGTGTTTGTTTATGTATCTTATCTTAGTTCTAAACCTGAATTTAATCTTTGTTTTGCCTAAGAATAAAAATTATATTTATATATTATTATATAAAATATGTAGTGATATCATATGCGTAGGATAACACCTAGTATTTTAATGTAAACAGTAATATATACACCTCCATAGTAATAGTCATATTATCCATAATGGTATTATAATTATTATAATATAACTACTAAAGTATAATTATTTTTGATCATAGGTATAGCTATAGCAACCAAAATTAGTAATAATGATTGACTGTAGTCCTATTACATACATTTTACAATAAATAAATGTAAATTAATCTTATGTTATTATTATTTACCTTGATTTAGTAGTACCTAAAATTTAAAAACAGAAACAATATAGAACTCATAAAGAGTAATTAAAAAGTAATAAAATATTTTCTGAAAAACAAAACTATTTATAGTCATCAAAGTATTATGATCAGATTTAACTAATCCACTGTTTGGGTGTCTTTATTTTGTGCACGCTGGTGGGTGCCCGGGCAGTTCAATAATTGTACGAATTATCAAGAAGCAAATAAACGGGCCAGCTAATATGTATAGCTGAAATTAGGTAACAATGAGATAAATTATGCAAAATTACTGTCTCTAGCTGAATATTCTGTGACATATTCAAAAAATGACCACCTTTTCGTCTTATGGAGATTTACATGGAAAACGTGGTCCAAAACCTATATATACTAACTACTTATATAGATATATATATATTATATAACTAAATATCGATCGATGAAATGAAAAATCGACTTCTTTGAGAAATTTAAGGCAAGAGAAACCAAGGAGGAAGAACATGCTGGCTGACATATTTAAGATAGGAGTTGGGCATTTAGTGCGGTGGCAAACAAGATTCATTCATTAGTAAATCGCTTTAAAATGTGATTGCTTATGCACTCAAAAAATTAGTTGTATTTGAGCGGTAACACTGCACCACGACACGATTCAGACAAGCGCAAAATGTTTTGTGAATCATATCAAACAAGTTTCGTGGCTAATCGGGTTTCTCTCATATTTTTCCGTGGGTACCTTGAAAGCTTAACCTCACGGGGGTCCAAGATCTAATGGACACCTAATAAGTGTTAACAGTTAACTGCTTCGTCCTTATGGGACTCCTCAGAACACTGCTTGGTCAATGTGACACCCTTGCGAAGTTAATTAGGACAAGACAGAAGAGCTGTCATAGGTCACGGATGGTTTGTGTCTTTTTATTTGCAATCCATTATTTTATTGATCGATATGTATAGTAGTTTATTTTCGCCTGCTCTTGTTCTAGTTTCTCTCGTATCTCGGTAGATGGAGCTTTTTGCGAGATTTTTCTCACTATTTACATAGGACTAGAGACAAAACCGTCTAATTAACTTCGCAAGGGTGTCACACTGACCAAGCAGTGTTCTGAAGAGTCCCATAAGGACGAAACAGTTAACTGTCAACACACTATTAGGTGTCCATTAGATCTTGGACCCCTGTGAGGTTAAGCTTTCAAGCTACTCACGGAAAAATAGGAGAGAAACAAGAACTCTTTTTTACCCAATTAGCCCCCAAACTTGTTTGATTTTTAAATTCGCGGGTACTAAATTTGTTAGTATCTATTATTATGAGTGGTAAATTCCAACATCTTTATTATTTTTTATTGCTCTGCCTTCAAGTGTCATACTTATAATATTTTTTAGGTGCTATGGAATGCAAACGAGCTGTAAAATGGCTTTGTGACTACATCATTTACCAGTGTAGCAGGCCACCCCCTGCTCACTCCAAGGACTTACACTCCACGATAGTCGCAGCGTTTCAGTGCTGTGCCGTTTGGCTTTTCGAACATCCTTATTTGCTGAAAGACAAAGAATCTTTAGCAACGGTACCTATTTTAACATCATCTTTTTGATTAATTACTTTTTAACATTATGTCGCACAGTAAATCGTTCAGTGCAAGCTAGCGGAACAAAAGTCGTGTCAAAACTTGTCGTTTTTGATTCCTTACTAAGAAAAGTAGGAGAAGACCAAAAGTAAAAAGTTTAGTTCACAAAAGTCAACCGTAAACTGGTAGCGAGGTCCAAATTTTAAACTATTACATTTAAGTGCGTGATTCGAGATGCATATTCAAAGTGATAGCAAAAAACTGTGATATGTATTTATGTATGTTCATTATCCAGAGTATTTTCTTTTATTTCATTTGTTTTACTTTTAAACTTGAAGATCTATAAAATTCTAGAGGCTGAAAAAATATCACATAAAGAAATAGTTTTTAAACTTTGTTGGACTATCTACTTGGTATGCCG
Organism: Aspidapion aeneum; assembly: GCA_963576565.1. Lineage (NCBI taxonomy): Eukaryota > Metazoa > Arthropoda > Insecta > Coleoptera > Brentidae > Aspidapion > Aspidapion aeneum. The sequence continues at coordinate 125,579,643 of OY755039.1, forward strand.
CTACTGATACTTTTCCTTAGTTGAGCGATATAGTTTCTTCCACCAAATAGGTTAAATAATGGTTCAGTTTTGCGTATTTTTCGTTACGAAGTGTGTCAAAATAATTTTGTCCCGCTAGCTTCTATTAAACGATTCACGAAATTCGAGGGTTGTTCTAAACATTTTTAGATAACAAACGTGGAATTTCGTACCCGTGAATTTAAAAATCAAACAAGTTTCGTGGCTAATCGGGCAAAAAGGAGTTTTTTGATTCCCTCATATTTTTCCGTGGGTAGCCTAAAAGCTTAACCTCACGGGGGTCCACGATCTAATGGACACCTAATAAGTGTAAAATATGAGGGAAACAAAAAACTCCTTTTTGCCCGATTAGCCACGAAACTTGTTTGATTTTTAAATTCACGGGTACGAAATTCCACGTTTGTTAGTATTATTTGGCTTAAAAATTCCGTTGATTGACGCTCACTGCCTTGATGACGGGTAAAAATGCAATATGCGTTGATCCGGCCTGAAAGACAAAGAGCTGTCGTAGGTCACGGACTATAGTTGTTTTCTTTTATTTGCATTCGATCTTTTCATTGATCGATATTGTATAGCAGTGTTTCGCCTGCTTTTGTTTTTTGTTTCTCTCGTATCTCGGTAGATGGCGCTTCTTGCGATAGTTTTCTCACTATTTACATTTGATTAGAGACAAAACCGTCTAATTAACTTCGCAAGATTTGTCACATTGACCAGCAGTGTTCTGAGAAGTCCCATAAGGACGAAACAGTTAACTTTCAACACTTATTAGGTGTCCATTAGATCTTGGACCCCCGTGAGGTTAAGCTTTCAGGCTACCCACGGAAAAATATGAGGGAAACAAAAAACTCTTTTTTGCCCGATTAGCCACGAAACTTGTTTGATTTTTAGATAGTATTTAACAAAATATGTTTTATCGGTCACGAGTTTTATCACAGCTTTAATGTTTTTGGTCCTTCAAAGTTGTCCTTCTGCGCTTAAAATTTGTAAACCTATTAAAAAGGTTGTTTTAATTAAAACGACATGCCTACGTATTTAAAAAACAGCCGGAACAGTGGCGTGCGTATAATTTAGGCAGAAAGGCGTTGCCTAGCCTTGATAAAATCCTTTTTTTTCATATCATCATATTTTAATAACTCAACCTATTGCAAGGATTTATAGGATACATTTTTATTTTAGAGATATATATATATATATATATATATATATATATATATATATATATATATATATATATAACGGCTGCGTGGGAGACCCGCCCGTGAGGGGGGGTCGTTTCAACGAATCGCCCATGGCATGATTCATGTTATAAACGACCCCCCCTCACGGGCGGGTCTCCCACGCAGCCGTTGCTGCTGTGGGTATAAACCAAAGGTTTCATTTAATTCCCTATTTGCATATTAATAGAAAATTTTGGTACCAGGTACGTGAGTACACCAAGTCCGTGTTTACCTAATCGATTAAAAGTAATAGTGGTTTTTAATTTATTCTAAATTGCTTGAGGCAATAACAATATTATGTGAGGTGTGCCTTCATGTTCGGTACAGAAATTAAAAGAATATTAAGTAAATTGAAACAAAATTTACCATTACGTTTTCCTTTTCATAAATATTTAGGACCTGGAAATAACCTAAATAGTGGCCAACCAGTTGATATTGATGATTTAATTGCTTTGCAACACGATATTGAATATAATTTAGCGCAAACACCACAACAAATTTCAATTGCTGATAAAAAAGCTGCTCAAGATTTTTTTTTTTCATTTTTTAACCGAATTAAATTTTGAAGCTTTATGTGGATGGGTTGGATTAAGTTTAAAGCAATATTTAGAAAATAAAGTTGGTTTATTATACCCGTCCCTACCGGATAACTCAATGCAAAAAGCAAAGCAATTACATAAAGGCCAACAACAATACTCGGATAGAATAAAACGATTAGCTGAAGAATATCAAAATCGAAAAAAAGCAGGAGAAAAATTAACTTGGCATGAATTTTTAAGAAAATCTGCTTCAACACCAAATCCAAATCAAGCAGGTCCTTCTGGTGTATCCGCTAAACCAGTAACACCAAGTTCTGAAGAAGTTTTAGAAAGTCCACCTGAAAGTGTTATGGATCCTCGGGAGCAAGCTCGTCGTTTGGAAACTGGGGATTTACCAATGGAACTTGATACCATACGGGAAGAAAATAGTGGTGGTATTGGTGCGCGTGCGTCAATAGGAACTTCAAGTTCGGGATATACACGTATTCCTCGTTCGTTACGTTTAAAATCATTTTCATTAAATTTTGGGAAAAGTAGAATTTTTTATAGTTACGCCTATGCTTTTAAAACTATTATAAATTCGCAAACAAGTGGTAACCCACCGGTTTCTAAAGGTGATCATGTTTATTATACAACCGGCTTAGCTATGTTGCCTAATGATTTAATTGGTTTTTATTTAAATCAATATGAATGGGGTCTCTTATTTCAATACGGATTAGTGAAAGTAAAAAAATGTTCGGTTACAGTAGTTCCACAAGGTTTACGAACCGCATTTGACACAGGTTCGACTTTGTCAGGTACTGCAACTAGTGAGCATTGTGCTTTAGGAATTAGTAATGTAGGCTTAAATCAAAAATATTATTGTCGTTATGCTGGTTATAATAGTGACGCATCATCACCAATGGTGCCAACTGCCATTAAAGATATTAGTATAGATGATATTTTCAAAAAATATTACGGTGATCAAGAATTAAAAATTAATGGACCAATGTGCTTAGGTGTTCCTAGACATGTAGATATGTATTTTGTAGCAATGACAAATAGTAATAAGACTCTTGCGGGTTATGCCAAACATGTTAATGGTACACCGCAATTAGATAAACATTTAGATCGTTTTAATTTTATGCATCATATTGGAGAAAAAATTATAGATTGGGAATATTATCCACAATTTGGTTATTTGAATGTAAAAGCACATGATATTCCATATTTAATTGGAGAATCAGATACCGTTTATGGAAATAATACCTTTGCGCATTCCTCTCAAAAAATAACAATAACATGTCAAAAAGATGGAGTCACTTCAACCAAAATAAATCAAAATACAGAAGCACATATTACAAATAATCCAATTGATCGTGAAAGTTTAGGGTATTATAATATTGATGGAAATAAAGTTTTTGCGCCTTTTGATAATCGTGGTACAAAAGGTATTCATAAAGTTGTACCATTAATACATTTTGGACTTTTACCGACACCAGCTTTAAATCCATCAACGGATAATGAAAATTTTCAAAATTCATGTGCTTATTGGAGTGTTAATTGTCAATTAATTCTTGAATATGATTTAGAAAGTTGTTATAATTACGCTGCATCATCACCGGCTCACGCACTAAATGATGAAGTGGTATTTATACCAAATCGTGATAAAAATAATTATGGAGTATTTAATCCTATTTCTTTAGAAAGTTATGGATCTTAGAAGTTGGATGTAAAGGAAAATAAATAAAAAATAAATACAAAATATATTCATGTTTTTTATTTCATATGTTCAGGTTTTTTTATTTTGAACAGAGTTACTTTAGAATTATAATAAAAATGACTTATAATATATTATAAAATTTTAATAAATGAAAAAAAGCTAAAGGATATGGTTTTTTACAACAATTTTTAAAAAAATCACAATAACGCCATTCATATGTAATCATGCGACATTGGAAAGCAGGATCAGTTGGAAAAAATTTTTTATTACTTAAAATTATAATTGGTGTGCGAAAAACAATTGCATCACCTAAATATTTCACTTTTACATTAATTGTATCTCCGCCAAATAACATTTTTAAAGTATCAAAAGAGCCAGGTTCACAATTTGGTTCATTCCAAAGTAAGACTCTTCTATTTACACATTCCTGTAATGGAAAATTATTAAATTTATTAAAATTTCCAATTTGACCAAAATTTAAACAATAATGTAAGACAGAATCAATAAAAAAATTTTTACCACTTGATGGAGGTCCTAAAATTTGTAAAGCATTAACTTTTGGAATTTTTTTATCTAAAATATTAAATAAATCTTGTAAAAAAGTTGTTATTGCAATTTCTTCTTGGCCAAATTGAAAATTTAAAAATTCAATATATAAATCTAAGGTTTGTTGAATATCATAATAATAATCATCAATTTCACCATTTTGAACAGCATATAACGGAGTACTATTTTCTACATACAAAGATAATTCTAAAATAGATTTTTCACAAATTTCCAAATTTATAATATCAACAATATTTTGAATAATAGGTTCATTTTTACGAAAAAATTTAAAATTAGAATTTCGCCAAACACGACAATTTAATAAATTTAATACGGGGCTTGTCGGAAATTCCCGAAAGAATTGTAACAATTCTTCTTCAATACCTCTTTTTTTAAATTTTTTATTTGGGATATGCGTTTCGTCGCATCGCGAATCACTCCGCGCACTGCTAGAAATAGAGGATCCACACTGCTTTGCGTCAAAAAGTTCATTCTGATCTCCGCACATCTCCACCATTGTTGTTTCGGTAGGTTCGAAATACTCTTCACGGGATAAACTTCCAATTTCACTAGGGAATAACCCTGCTCTCCCGGAGAACTCAAGGTACATACATTGTCTTGGGTGTTCCGAGAGATACTTTGCGAGATTGTACAATTTGTATCGGTCGACATTGTAAATCCATAAATATCTTCTTCGCCCTCGTTTAATATTGAAACATCGGAGACGGGCACATCGGCAGTAGTCGCCGCTCCAGCTACAGTCATGGATGATGTGAGCGTGGTCGTCGTGGAAGAACCACATGTAGGTTCCTCCAAGAAATTTGCATTCCAAACTTTTTTAAAGATATCTGTCAGCCTCTCTTCTAGTGACGTTTGGCAAAATATCATGAATAAGTCTTTTTCCTTTAAGAGACATTTGAAATTTTCGAAGGAAATCATTAATTTTCCCTCTTTGCAACCCTCTTCTTTCTTCATTTCTTTCATTATTTTCTGTAATGGACTGAAAAAGGTCCTCAAACGCTTCTTCCCACTCAGATAATTCTCCTTTTGACACATGATCATACTCATCTCGAGCATTTGAAGTAAATTTTGGAATTGGACTTGTTCGCTGTGAACTGGCCAAATCAATTCTAATAAATTCAGGAGACAATCCAGTTGACAGTCTGTCCCAGGCATCGTCGAGGGTGAGGGAGCAGTTTCCCTATAATAAAATTATACTTTAGCTATCTTTCTCTTTAAACAATTTATGTAGATGTTAACAAACATTTCGCATGTTTGTAAATTTTAGCTTTTGCGCTTTGACAATTGTTAAAATTAATCACGTCAAAACGACATATAGAGCAATGAAAATGTCCTTCTTTGTGTACATGCATTTTGTAATAACTCACATATTGAATCTGATTGAAATAATTAATAATTCTTTCGTTATCTTGTGCTTCTGATGCACATTTTTTACAAAATATTATTCCAGACTTTAATTCCTCTGTCCATAGACAGAAAAATTTGTTGCAGCTTGTATAATCACTACCACAGTAATGATTATCACTGTAAGTAGTATCGAAGTCAGACCAAAAATCAATGTTTTCTGGGACACCCTTACAGGGAGTCCGTAGAATTTTTCGTGGTCCATTGTCAATAGAAATTTGCTCAAAAAATAATGTTTGCGCAAATATTAAATCTCGTACGGTTCCAATAATGCACCGATCCAATTCTAACTCACTTACATTTTTCTCAAAATATGCACTTTCTTGCGAACTAGAACTTTCACCACTATTTTTCTGAGACATTAGTTTATGATACACTTGTATTATTTTATTCTTTGAAGTCATTTTTATTACAATTCTAAAGTAACTAGTTGGGAATTAAGAGAAACCTTTGGTTTATACCCACAGCAGCAACGGCTGCGTGGGAGACCCGCCCGTGAGGGGGGGTCGTTTATAACATGAGAGGAATGCGCAAAGGTATTATTTCCATAAACGGTATCTGATTCTCCAATTAAATATGGAATATCATGTGCTTTTACATTCAAATAACCAAATTGTGGATAATATTCCCAATCTATAATTTTTTCTCCAATATGATGCATAAAATTAAAACGATCTAAATGTTTATCTAATTGCGGTGTACCATTAACATGTTTGGCATAACCCGCAAGAGTCTTATTACTATTTGTCATTGCTACAAAATACATATCTACATGTCTAGGAACACCTAAGCACATTGGTCCATTAATTTTTAATTCTTGATCACCGTAATATTTTTTGAAAATATCATCTATACTAATATCTTTAATGGCAGTTGGCACCATTGGTGATGATGCGTCACTATTATAACCAGCATAACGACAATAATATTTTTGATTTAAGCCTACATTACTAATTCCTAAAGCACAATGCTCACTAGTTGCAGTACCTGACAAAGTCGAACCTGTGTCAAATGCGGTTCGTAAACCTTGTGGAACTACTGTAACCGAACATTTTTTTACTTTCACTAATCCGTATTGAAATAAGAGACCCCATTCATATTGATTTAAATAAAAACCAATTAAATCATTAGGCAACATAGCTAAGCCGGTTGTATAATAAACATGATCACCTTTAGAAACCGGTGGGTTACCACTTGTTTGCGGATTTATAATAGTTTTAAAAGCCTAGGCGTAACTATAAAAAATTCTACTTTTCCCAAAATTTAATGAAAATGATTTTAAACGTAACGAACGAGGAATACGTGTATATCCCGAACTTGAAGTTCCTATTGACGCACGCGCGCCAATACCACCACTATTTTCTTCCCGTATGGTATCAAGTTCCATTGGTAAATCCCCAGTTTCCAAACGACGAGCTTGCTCCCGAGGATCCATAACACTTTCAGGTGGACTTTCTAAAACTTCTTCAGAACTTGGTGTTACTGGTTTAGCGGATACACCAGAAGGACCTGCTTGATTTGGATTTGGTGTTGAAGCAGATTTTCTTAAAAATTCATGCCAAGTTAATTTTTCTCCTGCTTTTTTTCGATTTTGATATTCTTCAGCTAATCGTTTTATTCTATCCGAGTATTGTTGTTGGCCTTTATGTAATTGCTTTGCTTTTTGCATTGAGTTATCCGGTAGGGACGGGTATAATAAACCAACTTTATTTTCTAAATATTGCTTTAAACTTAATCCAACCCATCCACATAAAGCTTCAAAATTTAATTCGGTTAAAAAATGAAAAAAAAAATCTTGAGCAGCTTTTTTATCAGCAATTGAAATTTGTTGTGGTGTTTGCGCTAAATAATATTCAATATCGTGTTGCAAAGCAATTAAATCATCAATATCAACTGGTTGGCCACTATTTAGGTTATTTCCAGGTCCTAAATATTTATGAAAAGGAAAACGTAATGGTAAATTTTGTTGCAATTTACTTAATATACTTTTAATTTCTGTACCGAACATGAAGGCACACCTCACATAATATTGTTATTGCCTCAAGCAATTTAGAATAAATTAAAAACCACTATTACTTTTAATCGATTAGGTAAACACGGACTTGGTGTACTCACGTACCTGGTACCAAAATTTTCTATTAATATGCAAATAGGGAATTAAATGAAACCTTTGGTTTATACCCACAGCAGCAACGGCTGCGTGGGAGACCCGCCCGTGAGGGGGGGTCGTTTCAACGAATCGCCCATGGCATGATTCATGTTATAAACGACCCCCCCTCTATATATATATATATATATATATATATATATATATCGGTTTCACAACGTTCTACGTCTTCCGATACCCAATCTCCAGTCGTTTCTGTTTGTCCATAATTCATCATCTAGGCCTCTTATTCTTATTTCACTGTCTATTCCTTCTCTCCAGCTTCTCCTTGGCCGTCCTCGTTTTGTTCGGCCAGTTGGTTTCCATTGTAGTATTTGTTTAGGTAGTCTTTCATCATTCATTCTTTATACATGTCCGTACCACACCAGTTCTTTTGTTCTTATATCATCCACTAAAGTACGTTTACCCACTGTCATAATTTCTCTTATTCTTTGATTTGTAACTCTTCTCTTTTTGATTTCCCTGCTGCTCTTCTAATAGTCCATCTCCGTAGCGGCAAGCATTTTTTCTGTTCTATCCTTGATTGGCCATACTTCTGAGCCGTATGTAATAATACTTTTTACAATGGTGTTATATATAAGCTTTTTGTTATGTTTTGATATACTTTGGTCCCAAATTATTTTATTTAATACAGTAATTGCTTTTCTTCTTTGTACGTTTCGATCTTTTATAGCTTTGTCTAGTGTTCCGTCAGCTGTAATTTTCAGACCTAAGTATTTATACTCATCACAGGACTGAATTCGCTGCCCGGTATTTAAGATTAGATCCTGTTTCATTCCACCGATACACATATACTCTGTCTTATTGAGATTCACCTCTATTCCTTACTTATTGTACTCTTCTATTAGTTTTCGTGTCATATATTCGAGGTCGTCATATTCCTGGGCCACTAGTAGTGGCTCAGGATTATTTTAGAGATTGCCTAAGACATATTTCTATTAATTGCATTTTCTGCATTATCGCGTATTTCTCATCTAATATTTTCCTATTAGGTGCGTTATATGAGTTTCGTGATTCAGTTTCTATTACCTCTATATGCCTTTTCGATTCTTAAAGAACGTTGTATTCTGCAGGCCGTTAGCGCTGTAAGAATGATAGAGATCGAACAAGGAGGCATCGATTGGTTTGTTCGCGTCCCTTGCACACAAATATTCGTGTCCCATGCAGGCGTCTGCATTGCTTGTTTAAAATTGATTCTGCCCACTATAGAGAAAGGTGGAATCTGCAAATTAGCAAATTTGTGGAAAATCGACTTTAACTAGTAAATGTTTAGATTTTCCAGAAAGCAGAAATGTTTTATCGAATAGTTATAACAAATAAAGTAAATAACTTTTTTTTAGGTTGCATTTAGGCCCAAACTATAAAATAATTTATGAGTAATTGGTATCTTTTTCCATATTTGGGCAGAATATCCTAATTTCATAATAGTTTTGTTGGTTTTTTTAAAGGCTGTTTTGAGAGTTTTTAAGTTAGTTTTTTTCGGAAATTTTTAACTTGAAGTTTAGTATGTGTGTGCAGTAAATTTTCGCGTACCCTGCTTTGATTAGCACTGCGCGCCACTGAGTTGGAAGGTAAAAATAATTGCTGGTTAGCAAGAATATTTTTTTAAGGCAGTTTTATTTTGACAGGTTTTAGAAGTTTGTGAACTGGGAGTTTCCGGTAGTAAATCGGTTGGAAAACCAGGAGAATCAATTAAAATGAAGGAAGACAAGGAACTGAAGCCGGTCTCTATGAGAGTAAGAGACGCAGCTGAAAATTTGCTTACCTGTATTTTCGAACAGGTTTGTAGCTTTAAATTTAACTTTATTTTTAAAATAATAACTGATACATTTATAGGCCGAAAGTCAGCATAGAGTAACCTCTCCCCTTCCGCACAGTACGTCAAATATATGGAGATTGCATTTTAAAATAATAACTTGGTTAAATAATGTTTGTATATGAACTACTTGACAGAAGTCTATGAGTGATACCTTGTTAAAAATGTATTTTAAAGACCTTTTAAATGATGTATCACATGACACATTTTAAAAATAAAAATTTTGAAAAAAATATTTTTTTTTTTTTTTTTTTAACTATAAATCCTGTATAAAAAGAATCACAGGGGATATCTCTTATTTTTAATTTATTTGAGCTCAACAATTATTTTATTTATTTACTGATAAACTATGAAAATTAGACGTTGGTGTATCTATTTGGGTGTGTAAATAAATGTTTAAAACTTTAAAAAATTTTAATTGAAGTGTTTTGTTGGAAAATAGTGATTTACGTGGTACAGCAAAACAATGTCTGAAAACCAGGTAAAAGAATGGTACAAGTTTTCAACTAAGTGTTGTGATCCATTAAAAACTGGAAAACATTCAGGAAAAGTAAGAAATGTTACTGAAGCCATGTGCAATCTGGTAGACATAAAAAAATGGATTTGGAGATTTGTGGGTGTACGCTAAAGTACATTAAAAATGCTGGTTTTAAATTTTTTTTAAATAATATATTTATTTTTAAAATGTGTCATGCATACACCATTTAAAAGGGCTTTGAAATACCTTTTAAACAAGGTATCACTCATGCATTTCTGACAAGTAGTTTTAGAGATATCCTTATTTCTGTATATGTATGTAAGAGCAAAATTTGGTAATTTTATAATTTTTAAAAATTAATAACAAAAAAACTACTTGACCAAAAATTTAAAAAATTTAGATTTTTTATCTACCCTATGAGTAAAATAAGTGTACCAAAAATTATCAAAATCGGAGAGGGTGTCTGCCAAACCCCTGGTTGATTTCATATGTAACGACCCTGGTGGATGAGACTATATCTAATATGCAGTGCGATATCAATATACTTAGAATTACCTACATTAAGTTTCGTATTAGATAAGGGACCACTTTTGGCTGTCTTGAAATTTTTATAGCCGGCATCCCCTTCGAGGGGTAAACTTCACCTTTACATTTTGAATAGGGGAAGTGAGACCTTGTTTTGAACCTTGTAAAAGTTTCGAAAATTTATTGATTTAACGTGGACTGATGAAATAAAAATTAAAACAGAAAAATATAAAGTTCTAATTTAATTTTTATTTCATCAGTCCATGTTAAATTTAAAAATTTGAAGGCAAATGTTTACAGAAATGTAAAGGCAACCAGACCTTCAAAACAAGGCATCACTTGAACCCCACTTTCCCTATTCAAAATGCAAATGTGAAGTTTACTCCTCGAAGGGGATTTGTGTATAGAATTTTATTTTATCTTGCATTTCTTGTACTAAAAATTATGATTTGTATAGGTGTGATTAAAAGTATAATTTTAGGTGCAACTGCTTTGTTCTTTTATTTGTTAACTGACACCCATGTTTCTAAATAAAAATTAATAAATTATTTAGTGGACAGGTTTATGCAAAAAGCAAATGTAAAAACAGTAGTTAGTTTAATGGTAGAGCTTTAATTTAGTCTTAAATCTGAGACATGGTTTTCAATGTATTTAAAAAAATTCTGCAGCAACAATGATATCAAAATTTATACCTAAAAATGTCACAAACGAGTCCTATTTTATTCAAAAAGTAAATATATAAACGAGTAGATAAGTACTTAGCCCAAGACACCACTTCCATCATATAGTTAAGAATTAAATAAAACCGCTTATTATTACAAGCTTTTATTTAACTTCACCTGTATGTATGTATGTATGTGGGTATGTATGTAATCAAATCTTGCAACTCATTTTTGAAGAACTTCCAAACATCCGATTGACTTACAATTTTGCATAGCGTCTTAGTTCCGATGACAATAAAATAATATGGTTTCATCGGGTACCTACCTCCTCCCTAACATGGGGGGTGGAGAGGGGGTAAAACTTTAGTTTGTCCGATTTCAACCAAAATTGGTATCTGGGGGTTTTTGAAGATGACAATTACGAATTATTGATCAGATTACAAAAATTCAATATGGCGGATTCAAAATGGACGATTTAATGTCAAGTTTTTCTGATTGCTTTCAACTGACTTCCACGTATCCGATTGACTTCACATTTCGCATACCGTTATAGTTCCGATGACAATCCAATAATGTGATATCACTGACTGCCTACCTCCCCCCTAACGTGGTGGTCGGAGAGGGGTTAAAATTTTTGTTTGTCGGATTTCCACCAAAATTGGTATAATTTGGTTTTTGAGGATGAGAATTACGATTTTTTGATCAGATTACAAAAATTCAATATGGCGGATTCAAAATAGCCGATTTAATACCGAGTTTTTCTGATTACTTTCAACTGACTTCGACGTAGGTATCTGATTGATTTTAAAATTCACATACGATGCGCTAGCTGAAATGCATAGACTTAGACAAATCTAAAAATTAAAAAATAAATTTAGAAAAAAAAAACGTTTTGAAAACAAGCTTTTATAAAATGGACTAAAAAGCATAAAATAATTTTTTGAGTGTTCTGATATCATAATAATAAAAGCGATAGGCGTATTAAAGGAAATTTACCCGTTTTTGTTTTAGCCTTGTTAACTCAAAGTTTAGTGAAAAATCCAAATTCATTATATTATAGCAGAGAAATGTAAGGGTAGACAATTTAACCCAACCCATTTTTCATTTTTCTGATATGGATGGACATTATTACGCCTGCTTCATATTAGGCAGATCATCCGCGACCGGCAGTGTGTCGATTTATTTTGTCACATTGAAAAAGAAGAGTCGGTTGTGGACGATCCACCAAATGCGCATGGAAAGGCACGCCCATCGCTTTTATTATTATGATATCAGAACACTCAAAAAATTATTTTATGCTTTTTAGTCCATTTTATAAAAGTTTTTTTTTCTAAATTTATAATTTTACCTAAATTTAATTGTTCTTTTTATGTACCTTTATATTGTGCTTTGTATTTCAACAAAAAATAATTTTCGACAAACAAAAGTAGCTTTGATTTAGTTTGTTTATCCGTTTTGACATTTTAGTGACAAAATATCATCTTAAGCCTACTTGCCTTGTATATTTTTTAACACAGCTCAACGCACTGTGCTAGGTGGGAATTTTCGATGTATATTTTAGCTCACACATATACTATGGTGATCCTAATTTTTTCGAGAAAAAAAAAGTTGCTCCGATTTCAAATTTTTTTTATATATCTTTGCGTTTCAGATGATTTTGAAACTTTTTTGTTGCACCGTCTGTCTGTCTGTCTGTATGTCTGTATGTCCGTATGTCTGTCTGTATGTCTGTCTGTAACGACCAACGCGCATAACTCAAAAACCGCTTGGCCGATTTCAATGAAATTTGATACCTAGGCTGGGTCTTGGGTCGAGATGGTCCCATTTAAAAATGAACAAAATCCACCTAAAACAAACCAAATAAAAGGGTGGGGATAGATTTAAAAAATTAGAGTTTATGTGAAAATATGGCATGTGTGATATCAAACGAAAGGTAATTGAGTGTGGAGTTAAACAAAATACATTTTAATTTATTTTAAAAAAAGGGTGGGGGTATGTTTCAAAAATTAAAGTTTAAGTGAAAATATGGCGTGTGTGATATCAAACGAAAGGTAATTGAGTCCGGAGTTTAACAAAATACATTTTAGTTTTTTATGGGTGGGGGTGGATTTCAAAAATTTGAGTTTAAGTCAAAACATGGCTTGTGTGGTATCAAACAAAAGGTAATTTAGTGTGGAGTTGAATAAAATATATTTCAGTTTTTAATTATATTAGCTCACACGTACACTATAACTATAGTACCTAGTGTGAGCTTAGGGGCCCATATATTGGCAGTGTATTTTTTGTTGCTATTGGAATCTTACATGTTGACACTTGTTAGTTACTAATTGCAGCATATACCTAGGGGGGAGAGAGCGGAGCATCACCTAGACAAAAGTAGTCCAAAAACTTTTAGAAGATTATGTTTTCTTTGAAAAAATGTCACTTTCATAAAAATCGGTTCGGTTAACTCCGAGATTCTTTTTATAAAAAGAAACGTTTATATCTCGGCAGCTAATAAACAAATTTTTTAAAAAGTGACCCCTCTTCTAACAAGTGGCAAGCAAGTAACAAGTGGCAAACAAGTAAAACATGAAACAAGATTGCAATAGCAATCAAAGATGTCGAAACTTTCCACGTGGGGGTGGGGTTACCCTATGCTGGCTTTCGGTCTATTTTCAATGTCAAAAAACTGGTTCGATTTGTAAGAAAACTAATAAAAACTGATTCCGGTTTTTGAAAAAGTTCGATTTGACTGCACTTTTAATAATAATGGTTTATCGATTTCGATTATTGATAACGCATTAGACATTTTCAGGTTGCGAGCTTTCCAGATCCCTGCGGGCCAGAATCTACATCCTCTTTATTAAACGAAGTAACGTTACTGAAATACTGCAACTCGTATAACGTGGACTCGAACAATCTATCGAATGCCGTTCTAAAGTTTAGATATTTTGTCACAGATGGTTCTGTGATGTTGGCTTTGCTGGAAGAACCACTAGGAAACAGTCAGGTAAAACTTTTGACCTTTTAAGTACCTGTATGATTGTATGAAGAAGAACCCTTGCTTTACTTATAACTTGCAGATCATTTCATAATTTTGCTAGTTGTTATGATGACTGCCAAAAAGTGATTTTAAATTTTGTTTAAAATTAAGTGTACAACTGTCAACTTGCATTTTGAATGGAGTACTGAATTATTCCTTAACCTATGCAAAGTTTAAAAACACGTGTTCTGGATCTTTGTTCATTGGGTCACAACTTATATCTGCTTGTTCTTCTATATTTATTTTTTATAGGTTTATTTTCTTATTAGATATTACATACCCCAAGAATTAAACTTCGTTCTGGGACAGGTAACAATTATTGTTAAAGTTTAACTTGCATTCCTGATCCTTAAAAGACTTAGTTTAACTTTGAAAATGTCTGTTAAAATTTATTCACGATATTATGTCATCGACTTTTTAAAAATATTTCCGTTAGTATTTTTAAATTGGCAGAACCATTGCACAAGCCAAATGGCGTAACTTTGAATGCATAAAATTCATTCCCATTAACATTTTTTTTAGTGGTCTTTTTTCATGTTCATCCTACATCCCCAAAAAATTAAACTTCTTTCTGGTGCCGACAATAATTCTTAAGATTTAGGCCTAAATTGGCATCCCTGATTTTTTAAAGACTTAATTTAACTTTAAATAAATGTCTGCCGATATATTTTCCAATAATATCATCCAGGTAAATAAGTTTAGAACTTTTTCCGTCAGTTTTTTTTTAATTTGGCAGGAACATTGCACAAGCCAAATAACAAAACCTTAAAGTGATAAAACCGGATAAAACCCATGCAGTATTTTTTTTACCTTCCTTGAAAATCTGTACAGGGTGTCCCAAATTGGGCACTTTTGGGGGGTTTAAGGTACTTCTAGGGAAGACAGAGAAAAACTGACCATGCATTGCGAGGCTCAAATTTCAAGAGAAGACTTATAGTGAAAACCGCATTTTGAAATATCGTCTCGTCTTTGAGCTACGGGAGCTTGGAGGGGGGTCTATAACTTCGTTATTATTGGAAATATTGATTTAGAGTAAATTGCAATTTTATAGACTTTGTCACGAGGAATTCAACCGCTAAATTAAATTTTAACTGTCTCTTTTAGTTTTTGAGATATGACATAAATTGCATTTTTTCTTATGGAATAGCCTATATTTTAATTTATTTTCGAATTGGTGATTGAATTCTTTTCAAAATGATGTATCATATGTCATAGTTTGATTGAGCGGTTTCGGAGATAATTAAAGTTTTTTATTTTTGTCTAGTGTGCGTTGAATGACGTCATGCGCCATTGACGTGAAAGCCTTGCGGTCAAATCCTACTTCAATGCTCCTATAGTTTTGTTGTCTTATACTATGCAAATCAAGTTGGCCTTGCGTCTTGGCGTTTTGTCATTGTTTAAACAATTTGACGCTTTGATATTAAATTATTTTGCACAAAAGCGTTTTAATTTTATTTTGAAATATGTATCATTTTTTTTACTTTTTATAACTAGGCTTTGAGGGCCGTCAGCTGAATTATAATTTTGCCAAACCAGCCTTACTATATTTGTGACTGTGTAAAATAATAAAAATACTGGAGTGCCTTTACCTGCCTCAGCAGGAAATCATAGCGCACTAGAAATAAGTGAAAAAGCTGAATATCTCCTAAACCGCTCAATCAAACTATGACATATGATACATCATTTTGAAAAGAATTCAATGACGAATTCAAAAATTAATTAAAATATAGGCCATTCCATAAGAAAAAATGCAACTTTATGTCATATCTCAAAAACTAAAAGTGACAGTTAAAATATAATTTAGCGGGTGAATTCCTCGTGACAAAGTGTATAAAACTGCAATTTACTCTAAATCAAAATTTCCACTAGTAACGAAGTTATAGTCCCACTTCAAAAATGCAGACTTTTCAAAAAGCCCCCGTAGCTCAAAGACGAAACGATATTTCAAAATGCGGTTTTCACTATAAGTCTTCTCTTGAAATTTGAGCCTCGCAATGCGTGGTCAGTTTTTCTCTGTCTCCCCTAGAAGTACCTTAAACCCCCTAAAAGTGCCCAATTTGGGACACCCTGTACGTGCCCTGGCTACTCTTACTATTTACGTGAAAAATCATTCTGACCCAGATGGTGTAGTCAGATCTGTATGAGGGAGAGGGTACGCGTCTTTCTTCCGTAAGTCATTCACTTTTCTATATTTAACACAAAATCTGATGAATCTGTGTTATCAAATCAATAGTGGATTCTTCGATTTTTCTCGTCTTGCATTATCTGTTTACCTAGATTGCTAACTTTATCCACTCAGGTACAGTTACTTTCGAGCTAAGAGTTATCTACTAGTTTTTTTAAATTACCTCTTGTTGAGCAATTTATCTTGCTTTCAAAAAAATTGCAAAACCAGGGCTTTTTTATCACAATGATATAAAAGTGTGGGAACCGTGGCCGACCTGCTTAGCGCGTTGGTTCATGCATATAGCTGCAGTGCTTCCTATATGACTGGATCGACCGCGTACTGGATGTTTTACCATTCCGGTCCTATACTATTCTTTAGTTTTACTTTTTCAGGACCCCCAACCAACTGTAACAGTGCTTATTAGAAACCCCTTCGGACGTCACACTTGGACAATGCAGCTACGTCATTTGCCCAGACACAAATCAGGAATGACGCTGCGTTCGCCCAATGCTTGTCGGCCTGTTGCCATGCAGGATGTTCCAGTAAAGCCGCAGCCTAAGCAGAAATTTTTCCCAGAGGGCATCAAAAGGGTGCAGAGATGTCAAATGTAAAGTTGCTTTTTTTGTAAATTTTTTTCTAGTCAGACTATGTTTATATGAAGATTGGCATGACAAAAATATCCACAAGTGGGCCACGTTTATATTTTAGATGGTCACTTTAATTTTTAGCGATCAGTCCATACCATCAGTTGACTCTCTTATGGAATCGGACGCAAAACTTAAAGACCAATGTGACATCTTAACCAAGCTAATCAAGCAACAATCTGTGATAGAATCAAACCTCTACAAAGCTCAAGCCGAGAATCGAATCCCAGAAGAGTGCAGCCCGCCCCCAGTATGTCACGAATTCCAGACGTCAAGGATATTTCTTTTAAATTTTGGACTGCTTTCGTTGGATGTAAGTACAGGGTCATTGATTATGTTTGCGTGGCCTTTATCAGGGGTTTAGGTAGGTGATAGAAAAAAAGTTTAAATACAAAAGTTTCATAATTTTTTCCGTATTATCTTTTGGACTATGTCAGAAGTGTCAGATGTCATTCCTTATGTCAACTTTTAATAGCAACTTTCTTATGTTAAAGGGAACACCCTGTATATTATTTGTCAGAAATAAAGATATCGTTACCCTGATTTCAAAAATATATAGGGTGTTGACATTTGGATAGGTCGTTTTTAAGTTATATACTGCTTTTCAAAAAAAATTGTACACCTATCATGGGTTTTTATATTGCAGGTGTACAAATTTTTTTGATATGTAGTATATTAGCTTAACATTTTTAATAAAATGCACTATAACAATGATTAAGTTGCTTAGGTCTTACTTCAACGTCAATTTGACAATGACAAAAAATACTTGGTTTAAAAAATGGGGTATTCGGAGGAAGAAAAGCTTCAAGTGGTTCATCTCTTTTATTCAAACAACAATAATTTAGCAGCAGTTCGGCAGCAATATCATCAAAATAATCCTGGACGGCGGGTACCATCAACTGATACCATTAAACGGATTATCCGGAAGTTTAATGAGACGAAAAATCTTAGTCGAAAAAAAAGAACCGTGATTCGAAATGAAGCGGAAGATATGAATATTTTACTCTCATTTGAAGGTAGCTATACTTTTTGCGTTATAATAAAGAACAAAATTAATTAAAAAATATTTTTAGAAAATCCCGAAAAATCAATTTCAGTTGTTGCCCGACAATCTGAAAAAACCTACAAGATTCAGAGCACTTTAAAACATTATAAATATCACCCATACAAATTTATGCCAATTCAAAACTTAAACGAAGGACATAAAATTCAACGATTACAATACTGCCAAGAAATACAGCAGCAGAAGCAGAAGATCCTGAATTTTTATCAAAAATTGTGTTTACCGATGAACCAAGTTTTACGACGGCAGGGATGTTTAACCGAAAAAATAAACATTATTGGGCAACTGAAAATCCACACAAAATTGAACCAGGCAAAATACAGAGACGTAGATCAGTTCATGTGTGGTGTGGCATGCTAGTCAACCAAGTGATCGGACCATTTATTATTGATGGGTATCTAACGGGCAATAAATATTTAGATCTTCTTCAAAATAATGTTGAAAACTACTTAGAAGGCCTTCCAGTTCGCCAATACAATAATCTTATCTGGCATCAAGATGGGGCACCACCCCATAATATTGTTCAAGTCACTGATTATCTTATTATTATTATTATTATTATGATTGTTGGATAGGCAGGCGTGGCACAGTTCACTGGCCGGCTAATAGCCCAGATCTTAACCCTTTAGATATTTTTCTGTGGGGATTTCTTAAAAATGGAGTTTATTATGACAGACCTCAAAATATCAATAATTTAAGACAAAGAATTCAAGAAGAAATAATCGCACTGAATAGACATCGTCCACATTTTATTTCAAACACCATTTTTCATAAAATGAGACAAAATATTAGAAATTATATTAGGATTGATGGTGGATATGTAGATAATATATAGGTAGTTAATAAAAAATAGTTTGTAAAAAATAGTTATAAAAAGTAGCAGGATCGGCGGCGCTGCTTTAGCGTTTTGTTTAGTTATTTTTAACACTTAATTGTTATGAATAGTTCATTTAATTGTTATTAATAGTTCACTTGATTAAAAATATTAAACTAATATATGTAACTTAAAAACGACCTATCCAAATGTCAACACCCTATATATTTTTGAAATCAGGGTAACGATATCTTTATTTCTGACAAATAATATGCAGGGTGTTCACTTTAACTTAAGAAAGTTGCTATTAAAAGTTGACATAAGGAATGACATCTGACACTTCTGACATAGTCCAAAAGATAATACGGAAAAAATTATAAAACTTTTGTATTTAAACTTTTTTTCTATCACCTACCTAACCTAACCCCTGATAAAGGCCACGCAAATATAATCAATGACCTTGTACATAATGTTAATATTTCTACTTTTACCTTTTAAATTTATATGGTTGACAGTTTTTGTCTCACCAACTCTAAATTCTCATAAAAATTGATTTTTATTTTTCAGGATGAGCCTCAAGACAACCCCAGCCTTTCAGTATTAGATAACGCCAAAAACGATTTCAGCGTAGAACTGGATGAGTTAGATCACATGAGTTCCAGAACTTGCGACACAGTTCACATATTTTACGTCAGATCTCAGCAGTCGCAAGGGCAAGATATTCTGGACAACGTTAGTGACCCTAATAGCATATCGCCGTTTTTTAACGAGTTCGTACATACTTTGGGATGGCCTGTTAATGTTCATAAACATCCAGGTAGATCTTTCATTAAAAACTCGGAACTATCGTGAAACGGAGACACCCAGGCGTAAATAATAAATCTGTTATTAGTTTACGAAGCACCTTACCGTATAGGGGTTTTAATTTTAGGTTGGACAGGACACACTTCAACTAGCTGGAATATCCATTCAGAAGAATCAAGCTCTAGTAACCAACAGCAGAATATACCACCGAATGTTAAATTCTATGACGGTACCAACCAAGTCTTGTATTGGGCTGATCCTTGTTCGGAAATCGCCTTTGTCATACCTTCAAAATTTAGACCGGACTATGCTAGTGCTAGGTTTAATATGAGTAGCTTATCGTGTAAGTATATCTACTCTTAGTTTTGCTATAACCCAGAAGAATAAAAAACATTCCGGCAAGGTTTCGTGCAACAGTTTTAACAAGTTCCGAACGAAAGCATCAAACTATCAGTATAATTCAATGCCGGTAGGGGTATTTTCCCTCGGAGTAGTTGTTTCTGTTGGTTTCACACAACTTATGCTCTACACGGAGCTATCGCCTACATTCACCTGTAGATGGCCCAAAAGGCCGAAACCGGTCGTGGATTGGCATGGATCACTTGTTCCTGATTGTCAGGACGTGTTCCAGACGGGGATCATTCGTATCCTTGTGATCGACGTTGGAGAGAGTGAAAACCAAACAGTTTTAATTCGTTTAGTCGTTTGATTAATCTCATAACTCACTCATACGTACACACTATCCGAACGACTTGGTTTGCTAGTATTGGCCCGTCGTAAGGATACGTACCTTTAGTTATACAGGGTGTCTCAACTAAAAGGTAACAGAGGTGTGTTTTAGTATTTTCGTGCGAATTTGGAGAAACGCTCGGACACGTCGATTTTGTTTGCAAGGGGGACACTTTATGGATATCTTGAAATTTTTGTAGCACGCACCCCTTCGAGTGGTATACTTTACCCATATATTTTGAATAGTGAAAATGGGTCTAGTGATACCTTGTTTTGAAGGTCTCTTGAATGTCTTTACAACCGTCAAAGATCTGTCCATTAGTTTTTGAGATAATTGCCTTCAAACTTTTAAATTTAACATGGACTGATACAATAAAAATTTAATCAGAATTTTCCATTAAATTTTTATTTTATCATTCTATGTTAATTTTGAAAATTCGAAAGCAAATATCTCGAAAACTAATTGATGAATTTTCGAAATTTTCACACAGGTGTAAAGATATTCAAGAGAATTTCAAAACAAGGTTACCCATTTTCCCTATTCAAAATAAAGTGAAGTATAACCCTCGAAGATGATGCGTGCTACGAAAATTTGAAGATAGCCAAAAAGTGTCCCCCTCCCAAACAAAATCGACGTGTCCCAGCGTTTCACACCTCTGTTACCTTTTAGCTGGGACACCCTGTATACACATTAAAGTATTAAACTACAGTTTATTGTTGATTCTTTAGCCAGTAAGGCTAGTGAGTTTAACCAAAGCTTTTTTTACAGCATTAAGTGAAAGCAGTCTATCAGAAGCAGACAAAGAGAAAACCAGTCAAAGCATAGAATTGATCGACAGACCAGTACCGCCAAAGAGAAACAACAAATCGAATATACATCCTCATACAAATATGAAAATTATGGTTGTGTGGTTAGAAAGTTTTGAAGATAGCCTGAACTTTCCCGTAGGTAAGTCACAACTTAACAGAAGTTATAAGCCGTCAGAATTACATTTTCCTTTGGTACTGGTTATACTTTGTCTTTATCGATTTGGTTTGTACAGTGGTGTAGCGATAATCTGTATGCTTCACGGAAATTGAAAATATTTAGGCCAAGGTCAGTATACTCTACACAGGTTTCCTACAGAACTTGACATTCCATTGCACTCAACTGGCGAACTTTAATTTCACAGCAATCAGATTTGATATGTATGCTGAAGCGCTTCTATATGTAACACCTTAAAAAAGTAAGGGAATAGTTTTCAGATAGCTTAGTTTGTCTTAAATACTCCTTCCATTTTTAGGCAGGTTTTAAAACATCAATAAGTATTAAAAACACACTAGAGCAATTCCACGCCAAGTCATCCAATTTACAAAAAAAGTGTTGCCGTGACATTTAATTTTTTTCTTTAATCATGCTTACTAAATGAAACAGCTTATGCTGAACCACTTTTGCACAATTTAGATTTTTTGATCCAATTAGTCAGTTGTACACGCATTTGAAAAGTCTAAAAACGGGCAAAATGGGACTTTAAAGAAAAAAATTATGCTCATAGTAAACAGCACCTAATAAAAATTAACCTATAATTTTGAAAACATGCATAAAAGTAGTTTTTAAAAAAATGTGATGTTTAGCAAAATCTTTTATACTGGCTTAATTAGAGCAATTTAGAGAATATCCAAAAAACGCAGAAATTTTCAAAGTTTTCATATTTTTTTGGGGTATAAATGTAATGTTTTCTTAAATTTTTGATACAGTGTTGGAAAGCTATACTCAAGGATCTTCCTTGTATAAAACATATTTAAAAAGTAGACGTTACCTTGGAGTTCCACGAAGAAGTTAAGAATGTCTGGGAAATCCCTCAACTTCAGGGTAAATTTTTCACTGTATCATATACTTTTAAAAACAAGAATAAAAAATCTGGGCCTGTAATCCTTAAGGTCACTACACATTTTTTTGTTATTTTAATATTTTTAGTGATGTTAAATTGCATCACAAATTACAGGCGTGGATCTACGGGGGGGGGGGGGGGATGCCTCTCCCAAATTGAAACTTTACTCAGTTTTGACACATAGAATATACACCTCCTGGTCACTATGCAAAATAGTTTTGTGAAATATTTATTATGATATTTTCCCCCAAAATAAAGTTTCTAGATCCGCTCCTGCAAATTAAGGTTTATCAGAAGGTAAAGTTTATTTATATGAGCACTGTTCAATAAATTATGATCTAAACCCTCTTCATAAGGTCACTACACAAATTTTTTTAAAGTTTATTTACTTTTTTAGTAGTTACCTACTGTCATATTTAAAAAATCGGAAAAGAAGTTGAGTTCTATAATTTCAGAAACCGAACAAATTTTTTTTCTGAGCTTGAAGTAAATTTAGCATCTATAGTTAAATCATCCAGAGGAGTGAAAGAATGGTGTTCAGTTGTTGTTTGTTTGAGATTTTAATGTAAAACAAATCGTTTCACAGTACCTCCAAACGCATCACATGGGCTTTTACCATGCGTTATTTTTGTACTTAGTTTTTTTTAATGCCCAGTGGCGTATGTAGAAATTTTCCGAGGTGGTTGGGAGAGGGGGCTTGAGTAAAAGCAAAGTCCTGAAAAACCATTTATTTCTTCTTTCAGAAAAATTCAATCTTTAGGAGAAGTTATTTAATGATTTTGGAAAGATTAGGCCTCCAACCCCCCTCCCTCCTGCGTACGCCACTGTTAAACCTGAACCATTTCATTTACCAAAGAAACAAACTAATTAATGTCCGTGTCTCACCAAAAATGTATTCTTTAAACTAAAAAAAAAATTCCGACAGTGTACGAAGATGGGACTTGAACCCACAAACTAGGATCTCACGCAAAACAGTATGTGGCTATAAATAAGATCCCCTAACGATGATTTTTATACATAATTTTTTTCCTTTTGCGACTCAATAAAAAAATTTGATTTTTTACATGCTTTAACCAAATAGCTTAAAAGTTGATGTTAAAATGACAGACCCAAATTTTTTATTTTACTTTTATTTAGACGATACATTATCAAGTAAAACAACGCACAAGCGAAGTTTTAATGGACAGATAGACATAACAATTTTTTTAGTCAAAAGTTGCCAATTCTGAGGTTTTTGCGGTTTTTCCAATTTTAAAAAATGTTGTTTTCTGAAAGCAATAGACCTAGAAATTTTTCTTTTACCTTGTACGATAGTCAAGCCACTGAGCTTTAATGTGCCTATAGACTTTTTTTTGATGGACCATATTCCGCACCAGTGTAAATAATTAAAAATCGAGAAAAGCATAAAATGTACTATTTTTTTAAAACTATTTTTGCCATGTCAAAAGAGTGAGGTTATTTTTTTTTCTGTATAGGATTATCCTCAGAGTAATAACATATAAAGAGAAGTAGTAACCCCGGTTTCGGCGGTCATTCATTCATTTGTTGGTAAACAATGTAGCTTTTCCGCTGTTGCCGGCTCCTCTGCCTCTGTAAAATTTTATAAATAATAGGTAAGGTTCAACTTCTTACCTTACCAAATTTTTAGTGCTTTGAGTTGGTTAGGCTATTTAAACCGTGCGATAATTTGTCATGCGCTTATTAGCCCGCGTCGCGTCGTTTTATGCTGTGTATTTCTTATTACAATCTGCGATAAAAACTCATTTAGGCAACATAATTTATGAACGGCCCCCTTTCCCACAATTTTTTCAGGACGTGGCAACAGGTGTATGACCTTATATTACGGATTTCCTGTTAGCAGGGCCGGGTTTCGTTTTGAGCTACTTGGACTATATCCCCGCGCTACTATTTTCCGAAAACCGCATATTGATGCGACGTTCCATTAAAAAGTTAGCATTTTTTAAACTTTTTAACTGTCAAAAAACTGTTAGCATTCACGAATTTTGACTAAAATCTAATCAGCTCGTTGCAGTATCGAGTACTATTTTACCTGAAAATTTCATGTAAATCGGTTAAGCGGTTTAGGAGCTATCGCGTTACGGACAGATATACATACACACACAACACAGACAGACATCACGGCGATATTGCTAGGGTAGGTCAAAATACACCCAAATAACACATTTTCGGTGTCATCTCAAAAAAAAAAAATTTGTCGAAAACAATACCTTCTCTAGCCGTTGCTGTGCGGGCTAGGAAGGTAAAAAAGGGGCGGGCCGACTGCACAACAAGTAGTATAAGTAGTAGCCTTTAGACTGGATTGTTTAGTTTACACTTGAAAACGGTTAGATATACTTACTTACTGAAACGTCCTGTTTAAAATAAACCAACACAAGAACATTTCATGTAAAAAAGAGCCAAGTACGCGAAAATGGCATTCCGTAAAAAGAATTGAGATAAAAGTAAGGCCAAGTTCTCCAATACAAATTTCATAATGAAAGATTTTTACTAGTTGGAAATGTTTTTCTAAACTTTGCTATTAAAGCCAATCTTCTTTATGTCATTTACAGCCGTAATAGCCAAGTTTAGAAAAACATTTCCAAACTAGTTTCTTACTTTCATTTTGAAATTTGTATTGGGGAACTTGACTTTACTTTTATCTCAATTCTTTTTACAGAATGCTGCGTACTTGGTTATTTTTACATGAAATGTTTTTGTTATGATTTCACTTCTTTTTTAAAGGAATTGGATAATATTTAATTTTTAAAATAGCAAAATATGCGGAATATTGTTCAAATTTTTTGCAATGCCTTACTTACTTTTTTCCTATAGTTTTATTATAGTTCCTATCAGGCTGCCAAAGCTCAGCTCTCTAGCATTGCTAGAAGTGGGTAATGTTACTTTTAAATAATTTTACATATATAGGGGAGGGGAGTAAATTAGAATTTTGGGGCTTTTTGATTTTTTCCAGGGGTTTGGACATAATTTCTATCAGTCCGCCAAAGTAGGTCTGGAAGTACAGTAGAATTTTGGTGATCTATACATGAGTGAATGAGTCAGTGAGTGAGTGGCAATTTCGACGTTTTTTGAAATTTCGTAACTATTTTACTACTCTATAGAAGTCCGTGAAACTTGGAGGGGTTGTTAACTCTATGAAGTTCTACGACTGTGCAAAGTATGAGATTCGTAGCTCTTTCCGAAGTAGAGCTTTAGATAGGTCAAATATGGGCTGAAATGTTTCAAGAAAAGATGGTACGGCAGCGCGAACTTTGCGAGGCACTGCCGTGCCCTGAGATAAAGACAATGGAAGTCCAAAGTTTTATTTCTACTCAATCATTGTCTACAAGTTTTAAACAAAAGATTATTTTTTCACTTATATAATGACAACAAGTGTAATTAGGTGGGTCAAGTCGTGAACGGTTAGCCCAGATATTCCTAAACTCTAAGGTCGACACTGACAGTAACATGTGTTTGTATTAAATGCAGTGTTGTCTTGACCGTCGGACTCGGTATATTGAATTTTTGGTGTTTTTTTTCTGGGTGCTGAGTTTTATTTTTGTAAAAAAGAACTTAGTTGGACGTAAAAATAAACAAGAAGTGCTATGTTTCTGAAAATACTGTGAAAATTCAGCCCAGTGTGGTTTTTTCGAGATGATTCCAGTGACGCAGCTATGTTGCCATCGCCGGGGATTCTGCAAATTCTAAGTTTTCAGGAATGACCGCCACGAATAGGGAAAATTTACACGGGGCCGCGGTTTACTTCTTCTCTTTATATTATTATTACTCTAATGGATTATCCAACCAATATTAAAGATTTCTTCCGTCAAATTGGTTTTTACGCAAGATTTAATACAATAGAAATAAAAAACATAGGGCCACAACTGATTTTCTTCTTTTTTTTTTACTTTTAAAGTGGCCTGTAAAATACCGGAGGCAACATTAAAAATTAAAATTTGTTAATTTGGCATTCCTAAGGACACTAATACATGTTATCAAAATTAGGATTTTTTTCGTGACATGGCAGCTACCCCCATTGGATGATTTGGCGTGGAATTACTCACTCACTTTAATTATGCTGCATTTCTTTTAAATTTGATAAAAATTCAGTGAAATTTTCGACTGATTATAACAAGGATCCCGTCAAAAAAATTTAAAAAAACGGGAAATACTCGGATATACTAGGGGTTTATACCGGTATAGTGAAGGCTATTTTTAGTTTTAATTTTAGCTTTAATGTTACCAAAAATGAGAAAATACAAATGTAAACAAACAATTTTAAAGATAGCCGGAAACGAAGTACTTAGCAGAGGGCGCTCAATCCATCAGCTGACGAAAGTTGTGCATATGGCGGGAAATTTAAAAGCAAAGTAAAGTAAAATTGCTACAATAGTAGGCGGCTCAAGTAAAATTCGGTGATAATTAAGTGTAGTAACTTTCATATATAACTTGCGAAAAATACAACAAACATCAAAAATTAAATTTTAAATTCTTAATATGACGTTTGATGACGTTTATAAATTTAGGTCACTTGGTATTGGGATTCTTATCTGCGGTGGATTGGACAGGGCTGACTAATGGGTCGGAGACGAGATTCCGAGGTAGTATTAGCAAATTCGCTTTATCAAACAAGCGTGCTTTCTCGAAAAAAAATAGGTTTATTGTGTGTCTTTTATTCTAACTGCAGAGAGCAGAGCGTTGTTATGCCCGCAGTAACAACAGGGAGCTAACGTAGCGCGTATCAAAATAGCGTGTATTGAAATGGTGCGAAACAAAACAACGAATGTTCAATATAACGCTTAGTTAAAGTAGCGCGTTTTTAAAGAAAATGCCTATTTATTAAAATTAAGGCATTCTAAATTTTGTTAACTGGTCGTAATCTAAATTATTTTTCTTTAAATTAGCTCCCCTGTCCTTCTTTCGAAACCGTTGTAATCGAACTTTTGCCAATTGAACGCAAATAGGTTAGGATACCTGTTCATCGAAGAGAGTTTTTTTTCGGTTTAAAAAGATAGGCGTCTGGCTGGAGGAATTTTGGGTCAGACCACGCGCTGCTTTTGCGCACCGACATTGAAAGGCGGAATGGCGGTTCGATCCAATTTCTTATTGTTCGACTAATTGGGCCTAAATTTGTTTTTTCATAAATTAGCTCTCCTATCCTCCTTTGGGAAAAACAAATCGGTGTTAACCTAACCCTGGTCTATTGATCGTATTGATGTATCCTAACCTAGACATGCCCTCTGACCTTTTTTTAAATTATTAAAATTTAAAAGATTTGGAATTTTTCTAACCTAAAATTATAAAAACTAGAAAAATATTAGATTTTATACAGGGAGAGTGCAACTTTTTTAATAAAAAATCGAAATTGCTTTATTAAAAAGTCAAGTCATAAATTCAGTGGCGGTCCAGCGGTGTAGAGGACTTGCCGCCTTTCCTTTTCCAGGAAGAAAGTTTTATTTATTATTATTAAAAATAGCAAATTATGCATTTTGATTTTTTTTTTATTCTTTATACTCCCTGTATAAACGACGCATATATTTTTAATAATAATTGCACCCATTCGGTTTTGATACAAAAAAAATGCTTCAAGAAAGTGAGGCAAGAGCATTTAAGTAACCAAGTAGTTTGTTCGCCTTCAACAACGTGAATCATAAACTTTACGGAAGCCAACAAAAATAAACCGTTGGTTGTCCACCTTTAAAAAAAAATTGATCGGGGAGATGCGCCTTTATGCGATAGGTGAATTTTTTGTGCGATAACTTCCAAATATCTGAGCGAATATGGACGAAAAAAGATCAGACACAATCATATAATTACAACCTAAAAAGGAATATTTTGGATCAGTTATTTTCGACTCTCTTTCGCGCACAAGGTAGAAATAAAATAAAGCAAACGAATAAGTTGTCTCTCCCGCACAAGAAAGAAATAAAATAACGAAAACGAATAAGTTAACGGTTTAACCCTGCTCACTTTTGTTTTCCTATTAGCTAGTGCGCGAGAGATTCGAAAATAACTACACTGCCGCAACTGTAATCGTTATAGTTATTTTTGAACTAGTGTGCAAAATCAGCAAGTAACATAAATCGTTACCTAAAGGAGATTTACTGGTCCAAATAATTAATAATTTTTATTATATTAATTTAAAGATTATGGTGCAAATAAACAAATCGCGTGTGAGGTTGTTTGGATTTTAGTCTTACATTCGTTTTTTTTTACTTTCCTCGTCAAGCGAAATGTTGGTCCAAACATTCTCGAATATAAAAAAGATATGAGAATTTACCACCAAACAGTTTATCCAGCCTTTGTCCAGCCTTGCATACATTACCCTAAAAAACACGCTTTAATAGCTAATTGAAAATCCTATAAAATTTTGCCATATCGTTCCTAAATATGATCAAATTTTACATTTTAAACAAAGAAATTATAAAAAACGTGACTGTTAAACTAAGATAAATTACCCCCGGAGGTTGTTTAAAATTTAGGACGATTTTTACTCCGAATCCCATAACCTAGGGTGTCAAAGTGACCTAAAATTCCAAATTTGACAATTGAATAAAAAATCAGTTTTCCATGTTTACTTAAGTTTTCTTCTTTTTTCCAGTCTAATAGTCCATTTCAAGAAAAAAATCGTCTTACGTTTCAGGACATTTTATCGTCCAAGTAAAAATATGAAATCAATTGCGGCCTCTTTCGGCAAAAAATAAATTTTTCCAAAGCAATGCAGATTTAAACTTTTAACCCAAAACTCAAACTTAGGCCTTAGTAAATATTGCTGTAACTTCTGTTTACTTTTTGAAATCCTTAAAAAAATATTTTTCTAACAAAAAACACTGAATTTATACAGGGTATCCGAGATAAAAGCACCTACATGGGGGTTTCGGAAACGGTAAGAGATACGAGTTTGTTTAAATGAGAAGTAGTAGTAGTAGTGGTGGGGAGACCATTTTTGGTCTAGCGACTAGGCACACGGCGCGCCCTTTTCGCAAACCCCGATTTGTCCGTACATCATATATCAAACTGATGCACGTACCCCTTAGGATGCAAGTTTTCTTTCTCTAAGAGGACTTAATTTTGCCTGACACCTCTTTGTCGAGGGCAGGGATCTTTTTACTGCGTAGCAAGTATACACAGTGCTCTTTTAATGCTCTATTTACTGACGTATAAATTTAATATGGCGGTTATAAAAAATATAAACTAGAAGGCCTAGAAAAAAATTGATAACGTCATTCGATTGGCCGTAGTTGCTTATACAAAACTACTAAATATCATTAAATTTGTTTGCAAAATTGCGGCAATATTTAAATTTTTCAAAAAACACGAAGTTTTTGCTCGATATTTTAGTAACCTGTAGATATCTTTAATATTGATACAGCACCTGATTGGGCTTAGAATAGCGCAACTTGTTTCTCATTTAAACAAACTCGTATCTCTTACCGTTTCCGAAATCCCCATGTAGTTGCTTTTATTTGGGACACTCTGTATAGAGAAACTAAAAAAAATAAAAAACACAACAATTAACAAAGACGTAGGCCTGTCTTAAACAAGCCTGTCTTAAGAAAAGGAGCGCCAGAAATATAGAGACTCATGTTACCTTTGTGGACCTACAAAAAGCATATGATACCGTTCCAGTAGAAAAATTATGGACAGTGTTAGAGCAGACTAATATTAATCATACATACATAAAAGCGATAAAAGAACTATACAAAGGGTCAAAATCTAAAATTAAAATTGGAAATCGACTTTCAAAAGAATTCCTGGTAACAAAAGGCTGAAGACAGGGATGTTGTATCTCTCCAACTCTTTTTTAAAATATATATCGCAGTAGCTCTAAAAAACTGGAAACGTAAAATGCACGGCATGGGAATACAACTTAACGACCGATTTACCATATACACACTACAGTTTGCTGACGACCAAGTAATTGTAGCTAATGATAAAGAAGACATGGAGTATATGAGAAAGTTAACGGAAAAATACCAAAAGTGGGGGTTAACAGTGAACGTGGACAAGACACAGTACTTATGTATTGGAAACGAATCAAGTGAATTAGAACTAGAAAATGGACAAACAATATCTCCATGTAACGAGTATGTATACTTGGGTGTCACATTTGATAAGACAGGAACAGACTGTAAAGAACTGGAAAAAAGAATAGTAAAAGCAAAAAAGGTTATTGGTTGTCTTAACAGTATTTTATGGAGCAGAGAGATAAAAAAATAATGTAAAATCTAACATATATGAAACAATGGTGAAAAGCACGCTGTTGTACAAAGCAAAAATGGATAGTGCGAAATGGATGCAATAAGAAGATCAATGAGAATATCTAGAACAGATCATATAAGAAATGAGATCATAAAAGAAAGAATGGAAATCGAGGGAAGCATAACGGATGACATCACTAAAAGGCAACTGATATGGTACGGCCATGTACAACGGATGAGCGACGAAAGATTACGAAAGCAGGTCCTAGAATGGCAACCAATAGGGCGCAGAAAAAGAGGGCGTCCTAAACTGGAATGGCAACAGTCAATCCAAAAATCAATGAGTCAAAAAAACCTGACGGAAGATGACTGTCAGGATCGAAGGAGGTGGAGAATAGGCGTCGGACAACGTAGAAAAACGTTCTAAACCGACACAATAGTAGTAGGCCCAGTTGGCCAGTTAGTTGAAATGACTTGTCAAATTCTGTAGACCACCTGTGAAGAGTATAGGAACCTGGTTCTGATATTTTGGATAATTTAAAAATTCGGATATTTTGATAATCCGGATCGGTCTGGCTTGAATTGATCCATATTATTGCAATATTTAACTGTATCTTGATTTTTATAGCTGAGCTACTAGAAACTACCTACACAGGCCTGGAAAAGGGACCCCAAGTCAAGCCCAGTGAGGTTTTAATTATATTCTTGCAATTTTTGTCTACTGGACTGTTTAGAGTGCATTTACAAGGTATTCCTTTTTGTTTAAAATATACAAAATGTTATATACTTTTTATTATTTATACTACATTAAACATTGCTATGTATTTCAGCATGCAGAGTTTTAAGATCTTAAGAAAAAGTAAGAATTATTATGAAATTTTGGAAATCGAATCGGTATGCGTAATGGCGGGGCTTCACTTGGTGTAGCGTATTCGTTAGCGGTTTCGCTGTATGGTGTATTCGCAAATAATCCAAACATGCCATCCACACACAAGAACGGAATAGGGTGTTTGACAGTAGTAAAAAATAAATATATATTTATTTTTAGAGTCTTGAGAATCCTAAAAACTTTTTTGTTTAATTTTTTCTCAAATTCATAGTTTTTTTAAATCAATAAATTCATTAAATTCAAACAATTAGCCACGTGATTCAAAACAGGCGGTCTACCAATCAGACGCGAGTGACGTCACAAAACAGTAAACGCCTCGAACGAACCTATTTTCTGGTAATGTTTGCTTTGGTTTAAAGTGCAAATTATCGTCCTAAATTAGATTTTATTTTGAGTTTTGCTTATAAAAAACATTTTCAATGGAAAACGGATTCTCCAAAGCCGATAGCTCCAACTTGCCAATGCTGAATTCCTTTATGGTGGCAGGCTTCTTTGCCAACAACAGTGATTTTTGTACTGCGAAATTTAGAAACGTTAAAATGTTGATGTAAGTATTCGATGAGTTGTTTTGAATATAACTGAAAGTTTTTTTACTATATTATTTACTTATATTCTTCGTCTACTTTTACTCACTTAGATTTTGAGGTTAGGTTATATGTTTTGCTTTTTTGTTTAATATGCCACTTACAATAGATTCAATTAAATACCCAATCATTATTATTTTAAGCATTAAAAAACAATCAAAAATTCCTTTTTTAAAACAACATTTTCTAAATACATTTTGTTTCAAAGAATTCTTATGACCCTTCATAACAAATATGCACTGCCTAGTCTTGCATGTACACTGCTCAGTCCTACATTTAGCCCGCATGTGCAATGCCTAATCCTGCATTTAGAGGTACTTCCTAGTCCTGCCTAATAACTGCCTAGCACCGCTTAAAAATTTGTACACCTTTCTGCCTATTATAGTTGTTCACCCCTTGTAATAAACATAACCTCAAAAATTTCATCGTCATTTACGAAATAGTTATATATATTATAAACAACGTGAGAAAAATTAATAGAAACAATTTAGTTATACTCACATCAAAGTGATCTTCACAAATGTAAAGTGAAGATGTATTAGATAAGGCCCTTAGTTTTTCAGGTTTTTTTATGCTAGTATTCAAACACTGAGGCACTACACACCACTTATAGGACATTTTTTTACATAAAAAACAGTAAAAACACAGACCAAAAATAAATAAACACTTGATTGGCGTGTATCTGTCCGCGAGTTTACTGCGCTGTGACGTCATTGCAACGCCATGCTAGAAATGAGCGGCGGCGTTTTAGCGGCAAATTCAAATCGGAAATTAGAAAACTTGATTTTAAATGTAGTCATGATAAAATATACTATTTTAATAATTTTGCGTATCAAATTAGCAAAAACTTAAACATGCCAAATATGTCTGCTTATTCGCAAACTAGTAAACAAGTCCATTTTGACAACAAAAATAACTTTTCACTGTCACTATCACAGCAATATAATGTTGAACACGGCCGCTGCACGGTAGATTTGCTAAATGAGGAGACCAAGTGTGGACGTTAAACGCAAATATTTGACTCCTTTGATGTTGATTAAACACCGACAAGTCGACCGAATACGTGTTTCCTGTTAGCGCCACTTGCCGAATTTAGACAAATAAACCACATCTAGCTAATAGCGTCCCTACACATCGCCGTTTTTTGAGAAATAAAGCAAATATACTATAGTCCTTGCCCTAGGCCACTTTTATCACATTTCCAACCTCTTTATTTATCATATGCATACTGACAGCAACAAAAAAAAAATCTGAAAAATGGCATGTCTAAGTTGTTTTTACACAACTGCAGCATGGCGAAAGGAAGGGTAATGTTTTTCGCTGGGGATATGTATGTATATATGTATGTTTTTGTCGTTGGATTGCTACTGATCCTCAAGGTGCTATAGGCTAGGCTATATATTTTTTAAACAGCAATCAACATGGCGGTCGCCAGATGCCTTTTTGTCACATGATGTAGGCTTTAAGGCATACAAATCACCTAAATTTCAGGCGATTTTAATGAAATTCTTTTGATCACCCATTGCAAATGTCCTCTAATTTGCTGTAAATACCTTGTAGTCCTCTCTGCGTCCACTCATCTCTCCTTCTGTCATTCCCACTATCCTCTTTAAAAACCATATTCACATAATTTTATCAAATATAGGGCGAGTTTAAAAATTCTTTTTGCACACGCTTTAAGATTTTTTTACCCAAATCCATTTTACTAGTTCCCCCTCCCTCTCCCTCTCTCCTCCCCACCCTCTTTATTAGTAATAGTTGTAGAGGCTAGTAGAGGCTAACTTTCACAGATTTAGAGCGATTTCAAAAAATCTTTCTGCACACGCTTTAAGATTTCTTCAACATTATTTTACTACTTCCCTCTCCCCTTCCCACCTTCACTCAATGTTTGTAGAAATGCACCTATCTACCTTTTGGGAGTTTTGGGTATAGTTCAATGTTTGACACAAATGCATGATTTAGGTAATAATTAGGTGATTTAGTTAAATGAATTGCGTATGTGTTACCAATGGTTACAAGGAGGTGTGTTGTACAGGGCTCGACTTCGAACGTTTAGCCTTTATGAAAAGCGTATAAAAAAGGATGAACTTATGGAGAGCAACAAGTCAGTGAGGGACCAAAGACGCGCATATTCAGGAGCGTTTGCCGCTGTGACTCAAAATTCATTAATAGTTTTTTATTACTAACAGGAGCAATTAAAGTAAGATTTCCACTTTTAAAAGACGAAGAAATAGTCATTATTATTTACTTCGTTATTTTAGCTTTAATCAGGAAATATTAAATCTAGAAAAATTCAATTTTTTAATGGTTTTTTTTCTTCCACAATAACCTTGCTGTTCTATTACAGTCGCGCTTAAATGCCGCTCAAGTGTTCGATCTTCCTGGCGGCGGCTTACGAAGTCAAGTTGCTAAAAGGATACAGAATAGGGGACAACATTTTTGGGGGTAGGGATGTACGACAACCCTAAACCCCTCTACTGGTTTCAGTCAGCAGAAAAAAATGTTTGTCACGTTTTACTACTCCTTTTAAAATTTTATTTTTGCCCCTTAAATGGAGGGGCCATTCCTCTTGAAAAAAAACAATAAGTTGAAATGCGGTGTTATGGTAATTGCAGTTATTTAAGTTTTTAAAATAATTGAAAAATTATTTTACAATTATAATGAAATTACAAAATTGCAATTGAGTTACTAAAGTGATTGTTATTATTTGTAAAAAGCTATTTTGCTTTTATTATTTAAAGCAATCCACGTTTCGTACTGAATTTAAGGGGTAAGTTCGGAATGTATTACGAAGGAAGAGGGCTCCTAAATTAAGCATTTTCACATTTTGTAAATGATGAAAAAGTGAAAGAAATAAATAAAAAATAATTGTCAACTACTTTTTTTTATTTTGCAAGTAGGAAATTTATAATTAAGTTATTTTTTTGTTGTAATTAATTACAGTACATTCTTGTAAAGTAATTTGTAATGTAATAGTTACTTTTCAAAGTATTGATTTCTAACTCTGCTTGAGAATAAATCGGTACACATAAAGACTAAGAAATTTGTAATCCATAAAGTTGAATTTGTGGAATATTTTGTTTGTGCGTGTAGTAACATCCTTTAACATTTTTGCCATGTTAGAAAGCTCTACCTGTACACTTAATTACGGATTTTCAGTATTGATTATTAGTCATACAGTTCAAATGATATCTAAGAGATGGCGCTACAGCAATTAAAATCAAGGAGTTTTAAGGATTTTATGCATCGCCGTCTTTGGCCTACTCAGCCGGTAAGAGTAACGTCATTAAATCCCGAAAAGAAAACCATTTTCTTAATTGCTGATAACAGCGCTAAACTATTTATCTCTCTTAGTGTCATTTATTTATATAGCGATCTTACTTTAATTCACATATTTTCAATGGCCAAATTATCGTCGACAAACCCTGTATAATCAAAGGTGTAACACATTGAGTTAAGCACATATTTTCGTGATCCAAACCAAAAAAAAACAAAAAAAAAGGAAGGAAACACTGTTTGCGCCTGTAGAAAATCTACATGTTCTTTCTGGGTAAAGCTAAATGAATGACGAATGCATAATGCTTTCTATAGGGCTGAATAAATATTAAACCTAAAAGTTGGAAATATTTTTTTTTTATAAAAAAACATCCAACTGCTTAATCTACTTGTACCTACTAGTCGCAGTTGGGTACAAAATTACCCATTAACCTGATTCATGAAAAGACAAAACTATATAATTTCGTAAGTGCGCTTTGGGCATTAAAATTAAAAGTTGAAACATCTCATTATAGGTATACCCAACCGCGGTTTGGGGGGGGACGTGGTAATTACCCCCCCCCCTCCTAGAAAAAAATAGAGTTTTAGTTACGAAATATTGGACTAGATTACCCCCCCCCCCCATGGAAAAAAAATAATGACATATTAGTGTTTCAGTCGTCAGGCCCAGATTCGCGCTTGTGTATACCTATAACTTTTGTACTCAACTGCGACTAGTAGGTACAAGTAGATTAAGCAGCTACGCCAAGTGAAGTGCCGCCATAAAACTTTTTTTTTCCAATTACAAAAGTCTCTCGCGGATCGTTAAAATACAAGTGAGTGCCATTCTTATACATTATTTTGTTTCCAGGTCCTTCAGGTCGTGTGGGGATTGCTTCACCCTTGGTCGATGGTATGGTGGTGAGCAGAAGAGCAATTGGTGCCTTGGTCAGATATACCGCTCTCAATATGGCCAGACGAAAAAGGCTGGATTCTGACAGGTATACGAAATAAAAAATGTTTTGTACTAACGGAAGCGCATAGCATGCTTGCTTGGCCCCGGTGGTTAAGTCTTGTCTTTGGTTTGGTTTCTAATCCCAGGGGTCGTACACAAATGTCACAAGATTTTGGCCAATTTTTAAAACCCCCGTCCCCCGCACGTTAATTTTCATGAACCCATCCCTTAAAAAACTTGTCAAAAAAATCCCCTGCGTGCCTTCACCAAAAAGAAAAAAATCGGCATTATTATGAAATTTTAAATAGGCCATTTTTTTGTAATTTAAACCTTTTCTACCGTGACGGCAACAAAGGTCAGCCTCCCCACCCCCTGTCATATTTTATTAAGTTCAATTATTCAATCAAATTTGTGAACAGCCCCCTAGACACGTACGTATAAATATTTCTTTCTCTTGTCAAATTTATATCAATTTGTATTGAGGTCATTTTTGATTATATTTCTTTAACTTACAGTATTGGACAAAATTATAGCCACAAATAATAAAGTTATATCAGAAAGCAATTTAGGTACACATGCACATAGACCAGTGGCGGCTGGTGACGTTATAAATTGGGGGGGGGGCAGAAATTTATATTGCATGGAAAAGGAGATAAAAAAACTTACCTAAACAATTTTATTTTAGCATTTTACAAACGAGCAGCTACTTGGTGTAGTTTTTTATTTGTTTATAGATAAAGTCTATTCGCCCTTCTTTTACATGCGCAAAGTGCTTGGATTAGCGCCAGTTTCAGACTCATCATGGCCCCGTAGAACAACCTCAAAAATCCCACAGAATTTTAAACAGTCTATTAACCTACTAAGTATATGTCTATTTTTTGCCACATTTTCATTATGTTCGGTAATGTTTTGCCTATAGGCACTATTCAATTGGCACCTAACATAGAAAATTCTATGTGGTTATTTAAATAAGTAGCACTTACTTTGTGTCTTTAACTTTTTACAAAAGTGCTAGAGATCACACATTCCTTTTGCCACCCACGCAACCGCACAACCAGTTTTCAGCATCGTATAATTTTTTATTACTTGCACTAAAATTTTGGTTAATTTTTAGGATTTTTAGGTCCGGTCTATGTGGCCCTAAAGATTTTATTTCTAATCGAAGTTCATATGTCAACGTATTTAAATTTACACAGTTAATTATGTATGCATTTTATAAACAAACGATAACAAAAACAATGACACGCGACCGGAAATGCTTTTTACTACTGACTTAGCCCAAATTAAAACATACTTATACACTAATGATGGAACCGGCATCGTTTAGAAGGGCAACGGACGTGTTCGCACGATGATGATAGCCGACTTCAACTAAAACACACATTCTTCCCGCCCCTGCTTGAGAACATCCACCCATACCTCGCTGAAAAACGGGTAAAATTAAAACCTTGCCCCGCGCGGCGCTGCCGGCTTGTAATTATTTACGCTAAAAAAGTTCGCCCAATTAATCGCTTGATGTTAACCACAGATAATAAAAAGAACTAGACAATCATGTCGTAAGGGAAGATTTAACTTTTTTAAAATAAATCAATTAAAAATACTGTTTGTTGTCTGGTTTCGGGAGGGCACTGCCCCGTTGCCCTCCCTGTAGCAGCCGCCACTGACATAGACTACAGATTGGCTTTCGACAAAATAAAAGAGCACCTGTTTTCTAACTCGTATAAGATAAGAACCGGTTTATATTTTCTCTAGTTTGGAAAATATTAGTTTTTTTATTAACCTGACTACACTTTTCTGCTGGACAAAAATATAGCAACAAACATTTATCTCCTTATGTTTTCAAAGCCTTAGATATTTACTTTGAGTTATTTATGTTAAAGTGATAGGTGGTATAGCATGATACAACAAGACAACCATGGTGGTATAGTAACTTATGAAAATTTTAAATATGGGTCCTGCAAAAGCAGTTAAATGGATATTAAAAATCAATTTATGAAAATGTACAATCAGGGTATCAAGTAAACCGAAACAGCTGAAAATGTGTTATTACATTGATCTATATTGAAGAACTCTAAATAATTTTAAAGTTAGGATCTATTGTGCCGCTGAGGATCAGCTGACGTCAAAGAAAAGCATCTACGAAACTTAATCGTATAATGAAAATAATGTGTAAAGATAACGTATTTATACCATGAACAAAACTCTTGGCAGGATTCAAAGAAGGTTGTGACTGTGACAAAAGTTCCAGAACTGTAAAAATGCGTTTAGTTCAACTCAACCTGTTAAATCATCATTCAGCCAAAAAAACTATTTTTAGTAAAAAATTTACATTTGGGTTTGAAATTTGTAGTTAATCATGCTCACTGGACTGCCAAAGATTGGAAAAAACTCTTATGGCGCCGAATTAAAGTTTACCTGGTTCGAAGTATTTCTGTCGTCTCACATCCTCACTTCGAAACAGGTTAAACATTAATTCGTCGCATGATTTACAACAAATTTGAAACGGGAATGCCCATTTTTTATTGAATGTAGTGGTGTTTTGGCTGGATGATGATTTAACAGGTTGAGTTACACCAGACAGCTTCTTACAGTTCTGGAATTGTTGTCACAATGACAAATCTGCCAAGGGTTTTTCTGATAGTATAAATGGCTTATCTTGACACATTTTGTGTGTGTGGATCAAATTTCTTAGACGATATTCTTGGCCGTCCAGGGTTTCTTAGCAGCACAACAGATCGACAAACTTTTAAATTCTTTATAGTTCTCAGGACTGTAGATCGATGTAATAATAAATTCTTGGCTCCTTCGGTGTGTTTGGTACTCTGTTTTTATATTTTCATAAATCGATTTTTAATCTTGATTTCAACTGCAACTATACCACCTATGAGTTTAACATAAATAACTAAATATCCAAGGCTTTGAAAAGATAAGGAGAAAAATTTTGTTGCTATATTTTTGTCCAGTAGAATAGTGTAGTCAACTTAATAAAAAATTAATCTTTTCCAAACCAGAGAAGTTCGAGTTCTAATCTTATAGGATTTAGAAAATACGTGCTCTTTTAACACGTCGAAGATCAATCTGTTGCAATAATTACTGTATGTCAACTGGCAGTAAAAGTATTTATTATGTTATTGGGAAGTAAATTGATAGCCGATACGTTTTGAACCTTCAAAATTACGTCATTAGAAATGGGTAAAAATTTAACTACATTTCAGGGTGGCTATTCTGCAAATGGGAATCGATCATACCGAGAGAGTGGTCTTTGGCCAATAGTAAGCTTTAAATCATCTTTGACTCGTCACGCGTTATGCGAAAGAAACTCTACCGCGCAAGCTTCTGATGTGAACAGCCGGCGGAACGTTGCAGTGGTTCGGGGCAGAAGAGATTTTGCTGCAAACCCGTAAAAATCACTATCAAGATCATTGAAACCAACGGCAAGACCTACTACTTACTAAACTAGCCGGTATAGGCGCCACCTAGCAGTCAACAGCTGCGAAACGGAGTATGCGTTTTGACCGCAAGCACGATACACTAATACTCGGTATGTCAGCCACGCGTTTTCGCGAAGTTGGCATAAAGCAGAGATATCATTTCACCAATACCAGACAAAGAATGGGATGAACATTTTAAAAAACTTTTAACTGAAGATATCTCTGAGGTCAAAAACGTGTGCACAACCTTAAAAAGCGGTAAATCTGCCGGACCCGGAAATATCCCAGCTGAACTTATTAAATATGGCACTGAAGAACTGTTTTGGAGATTACGGAATCTTTTCCAAAAATATTTAAATGGAACTGTAGTACCAACTGAGTGGAAAACGTCATATATATCCACAATACACAAAAAAGGAAGGAAAGATGTGACAATTATAGAGGTATATCTGTGACTAGTACGCTAAGCAGAATATACGGTAAAATAATAAGAAATAAAGTGGGGAGCGAATATAAAGACATGGAGGCAGAAGAACAAGCCGGTTTCAGGGCGGGTAGATCGACTTCTGATCATCTCTTTTGTATAACCCAAGTAATTGAAAAGAAAATGGCATACGGACAAGAGCTGCATCTGCTTTACGTCGATTTGCAGAAGGCATATGATACTATACCACTAAATCTACTTTGGAAAGCGTTGGAAAACACAAACATAAGCGGACAACTAATTAAGGCAATCAAAGAGTTATACCGCAATAGTAAGGCAAAAGTTAAAATAAAAGCAAAACTAACCAAAGGCTTTCAAGTAAATAAAGGTCTTAAACAAGGTTGCTGTATCTCGCCTACGCTCTTCAAGATATACTTGGAACAAGTCCTTAAAGTATGGAAGAGAAAATGCCAAAACATGGGAATTCCGTTGGACGAAACCACTACTTTATGTTTCGCCGATGATCAGATACTAGTGGCTCAGGATTATGACGACCTCGAATATATGACACGAAAACTAATAGAAGAGTACAATAAGTTGGGACTAGAGGTTAATCTCAATAAGACAGAGTATATGTGTATCGGTGGAATGAAACAGGATCTAATCTTAAATACCGGGCAGCGAATTCAGTCCTGTGATGAGAATAAATACTTAGGGCTAAAAATTACAGCTGACGGAACACTGAACAAAGCTATAAAAGATCGAAACGTACAAGGAAGAAAAGCAATAACTTTATTAAATGGAATAATTTGGGACCAAAGTATATCAAAACATAACAAAAAGCTTATATATAACACCATTGTAAAAAGTATTATTACATACGGCTGTATGCCCGCAGTTAGAAAAACGATAACTGCAGTGGGCTGTATATATTTTATTAAATGAAAGCGCGAACAAACATAAATTAATTGATACGAAATCACGAAATAATCAAAGGTCCATAGGTTAATTGCTGTTACCACACAACGGAAATCAGAAACAAAGTACTCACCAGTTTGCAGCCAATTTCTCCACGTTCCAGGGGCCCCTGATTGAATCTAATGATGGCACCACGTAGCTGAAGGGCTGAAGTTTCCAGTTCTATGCTTCAGTACACCAAAATCGAGCACTTTCAAGGGTAGAAATTTGTAATAGTTGGAGAAAGGAATTAACACGCCATTTTTCTCGAGGCGGTAGAAAGGATCTCTCTGATTCTTGGTGCGCATGTCAAATGCGCGAAAAATGTACTCTGTCCGTCATCCAATTGTGTGGTTTTAAAAATTTAAAAACAACCGCGAAATTTAGCGGGAGCTAACATAACTGCCCTCCAAAACACACAATTTTAGAATATCAACCGGACAGATATAGATATAAGAAAAAATTATCGACCGATAAATATAAATGAATGAAAAACAGAAAAGTAGCGTAAGTTTATTTAGAGATAACGAAAACCCGAAAAAGGCAAAACAAACAAACAAAAATTCAAAAAAAATAAAAATGAAGAAAAACCTATTGTAATACCCGGTAATAGGTAGAAAAATGAAAATTAGTTTTAATTCGGCAAGAGGCACAGTTTTACAACTGGCCGCTTGTAAACACCGGTAGCCGTTCGTACCGTCGCTACACGCACTTGACCGTCTCCGCCGGGATGCAATTCGAGAACCCGACCGACTGGCCATTTCAAAGGTGACTGGGTGTGATCACTCGATATGATAACCAAATCATTTAATTTGATATTTGGGGACGCATCAGCCCACTTGTGTCGCTGTTGTAGCGTATGCAAATACTCTACAGAATACCTTTTCCAAAAATCATTAGGTAGTTTTTGGATTAGTTGCCATCTCGAGAGCCGATTTAGGGGAACCTCGGACAAATCTGACTCCGGAATTTCTGAATTAAGGGGTTCAAGGGTCAAAAAATGCCCAGGGGTAAGAGGTTGAAGATCGTGTGGGTCTGAAGAGGCAGGAGATAAAGGGCGACTATTAAGTACAGCTTCTATGCGACAGGTAAGGGTGGACATTTCCATGATGGACAACTTTTGATCGCCGACAACTCGAACAAAGTGAGTTTTAAAACTTCTGACGCCAGTTTCTGCCAGGCCATTGAAATGTGGACTGAGAGGGGGTCCCAGATGCCAACGAATAGAAAGTCTGGTGGACGCACTTCTTGCGTAATCAAGTAATTGGTTACGAAACCCTATAAGATTACTGCCCTGATCTGACCAGCATTGCGTCACGCTTCCACGTCTGGAAATGAATCGATGGAATGCACCTACAAACCCTTCGGTGGACAGTTCCATGGTTAATTCCAAATGCACGCAATGTGTGGCCGTACAGACAAACACACAGACATACGATTTGAAAGCTTTAGAACCACGGTAACGATGAGGAATCACAAAGAAAGGTCCACAAAAGTCGATAGCTACACTCGAAAAAGGTTTAAGTTGATTGATTCGATGAGCGGGAAGTGAACTCATTATGGGCGGTCTATAGGGTTTAGGGTTGATTCTAAAACATTGCAAGCACTTGGATATGGTTCTTTGAATTGCCCGTCTGGCAGATATTATCCAAAATTGCTGTAAAAGCAGATTATGTAATGTTTTAAACCCAGGATGAAGGTATTGTCGATAAGTGGACTCAATAAGAAGAGTAGTTAAACGATGGTTACTCGAAAGTAAGTTTTGCAGAATAAGACAAAAGGTCAGATTTTTGCAATCTGCCACCGACTCTAATGATATTATTTTCATCAAGAAAAGGTGAAAGTTTTCGAAAAGGTTTCGGTATTGGTTTATCCTTAGATAACGCGGAAAAAAGCTCAGAAAAACAAGAACCTTAAACGCGTTTGATAAGAAGGTATAACGCACTTTGCATCTCACCGGTGGTAGGAAAAACAATATTTTCAAAAATAATTTTTTGGTCCGGTGGATTAGTGGGTTTTTGGTAGGAATGGGTTTGAAAAAGGTTAACTATTTGAAGGACATAACAAATGATACGTTGAATTTTTGATATAGATGAATATTTGATAAGAAGCTGATCTAAAAAGTTAACGTCAATTATCGCATTGCAACAGACCTTTCCTCCAGATTAATATCTCCGAAATCAATCGGCATTTTTGATTTATGAAAATCGGGCCATTCCTTCATAGCTAGATAAGACGAAATCAATTAATTCGCTTAAAAGAAATGCGCCTAGGAGTTCTAGCCTAGCCAAAGTTTGTGACTTTATGGGCGAGACCCTAGATTTTGCAGATATGAGAGAAACAGATATATTGTTTTCCTCTTATATTGTTTTCCTCTTCTACACGAAAATATACGACGCCTGCGTAGCCTCGAATTGAAGCGTCACAGAAGCCGATGATTTGTCGGGGTAATTGAAAATTGGAAAGAAGCGGGAATTCAGAACGAAGTTTGTTCCAAGAGTCGATGATAGAAGAATCTGGTTCTTCGTCCCAGCCTATTTTCGATATCCACAACTGTTGCAAAATAAATTTTGCTTGTAGCAACAAGGGACAAAGAAAACCTAAGGGATCGAAGATTGTTCTTATGATAGATAAAATAGCACGTTTGGTTGGAGGTTTTTCCTTCATTCGGCATTGATAAGAAAAAATGTCGTTTTTTGGATGCCATTGAAGTCCTAAAACTTTGATAAAGTGGGGTTCCTCCTTGTCAAAAGAG
Organism: Aspidapion aeneum; assembly: GCA_963576565.1. NCBI lineage: Eukaryota > Metazoa > Arthropoda > Insecta > Coleoptera > Brentidae > Aspidapion > Aspidapion aeneum. The sequence goes on from OY755039.1 coordinate 125,623,303, forward strand.
AGAGGCATTTGACGATCGGATTCTGGCAATGTTGCCAATAACTTAGGACAATTGCTTGCCCATTTTTTAAGTTCAAATCCTCCCGACTTTAATAAATCATTGAGTTCCATCTGTAGGGAAAGGGCTTTAGAAAGCGAATGGCTAGTTCTCAAGATATCGTCGATGTAAATTGACGTTTTTAGAACAGTACTAGCCATAGGAAAACGTTCCTTTTTTATCTCTGCCAGCTCATTTAATGTACGCATGGCTAGAAAAGGTGAGCATGTCATGCCAAAAGTGACAGTAGAAAGTTCCCACACTGAAAGTGGGTCCTGTGGAGAAAACCTCCACAATATCCTTTGATAAGGACGGTGATAAGGATTTATAAGGACTTGACGGAACATCTGTTTGATATCAGCAATGTAGGCAATAGGATTAAGACGAAACGTAAGGAGTAAAGAAGCAATATCCTTTTGAAGTTTCGGTCCAGATAACAACGTGTCATTGAGACTAGAATAGGCAGTGTACAGATCAGGATTTTTGAGTAATCTATTTTCTAGAAGTAAAAATCTACGATAAGCTTGCGGATAAGTATTTCCTAGGTCAGGGTTTATTTTATCTTTAAACGGAAGATCTACCATGAATCTACCGCTCGGTTGTCGTACGTCACTCGCAGTAAATATTGATTCCGCTTGTTTTTCTTCCTTTGATAAGATTTGTTTTTTAGGCAAATGTTCGATTTCCCAAAACCTAGGGATAATGACCTCCAAAGGAGGTGAATGACTCGTTAAAAAACAACTGGTTCGTTCCGTAAGACTACCTACTTCGTCCACTTTTCCCATGACGACCCAGCCAAAGATGGTTTCAAGGGCTGAAGGTTGCCCTATTTGTCCAAGAACCCTGCCCTCCTTGAATATCTGTGCGAATAACTCGCAACCAATAACTAGGTCCACAGGTCTAGATTTGAAATAAGATGGGTCGGCAAGTTTAAGGTTTTCCAAGTGTTTCCACTGATTATCGTTCAAAGTGAATGTAGGCATATTGGAACATAGTTGTGGAACAACAATTGCTTCGAAATTAAGTAAAGGAGTGACCTGTCCTTGTTGCTTAATGTGACATTGAACGAGCCCTTTGGAAGTAAGAGAAGACATTTAATCCGAATATTTCAGTGGTGTAACTTCGCCTAGGAAGATTAAGACGCTGAATACACTTTTCACTGATGAATCCTGTCTGTGATCCAGAATCAAGCAGTGCCCTTACAGGTTGAAAATTTCCGCAACCGTCCATAACATCTATTATGGCGGTGCATAAAAGAAAGGTACCTGAAGGTCCTGAGGTATTTAATGACACATGAAGATTATTGACAGGTGGTGTGTGAATGACAGGACTAGTATCTTGGCTTCCAGACTTTATTAGTTTCTAAGATATGAGTTAAAGTGTGGTGCCTTTTACTATTGCAAGTCCTGCATGAATATTTTGATTTGCACGTGTCTACCCCATGCGAGGGATGAAAACACGCTAGACATAATTTTTTCTGCTTGACGAAAGATAGGCGATCGATAGGTGAGAGGTCAAGAAATGTTTGACATTTCGAGAGCACGTGACCTTGATTACACCGGAAACATTTTATTCCCGTACTTGAATTAGTTGAGGTGCCAGACAGTCCTATGAAAGGCGAATTGGATGATTTATAGGTAGGCTTTTGCCCAAACTGATTTTACATAGAATTTGATTTTTGATAGGTAGGCACCTTTTTGGGTGCTGTTGATTGAGGAAGTGATTCCAAAACTTTACATCTTTTTTCTAAAAATTGAAAAAGTGACTGAAAAGTGGGAATTTCGGTATTAGTATTGGCGTGACTCATTTCGAAATTTGAACGCGTCGGAATATCCAATTTTTCTAACAGAATGAAAAAAATAATAAAGTCTCAACTGTCAACGTCAAAGCTAAGTGATTTTAAAATTTCTAGGGATTCTGAAAAGGTGTCAATTAAATTACGCAATTCTTTAGCTGACTCGTTTTTTAAGGTAGAGTTCATAATTGTGCTTAAAGCATCATTTGCGAGGTCTCGCTTGTTTTGATATCTATTGACTAATTTGTCGTAAGCAATTTTATAATTTTGATCAGATAAGATAAGATCAATTTTAAAGGCTCATCCTCGAGATATGAAAATAAATATTGAAGTTTTCGATCGTTACTTAGACTTTGATTTTGATCTATAATGTTATTAAAAAGATCGAAAAAGCTTGGCCATAATTTTTTATCACCTCGAAATATGGGAATACCTAACTCTTTGAGTTTTGGAGTTTCAGATTCGTTTTGACGAAAATATGATCGCGAAAAGGATGGGGCCTCAACCGGAAATATTTCAGAGTAAACCCCTTTACACGCATAAAAATATTTACGAGCTTCTGAAAGGATCGCATCCTGCGTTTTAAACTCCTCGTCGTTCGAGTCGTCTATCATCATAATGACATCATTATGTGCCAACATGCATTTATCGAAGGTTTCATCCAAATCGGAATACCTCACTTGAAACTCGTTTCTCGCTTTTGCGTCCGTTGCCGCGGTTTGTGAAAACACATAACACTCGGTGATCGCAGATAAAAAACCCTTGCGTTTTTGCACGGCTTTTTTGATAGACATGATTTTACCTTTGAAATGACGAAATTGTCGGTAAATATACAATTAACGCTATATTAATGCTTCTGAAATAGAAAAATGACGAATTGTCGAAAATATGCACTAACTTATCGCAATTGATGAAAAATGTTTTAATATCGAAATGGTATGGAACAAATCTAATCACAGAAATGTTGTTTGTTTGTTTTGATTGATTCTCGATTTTTGTTTACTGAAATGACCACGCGGTAAACCCTGCGTTACCATAGCAGCGGACCGAAAACAGGTGAACTGCGCCGAAACCGAATGTCGAACGAACGAAAATCTACGGTTCTATACGATTGGCAAAATTCAAGGCCGTGTGGTCGCGGCGAAAATGTGAAAATGGCCGACTTATTAATACCGTCGTATGGAGTAAATTTAAATAATTCGGCTCGGAGGAACACTTTTATGTCTGCCCGCAGTTAGAAAAACGATAACTGCAATGGACTGTATATATTTTATTAAATGAAAGCGCGAACAAACATAAATATATTGATACGAAATCACGAAATAATTAAGGTCCATCGGTTAATTGCTGGTACCACACAACGGAAATCAGAAACAAAGTACTCACCAGTTTGCAGCCAATTTCTCCACGTTCCAGGGGCCCCTGATTGAATCTAATGATGGCACCACGTAGCTGAAGGGCTGAAGTTTCCAGTTCTATGCTTCAGTACACCAAAATCGGGCACTTTCAAGTGTAGAAATTTGTAATAGTTGGAGAAAGGAATTAACACGCCATTTTTCTCGAGGCGGTAGAAAGGATCTTTCTGATTCTTGGTGCGCATGTCAAATGCGCGAAAAATATACTCTGTCCGTCATCCAATTGTGTGGTTTTAAAAATTTAAAAACAACCGCGAAATTTAGCGGGAGCTAACATACGGCTCAGAAGTATGGCCAATCAAGGATAGAACAGAAAAAATGCTTTCCGCTACGGAGATGTACTATTGGAGAAGAGCAGCAGGGAAATCAAAAAGAGAAAGAGTTACAAATCAAAGAATAAGAGAAATTATAATAGTGGGTGAAGGTACTTTAATGGATGATATAAGAACAAAACAACTGGTGTGGTACGGACATGTACAAAGAATGAATGATGAAAGACTACCTAAACAAATACTACAATGAAAACCAACTGGCCGAAGAAAACGAGGACGGCCAAGGAGAAGCTGAAAAGAAGGAATAGACAGTGAAATAAGAATAAGAGGCCTAGATGATGAATTATGGGCAAACAGAAACGAGTGGAGATTGGGTATCGGAAGACGTAGAACGTTGTGAAACCGATAAATATATATATATATATATATATATATATATATATATATATCTATATGGCATGAAGCTAATATTTTTTCTTGCGTCCGCAATCCGCGATAAGTGTCCAAGGAATTAACGTATTACCTTGAAATTTTTGCACAAATGTACGCTTAAGTAAGCTTAAGAAGCGTGGTTAAATTGGGCCAGATTAGAAAATTAAAAGTTCCTCATTTTGAAGCTTATCTGAACTCATGCAGGGCCTCATTTTCAACAATGTGTCTAGTCATTACTTAAATTTTATTATAATCATTATAAAATTAGCCAATCGATTTAAAATTTTTGTTGCTATATTTTTGTCCAGTAGAATAGTGTAGTCAACTTAATAAAAAATTAATCTTTTCCAAACCAGAGAAGTTCGAGTTCTAATCTCATAGGATTTAGAAAATATGTGCTCTTTTAACACGTCGAAGATCAATCTGTTTTGCAATAATTTTGTCCAATACTGTATGTCAACTGGCAGTAAAAGTATTTATTATGTTATTGGAAAGTAAATTGAATTGTCATTACAAATAAGTAAAAATTTAACTACACTTCAGGGTGGCTATTCTGCAAATGGGAATCGATCATACCGAGAGAAGTGTTCTTTGGCCAATAGTAAGCTTTGAATCATCTCTGACTCTGATGTGAACAGCCGGCGGAACATTGCAGTGGTTCGGGGCAGAAGAGATTTTGCTGCAAACCCGTAAAATTCACTATCAAAATCATTGAAACTAAAGGCAAGACCACAGTATACTACATTCGTCTATGGGCAAGACCTACTACTTAATAAACTAGCCGGTATAGGCGCCACTTAGCAGTCAACAGCTGCGAAACGGAGTATGCGTTTTGACCGCAAGCAAAATACACTAATAGTCTAAGAGCCCAGTAGGATTTTGGGCTTGAATTACAAACCGATACTCATATATTTTAATCAATTCGCCATAAGACCATGTCCCAAAAAAAATGGAGATACCTGCGAAAATCCTGCATAAACAACCCGCCATCTTTGTTTAAAGATGGCGAAAAGGAGTTTGAATCAAATGTACGTAACTTTTTTATTATGGCATCGATTTATCTCAAACAAATTGTGATTAAGTGCTACTGTAATGGCCTCTCCAAATCACTATCAATACTTTGTTTTTTATTTATCTCTATTCTATAAATTCTGTAAGTTCCTCAAATACGCAATTTTTTTTTTAGGTTTTTTGATTTTTTCAAGAAAACTACTGGTTTTACAAAAAAACATATAACATAAAAAATATGTTAAGATGTATTCATGGTATGTCTAATATTTGCTGTAGAGTAAGCGGTTCTCGAGTTACACTAAAAAAACCACTAAATTGGCCTATACCTACCCCCAGGTACAAAATTTTCATATTTTCACCAAAATCATGAAAGTTACTAAAAAACTATACAGAACGAAAAAGGATGTCAAGCTAAATAAGAAACGGCTATTAGTTTCAAACAGAAACTGATACTGAGGTAGAATGGCGGCTTAAACATGGGCGAAGCGTAATTTACAATTTTATTTTTGAGGGTAATTTTTTTATGTAAAACGAACCCCTACCGGGTTAAAATGTACCTCTGCTAAAAGACAATTTAATTATCTTTAAAAAAGTTTAGTACACTTTTTGTTGTAAAGTTAATAGTTTTCCTGAAAAAAACAAAAAATATGCGGCATACATTATTCGATTTTTTCGTTCCATAGAAGTACGACAATGGCATGGGTCCATTAAGGGAAAAAATAATTTATGCACAGATAAGCGAACCCGCAGTTACATATTTAAACTTAGCGTCAAAAATCTTACAAAAAACATATTTGTTACTTTTCTGTTAAATTGACAGGTGGTCACGTGATTTTGACAATTTCTTAATGGTTTGAGCTAGAGACTTGGTTCTTTTTTTGATTTGTAGACAAAAATGTCCGATAGAAATTAATCACCACTGGCATGTTTTTAAATTTGTAAAAATATATACAGGGTGTTAGCTCCCGCTAAATTTCGCGGTTGTTTGTAAATTTTAAAACCACACAATTGGATGACGGACAGAGTACATTTTTCGCGCATTGGACATGCGCACCAAGAATCAGTGAGATCCTTTTCTACCGCCTCGAGAAAATGGCGTGTTAATTTCTTTCTCCAACTATTACAAATTTCTACACTTGAAAGTGCTCGATTTTGGTGTACTGAAGCATAGAACTGGAAACTTCAGCCCTTCAGCTACGTGGTGCCATCATTAGATCAAGACAGGGGCCCCTGGAACGTGGAGAAATTGGCTGCAAACTGGTGAGTGCTTTGTTTCTGATTTCCGTTGTGTGGTACCAGCAATTAACCTATGGACCTTAATTATTTCGTGATTTCATATCAATATATTTATGTTTGTACGCGCTTTCATTTAATAAAAATATATACAGTCCACTGCAGTTATCGTTTTTCTAATTGCGGGCAGACATAAGTGTTCCTTCGACCCGAATTATTTAAATTTACTCCATACGACGGTATTAATAAGGCAGCCATTTTCACATTTTCACACGGCGACCACACGGCCTTGAATTTGCCAATCGTATCGTCGTTCGACCTTCGGTTTCGGCGCAGTTCACCTGTTTTCGGTCCGCTGCTATGGTAACGCAGGGTCTACCGCGTGGTCACTTCAGTAAACAAAAATCGAGAATCAATCAAAACAAACAACATTTCTCATTTCTGTGATTAGATGTGTTCCATATCATTTCGATATTTAAAACAATTTTCATCAATTGCGATAAATTAGTGCATATTTTCGACAATTCGTCAGTTTTCTATTTCAGAAGCATTAATTTAGCGTTAATTGTATATTTACCGACATTTCTGTGATTAGATGTGTTCCATCATTTCGATATTTAAAACAATTTTCATCAATTGCGATAAATTAGTGCATATTTTCGACAATTCGTCATTTTTCTATTTCAGAAGCATTAATTTAGCGTTAATTGTATATTTACCGACAATTTCGTCATTTCAAAGGTAAAATCATGTATCAAAAAAGCCGTGCAAAAACGCAAGGGTTTTTTATCGGCGATTACCGAGTGTTATGTGTTTTCACAGACCGCGGCAACGGACGCAAAAGCGAGAAACGAGTTTCAAGTGAGGTATTCCGACTTGAATGAAACTTTCGATAAATGCATGTTGGCACATAATGATGTCATTATGTTGAAAGACGATTCGGACGACGAGGAGTTTAAAACGCAGGATGCGATTCTTTCAGAAGTTCGTAAATATTTTTATGCGTGTAAAGGGGTTTACTCTGAAATATTTCCGGTTGAGGCCCCATCCTTTTCGGGATCATATGTTCGACAAAACGAAACTCCAAAACTCAAAGAGTTAGGTATTCCCATATTTCGAGGTGATAAAAAATTATGGCCAAGCTTTTTCGATCTTTTTAATATCATTATAGATCAAAATCAAAGTCTAAGTAACGTCCGAAAACTTCAATATTTATTTTCAAATCTCGAGGATGAGCCTTTAAAATTGATATCAGGGATTAGCTTATCTGATCAAAATTATAAAATTGCTTACGACAAATTAGTCAATAGATATCAAAACAAGCGAGACCTCGCAAATGATGCTTTAAGCACAATTATGAACTCTACATTAAAAAACGAGTCAGCTAAAGAATTGCGTAATTTAATTGACACCTTTTCAGAATCCCTAGAAATTTTAAAATCACTTAGCTTTGACGTTGACAGTTGGGACTTTATTATTTTTTTCATTTTGTTAGAAAAATTGGATATTCCGACGCGTTCAAATTTCGAAATGAGTCACGCCAATACTAATACCGAAATTCCCACTTTTCAGTCACTTTTTCAATTTCTAGAAAAAAGATGTAAAGTTTTGGAATCACTTCCTCAATCAACAGCACCCAAAAAGGTGCCTACCTATCAAAAATCAAATTCTATGCAAAATCAGTTTGGGCAAAAGCCTACCTATAAATCACCCAATTCGCCTTTTATAGGACTGACTGGCACCTCAACTAATTCAAGTACGGGAATAAAATGTTTCCGGTGTAATCAAGGTCACGTGCTTTCGAAGTGTCAAACATTTCTTGACCTCTCACCTATCGATCGCCTATCTTTCGTCAAGCAGAAAAAATTATGTCTAGCGTGTTTTCATCCCTCGCATGGGGTAGATACGTGCAAATCAAAATATTCATGCAGGACTTGCAATAGTAAAAGGCACCACACTTTAACTCATATCTTAGAAACTAATAAGGAGTCTGGAAGCCAAGATACTAGTCCTGTCATTCACACACCACCTGTCAATAATCTTCATGTGTCATTAAATACCTCAGGACCTTCAGGTACCTTTCTTTTATGCACCGCCATAATAGATGTATGTTATGGACGGTTGCGGAAATTTTCAACCTGTAAGGGCACTGCTTGATTCTGGATCACAGACAGGATTCATCAGTGAAAAGTATATTCATCTTCTTAATCTTCCTAGGCGAAGTTACACCACTGAAATATTCGGATTAAATCAAATGTCTTCTCTTACTTCCAAAGGGCTCGTTCAATGTCACATTAAGCCACAAGGACAGGTCACTCCTTTACTTAATTTCGAAGCAATTGTTGTTCCACAACTATGTTCCAATATGCCTACATTCACTTTGAACGATAATCAGTGGAAACACTTGGAAAACCTTAAACTTGCCGACCCATCTTATTTCAAATCTAGACCTGTGGACCTAGTTATTGGTTGCGAGCTATTCGCACAGATATTCCAGGAGGGCAGGGTTCTTGGAAAAATAGGGCAACCTTCAGCCCTTGAAACCATCTTTGGCTGGGTCGTCATGGGAAAAGTTGACGAAGTAGGTAATCTTACGGAACGAACCAGTTGTTTTTTAACGAGTCATTCACCTCCTTTAGAGGTCATTATCCCTAGGTTTTGGGAAATCGAACATTTGCCTAAAAAACAAATCTTATCAAAGGAAGAAAAACAAGCAGAATCAATATTTACTGCGTGTCGTACGACAACCAAGCGGTAGATTCATAGTAGATCTTCCGTTTAAAGATAAAATAAACCCTGACCTAGGAAATACTTATCCGCAAGCTTATCGTAGATTTTTACTTCTAGAAAATAGATTACTCAAAAATCCTGATCTGTACACTGCCTATTCTAGTTTCATGCAAGACTATATCGATTCTAATCATATGAGTCTAGTTTTACCTAGTCAACCAAAAGTCGACGTATCATGTTTTTTTGGCACATCATTGCGTACTAAAGCCGGAAAGCTTAAGTACAAAATTAAGGGTAGTCTGGGATTGTTCGGCAGTCACCCCAAAGAATATTAGTCTCAATGACACGTTGTTATCTGGACCGAAACTTCAAAAAGATATTGCTTCTTTACTCCTTACGTTTCGTCTTAATCCTATTGCCTACATTGCTGATATCAAACAGATGTTCCGTCAAGTCCTTATCAATCCTTATCACCGTCCTTATCAAAGGATATTGTGGAGGTTTTCTCCACAGGACCCACTTTCAGTGTGGGAACTTTCTACTGTCACTTTTGGCATGACATGCTCACCCTTTCTAGCCATGCGTACATTAAATGAGCTGGCAGAGAGAGAAAAGGAACGTTTTCCTATGGCTAGTACTGTTCTAAAAACGTCAATTTACATCGACGATATCTTGAGAACTAGCCATTCGCTTTCTAAAGCCCTTTCCCTACAGATGGAACTCAATGATTTATTAAAGTCGGGAGGATTTGAACTTAAAAAATGGGCAAGCAATTGTCCTAAGTTATTGGCAACATTGCCAGAATCCGATCGTCAAATGCCTCTCTCTTTTGACAAGGAGGAACCCCACTTTATCAAAGTTTTAGGACTTCAATGGCATCCAAAAAACGACATTTTTTCTTATCAATGCCGAATGAAGGACAAACCCCCAACTAAACGTTCTATTTTATCTATCATAGGAACAATCTTCGATCCCTTAGGTTTTCTTCGTCCCTTGTTGCTACAAGCAAAATTTATTTTGCAACAGTTGTGGATATCGACAATAGGCTGAGACGAAGAACCAGATTCTTCTATCATCGACTCTTGGAACAAACTTCGTTCTGAATTCCCGCTTCTTTCCAATTTTCAATTACCCCGACAAATCAAACTGTCAAAAACCAATACCTGTAAAATCATCGGCTTCTGTGACGCTTCAATTCGAGGTTACGCAGGCGTCGTATATTTTCGTGTAGAAGAGGAAAGCAATATATCTGTTTCTCTCATATCTGCAAAATCTAGGGTCGCGCCTATAAAGTCACAAACTTTGGCTAGGCTAGAACTCCTAGGCGCATTTCTTTTAAGCGAATTAATTGATTTCGTCTTATCTAGCTATGAAGGAAAAATAACTTTTACAAATATCGTTACTTTCTGCGATTCGCAAGTCGTATTGCACTGGCTTTCATCCCATCCTAATCGCTGGCAAACCTTTGTTGGAAATCGAGTCAGTAGAATCCAAGAAATCATTCCCTCAAACTCATGGCGCTACATTCCTTCTGCTATAAATGCAGACGATATTACGTCACGAGGGGCCACCCCTTCACAGCTCAGGTCACATGACATGTGGTGGAACGCACCGTCGTTTTTGTGGTCTCCCGAAAACGAATGGCCCGATTTTCATAAATCAAAAATGCCGATTGATTTCGGAGATATTAATCTGGAGGAAAAGCCAAAGGTCTGTTGCAATGCGATAACTGACGTTAACTTCTTAGATCAGCTTCTTATCAAATATTCATCTATATCAAAAATTCAACGTATCATTTGTTATGTCCTTCGAATAGTTAACCTTTTTCAAAACCATTCCTATCAAAAACCCACTAATCCACCGGACCAAAAAATTATTTTTGAAAATATTGTTTTTCCTACCACCGGTGAGATGCAAAGTGCGTTATACCTTCTTATCAAACGCGTTCAAGGTTCTTGTTTTTCTGAGCTTTTTTCCGCGTTATCTAAGGATAAACCAATACCGAAACCTTTTCGAAAACTTTCACCTTTTCTTGATGAAAATAATATCATTAGAGTCGGTGGCAGATTACAAAAATCTGACCTTTTGTCTTATTCTGCAAAACACCCCGTCTTACTTTCGAGTAACCATCGTTTAACTACTCTTCTTATCGAGTCCACTCATCGACAATACCTTCATCCTGGGTTTAAAACATTACATAATCTGCTTTTACAGCAATTTTGGATATTATCTGCCAGACGGGCAATTCAAAGAACCATATCCAAGTGTTTGCAATGTTTTAGAATCAACCCTAAACCCTATAGACCGCCCATAATGAGTTCACTTCCCGCTCATCGAATCAATCAACTTAAACCTTTTTCGAGTGTAGCTATCGACTTTTGTGGACCTTTCTTTGTGATTCCTCATCGTTACCGTGGTTGTAAAGCTTTCAAATCGTATGTCTGTGTGTTTATCTGTACGGCCACACATTGCGTACATTTGGAGTTAACCATGGAACTGTCCACCGAAGGGTTTGTAGGTGCATTCCATCGATTCATTTCCAGACGTGGAAGCGTGACGCAATGCTGGTCAGATCAGGGCAGTAATTTTATAGGGTTTCGTAACCAATTACTTGATTACGCAAGAAGTGCGTCCACCAGACTTTCTATTCGTTGGCATCTGGGACCTCCTCTCAGTCCACATTTCAATGGCCTGGCAGAAAGAAGCTGGCGTCAAAAGTTTTAAAACTCACTTTGTTCGAGTAGTCGGCGACCAGAAGTTGTCCATCATGGAAATGTCGCATAGAAGCCGTCCTTAATAGTCGCCCTTTATCTCCTGCCTCTTCAGACCCACACGATCTTCAACCTCTTACCCCTGGGCATTTTTTGACCCTTGAGCCCCTTAATTCAGAAATTCCGGAGTCAGATTTGTCCGAGGTTCCCCTAAATCGGCTCTCGAGATGGCAACTAATCCAAAAACTACATAATGATTTTTGGAAACGGTATTCTGTAGAGTATTTGCATACGCTACAACAGCGACACAAGTGGGCTGATTCGTCCCCAAATATCAAATTAAATGATTTGGTTATCATAACGAGTGATCACATCCAATCACCTTTGAAATGGCCAGTCGGTCGGGTTCTCGAATTGCATCCCGGCGGAGACGGTCAAGTGCGTGTAGCGACGGTACAAACGGCTACCGGTGTTTACAAGCGGCCAGTTGTAAAACTGTGCCTCTTGCCGAATTAAAAGTAATTTTAATTTTTTCTACCTATTGAAGACAATTATTACAATAGGTAATTCTTTATTATTATTTTTTTAATTTTGTTTGTTTGTTTTGCCTTTTTCGGGTTTTCGTTATATCTAAATAAACTTACGCTACTTATCTGTTTTTCATTTATTTATATTTATCGGTCGATCATTTTTCTTATATCTATATCTGTCCGGCTGATATTCTAAAATTGTGTGTTTTGGAGGGCAGTTATGTTAGCTACCGCTAAATTTCGCGGTTGTTTGTAAATTTTAAAACCACACAATTGGATGACGGACAGAGTACATTTTTGGCGCATTGGACATGCGCACCAAGAATCAGTGAGACCCTTTTCTACCGCCTCGAGAAAATGGCGTGTTAATTTATTTCTCCAACTATTACAAATTTCTACACTTGAAAGTGCTCGATTTTGGTGTACTGAAGCCCTTCAGCTACGTGGTGCCATCATTAGATCAAGACAGGGGCCCCTGGAACGTGGAGAAATTGGCTGCAAACTGGTGAGTGCTTTGTTTCTGATTTCCGTTGTGTGGTACCAGCAATTAACCTATGGACCTTAATTATTTCGTGATTTCATATCAATATATTTATGTTTGTTCGCGCTTTCATTTAATAAAAATATATACAGTCCACTGCAGTTATCGTTTTTCTAATTGCGGGCAGACACAGGGTGTCCCAAAAATCCGGGTCTACCCAAATATCTGCTAAACTATTGCAGATAACTGAACCATATTTGGTAGTGATCAATGACATCGAGAGATTTACAAAAAAGTTTAAAAAATACATTTAAAAAAAAGCTATATATTTGAGGTAGATATGGCGGCTTAAACATGGGCGAAGCGTAATTTACAATTTTATTTTTGAGGGTAATTTTTTTATGTAAAACGAACCCCTACCGGGTTAAAATGTACCTCTGCTAAAAGACAATTTAATTATCTTTAAAAAAGGATAGTACACTTTTTGTTGTAAAGTTAATAGTTTTCCTGAAAAAAACAAAAAATATGCGGCATACATTATTCGATTTTTTCGTTCCATAGAAGTACGACAATGGCATGGGTCCATTAAGGGAAAAAATAATTTATGCACAGATAAGCGAACCCGCAGTTACATATTTAAACTTAGCGTCAAAAATCTTACAAAAAACATATTTGTTACTTTTCTGTTAAATTGACAGGTGGTCACGTGATTTTGACAATTTCTTAATGGTTTGAGCTAGAGACTTGGTTCTTTTTTTGATTTGTAGACAAAGTTATCCAATTTTGACTACAAAACATATTTTTAAAAATTTTGAATACGGTGCCGCCTGGTGCCCAAAACAAATTTTATAACTAGTCGAATCCGCATTTCGATATTTTAACTGTTGCATAATTAAAATTTTATACTTTTTCAAATTCATTTTTTGAAATTTTCTGATAAAAATGTTGATATTGGTTGATTTGTTCTTGCGGTAGTATTTCTGAAGTGAAACTTTTATTTAAAACTGGTGTCACCCTCTACAATTCGCCAAGAAAAAAAAATGCTTTATACGCTACTTACGTACTTTTTTGTAGGTCCGATCTGCCACTTTTTATCCCTGATTGTCACTTTTCATCTCCATTTTAATTGGCACTATTTCTAACTTCGTTATCCATGAATTTTTAACACTGAGATAATATACAGGGTGTCCCAGATAAAGTTCGATTTCGAAAATTGTGTAAGAAATACAATTTTGGTTAAAATGCTACAGATGCTCTATAGGAGTTAAAAATATTTACAGGGGTTTTCGTAATGTCGAGCAATAAATAAGTATATAATAATAAAGACAATTTTTAGTTTTTGCTTTTTTTACATTTAGTGGTATTTCTTACATAAATCTCCATAAAATAAATAGGTAAATGTATCTGGAATACATACTATATTTAATAGGCCTAAACTTTTCTTTTAGTTTTAGTACCTGCTTATCTACAGGTAAATATTTGCTTTATTTCACCTAAAAAAGTAAATTCGTAGTATTTTTCCTGATAAATGGATAAAACAAAACAGCCATCGACCATTTCGTTTACGAGTTATATATCAGTTTAAAAGGTTTTTTTTCATGTACCCACTCAGAGAGGCAAACACATATATATATATATATATATATATATATATATATATATATATATATATACATACAATATTTTTAACCTTTAAGTAGTGTAATGAAAAAAACTTACACTAACGCTGTTACCGGTATCATGGGGGCAATTCTTTACATTTCAAAAAATTTGACGAAATTTGAAAAAATGTGACATAATCTGGCGCTTAAGATTTCTCGTTTAAAAGGCAATTTTAAACTTACCTAAAAGGCCATTTCCCACTTTTTCATAGATGTAGCTTCACGATATAATATTTGTTTTTAATTAAAAACCCGTAATTTGTTGAAAATTTTTAATTTAAAAATTGTAAATAAATTCAAAGCAGATAACCATTAACCACACAAACTGAAATGTCAGATTTCGTCACATTTCGTCACATTTCTTTCAAATTTATGAGTTCTATTCGTTTTCTTTATGAGGTCAGCTAAGTTTACTTTCTTTCTTTGTTTTTTACGGTAAAATTAACAAAGAGGGACTAACTGCATGTCGTGGAAGGGTCGCTTCAAAATTAGCTCTACGCTGTTGCCACCGTTATATTTGAACGGATTTTTAAGGGAATGTCAAATTATTTCTTTAAAATCTGCCAGAAAAATCTGACTAAGTGGGATACTGGTCAAATTATTGAAGTGGTGATTATTTTTTTACTTTTGTTATCAAAGCTAGGCATGTATATAGTTTTTTATTCTGGGGGGTCCTCCCATATAGAAACTGCTGTTATTCAGTGACGGCCCATGAGGTTTTGGATAGGGTAATCAGAAATACTTGCTACAGTCGCCGCCGGTGGAAGATTACAGGGGTGCTACGAACAATTTTCGTCTAAAAGACGTTACTGTTGGGTTTATAAGGATAAAAATAAATATAAAAATAAAAATAAATGTAGATTCTATTGGAAACTGTGTGTGCGAATGATGAAGAATTACAAAATGTTGAAAGTCCAGAATGTAGAAAACAAAACATCAAAATTTTAAGTGTCGAAGCCACAAAATATTCAATTTTATAAAATGTCGAAATTACAAAATATCAAAATTACAAAATGTCAAAAAACAAATCACAATTTAAAATGTTGAAACAACAAAATGTCGAATTTATAGAATGTGGAATTACAAAATGTCGAAATTACAAAATATCGAAATTACAAAATGTCAAAAAAAATATAACGAAATGCGAAATAAAACCTAATAACATATTACGATCTGGTCAGGTTAGATTCAGTGTAATTAACTAACTAGAAACGGTTAGTTTTTTTAAATAATTTTCACCTAACCAGGTCAGGTTAGATTTTAAACCTGACCTGGTTAGGTTATTATACAAAACAAACTAACCTGATCTGGTCAAGTTAGTTTTTTTGAAATTATAATTATCCAACCGGATTAGGTTTGCTTTATTTTTATTTCGTATACCAATCTAACCCGATCTGGTTAGGTTTTATTTTCTGTCTTTTAAATTTTTCAACTATTAGTATTTTTGTTTCTTAGACATTTTGTAATTTCGACATTTTGTGTTTCGATGTTTCGTCCGTCGCCCCTTCAATTGATCGCAAACTTATCCTTACCTGTCCATACACGCCCCTTTTCCACCAAAAAAAATGTGTCCAATGGACCGGTTAGGTCACGTTTTCGATCAATTAACCAGAGTTGAATTAACAGGTTAGGATAAGTTTGCCATCAATCGACAAAGGTGAGGTTTGGTTTAATAAAAAAAAATGCAAAATTGGCTTTTTGTATTAGGAAATGCACGAAATGTGATGACATCGAACCTTTTAGAAAAGCTATCGTCCAAAAAAGTCGGCAAAAAATTTTGCACCCTGTCAATTGTGTACCTTTATCAATATTAATGTTAATCCCGGAATAAAATACACAAACAAAATATAACAGGTTTAAAACCTTAGATACTATAATTAAAATATATTGAAATTGAAGAAATAGTTAAAAAGCTAAAGAATAAATTCCAGTGCAAACTTATTTACTCTGTAGGTTCATTGAATAGCTACCTAATTTGAAAAAGTAATAAAAAAAATAAAATAGTTTTTAAGGTTTTGATTATAACAAATATAATAAGGGTAAAAAAAATTGAATTTGTTTTTTTTTAACTTATGAAAATAAAACCAAGTAAAAATGTTCATTAAACTTGCAGACAAAGTGCCTAATTATTTAAATTATTTGGTTTTATTTTTAAAAGAACTATGAATAAAGACAGACAGCCATTTTGATTTTTTTGGCCCAAACTTATTTTGAGCAAAAATAAAAAGGTTTTTTTTGACGGTCCCCAATAGCCTTCCTACCTATGAGTGGCTAAAAAATAAGTCAGCCAAGCATCCTTTTTCATTCAAATTTATTTTAAAATCAAGTTCAAAAACACGATAAAGAAAAACAATTTTTTAGCAGCTGATCAAATCTTGGATTGATTTTGCAGTCAAGTCAAGTAATATTATTTAAAACACACAAATGTTTATGAATAAAATTATGAGATTTAGAAAACAAATTTTTTTTCCACTCTCCATGCATTTAGGTATAAAAAAATACCTTTAAGATTTTAATTTTTTAGAAAACAAAATACTTAACCAAAATTTGGTTTGAGCATGTTTTCAGCTATTATAAGCAAAAATCTCAAAAATCAGAATCAATTCCGCCGTAAAAAATGCGAATTATCCATATCTCTACTATTATTATCACTACTAAATGTTTGATTACTTTTTATTCCTAACAATATCGGGGGGAGATTGATCCCCCCTTAGGTACCACCTTGCACGTTACGTTGTAAGAGTTTTTCGTAATAATATTTTAACAACATATTTAAAAAGTGAATCCAACTTGTGAACGGTACCTTTATTGGTTTCACTTGGAAACAATGAATTGGCAACAGCGGCAGTATTTCGTAACTGACAGTCCCCTTGGTGATCTGTGACTGACAGTTGTCAAATTTGCCAGATAGAAAAACCGTTGTATGATGAGGTGCTCGGAAAAATACAATTTATCAAGAACTTGTGGATTATCAGTAGCCGAGTTTCAAGGTAGGTTTTAGATTAAATTCCCGCATATTTTAAATTTTTGGGGTTTTCATAATTTCCTAAGTTGGCCCATTACCGTGTGGTGTAAGACGTTTTACACAAAGCTGAAATTGCAGTGTTGTCAAGATTTACACCTAAATTCTGTTGTTTCAAATTTCGTCAGATTTTTTCAAATTATTTCAAATTTTGAAGAATTGCCCCCCATATACATTTCTATATGACGTTTTTTTGAACCCATTAAAAATTATTATAAAATAATTCTTGTTAATATGTTTTTGTTTATTGAAAATCCAATCTTCTAGTGTACCCTTTTCAACTAAATTTGCCGCCAACTTTTTGAGGGCTCTTTATTTTTAATGTTTGTTAAAACGGCCGGGAATGCAGTCTTGCCAGAGGTCTTTCCTTTCCTGAGCTGGTTACTAAGATTAAAATCCCTTGTTTTTTGTATTCGGGACTTATTGCAATAGTGCCAGGCACTAATTGTGCCGGACACTGTTCTGACAGATTCGCATTGAAAACTGACAATTGATCTTTTAAAATTGACATACCAAAGTCGAATTTATAAATCCAGTCGCTTATTTTCCATTAATAGTGGCGGCACTATTAATTTTGACTCTTATAATACACAAAGACCTAATTTTGAAAGAAGACAGCTGTTCTTTTAATGCGAAAATGTCAGAATAGTGCCCGGCACAATTATTGCCTGGCTTTATTGCAATAGGTCCCTATTATTTCTGCTCTTCCTGGCACTAAAATTAGCCAAGAGAGTAAGAAAGAGATGCCACGAGAGTGAGCGAAAACAAGATATATATATATATATATATATACAGGGTGTCCCAAAACTGAGTCCACTCAAATATCTTCTGAACTATTGAAGATAACTGAACCATATTTGGCAGTAATCGTTAACATCAAGAGATCTATTTTATGAAGACGCGGTTGTGCTGCCCCTGCATTATTAAAAATCCTTATCGATTGATACCTCGTTTTAAAGGTATTTGACAATTAAATACATATTTTGATATAGCCGTTAATTGTCTACACAATTAAATCTGTCAAAATCTATGGACTGTCAAAACTAATTTTTTCAGTTTTTGTCAAAACTCACAAGTTTGTTGTTTTAAACAAAAACCCTATTGAGAGATATCTTGTTTGAAAGGCCTTTGAAAAACCATGTACGCCAACTGTCCCTTGCCTATGATAAAAAACGTGTCAAATTCTATCGACTGTCAAACTTATTCTTTTACCATTTTTTACAAATTTTTAACTATAGCTAGACCCGCCATCCCCCATACGTGGGAATTTTTGACACATATATTTTTGTTGGTATTGCCATGTAGTTTAAGGTTTTGGTTGTTTGCCTCTGGTCAATTACAGCATACCCGGGAAAAACATGGAAAGGCACGGAAATATGGATAAAATTACTTATACAGTCTGTGTCTATGAAAGGTCAGTACAATAAAAAGCCACCTACTTTAGTCCGACATTGCTCCGTTTTCGAAATACAGGGTGTTTTTTAGAAAATAAAAATCGAATAAATAGCTAAAATATAAATATAACTTTTTTTAAATGTGTTTTTTAAACTTTTTTGTAAATCTCTCGATGTCATCGATCACTACCAAATATGGTTCAGTTATCTGCAATAGTTTAGCAGATATTTGGGTAGACCAGGATTTTTGGGACACCCTGTATATATTTTTACAAATTTAAAAACATGCCAGTGGTGATTAATTTTTATCGGACATTTTTGTCTACAAATCAAAAAAAGAACCAAGTCTCTAGCTCAAACCGTTAAGAAGTTGCCAAAATCACGTGACCACCTGTCAATTTAAGGGAAAAGTATCAAATAGATTTTTGACGCTGAGTTTAAATATGTAACTGCGGATTCGCTCATCTGTGCATAAATTGTTTTTCCCTTAATGGACCCATGCCATTGTCGTACTTCTATGGAACAAAAACATCGAATTATGTATGCCGCATATTTTTTGTTTTTTTCAGGAAAACTATTAACTTTACGACAAAAAGTGTGCCATCCTTTTTTGAAGAATTAAATTGCCTTTTAGCGAGGGTACACTTTGACCCCGTAGGGGTTCATTTTACATAAAAAAATTACCCTCAAAAATAAAATTGTAAATTACACTTCGGCCATGTTTAAGCCGCCATATCTACCTCAGTATTAGTTTCTGTTTGAAACTAATAGGCGTTTCTTATTAAGCTTGACATCCTTTTTCGATCCGTATAGTTTTTTATAGTAACTTTCATGACTTTGGTGAATATGAAAATTTTGTACCTGGGGGTAGGTATAGGCCAATTTAGTGGTTTTTTAAGTGTAACTCGAGAACCGCTTAATTTACAGCAAATATTAGACCCACAATGAATACATCTTAACAATATGAATATTTTTTATTTTTTATGTTTTTTTTGTAAAACCAGTAGTTTTCTTTAAAAAATCAAAAAACCTAAAAAAAACAGCATATTTGAGGAACTTACAGAATTTATAGTATAGAGACAAATAAAAAACAAAGTATTGATAGTGATTTGGAGAGACCATTATAGTAGAAGCTAATCACAATTTGTTTGAGTAAAATCGATGTCATGATAAAAAAGTTACGTACATTTGATTTAAACTCCTTTTCGCCATCTTTAAACAAAGATGGCGGGTTGTGTATGCAGGATTGTCGCAGGTATCTCCATTTTTTTTGGGACATGGTCTTATGACGAATCGACTAAAATATATAAGTATCGGTTTGCAATTCAAGCCGAAAATCCTACCAAATCCTGGGCTTATACTATAATACTCGGTATGTCAGCCACGCGTTTTCGCGAAGTTGGCATGAAGCTAATATTTTTTCTTGCGTCCGCAATCCGCGATAAGTGTCCAAGGAATTAACGTATTATCTTGAAATTTCGCACAAATATACACTTAAGTAAGCTTAAGAAACGTGGTTAAATTGGGCCAGAGAAAATTTAAAGTTCCTCATTTTGAAGCTTATCTGAACTCATGCAGGGCCTCATTTTCAACAATGTGTCAAGTCATTACTTAAATTTTATTATAATCATTATAAAATTAGCCAATCGATTTAAAATTTTTGTTGCTATATTTTTGTCCAGTAGAATAGTGTAGTCAACTTAACTTTTCCAAACCAGAGAAGTTCAAGTTCTAATATCATAGGATTTAGAAAATATGTGCTCTTTTAACACGTCGAAGATCAATCTTAATGTGCCAATGTACTTAATTTACTGTTTTGCAATAATTTTATCCAATGTCAACTTTCAGTAAAAGTTTTTATTATGTTATTGGAAAGTAAATTGAATTGTCATTACAAATGGGTAAAAATTTAACTACACTTCAGGGTGGCTATTCTGCAAATGGGAATCGATCATACCGAGAGAAGTGGTCTTTGGCCAATAGTAAGCTTTGAATCATCTCTGACTCAGATGTGAACAGCCGGCGGAACGTTGCAGTGGTTCGGGGCAGAAGAGATTTTGCTGCAAACCCGTAAAATTCACTATCAAGATCATTGAAACCAAAGGCAAGACCTACTACTTAATAAACTAGCCGGTATAGGCGCCACCTAGCAGTCAACAGCTGCGAAACGGAGTATGCGTTTTGACCGCAAGCACGATACACTAATACTCGGTATGTCAGCCACGCGTTTTCGCGAAGTTGGCATGAAGCAGAGATAAAAAGACAAAGAATGGGATGAACATTTTAAAAAACTTTTAACTGAGATAGAGCAGAATTCAAGGAGGAAGAAAGATACAATATAATTAGAACGATGGGATCTCCAGTACCCCTCACAATCTCTGAGGTCAAAAACGTGTGCACAACCTTAAAAAACGGTAAATCTGCCGGACCCGGAAATATCCCAGCTGAACTTATTAAATATGGCACTGAAAAACTGTTTTGGAGATTACGGAATCTTTTCCAAAAATATTTAAATGGAACTGTAGTACCAACTGAGTGGAAAGCGTCATATATATCCACAATACACAAAAAAGGAAGGAAAGATATATGTGACAATTATAGAGGTATATCTGTGACTAGTACGCTAAGCAGAATATACGGTAAAATAATAAGAAATAAAGTGGAGAGCGAATATAAAGACATGGAGGCAGAAGAAGAAGCCGGTTTCAGGGCGGGTAGATCGACTTCTGATCATCTCTTTTGTATAACCCAAGTTATTGAAAAGAAAATGGGCATATGATAGTATACCACTAAATCTACTTTGGAAAGCGTTGGAAAACTCAAACATAACCGTACAACTAATTAAGGAAATCAAAGAGTTATACCGCAATAGTAAGGCAAAAATTAAAATAAAAGCAAAACTAACCAAAGGCTTTCAAGTAAATAAAGGTCTTAAACAAGGTTGCTGTATCTCGCCTACGCTCTTCAAGATATACTTGGAACAAGTCCTTAAAGTATGGAAGAGAAAATGCCAAAACATGGGAATTCCGTTGGATGAAACCACCTTGTATACTTTATGTTTCGCCGATGATCAGATAGAAGTGGCTCAGGATTATGACGACCTCGAATATATGACACGAAAACTAATAGAAGAGTACAATAAGTGGGGACTAGAGGTTAATCTCAATAAGACAGAGTATATGTGTATCGGTGGAATGACACAGGATCTAATCTTAAATACCGGGCAGCGAATTCAGTCCTGTGATGAGTATAAATACTTAAGTCTAAAAATTACAGCTGACTGAACACTAGAAAAAGCTATAAAAGATCGAAACGTACAAGGAAGAAAAGCAATAACTTTATTAAATGGAATAATTTGGGAACAAAGTATATCAAAACATAACAAAAAGCTTATATATAAGCCCATTGTAAAAAGTATTATTACATACAGCTCAGAAGTATGGCCAATCAAAGATAGAACAGAAAAAATGCTTTCCGCTACGGAGATGGACTATTGGAGAAGAGCAGCAGGGAAATCAAAAAGAGAAAGAGTTACAAATCAAAGAATAAGAGAAATTATGACAGTTTGTGAAGGTACTTTCGTGGATGATATAAGAACAAAACAACTGGTGTGGTACGGACATGTACAAAGAATGAATGATGAAAGACTACCTAAACAAATACTACAATGGAAACCAACTGGCCGAAGAAAACGAGGACGGCCAAGGAGAAGCTGGAATAGACAGTGAAATAAGAATAAGAGGCCTAGATGATAAATTATGGGCAAACATCAACGAGAGGAGATTGGGTATCGGAAGACGTAGAACGTTGTGAAACCGATAAATATATATATATGGCATGAAGCTAATATTTTTTCTTGCGTCCGCAATCCGCGATAAGTGTCCAAGGAATTAACGTATTATCTTGAAATTTTGCACAAATGTACGCTTAAGTAAGCTTAAGAAGCGTGGTTAAATTGAGCCAGATTAGAAAATTTAAAGTTCCTTATTTTGAAGCTTATCTGAACTCATGCATTGCCTCATTTTCAACAATGTGTCAAGTCATTACTTAAATTTTATTATAATCATTATAAAATTAGCCAATCGATTTAAACCAAATTTTGAACAACTTTTTGAGGATTTTTCGTAAAAACGCAAAATTTGTACAACTTGGATTGACCAAAATTTTTATTATATACCGCGCAAACATTTTGGCCTACAATTGTTTAAAATTTGGTTTAAATCTGTTGGCCAGTTTTAAAGTAATGACTTAAAACGTTGTTGAAAATGGGGCACCGCATAAGTTCAAAAATTTTTTACCAAGCTTCTTTAATATACTCAAGCGTGCTTGTGTGCAAAATTTCAAGTTGATTCTTGGACATTTATCGCCGATCGCGGAAGCATCATTTAACATTAACTGCATGCCATTTTCGCTATTTTGTGACGTCACGAAGAGCGAAAAGTGACAATCAAGCGCCAGCCCCAGTATATATGGATGCGGGCTGTGCTGTGCTGCTTAGTGTATCATGACCGCAAGCACGTCTCATTCTCAGCAACATAATTGTCCCTTTAGGTGTTTATAATTAAATAAAATCAAATCTTTAGTTTATTTAAAATATTAGTTAATAAGGTTTGGCAGTATTAAAAAAATGTTTTAGTTGATATAGTAGAATTTTTTTTTGGATATGCAGTGTAAAAATTGCAGCAATGTAATAAACACTGATACATTCACATGTAAATAATGCCAGGGAATATAATAAACAAAGATGCCAGAAAATGGTGTCACTTAACCATAAAAATACTACTACTTGTATAATACAACTTGAAACCATCGAAAATCCCAGGATTCAAGGAATTTAATTAAATTTGTTCACTTTTTCTCGAAATTTCCCGGACCCCACGTTTCGGTTCCCAAATATTGTGTCATTGGATCACCGTGATCGTGTGTTGAAAGGATCAGTTAATATCTTTTTAGTTATCAACCACCTCACGTGAGAAGAAGACTGAAAATCCAAGAAATAATGCAAAAATACAAAAGAGACATGAGCAAGCCCGAGTTACTGACATTCTTGTTCAACACAGTTTGAAAGGCGTTGTTTGTAAAAAGGTATTCAATAAGCTTTAACTATTTTTAATGTTATTTAAAATAAGCATTTATTTATATTTACAAATATAGTTATTTTAACAGGTTTATAGATACTTCTTTAGTGCATTTACGTTTATTACTTTACTACTTACGTTCCTAAGGGCGAAGGCACACTTAAGAATACCAAGGTACACAATTGGATTAATGAATACGACCACAGAAAATAATTTCTATGTTTTGATCGATACTTGACAACCGAACGAATACATCTAATCCGCAAATTTTGTTATTTTTTTTTCTATAATTAATAAATACAAAGGGAAAGCGCGCGCGTGCTTTTATTTGATGTATACATGAGTAGTTTGAAAATTTAAAATAAGCAAAACTAGGGTACGTTTGCTTTGGCTTCCAACTTTCGACAGGAATTTTTTTAGTTCTTGTTTGCGATGGAGGGAAATAAGAGGGGGTCCGAACCTGTTTTTTTTTTGGAGAGGTCTAAATTGGTGTTATCCTAAGCCTGAACCTATCCTTGGTCAATTAATCGCACAGTTAGGATACGTTTGCGATGAATTGACCAAGGTTAACACCGATTTAATTTAAAAAAGAATTTCCACAAAACCGTTTTTTGAAAATAGTGTGTAGGTATTCAAAATGTATACAACGTCGCAGTATCGTCAGTTTTTTTTTAAATTTTTTGATATTTTATTCCGACGGCACCGATAGCAATATAAATTTGTCTAGTTAGATATGTTTGCTTCCTATAAATCTACCATAACAAAAATATTTCATGTAAAAAAATCGAAGTACGCGAAAATGGTATTCGGTAGAAAGAATTGAGATAAAAGTAAAGCCAAGTTCTCTAATACAAATTCCAGAATGAAAGGTTCTTGCTAGTTTGGAAATGTTTTTTTTTTAACTTTGCTATTACAGCCAAACTTCCTTGTGTTTAATTTACCACTGTGCCTAAGAGTCATTTGCAGCCGTAATAGCCAAGTTTAGAAAAACATTTCCAAACTAGTAAGAACCATTCATTTTGGAATTTGTATTAGAGAACTTGGCTTTACTTTTATCCCAATTCTTTTTACGGAATACCATTTTCGCGTACTTGGATTTTTTTACATGAAATGTTTTTGTTGTGATTTTACTCCTTTTTTAACGGATTTTGATAATATTTAAGTTTTAAAGTAGTAAAATACGCGGAATATAGTTAAAAACTTTTGCAGTCTTATTAAAAGTTTTGGTTTTTTTAAATTTTTTCCTATAGTTTTATCATATTTCCTATCAGTCTGTCTGCTTACATGTATAGGGGAGGGGGATGGGACAATTCGCCGCGGCCGATTCGCCGCAGCCGATTCGCCGCGGGACAATTCGCCGCCGGCCGATTCGCCGCGGGGACAATTCGCCGCGAGATTTTTTGTTTTATGATATTATACCATTGGCAATTATTTAAACAGTTTTATTTTGCTTGACTTCATATAATATTTTTGTTTATTTGTTTGATCATAATTTTTTCAAACTTTTATTTGGTGGTTAGTATAATACAATTCAACATTTTTTTAATTAGAAAAATAAATAAAATGGCGGATTTTCCTATTTATGAACCGATTTGCATCAAACTCGGAACTTTGAGATCTTTCAGGTCGCTGATTATTATTTTAAAAAATCAAAATGGCGGTTCCACAATGGCGCACTTTCTTTTTTATAAACCGATTTGCCTCAAACTTGAAACATTGCGGCGCTTAAGGTAACTTAATACAATTTTTTACTTAAATTTAAAAAAATGAAAATGGCGCACTTCCTTGTTTATAAATTGATTTGCCTCAAAATTGGGGGGGGGGGCTGATGCCTCTGGGGGGCCGAAGCCTCTTGATGGCGAATTTTATACTCTTAAATTTTTTTATTCATGAAATATGTGAAAAATATCTAAAAACATCTTAGGCTTGGGGGGCCTAGGCCCGAGGAATCCGCCATTTTCAGGTTTTAAAATTTAAGTCAAAAATTGTATTGAGTTACCTTATAGGCGCCCGGATGTTTCAAGTTTAGAGCAAATCGGTTTATTAATAAGAAAGTGCGCCATTGTGGATCCGCCATTTTGATTTTTTAAAGTTTATGTTAGAAATTGTAATTAGCGACCTGAAACACCCCAAAGTTCAGAATTTGATGCATATCGGTTCATAAATGGGAAAACCCGCCATTTCGGAACCGCCATTTTGATTTTTTTAAATTTAAGTCAAAAATTGTATCAAGTTACTAAAGCACCGCGATGTTTCAAGTTTGAGACAAATCGGTTTATAAATGAGAAAGTGCGCCATTGTGGAACCGCCATTTTGATTTTTTTAAAGTTTAAGTTAGAAATCATAATCAGGGACCTAAAAACACCCCAAAATTCCAAATTTAATGCATATTGGTTCATAAATGGGAAAATCCGTCATTTCGGATCCGCCATTTTATTTATTTTTCTAATAAAAAAAATTGTTGAATTGTATACTAACTCCAAATACCTAGTTGGAAAACTTTCAAAAAAGTTATGTTCAAACAAATATATTATATAAAGTCAAGCTAAATAAAACTGTTTAAACAATTGCCAATGATAAAAGCATAAAATAAAAAATCTCGCGGCAAATCGGCCGGCGGCGAATTGTCCCGCGGCGAATCGGCCGCGGCGAATTGTCTCCTACCCATAGAGGAGGGGAGTAAATTAGAATTTTGGGGTTTTTTATTTTTTCCAAGGGTTTGGTCATAATTTCTATCAGTCTGCCAAATTTCAGCTTTGTGGCATGTCTGGAAGTACAGTAGAATTTTGATGATCTATTTTATCGATATACTACTTTATAGAAGTCGATGAAACTTGGAGGGGTGGTTAACTCTATGAAGATCTACGACTGCTCATTCCGAAGTAGAGTTTTAGATAGGTTCAAATATGGACTGAAATGTTTCAAGAAAAGATGGTACAGCAGTTTACGCCGCGAACTTGGCCGGGCACTGCCGTGCCCTCAGATACTAACACAGTTTTGTTACCAGTATCCAGTAACTTTTTTTTAAAATTGTGCCTTCGCCATAATCATCGATTAGGGCTCAGAAAAGTCAATTCAATCTGCTATTGCAAGAAACGTCTTAAATCCTTTCTGAATCACGTTTTGTCTTGCCATTTTTTATCCGCATATTCTTTACAAGGACATTTATTTAGATGTATTTACGCCATCTTTTTGACATGTTTACTGAGAAATTGGTATGGTTAGCTTTGATTTTTAAAGAATATTTGCGCAGTATGAGAGACCATACGTGCCTCAGACCAAAAGTAAACAGATTGCAATTAAACAATGTATATATATTCCAATATACTGATACACTTTTAACAGTACTTCTACTTTATTTTCACTTTATGTACAATGTAAAAAAAAATCTTATTACCTAAACTGGAATTAAAACTAATTCTTCGTTTTTATCTTTTCCATTTCTAAATCACTGTAAGGTTCGTTTTCTCCTGGCATCTTTTTCGCCGCTTTTTTTTGTTGATTCGAGGTCTTTACGTCATCTTTCCTATCAGTAGTTTTTGGTAAATCAGTAAGGTCAGTTTTAACTTGTTTAGTTTGCTTACCTTCTAATATGCTTTTTATTGCATCGTATATGGCTTGATTTTCGCTGGATGTCAACGCCTTGGATCCTGACAAAAACAATACAATTTTTACCTGACCTCAAAAAAATAACAGAATCTATACATAGACTTGTATGGTTATTACATTTTTATTATAGGTTTTTCAAAATTTTCTCAAAAACTACACTTTTTAGGAAAAAATATGCAGTATACTGTATTGTAGAACATAACATTTTCTTTTAAAAACTTTATTAAATTGTCGGGTTATTGCCATATTTAAGGCTTCAGGGGCGTACTGATATATCACAAAGTGAGGTTAATGTTATGATAAATACTTCAAAAAGGTTCGTAATTTATACCTACTTAAATAAAATGTTTCCAAATTAAAATAAACTGTTTTTTGATTAGATTAGATATTTTGATTTATCTAAATAAGTTCTTTAATGCAAAAAAAACACCGGTGGTTATAAGGGGAGGGGGCATAGGGGCCACGGCCCCCCCTAAGCAATATTTTTGTGCAGAAAGTAACAGTAGTAACTAAATTGAAATTGAGATTTTGATGGAAATTGAATGAAACCCGTAACAAAAATAATATTTTTTGGTAATTTTTGCAATTTACGGACGCCCCTGGAGAGTTTTCTATACTATGAGTCACATTTTGTGACACACTGTTTAAAAGGACATTTTATTATCGGACCCGCCGCCGAAGCCATAAAAGGTCAAAAGTACAAAAGGTCGAAAAAAATCGACAAAACAAAATATTAAAAATACCAATTTACAGTATCAAGTCGAATTGACCTGTCCAGTCGATGTGGACCCGCGGCCGTACTTTCGATCTTTTGTACTTTCGACCTTTTGAACTTTCGACCTTTTATTTTTTGATCTTTTGTAGGCTTTCGACCTTTTGAACTTTCGACCTTTTGTACTTTCAACCTTTTGTACTTATGACCTTTTATCCGCCGCTCTTTATTATCCAACGAAAAGCTAATAAGACACAAAATTGATTAGTTTGGATTGATCTTAAATAATTTCTTTAAATTAAGAACACCACTGGAGCGGTAAATATAAAATAACTTCCACTTTGTTATACATCGTTTGAAAGGAAATTTTATTGGCTATGACGAAGTATAGAACACATTTTTTGATAAAGAGCTTGGTTTTTAAGAAAATTGAATAAAACGTATGAAAAACATGTTTTTTTTATTGATTTGTTGAAATCACCCCCATTGACGGACGTCGCTGGAGAGTTTGCTATAAGTTAAACCCCACCGAGTTTCACATTTTTAAAAAGGGAATTTCCCTGTCTACAAAAAAGTGTAGAACAAGTTTTTTCATGTTAAGCTTAGTTTTTAAGAAAATTAGATAAAACAAAAATGGTCTATTTTCTGTTTTTTCAAAATTAATTTAATTTACGGATGCCCCTGAAGTTTTATTTATAAAACCAATTTAATCATGTTATACGGCATTTTGAAGGAAATTTTATTGAGTATACCAAAATGTAATTAATGCATGGTTTTCTGTAGATATTAGTTGTTTAAAAAAATTAAATAAATCTTGGAACAAACATAGGTATTTTTTCAACTTTTTTTAATTACTTCAATTAACGGACGCCGCTGGAGAGCTTGTTATTAGTCTAACTTTATTAAGTTATACCATGTTGAAAAGGGAATTTTATTGTCTACAATAAAGTATATTATACATTTTTCTCTTAGAAGCCTATTTTTTAAGAAAATTTGAAAAAACCTCAAACTTTCAGATTTTGGGGGGTCTGGGGGGGTTTTTGGAGGTTTTTGCAGCTATTAAAAAAAATATATGTTATTATTTTTTAATTATACAAATATATATTTTGAATGTACACCTGTGATAATTGAAAATTCCGCCGCCATTTTGGCCGCCATCTTGAATATCTCAGCCCCTGTTGTAGCGTTTTTTAGACAGCTAACATAGCTACGGTAGCTGTTCGCCGGAGAGCACTGTGGGATTTGAATAAAGTGGTACAAAAATTAACAGAGAAGGTAATTGAAAATATGAATTATTTACTTTAACAAAAATGTTGAGCCCCACCCAATTTTATGTATATAAATATCTCGGGAACTAAAGATCATATCTGGTAAAATTAGGAAACCCAGTATTATTTAATTTGATTGGATGGTCATGATGTTCTCGAGATTATTGTAATCTGGTAATATTTAATTAACTGAAGTCAGTTAAATATCTCCAGAACTAAATATATTAAATACTGACTGTGTAGGTAGGTAATGGATATTTTATAAATTAAAATAAATGTGATTATATGACAATTTCTAAATTTATTGTCTAAAACCTGAAAAAGATTTCACAAAAGTAACAATATTTTATTCTAGTCTTTCCCTAAGTTTTAACCTAGAAAATACCAAAAAAATTAAATCTAAGATGATTTTGACGTGTTATCATCACCGCAATTTACGTAACGCAAGCAGAGGCAACCTGTAAAAATTCATGAATTTTAAGTAGGCGCAGCGCAGATTTTAAACTGTATTTTTTTTATCAAAATCATCTCTAAAAAAATAGAGATTCTATAAAATAATAGCGAAAATTTACACATCTGTGCGTGACTTATTTCTTTATAAAAACCTGCAAACCATAACTTCTTCAAGCTCCATGTAGTGGAAATAGCTGTATTTCTGCCGCGTACTGGTGACAGAAGTAATCTGGTCAGGCAATGACCCGTTTCATAATGACGTAACTTTTGACTACGAGCTTTTACTCTAAACTTGACTTCTATCTGGCAAGACAAACTTTGACTCTTGACACGTATCTTGTGACTAAGCTTTGACTCGTACCTGGCACCCTATATAGAGAAAATATCTTACTTAGTTTCTCTATATTAGCACCATGTAATTTGTTAGTTTATTAATTTTAGAATATACATGTTAATTTTATTTTGAATAAAAGTTTATTTTCTTAAGTCTTCAGAGTATTTTTATTTATTTGTTAAAAGATAGAAATATAGAGTTTATTTTTCCTTACCTCAACCTTGAGGGTAACTCCTAAAGATAAGCTCTCCACATAGTTTTAATATCGAGGAAGTTGTTGGAAAAATAAATCGCTTTCTGGCAGCAACAGGTAAAATTGATTTTGCAATACAGCAACCAAGACAGCAACACCGCTGCGCTCATTGATACCAAGATAGCCTGTGAGCAAGGAAAAAAATCTCACATTAGTAAGGCTAAATTTTGAGGATGTCTTTCGACAAGCACAAACAATAAACGGATAAATTTATAAAGAATATAAGTAGGTACTTACATAATTTCAGATAATCCTTCACTCAACACAAAAACAGAATATGGTTTTAACTAAATACAGCTCATCAGAACTTTCAATGGAAATCACTTAAATGTGAGCTGTGAGAAAATCTGCCGGTGGCGATTTGAAAATCACACATATAGTTGGCCGATATTTCCCACACTGAAACCTTTGTCTCCGTGCAGCAAGTTTGCCCCCAGATCTCCAAATTCAGGAGCAAAAAATGTCCTCGCATTTGTTCGATGTAGATACACCATGTATTTTCTCGATATTTGAAAACCGTGACCAGTGGCTCCTAACAAGTTTATTATTTTAAATTAAAACTAAAATTTTGCCAGTGACCGTCAAAAGGTTTTGCACATTTAATGATCATGATGAAATGTTGCAGATTAAATTTAATGAATTATATAAGACATCTCGTCTTTACTACTATAAAAAAATATACAAATTATTATAAAATTATTTATGATAATAAAATGTTTTTAAATAAAATTTAATGTACTAAAAATAGTCGAATGTAGCATTTTTAAGAAAATAAGGGCTGGGAAATAAAAATGCTACACAGTCAATATTTCGAGTTGGCAACAGGGATATTCGGATTCAGCGGGGTCAAAATAGGGGGAATTGCCCATTTGCCAAAAAGTAATATAAAATGCTTCTAGAAAGCGGATTTTCCCGAATCTTGCCTGAACTATAACATATGCTGCAGAACCACTCTGCATCCCGTCCAAGGGGGTGGGGGCGGCGTTTTTAAAAAAATTAAAACTAGGTTTAGTTTTACATTGATTTTTTTTAATCCACTATTTTTCAGCATTTTCGAACATAATTTAACCATCTACCCCTCCATAGGGGGGTCGGCAACCCCCAAATTAGGTCTAAAAACGTGATTTTTTTTTAAATTTTAGTAAAAAACAACCTTGAGAAATGGATGTTTTTTTTACAAAAATCAAGTTTTTAGGCCTAATTTGGGGTATGGTGATTCCCCTATGGGGGTTAAATGGTTAAGTTATGTTCATAAATGCTGAAAAATAGTGGATTAAAAAACCAAAGTGAAACTAACCCGATTTTTCATTTTTTTGAGAAAACGTTAACCCCACCCCCTTGAAGGAGGTGCAGAGTGGTTCTGCACGATATGTCAGATCTCCACCATAAAAATTCGTATTCTACGATATTTTCTGAAAATTTTGACTATCACACAATATTGTATCACAAATAGGCAAGCTGGAGCCAAAAACGGCCTATTTCAAACCTGATCACCACGCCTCTGTTTCGCCTTATTAGGGTGTTTTTGGTCAACACATGTAAACGTTAATTTCTTTATGGTTGTGGTAAACTTAGTGATTAATAACGATAACTTTTTGTCCCAAAAACACTCTTTGGACGCGCCACACTTTAACGTCAACGAACTGAACTGCATGATAAACTAACCTCAAAATTTTTGTTTTTTTTTCCACAAAATTGTAAGTACAAATGTTTAAAACATAACAAAAATATCAGTTTGGACCACGTGTTTTATGGTTATTAAAGTTAAAGTGTGAAAGGTCGCTCCTGCGCCGTCTCAGAATAACTATAACCACGATTTAATAACGATAACAATACTTGTAGACTTAATAAAATGGTTGTCCAACCCAAAATAATAAATCTTGGTACAAAAATCGAGAAAAATACTGCCGAAGCCGGATTTTGTATGCGTGGTAAGTGATTTGAAATTTTGCACTACTCCAATAGATTGAGGGTCAAAACTATTTTTTTCGCATTTGTTGTAGAAGAAACACTTTAAACTTTTTTTAAAAATTTATAAAAGGATTAATTGGTTGAATCGTTATTTTGAAAACAAATAAATTTTCCTCCAAATTCATGATTTTAAACTTTAAAAAAAAATGTTTTAAGGGATTATTTTTCCATATAAAAAGACGTTTCCTATGAAGGGAAGCATTTAAAGACAATAGAGAAATAGGAGAAAGTCTTTAAATATAAATTTTGATACACAATTTATTAAAAAAAAAAAAAACATTAGCCCATGCCAAAGAGAGACACGTGGAAAGATATTCTAGTACTACCTGTATTGTAGCTGTAAAAAATCGGACAGTAAAATAAATTTTTAATTTATATTTAAAAAACAAAAACAATTAACAAAGTTAAATAAAAAAACGTCTTTGCTAAGAAAATCTGTTTTGGAACGAAAAATACAACGAAAATAATAAATATTTTGTACAATAAAATAATTACAACAAAACCGTTATCCGTCTTTCCTAGTATTAAAACCTCGTTTGTCCTTGTTTTAAATATTTTTTTAATGTGATAGATAAGGAAAAGTATCACTTTTAACACTTAAAAATTTGTTACCTAAATTCAAAAACCGTACAGAAAGCTCAGAGTCAGAGCTGGTATGTCACAAATTACAGCACTCAATTCTGCTTTATTTAAATTTAATAAATAAGGACAAAATTACTACAAACTGTTTTGTCCTTTGTTATGTCAGCAAAGTAGACCGTCCTATGATTCTTTGTGTATAGTCCTTGACCTAATTTACATAATTTACTATCCAAAAATGGCTTGTTTAATTTTGCTAAGAATTCCCTCCTCTTTTCGTTCTGACTGTTTCGTTTGGGTTTGAGCTTCTGAACCAGCAAATGGCATTTCGTTTTGTTCCTCCCCTTAAAAAATAGAAAAAAATGCCAATTAGTTTTTAAAACATTTACATTTTTTGTTAATGGGAGGTTAAGGAGAAACCCAAAGGAAACATCAAAAGTCCAAGATATACTAATACATTGTTAGTGTACCGTGGAAAAGTTAAGGACAGTATTTTCAGTCCGATGTCTATGCCAGAGGATAATATTTTTCGCAATATATCTGAAACGTTATGTTCATTGGTTATATTATCTTTTGGACTATGTCAGAAGTTTTAACTGTTCATCTTTATGTCAAATTTTGACACCAACTTCCTTAAGTAAAAAGGAACACACTGCACTTTATTTGTCAAAAGTAAAGAAATCTGCCCTGATTTTAAAAATATATAAGTAGTTGGTATTTGGATAGGCCGTTTTTGAGTTATATTAGTTTAAAGTTAGGTACTGTTAAAGTGCACTATGATAATTGACTTAAACCGGGCATACATATACTACAATGTAAATTTGTAACTTAAATAACTCAAAAACGGCTTAACTAGATATTAACAAGCTATATGTTTTTAAAATCTTTAGTTCTGACAGAAAATATACAGGGTATTTCCTTTAAAATGTTGCTGTCAAAATTTGACATAATTGACCATTGGTGGTTTGAAGTTTATTGACCATTACCCTTTATTACCTTTACTGAAAATTGGTTAACTTTGAAAAACAAAAAAAATAGCTACTAATAATACATGGTCTTTTATCCAAATAGGGACCAAGCTTAATATTATAACTATCAACATTTTAAGACAAGGTACCTACAGGGTGCAAAAAATCAAATAAATAAAAACATTTTCTCTAAACATTTTTGTTAAAATGTTAGGTTTTTGTTTATTGTATAGAATTTATGTATGTGTGTGAGTGATTCCGTGTATTTTCCCTCTCTTAAGTTTTTTCAAAAAAGTATTCGTTTTTGAGAAAATCGCAACAAACTTATTTTTAGAATATTTGGGGCATTACATGTAGCGAAGCTCAAGGTAGGGGTGTACAGAATCGGTTCGATTCTGAATCGAATCGATTCTTTTTGCACGATAATCGAAAAAATCGACTCGATTCCAAAGAGTCCTTATATAATATAGATAGGTACCGTAATAATATAAAAAAATATGCACCAACAAAATTCTTAAGTTTAAATCGAATCGATTTATTTTAAATCGATTCATTTCAACCGATTCTTTAAGTGAATCAAATCGGTTTTAAAAAATCGAATCCATTAATTTAAATTTTTGAATATATGAGAATGTGTCTGAGATGCTATTTTTTTAGGTATCAGGATTTTTTCACCTAATATGACTGGACTATACTGGCGAATTAAAAGAACTGTAATCTTGCTTACCATCAGTTTTAAAAGTAACCCCAAATATCTGACCAGGCGTATCTTTTTCAAGCTCTGCATAGGCCTGTACCAACGCCTTTTGTTTCTCGTCTAACCTAGTGGGCACCTTAATCCTTAGGGTAACGTAATGATCACCATTACCGTAACCGTTCACTTTTTTCATGCCCTTGCTACTCAGCCTGATTCTGGTGTGAGATGAAGTTCCTGGTTTTATCTGAAAAATAAACGATATAACTTTCGGCTTTTTAAAAATATTTAAAAGATCAAGCTCTGGGAACCATTTTAAATATAACAAATGACATGGAACAAATTATATGGGCGTTGGGCTTCGGTGGAATGCTTTTAGACTCACATATAAGGAGTGTAAAATGAAAGGCGGCAATCTCCCTTTTCTAAAATTTTCAGGAACAGCAAAAAACTGTGGAAGCTAATAGGACGCACTAATAACACTTAAATGGCGAGTAATTCATATAAATATGGTTTGGAATCTAGTGCCAAGAAAAAGTTGCCTAAGAAGTCAATAATTATTCTTTTATTTCAGTTTGGAGATTGCCACTTTTGTTTCCAATACTTGGATATTGCCGGTTTTGGAAATGAACTATGGTTTGAAACTGGCAAAACATAGTGTTTGAGGTAATAATAATAAATATTTCCAGTGGCGGATCTAGGAACTTTATTTGGGGGTCATAATAAATATTGCATAAAGGTATGGTATATAGTTTGAAAATTGGGGGGGGGGGGGAATTTTCCCTTTTTCCCCTCCCGTAGATCAGCGCCTGATTTTTCTGTGTTAGTTACTTACTAAAAAAATATATATTAAAATTAACAATATTATGAGTATCAATAATTAACAACGTTTTTCTTCCATTTCTCAGGTTGCCTGATTCGTTTTCTTGCATTTGTTAGTGTGACAGGAGATTTGCATTAAGTTCCATGACAAAAAAAAATATTCTCTTGGCAAAACTAACTTTGGAACCACTCAAATAGTTTAAACGACACACAAAAACAATGTGAAACCTTCCAAAAATACACATGGACTAGACTGAATAGCACGTGTCCTGTGCTTGCGTCGCGTGAATCCTATTGGTACGCATTCAGCTATTTTTCAATGAGATTTTAACAATAATATTTCCGTTTTCGGTTTTACTTTTAGTCTTAAAGAGAATGAAAATACCAATTAAAATTATATGGTATCCCTAACTTAAAACATGAAAAATTGGAGATTGCCACTTGATTGATTCTACACCCCTCGCACCCTCAGAACGAAAATGACACAACTCGAAATTTAGAAAATTTTACTTTTAGTGATAAAACGACAAAACTAGACGCCCTCTATCAATTAGCCTACCTAGTTATAATGCCTACATAAATTTGATGTTCGAATCAAGAAATTTACTGGAACGGTTCCAGTAGAAAAATTATGGACAGTGTTAGAGCAAACTAGTATTAATCATACATACATAAAAGCGATAAAAGAACTATACAGAGGGTCAAAATCTAAAATTAAAATTGGAAATCGACTTTCAAAAGAATTCCTGGTAACAAAAGGCTTAAGACAGGGATGTTGTATCTCTCCAACTCTTTGTAAAATATATATCGCAGTAGCTCTAAAAAACTGGAAATGTAAAGTCCACGGCATGGGAATACAACTTAACGACCGATTTACCATATACACACTACAGTTTTGCTAGTATATGATGAGAAAGTTAACAGAAGAATACCAAAAGTGGGGATTAATAGTGAACGTGGACAAGACACAGTACTTATGTATTGGAAACGAATCCAGTGAGTTAGTACTAGAAAATGGACAAACAATATCTCCATGCAATGAGTATGTATACTTGGGTGTCACATTTGATAAGACAGGAACGGACTGTAAAGAATTGGAAAAAAGAATAGTAAAAGCAAAAAAAGTTATTGGATGTCTTAACAGTATTTTATGGAGCAGAGAGATAAAAAAGAATGTAAAATTTAACATATAAACAATGGTCAAAATCACGCTGTTGTATAGAATAGAGACTTGTCGCGTAACAGAAAAATACAAAACAAAAATGGAAAGTGTCGAAATGCATGCAATAAGAAGATCAATGAGAATATCTAGAATAGATCACATAAGAAATGAGATCATAAAAGAAAGAATGGGAATCGAGGGAAGCATAACGGATAACATCAGTAAAAGACAACTGATATGGTACGGCCATGTACAACTAATGAACGACGAACGATTACCAAAGCAGGTCCTAGAATGGCAACCAATAGGGCGCAGAAAAAGAGGGCGTCCTAAACTAGAATGGCAACAGTCAATCCAAAGATCAATGAGTCAAAAAAATCTGACAGAGGATGATTGTCAGAATCGAAGGAGGTGGAGAATAGGCGTCGGACAACGTAGAAAAACGTTCTAAACCGACATAGTAGTAGTAGATCAAGAAATTTATATAATAAGAACTTAAAATAAGCATCAGTTATACCGAAATTATTTGAGTTTTCGTTTGCTAACCTAAAATTTAATTTTTTGAGTTGTGTCAGTTTCGTTCTGAGGGTGCGATATGTTATAGAGGAGATTCTCCCATACAACGTTTAAATGGGAAAAATATTCGAATGGGCTTCTCAAGCTTTGGAATTTCCATCGAAAGTTTGCAATTTGGAAAAATATGAATTTTATACCACAGTATTTAAATAAATTAATTAGTGAAGCAATATTACGTTTAATTATATAGTCAAAACGGGTAATTTTCACGAATGGCAATGAATTTTCCGGCTAAAGTGACGCGGTAGGTGTTGTCGCTACACTTTTGATTCGGTGAGCATTCCCTAGATGGCACTAGTTTAAATCATTTTAACAGGTTATCTCAAAATTATTTGCCCGTTTACCACCCCCGTTATAGCAGCCCGTCGTTTGACAATTTTTTCTACTTGTCAATTTATGTCATATTGCCAATGTTTTTTAGACTTTTTTAAAAGTTTTTTTTGAAATTTCGATCCGGTTTTTTATTTGAAGATGCCTTCTTCCTGTTGTATTTCCCAATGCTCGTTTAATAGCAGAACTTTTCGTCGATTTTTGGATAAGTATGAAATTGCATAATAATAAACATACTCAAAAACTCATTTATAAGAACTAGTTGTATTGGATATTGTAAATCATCAATTAGTAACTATATTATTTGTTCAAAAAGTCGTCTAGCTATAACCCTAGACCACAAGCTACATGGTTCATGCTTTACTATGGTCTTAATACCTGGGCATTGTGCTTACTGTATCCAGAGTCACCAAAATAGTATTTTTTTACCTTCCTAGCCCGCATAGCAATGGCTAAAGAAGGTATTATTTTCGACGAATTTTTTTTTTTTAAGATAACGTCGAAAATGTTTTATTTGTATGTATTTTGACCTATCTTAGCAATATCGTCGTGATGTCTGTCTGTGTGTGTGTGTATATTATTTCTGTCCGTAACACGATAGCGCCTAAACCGCTAAACCGATTTTCATAAAATTTTCAGGCAAAATAGTGTTCGACACTCTTACGAGCTGATTAGATTTTGGTTAAAATCCATGAATTCTAATGACAGTTTTCTGACAATTAAACAATTTAAAAAATGCCAACTTTTTAATGGAGCGTCGTATTAATATGCGGTTTTCGGAATATAGTAGACTACACTTTGCTCGATAATTTATGGCATAACTAAAAACGTAAGAGCTTTAGTTTCTAAGATATTTACAAAAACTGTTTTCAAGGCTGATATATCATGGCTTCACTTGTGCTAATAGGCTAGCTAGGAAGGTATTAGATCCGTCATGGATCCATTTATTATAATTTCTATTCTACAGTAAAATTCTTGTCTTTATTTATTAGAAAGAGCAAGTTCTACTCCTCTCCTGGCTTTGTCAGCTACTACCGATCTACATTTACACACCAGCTATTATTAATTGCATTAATTTATATAGGTGAAGATTGGAGGCTATACAAAAAAAAATTCAGATACTCTCGGATGGTTCGGTTCTTAATGGAAGTTATTGGCAAAAGAAAATTCGAAAACAAAAAAATGTCTGCGCTGCAGATTCGGTTTGTATTTAAATTGAAACTAGATTAAAAGTTAGATTTTTTTATTAAATATTTAGGTGTTTTATTTTTATATATATTTTTTGGATATTACTTTGTAACAATAGCTTAATCAAACTAAATAAAGAAAATGATGTGATATTTCAACAGTCAGATACTTTTAATTAAAAATGTTAATTAATTTTGCACAGACTTAATGCTATACTATTTTGCATCTAGGTAACTAGGTACTTCTCCTTGTGCATACATTTGTAGCCTGAGTAAAGCACAGTAATGGAGTTATTATAGATAATACTTTGAGAACTTTATAAAGGAAAACAAAAAAAACTCATAATAGAACATGTTCAACAACAATCAATACCCAAATAGGTAGTAAAAGTAAGACTTTTAAGCACAGCAATAAATAAAGTATTTCTATCATTTCATTTTAGCTGCAGTGCCAAAAAGTAGTATATCCAATTTCAGGCCAAATTGATAAATGCCTCTAGGTCTAAATCTTTTATCAATTTTAAGCCAGGAAAAACGATGTCAAATAGTGATTTTTATACATTTATCACTATAACTCAATTTGAAATACAATTGGAGATACTGCTTTTAAGCTTAGCACTTATTCCTCTAAAATAATTTTATGTAAAGAACATTAACACGCGATTTTCGAAAATGATAGTGGCGCCATCTATGGATTGCTTACCTGATAATGTACGCTCGTCACACTATACAGGGTGATATGAATTTGTTAATTTTTTTTTTAATTACCCTAAATCCCACCTTTATACCCTCGTAAGCTTTTTATTAATGTCTGGAAAAGCACCATTTTTTTTATAATTCTGTAATCTGATGCTACTTCAACTAATGAATAGATTTGTTAAAATTTATGTACCAAAGGGAGGTTTTTTATTGAAGAACATTAGTGATTTTGTGAAAGAAAATCAATTTCAAAATTAAAAAAAGTATCGACACTTGAGAACTTCATTTTCTTTTAAAAACTTCTCTAGTTGATTACCTTTCTAACGGTATGCTTTACATTGATTAAAAAAAACAATTCTGCTTTAAAATACGTTCGGGTGCCGCGTTTACTGACACCTGACCAAAAACGCATCCGATTAAGTATTTCCCAACAATGTTTGGACCTATTTCAACGCAATCCATCTGAATTTCTTCGACGGTTTATAACAGTACATGAAACATGGATTCACCACTACACACCAGAAACAAAAGAACAGTCGACGCAGTGGATCGGGCCTGGTGAAAGAGCCCCTAAAAAGGCAAAAACTGCCCCTTCTTCAGGAAAAGTTATGGCGACGGTTTTCTGGGACTCTCATGTGTGGTCCTAATAGATTTTTTTAGAACATGGCAGGACTATCCTAAAGAATATTATGCTAACTTACTGGACCAACCTAACGAGACTATTCAGGTTCAACGTCCACATCTAGCCAAAAAGAATGTGCTTTTTCACCACGATAACGCTCCTGCTCATGCTTCACGGATTGTTGCTACGAAACTGCACGAGTTACACTATGAGGTGCTTCCACACGCACCCTATTCACCTGATCTAGCACCGAACGACTATTACATTTTCCGAGATCTGAAGAAATGGCTCGGCGGGCGAAGATCACTTCAAATGAAGAGGTAAAATGGGAAACCACAGCGCATTTTGCAGGACTCGAAAAAATGTATTTCACTGAGGGTGTCCAAAAGCTAGAGAATCGTTGGAGCAAATGTATTGAATTGGAGGGAGATTATGTGGAAAAATATAAAAATAAAATATTTGAAATTCCGTGTTTTTCTTGGTCAGGCCGAAAATTTTTCGAACAGCCCTCGTATCGTTCTCTTGTGTGGTGGTAAATATTATGTTTGAAGTGTAAACTTCTTTAGGCGCGTTTAGCAGTTTTTGTGGGTAGTGAATTGAATTGAGCCGCCAGGCTCGGCTATGTAACGCTCATTCGGGTGAAGTCCGCTCGAGTCGACTAACTGTGAGAGGAACATTCAGCGAGCGATATGATGATGCAGATGAAGGCCAGTATTATTAATTTCGCCTTGTTGAAGTTTACACTTCTGCCGTGTGGTCTTAAGCATACACAATTTTTTTTAAAACTTAATATTTGTCAAAACCAATAAACATGATGATAACTTATTATAAAAATCTAACTAACCTGAAGTGTATGGTCTTCATACAAGCCCTGTATCCTAATGCTTCCACCCAACAAGGCCTGCGACACAGAAATATCCGCTTCCGTGTGCACGTCAGCTCCGTCACGTTTGAAATAGTCCGATTTATCAACTCTAAACGTCACGAATAGTTCTTTGTTATTGCCCAGAGACATGCGCACTGTTTGCCCATCTTCGATACCTTTACATAAAAAGAAGATATTGTATATATGTACATATAGAGTGTCCCATAAGTACCGGAAACCCGAAATATCTCGAAAAATCACGATTTTAGAAAGAAAATATTTTAAGCAACACTTTTAGGGCTTAAGTATTGATTTTTTCAAATGTCAAATAAATCTATGACATGCATACATTTTTGAAAAGATTATTTTGACGTCCTTCAACGCCATGTAAAATAAATTGGGGTGTAAATTTTAATAAAAAATGGTTGCCCTCAAAATAACCTACAAAAAATGTGTCAAAGGCAAGGTGACACTTAGGTAGATTTGCTTGAAACATACATTTTTTTTCTAAAAATCGTGTTTTTTTCGAGATATTCGCGGGTCTGGGACTTATGGGACACCCTGTATATATAAAAATTTGTTAAGCTAGAGGTGTTATTTCCCTCCTCACTTTTCTTAATAACAATTTTCGATATTGTAAGGTACTTTACTCTTGCGTAAAATTTATTTTTTTCGACAAACCTCGTATATGACTAAAAAAA
Organism: Aspidapion aeneum; assembly: GCA_963576565.1. NCBI lineage: Eukaryota > Metazoa > Arthropoda > Insecta > Coleoptera > Brentidae > Aspidapion > Aspidapion aeneum. Next base: position 125,664,909 of record OY755039.1, read on the forward strand.
CTTGATATCTGATGATTGTGTTTTAGATTTTGGAACATGCAGAACTTTTTATAAAGAATAACTTTTTTTCCTAAAATTAATAATAAAAAAGTTTTCCATATGGTTTTAACTTAACTTAAATATTTTTTTCATACAATCAACTGTTTTAGACATATATATAAAGCGCGAAGGATCGGATGAGCGATATTTTTCAATATATAATTTTCCTCTAGGCCTTTAACTTTAACACTACTTACTTTTACAAAAATTTTATAACATAACATAAAATAAAGATAATTTAATGAGGTAGTGTCCTGCCTTACATACAAACCCCAAGTCGTTAGTAAAGATAATTTAATTTTATACATAAAGTTTTTTTATACTTTTTCTCTAAAATGCTTAGTGTTTATGCTGAAATACATAGAAAATGGGTGTATTGCTAACGATTTGAGGTTCGTATCTCAGCAAGCGTACTACCGAGACAATTCAAGTTTGCAAAGATTTTCTTATATCTAAAGCTTTTTATTCAATTAAAGAATTTATTGACCAGAGTTGCAATTAAAAAATAATTTCACAGTCAAAATTCCTAATTATAAAAAAATAAGTTAATTAAAAAAAAAACAATACACTCATTATAATTAAATATATTTTAAATTATTTTTTTTATTATTAGTAGAGTTATTTATTTATCAGACAATAAAGCATGTGCCTTATAAATTACTTTTCAGATATCGGATAAAAAGAACAGATAAAATCTAGTTTGACACTTGTATTCTTAATTTTAAAAAAAATTAAATAAAAAAGTAATAACCAATGAAATACCGGGTGGGTCAAAAAAAAAACCGGACAATTTATTTTTTTTATTATAACTTTTGAACTATACAATCGATTTTAATGGGATAAACTGCACTTGGCACAGAATTAGTTTTGACTAAATATATATTTTTGTCCGCCATCTCAAAATCCAAGATGGCGGACGAAATCAAAATGTACCCTTTAAAGATGCTCGTTTATTCTTGTGTTGCGAACATGTTTTAATTATTTTTTTAAATGAGTAAAAAAGCTGCATTCCTGCCAAGCACAACAAGGTACGAATCAGCAAAACTGGTTCAGTGGTTTTAAAAAGCAATATTTTTATTTCAACCATTGTTTTGCATATTATCCGATTGCCTTGCCAATCAAGTCTGCATTTATTTTCTTATAAATTCATGACTACTGAACCGATTTTAATTAAATAAAAAACATGAGAATTGATTGCTTTTTAAAGATCATGATAAAAGTTTATCGCCATGTTAAAATTTAAGATGGTGGACAGAATCATACTTGATTTTTCAAAATGGCGTGTTTATTCTTATTTTCCGAAAATTATTTATATTTAATTTATAGAAAAGCACTACTTTTCCCCCACACAACAAGGTACAAATTAGTAAAATCGGTGTGTTGGTTCTCAAAAAATCTATTTTTGTTTTAACCATTGTTTTACAGATTATACGCTTGCATTTCCAATCCTGTCTGCATTCATTTCTTTATAAATTCGTTATTACAAAACCGATTTTAGTAAAATAAAAAGAATCATGGTGAGAACTGATAGGTCTTTGATAATAGCCTATTAAAATCGGATCAGTAATTGGCAATGCAACCGTGTAAGTCGGAAAACAATCGTTGAAAAAAATCAAATTTTGTAAGATTTTATTAATTTGTATAAGTGAAAAAAAAACTGAAACATTTTCGGAAATTAAGAAGTATGATGCTGTCAGAGATCTTAACATTTATGATGACGGCAAATTTCGTTTATAATCTTTAAAGAACAATCAATTCTCACCATGATTTCTTTTATTTCAGTAACATCGGTTCAGTAATAATGAGTTTATAAGGAAATGAATGCAGATTGGATTAGCAATGCAATCGTATAATCTGTAAAACAATGGCTAAAACAATTTTTTGGGAACCACCACACCGATTTTACTCATTTGTACCCCGTTGTGCGAGGCAGAAGTAGTGGTTTTCTATAAATTAAAAAATTTTTTTTTTAAAGAATGAAGTATAATTCTGTCTGCCATCTTAAATTTTAAGATGGTTGTAAATTTTGATAATGATCTTTAATAAGCAATCAATTCTCACCAGGATGTTTTTTCTTTCATCAAAATCGGTTCAGTAGTAATAAATTTATAAGGAAATAAATTCAGACATGATTGGCAAGGCAATCGTATAATATTCAAAACAATGGTTGAGACAAAAATATATTTTTTCAAAACCACTGAACCGATTTTGCTGATTCGTACCGTGTTTTACGTGGCAAGAACGCAGCTTTTTTATTGATTAAAAAAAAATTAAAACATGTTCGCAACACAAGAATAAACGAGCATCTTTGAAGGGTACATTTTAATTTCGTCCGCCATCTTGGATTTTGAGATGGCGGACAAAAAAATATATTCGTTTAAAACTCTGATCAATTTTCTGGTAAGTGCAGTTTGTCCCATTAAAACCGATGGTATACTTCAAAAATTACAATGAAAAAAAAATTGACCAGTTTTTTTTGGCCCACCCGGTAGTTTTTACATTATAAATTATCTTGAAATTTAAGTTTCCCGATTTTCATCACCCTGTACATACCTGCAGGGACCGGTATGGTGACCGTTTTTCTTTGCACTGTAGAACCCTTGCCCTCGCATTCCGTACATTTGTGTTTGATGTACATTCGAGTACCTTGACAGTACCTACATGTCGAACGCATCACAAATGGGCCAGTAGTAATATTTTCCATTCCTAAAAATCAATTGTGTTTATAATTACAATTATAATAGGCCGTTGACGGCTTGACGTCGCGTTTTCAAAGATAACAAAGACTTCACCTGTTTCAGGGGGAGAAAAGAAAACATGGTACTTGAAAAAATATCTCCCAGTAGTTTTTTGAAAGCGGTTACCTTGTTAACTACCTATTCAAAAACTACAGGAGTAAATAAAAAAAACTAAAAAATTATAAAATTCCAACGCTCGGAAACGAAACATTTTTTAAAATATTGTCAGGAGACAAAAAAGTCTTGCAATGATGCAAGGAATCACCTAATGAATTGAATAAATTGTTAACACAAGACACATGTTTAGATAACAGCCTATAAATTTAGCAGAACAGTTTTTTTTAAAAAACGGGCATGGCAAATTTTTTGTTTTTACAACTAGTTTACGGATAATTAACGGCACATTGTGCACTAAAAATATTTTAGATAAATCCATTTTTTCGATAGGTGTTCTGCTAACTTTATATAGAGTTAGCAGAACACCATTTTTTTTACAAACGGGCACGGCAATTTTTTTTCACAACTAATTTACAGACAATTAACGGAAAATTATGAGCATATAATTTTTTTTAAATTTCCAAAGTTGTTCTGATAACTTCAAACATCACTTTAGAATATATAAAGCGACTTACATGAAAGCCAGCGAATTAATGTTGACCATGCATTTTCAGTTTCCCTTCTTTGTATTATATATATATATATATATATATATATATATATATAAATTACATATTTAGCCACTCTGTAGATATATGACTATATGTCAAAAATTCGCAAATTTTTTAAAAAGATTTTTTTCCAACAAAACAAAGCTAACATCGGCTTTTTATTTTTATTTGACGAGAAGTTGTAGCAAAAAAACATTAATATAGCTCAAAAACGAAACCCACGACCGAACCCCTAAATTTTTTTTGAAAAAAAAAGGTTTGACCGTCAATATATCTCAAATTAAACTTATTTGACACATCCTAGTAAACAATGTATTTAGTGACTCCTCTTTTTAGCAAGAAAACAAAATGATTGAAAGATATAAACAATAGTCTACTAATTTACTTAGAATCAAACAACGAAGTAATAGGATTTAAATACTGCTGACAGCCGCGGCCTGTGAGGTGAAATAGGTGTGTTTCCTTTCAAACATCGTGCTGTTATAGAGCATGTACATCAGTTGATAGGGAAAATCATATACCGGGTGGGCCAAAAAAATTTTTTTTTTCATTATAACTTTTGAAATATGCCATTGATTTAAATAAGACAAACTGCACTTAATCAGACTTTTGACTAAATATTTTTTTGTCCGCCATCTGAAAATCCAAGATGGCGAACGAAATTAAATTGCATCCTTCAAAAATGCTCGTTTATTCTTGTGTTGCGAACATGTTTGAATTATTTATTTAAGTCAGTAAAAAAGCTGCATTCTTGACACGCACAACAAGGTACGAAATAGCAAAATCCGTTTGATGGTTCTAATTTTTTTTTTGTTTCAACCATTGTTTTGAACATTATACGATTGCCTTGCCGTCTGCACTTATTTCCTTATAAATTTATTACTACTGAACCGATTTTGATAAAACAAAAAAATTACTTTTTAAAAATCATGATTAAATTTATCGCCATCTTAAAATTTAGGATGGCGGACAGAATCATACTTGAATCTTCAAAAGGGCGTGTTAATTCTTATTTTCTAAAAATGTTTTTTTATCTATGGAAAAGCACTACTTTTATCCCGCTTAACAAGGTACAAAGTACTAAAATCTGTTAAGTGGTTCTCACAAAATCTGATTTTGTTTTAACCATTGTTTCGAACATACACGATTGCATTGCCAATCCCGTCTGCGTTTAGTTCTTTATAAATTCATTATTACTGAGCCGATTTTGGTGAAATAAAAAACATCATGGTGCAAACTGATTGATCTTTAAAGTTTACACCATGATGTTTTTTATTTCACTAAAATCGGTTCAGTAATAATGCATTTATAAAGAAATGAATGCAGACAGGATTGGCAAAGCAATCGTATAATTTGTAAAACAATGGTTAAAACAAAGTCCGATTTTGTAAGAACCACTGCACGGATTTTATTAATTTCTTCACTTAATGCGGGAGAAAAGTAGTGTTTTTCTATAAATAAAAAAAACCAAAACATTTTCGCAAAATAAGAACGCCATTTTGAAGAATCAAGTTTGATCCTTTCCAACATCTTAAATTCTAAGATGGCGGAAAATTTCGATAACAATTTTTTTAAATTAACTAAAATCGGTTTAGTAATAACGAATCTATAAGGAAATTAATGCAGACAGAATTGGCAATGCAATCGTAGAATCTGTAAAACAATGGTTGAAACAAAATAAGATTTTGTGAGAACCACCACACTGATTTTACTAATTTGTACGTCGTTCTGTAAGGGAAAAGTAGTGATTTTCTATAAATTAAAAAAAAACTAAAACATTTTCGGAAAATAAGAATAAACACGCCATTTTGAAGAATCAAGTATGATTCTGTCCGCCATCTTAAATTTTAAGATGGCGATAAATTTTGATCAAAATCTTTAAAAAGCAATCAATTCTCACCAGGATTTTTTTTATTTCATCAAAATCGGTTTAGAAGTTGTTTGGCAAGGCAATCGTATAATATGCAAAACAATGGTTAAAACAAAAATATTTTATTTTAGAACCACTGAACCGATTTTGCCGATTCATATCTTGTGGTGAGTGGTAAGAATGCAGCTTTTTCAGCAATTTAAAAACATAATTAAAACTTGTTCGCAACACAAGAATAAACGAGCTTCTTTAAAGGGTACATTTTAATTTCCTCCGCCATCTTGGATTTAAAGACAGCGGACAAAAAAATAAATTTGGTCAAAAGTCTGATTAATTCTCTATCAACTGCAGTTTGTCCCATTATAATCGATTATATAGTACAAAAGTTATAATGAAAAAAAAATTGACCGGTTTTTTTGGCCCACCCAGTAAGTATTAGCAAAAAGATTCATTTATCATGTTGTTTGGAATAGCGTACATCCTGTAAAAATTTTGAAAGTTGAAATTTATATAGGGTGAGGCGCCATTTGAAACCACATAAGTGAAACTTTTTGTAAACATACGATTTTTCTCTTTCAACTGATGTATCATGGTGTACGCAAGCACGATATTTGAAAGAAAACACATGGCTGGCTGCTGATAGTAAGGTTTTTACTCCAGTACCTACCTGTTCCATTACAAAACTGGCACCTAGTCGCCTTGGTTCCAGGCTCACAACGAGCACCCTTACATTTGGGACAATTATCCACTACATTTATTGTGACGTCTTTGTTTGTGCCCCGTGCAGCTTGGCTAAAAGTTACCCTGAGAACGACCTAGAACAAAAGAATTTACAATAATACAAACAAATAAATGGATGCATAAAAGATCTAGCATATCCTCTTAGTTTATACAGTACCATATGGAAAACTTTTTTGTTATTAATTTTAGTAATTAATAGCAAAGTTTAAAAAAAACATTTCCAAACTAGTAAGAACCTTTCATTTTGAAATTTGTATTAGAGAACTTGGCTTTACTTTTATCTCAATTCTTTTTACGGAATACCATTTTCGCGTCCTTGGATTTTTTACATGAAATGTTTTTGTTTTATAAATATGTGGTCATACAGGGTAATACAATAATTGCGTAAATGGATTTTTTTTTCGAGTTTGTATAGTAGTAGTAGTAGTAGTAGTGTGGGGTAGGCTCTAGGCCTGGCGACTAGGCACATGAAGCGCCCTTTTCGCCAACCCCCGGGCATCCCCCCTACTGCGTCCTTCTTTCGCTAAGGAATCTGCCCGTCTTCTGTACAAAGGCCAGAATATCGGGCCACCTCAGATTCAGAAGGTCATCCGTCTCAAAGGCTTCCTCTTCAAATACCTCTCTTCTTGCCTCCTTGTATGCTTCACATGATGAGAGAAAATGCGCCGAGGTCTCGTCCTCGGCCCAACATCGCTCGCACGTCGCGTCCTCCTTCACTCTCATCTTTGCCAGGTGTCCTTGTAGAACGCAGTGTCCGGTCAGGACTCCCACTATGGCTCCCACCTCTCTTCGTGTTCTACGGAGCAGCCAGTCCCTACGGGATTTGCTGTAGCCTGTCACATACTCCTTCGCCTGTCTGGCGTTTCCTGTGTTGGTCCATTCCCTTTGTATCTCTTGCTGGGTCCACTCTGTTAGGGCCGACTTCATTTGCCCTCTTCGAGTTTGTGTAACAACTTTCTTAAAAATCACAATAAAAAATCAGAAACATGTGGTATATCTAAAATTAATGTTATTTAGATTTGCAAGGCCTTCTACTCACTTGTGGTAGTGTTTTCTTTTCTCAACAAATAAAATTTAAAAAATGTAATGCTCTTAGTAAAAATAATAAAGTATTATGAAGAAAAACGTGTTATGTGGTTTTAATTAATCAATTAGTAGTATTTGTTTGATTCCAACATTATTTTAACTACAAACAGGGTAAGTGATATAACATTTTTTGACATTTGCAAATATAAGGAATATTGTGAGGACATTCTTAACGAAAAAACAACAAAGCTTGCGGGCAATTCCTCAAAACGGGTATATTAGTAGCTCATATACTAGTTTCAGTCTTGTTGCCTGACTGATATTGCAATTCGCCAGTTGGTCTGTTTTCAGTAAATGTCCACATTTCATATTTCCTTTTCAGACATCATCATCCCCATTAATCGTCCCTTAACACTTGTTGCGCTCATACCGAGAAGGTCCAACCAGACTGAAACTAGTATACGTGTTTTATCTTCTTAATTGGCCAAAACATATCTATGGTTTATAATTTTTCCTGAAAAAATACGAACTTTGCAAAAAAAAAATTACTACTGTTTAGAAACAAGAACAAGAGGCTTTAAGAAGAAATATTGACTATAATAATCTATCAGTGACCTTAGTACAAGCCAATAAATTAAAAAAATCGCCATTTTGAAAATGTGACCCCTTCGATTTTTTATATTTTTTTGAAGAAAGATGCTCAAATTTTTTGTCTATTGCCTTTAAAAATTTTAGAGTGGGCCGAGAAGTATAAATGCCAAAAAGAAAAATTCTTGTGAAAGTGTGCGAAGGCCGTACTTATATGTATATGGGCAAGCGAGCAGTCCTATTGAGGCGCCCGGGGTGTGAATCAATATACATTTTAATAAAAAAAGTTGTTTTGCTTTAAGGACAAAATTTTTTTTTCACACACCCCACCCTCCCCAAGACATCAGCGGCGTCACATTGAAGGGCCAAGACGGGCCTTGACCTTCCACTGTTTAAAATCTTATCGGCTACCAACATTGTGGCACTGTTATGACTCTAGATGTCACTATACAGGGTGTCCCAAATTCGATTTCTTTTGGGAAGTCTCGACCCTTACTTCCGAGTATCCAGTATAAAGGAAAGCGAATTTTTTTAACTCTGCGTTTTGGGAGGGGGTCTATAACTTTGATGTTTATAAAAATTTGATTTTTGCTCAAATCGTTTTTTTATATTATTTTTTATTTAGTTGAATATACTTAGTCATAAAGTGAAATAGTGAAAAGTTTTCATTAAAGAAACGTATGGAATTTAACTAAATAGTTATACAAAAAAAACTATACAAAAGTGATCTGAGCAAATGTAATTTTTATAAACATCAAAGTTAAGCCCCGCTCTCAAAACGCAGAGTTAAAAAAAACACTTTCTTTTTTATTGGACACTCGGAAGTGAGGGTCGAGACTTCCGAAAGAAATCGAATTAGGGACACCCTGTATAGTGGCGTCGAGTGTCATAATAGTAAAAAAAGTAGGTAGTCTAATTAGCAAAATGTGCTACAATGTTGGTGGCCGATAAGGTTTTAAACAGTGGAAGGCCAAGGCCCGTCTTGGCCCTTAAATGTGACGCCGCTGATGTCATATGCAAGGGGGGGGGGGGTCAGAATGAAAAAAAAGATTATTTCCTTAAAGCAAAACTCTTTTTAATAAAATGTATATTGATTCACACCCCGGGTGCGTGAATAGGACTGCTCGCTTGCCAGTATACATATCGGTACTGCCAAGGCCTCCGCGCACCTACACAAGAATTTTTCTTTTTGGCAATTATAGTTCTCGGCCCACTCCAAATTTTTTAAAGTCAATAGACAAAATATAAAAAATCGAAGTGGTCACATTTTCAAAATGGCGATTTTTTAAATTTATTGTCTTGTACTAAGGTCACTGATGCGATTATTTGTCATTTTCAATATTTTTTCTTAAAGCCTCTTGTTCTTATTTCTAAACAGTAGTAAATTTTTTTTTGCAAAGTTGGAATTTTTTCAGGAAAAATCATAAACCATAGATATGTTTTGGTCAATTAAGAAGATAAAACACCCTGTAGATTTAAGGAATCGCAACATTTTTTCAAATTTTTTATCTTGGAGGAACCAAAAAATACATTTTTATTAAAATCAAAATTTTTAAGTGCAAAAGGTGGCCGGGTTGGCATGGAAAGCCCCATATACAAGGTGTCCCAATTCAATTCTAGAAAAATAATGAGTGCGCCTGAGACAACGTATACAAAGGTATATGATATAAGTGTACAAGGCAGAGAAAGCAAACGACGAGCAGCCAATGAAAATGCAGGCAGCGGGAGCGATGCTGACTGCCATCCTTTTCATGTACTTTTGAATTGTATTCATCACTCGCACTTACGATTTCTAGATGAAAGAATTGCAATGAGACAGAGGGTATTGTTACAACTTTAAGTTATTTGAATTTTATAATTAGAATTTATTTAGGTTTAGTGTAGTATTATGTTGCTTATCTTATGGTTGTATTCTTAGTCTAGGTTTTAGTTGCGTTATTTATGACAAACTCGTGCGCGAACGGTCCGGGTTCTAGAAAAGGGTGGTATAATCCTGAATCGAACAAGGATGGATAATTCCGGAAAATTCGATGACTTTATAAATAGGGTCAGATATCGCGCATGGACTCAGTCAAAGATAACGAAAGGTAGTGATCGTTAGATGTTAACACGAAGTTAATAGGCCGATTAAGGTAGTGAATTATTAACAAGTTATTAGTAAGTTTAAGTGTGTGTTTTTGTACATAATTGTTGAAATAAATTGACATATCGTTTTTGACATTTACGAGTTTTAATTGTTGTTGAGAACCCGTAACAGTATGTATCAAACTTTTATGGAAATACAGTAATGTCATTTTCTGGTATCTTTATTTGGTATATTCACCGAGATTAGTTACATATTTATGTGTCATTCTTTATTAGATTGATGGAATTTCGCACTTCATAACTATGAAAATTCGTTAAATACATATATAATTTTTCTTAACTTTTATTAAAATGAAAAATATATTCTTTTCCAAATCAATGTTTTTAAAACTTATTTTTTTGCAAATTATTTTTTTGAACAGAGCGGTTTAGAAAACCGAACCAATATATTTATATTGTATATAACTTTCTTGCTTTTTGTCGAATTTTTATTAAATTCTCTGACTTTTTCAGATTTTTTAAAGACATTTTATTTTATTATATCTATAAACCTGATATTTTTTATTCATATACTTATTTTGCAGGTCGCTAGGAACCCTGCTATGTCTAGTATGGGGATAATTTTAAAATTCTTACCTCTTGAGCCTCCCCGAATCCATATCTTGAATCTGCAAAGTCTTCAAACGGCGAGCCCCCTTTGTTTCCAAAGCCTGCGTCACCAAAAATTTTTCTAAACAACTCCTCAGGATCGATAGTCGACTGATAGGACCAGGACTGGCTGAAACCTTCGGTACCGTGAGGTCTTCCAGTGGGACCTCCTGCCCCTCCCATCTGATCTGAGGTTGAGCCCCAGGTGTCATATTGTTTGCGTTTGTTCTCGTCTGCCAAAATCTAAGAATATTTAAAAATCCATGGTCAAGAATCGGCACCAAATCAAAAGAGCAATATTTAAAACGGTGACATTTAAAACAGCGGTCTCATTTGAGCGAAATTTAAAACAGCGACATATTAAAACAGCGACATTCCAAATAGCGACAGCTTAAAACAGCGACATATCAAAAGGGCGATATTTTAAAAGAGCGGCATATTAAAACAGCGACATATCAAAAGAGCGACATCTAATAAAAACAGCGACATTTAAAAAAAGCGTCATTAAAAAAGCTACAGTTCGACTAAAGGACCTCTTTCTAATATATTTTTTCAAAAAAGAAAACCGATCCGAAACGAACCAAACCGAAACATTTTTTAGAAAAATTAGCTTTCCGATCCTCATTTTGGGGGGTTGAAATCTAACCCTTGTCAATTTAGCGCAAAAGTTTTCCCAACCTTGGACCAGAGGAATTTTTTTTTGGAGAAGAACAGGGGGTATCTGGACCGGTTGGGATACGTTTTCGATCAATTGACAAAGATAAGGAAAGCGGGTCCTCGCTAACTTAAAAAAAAAAACAATTTTTCGAAAAAATTTGGTTTCACACCCTCTATAGTCCGGTCAATCTAGACATTCAAGGTTACATAAATTCGCACTAGGCTGAAACTTGGTAGGATTCCTCCTCGAACTTTTTGAATTGTTATATCTAGGAAACGGTGGCTCTTAGGAAAAAATCTTGGACATTTTTTGTAGATAATTACCTGCTCTACAATTTTGTGATAAAACTTACCGTTTTGCTGAAAATCGCGAAAAACCCATTTTTGTGACCTTTGACCCCGAATAAATATTTTTCCAGGTGTCGGATTGATGAGGACTTTTTAGGATTCATTTTTAATGGTGTTTTGAACAATCCTACCAAGTTTCAGCCTAGTGCGAATTTATGTAACCTTACATGCATTTTTTGTTCTAATTTGACCGGATTACTAGGATTCCGGGAAAGAAGGGAAGTTTTTTTTGAAAAAATATGTTAGACAGGGGTTACTGAAATACCGGGAGTGGCGAGTCACAAGATGCTTTTCTTAAATGTTAAGAATGAGTTATTAAAAAATCGTTAAATGTCGCTGTTTTGAGTTATTAGTTTTTAGATGTCGTTCCTTTGAATATCGCTGTTTTGATATTTCGCCCTTTTGATATGTCGCTCACTAAATGTCGCCGTTTTAAAAATCGCTCTTTTGAACCGGTGTTTTAAGCATCGCATACTAAATTTCTGTGCATATAATACAGGGTGTAATGGTATAAATCACAATATTTTTAGCCCACTCAAATAGGTAAAACCCTCAACAAAAAAAAAGCGCTGGCTGGATTTTTGTATATTTACTCAATACTTAATATTTTTCTGGTTAGGAAATATGTTTATTTTATGTCAAAGTGTGTATGGCATGGACTATACACGCGTGTTTATTTTAAAGGCAACATAGCCTTTTTAAAGTTTTTGTTCTACGTTTTTTAAAATAAGTCGAATTTCTTTGCGATGGGAGCCTTTTTTGCAAATGTGTAAACTTTACCCCTATACTTTGAATAGAGGAAGTGGACCAAGTGATATCTTATTTTAAAGGACTCTTGAATATTTTTACGGCCGTAAAAAGTTCTTATCATAATAATAATCTAAATCTAAGGGTATGCTTCCAAAAGTTGCCATTGAGCGATAAAAAATATAAATTTCTGAGAAAAGGAAAAATCCTGTTACCCGTCGATTTCTTTGACTCTAATTTCTAATTTTATTTATTTTTATCGCTTCATGATATACACGTACGACAAAATACCCATTTCTGTACATACAGGGTGTTTCAAAATTCAATAACATTTTGAGCTTAAATTCCTTGAGGTTCACAAACGCTTAGTATTCGAGATAATATTTTTTTGTTTATTTTAATATACTCGCCATACCAGGCTTAAGCATTTTTGATTGTGATAATAGCAGCCTTTGGTGCAACACCGACCTTTGGTGCAACACCGATTTTCTCTAAAACGGTTAAAAATGCGAAAAAATCGCAAGAGACAAAAAAGTTGCAATGAAACAAGGATTTTATTTCTTATTTTAAAATCTACCAGTGGCTTACAACAAAAAAAATCCGGAAAAAAGGCGACCCCTGAAAAAGCATCACCCTGTAGATTTTGATTCTCAATTGACATGTCTAATGGTGTAATGCCTATAGCTAAATATACGTATCAAATATGAACTAAATATCTCAAAAACGCACGAGCTATAAACAAAAAACTCAAAAAAATTTAAATTTTAACATCCTGTATCTCGAAAACTAAGTGTTGTTTATATGAACTTTCAGTCTTGAAATTTAACACTTAAATTATGTTATTGAATTTTAAAATACCCTGTATAAATATAAATATAACTATTGAGACGAGAGGGCTCAAAACCGGCTCTCTGCACAGTTCGGCGATGAAGCTCTTTTAAGGACCCAAGTCTACTACTGACACGAAACAACGACCGAGAAACCTGGAGAGCGAAAAGCCAAGAACAAGAAAAGTTCTTGTAACGGTTTTTTGAGATTTCAGAGATCTACTGCCAGAGATATAGAACAGCTAGAGATTGCATTTTTCAATCAACCAAAATAAACAGAGAGGATAGATAAAAGTGTTTAGAATGATACATAGGTCCCTAATTTGCTACGCAAAATTCTTAAAATAGTATATTTTATCATGACTACATTTAAAATCCAGTTTTCTAATTTCCGATTTGAATTTGCCGCTAAAACGCTCATTTCTAGCATGGCGTTGCATTGACGTCACAGAGCAGTAAACTCGCGGACAGATACACGGCATTCAAGTGTTTATTTGTTTTTGGTCTGTGTTTTTACTGTTTTTTATGTAATAAAATGTCCTATAAGTTGTGTGTAGTGCCTCAGTGTTCGAATAAAAAAACCTGAAAAACTATTTATTCATGTGCCTACAACCGTAAAAGAACGGAAAAAGTGGCTAGAACTTGCTCGAAGACACCCAAGGGCCTTACCTAATACATCTTCACTTTACATTTGTGAAGATCACTTTGATGTGAGTATAGCTAAATTGTTTCTATATATATAACTATTTTGTAAATGACGATGAAATTTTTGAGGTTATGTTTATTACAAGGGATGAACCACTATACTAGGCAGAAAGGTGTACAAATTTTTAGGCGGTGCTAGGCAGTTATTGGGCAGGACTAGAGAGTACCTCTAAATGCAGGATTAGGCAGTGCACATGCAGGCTAAATGTAGGACTGAGCAGTGCATATGCAGCAAGACTAGGCAGGGCATACGCAAGACTAGGCAGTACCTACGCAGGACTAAGCAGTGTAACCTACGCAGTACTTTAAGTATTGCTGGTCGTTGTATACTTTTTGCCTCCCTGTCCTGCACTTTTTGATTGGTTCTTAATGCTTAAAATAATAATGATTGGGTATTTAATTGAATCTATTGTAAGTGGCATATTAAACAAAAAAGCAAAACACAACTAACCTCAAAATCTAAATGAGTAAAAGTAGGCGAAGAATATCATAAAAGAACTTTCAGTTATATACAAAACAACTCATCGAATACTACATCAACATTTTAACGTTTCTAAATTCCGCAGAACAAAAATCACTGTTGTTGGCAAAGAAGCCTGCCACCATAAAGGAATGCAGCGGAATGCAGCATTGGCAAGTTGGAGCTATCGGCTTTGGAGAATCCGTTTTCCATCGAAAATATTTTTATAAGCAAAATACAAAATAAAATCTAATTTAGGACGATAATTCGCACTTTAAACCAAACCAAATATTACCATCCATAAGAAAATAACACAGAAAATAGGTTCGTTCGAGGCGTTTACTGTTTTGTGACGTCACTCGCAGCTGATTGGTAGACCGCCTGTTTTAAATCACGTGGCTAATTCTTTTTGTATGCACAAGACACACACCCTTTCGATAGCTTTAGGCACTGGTTAAACTTTTAACGCATTAAGGATAAAAATGGAAACTAACGCGAGAACCATACAAAATGTCGATTGACACCTACCTTGTGGTCTCGGCGGTACAAATTCCATTCACTGGGCGCCCAGGCTTCTACCAGAGTTCTTGAGTTGATCGAAATCACTGTGAGGAGTTGAGGTAACGGATTGGAATGATTTTAGAATTGATTGGCACTAATTGTAATTGATTGAATTGTAGTTTTGGAAAAACCGAGTAAAACACGCCGGTTTCAATATGGAGGCTACGATGATCTCTCTCTCATCGTGCCGGTGGGTTGCGCACTTTCTATCCGCGCACTTTGCGGTGTCACGTGACAACCTGTATGGCTCAGTGCAACGGAATAATTAATATTTAGGAAAATTAACTAAGTATTATTTGTCTTGCACGTACATTTTCCCGGCCGCCCTAAAATACTATTTTAGAACCAGGAAAAATAATATGTATGATAACAAGGGAATAACAATTATTATTTCCAAAAAAAAAATTAAAAAATTGCGACAAAATGTTATTCTATTTTTTGCCGCGATAAAACAAAAAAAAATATATTTCCCGAAAAGGAATAAAAAAAAAAAGAATAATTCTATGACGACACTGACATAGAATGAACATTGCTTGAGTGTTCAGTTAAAAGGCAAAGGGCACAATTTAACAATTGGACGTTTAAATAGCCCTTGTTGAGTCCTAATCGTGACAACTCTAACATGTCCATCTGAACCAGGATGCAAATCTACAATCCTGCCTAAAGACCACTGCAAGGGTGGTTTGTTTTCATTTTTTATGACTACTAAAGTATTTAACTCGACTTTAGTAGGTTTTTCTGTCCACTTGGACCTCTGTTGTAGAGTATGTAGGTACTCCTCTTTCCATCGGGACCAAAAATCAGTGTTCAATCGCTGAACAAGTTGCCACCGAGAAAGAGTGTTTAGTTTTAATTGTGATAAGTCTGGGTCTGGGACAGAGTTTAAAGGTTCCATGGTAAGGAAATGTCCGGGAGTGAGTGGACAAAAATCATTGGGATCGGATGATTGCGCAGAGATTGGGCGACTATTTAGCAATGCCTCGATCTGCACAAGCAAAGTATTTAGTTCTTCGTATGTAAGCTTCTGATTTCCGATCACTCGGTAAAGATGTGTTTTTACTGATTTAACACCAGCCTCTGATAAGCCATTGAAATGAGGACTAGCACTAGGAAAAAAATGCCATTTGATCTGAAGATGTTCAGAGGAAGCTTCGAAGAGCTTTTTAAGCCCAGAGCTTGCTCCTTGAAAATTGGAGCCTCTGTCGCTGTATAAAAAATTACAACGACCCCTTCTAGCTACAAACCTTCTGAATGCGGCTATAAAGCATTCAGAAGTAAGGTCTGACGCAACTTCTGTGTGGATAGCGCGAGTACTTGCGCACACGAAAATGCAGATATAGGCTTTTAATTCTTTGGTACCCCGGTACCAACGACCTGGTGAAATTTTTATAGGACCAGCATAGTCCAAAGTTGCATGAGAAAAGCACTTTAGTTGTGAAATTCTAAAATAAGGTAAGTCACCTTGATAAGGGATGTAAGCCTTTGGTCTAAGACGATAACATCTTATGCATCGAGATAAAACTGACTGAATAGCTCTGCGGGATGCTAAGATCCAGAATTGTTGTCTTAGTAAGTACTGTACTGTATTTAGCCCTGGATGGCTATTTTCCTTATGAATATGTTCAATTCAATAGAGGATGTTTTGCATCAAAAGGTATAGAATTCGTATGCCTAAGACGACCACCTACCCTTATCAGTCCGGTAGTGTCCAAAAAGGGTGCAATTTTTCGAAAAGCTTTGGGTAAAAGTTCGTTGTTTTTTAGTTGTTTTAGGAGGTCAGAGAAATGTAATTCTTGGCTTCTTCGAACCAAGAGTGTTAAAGCATACTGAATTTCCAAAATAGAAATAGGACCTGTAAGTGGTTCCTTTTTGTTTTTAAAATTATAAAATATTCGTCGAATCTGACAAATTAATTTTTGAATGTGAAAAAGGGATGAATATTTATTTACAAGGAAGTCTAGAATATGATAATCGATGTTTGTAGTAAGTGTTATTTTTTCAGGCTTTTCTTCATTTAAAATTTGCTGAAAATCGGTTTCTGAGTTTTGGAGTAATGCGGGATTTTTTAAGTCCCATGTAGTACATGGTTGACTAAGCCAGGAAGGCCCTGTAAACCACAAGGGGTGGTTTATAAAATTAGAAGGAGTTGTGCCACGACTGGCGACATCCGCAGGATTTTCTTGTGATTTTACATGATACCAGTTTACATTAGAGAGTTTTTCTTGTACTTGGCTAACTCTGTTAGCAACAAAAGAGCGCCATCTATGAGGTGAGCTACAAAGCCAAAAGAGGACGACTTGAGAATCTGTATAAGCGTAAGTTTTATCTATTGAAATTAAAGGGGAATAAGTTTTTATAACAAAACTAAGAAGTTCAATAAGAAGAACAGTACCTAAAAGTTCTAGTCTCGGGAGACTAATAGTTTTTAAGGGACTGACCCTTGATTTGCCCATAATTAAGGAAGTTTTTATGCTTTGATCTGACAGCTCGATACGTAAATAAACGCAAGCTGCGTAGCCTAATTCTGATGCGTCCGAAAAAGCATGCAGTTGACAAGATATTATATCTTTAGAAAAAATGTGCCTAGGAAATTCTATATCTGATAAGCACTTAAGTTCATTTTGAAATTGTGTCCAATGCTGAAGAATAGATTTGTCCACGGGATCGTCCCATCCTATCTTGGAAATCCATAATTTTTGCATAAGACATTTTGCAAAAAATTAAATTGGAGAAAGCATCCCTAAAGGATCAAAAATAGAAGCAATAGCGCTTAGAATATGTCTTTTTGTGCATCGTTTTTCCGATGGCTGACAAGAGAAAAACATATTGTCTGATTTTGGGTCCCACTGGAGTCCAAGAACCTTTATGGATATAGGATTTTCCTTGTCAAAAGAAAAGGGAATTTGGCATTCGTCTGGTGATAGAGAGGATAGTAGTTTTGGGTGATTACTAGCCCATTTTTTAAGCTCAAAACAGCCTGATTTTAGAAGAGCGATTAAATCTCGCTGTAGAGCTAGAGCCGACTCTATAGAGTTTGCGCCTGCGCAGATATCATCGACAAAAATGTCTTCTAGGAGCACTCTAGAAGCTTCTGGGTAGTTTTTTTCTTGGATTTTGGCTAACTCTTGAATAGTTCTGATGGCCAAAAAAGGACTAGATGTGATACCAAACGTGACAGTATTAAGTCTGTATTCTTGAATAGGATCGCTTGAAGTGAAACGCCACAGAAGACGTTGATAATCACGATCTTCCGGAGCTAATTTTATTTGTAAAAACATTTGCGTAATATCCGAGAGCATGACTATTTCATGGAATCTGAATTTTAACAGAATCGAGTTGATGTCAGTTTGTAATTTGGGCCCTGGGAGAAGGGTAGAATTAAGGGATATACCTTTTGAACCCGCTGTTGCCGAGCCATTAAAAACTACTCGAACGCGTGAACTTGATTTATCGGGGCGTACAACGCAGTGGTGGGGTAAATAATTTATGAATTGATTTTTTGATTCTGATTCTAGAATTAAACTCATATGATCGTTTTTTAAGTAGTTATTCATAAATTCGGAATACTGTGAATATAGTTCGGGATTTTTTATCAGTCTAGACTCAAGAGATAAAAAACATTTGTAAGCATGTGAGTAGGTATCTCCTAAAATAGGTCTAGAGTGACGAAATGGCAATGAAACTTGAAAACGTCTCGAACTATCTCTCGTGACAGTTTTTTGATAAAATGATTCACATTTTTCCTCGTCAGGAGAGAGGAATTTCTTTGTTGGGAGAGACTCAACTTCCCAAAACTTGATCATCGTTTGATCTAGTGAATTATTTTGTAAAGAAGTAAAGTGACATGAATATGAAGTTGAATTGTATGTAGGTTGATTTGATATTTCCGTATTTCCCAGGAGCACCCAGGAGCACCCAGCCGAACAAGGTTTCAAGTGCTATTGGCTGCCCCGGTTCTCCAGGAATAATGTTAGGTTGAATTATTTGAGAATAAACATGTGCTCCTAAAAGCATGTCTACAGGTGCGGGAATATTGAAAGTATTATCTCCTAAATTTAAATTAGAGATATGATGCCAAATGTGAGGATTAACTTGAAAAGATGGCAAATTTGCACTTACCTTTGGCAAGACATAGACATCAAGAGAAAGCGTTGGATTATTTTGGCCAACAGGCTTAATTGTGCAATTTGTTATGCCATTGGTGGTTGAAGTAGATTTATTGATGCCTCGGATGGGGACTATGAATTTTTTCCTAGATAATCCTAGGCGATTAAGACAATTTTCAGAAATAAAATTGGCCTCTGACGCATTGTCGAGGACAACCCGTATAGTTTGATAGTATCCACGACTATCTAGAATGTCTACTTTTGTTGTAGAAAGTAAAATAGTACTTTGAGGTTTTTGAGTAGTGAGTGAGGTGCACCCACAATTAATGTAATCAATGCCCTCATTGGGTGTTTCATTTTGTGTTTGATTGGGGTTTTGGAAAGATTGAATTGAATTTTGATTTAAGTTTGGGGTTGGTTGTACATTTGTAAAATACGCGTTTTGTGAATTCGATTGAGTAGTTTGCGAGTTATTACAAATACTCGTATGGTGACGCTGGCCACAGATACGGCAAGAAAAAGTAGATTGACATAAATTTAAGGGATGCGATCTTAAACAATTGCTACACGCATTATTTTGCCTAACGTAGGCATTACGCTCCTGTATAGTTTTTGATAAAAATACCTGGCACTGTGAAAGATTGTGAAATTGTTTATTTGTACATAAACGACATTTGTATTTATTTTGAAACAGATTCGAATTAAATTGTAAATTCGAATTATTTAATTGTTGTTGTCTATTTGAATATGAGTTGAATTGATTTGTATTTGAATTTGAGTTGAATTGATTTGTATTTGAATTTGAGTTGTTTTGAGTTTCTGGAGTGAAACTAAAACTAGATTGATTTCGTTGTTGATTTGAATTAAAGAATTTAGATTGATTTGGTTGGAATTGCGAATTATTGCTAAATGAAATTATTTTTGAGTTTTGAGGATTTTGAGTTGTATTTGCCACGTAAACTTGTGGTTGATATGGTTTTGAGTAACTGTTGTAATTATTATTTGAATTGAATTGTCGCTTAGGTGTTTTTGAATTTGATTTTTGTAAATTGTCTGATTGCATAGTTGAATAAGAAATATTTTGCATGATTTGAACTGATTCTAAGGCCCTACAATGGTTTTTGAGGAACTCTGTAAGGTTTTCGTAGGTAGGAAGCTCCATTTTACTATATTCTATCTCAAAAGAAGTTCGTATTGAGGTAGTTAAACGCGAAAGAAGCATGTTGAAAAGTATGAAATCCCAATGTTGAGTTGGAAAACCTAATAACTCTAAAGCAGAGATATTTTCATTAAAACTATCGAGTAAAGTTCTAAGATCCTTGGAAGAGCAATTATTTTTTAAGGGAACCGTACTATTTACGGTGTTCCAGTAGCTTGTTGCCAAAAGTCTTTTGTTTTGGTATCGATCTACTAGTGTTTGAAAAGCAATATTGTAATTATTATCATTAATAGGCAAGTGTTTTATTAAACTGAGTGGTTCACCTCTTAAATATGAAATTAAATGTCTAAATTTCCTTACTGGAGGCATATTAGTGTTGTGCACTAATGAGCAAAACATATCATAAAAAGTGACCCACTTAAATAAAGTGCCATCGTAACATGGGACATCCAATTTTAATAGATCTTTGTATTCATGACTGTTTGTTTGATTTTGAAGAGATACAAAATTGCCTTGTAAAATATTTTGTTCTGGAAAAAGTTGATTGAAAATACTTTTAGTTTGAAAATAAAAATTGTCCGTGTCTTCTCGTACCTTGTCTTGCACTTTGTATTCGTCATCGTTCTCCACTAGGCTAATGACGTCATTGTGCAGTTTTTTAAACTCATCATAAAATTCTTCCAAGTTCTCATACCTTGTTTTGAAAATAGAATTTACATTTGAATCAGTTTGAGCCTTTATAGCTGCTGTGTATGTTTCGGTAATCCGCGTAACATAAACTGTACGTTTTTGCACTGCCTTATCCAGGCCGGTTTTAGTCATTTTAATTGTTTAATTAGTAATAAGTATTATCACTGAACACTAAAACGTTTTTCACAATTTCTTATTATTTTATTTTATTTTGTACACAAAGTTTTTTATTTTTACCTTCGTTCACTCGCCCGTAGGTAAACAAAAAACAGTTGTTTTTGTCGACCGCGACCTTTAAATTTAAACTGCAGACAAATCGATAAAATTTTTAAACATGTGTTAGGAAAGGCGTGTCGCTTCGTCACTGATAAAGCCTGCCCCTTTTGGGTTGGTCCTTAATGGCGTCGTAAAATTTTTAGATTTTTGGTTTTTGAAGAATTAATTTTGATTTTTGTTGTATTTTTTTTTGAATATTTGGATCGATGGACCATAAAAATGTATGCACAAGACACACACCCTTTCGATAGCTTTAGGCACTGGTTAAACTTTTAACGCATTAAGGATAAAAATGGAAACTAACGCGAGAACCATACAAAATGTCGATTGACACCTACCTTGTGGTCTCGGCGGTACAAATTCCATTCACTGGGCGCCCAGGCTTCTACCAGAGTTCTTGAGTTGATCGAAATCACTGTGAGGAGTTGAGGTAACGGATTGAAATGATTTTAGAATTGATTGGCACTAATTGTAATTGATTGAATTGTAGTTTTGGAAAAACCGAGTAAAACACGCCGGTTTCAATATGGAGGCTACGATGATCTCTCTCTCATCGTGCCGGTGGGTTGCGCACTTTCTATCCGCGCACTTTGCGGTGTCACGTGACAACCTGTATGGCTCAGTGCAACGGAATAATTAATATTTAGGAAAATTAACTAAGTATTATTTGTCTTGCACGTACACTTTTAATTCAATGAATTTTTTTAATTAAAAGAACTATGAATTTGAGAAAAAATTAAACAAAAACGTTTGTTTTTAGCACTACCAAGACCTAAAGAGATATCTAAAAATAAATATATATTTAATTTTTACTACTGTCAAACACCCTATTGGTTTAGGTAGCTTAACCAAACTCCGTCAAATTCGCAATGGCAGAGGCTGTCAGTGGTTGTTATTTTTGTTGGAAAATACAGTAAATCTTGGACTTTCTCTACTCTAATGGAAAGAGTAATGTTTTAAGACCCTGAACAGTTTCTGACAGTTAGATTTTATCCCAAATTTAATTTAAAAAACCAGCAAAAACGCAAATAAACAAAAACAGCGGTTTGCAACCACCTGACATTTCTAAACCAGAGAACGAAATGTCAATGGTTAAAATGACCGCAGTTTCGATCAGGGCTATCAAAACGGACGGGCCACGATCCTCCACTTTGTTGATGTCACATCCGGGGCTGATTTTTTTTTTGATGGTCACGTTACGACACAGCTGATTGTCTTTAAAATATTGAAGTTGGAATGACGGTTCACGAATATTTGATTTTTTTTAAATAAAGCCGATTTTGAGATTGATTTTACTATATTCTTGCAGAACAATTTTTTTTAAATGTATAGTGAATTTTTCAGAGCCGCTTCTTTAGCTCACACTAAAATGAAATTTAAAGCAGAAGCGAATGTGACAAACACAGATGACAAAGTCATATACATGTCAAATATAACAGTTAGCATGCGGTACATGGCGGGTAATTTAAATTTAAAATAAGAAATGCTAAATCTTGAAGATTATAACCTTTTAATCATCTTACATCCTTACAAAAGTTTGGTGGAATATCGGGAAGGTGTCTGAGAATATTTCACTGACATTTCGCGGAAATCTGTAGTGCCATTTTGAAAATATCATAAAAAACGTCTGACCTCCCATAAGACCCAATGTAAAAGTCAGCCCCCGGAGAACAGCTGATTTTTTCAGGGTCGTGGCCTGTATTTTTTTGTGGGCCTTGTTTCGATTTGCGGCTTTTACTTTGGTCAAATCCAATCCGTCAATATTCTATAATCCCTGTCTACTGCTCGTAGAATTATTGCTGCATACTTCTGCTTGCATTGAAACTTGCCTCTCGGAAGAAAGGTGATATATTCTAAGGGAGATTCTGCTTCATTTTGTTTTCGGTTTTCTTAATAAAATCAACTTTGCTATGATTCCTGTAAAAAAAATGTTTTGTTATTCTCAACTTTGAAAAAAAGGAGGGGGGTGGTACCCTAAAAACTCGATTTAAAAACAAGGTTAGCCCACTTTTTCGATGTTGGTTATCTTCTTTTTAAAACGTATATTTTGGTTTTCCTGTAAACCAAGTCTGACGGACTACTTGCTCGCAATGTTTATAGTGTTTTTTTAATGTGTTTTTTCTTAAAAATGCGTTAGGATGGGGGAAGGAGTGGTCAAAAACGGCCTATTAAGACCTCAGGAATATTTTGTAAGTGCAGGCCTTTTAGAGACACCCGTCACCCTGTCCCTGTTTACAATACCTTGCTAGAAAATATAATAGCGTAAATCTATTATGAATTTGTTTCTATTACTTATTATTAGTTATAATTAATATAAAGTTTAATAAAAATTCACTTACCTTTAATTAAATACACTCAACAACGGACACAAAACACTTTGTAAAGTAAAACATAACCTGTCAACCTAAATTGCAAAATAATGAAAAGGAATGTGAGGGCAATGAATAGTAATGAATATCAATGAATAAAAATGCCACAGTAGTGAATATTAATGCCAAGTAATGAAAAGTAGTGAAAAGTAATGAAAAGTAATGAAAAGTAATGACAAGTAATGAAAAATAATGCCAAATAATGAAAAACTGTCATTAGTCAAATCTAATCAGCTCGTTACAGTGTCGAACACTTCGGTTACGGACAGCCATACACACACACACATACACAGGCAGACGTCACGCCGATATTGCTAAGATATGTTCAAATATAACCAAATAACCTCAAACACAATTTTTTCGTCGAAAATAATACTGTCTCTAGCCATATTGCTACATCGGCTAGGAAGATAATAATAATTATAAATATTTAAAACATCTTTAAATAAACAAAAATATTTCTAAAGTTATTCACAAATACGCCTTTTTTGCCCTTCCGGTAAACTAACCAATTTTTTCATTTTAAAAATCTGAGAATATATGTATGACTAGTTACCTCATAAGCTTCAGACGCTTCTTGGAACTTTTTCTGTGCCTCTGGATCATTCTTATTGACATCTGGATGATATTTCTTTGCCATTTTGTAGTATGCCTTTTTGATTTCTGAAGAGGAAGCATTGCGGCCAACCCCAAGAACTTCATAGTAGTCTTTTCTGGCTGCATTGAATTGGGAAGTGTTATGGAAACTTCTTTGGTTTGTATTCTTTGCTGTTACCCCTGTTAAAGCAAAAATATAGGCTCATAGTCAAAATGAAAAATAACAATATGCAACTAATAAATATTAAAATGTACACAAAAATTAGAACAAATATTTATCTAGCTTTTCATGAACCAAAATAAGGGGATTTTTCAGCTCTTACAAAGCTATGTCTTTTTATTAGCCTCTCCAGCTTAAGTTCAATTTTATTTGGTATTAGGCCATATTGTAAATATCTTTTACAAAGAAAATTCTCCACAGCTCTAATTTTGCAAACTTCACATGAAATATACACTATTTTTTCAAAAAATCTTTTCATGGGCAAGAAAATATACCTATATATACCTATAAGTATAATCAGTGTTTTTTGGAATAAGTTCAGGGTATCCCGAGGGGTGGTGAGCTGCCCAGCGTAGGAATACAGATTTTTCTACAGGACCCCACAGGACCTTAAAGGACTGCCAAAGGACCCCACAGGACTATACAGGACTTCCACAGGACTCCACAGGACTATACAGTACTTCCACAGGACTCTACAGAACTTTAACAGGACTCTACAGGACCCCGAAGGTACTGGCGCCTAAGTGGTGCCCTACGCATGATTAAGTGACCGGCAAAGGCAAAGCGGCTCTCTAAAGAAAACGAGAGTTAAAACATGATGACCTTTTTTTTTATGGGCGTTTTTCAGCCACAGGACTATACAGGACCCCACAGGCAGGCAGGCCTATACAGGACTCTACAGGACATGTACAGGACTATACAGGACACTACAGGACCAAAAATTTATTAAAGTTCTGTAGGACAGTGTACAAATTTGGTTCAGCTATCACCCCTCGGGGTATCCCTAAATAATTTCACAGTTCTTAATCTAAAAACTGACAAATTAATAAAAACTATCTTATAAATAGTTTTGATCGTGTCAAAAACAGCCAACGATTAACGCTATTTGACACTGTTGAGATTTGAACATCACATGTAGTTAATGGCTTCCGTGGAACGCCGCAAACTCACGGACGGTTAACATAAGAATTTTGACGTATGTTCAACGTGCGCAATTGTGTTTTAGCGAGCTTCTATTACATTCCACGCCAATTCGATTCGACTGACGCTCGCTGAACAGTTCACTGACCGCTGTGTTGTTGATCCATTCTTGTAGGTGCTTTTAAACAAGGTACCGAATCTAACTTTGTCTTAACATACCCAACCTTTTTAAAATAGATATGGTGGGTAGGTTTCTTGGTAAACTATTTGATTTTAAAAATTAAAAACCATAGGTTTCGTCTCTAACCCATTTATTTTACATAGGGGAAGGTGGGGGAATAAGAAACTGGGTAATAGCTACTCAACACAAGATACGATTCTTCCACTAAAATATTAAAAAAGTTCTGACACTTTAGTGATCTTTTTTAAACATATTTTTTACAAGCAAACCTTTTCAGATATTTTAAAAAAACACTTTATTTGCAGTATGTATTGTTTCAAATTTTGCTTGTCATAAACAAGTATTTCAGAATGGAAATGTTTCTTATTACCCTATCGCTCTCACTACCGTGGATAATAAGGAAAATCTTAATGGGACAATAAGAAATATATTATTTCGAATTGCAGATTGATTTAAGTAGTGAAGTAGCCTTCAAATTTGACAAAAGTGATTTATGTTAAGCTTTAGAAATGGCAAGTTGCAGAAATATTAAATCAGGCATCTAACGCAAATAGTCCACAGAACTGTGTGCATTTTCTACATGTAATTCCTCAAACAATCAGAAATCTACCACTAAAATCTTTCAAAGTCAGACTAAAACTAATATTGCTCCAGAATCCCTTTTATTCATTTAAAGAATTTTCAAATCACAAATTTGAAACTTGAATGTTTCTATGTTAGTGTGCTGTTAAGATTTTTATTTAATTAAATTTTTACTATACTATTTTACTACTATTTAAAAAAAAACTAACCTGTTTAAACATTGTTAGGTATATGTAAAACACCAATAAATTTTTAAGTAAGAGATACGAGTTTGTTTAAATGAGAAAAAAGTTGCGCTATTCTCAGCCCAATCAGGTGCTGTATCAATATTAGATATCTACAGGAGCTCCTAAAATATCGAGCAAAAACTAAAAATTGTGTTTTTCAGAGATATCCAGAAAGACGACAACCAGGTTTGTCAATCTTCAGAATACTTTTTATATATAATAATTTAATTGAATATGGTTCCTTTAAAAAACAAAATCGTAATCGACAACCTGATGAAAATCATTGACAATCCTCGCATCTCCCTTCATAAACTGGAAAATAATGTTGAAGTACCCAAATCAACTGCACAAAGAATTCTTAAATAATTTAAGTATCATCCATATGCAACACATATTAGTCAAGCACTCCGAGATGGTGACTTAGAAAGAAGAACCTTGTTTTGCAATTGGTTCATACAAAAATCGCAAGAAAACCCTCAATTTCCGCATAAGGTTCTGTGGTCCAATGAAAGCAGGTTTACAAACTGCGGGTGTTTAACAGACATAACTATTTGTACTGTACTATGGCTAGGAAAATGGACACATACTATTTAACATTTTTCATAATAATTTGATGGCACCTCGATATCTAGAAATTCTACAAAATTATGTTGACCAAATTTTAGAAAATTTGCCGGACGTTACGCCTGTTGACTTTTGTATTTGGGGATACTTAAAGGATAAAGTTTATTATACTACTCATAATATGATAGAAGAACTTGAGGCAACCGTTGTTCAAGCCATAGAAGAAATTCCTGAACAAATGGTTAAAGATGCATGCATGTCTCTAATTTATCGATCCAGGATTTGCATGAATAACAACGGTGGAATTTTCGAACATTTGCTAATTCAATGCTTTGTTATCGGTTTTTAGTTTTATTTTAAATTAAATAATAAACTTTTGTTTCAGAAATAAAACATAGATTTTAAAAAATTGTATTATTTCTTAGTCAGAGAAAAATGAAAAAATAAGGGGTTTAAAAATTTGCATATAAATCAATTTTTAATAAATTCACATTTTTCATCATCCAAAAATCTTATTATACATGGTTGAAAGGCTTCTTTTATGCTCTATTTACTGAAGTATAAATTCAATATGGCGGTCATAAGAAATAACAAAGTTGGCTATAGTTTCAAAAAAACTAGAAGGCCTAGATATTGTTAACACCATTCAATTGGCCATAGTTGCTTATACAAAACTACCAAAATTCATTACATTTGTTTGCAAGACAGCAGCAATATTACAATTTTTCAAAAAACACAATTTTTAGTTTCTTCTCGATATTTTAAAAACCCCTTTAGATATTTTTAATTTTGATATAGCATCTGATTGGGCTTAGAATAGCTGAACTTTTTTCTCATTTAAACAACTCGTATCTCTTACCGTTTCCGAAATCCCTATGTAGTTGCTTTCATTTGGGACACCCTGTAGAGAGGATTGTAGAGATGCATTCAGAAATCAATAAATTTTTACATTTCCCTCACTCTATATTTTTTCACTGCCCTTGCTATATGAAGTCTCATTTGAAACACACAACAATACTCATAATTATAATATGCAAGGTAAATATAATGTAAGATCAATCAATAATGGATTAAAAAGATGCCAAAATTCAACAAAGTACTGGTGTTTCTGTTTTATAAATGTGCTGTCCTCAAACCAGAAATCTACAACTAAAATCTTTCAAAGTCAAAATTAAACAAATATTGCTCCAGAATGACTTCTACTCGTTTGAAGAGTTTTTAAATCACAAAGTTGAAACTTGAATGTTTAGGGTTATTATTTGAATTTAAAGTGTCGTGTTAAGATTTTAATTTAAGTAAATTTTTACTATACTATTTTACTAGGTTCTATTTAAAGAAAAAAAACTGACCTGTGTAAACATTGTTATATGTAAAGCACCAATAAATTTTTACTATTTTTACTATTTACTACAAAAACTGCCTCTATTTGGTGTTCCTTAAAACGGTGTTTCTTATAGTGTATTTTTAATCTTAAAGAGAAAACCCAGATAAAATAGATGTATATAGATTTTTTTTTAGATATTAATCATTATTTTTGTTAAGTGGTGATCCAGAACCATATGTTTATCATCACTTGATTATTTTGGTGTGTGATTTTGAAGAATTAAGCTAATACCCTCTGAAATAACTCTCCCACCAAAATTCTTAGTTAAGAGGCATTTACAATCATAAGGTACAGTTTCTCTAATCAGTGCTTATAGCTCTGGCTTTGAGAATTTAAGTTTAAAACACTTGAAACAGAGGGCTAGGAAACTCCAAAATTTGTACAACTATTTCTCACAATCTTTACACAATCCCTCCCAATCACTCACAATCTGTCACAATCTTACCACAATCCTTCACAATCCCTCACAATCTTACCACAATCCTTCACAATCCCTCACAATCTTCACACAATCCATCCCAATCACTCACAATCCTTCATCCCACAATCTTTACACAGTCTGTCCCAATCACTCACTCACAATCTGTCACAATCTTACCACAACCCCTCACCACCCCTCACAACCTTTCACAATCTTACCACAGTCCTTCACAATCCCTCGCAAAGGAAACTATAGACATGATGACTTTTTTTTTTTTGGTCACAAGAATTTTTGATGAGGTGTCACCCCCCCGCCCCTTCCGGCACGATCCACCGCTGCACAGTCCTCCACAATCCCTTGCAATCCCTCACAATCTTACCACAATCCCTCACAATCTTTACAAAAGATTGTGGGTTTTCACAATCGGTGTACACATTTTGGGTTAGCTGTTCACCCCTCGCCTCTCCATTATTAGCCATCATCCCACCCCTTGCTTGAGACCTTTTCAAGTGCTGGACTGCTCGGTTATTAGTTCTCTTATTTAAATGCAAGAATCAAACAAAGAGCACTTAACCAAAAACCATCACAAAATCATGCATTTTCAATGTTATACTAACCATTATTAAGCCTGCTCCAAAGGTAGGGTATCTTTGGTTAAAAAACAATGGTTGGTTAAGTGCTGTCTGTTTGTTTCTTGCATTTAAACAAAGAGAACTCATAACCAAACGGTCCACCGCAATAGACCACTTGAAAAGGTCTTTGGTTTGTTGGTGGAAATAAATTGAATTGCAAACCAATCAAATAAAACTGAAACTTAAAAAACACTTATATAGAAATATTAGCATTACATACATATACAGCCGAACCTCTCTAACTCAAACATCTCTCAAATCAAATCAAATTATGCTTTATTGTCAAAAAAGTAGAGTTTTACAGACAAAGCAAAAAATGGTCCTTAATTGTAAATATAAGATAAACACTTGCTTACAAGTCTAAGTTGAGGTACGGAATAGTCATTTAAAATACTGTAACAGTCTATAAATTTCGCGATATTTATATTTTTTTTTAAATATTTCTCCCATGCTCTCTCTTTCCACCTATCACACCTATTCACTTACTATTATCGAAATACAACGAAATTCTTTGACCATTAAATTAAAACATGTTAAAATATGTTAAAACATGTTAAAATATGTTAAAACACGTAAAAACATGTTAAAATATGTCAAATCATGTTAAAATATGTTAAAACGTCAAAATATGTTAAAAATAAAATATGTTAAAGTTAGATATAAAACACAAGAAACAACAAACAGAACAATCTGATACATACACAAGTAAAATAACAAATTTAAATGTTTAAATATATTTGTCAATTATCCTATAACTGGTTCTCGAAAAATTCATTAAGACTATAATATGCCTTCTCCAATAGCAAATCTTTTACCTTAACCCTAAATATTTTTTCCGAGTGAATGCTTTTCAGTCTATTTGGAAGCTTATTAAAAATTTTAATACTGCGGTAGATTATCGAGTTTTGGGTTAATTGAGACCTAGGAATAGGCAGTGGTATGCTGTTATATTCTTGACTCCTTGTTTGGTAGGTTTGTTCAAATGTGTGATTTTTAAATTTTTTATAAATCAGCACCACTGTTTCTAGTATAAAAAGGCAACAAAGAGTTAATATTTTTTCTCTCATAAACAAAGGCCTACAATGGTCTCTGATTTTTGCTCCGCAAATATATCTGATGCATCTTTTTTGAATTACAAACACAGATCTGAACAAATACTGACTGCAATTCCCCCAAAAGGCTATTCCATAGCGCAAATGAGAATCAACAAGGGCGTAATAAGTTGTTTTGGCCATTTCACAACCAAGTTCGAAAAATGTTTGTCTAACGGCGTAACTACCTATCGATATTTTTTTATTAAGATAGGGAATATGCGAGGAGAATTTTAACCTATTGTCTATATACATTCCTAAAAATTTAGTATTTTCATCCTGAGTTATTCTTTGGTTGGAAACAGTTAGGTCATCAAAAGAAAATTTAAAACTGAGGACTTTTGTTTTATCTATGTTAAAACAGAGAAAGTTTGCATCACACCACTCTTTAATTCGTTGTATGTCCTCTTGCACTATTTCTTTTAATATTGTTTCGTTTTTATGATGCCATAAAATTGTAGTGTCGTCAGCAAAAAGTGTTAGAGTACCCCTTATACCTATTAAAGTTAAGTCGTTAATATATAACAAAAATAACAGTGGGCCCAAAACAGAACCTTGAGGCACACCAAAGTTAATTTTGGATAAAGAAGAGACACAACCACCATTTCGAATCATCTGATATCTTCCAGTCAAGTATGAGTGAAAAAAACGCTGCGAGACTCCTCTAAACCCATATCTCTCCAACTTTTTTAAAAGCAGGTCGTGACTGACACAGTCGAAGGCCTTTTGAAAGTCGCAGAATACTGCAGCTGCAGCTTCTTTATCATTAAGTCTAAAATATAGACTTTCCAAAAAAGAGAACAAAGCATCGTTAGTACTCCTTCCGCTCTGGAAACCAAATTGATTAGTGCTAAGGATACTATGTTTTTTAAGAAAATTGGTCATTCTAACCTTTACCAGTTTTTCAATAATTTTAGATAGAGTATCCAACAGTGAGATAGGTCTGAAATTAGTGGGCTTGTCAAATGATCCCGATTTATGAAGAGGAACAACTACGGCTATTTTGATGACATCTGGAAATTCACCCTTTAAGAAACATGAGTTGATAGCAACAACAAGAGCATCCAACGTTCTGTTATCCAAATTTTGAAAAATTTTTATGTTCATTTCATCTTGACCGGAAGAATAAACGTTTTTTATTTCATTTATTGTGTTTTTTAATTCCAATCTATCTGTGATGCCTAGATTAAAGTTTTCATTGATAACGATGTTATTTAAGTTATCCATAGGATTGATTACTGGTCTTAATTCGGCTGTAAGTTTTTGGGCAACAGTGCAATAAAATTGATTTAAAACATTGACATCGATATTTGCTGATTGTTTGGAAGAATTATTTTTGCCTCTAAAGTCATTGACTATTGCCCAAGCTTCCTTTAGCTTTATTTTTCGCATTTGATATTTTGTTTAAGTAAAAGTTTCTTTTAGCGACCCTTATAATTTTTTTGTACAATTTGCGATATTTTTTGTAATAGTTAGTTATAAAATTATTATTAATATGCTTGCAGATTTTATGCAAGGAGCACAGATTTTGACTTGAAGTTTTGATTCCTTTAATCATCCAAGATTTTTTCTTATTACGTGATCTCATTCTCACCAATGGAAAGCAACTATTAAACAGTGTTTGAAGAAATGAATGAAAGGAATCGACAGGTTTGTCCGACACCAGCACAGAATGCCAATCAACCGTTGTTAATTTTTCTCTAAAATTTTGAAAGTTTCTTCCCGAAAAAATTCTTTTTAGTTGGGCTGGAGTTTTTTTAGTTTGGGTTCTAAGAGGAACGCTTGCTAGTAAAGCTTCGTGGTCGGAAAGATCTGTCGAAATAACAACACACTCACTGCCATCCCCATCGAAGTTACTACAAAAATAATCGATAGTCGTCGCTGTTACATTTGTTATTCTAGTTGGAGATTGAACTAACATATTTAAACCATATGACGTAAGTAAATTTGGTAAATTTTGGTTTGATGTCGAAGATTCGTTACCAAAGTCAATGTTAAAGTCTCCACCCAGAATAACTTTGCTATTTTTAGGTAGATCAAGTAATACAGTTTCAAGATCTATGAGGAAATTTTCTACATTGGAATCTGGAGATCTGTAAACGCACAAAATATATAAATTGTATTTTTTACCTAAGGCGACCGATAACTCAAATTCGCCATCTTTACATAAATGGTCGTACTTGTCGATTACTTCCAATTGGTTCAACTGAGAGAAGTATTCACTTATGAAAATCGCTGTTCCCCCAAAACCCTTATTTACTGTTCTACAATACTGAGAGACACAAAAGTAACCTGGAATATTACATGGCTCCGAAGGGTTTAGCCAGTGCTCAGTTATCATCATTATCTCCGGATTTTGGTGACACTCAAGAAACACGCACAATTCATCAACTTTATTATGCAACGAGTGAATGTTAAGCACTAAAGCCATCACACTAAAGTTTTTTGGATTTAAGATATTGTTGTGGTTTCTCGAGAAGGATTGACTAAAAAATTTGATTGTTCTGCATTAACAACGTCAACACGATCCACACGAGTAAGATCAATAAAAGATACGGAAGATCGAACTGAAGACGCATCTTGATCAAAGTCGGTTAAATTATTATCAATTAGAGGTATTTGTTTTAAAGACGAAAATTTATCTGTCGACTTAAAAACACTAACTGCATTAAACAAAAGCATAGAAATTTTTGATAAACCCTTACTATTGAGAAAAATGCTCCTTGATACATAATCAGAGTATCGTAGTTTATCATATAGGTCAAAATAGTCAATACTTATTGAGAAATGTCGTAGTTTAGAAGTGTAGGTGATGAGTTGATTGTTGACCACTTGAACGTTTTTATAAGGTGTACCGTCTTCGTGTTTAGCAGGCATAGTACATAATAATAGGTTGGTATAAAAACAATGATTTGCTAATTTGGTTATTTCATTTAGTTTAATATTATGATTGTTGATTCCTGCCAGTACTATCACAAAATCATTGCTTGTAAGGTTTTTAAAATGTGAACTCTCACTTGTTACGCTGCTAAACAAGGCATTAGGTTTACATATTAGTTGAACATTAAAAAGATGTGAGAATCGATGTGCTAGATGTGGGTATAAGTATTTCCCATATTCATCTGTAAGAAATATAATTTTGTTTTTATTTACTTTATTACTGAGGACTTTTTTATAATTTCACCATTATTATTTGTTTTATTGTATACCTTATCTAAACTATTACTTTTTTTGTTGTTATCATTAACTATTGAACTGTCATTATCATTGTTTATTTTTGCTTCAACGTTAGATTGTTTTCCCTGTTCAAAATTTTTGTTTTCATAGGTAACATCACATTGTATTATGGCATCCTTCAATTGAATATCCCTGCTTTCAAATTTTTTATTTCTAAGTAAATAAAGCTGATGTTGTGCCTCTTTATAATCTTTAATGTATACTTCGTTGTCCAATGTTAAAGCTTTTATTGTGTTTAACATGTCATTTTTAATAGTAATTATTTCCTGCAGTTCATTCTCTAACTTAGAATTCATTAGGTTGCATTCTTCGATCCGCCCATATAGTTCTTTTATCTTTTTTGTCAACGTCATGTTTTCCTTATTTAGTGCATACATATTAGCCTTCCGCTCATCAAGTTCGACGTTTTGTCTTTTAATTTCTTTCTGAAAATTTTCTTCCGCTGCAAATACTTCATCTTCGAAGTCCATGGTACATCTTTTTTTTCTTTTTAAGCAATCTTCAATTTCACCCTTTTCAAGCTTTAATTTTTGATATTCTTCAGTCAAGTCAATTACGTGATTATTTTTATCTATAACTTCACCCTCAAGTCTTTCCATTTCTGTCCTTAGGGTCCTATTTTCAACTTCAAATTTATCTAGCTGCTTAATAATTGTCCGGGACTTTTCTTGTGCTCATTCACCACAAAAATAAGGCACTTTGCGTGATACAGTCTGTATAAAGCGAACTTCTGTAGTCCCCCATTTTTCACATTTTCTACATAATATAGTTTTGCAACCATCACACGGATAACCAAACAAATCGTCATTTCCATCTTTAATTCTAAAAACACAATCTGAAAGGCACTTAGAGCATATGCCAGTGGTTGGTAATTTTTGAGACATGGTCCCTAAATATTTTAAGTTTAATTTGTAATCCCAGTAATTTTTGCTTTAAAGCAGGTGCTGTCCATTGTTTATAAGTGCAAAGGCGGTATGAAAGTAGCACCTACAACTGCTATACAAAGGTACCATCAATAGTAGTGACCGCCGCGCTCGGTTAAACCGATTGGTTCTGCGAGGAAAACTCGTACCCTACTTTCGAGGCTAAGGTTCTCGCGTTTGTGATAGACCAGACACTTTTTTTATTTATTTGAACTGATAAAGTATTTGAATAATAGATTTTTAGCAATAATACTTCACTTAAGTTCACCAGCTATATTGCAAAAGCTTCTCTAATTACAGATATTACAGCACCGATAGTTTTTAAAATTTTATTATATTTTAAACTCACTAATTAAGACGAAAAAACTAACACTACTTTAATTTTGTGTTGACAGGTTCAGTGCCCGCTCTACTACAAACTTCTCTATAACTCGAACCATTTAAGTGGTCCCTGCACTTTTTATATGAATTAACCCTCCTTAACTTGAATTTCTATAAGTCAAACTCTCCATACCTCAAACTGTTTTGGTTGTCCCTTTAAGTTCGATTTATAGAGGTTCGACTGTAGTGAGGATTGCCATTAGAGCTCTAGGGGCTCCAACTGAACCTTGATCTATTAGATAAAAGAAAAACTTACCATGTGAAAAATGGGATAAAACAACATGACAGCTTTTAACTGGCTGATTTCTAGGACTCCAGTGGAAGTACCTGGCTGACCGATTCAATTGGGGCCCCGCTTGCACGTAAATTTGCCAACAGTTTATTTTGCCGAGGAGGTTCCTCGCTGTGGTCGCCATCCTACATTATTTTTTTTAAAAAGAAATTTGTCAATCTTTTGACATTTGATCGACCGCTGTCGAAAAATTCGAGAAAATGCAACATTGTCAAATGTTAATTTTTAAGCTTAAACGTTACCCACGAGAATGCAAGGCCTAACAACAAATTGAGGGGGTAGACTGACGATGGCATGCTAGCCAAGAAGAGCATGTGTTTGCTCTTTTCGGATGCTAGCCTATATGTGTTTGGGAGTAAATCCGGTAAATTTAAAATTTATAAAAAAATATATAATTTTCAATAATTTTTGTTTAAAATAGGAACTTTCCAATTTGTTTTCAATTTTAGATATTTGATATACCTAGGAACCTATTTGTCTGGGCTAATTATACAATTTTTTATAAACTAAATGTATCTCAGTCTACGACCACACTTATTGTAATAAAGCAACATCAAAACACAGCAAACTTAGGCCTCAATTACCCACCATTTAAGTACAAATTTAGTATTAATTTTATATATAATGTTCATACCGACAGCAAAACTTTGTTCCTTGTACGTACAGTGGACGAAGTCATCGGACGTCTGTCCGAGATATGTACATTTTAGGTCCATTTTCGATCAAAAAAATCCAATGGATCAGTGGCGTGCCAAAGGGGATTGGAACGAGACAGCTGCCTTACGCAATCAAAGCAAGTAACCAAATCAAGCATTTGGGTCTAATTATAGATGATAGTTGTTGGAATGGTCATATAGAAAGCTTGACAAAGAAACTTCTACCAATGATTTTATTAACATACAAATGCAGAACATATTTATCTAAAAAGACTAAATCTATGATACCAATACCAATCTAGGGGATGTGTTATAAAAGTAGCTTTTCGAAAATGCAAATTTTACAAGACAAAATTTTAAAAATTTTATTTAATTTCAATAGATTAACATACCGAAATCATTTATAATAAATTAAATATGTATAAATTAGACAGTTTACTAAAAATTGAAAAATGTAAATTCATTTATAAAATTTTAAATGATCTTCAAAAATCTAACATTGAACTCACATTTTCTCGACAAATTCACAACCATCAAACAAAATCAAATAATTACATTTATTGTAACTACACCAGAAATAATCTTGGCCTGTTTAATCCTATAGTAAATGCATCCAAAACCTTTAACAGTTTAAAACAAAAAATAAAATGAATAAACAAAATTGACCTGTTTGTAACCAAAATTAGGGCCTATTTTTTAAATTAGTACAAATTAGAGGACATTTATTATAAGTAAAAATTAATACTTTTGTTAGCACCCTTTCATATTTAGTTAAGGTAGATATAAGTAAAAATTTATACTTTTTTAGCACCCTTTAATATATTTAGTTAAGTTTTACATTAACAAACGAAAACGACAAATTTTAATATTATATATTTAAGTACCTACTTATGTATTTTAAGGCTATGCATTGCAAGTGTCGTATTAACTTGTTTTAAGTTTTTTGTAGCAATTTGCTAGTTAGATTGGATCTCATACCAAAAATAACATCATAGATTAGCTTAGTTAAAATTTAATGCTAATGTTTCTATATAAGTGTTTTTTTTCTTAGGTTTTAGTTTTATTTGATTGGGTTGCAATTTTGTTTTTTTACGACCAACAAACCAAATGTTTTTACTCAAATTCTCAAGGCCTGAGCTATATATATATCAGCACTGATTAGAGAAACTGTACCTTATGAATGTAACTGTTGATTTTTTATTAATAAAGTTAAAAAAAAAACACTTTCAGAGGGCAACCAAGTTTTAACATTTTCAAAATTTTGTCGCTCCCTAAAAAATTAAATACTGTTCAATTAAAAGGTTAAGGTAACTTATGTGATGCAAAAGAAACTGAGGTATGTGAAAGTGATAGATGAGTTTGCATAGAAAATGGTCGAGGGTCCCAAAACTTTTGGGCAAGTTACTTTTACATATGCTTAAGTAATTAATAAATGGTTTTTAATTGCATTTGGATTTTTAAAAAAGCGTTATTGTGAGCAGGTTTATGTTATATATACCATAACTAGGTATGCATATTTTAATAAATGTACATATTATTTAACCGTAGTTCAGTTGGAATATTTGCAAATAAAATTTGATTGATATACTTATTAGTTATAATTTTCATAATATCTGCAAAATGTTTTCCACAACGCTATTTTTACGGAAATGCATTTCAATTTTACTACATTTTCCTGTCGCGCAATTGTTTTCAATTTTGCGGTAGTTTTTTTATATTTATATTTTATATACCATTTTTGCCGAAAAGAACTTAATTTTTTAGAAATTTTCGCCTGCGTCGCTATTTCTTTCGATATACCTAGGAAAAAATTTAGCGAAGCTATTCCTTTCGAAAAATAGTTAATTCTTCTAAAATTTTCGCAATTTTTTTTATTAGTTTTTTAATTTTGAAATTCTTTTATTTCTTGTTGCGTGCTAAGCCATCTCACAGCTCCTTCGGTAGTTATATTTTTAGTATTCTTTAGGTATTAAACTTGATGCTCAAGCTCCGCCAAAGTGGCCTGGCTAGTTGTGCCCCAGGTGGGAAAGTATTAGAAATATTCAAATTTTTTTTAAAGAAATCATTATAATTATATAATGTCGGACAGGCGCATAGTGCCTTGAAAATCTAAACACTGGGCACATTTAATACCAAGGCGAGAATGATTTAGCCCGAGCGTAGGTCTTCTCAAAGTTTCGTGTGTTGTGTCACAAATATACTTTTTGGTTTAGGATTAAAAGTACAATTTGTGTATAAAACGAATTCTAGTTCCTAGTGTGCAGAGAGTACGATTGCACGAAATCTATGCTTTTAAATCAGACGCAGCAGTTTTTCCCTTTGGCTCAGGCAACCAAAAAGTTTCCAATTCCAATCTATTATGTTTGACTCTGCCTTCATGGGCAATTTGCCAGCTCTATGCGGCGGACTTTGGGATTGTCTCACTGGAAGTCACCCAGAGCCCAATGTTGATTCTGTATCACAATTTAATTCAAACTTTATTCTTTGTTTCCTGAGAAACGTTTCCATCTGTTTTATCTAATCTTGTATTTTTTCTTTATTCTTTTTTGTTCTCTATTTCTTGCTTCCTGTGAAACAGCTCTTTTTTCTGTCATCCAGGTCTTTATTCGTTGCTTCTTTTTGTTTATTCTTTTGCTCTTTTCCCTTTGGCTCAGACAACCAAAAAGTTAAGCACGGACCTGAAGGTATGTCGATTTTATTGCCGAACGTTCCTACAACGGACGTTCAGTTGACATACCATGGACGTCTTAGATAGGCCGTATTATCAGATACGTCCAACAGTGAACATAAATACAACGTATAATGTACGTACAATTTATGTTAAGAACTACGTTTAGTACACGTAAAATTTGTTAAAAAATTGTGTTAATTTATTATTAATAAATTTTAATTCTAAACGTCTCTACGAATATCGATAAAATGTTGATTGCTGCGCCACCTATTGGTACGTCCTATGTACGTACAGTTCAGTACGTACATGGGACGTCCCAGGACATACCGATGTAAAATGGATGTAAAATTTAAATACCTGAGACAAAATGTGCTGTATGGGTACATACAGGGTGATTCACTATATTTTGAACCTCCGGTCAGTGCCTTTAATATCAATGAGAGAAAAACAGTTTAAATATAAAAGGTTTATAGTTGATTAACAGCCCTCCAACGCATATCACAGATGTTGTCAAATGTCATAAGTTCCAAATCCGTCTTTTCTTTCTGATTTCAGAAATGTATAATA
Source organism: Aspidapion aeneum (assembly GCA_963576565.1). Classification (NCBI taxonomy): domain Eukaryota; kingdom Metazoa; phylum Arthropoda; class Insecta; order Coleoptera; family Brentidae; genus Aspidapion; species Aspidapion aeneum. Next base: position 125,703,764 of record OY755039.1, read on the forward strand.
TGCCCATACTGCTAAAATATACCGCATTATTTTTCCACTAAGATCCTATACACTTCAAATTTATTTGGTTTTACCCATAAATGTATATTCTTTTTACCATAGGATGACAAATTAAAATGCCCTATATATTAGAAAATATTGATCGTAATATAGGCACATTATACTTATATTATACTTGCTATTTATTGTTTGTATATTATTTAAAATATTTAGGCATAGCACATGATCAATTATTAATTAACAAGTAAAAATCAAAAGTATTGACAATAATGGGCCCGCAACACGACCCGTCCCTTTCTATAAAGCGCGCTTCTAAAAAAACACAGTGTGGATGGTGTAGACGTATCCGAAATTGTCTTCTAAAATCCCTGCTAGAGGTTACAGTTCAACGCAAAAGCGCAACAATTTGATGGCGGAGATAGCGAGTTGAAAAGACAGTCGGCTATTTATCTACTGTTGTCGGCCAGCTAGATAGTGCGTGCATTTCGCATATAATTTTTATCGAAGCGCATTATTTTGCTGAGCGTAAGTATACTCGACTCTGCGTGTATTTCGTACCTAATTTTACAAACGGGCGTATATCACCAAATAAAGTTTATGATGGTATGCGTCACTTTGGTATTTTACTGAAACCAACTTACTTATCTTAGAACTACATGTACGCCACATTGTGAGTTGAAAAAGCAGTAAATATTTGTTGTACTTTTTATAAACTTATTTCATTACAAAAAAAAAGAATTTCATTACAAAAGAGAAATTTACAATAATCTATTAGTAGAATCTATACTAGAAATACATATATACTTTTTATGTTTTTTTGTTATCCTTTTTTTCATAACTTTTTTTTCCGCTTCTTCTGTCTCGCCCTTTGGTTATACCCATAAATGTCCTGCATATAAGTTATAGGTAAGAAATTAGAAGGACGAAGAAGGTACGACGTCTTACAATGTACGTAACACTTAAGTATGTTCTCAAATACCAAATTGCAAATAATGCAAGGACCTAAAACTATAAACAACAAGTGAAGTTAAAGAAAGAAAAATAAGAGAAAAGTTTTTTCTGCTTCGGCCGGGACTCGAACCCGGGATCTCTTGCTCTGTACGTAAACATTCTAAACATTGAACTACCGAAGTCATACATAAATTTTCGGAAAACTTTCATTTATGCAGGTCTGCGATGTCTCAATACAAGAACGAGAGACTCTCAGGGTATTAACTCGACCAAGACATCAAACTGATCTCTATAATTCTTCCTTTCCACTGTCAACGGTATGAAAACTCAAAAGTTAGACGTAAACTATCAACGTCTGAAAACATGAGATCACCTTTTCGTGTGTTAAAATTTCTGATCACAATGGGCGATTGCCAATATAGTTCTCAAATTGCAAATAATGCAAGGACCTAAAACTATAAACAACAAGTGAAATTAAAGAAAGAAAAATAAGAAAAAAGTTTTTCTGCTTCGGCCTGGACTCGAACCCGGGATCTCTTGCTCTGTACGCAAACATTCTAAACATTGAACTACCGAAGCCATACATAAATTTTCGGAAAACTTTCATCTATGCAGGTCTGCGGTGTCTCAATACAAAAATGAGAGACGAATTAATACCCTGAGAGTCTCTCTACTACTGAAGTTTTTCTTATCATTATGTGAAAATCCTGTCTTATGTCTTGCAGTACAGCAATGTGCTTATTTTCTACGCTATGGCTTTGGGCAAGGAAAACACGGACTATGTCATGATACACTTTAATGGTAGGTATTCTATAGCCTATTCGATCACCATTATCACCTCCCAAAAAACTTTAAATTGACTAACCTATTAGTATTATTGTAGTCTATTAACCCAGCTTTAGATTCTAAGGTCACTATATCACGAAGTTCCTTCTAGTTCGTGATATTGTGACCTTAATATGTTCCACTCAGCTGCGAGCCTATCCTCGCTAATCGCCTCAAACCACTCAGAGTGTCCACAGGCCTTTTAATCTCGTAGGTAACCCCTTGAAAAAAAAAGTTTGAAAATTCCTAACCTAGCACTATCAGCTGATCTTCAAAAAAATAAAATAATATTTTTGGATTTTAAAATCCATTTTAAGACGTCTAAAATGACCCTGGCAAAAGTAAACTTTTTATTATTCAACAAAGTTTTTCTCAAGCAAGCAGCTTGTTTACACAGTGCCTCGACTCTTTTTGCATGGAAGCCAAAAGACGATTATGGGCCTACTCATTGGTTAACATATAATGATAAGATTTATCCGCCCCAGGAGCCCAATGAGGAAAGGAGGCCTGCTGTAAGTTAATGTTTAGGCTCAAAATATTTAAGCAGATTCAATAAATGGTATTTACATAACGTCAGTTTTGAGGGATAATTTTTAAACTGAAAATACCAAAAGATCAAATAAACTTTGTATCTTTACAAATACTACTTAGAATTCACATGTTTAAAGAGGTTTATAATGGACACAAGATTGTTGTTCAAAATTATTAGTAATGTTACAAATTGATTGAATTTATTTAGGTTAAGTGTGGTTGTATTATTAGTCTAGGTTTTAGTTAGTTATTTATGACTCACGCTCGTTCTTGTACGCGAACGTTCAAGCGCCGAAAAAGAATAGATAGTTCGCGAAAGATGGAAGGCCATATATAAATGGCCAGACTTGCAGGACGAAGCAGTCAGAGATAACGAGCTGTAGAAATACTAACACAAAGTTAATAGGCCGATTTGAGTTATTATTAAGTTTAAGTGCCGTTATTGAACATTGATTTGTAGAAATAAATTGACACATCTTTTTTGACAGTTTTCTTTGTTGTTATGAACCTGTAACAATAATAATGTTGATTGTCCCAAATTATTAGAATTAATATTCTTTCAAGTGCTACAAACCCATAGATTAGTTATTAGCAACCAAAATTTCCACATCTTTAAATCATAAAGCCCAGGCCTAAAAAAAAGTAAAAACCAAAAATAGAAGAAGGTTATATAGTTTAGAGAGTTTTACAGTTTTAAATATAGGTTATTACAAAAGTTAAAAGATTACAAAAAAATACAATAATGTAAAAAATAGCTACATACCTAGACCAGGCTTACTGTTTCCATATGCAAATGCCTAGGTAGCAGATGGAAACCAAAAAGGGTTTAAAAGCCTGTCTGTTTTAAATTTTCAAGCTTAATAATCTTATCTAACCTAATTGTGTTTTTAGTGAAGAGAAATAATGTTATATTTTTAATTTAATCTCCTTCATTGTGCACAGTTGATAAGAATCCGGCAAAATCACTTTTTAAATTACTTTATAATGCAGATGATACTGGGTTGTATTGCTGCGTTATTACTCAAAAATACCAAGGGCTTTTTCCACACAAACGCAAGTTTTTAAGAAGTCTGGCGCTCTTTCTTTTCCTGACCTAAATTATAAAAAATATGTATTTTGTTTATTTAATTCCTATTCTTTTCCCTTCTGAGAGTGTCCTGTTTTGAGACTGAAAAAAATCTGGTCACCCTTGTTTACCTTTATATTTGTTCTTTAGTTTATCTGCCATCAAAGAACCAACATTAAATACAGTCCGAAAAAGATGTGGTATATAGCCTGTCTGGTCAGAGGAATGGCAGTGGATGAAGCTATCAAACAGTTAAAATTTGTCTCACATAAAGGAGCTAAAGATGTCAGGGAAGTGATTGAGGAAGCCAAAGAATTGGCCCATAAAGAACATAATGTTGAATTTCCCAGCAACATGTGGGTTGGTAAGTATTCATTACCAACAGACTAAGTTAACCTAAGGTTTTTTTTAAATAATTTAATGACAGACTATTAGAGAGGCAGAGTTATTAGTTAGATAGGGGAAAGTGGGACAGATTAAGACACACAGCACATTAAAACAGTCCAAATTTCCTGCTCTACATAAATAATTTTAAAGGTGTGATTCACATTTGGGAAAACAGCTGAGCTCCTAATAATAATAATAATAATAATAACTCTTTATTCATTGTTTAGAAACTCCTAATACAACATAGCTAATAACATTAATTTATCAAATAATAATAATAATAATAATAAAGGCCACCCCAAAAAAAAAAATAATAATAATAAACCATAATAATAATCAATACTACTAGGTATACACAAAAAACACACAATACATCAATAAAATATTTCTTAGTCTGTATATATAAGTACTATCGAATTAAGTTTAAAACAGCAATTCTTTTATCTTGCTTTTAAATATGTTCAGTGAACTTGAGTTTTTAGTTTCAATTGACAAATTATTATACTCTTGCAGGCCATTTGCTGGTATTTACTGGAATGTTAAAATTAAATATATTTCTAGTAAATGTTTATCTCTAAATTAATTGTTATAAATTTGCTGAAATATGGAGGCTGTAAATTATTAACTATTTTATAAATAAAAATAAGCATAAAATATTTCAGTCTGTTATGAACACTTAGCAAAGAAAATATATCAACAAGAAGCGACAAAACCTAAATGACAGTAATGCAGTACTATTACACTCAAAGAAAAAACTGTGCAATTCTTGTTTTACATGAAAAAAAAAACAAATTCAAAACTTTACTAACAAAAATATTGTCAGGAATCCCTGTAATTTACTTTGTTTGAATGGTAACCTTATTTGTTTATTTATGTAAAGGAACCACGTCCTGTAGATATACAGGGATGCATGTTTCACTTTGGCCTATTTGTTATCCCTTTCAACCCCATTTCTAGGATGTAAGGAGTTTGAAAAGAGAATAAGGTTTGTACCGGTATCTATAATGTGCGTCTTTAGCTCACCAAAGGCACGAGCCGCGGCTGACTCCAAAACATTTTATCCGACTAATCCATTCCTCTAGTGTCTAGTGGAAATTTTCTTTATGTTGACATAAAAGAATTGCATGTTGGTGTGTAATACACCAGAATGTGCCTCTTTTTTTTGAAGTTCTCTGGAAAAAAAATGGCGATTGCCCCCGCCTGAGACAACTTAATTTATTTCTAGATTAGAATTTGTTTTATAAACACAATTGTTTTTGGAAAATTTTCCGTTTTCAAAAGGCACTGAAAAATAACAAAGAGACCGGAAAATCTATTTTACAGTCCCTTTTTTAAAAATGATCTAAAATATAAAATGACATTTAAAATTAAGCATGAATTAAATGAAATATAGTCAATTATAAATGCAACCTATGGGTTTTTTGATATTTATAAATATAACAGCTTTTGAGTAAGTACTTTAATATATACATGTAGAGCTAGAGTAGAATGTTTGCAGTGTTTAATCTCTTTTTAAAAAAATTATTATTTACATGTTGGTTGTGTTTGTGCTGTTTTATACCGGTTAAAAAAAATACGTACGATACACGATCGGAAACTATCTTTACAGGTCTAGTAACGTAAATAGCTATTAATTGCATTTTCTTCCAATTATGGTTGGATTTGTTCCTGTTTCTAAAACATGTAACGAAGTTTCAAAACAAAATTTGTTTTGTCAATCCCCTTTTTCTCATAATTTTTAAATTTAAAATGGCCGGAAAGAATCTTTAGACAATATAATATTACTTAGATTTTTATAAATATTTCAATAATTATTGTGTATTTTTTAGTTATTATTTTTTCTATTTAATTCTGTAAACGATTTTTCTCGATAAAAATATATAACAATTTTTGCAAACAATCAAATAAAAAGTTAAAAAGGGTCGATTTTCTATGACCACAGTTATATGATTATATAGGTGTAATGTCCCTCTTAATTTGATTTTTTCTTTGTGTAATAAAAATGTACCACAAACCACAGTTACACAAAAATTTTCTTAGTGTAATATAACTGCATTAGTGTCATTTGGTCCAAGCGTGATGTCAGATATTTGTTTCCCATATGAACAATGCTTTGAGTATTTCACAGTATTTCGCTTCTTGTTGATATATCTTCTTTGCACTTAGCCAGTTTAGAGTGTTAAGCATTAGGTCTATAGGAGTTCTTCTATTAGACCTGAGGACTATTCTCATTCCCCTATATTGTAGTTTTTGTAACGATCCTTTACAATTATTATCCAAAAAATATAAAAAATTAAACACTTGCACAATAATCCAAATGTGAAATACCAAATTGCAAATAATGCAAGGACCTAAAACTGTAAACAACAAGTGAAATTAAAGAAAGAAAAATAAGAAAAAAGTTTTCTGCTTCGGCCGGGGATCGAACCCGGGACCTCTTCCTATCTAGGCAAACATTCCACCACTGAACTACCGAAGCCATACATAAATTTTTCGGAATCTTCTACCTATGCAGGCTGCGGTGTCTCAATACAAGTCTCTCATTCTTGTATTGAGACACCGCACCCTGCATAGGTAGAAGTTTCCGAAAAATTTATGTATGGCTTCGGTAGTTCAGTGGTGGAATGTTTGCCTAGATAGCAACAGGTCCCGGGTTCGATCCCCGGCCGAAGCAGAAATTTTTTTTCTTATTTTTCTTTCTTTAATTTCACTTGTTGTTTATAATCCAAATGTGGTTGTACTATAGTTTTATAGACATGTATTTTAGATTGAACAGATAAACTTTTGAATACACGGGACAAAAAGTGTTTTAATAATTTTGTTGTATATATATTTAAAATGATTTTTTAGACTGTGTGGCTAGTGTTCTCTCCAGCATAAAACCCAAATATTTTATGTCATCAACAATATCAATTCTTTCACCGTCTATAATTATGTCTACTTTAGATAAGTCAATCTTTTCCTAAAGGTATTGTTTGCACAGTATCATGGCTTTTGTTTTAGATGTGTTCAGTTTTAGTTTATTTGTTTTTAAATACTTAGACATAGCTGCAAGTTCAGTATTTATTTGTACAACTGCAGTATCCAAATTTTCATCATTTACACCACAGTAGGTATCATCAGCAAAGACATTTAAATAATCAAAATTGACATTCATTTCGATATCGTTAACATAAGCTATAAAGAATAAGGGTCCAAAGAGACTCTCTTAAGGAACTCCTAACTTATTTTCCTGATGATACTATGTTGTTTATAACGGTCGTCTGAACTCTATTTTCGAGAAACTCCTTTGCCAGGCCAAGCACGGTTTCACCTATTCCATAGTACTCAAACTTTTTAAGAAGAATGTTTCTATCTATCGATGGTTTCAAATGTTCTTTTTAAGTCAAGCAAAACTACGACAATATATTGATTGTTGTCAATTATCTAATGCCGATTTGCCAGTGTCAGTTGCAGTGCCGTCTCACTAGAATGCTTTGCCAATTCCAGATTGGTTTTCCATAAGTATGTTGTTGTTTGTAAAATATTGCATCAGCTGATTGTACACAAGTTCCAACATTTTCTCAATAGTTGGCAAAGTATTTATTGGTCTAAAATCACTAGCCAATTTTGAGTTTTTCACTTTAGGAACAGGAACCACCATGCATCTCATAGCCGATTTAAAAGTATTTGCGTTGCAGTGGGCAAATATGTGTTTGAAGACAAATTTTTTAATTTTTAATATTTTTCTTTTTTGATTAAAGAAAAAAATGTTTCTTTTGCTGGGTTAGGACTAGTTATAAAATATTTATGTATTAAATTGAATATAGACATGTGTCAATGTTCAAATGTTCCCTGTCACTGGTTCGAGATAATGATCAAATAAGAAAAAAACGGCAGTAGGGTAGGTTGAAACAAAATAAATGGGGATTTTTTTGTAGTGCAATTTGTTTTAAACTGGTACTTTTGGATTTTAAATGAACTTACTTAGATTAAGTTTTACAATACAAACAAACAAACAAATGCCATGACAATGTCAAATACATGTCAAATTTAACAGTTGACGTGCGGTGCATGGCGGGAAATTTGAATTCAAAATAAGAATGCTAATTCTTGAAGATTTTAAACCTTTTAATCATCTTTCATCCTTACAAAAGTTTGGTGGAATATCGGGATAGTATCTGGGAATATTTTATTGAAATTTCGCAAGAATCTGTAGTGTCATTTTCCCACCACAATGTCCAATGTGAAATTCAGCCCACGATAACAGCTGATTTCTTCAGGGTCGTGGCCTGTATTTTTTTGTTGGCCTTGGTATAGGAAGTAAATCAAAAATAATGAAAAAATAGGTGAAACCTATTTTTTAATCAACGAGTGAAACGACAGCAACCAGACCATATTACCGTCTCCACGGCGGCATCGGTTCAGAACCGAAAATAATGATTTAACAAAGTATAAAGCAACTTCAAAGGGGTAAAGTTAACCACCGGTGTTTCGCAAAAATGCATTTCCATTATACTTTGTTAACTTGGTATAGGAAGTAAGTTACTGAAAAATAAATAAGAAATGTTTAAAGGCCTTGGCAACTGACGCCATCTTTTGGAAACTCTGATGCGGTGTAGCCTTTTGTGAAGATTCGACCGTCTCCCCAACGCTACGTTAATTCGTCACTCGTTAATCAAAAAAAAATTGACGGCAAGTCCTCGTAAGTGTTGTCTATTGGTACATGTCCCACATGTGTACCTCTGCTAGACGGAATAATTCGACAATTTCTTTGGTCCATCCTAGAGACCCTGTATGTGTGACATATTTTAATAGCACACAGGCTTAAAGTTGTACAGAAAATGACTTTTATACGTAGAAGTAAGAAATTTGGCACACTTATTATGAAAGATATTTAACTCGAAGCTATTTTTCAATTTGTCACTAGAAACACAGTCCTTAACTATTGTCATTAGATAAACTTTTAAACACACTTCTTTGGTGAGACTGTGGCATTTAGAACTCAAAGGAACACTATGTAAATAACATAACTTTCTGGCTAGAGGATACCAAGACTTTGTTTTTATTTATTTAATTGGTAAATTGATCAATTACTGGGCGGTGGTTCATTTCTGGTTAACTGACCTTAAATGCCTAATAAGGTAAATAATTCTGTAAATTTTCTTAGCAGTGCTTTTTCCCTGTTATAGCTGAATCGTTCTGCGGTAAAGGCAAAGTGATCAAAGGCATGCGCAGACACGCGCGCATGCGATTCGGCATAGTCGAGTACAAACACGTGCACTACTTCGTGCGTCTGGAAGAGGGGCCGCCACCGAAACACTACTACCAAAGCGAACCCAAGCAACCACACGAACAACTAGAAAATTGGCTGGAAGGCATGCGAAAGAGAAAAATCATCAATTCAATCTAAGTTCAATCATCATGTGCAACACGTAAGTGGTTAAGTTTTTTTTATTTCTACCTTAGAACTGGTTACATAGCAATTGAGTCAATTGTATAATAAATAATTGTTGTTATTTGTTTAATAAATTAGTATTTCGGGAATCCCCAAGAACAATCCATCAACAGGTTTGCCCAATGAACTAAAAGCGTGCGCCATATGCACGCGCGCCATTTATGACGTAACATGCAGTCAGTCAAATTTATGCTGAATAGGATTTTTATATTTAATTAATAAACTAATAATGAATGTTTTCCTATTAATCTAATTAAAATTAGCATCAAACATCAAAGAATTGAAAATTTGTATAAATAAGCATGAAAAAAAATGCAAAAAAGGGATATAAACAATATTACATTTTTTTTGTAATAACAATTTCAAACTTATCATAGTATTTATAGGAATAAAAATATAAAGTAGCTACTTACAGGGTGTTATTTTTATGGTATTAGAAGCTTTTTTAGGTAATTATCGTATATTTTTGGAAAAATTTTTTTTAACTTTACCTGTATATTTTAATCAGGGAGAGTGGGTTGAGCCATACCTTTTTTAAAGGTCTCTTAAATGTCTTTATATCGGGATTTTTTGTCAGAAGTACGTATATTTTCTTACTTCAAAATTGGATATAATTCAGAAACTTCGATGTTTTGTTAGTTTGCCAATGTATCTTAAGGTTATGGTTAACCAGACACTGATCTGGAGATAAATGAGTGACGACCGTAGTTCTATGAAAAGATTCCTGAAATGTTTATGTTCTTCTAGTGTTAACTGCAGGTACGTGGGACCAATAGAAGAGGTGAGAAGGGGGCAGTCGACCAGAGAATTAAGAATTTTAAAAAAATTGAGATCATGCTGATTACGCCGATTGTGTAATGTTAATAGATTCAAAGAGTCGAGCATAGATAAGTAGTAAGTTTGGAAACAATTTAAAATGTATATGTTTTAGAAATTTTCTTTGCACTCTCTCAATTCGGCTAATGTGGTTTACATACTGCGGACTCCACACGGTTGTGGCATACTCTAATTAGCTTCTAACAAATAAACAATAAAGTATGTTGATATCCTGAAGAGTTTAGAAGTCTGGTATGACTCGCTTGACAAAACACAGCATTCTGAGAGATTTGCTAATTACCGAGTCCATTTGTGGGACAAAAGTGAGTTTGCTGTCGAAAGTCACTCCAAGATCCTTTACACTGTCCGCCATGGAGAGTGATATACAATACAATACAATACAATAACTTTATTTGTCAAAAAAAATACATTGTTGTACACACAAATTTTTCCTAATGCTAAGCACTTAATTGACAAAAAGGATCCACTCTCGATTATAAAACCGTTTACAATAAACTCTTACTAGAAGGGAGTTCTTGCGAGAAGATTCTAGTAAATTTGAATCTATATTTTTTATCGATTATCTGATTGCAAGAAAATACTACAGCTAATAAGAGCCTACTATTTCAGTTTAGTTTTTTTTTCTATTGTTAAATGTATCTTTGCTATCATCCGACTGGAGAGGGGCAAGGGGACAATCGGGAAGGGAGCGAACAAAATCCCAATCGACGGTGGAGTTAATATATAGGAGTTCAAATAGGAACAATCATTAAGATTTTATGTATACTTTGATGAGTTTTTTGTTTGATTAGTAAGACTATTCAAAATCTTGATGGCAGTAAATGTTATATTTAAAGGTAGTTGTGATTAGTCGACGCGATAATCTAATTACATAGCACTTAGTGATATGCATTCCGTTTCTTTGGCTCCAGTCAACAAACCTGTTGAGGTCCTCCTGCCGTGCAACACAGTCATTTAAGTTGTTTATTATATTTTTAAAATCTTTTTAGTCGTCTTCGAATTCTAGGAAGTCGCTGTTTTTAAAGCATGATGCAATATTGTTTATTGATAGATTAAACAGAAGAGGTGCCAGGTACGAGCCTCCCTGGACAAGTATCCATTCACCCTAACAATTTGATTAGATATAAAGCTCTCGATCCATAAAAGACTTCCACAGATTTGAGGGCATTAATGGTTATGTTGTGTGGAAGTTTGTCAAAGGCCTTGGAGAAATCCGTGTAGATGGCATCGACCACCGTACCATTCTCCACGGTCTCCAGCAAGGTATGGGTGTAGGTTAAGAGGTTTAATTGTCTATGTTTACTTACGATGTAGGTTTTCTTTCACCTCGCTAAGTGACTATAAAATTCCTTACCTACTACCCATAATGGCATGTTTTAAGTGTTGCAAAAATCGAGAAATAACATCTTTCTTCTGCCTTGCTTGCAAAAATGTATTACATAAAAGTTACTGGTCTCGGAAAAGAAATAAAGTTGTAAAGGACTGTTTTATACGATGTTCACAATCATGTATGGACTCGGCAATCGACAATGAGCCTAAAGTATTTGATACCTCAAAACCAACCATTAATGACTTTAAGCAGGAGCAGGAGAATAAAAACTTCTTATATTGATAGGCTGCTGCAAATTTGCTAAGGAAGCGTACAGAACTGAAGAAATTGTTGTTAACCATAACGAAATAAAAAACCAAGAAATCGCACCTCTTGAAAAATTACTTGAATAACACGAAAAACAATTTACACGCAAACCAAACAGTTAATACTTACTGAGGCCGACACACAAACACCAGGAAACGATTACTCCCCATACTCAGGTGGCAAATCTAGAAAAAGAAAAATATCTTCTTGAAGCAAACTAAATCACTCTCTCTAAGATTGACGAACGAAATAAAATAATTCAAAATCATGCAATGCAAAATGTTTCAGAAAATCATGGATTACTAAGTGTGATTTTAAAATTTGTATTGGAAAATTTGGCTGTACAGGGTGTCTCATTATATTTTTTTACACCATTTTAGACATTGGTTTAGAGATATAGATAAGGAAACAGAGAGAGAGTGCTGAGCAAAAATCAAATCTTCTGTCTCATGTGACGTATGTATTTTTTAACCGGCAATGAAGATGGAACACGACCCATTGCAGGCACGATAGAGAAGGATATAAAAATAACAAGAGCGAAGTAAATTTAATTTAATAACTTATCTTAAAGGGTCGAGACAGTTTGCATCTTTGTCAAATCCTCCCGCTCTGCATGCAAAAGAGATATCCAAAAAGCACTATTCTGAAAAGTGAACACACGCGTAGTAATTATTCGTTTAGTAGTCATCTCAAAATGCGCCCTATGTCTTGCATCTCTCTCAAACCCTCCCACATCGAGCGGAAAAGAGACACAGCGGACCAAAATGTCCCGGCAAACGAAACTAACGCTCGTATATTCATTCATTCATGTGTGGAAAACCAGTGTTGCTAGTTAGCTTTCGATTTTTTGTGTTTTTTGGCAAATTAAAGACAAATTTCTGTTTTTTTTAAAGAAAGACGATAAAAACTATTTTCTTAACCGATATAATGGTTCGGCAGTGTACTGTGTGTAAAAAACTTGATGTTTTAGATAAAGAAACATCATTTCATCGGTGAGTTAAAATGTCAAAATATTGCCTAATGCATTGGCGTAGATGTTTAGTTTTGTGCATGTTTTGTGAATGGTTGTGTGTGAAAATATTATTTTATAAAATGATAATTTAATTGAACTAGATGTTGTCATATAGGTAGGTACTTTAGTTTATTTTGTTACAAAAGGGGATAACTAGGTAGAAGTGATGTACACGGTTCTTGTTTATTTATTGTTTTTTGAAAAATTGTACGTTTAATATTGGTCAAAATTGGCTGACGCCAATTACAATTTACAATTTGTTATGCGTTTATACAACAAAATAAACAAATATTTTGGCTCAAGGAATTTGCCTACCTATCTAGGTACATCTTATAACTTGAAAAACCCCAAGCAAACAACAGGTACCTACATTTCTTACAAATCCAATTTTTCAAAATTAAGGTCTTTATTTTTTTTTATACCTATCTATAGGGTCTTTCAAAAGTAGTGGAACAACAAAATTTATCAGACATAAGCAACTTTTCAACTCTGACTATTTGAAAAATATATTTTTCAGATCTGCTGTTCAAAACAGTTCTGTTTATTTTTAACAGTAGCTGCGTTCGGTATTTACGTACGAGGGGAGGTAGATCTGAATCGTTCGGTAATTCTGCTCATACTACTCGTACGTAAATCTGGTTGCTCCGTGGATTTTGACCGACGAAACAGATTGATCCAAGATTGTGACGTCATGTTGCGTATTTGTTTTGTTTACAAAAATATTTTTTACGTAAAAAGATTGAAATCGAATTATTTGATGTTGGAGACAACAAATTATATACATTTCCGACATCACAGGAAAATTTTGCCAAAATTATAGCTGGCCGTGAGTTGCAATATGTACATAATGTTTTTGGTTAAATCGGATCCGTTCGTTAATTCCAATTTGCTCAGACTAATCTGCAATCACCTGACCAAAAATCCGTCGCGTCTGACATGCAAATACCGAACGCAGCTACAGTAAGCAATTTTTGACGCTGCCATAGTTACTAAGAGACTTGGGATTTTGAATTACAAAAAAAATAGTTTTTTTAAACTTAACCTAACCATTTTTACCTGTTATTTGTAGCGGTTTTAGTTAGTAATCTCATCTGTCGTTAAAATTTTGACTTCACTATTTATTTGTTTTTAAAGTAAGATACCTTACTTACTTAGTGGCCTTTTGACTTCCTTGGCGGACGGTTTAACTATAAGATTGTCAATAATGTAAACAGGGTACTAAATCTTAACTTTTCGTCTAAAAAAAGGATCAAAACATTGAATTTAGATGACCAAGTATACAGGGTATAATTGAAATGATGCACCAAACTTTAAGAGTTGCTGCAGAAGGTCAAAACTGGAGAAAAAGTTCAAATAACTAGTGGTCAAAAGTTTTTTGTTTCCAAGTTAAAGCATTTGTCAAGTTTGAAGAGTGAGGTAAAACTGGGGCATTTAAAAATTACAAATTTGACATCGTCAAATAATTTTCTAGTTCATTGTGATCAAAAAATTTTCTATTCCTTTTTTGGCCAAATAACCTTTGCAATAGGTATAAATTTGTAAATTTTTGTAAGAATTATTTTTTTTCTGAGCTATTAAATTCACAAAACAATTTTGAGATAGGCTTTTGTAAACATCTAAAGGCCTCTTAATAATTATAAAAAATTGTGATAATAGTACCAAATTTAAAAAGATTTTTTGAAAAAAAAACAGATCACAGTCATAATTTTCAGTAATATTGTGTTTATGTTTAAATCATTTTATCAAATAATTGTTACTTCTATTGTAGCACATATCTCCAAAAAATTTTGATTTTCTATTGCAATTTTCAAGAAAGTTATAATAAAAAATCGAAAAAAATCCTTAACTTTGACACCCAGTATCTAAAAAATAAAGAGGTTTAATGCAAAGTGGACTGGGAAAACTATTCTTCTTTTGACCTTCTCTACCACGCCTTAAAGTTTGGTGCATCATTAAAATTTCACCCTGTATTTTAATATTTTTATATAAGTTATTACAATTCTAATTTTGATTTTTGAAGATACCAAAGTTTACCAGTCACAAATATCAGGCACCGAAATTAGTACAAAAAATGCAGATCAATATCATAATCAACAACAAAAATATATTGTTACAAATTTAAGTTATTTAAATTTTATTTAAGTTATTTAAATTTTATAATTGGAATTTATTTAGGTTTAGTGTAGTATTAGGTCGATTTATCTTAAGGTTGTATTCTTAGTCTAGGTTTTAGTTGCGTTGTCTGTGGCTTGCGGTCGCGGTAGTGCGGGAACTTTCCGGACGTCGAAGGCTGCCGGAAAGTTCGAGAGAGATGGACGATCCTATATATAGGGCCGGGGTCGCGCACCAGGCAGTCAGTCACAGATAACGTGCTGTAGTGGTCGTGAGATATTAACACGAAGTTAATAGACCGATTATAGTAGTGAATTATTAGCAAGTTATTACTAAGTTTAAGTGCGTGTTTTTGTACATAATTTGTCGAAATAAATTGACGTATCGTTTTCAACAATTGCGAGTTTTAATTTGTCGTTGTGAACCCGTAATAATTGGTGTCAGAAGTGAGATTAAAAGAAATAAATAGTGCAAAGACTATCCTTACATATTACCACCGGATAGGACAATTGGACAGAAAAACAGTAAGTGATTTTTCCAGAATATTCGAAGAAGTTCGATATTGTTTTATTCAAAAACTAAAAGAGATATTTAAGAACCAACTTCGACATTAACTTTACAGTCCAAAAATTGATAATTAGAGAGATTTTCTAGAATATTCTATAACATTCTACGACGTTCTATTCAAAAACTAGAAGAGATATACAAATACCGACTTCGACATTAGATTAGTAATTTAAAAAGTAAGAATCAGAAAGAATTTCTAGAACATTCCATCACTTTCTACGACGCTCTATTCGAAAACCAGAGGAAATATCCAAAAAGAGACTTCGACATTAGCTTAGTAATTTCAAAAGTAAGAACTAAAAAGAATTTCTAGAAGATTCCATAACATTCTACGACGTTCTATTCAAAAACTAGAAGAGATATACAAATACCGATTTCGACATTAGTTTAGTTATTTCAAAAGTAAGAATTAGAAAGAATTTCTAGAAGATTCCATAACATTCTACGACGTTCTATTCAAAAACTAGAAGAGATACACAAATACCGACTTCGACATTCGCTTTATAGCCCTAAAATAGACGTTTTAAGTGATTTATCAGGAAGTTGATGCTTACTAGACAAGGATCGGCAAAGATGGAAGATCTAACTAAAATGATGCAGGCTCTAGCAGCTCAAATGGCTCAAAACCAGGGCGATATGAAACACACCATGGACGACATGAAACACACTATTGAACAAAATCAGAATGATATGAGACAGACCATCGAACAAAACCAGAACGATATGAAACAGACATTTGAGCAAAGATTAGATGGCATTCAAGAAAACTTCGATCAAATAAAGAGCAACTCCGAACAGCTGAGAGAAGAGTTCAAGAGTGCAACCGAAGATCTTAAGGAAGAAATAACTCAAAGAATGCATAGTGTGGAACAAAAGGTACAAAATAAATTGCAGAATGTAGAAGAAAAGGTACAAAATGTTGAGGAAAAGGTACAAAATGTTGAAGAAAAAGTGGAGACCAAACTACAGAATGTTAGGGAAGAAGTTTTTCAAACCATAGAAGAAAAATTCCAGGACATGTCAAAACAGTTTATACAGCTTCAGAAAGAACACAACAAAATAAAAGCTCAACGATGTGTTGTAAATTCCAACCAAAACATTAAGCCTCCAAATTTTGATGGTACGTCTTCCTGGTCTACTTACAAACAACAGTTTGAAGCTGCCGCTGCTGCAAATGGTTGGGATGATGAAGAAAAAGCTAGAGCTTTGTTAGTAGCTCTACGAGAACCTGCTCTGGGACTTTTACGGTCCATTCCAGTCGAACAAAAACAGAATTATAATGCTTTAGTGGCAGCGTTAGAAAGAAGGTATGGAGACGAACACTTGCGAAATTTACATTGGTCAGAATTAAATATTCGTCAACAAAGACCAGGAGAATCATTGCAAGAGTATGAAGCAGATATCAGGAGGCTGATGTATTTAGCTTACCCAGAAATGCCAGAAAATTACAGAGATCCCTTCACGGTAGATCGCTTTATTAACGGATTACGAGACACGGACTTAGCAAAGTTACTTCGTCGAGAACGCTTCCATAACAGCAAAGAAGTGTTGATTCGAGCCCTTGAAATTGAATCATCAAATAATATGTCCAGGCCAAAAGTAAGAGCTGTTTCAATTCAGGAGGGAGAAGAAATGAGCAATGGACATGAGGTCAACTCAAAAACGCTAAACCAAATGTTTCAATCACTGATAGAGAAGATTGACTCTTTGAAAGAAAGCAGACGATCCCCTCCAAATGTAAAGTGTTTCAGATGCGGACGTACAGGGCATATTCAACGCGATTGTCGCGTCCAAATAAGGTCTCGCTCGCCATCTAGCGGGACAGAGTACCGAAGAAGAGATCAGGAAAACTAAAACTAGTCAACGCAGAGGGGCGGGTGTTGGCTAATGGGAATAGAGCCCCCAAAATTTACTCTATTAAGAGCCTAAAACATACTGCTGACAGTCTTAACATCGACGGACTTATTAATGGGAGAAAAGTTAATATAACAGTAGACACTGGTGCTGCCATATCATTGCTTAAGTTCAAAATTGCAACGAGATATAAAATTCGACCAATAGAAAAGAAAATAACACTTAAGACTGTGACTGGAGAATCCGCCGACGTGTTGGGGCAGACAGATATAGACCTACAGCTGGGAAGATTGAAGATTCGCCACACTGTATTGGTTGCCGAAATAGAAGACGAATTTATTTTGGGAATGGACTTGATAAGTAAACATGGATTTGCGTTTGATAATAAACTTAATACCCTAAGATTTGGGAATGAAGAGTTCATTTTGTCAAATAGTCACTTCAATAAAGAACCAATAAAGGTCGTGGCAGTATGCACAACAAGACTAGTCGGTAACAGTGAGACCATAATTTTTGGGAGGCTGGAAAGTAAAACATCAAGCTGCGTCGGACTCATAAGCCAACAAAACACACCCAACACCTACCTCGTTGCAAAATCACTAGTTAAAACCGATAAAGACATCCCGATTAGAGTCGCCAATATTTTCCCAAATAGTGTCAAAATTAATAAGGGGGAGGTGGTAGCATTATTTGAACCAGTACAGAAAGTAACAAGATGTGAAGAGCCAACTTCCGAGGATACAAGCAAGTTACCAATGGAGGTACTTCAGCAATTTGAGTCAACTTGGCAACATCTCACTCCAGAAGAATATAGTAAAGCGAGAGAGTTTATAGAAGAACAAAGTAATATCTTCGAAACTAGGAGTAGTTCGGGACGCACAAACCTTATTCAACATGCTATCAACACTGGCGATGCCCAACCGATAAGACAACCCCCAAGAAGACTACCAATGGCCAAGCAAGAAGAAGTTCACAATCTCATTAATAAAATGCTCAGCGACGGTGTTATTGAAGAGTCATCAAGTCCTTGGTCATCTCCTGTGGTGTTGGTCACTAAAAAGGATGGAAGTACTAGATTTTGTGTCGACTACAGGAAACTTAACGATGTGACCACTGCCAAAAATAGACGACACATTAACAACGTTGGCAGGATCATATTGGTTTTCTACTCTTGACCTGAAAAGTGGGTATTGGCAAGTAGGAATTTTTGAAAGAGATAAAGAGAAGACTGCATTCTCTGCTGGAAGTGGACTTTATCAGTTTAATGTGATGCCATTTGGCCTGTGCAATGCCCCAGCTACATTTGAAAGACTAATGGAAGTCGTTCTACGAGGCCTTACTTGGAAAACCTGCCTAGTCTATTTGGATGATGTCATAGTAATGGGGAAATCATTTCAAGAACATCTAGATAATTTACGAGAAGTATTCTCAAGAATCAGGAACGCAAATCTTAAATTAAACTCAAAGAAATGTTTTCTGTTCTAAGAAAAAGTTGAGTTCCTGGGTCACGTCGTTTCCCTAGAAGGCATCCATACCGACGAAAAGAAGCTACAAGCAATAAAAGAATGGCCTCAACCTCGTGACAAACATGAATTAAGAAGCTTTTTGGGTCTGTGTACATACTACAGACGATTTGTAGAAGGATTCGCCAAAATAGCGTCTCCGTTACATAGACTTACAGAAGATAAAGCTTCTTACAAATGGAATACCGAATGTGACCAAGCATTTAGAAGACTAAAAGCAGCATTATGTTCTAGTCCGATTCTTGCATATCCCATTCCAAAAGGAAAATTCATATTAGATACTGATGCGAGCAACGATGGCATAGGAGCAGTACTCTCCCAAGTACAAGATGGAGAAGAACGGGTCATCGAATTTTTCAGCAAGAAGCTATCCAAACCAGAGAGAAATTATTGTGTTACTAGAAAGGAGCTCCTAGCCATAGTTAAATCCGTAGATCACTTTCACAAATATCTCTACGGACAAGAGTTTCTGATTAGAACGGATCATGCTGCGTTACAGTGGCTCATGAAAATGAAACAACCTGAGGGGCAAGTCGCGAGATGGATAGAAAAGCTACAACAATACCATTATCAAATTAAGCACCGAGCAGGAAGGGTGCATAATAATGCAGATGCATTGTCCAGAAGACCTTGCCCCGAGGATTGTAAACATTGCAGGAAAATTGACCAGAAAGAAGGAATTACCTACGTGCGCCAGATAAAGTTAGAACCAGATGAAAAATGGATGTCGGCTTCGATTAGAACCACACAACTTAACGACAAAGATGTAGGACCTATCTTGCGATTGAAAGAAGAGAACAAGCCACGACCATCATGGCAAGATATCGCAAACCAAGGGGTGATATTCAAATCACTGTGGGCACAATGGGATTCACTGATAGTAGAAGAAAACATCCTTAAACGTGCCTGGGAAAGTGCCGATGGCCTTACTGTGATTAATCAAGTAGTGGTTCCTAGGAGCATGGTAGACAATATAATGGCCGAATGCCATGGAAAATCAGGCGCGCACCTAGGCATAAATAAAACCATGGACAAAATTCGAAACCGATTTTATTGGGTCAATTACTTTCAAGATGTGAAAAACTGGTGCCGCCGATGTTCGACTTGTGCAGCCAGCCAAGGTCCCAAAACAAGGTCCAGAGGTCAAATGAAACAATATAACGTAGGTCTGCCTTTCGAACGCATTGCTATTGATGTGGCCGGACCATTTCCAGAAACTAAAAAGGGCAACAAATACATCCTTGTTGTCATGGATTATTTTAGCAAATGGCCAGAAGTTTTTGCTTTGCCTAACCAAGAGGCCGCTACAGTTGCAGAAGTTCTGGTAAAAGATGTTTTCAGCCGATTTGGCATTCCTTTGGAACTACATTCAGATCAAGGAAGAAACTTTGAATCAAAGCTCTTCCAGAATCTCTGTGACCTTTTAGGAATACATAAAACACGGACTACTGCTTTGCATCCGCAGTCAGATGGCATGGTTGAAAGATTTAATAAAACAATAGAGGAACATCTTTGCAAAGTTGTTGATGAGCACCAAACAGATTGGGACCAATATATTCCATTGTTTTTGATGGCCTATAGAACTGCCATTCACAATACGACAGGAGCTACTCCATCTAGTATCCTGTTTGGTAGAGAACTGCGTTTACCATGTGATATCATGTTTGGTTCACCTGAAGAAGCACACTTAGAGGTTAATGACTATGTCGAACGTTTAAGGCAAAAGCTGCACGATATCCATGAAGTGGTTAGAGAGCGAATAGAAATAGCCAGTGACCGCATGAAAGCGAGATATGACCTGAAAGCAAACTCTTCAGGGTTCAAAGAGAATGATCAAGTCTGGCTATACAATCCTCAACGCAAGAAAGGAAGATCACCTAAGTTGACACCACCATGGGAAGGGCCTTATAAAGTTGTTAAGAGAATTAATGATGTAGTCTACCGAATCCAGAGAAGCCCGAAGTCCAAGATGAAAGTTGTTCATCTAGACAGACTAAAACCTTACCTGGGAAATGTTGATCGAGACGATCAAACCTGAAGAGGAGGATAGTGTTACAAATTTAAGTTATTTAAATTTTATAATTGGAATTTATTTAGGTTTAGTGTAGTATTAGGTCGATTTATCTTAAGGTTGTATTCTTAGTCTAGGTTTTAGTTGCGTTGTCTGTGGCTTGCGGTCGCGGTAGTGCGGGAACTTTCCGGACGTCGAAGGCTGCCGGAAAGTTCGAGAGAGATGGACGATCCTATATATAGGGCCGGGGTCGCACACCAGGCAGTCAGTCACAGATAACGTGCTGTAGTGGTCGTGAGATATTAACACGAAGTTAATAGACCGATTATAGTAGTGAATTATTAGCAAGTTATTATTAAGTTTAAGTGCGTGTTTTTGTACATAATTTGTCGAAATAAATTGACGTATCGTTTTCAACAATTGCGAGTTTTAATTTGTCGTTGTGAATCCGTAACAATATGTATAGATCCTGTCAGTCCTTATTGGTCCTGTTCAGGTTTAAAAAATACCTAACCAAACCTTACTACAATTTTTATATTCCTGCTGAGTTCTTAAAAGTAAGTCCTACCAGGTCCTGATTCTTATTGGTCGTTAACAGTATTAACATATTGATCCACCCATCGGTTTATTTCTTCGGTGCAAATAGTTGTTTTGCAATTAAATAGGTTGGGATAACGCTTCTAAAAACTTTTTTTACGAAAAACCTTCAAATTTTAAAAAAATTTAAAATTTTTGAAAAATTCTTAAAACCTTAAAATGATAAATTTTTTAAAAAATTCTTAAATCCTAAAAATTCTCAGAATATATTTCAACACTCGACTCAATGGACTCAGGTCTACTACTGACTTCAAATAGTTAGCAAAGTCATATCGCAAGAAAATTGCGTAAAGTATTTATTAGACATTTTTGAATATTCTGTGTTTTTTAAATATTTTATCAAAAAAGTATAATCGGAAGCCGAGTTGTACGGCGCCCAATGTTTTTTAATCTAATTTGTCTATAAAAGACGTAACGAAGAGGAGAATGATAAAAAAAATCGTGTTAATTATATTATTTATGGACTTCCTATGTTAAAAGTCATTTTATTTATTTTTATTTTACTTTTATTTTTATTTTACTCCGCCACTGCCTACATCTACGATTAAACCGCACCTATCACAGACATACGTAGTAAAGTAACAACCCGGCGTTGCCACATAAGAATAAAACCAAAACAAAACACGTTTTGTATCTCTTTCCCACTCACTAAATTTTGTTTTGCATACCGTTCCAAAACAAAAATGAATTTATGAATGAAATACGAGCCTATTCCAAGTCTACTACTTGAAGTTAATGATTTTAGACCATTTATAATTGATATAGGAATATACAAGGAATTATGTTCGAATTCGCGAAATTTTTACTTTTAAATTGCATCTTGACTTTATTCCTGATGTTTACCATATTTAACAGGCGCTCAAATTTATAGTTTTTGTAAATTGGATGCTCCTTATATTATTTAATGAATAGATTAGCCTTGGAACATATTTTCCAAAAATACCCGATATGCCGTAGTTTAGAGCCATAGTTTCTGAGATATTAGCAATTATTTTTTAAAATTTTAAAATGATAACAATACTGCTCTTGTGTTAATTTTAGTATCCTTATTCCAAATTATGTTAGTCCCCATGTATCAACAGTAACAATGACATTATGTGACAAGACATATAAACTTTGTTGTCGTTACCAGTTAGGCGCTGACTCGTGACGTCAGTAAAAAACTGCACCCCGACATAAATTGTAATTTTGGAACATACTCATTTGCATCTCTTTTTAAAGCACAGCTAATTTTTTTATTGCTGTCCAACTCATAGAGCTGCACAATGGGCTTCCGGAGCTAATTTTTGACCAAAATTAGAAAAACAGGTTTTGTAAAAATATTTTGTTTTAAAATAAGAAAAAAGTAATTATCAATCAAATTGCGGATCCAAAATGGCAAAGTTTCCTATTTATGAACCAATAAGTATGAAATTTAGAACTTTGGAGTGTTAATAGTCGCTAAATATTATTTTTGACTTAAATTAAAAAAAAAATCATTTACCAAGAGGTATCAAATTTAGAACTTTGGCGTGTCCAAAGTCGCTGTTGAACTTTGGAGTGTATAAAGCTGATAATTAAGATTTCTTACTCAAACCTAAAGAAAAAATATCATGGCGGATCCGAAATGGAGCACGTTTACATTTATGAACCGATATGTACAGTGAAACCTCCAATAAGCGGACACTCACGGTTCCGTCGATTTTGTCCGCTTACTGGAGGTGTCCGCTTATGAGAGGGAACTGCAAAATTGTAATATATATTTATTAACAATTTCCGCTGCTTGAGTGTGTCCGATATTAAATTTTTCAGCGATGTTTCGTGCTGATAGATGTTCCTTCTCCGAAACGTTAACAACTTCCATTTTTTCACGTAAGCTAAGAAGTTTTTTACTAGGCGTAATTTCATAGAGATCTATTAGTACCTAACTGAACAGTAAAAATAAAACAGCAGTCCCGCCCCCGCCGTAAATACGACAGAAGTATTTAGTATCCGCATTAAAAAGGAAAGAGGTAATTCCCCGGCTGCAGAGTGCGTTGTTGCCAACATACTACATAATGTTTATGCCCATGTCGTGCAGCACTCCGTCCAGTTGTCAGAGGTTCGCGTCCGGTTAAGGGAGGTTTCAAAATTTTTTAACCAAAAAAAATTGTCCGCGTCCGGTTATAGGAGTGAATTTTACATGTATAGAAATAGTGAAAAGCTTGGTTCCAAAAAATTTGTCCGCTTAAAGGGAGTGTCTTAATAGAGGTCTTAATAGAGGTGTCCGCAAGGAAAGGTTTCACTGTATTAAATTTGGAACTCTAAAAAAACTCTAAAATTCTTATCCAATAGACTATCCTATTTATTAACCGATTTGTATCAAACTTGGTACTTGGGGTTGTTTAAGGTTAAATAGAGTTTATCGTGTAATGCGTAATGAAGCTGCATTGGAAAGGATGAAAAGTTTCCATAATAATAAATCTAAAAACCAAACTAAAAATTTTAAATATTAAAAAGAGTTAAACAATATTATTCTTTGGCTGTACCAAAAACTAGAAAATAATACGAACGTAACCCTGACTTTGTAGCGAATAAGAAACTGCATAATTAATTAAGGATTATTTTCTAGAAAAATTTGTTTTTAAGTCTAAGAAAATAAATATTTTTAAAGCGTCCACGTCTATATATTAGTTTATTAAAAGTCAGGTTTGGTAAACTGCTGACGATATAGAAAATAGAACTGTTTGCCTTAAAAGTTTTTTACCTCTTTTTTTCATAAACAATCCACCTGTTAAAGTTAACTTCATCTGTAATTTTTGGTTTTTGTGAATTTTTAGTTTGTATTTTTTATGGAGTGACCTTCTTTTTATTTGATTTTTGAACATTTCAATTTTTTTATTTTTAACTTTTTATTTTTTGAATATTCTTTACATTATTTGTATTTTTTATTAATATATAATTTTATTTTTATTTGTTTAAGTGTTTTAAAAATAAAACAAGCACTTTTGTTAAGACTGGCTATATATAACTTTTTCTCGAAGAAATCCCTTTTTAGTAAATTAATAATATCTTTCACATGGGCAACTTGTGGCAGCAGATTTTAAAATATAATTTTTGAAAGATATGTACTCTTTAAGAAAATAAAAATTTCAAGAAAACGGTTGATAACTGAAGCAAAATTTTTGTCCAACATTTATAAGAAATCTATATTTTGATAGAATTTCAGAAACCCCAAAAATCATTACCATACCTGTCTATACATCAAAACTGAAACCAACATGTACAGGGATAAAATCTACTTACCTCCCTCTACAAGATTTATTTTATGAGAATTTTATAGAACATAAAATATTGTCGCAAAATGGCTTTAAATCTGGATCAAATTGCCAAGCAAATATGGTACTTTAACGCGTTCCGTTGAAAGGAAACATGACTTTTCTGAAAGCTGCCTTAATCAAATAATAGTTTTTTAAGACCTACTGGACTATCTACTCTTTTTTAGTAAAGATGTTCAGAAGTTTCAGTATGTATTTAATTTAACCCTTTTTGCCGAAAAATCAGGTCGGCGAGCCCACTGTGTGCTGATGGAAGAACGTCGATTGACATTGATTGTCAAAATGACATCTTAAAAATACTTCTATTTGCAAACTAATCCCAAGACTGTTTTAGATTGGGTGCGCCCGTCGCACTAATTTGAGTTAAAAAGAGAGAGTAAGTAGCTGGATGACAATGTGTGAGTTTAGTAAATAAAACTAGTCGACCACTGTTTGTTTACTGATATCATGATTTTTTAAGAGTCTTAGGCGCCCTTACTAATACATTAATTTAAAAAGAGATGGTAAATAATCGGATAATAATGTGTTCAGTCAATGACACGATTAGATTAGATGGTGATACGTTCGAGAATCCTATTTTGTGTCGGGGTGCTGTGCTATGTCACAGTCAGCGCCTTGTTGTCATTTTGAGCATCATTTTATTTTTTTTTTGTCATTGTCACTGTTTATACATGGGGACTAACATAGTTCGAAATAAGGACGCTGAAATTAACACAAAAGTGGTAATGTTTTTTTTATCATTTAAAAAATTATCGCTAATATTTCAGAAACTATTTATCAAAACTACGACATGGGTTATTTTTGGAAAGTATATTCCAAGCCTAATCTATTAATTAAATAATTTAAGGAGTAGACATCTGAGCCCTGAAGGGGAGAAAAACTAGAGATATCCCAAAAAAAATAACCCCAAAATTAAATTCGCCCCGCCTGGGAAAACAGAGTCTATTAAAACTAAAAAACAAAGGAAAAAATCGGCAACACGCAAAATTTCACTGGCGACCGCGGCCCTTTCTTGCGACTGGAATTTCGGTCTTCAACCAAAAAACACGTGTGACTTCTTTTAGTTTTTTGTCGGAAGTGATTTCTTCATTCCCCTGTCACACACAGGGTGGCGCTTCAAACTCCCAGCGTGAGCAAAAAACGCGCATGATTTTACCAAAATGATCAGGTGATCAAAAAGAAAAATAACTTTCAACAAAGAGAGAAATTATCACCTGATCGGAATTTTTCCCAAACAGGACTTTCTTTTTTGAAGGTTTTTGCAGAAAGCCCAAAAATATCAAAACAAACTTTAAGGTTAGGTTTCCCAAAGAATTCAAAATAAAACAATAAAGAAAAATAACTGGCAGCATTAAACATTCCGCCCACCATAAAAATTCCCAATTTTTATAGAAAAACCCAAAACTAAAAAATCAAAAAAAAAGGTTATTCAATTACCCAAAGGGTCTGAACAATAGATTAGCATTTTTGCAACAATAATTTTATCGCAATAACTATGGACGTCATACTTAAGTTAATTCAAATAAGCATGATTCACGCTACACAAGGCTTTGAAGGTTGGTTACTGGCTGGGTAACGGACATACCTTCACCAAACTACGGTCAAGTAATCCTTTCGCGGTTTTTACTTGCACGACACGGGGGATTCTATCTGGACTCGAGTAAATTTTTTCAATTCTACCGAGTGACCACTTCAATGGGGGTAGGTTTTCGTCTTTCAACGCTACTAATGTTCCAACTTTTGGAGGGTTATCGGGGGTATTCCATCTTTCACGTTGTTGCAACGACTGTAAATACTCCATATGCCAGCGGCGCCAAAAATGCTGCTGGATCTGCTGAAGAAGCTGCCAGCGATGGAGACGGTTTAACTTAACATTGGTTAGGTCTTCATCGGGAGGGGCTGTCAAGGGTTTCAAAGTGAGGAAATATCCAGGAGTAAGACTTTGAAAGTCATGAGGATCAGGGCTCATACTACACAATGTTCGACTATTTAAAATAGCCACAATCTGAACCAATACAGTCATCAACTCTTCAAAGGTTAGGATTTGATCCCCCATAATTCTCTTCAGATTAGTTTTCGTGGCTTTACCCCCAGACTCATGGAGTCCACCAAAAAGGCGGACTGGCGGGTGGATTAAAACACCACTTAATCGCTAAAGTCTCAGCAGCTTGCTGACAATAGGACACAAGGAGGTTATTTGCCCCAACAAAATTAGTGCCCTGGTCACTGTAGAGGGCAGCACATCTGCCACGTCTACCAACAAATCGGCGGAGGGCAGCCAAAAATGCATCAGTGGACAAATCAGAAACAGCCTCCAGGTGAATGGCCTTTGTTGGGAAACAAACAAAAATACACCCATAAGCCTTTTGACTTTTTATACCACGACGCTTGGTTAACGTGATGGAGAATGGACCCATAAAATCTACACTAACATGGGAAAAGGGCTTCACCTGGGACACTCTAAATTTAGGAAGGTCACCCATGAATGGGTGCAGTGGTTTGGGATTTACCCTGGCACAACAAAAACACTTGGAAACAACACTGTGAATGGCACTTTTCACCGACAAAATCCAAAACTGTTGATTTAGGAGGTACTCCAATAAGCGAGGACCTGGATGTCCCACAGTGGAACGGTTTGAAGATCTA
The DNA here is from genome assembly GCA_963576565.1 of Aspidapion aeneum. NCBI lineage: Eukaryota > Metazoa > Arthropoda > Insecta > Coleoptera > Brentidae > Aspidapion > Aspidapion aeneum. Next base: position 125,731,052 of record OY755039.1, read on the forward strand.
GGTGGACAACCCCTGAGCAACATTAACACTCTTTAATGCTTGATTTTTTTTAGCTTTAAAATAACATAAAATATTTAAAAGCATTTAGTATTTGCAATATTACCTACCTCTTATATAGGGTGATTCAGATTTTAACGATTTTAAGATTTGTAGTCATACTGTATGTTTTAACGAAAATTGTTTCAACAAATTTTATAACAATGAAGTAACGGTATATATTTTTTTTAGTTTTTGCAAGAAGGAATTTAAACAAAACAGATTTGCAACGTACAAGGTGTTTCAGAAAAATTTAACTAAAGACGTTTTAGGCGGTAAGGGACGATCAAGAAAAAAATTCCTCTCTCATCTGTCACTATATAAAAAATAAATGCATTAAAAATTTTAAACCTCTCACCCCTTGCCCGGGGTGAAACTAACCCCTAAAATTATAATGGGAAATGTTCATCGGATGGCAGTATCTTTAAAAAGGTTTAATGTGAGAAAATTAAGAAAGAAAACTAAGAAAGTTTAAAAAATATTTATTAAATTGGAAAATTCCATTTTTATTTGAAAAATATCATTACTTAACATAAGAAATAATAGAATAATTAACTAACACAAGTCCATTTTATTATTATCTTGCAAACTAAACTGTGTTAATTAATTTCTCAATCTGACACAAAAAAGACAAGAAAAATATATTATCATATTTCTAAAACCGCATAATAATAACTCGCTCCGTTTAAAACTTAATTTTTTTTAATTTTTTTAACCTCAAAAAACTTTCCTTGGGGTTGGTGCAGATGGATTTTTATTAAGCTTGGTTAAGCTTGTGACAGAGTGAAAAGTTACTGTTTACAAAAATTCGTGAAAGTCGAAAGTTTCAAAAACCAATCGTACAGACATACATAGGGCATATTCTTAAATTACGTAACCCCTCCTCCCTCCTCCGCAATGCATTTTTAAGAAAAAATATATTCAAGAATCATGACAGTGTAACGGTGTAATTTCCCCCCTTGAGCGTTACGTACTTTAGGAATCGGCCCATACACATAGGTACATGGGATAGGGTGTCTCAGATAAAAGTAACTACAAGGGGGTTTATGAGGATTTAGGAGATGGTAAGACATACCAATTTTGGTAAAAAAGTGGCGCTATTCCGAGCTGTATCAAAGAAAACATTTATATGCGTTTTCAAAACATTGAGAAATAAATGGATCCATGAGGGATGATACCTTCCTAGCTAGCCTATTAGCACACTTCAAGTGAAATCATGATAATATATCATCTGTGAAAAGTTTTTTTTATATATCTGAGAAACTGAAGCTCTTACGGAGTTTTTAGTTATAACCCGAATTATTGAGCAAAATATAGTCTACTATATTACGAAAACTTTATATTGATACGATGCTCCGTTAAAAAGATAGATTTTTTTAAAATTTTATTTGTCAAAAAACTGTCATTAGCATTAATAGATTTTGACCAAAATCTAATCAGCTCGTAAGAGTGTCGAGCACTATTTTACCTGAAACTTTTATGAAAATTGGTTCAGCGGTTTAGGAGCTATCGTGTTACGGACAGAAATAATATACACACACAGACACACAGACAGACATCACGACGATATTGCTAGGATAGGTCAAAATACACCCAAATAACACATTTTTGGCGTTATCAAAAAAAAAAATCATCGAAAATAATACCTATTAATAATACCATTGCTATGCGGGCTAGGAAGGCAAAAACTAAAAATTGTGACTTTTTGAAAAAAATAAAGTCCTAAAAAAATTGTTAACGTCATTTTATTGGCCTAGTCATATTTATATAGTTTTATTCAATTTGTTTAAAAGAAGGCGACAATATTTTAATTTTTCGAATAACACAATTTAAGTTTTTAAGCATTATTTTCAAACCCCCTGTAGATATTTTTAACTTCGACACTGCATCCGATTAAGCTTGCAATAGCGCCACTTTTTTCCTTTTGAACGAATATCGTAACTGTTACTGTTTCTGAAAATCCCACAAAGCCCTACGTAGTTACTTTTATCTGGGCACCCTGTAGACACATTGACTCATCCTGATATAGAAAAATGGACAAGGGTTGACTAATTTAGGTTAGAAAATCCCCAAAGGGCACATTTGTGAAGGTATCAGAAAGAAAATGTCATTAAACACAAATAATACGTTTTCTATTTTTAGAGTTGCAGGCTAACAAAATAATTAAGTACAAGTTTACCGCAAAAAAAGGACAAAATTTCAATACTGCGTCAGAAAGTAGAGATTTTGGTTAATTAGAAAATATAAAACTAACATCAACAAATTCTAACAAACTAAAGTTTCAGTCCAACAAAAACTATATAAAAATAAAATTTTCCTTACCAAAACACCAACGAATTTATAAAACCATAGCAAATAAAACACTGCAACAATGACTGTCAAAATGCTTCCCTAGTCTTAAGGACATGTCACTCTAAAAATGCCTGGCACTTGTTTTACTCCAGCGCCTACTACGCGGGAAAAAAGAATATTGTTTTAAGCATTGCCCATACATAAAATTAAAATGCCTAAGCAGAAAATTTTTAAGATGCAACTTTCAATGCAAATATCTTGACAACCAGAGGGGATAAAAAAATAATATTTTGGATCTAGGATGTATGGAATATGCTCTTTAATTGTAGGTAGCTGAAATGTTACGTACTTAACCATGTCCACCTAGATTAGTCAAACGTTCCACTGTGTGTCCATGCTCTTTATGGAATTTTTCAATAATCAAAGTGGTAAGCCTATGACTACGAGGCAGCAACATGGGGTGTTTCACCTCATATGCTAAATCAGTGTGACGTAATCTACCGCCCACCCTGAGAACACCATGGGAATCAAGAAAAGGAGCTAACTTTCGAAGAGGCTTAGCACAACTCTCACCCTTATGTATCCATTTCAAATCTTCAAAAAAAACTTCTTGTTGTACAACTCGCACAACAACGAAAGTAGCATAATAAAGATCTGCCTCATTGAGGGCTTTAGTAGGAAAAGATAAAGAAGGATCTTTTTTCACTCGAAAAGGTCTCAAACAAAAGGCAACAATGCCCAAGATTTTACGTAAAGAGGAGTACTTAGTGAGTAACAGCTGTACTTCATCAAGGGGTATTTCTGTCACAAAAACAAAACGATTTTCCTCAGGGGGTAGATCAGCATCAAACACATCAATTTTATGGTTCGCTCCGGGATAAGCAATCAGCTGGGTTCTCCTTACCATTTACATGGTACCAACAGCTGGGGGGAACTTTCTCTTGAATAGTCGTTACACGATTGGCTACAAAAACCTTTCGTTTTGATGAACACGATTTTATCCAAGCAAGGGTAACGCTGGAGTCAGACCAAGGAAAAATCTTATCAATCGGGATGCAATCAAGATGGTTGCCAACAAACTCCAATAGCTCTGCCAACAATACAGCAGCACACAATTCTAAGCGTGGAATAGAAATACTTTTCAAAGGGCACACCCTACTTTTCCCACACAAAAGGGAGATAGAAATATTTCCATCCAACTCAATTTGTCGAATATATACTGCATCACCATATGCACACAATGAGGCGTCACAAAAGCCATGCAATTCAGTGGTGACAGCAGTTTGCTTCACAACATAACGAGGTATTGATATCGAAGATAATAATGGTAGTTGCGATACATAGAGTTGCCACTGTGCAACAATATCACTGGAGGGGGTATCATCCCATGAAAGACCCTGGACCCACAAACGTTGCATTAAACATTTAGCAACCAAAACAACTGGGGCTAGGAACCCGAGTGGATCATATATCCTTGCAATCTCAGAAAGAATGTTTCTCTTGGTACAAGGTCTTTCCATGGGCATCACATCATAACAAAACGAATCAGATTTTGGACACCATTTTACCACCTTCACAACTGGGTGGTGTGGAACAAAATATGAATGGAAGTCAGGGTTAGAATTGTCCAATTTCAGAAGCCCCTGGTCTATGTAATCCTGAACAAATTCTTTGTACACACTATACAAAGCAGGATTCCTCAATAATCGGTTTTCCATCATATTGAATCTACGCAATGCTTGACCTTTAGAGTCACCAAGTTCTTGTCGAGGCTCTCTGAAAGGTAAACGAACAACATATCTGCCAAACTCAGTTCCAGAATGAGCGGCAGCAAACAATTTTCCACACAAGTCCTCATCAGAGGGAAGAGGGATTTTTGGAGGGGTCGATTTTAGTTCCCAAAACTTTTGTAAGGTACTATCCAATCCAGATTCTATAGGGGAAGACACTAAGGTCAACAAACTAATGGGTATTTGAGTTTTACGAGGACCATCAATACCACCAAGGAGTATCCAACCGAATATTGAATTAATGGCACAAGGTCCTCCATTTTCTCCTTTTTTAAAGCCAGGCACAAGCATCTGACCAAACAAATCAACACCAATCAAAAGGTCTACACTACTAGGTTGTCCAAAATTAGGATCTGCAAAGTCTAAATCTTTTAGGTATGGCCACTGAATAGAATCATATTCTACAACAGTCACAGGTATGGTTCCACAAATTTTAGGAATAAGAATGGCATCACAGGAAAACAAACTATCAGGAAACTTGGCGGAGCCTGTTTTCAATGTAACATTGCCATATGAAGTACTAGAAATCATGCCATTTATTCCCTCAATAGGAGTTCTATTCGGAGCTACTTTAAGTCCTAACCTCTCAGCCAAAGAGACAGTTGCAAAGGACACTTCACTAGCGGAATCTAAAATTGCCCGACAAGACACAAACTTGTTGTGGGCATCTAACACTAAAACTTGGGCAGTTGCAAAAAGCACAGGTCTTCTCTTACGAGGTTCAAAATGGTTGCTACTGGGTGTAGCGGTACACAATGCCTGTATAGAGCCCCCACATACCTAATAGTGAAGGTGCTATCACTATTAGGTATGTGGGGGCTCTCCCCTGGACAATCATCTAAAAACACAGGTCTCCTCTTACGAGGTTCAAAATGGTTGCTACTGGGTGTAGCGGTACACAATGCCTGTTTGGCACCCTCACTATCAGGTATACGGGAGGTCTCCCCCGGACAATCAACTTGGTGGCTCGGAGAGCTTTTCACAAAGTGCAACAGGGAATGGGAAGACCCTGGCACTGACGACACGTGGCATTTGTAGGGCATTGAGATACACCATGTTTGCCAAAGCAGTTAAAACACAATCGTTCACGTTTAACAAATTGATGGCGCTGACCTACTTCTAATTCCAGAAATCTGGTACACTTCACAAGGGGATGGTAGGGCTGTTGCTGGCAATAAACACAACCTTTATTACCAGACTGGCCTGTTCCAGTCAATAACACAGGATATGGTGGTTTGCCACCCTTCCTAGGGGGTAGAGGAGGTGAGACCTCCTTCGGCTTATTCAAAAGAGAACTATTTTCCAAAGCCCGACAATTTTTCTCTAAGAATTTAAACAAATCTTTTTCCTTATCACTATACTCAATCTCAAACTGAGTTTTCAATGGGGTATCAACTTTTTGCAAAAGAAGAATCATTTAAGGTCTACATCATCATAGTTTGACAATGCTTCCAAATTTTCCCGGAAAGTGGACAACAATCACCTCAAATCATGTGGGTTGCTCGATTTTGCAGAAGGGGCTTGACAAATAGACGTCCAATAATTTGTTACCAAAAGTCTTTTATTATTAAAGCATCTAATCATCGCATCGAAGGCTACTCGATAATTATCCGAGGTTAGCGGTATGTTCCTAATTACAGATGCAGGCTCTCCCACCAGAGCGCTATTTAAGGCTTGAAATTTAGCTATTTCACTCATGTCAGCTTTATCATGCACAAGTGACTTAAACATATCAAAAAAGGTGGGCCATTTTTTAAGATTACCGTCAAAATGGGGTACCTCTATTCTTTTAATTTCAAGACCTCTGTCCACATTTACCAGGGAATGGTTCAAAATTGTCTGTGAGGCATCTTGGTAATCTTCCGGATAGAGCTCACGACAAATCGATCTAATTGTGTATTTCATTTCATCAAATTCCTGCACTAAAGTTTCCTGACTTTCTTGTATCTGATCACTACTATCCAAGCTTATAATTTCAAAATGCAATGCATCGAATTGACTTACCAGAGAAGGACATCTTCCCATCTGGGTTTGAACTTTTTTGCCTTCTCTGCATTGCCCTGGGCTTCGACGGCTCTATTGTAAGTTGTTTTTAATTTATTAAAAACGCTATTTTGTTGTTTTTTCAAAACTTTTATGTCAGACATGACAAAGCGGTTTTTATCAGATACAAAAAAGTAGGTTTTTTCGCGACAAATTGGCTATCAACACACCGGTACGGTTCGATAAACAACGCGGCACTAATCTCGCGCTTAACAAAAGCAAAAAACGAAGGTAAACCTCGACGGATTTCACACAAACAAATTTGAAACCCGACGAATAATCAACAATTTTCTAACCTCGGAGGTAAACAAAACAACACGTGAAGTTGTCAAGTTAGAACACACAAACGTCAATGAAACGTCAGCCAGCAAGAAAAAAGAACGGGGGCCCGGGCCGCTGCCAAATGTCGAACGAGGGTTTTTTTTATCGCCGCACGAGGTCATAAACCAAACTCAGGGCAACCAACCTTCAAAACCGGTACAAAAACAACAATGTCCGAATCTGGCAAAAAAAATGATAAAATGTTTTTTAACAAAAAAAACTGTAAAATCCAAAGGGCGTTTTCAAAACATAAGGGTCTGAAGGACCAAATAGACATCTGAGCCCTGAAGGGGAGAAAACTAGAGATATCCCAAAAAAAATAACCCCAAAATTAAATTCGCCCCGCCTGGGAAAACAGAGTCTATTAAAACTAAAAAACAAAGGAAAAAATCGGCAACACGCTAGAAGCTTACCTTCTGTAATTCTGTAGCAGTCCCAAAATTTCACTGGCGACCGCGGCCCTTTCTTGTGACTGGAATTTCGGTCTTCAACCAAAAAACACGTGTGACTTCTTTTAGTTTTTTGTCGGAAGTGATTTCTTCATTCCCCTGTCACACACAGGGTGGCGCTTCAAACTCCCAGCGTGAGCAAAAAACGCGCATGATTTTACCAAAATGATCAGGTGATCAAAAAGAAAAATAACTTTCAACAAAGAGAGAAATTATCACCTGATCGGAATTTTTCCCAAACAGGACTTTCTTTTTTGAAGGTTTTTGCAGAAAGCCCAAAAATATTAAAACAAACTTTAAGGTTAGGTTTCCCAAAGAATTCAAAATAAAACAATAAAGAAAAATAACTGGCAGCATTAAACAAGGAGCATCAAATTTATAAAAACTATAAATTTGAGCGCCTGTCAATTACGAGGAATAAAGTCAAGATGCAATTTAAAAGTAAACATTTCGCGAATTCGAACACAATTTCTTATATATTCCTATATCAATTATTAATGGTCTAAATGGGTGGGAAAAAATATAATAAGACACCCTGTACTTTTAACTCAATTCTTTTTACGGAATATAATTTTTGCATATTTGGACTTTTTTACATGAAATGTTTTTTTTATGATTTCACTTTCTTTTTAAAGGATTTGGATAATATTTAAGTTTTAAAGTAGTAAAATATGCGGAATATTGTTCAAAACTTTTGCTGCCTTATTTAAAATTTTAAGGGTTTTTAATTAGCTCACACATATACTATACTATAGTAGTGTGAGCTATGGTGATCCTAATTTTTTCGAGAAAAAAAAAGTTGCTCCGATTTCAAAAATTTTTATATATCTTTGCGTTTCAGATGATTTTGAAACTTTTTTGTTGCGCCGTCTGTCTGTCTGTCTGTCTGTCTGTATGTCTGTCTGTCTGTCTGTAACGACCAACGCGCATAACTCAGAAACCGCTTGGCCGATTTTAATGAAATTTGGTACCTAGGCTGGGTCTTGGGTCGAGATGGTCCCATTTAAAAATGAACAAAATCCACCGAACACAAACCCAATAAAAGGGTGGGGGTAGATTTCAAAAATTAGAGTTTATGTGAAAATATGGCGTGAGTGATATCAAACGAAAGGTAATTGAGTCTGCAGTTAAACAAAATACATTTTAATTTATTTAAAAAAAAGGGTGGGGGTATATTTTAAAAATTAGAGTTTAAGTGAAAATATGGCTTGTGTGATATCAAACGAAAGGTAATTGAGTCCGGAGTTTAACAAAATACATTTTAGTTTTTGTTTTTTTAAGGGTCGGGGTAGATTTAAAAAATTTGAGTTTAAGTCAAAACATGGCTTGTGTGGTATCAAACAAAAGGTAATTTAGTCTGGAGTTGAATAAAATATATATCAGTTTTTAGTTATATTAGCTCACACATACACTATAACTATAGTACCTAGTGTGAGCTTAGGGGCCCATATATTGGCAGAGTATTTCCCATGGTTTTATCATATTTCCTATCAGCCTTCCAAAGCTCAGCTCTCTAGCGTTTCTAGAAGTGGGCAATGTTACTTTTACATAACTTTACATTTGGGAGGGAAGTAAATTAAAATTTTGGTATTTTTAAATTTTTTCCTATAGTTTTGTCATAGTTCCTAGCGGCCTTCCAAAGCTCAGCTCTCTAGCGTTTCTGGAAGTGGGCAATGTTACTTTACGTGTATAGTGGAGGAGAGTAAATTAGAATTTTGGGGTTTTTTGATTTTTTCCAAGGGTTTGGTCATATTTTCTATCGGTGTGCCAAATTTCAGCTTGATACCTGTATATCTTTTTTGTCTCTAATTTAAAACATGCAGTGTGATCAAAATTTTTGGCGATAGCTATTGAGTAAAATATAACGTATCATGTCGTACCATGTCGCTGAAAAATAAATACCAAAAATTATTTTTATCACATTTAAATTTTCGAAAATTACTTACCTATTAAGGGAGAACTCTGCGTATGGCATATAATGGGCGCGTAAGGGTTTTAAAATAGTTATTTTATGTGAACAGTATTTAATATAAAGGGGAACCATAAAATAGTTAAAATTTCCTGAAGCCGTTAAGTCTTAGGAGGCGGTGCAGAGTTATATCGGAATAAAAATATTAAATATTGTAGCAGTGGCAGTGGCAGATCCAGGATTTCTAGGGGCAAGGGGCCAAAGTGGCAGCAAACATCTGCCTGAGGTGTAAAATTTAGTATCTAAAGGAGATTTGTGGCGCCACAGGCAAAATTAAAAAAAAATTAAAAGACAAATTTTAAATAAGTGATGCTGCTTAACTAAAAAATCAGTTATATGGGGTAAGGCCGGGCCCCTCTGTTCCCCCTAGATCCGCCACTGTATTGTAGAAAAAAATCTAATTGTAAACGTTTTTAAATTTTGAATTTTGAAAAAAAAATTACACCTTTAAGGAGATACTTTAATGCACCGCGCGTTAAAAACCCCATTGCAATAAGTAAAACGGTTGCAGAAAAATAATGCATTAAAAATGACTAAAAATTAGGTAATCTAGGCACGTTTTTTGAGGGTTGAAGTTTATTTTCTTTATTGAGGATTTAAATGCGCGCTAAGGAATTCTTTTCTCCCAAGTAACATTATTACCACTCAAGGTTTTATTAATTTGGTTCCTAGGTTATTTAGAGGGTGCTGTTATGGGTTTTAGGATCAATGTGGCTACATAAAGGTAATTTATACTGCCAATTACCTAAAGGGGTGTTATACAACCAAAACGTGATTTATAAAGGAAGTATAATAAAACTGATATTCCTTCTGTTCCTTTTAGATACTTTTGGTTTTATTGATTTCTGATTTATAAAGATAGTCTTATAAAACCATTTTACCTAAAGTTTTTAAAAAGAAATAAATATAAACTTTGGTCATTTAGTTTTTTCATTACTTTAGGTCATCACAAAAGTGTTTTATAATAGAGCTAAAAGGTTATCTTGTATCCTTTTGTTTTTTATAGTTACCAGTAGTTTAAAAGTAAATATGATTAGATAGGCGGCCATATAGAACCTAGTTTCCTTAAGGTTTTTAATAGTGGTAAATATAAACTTAAGACTTATGGTTTTTGCCATTACTTTTAGGCATTTTAAAAAGGTTTTATAGGAAGGCTTAAAGGTAAACTTAATTCTTTTGTTACCCATAGCTGTATATTAACTATTATTTAAATAGGCGGTCATATAAAACCTTGTTTCCTTAAGGGTTCTAACAGAAGTAAGTAAATACTTTCGTGTTTTATTTTTTTTTTTAGGTATTTCTTGTAAAAATAATAGATATACCTAGGTACAGATTAGTACCTACCTATTGCAAGATTGATTATTTAAAGCCCAATAATTAATGATTGTTGAGTTTCCGTCCTCCTAGGTAGGACACCCAGGCCTAGATAAGGCCTGTTTAGACGGCCAATATAAGAGGTTGCCCTCCAACCTGCAGGCACAACGAATATCATAGCACTGGCCCTCTCGATTGTGTCGAAATTGCACGATAAAAAACATTTAAAAGTGTTGAATTATACGCTTTTAAACACTTTAAAAACAAATACAAAAAATTTAAGTGAGGTTATGTTGACTATGTTTACTTTGTTCTTTTTTGTTGGTTTCATAAGGGCACTCAAAAATCCTTGTTGCGATACAGTAACAAATAAAACCAAGTGACCACTATAAAACCATAATGGCGTATATAAATTTATTTAAAAAATATTGTAAAGAGAAAATATTTATCTAGTCGTTTTAGCAGTTTTTTAACAATAATTTTACTTTAATTTTGATTTATGTAAACCAAACAGACTTTTTTAATGGTGAATAGTGTAAATTATTTTATTTTTATTTTAAATATTTATTATTTTGTTATCAAAAAACTATTAAAAAGCATTTTTGAGCTGGCGCGCTTGTTCTGAGAGCTTTTCAGATACGATTTTATCAGAAAAATAAATCTGGCAGGCAATTTGATTATCAACAAAACGACAAACCTGGCATAATAGCTTTAGGCTCTAAAAGGTTCTATACTGGTGGAACCGCTAGAGGGCGAAGCTGGAGTTTATTTCGTATCGTTTTATAGTGAGTTTAATACATAGGTTGCCACCACTAATTGGGGAGTCCCATTTAGGAGGTCTAAGGGGTATATAAGGGTAATGGGAACGTGCTAGCGAGCAAACATTGAAACTAATGGTTTTAAAGAAAGGCGCTGGCAACCTTTTAGCTTCTGCTATAAATAAAGAAATGTTACTTGGGCTTTACTAACTGTCAAAAGTTTTATCAAAAAATATTAAATACTTTTCCCGTTAAAGTGTTATTTTAAAAGCCAGCCTTACAAGCTCATTATATGGCATACGCAGAGCTCTCTGTTAAAGGGGGTGACTTTTTGGTCTATTAGTTGATTGAAAACACATAATCTGCTAGTATTTATTTACTATATATTTTTTACTGAACACTAAACTTTTTTCAAAATAATATGGCAACAACAAAAAAGGATAAATCAATTAATAATATTTAATACTATACATAACAAATTAATTAATTAAATAAGTTACTAAACATATACCACAGTTTATGACTGATATAAAGATAGTTTAGAGTTTAATACTTAAAGCAAAAACTACTAGGGTGGGCATATTTTAAATATTTTTTAATGTTTTGTTTCAAAACAAATGAGCATTATACTAAAGAGCCGCGGAACAAATATCTAAAATACAAACATCAAATGGAAAAAATATTAAACATTTTAACTTGATATTTTTTTCTAGAGCCATACTAAAGAATTTAAAATTATTTTTATTACTCAAAGTTTTACCTAGATTTTTCCTTTATGTTTATTACTTTTTTAATTTTATTACTAAATATTCGACAATTTTTACTACACTCACTTATTTTTTTTACCAATGGATATCTATAATTATTATTTTGATAATGATAATAGAGAGGCATCGTCATCAAATTTGAAATTACAAAGGTTTAATACATACTCTTGCCCACAATATCAAACAATGAAGCTCTTACTCCAAATCATTAAGACAAACGTCCACTAAATGTATACGTATAAGAAAAAGACAAGTAATGACGCATTTTGTGGGCTGGATATACATACAGTCGAACCTCTATAACTCGAACTCAAAGGGACAACCAAACCAGTTCGAGTTATGGAGAGCTCGAGTTATAGAAATTCAAATTAAACAGGTTAAAATACATATAAAAAGTGCAGGGACCACTTAAAAGGTTCGAGTTATAGAGAGGTTCGAGTTATAGAGGTTCGAGTTAGAGAGATTCGACTGTATTTGTTTTTGATTTAAGTACATTACATTATGTTAGTTATCTGGTAGTTTGTTTTTTTACCGGTCAAGTAAAAGTATAATTAAAATCGGTAATAATGTGTTTTTTTAACACCGTCAACCGATATTTATTTATCGGCTTTAACCCATTTAATATGAAACAAACAATTATTTTAAACTTACTAAGATACTTATCTATGATTTATTTAACATTACATACAATCAGCACACCTTATTATAAGTAGTCTTTATAGTGTATTCTCCAGACTTAACAAAAGCTTATCTGGAAATGTTTCTTAAATAATCTCATGAGTAACTATGGAAATTATACATGTTTTTCCAATAAAAGGTACTTAAAGCTAGCGTACTTTAATATAAATACAGTTTTTTCTTAAAATTAGTGACTAGAGTCCCACTCTTTTTCAAGAAAATCCTTGCTTTTCTTTTACAAAATTCAAAAATTATATATAAAAAACAAAATACTCTAAAACTAGTTAACATTGCTATATGAACAAAAGCAATTTGTATATTATTGTAATTATTCTTAAGCATATAATCATTTATGAACCAACCAAGGAGTTGATTGACTATAATCCAATACCTACTTTTCTTTGTCAAATACAACCATTTGTAAATTATGTGAACGTGTAGTAATGAAGTAAGTTTATGATTTGTCTAATGAGATTTCCTGATTTGCACTAGACTGAAAAGTTATAAGGCTGTAGTTTTAATTGTCTTGGCTACGGACATGCTTTTCTTAAATTTTTCCGATTTTTTAATACTTTTTTATTCAGAAATTATTATATCTCCTATATTTTTTATTATATATAACCTGTTTTAAGATGCGTTGCATAGACAATCTCTTTAGTGAATGCAACCTAAGATAATTTTCTTTAATTGCGACGGCTTTTTTAAGCGAATCATATGCTGCTAAAACAACAATCGGTATATCCAGGGGCAGCGAGAATGAGATAATTTATCTTTGTCATCTAAAATTAGTTTGTGGACTTCTTTCTTGCACTCTATGGTCTTCGTAAAGAAATGGTTTGTTATATATTTTGTTAACTATTTTTTTATACTACGTACGACATATAACACTTACTAAAATAAAATACAACAAGCTTTAACAAAACTTCACGACGCTTTCACAATAACAATTTTTAAAGTTTTTGGTCTTTTTTGGATCATCACAAAAATATTTTTCTCCATTTTATGACGCATTCAATTTATCCAAAACCACATTTCCTTTTAAATATACAGGATGTCTCTAAAAGTTCTTACACACTCCCGCCACAGACTTATACCAAAATAAGTCGATTAAAGTCAACTTACCATTGACTGAAATTGCTCCGTTTTCGAGATACAAAATGTTAAAAAATAAAAACGGTTTATTTTTAAATATTATGGACATTTTTTTACGTTTTATTTTTAAATTTACTACCCGAGGGTTTTTTGAGATGTGAAACCCATGGACACATTTTAACTGTGGCCGTTAGAGAGCGCTTTAACACTTGGTATGTTTAAAAAGGGCCTCTCTCGCTAAAGTAAGCTGTTTTCGATATATTCGGTTAGTAAATTAGTATTGCGAAATGAATTACTCTAAAATACTTTTACATTTAATATTTTTAATATATTTTTTTCTATTTTTAATTTTTTTTGTTCAAAATAATTTGATTATGCGATGCGGAATCGGAAACACTAAAAACCGAATTATCTTGAAAACCATTAATTTAGAGTATTGTAACCAAAGTATCTTTTTTGTTTTAAAATGGTAAAAAATATATATTTTTCCAACAAAAAAGATACTAAGAAAAAAGTTATGGCCATTTTAAACGATCAGAAGTGCACTGTGAAGCGCCCTCTAACGACCACAGTGAAAAGGATCTCGCATCTCTAAAAATCCTAGGTAACCATTTTCGAAAGTAATACGTTAAAAAACTCCATTTTAATTAACCGGTATCTCGTAAAAGGTAAGTTGACTTAAATTGACTTATTTTAGTCTAAATAATCTGTCGTAGTAATGATCTTTTCGGGACACCCTGTATAATTTGGTTTACGTTTTCATTCGAGACTGATATCGATCTCACATACATTTCTGTAAGTAATAAAGTATTGAGTAGTGTCCCTAAATCATTTGACAGTTTTTACATCTAATGTAAAAACCATCAACTTATTTAGGGACACTAGTATTGAGAACACAGAGAATAGCCCTCATAAATGGCATCTTTCTTGTCCACAAAAGCCCTATCATTCATTTAATAAAAAGGTAATTTCCAGTGTTAAATTAAGATCGATCTCAGTTTCCTAGAAATTAAATTTTAAATCTGGATTCTAAATTATAACGCTAAAACCACGCGTTAGAAACTTAAACTTGCAAAGTAACACACTGTGCTCCTTCCCGTAAAGTGCACACAATTTGAGTTAAATTTCAAATTCTTTATGAAAATATTTACCATTTTATGAAATATATATTTGATAAACATCTTATCATCACCTTCTTCTGTGGCTCGGAGCCCCTATAAATAATCTTCTTTATTGTCTCAGGGTATAGGTTTTCTACAAGCTCTCAATTTTTCGAATATCTTTGTCAATAGTAATGATTTTTATCAGGATCGTTTAGATTTTAGTTTGTTTTATAGTACATTTTTGAGAGTTAACTGCTTGTTTTAAGCTATTTCTTGTTATAATTTTGTAAGTGAGTTATTCTAACTCGGCTATATCTTTTATTTCATTCATTTATTAATAAAGCGTATTTTTTTTTAACGCTACACCAACTGAATTTTTGATATAATGTTTACAAATAAATTCAACATAAATGACAAATGTGGTTTAACTTTAAGAGGCAAAAATCTGTTAATGTAGTTTTTAATCGCTGTCAGAGCTGGATTCCTCAGCTACGGGAGCTGGTTTTTGCTGAACAGGCTCGACGGGTGCAGCTGGTTTACTGACATACGTCGCTGCTGCATAGGGGTTTGGATTCTCACCCTCGGTGTGCTCGATACCAACCCTTTAAAAAGTCAATAATAAATGATAACCTGAACTGTTATCACATAATAGATATAAAATTTCGGACTTCCATTGTCTTTATTTATTTTAAAACACGACGTTTCGGTTAGTAAGTATCTCTAACCGTTATCAAGTGTAAACTAAACAATATAGTCTTTAGGCTACTACTTATACTACTTGGTGTGCAGTCAGGTTAAAATTTATAAATAAAATTTTGTCAAAAACTCGGAACATTTTGTCGAGGTTTTAAAAGGTATCGAATTGGATCGCGGCGATAGATTTGTAAGTTTTGATGTAGAAAGTCTCTACACCAACGTGCCAATAAATGAGTCACTCAGTATCATCAAAAACAAATTACAAACTGATGATACACTTCACGAGAGAACAACGCTATCGGTGGAGGGGGTGATGGATCTTTTGGAGCTCTGTCTCCGTAACTCTTACTTTCAAGTGAAAGATAAGTTTTACGTGCAAAATGATGGACTCCCAATGGGTTCATCTCTTACGCCAGTGGTAGCAAACATCTACATGGAGTGGTTCGAGGACCACGCGATCAACACAGCAAGAGTCAAACCAAAACTATGGCTACGATACATGGATGACACATTTATTATATGGCCGGAAAATGAAGACGAACTACAGAATTTTCTACACCATTTAAACGGTATTCGACCAACAATCAAGTGCACCATGGAAATTGAAAAAGATTCGGCCTTACCTTTTTTGGATGTTCTTGTCAAACGATCAGACAGAAACATTCAAACCACTGTATATAGGAAACCTACACACACGGGACAGTACCTAAATTTTAAGTCTAATCATTCTGTTGCTACAAAACAAGGAGTTATAAGAAGTTTGTATGTAAGAGCCATATATATTTGTAGTAATAATGAAGAATTAACCACTGAAATTAACAACATTAAAAAGGACTTACAACAGAATGGTTATTCCAAGAAATTAATAAACTCAACGATATTAAAAATTAAAAAAAAACTAAATGTACCAAATTCTCAAATTAATAATCCGTTAGGTGTTATTAATATTCCATATGTTCAAGGGATTTCAGAAAACATAAGACGAATAGCTAAACACTATAATATAAAAACAGTATTTTCTTCGGGAAATACGATAAGAAGTTTTGTAAACTAAAACAAAACCAGACAATCCTTCAAATAATAAGGAATGTATTTACCAAATCCCGTGTGAGTGTGGTAAATCATATGTAGGTGAAACGAAACGCCCTCTTCAGGTTAGAGTAAATGAACATCTAAAAAGTACCCAATTAGGAGATATTGAAAAATCCGGTTTAGCAGATCATGCATGATCAAATGATCACAGGATTCAGTGGTCAGAAGCTAAAGTTTTACATAAGGAGTCGCATTGGCGAAAATGAAAGTTTATAATGCAGAATAAAAAAGTTTTCAGTCAACCAAGCACGGACATACCAAACATGGAAACCACTCCTTAAGGAAAACAGGCGTCTTAGGATTAAAAAAGGGGGCGGGCCGTCACACCTGACTGCACACCAAGTATTATAAGTAGTAGCCTAAAGACTAGATTGTTTAGTTTACACTTGATAACGGTTAGAGATACTTACTAACCGAAACGTCGTGTTTTAAAATAAATAAAGACAATGGAAGTCCGAAATTTTATTTCTACACAATCATTGTCTACGAGTTTCAAACAAACACATAATAGATATTTATGTATTAATAAAATAAATCTGGCTCGAAAAAGTGGTTTATTTGGAAATAAATGCTTTTTTAATTTTACGCAAAAACTTTAATTTGTATTAAGAAATTTTATTGACCCAAATTGTGTATTATAACCCAATTCGCTATAATCTGTATTATTGTGTCACAGTTTCACAACCGTTGTGTAGAATATAGAAGGCTCCAAATTACATATTTTTTGAATTTCATGTGAAAAGCGACCTAGAAAAAATATTTTCTACAAAAAATATTTATCACGTAATTATATTTAATTCATCTATGAGGCTCGCAGCTCTCCCACCGTTTTCATGTAAAATTAAAAAAAAATATATTATCGGCATTTTTGGCTCCTACTGTTAGTTTTTAATATACGAGGTGTGACAATAAAATTATAAGACTGTTGTAAAAACCTACTTTATTTAAATACTAATACAACTTAATGATGTTCCCCATCAATGTTGTCCTCTTCTCTATCGACGCAGCGTTGCATGCGTTTTTTCCAATGTTGGAAGCAATTTTAGAAATCATCAGAAGAGAGGCTGTTAAGAAGTCTTGCCGTTTTTTCCTTGACGTGTTCTAATATTTCAAAACGGCTTCCTTTTAACAATTTTTTCACTTTTGGAAACAGGTTGAGGTCGCAAGGGGCCAAGTCTGTTGAATATGGTGGGTGGGTGGTTAACGACGCTCTTCTTATTAGCTAAAAACTGCTTAATGGATAGGGCATTGTGGGCCGGTGCATTGTCCTGGTAGAGCAGCCACGGGTTGTTCTTCCACAAATCTAGACGTTTTCTCCTTACACGTTGCCTTAGCTACATAAATACGTCCAATATAAATGTTGGTTCACTGTTTGACCCTCACGCCCATTGAATAAGAATAACACCCCTAATATAAAAAAAAACAATGAGCATCGCTATTATGGATGTGCTGGAACGCCGTTCTCGTTCATCATCTTTAACTTCTTCACGACCCTCGAAAAAGCTTTTATGCCACATAAAAATCATTCCACGAGACATAAACTGCTTTCCGTAAACATCTTTTAGCATTTGAAAGTATTCGGTAGCCGTTTTTTGGAGTTTTACTTTAAATTAATACGTTGCTGAATTTTGTCATAATTCCGGCAAATGAGCTATGCACGATCCGCTTCAAACCACTGCGTAAGCCAAACTAGTAGAGGAAAGGTGACAAGATTGCGCGCGGTAGTAGAACGCACATCAAGGTGAATATCTCCAACCGCCCCAGGCGTGGAGATTTAAAACCTATTAGTACGGGTCCAGTCTTAAAATTTAATTCTCACACCTCGTATAAAGCTAAATTCTTTACTACAATAATTAATGCTCTCTTGCAAACAAAAAATTAAATGATTGGTGTTCTTTTGTAAACAAAAAAGTATTTACAGTTTTTTTGAGTAATTATATTAACAAAAGTAATAAGCCAAAGTTTATAAAAAACATTAACAAAAGCCGCCATATTGAATTTATGAAACATAGGCTCTCCCACTTAAATGGGAAGCAAACACCTGGTGACTTAAAATGGTGTGATCCATTACCAATCGATCTAAAGTAGTCCTCTCAACCTTCGAACAATAAACCCTGTAGAAGCAGCATGCTTTCTTATTGAGTGAGTCTAATATTTACAAAGGAGCCAGGGGGGAAAAGAACCCAAATTTACATAAACGTTTACATAATGTGACAAGATAACTAAAAAGGCATAATTAAATAAACGGTATTTTCTTTAAAAATTAACATTATTTTTATTCAAAATATAATGTAAAAGCCTATATTACTAGTTTCACCAAGATAAATGCAATAAAATATTTTTACTTTTGTCAAATTACATTAATGAATAATATTTGTGCACTTTAAACTTAAAAATTAACTCGCCAACAACGGCGTTGTCGATGACGTCCTGTCACTTGTTGTTGATGACCGTCATTGTATTTTGAATCGTTGTGGACTAAAGGGTGATCCGTGCTAAAAAGCCTGTGATTTTGTGATTTTTTATTGTTTTTTTGCGTTAAAGTCAATATGGTAAAAAAATGCGAGGTGTGTAAAACATCCTATGCCGTAGGAAATAATCGGTCCTTTTACAAGGAAGTAAACAGCTTATTTATCTGTAAACAAAACATAGGCGTAGTTAAATATTTTAAGCATTGTTATGTAAACAAACAGCCGATTCTTAAACTGCCACATTGTTTTATATGTATTATACCTGCACGATTTTATATTATTATATTGAGATTAAAAAAATAATATACTTGCTAGAATAGAATGTTGAATTATTTTTAATATGAAAAAGTATTCTCTGGTTTAATGCTGTATTATGGTTTTGTACTATTTTTAAGATTTACAAAGAAATGTTTGTAGGAATGTCTTCAAATTGACTTGATAACAATGTCTGGAGATCATTTACTCAAACAAACCTGCGTATGGTTTGAGGTTATGCTGCTTCTAGTAGTTCAATGTTCTAAGTTCTCCACTAAGTCTAAAGATGGATAAACCTACCTGTATTCATGTCTGGCCAAGTATCTGACATATTTCTCGGGCGGTTCGTCACTGTCTGAGTTCTGCAGACTGACACTACGACACACGGTGTGACTGACTTGAGTCGCAGGCATCGTGAACTCGACATAACAATACTCAGCTAACTTCTCCGGCATCTGATCGTAACTGGTCAGAGCTATTTTGGCGACCATGTTGTGGGTCGTGTAAGCACCTTTATAAAGAAATATAAGAGCTTTTATCAGTTTTTACTTCAATTTTTCAAACAGTTAAACTTGTTGTCCCGGCCATTAAAAAAAGCTTTTTCTTCTGTTGCAAAAAACTAAGTAGGCATATTTGAGGATAGAAACAAATGAATATCTACTGCATGTTTGAAGGAGACACCCTGTCCTTTAAAAAGGTATGGGTTTTTTGAAAGGAATAAAAAGCTAAAACTAGAGAATGATTTCTTGACGTCACTAGAGTGTAGCACACTAGATTTTTAATCGCCGCTGCTTCACACCGTATTTTTTAGACAATTTAAAAAATACTCTGCCAATATATGGGCCCCTAAGCTCATACTAGGTACTATAGTTATAGTGTACGTGTGAGCTAATATAACTAAAAACTGAAATATATTTTATTCAACTACAGACTAAATTACCTTTTGTTTGATACCACACAAGCCATGTTTTGACTTAAACTCAAATTTTTGAAATCTACCCCCAGCCTTAAAAAAAAACAAAAAACTAAAATGTTAAACTCCGGACTCAATTACCTTTCGTTTGATATCACACACGCCATATTTTCACTTAAACTCTAATTTTTAAAATATACCCCCACCCTTTTTTTTAAATAAATTAAAATGTATTTTGTTTAACTGCAGACTCAATTACCTTTCGTTGGATATCACACACGCCATATTTTCACATAAACTCTAATTTTTTAAATCTACCCCCACCCTTTTATTTGGTTTGTGTTCGTTGGATTTTGTTCATTTTTAAATGGGACCATCTCGACCCAAGACCCAGCCTAGGTACCAAATTTCATTAAAATCGGCCAAGCGGTTTTTGAGTTATGCGCGTTGGTCGTTACAGACAGACAGACAGACAGACAGACAGACAGACAGACAGACAGACAGACAGACAGACAGACAGACAGACAGACAGACAGACAGACAGACAGACAGACAGACAGACAGACAGACAGACAGACAGACAGACAGACAGACAGACAGACAGACAGACAGACAGACAGACAGACAGACAGACAGACAGACAGACAGACAGACAGACAGACAGACAGACAGACAGACAGACAGACAGACAGACAGACAGACAGACAGACAGACAGACAGACAGACAGACAGACAGACAGACAGACAGACAGACAGACAGACAGACAGACAGACAGACAGACAGACAGACAGACAGACAGACAGACAGACAGACAGACAGACAGACAGACAGACAGACAGACAGACAGACAGACAGACAGACAGACAGACAGACAGACAGACAGACAGACAGACAGACAGACAGACAGACAGACAGACAGACAGACAGACAGACAGACAGACAGACAGACAGACAGACAGACAGACAGACAGACAGACAGACAGACAGACAGACAGACAGACAGACAGACAGACAGACAGACAGACAGACAGACAGACAGACAGACAGACAGACAGACAGACAGACAGACAGACAGACAGACAGACAGACAGACAGACAGACAGACAGACAGACAGACAGACAGACAGACAGACAGACAGACAGACAGACAGACAGACAGACAGACAGACAGACAGACAGACAGACAGACAGACAGACAGACAGACAGACAGACAGACAGACAGACAGACAGACAGACAGACAGACAGACAGACAGACAGACAGACAGACAGACAGACAGACAGACAGACAGACAGACAGACAGACAGACAGACAGACAGACAGACAGACAGACAGACAGACAGACAGACAGACAGACAGACAGACAGACAGACAGACAGACAGACAGACAGACAGACAGACAGACAGACAGACAGACAGACAGACAGACAGACAGACAGACAGACAGACAGACAGACAGACAGACAGACAGACAGACAGACAGACAGACAGACAGACAGACAGACAGACAGACAGACAGACAGACAGACAGACAGACAGACAGACAGACAGACAGACAGACAGACAGACAGACAGACAGACAGACAGACAGACAGACAGACAGACAGACAGACAGACAGACAGACAGACAGACAGACAGACAGACAGACAGACAGACAGACAGACAGACAGACAGACAGACAGACAGACAGACAGACAGACAGATAGACAGACGACGCAACAAAAAAGTTCAAAAAATTAGGATCACCATAGCTCACACTACTATAGTATAGTATATGTGTGAGCTAAAAATGACATATAATTAAATTTAATGATGTTAATATCATTTAATTAATTATGTAATAAGTAGCTTAAACACGTAAGATAAAGTATCTGGTATAGTATTTTTTAAAAGTTGAAAAAAATTATTAAGTGGTCTTAAAGGTAGTTTCTTAAAAAAAAATAACAAACATTATTTCCTTTAAGGATTTCTTACTTGCAATACGTAAGCCATACTAATTTAAAATTAAAAAAAAAAAACGGTGTTGAGCATCACTGATAAAAAATCTTATCTTAGGTTTTGCCTTTGTTCACTGTACGCGTTATAAGTTGTGAACAAAATCTGTATAATCTCATATTAAAAAATTAATAAACATGGGCCTTATAATACCATTATTTAAATAGACAAAAAGTTTATTTAGGTTGCGGGAAAAAAATAGTTTTTGGAAAAAATCCCCAGGCTAATCATATTACACCGCAAATCCAAAAGTTAATATGCGAGTTTCTTTACAAGAATAATAGATGCAAGATTCCCGATTATGATTTGCATTTCTTCTAAGTTTGCTTTGCTTGAGAAAAAAGACCAAAAAAATATGACTACCTTTGAGAGATCATTACCACACAGGCCAAATTTTTAGAATATATCGGGTTTATAGTCTGAAAAGTGCGAAAGATTGTCCAATCTACAACTCTGCAAGATATGTGGGGCACAAAAAGAAGTCTTTAAAAAAAATCTAAAATTTGGCAATAATGTTTAAAGGTCATTGCTAAGGGTATTCGACATAATTTTCACCCCGTAGTGCAGTGGTGCAGATAAGACAATTAAATCTAGTTTGTTTAAACCCGATATATTTGGAAAATTTGGCATTTGTTTCATAAAAAAAGATATTAAAAAAGAAGTAACAATTATATTAATACATACATTAAACAGTTAAAAAAATCATATAGTATAAATAACTATTAATGCCCATGTTATTATTATTTTTTAATATTCTTCCAAAAAATGTGTCTTTCTATTATTTGTTTTAAATCTTGGGATTATTGGTATACTTTTAATTGACTCTGATATGTTGTGATTAATTTTTTGCCATTGTTACTTTTAAATTATATTTTTTGGTACATATTAGATGTTTGATGTGTTGCATAATATTGATTTTGGTAAGCTTAATATTTGATTTTTTTTTAAATTAATAATTATTAAAGAGTGAATAAAAATACATGTCTTTACTATATATAAATTTTTTAAATGAAGATATCCAAGTGATTTTTATGATTTTGTTTTGTAATTTTTTTAAAGAATTTATATTGGAAGAATTTGTACTTGTCAACACTCCAACCACCCACAACCCCTAAGAGTTCGTGAGCCAAGAATGAAGACGACCTATTAAATTACAGTTATTATTTTAAATAAATAATTCAACAAGAAAACGGACCGGACACGTGTAATTAATTAAGTTAACTCCATATTGTTATTAAATATTGTATTTTGGAATAAAATAGGGCAAAGTGAATTTTTTTAAGACAAGATAACGGAATAAGATATTTATTTTTATAACTCCTACAAGGGGAAATAATGATTTTCGTAAATATTCGTATAAAGTTTTCATCTATAAATAGTCATAAAATAGTTATAAAAATTTTGTGCATTTACTATATTTTATAAGATTGGATTCAAACCTAATTGGTACACATTAATATGTTATTTGACATTTATCTAGAAACATGTAAGATTTTTGTCTACCTTGTCCTTCTTTCGGTAACCTGGGACACCTCCAAACAATGGCTCTATGTTGATGCTCATATTTGGCTTGGCCTGAAGTGACTTCGATCAAATTTTCTTGGGGAGTTTCCATTGTGCCTAAGATTCTTTCAATTCCTTTGATTTTTCCAGTTCTAGAAGGATAAATGGTTCGGAGTTAATACAAAAAATATCAAAAAAAAAACTTAATACAAAAATACCCAACTGCTAAATCTACTTGTACCTACTACTCGCAGTTGAATACAAAACTGCAGGGCTCTCAACACCTTCATATTTTATGAAAATGTTCATATTTTTTTTCATAATTCATAAAACTTTATATTTTTAGAAAAACTTTCATATTTTTCATATTTTCCCCAATGAAGAAACTTCAGTCATAGAATAACTGTGGAAATTTTCAATATTTTTCCTAGTCTTAAATTTTGAGTTCATTTTAGTTTATTATTAGTTTGTTGCCTCTGAGAAAGTCTGAATAAAGTAGGGCTTTTTTGCCTTTTGTTTTATTATTCTTATGTTTGTTGCATTTTTTATGTTAATTAGTTGTTTTGGTCATCCGTGGTTAGTTCTGAAAAAGTCTAATTGAGCAGGGCTTTTTCATGAATTTTATTCTTGAGTTTATGTTGAGTTTTTTAAAATGTTTGAGCTCGGAATAGGTATTTAAAGTATACCAAGTATATCATCGAGTATACTTAAGTTTTCTGTGTTACTAGATGTACAGGGTGTTTGGTATATTTCCATAAAGTTCTACTGCATTTATTTTCAAGAAATGTAGAATAGGTCCCAAACCGCTAGAAATTGTAGATGCTAATATTTTAACAGTGGCTTTACCAAATGGCAGTTAATCAATATTTTTGAGAAAGAAAATATCTTTTTTTTTAAGTTAAATCATTAACATATTAATTTGTGGGATGTTCCGTAAAAGATTTACAATGTTTGTGTTTTTTTTATAACTTTTTTTGATGGTATAGGATAAAGCCTACAACTTTTGCATTTATAATTGTTTTCTATTTCTTTGGATATTTGCAGTAGACCTTGGTTTAAAAATACGGAAACACCTTATACCTTGTTGTAAAATATACCCCATCCAGGCCTAATTCAACTTTAAAATGTTTGTTAATACTTTTCTTAATAAATCAAATTAAGAAATATATATTTTTGCTTAGTAATTTTCCTAAAAAAAGTTGGGTTTGACATAACAAGCCATTTGGTAGAGGACCCAAAAAAACTTAATTTTTTAGTCATATTTCCTTCATATTTTGTTTTCTTAATTTCATATTTTGCATAATTATATTGAAAACGTTCATATTTTTCATATTTTGCTGTTTATCAGTTGAGAGCCCTGAAACTGATAGATGCACCTATAACGTACGACATGCTTTAACGTTTAGTTTTGATGCTCAAAGCGCACTTACGAAATTATACAGTTTTTTATTTTCATGAATCAGGTTATTGGGTAATTTTGTACCCAACTGCGACTAGTAGGTACAAGTAGATTTAGGTGTTTTTTTATTTCGAACTTTTAGGTTTAATTCTTAATCAACCATTCATTTAACTAGATCAAGGTGGGTTTCTACAAACATTGAGTGATGGTGGGAGAGAGGCGACGAAGGAGAGAACTAGTAAAATGGTATTGAAAAAAATCTTAAAGCGTGTGCAGAAAGAAGTATTGAAATCGCTCTATATTTGTGATAGTTATAGCTATAACTATTACCAATAAGGGGGGCGTGGTGGAGAGAGGGAAAGGGAGGGGAAATTAGTTACATGGTGTTGGAAAAAAATCCTAAAGCGTGTGCAGAACTAATTTTTAAAATCGCTCTATATTTGATAAAATTATGCGAATATGGTTTTTGAAAAGAGTCGCGGGGGAAATGACAGGAAATGGGTTCGGTTCGGTTCGGTTCGGTCAGGCACTTCCTAGCCCCTTCTAGAGGGATGTACAAGACTGTCCCGGGTGGGCAGATTTTGCCCGAAATTCAGCTTTAAATGCTGACTTATTATGGCAAAATCTCAATTAATTTATTTTACCTTCTATGCGCAGATTTAACAGAACCATATCTGAAATGTTTCTCTACCCTGAACATGTAGATCCAGCACTCTGGAATCGGGAACCGGATCATGACGTCTTCGCAAGGAATTTGGCCTAATTTTCTGGAAGTAAATCCGGGAACCAGGACGTCAGCCCGAAGCTCGATCTTTAAAGTAAACATTTACATATTTTCAGTATAATAAAATTATGCCCAAATTATACTTAAAAATATATTAAAAAAAAAATGGGTTCGTGTCTTTTTACACAAGAAGCGGGTTGTTTTGGTTCAATTTTTCCCTTGAATAATATGTGGTTAATATTTTTGTTTGTAATCTGTAATTTTCTGTTGCTGTTGATTGCAAATTAGAAGATTTATTACTTTTTTTATATCTTGTAGTGTTAAATTTTATTCTTACCCTGGTCCCAGTTACAACTATTTGAGCTTTTAGTTGCAGTGGAAGTTCTCTATTTTTGGGAGGCCTAACTCTAAATCGCAACAGTTCTATATAGCAAGCGTCCGGGGGCTTAAATCTAAAATAAAATAGTTATTGTCAATTTTACAAATTAATGTAAACCTATGTAACATTTCTTATTTTGGCAAAAACACAAAGGTTTTTCTATCTTGTAAATATATATACCTTTATACAACTCTTATAAGCCTTAAATGTCTTGACTTGTTTTTAATGCCTTAAAGAGCAAAATTTATAGTTTTATTATATTTGCTTATAATGTTTGCTAAGTAGTCATATTTGCGCCAACCCCAATTTATAGTGGATTAAAATAAAATATCAATTTTCTTTCTTTGTTTAAAACTTTTGGATTGTATATTCATCCTTTTCTAACATTAAAACAGAAAACGCCAGCTATCTTTTGACTTTATGTAATAAAAAAAGTATGCATGCTTAATTTTTAAAGACATGGCTCCCACAAATATTTCAAAGGCTTAAACAATGTTTTAAAACGTTCTGAGGACATTATATTTTTTCTGTAAAACCTCAGGAAATTAGCCACTGAAGCGTCTTTATAGGACCTGTTTATCGTTAAGCTAAATGTTTTAAAGTTTTTTCCCTAATAATTTGCAAGATTCTTGAAATACCTGAGCCATAAATTCATTTCCCTTGCTCTGGGAGCACTTCTCCTCCCTAACCGTAACCCAAACCGTACAATAAAATTATCAACAAAAGATTTGAAACAGTGTTTGCCTCTTTGTTCGGTGAATGATAGCATTCTACAAATTTGTGCAACACATTGGATTATCACATTTTGTCACAAAATTTTGAATGTCAGTTTTTAGTCCTACCCTGGTTCGGGGCTGTCTTCAGCAACCTCACCAGCTCGTGATACATAGCAGTTTGTATAAAATAATATTGGTTGAAGCTTTAACTTACTTAACAATATGAGTATTTTCAAACTCGTCCTGTTGGATGCAAGAGTGAAAATCGATGTTTTCCAAGCGGATCCATTCCTCGGTAGCAACGGGTATAATATCGTGCCTACCCACCACCTCTTTACCCTGTCTGCGCATGTCGTTTAGACCCAATTCGATGTCGGGCATGCCTGTGAGAAAACCCAGGAAAAACAGTCTAACTCGGGCTATTTGTTTCTCGATATGGCCTAAAAAAATATATTGTTTCGTCAGTGACCCTACAGCAGAATGTTTAAGAATTAGCGTTGTATTTTATTCTCTTGTATGCGAGTATTAATTAGCTTATAACATTTGCCATTCCTTGATATCTATTGTGTCTGAACCTTTTTTTTAAATCTTTACATAGAGCTAAAGAGAGATTCACACTCTTAAAAATATCCTTTAAATGTTTGCCTTACACCCTGTTTCTACCAATGCATGGCCACCCCGATTCAAAAAACGCATCAGCTGGCACTGCATTTAAAACCGGTGCAAATCCATGGGTCATCACGTGATGCGTTTTTTGAATCGGGGTGGGCATGCATTGGTGGAAACAGGGTATTAGTTGGGTGTATGCATGGATTCCGGGCAAATCCTCATTAAGCATCATTCAGACCGAGCATAACCATAAAATAAAATAAACCTTTTTGCCTAGTCGTTTGATTTTACCCCTCGATGAACTTGCTTTAAATTGTAAAATAATTCTTTTGTTTGGATTTTTGCATTGTAAGCACAGTTTGGACTGTCTTTCTGGAGACTTTAACAACAATATACATAAATAGCGTGCTTAAATTTTCTTGTTTTATACCTTCAGCACTTTGCTCCACATATAATTCGTCAACAATCGTAACCTGCACCTCCTCCATTTTGTAGTGTAGGGCTCTGTCTCGGTGAGCTTGAAGAGTGAACAGAGCTTCTTCAACGCTAAAAGAGAACTGCTTCAAATCTTCATAATTGAGCGAGCCAAGTTTCATCAATTGAGAGACTTGAGGTGCGTGCTCAACCGGTAGGCCCAGTTTTTTTAGGTCGCTTCCAAATTCTTTTACTCCTAAAAGTTAAGACAGGTACTCCTCAAATGTCTGAGAGACTCATAGATGGGCCCCGGGCGCGATTTTTCTATCTGCCATGCCCGATCGACTTGTGCCAAGCGTGGGGTCTAAGCGCCATATGCAATCGCAAGACACCCAAGCTAAACGACATACGATATCGAAAACGCAGGGAGTCAGCTGATTCAATCATGCATAAAGAGAGCAGAGGTCATGTTGATAATATAGAAATAGTACGAAGCGTAATTGTCTGCAATAAGCGGACAGAGCCAATACACTAAAAACAAAACGAACGACCCATAGATGGTGCTAGTATAATAATTAGTGTCATAACAACAAGAATCCTTTGATTCGGATTCTGTCCAAAAAAATATATACCGGGTGTACTTCTTGCCCTAAAAAGTAATAGGCTTTGCTTTAGGGTGATTGATAAATAAACTGGTTCCTTATTATTTTATGAGATTATGATGAAAAAATGTTCTATTGCTATAATATTTGCAATAGGTATCAATTAGTCAATTTCTTAAGGAAATTAATTTTTTTTATGAAATTACAAATTAACAAAAAAAAATTGGTTTAGATTTTTGTACATATCTAAAGGCCCGTTAATATATACAGAAAATAGTAATATTAGCGCTACATTTAATAATATTTTTTTATTTATTGCAAAAAAATTTGGTTTTAATTTTAACTATTTTGTATTTTATTTTATTTATTTACTTTAGTGCAATGCATAATTCCACAAAATTTCAAATGTCTGTAAACAAAAAGTCGAAAAAAAAATCGTTATCGTTATAGTTATATCCTGTATATACAAGGAATCTAATAAACAGAGGGTTTCACTTATTATCAGATATACATAAACAAATTTTTAACGGTGCAGAGGTCGGGTTCTCCTTTCTCATTCCTTGGGCGACTGTTTTTTTATTCCCACCCCTTTATTTACGCCGGTAATCAGGTCGGATGAGACCGGATATCTCGTGAAGGTGGACTTCCTTACTGTCGGCCATAGTGTCGGCGAAAAAGTCACATTAATCACAGTAAAAAATACAGTAAATCAAAAGAAAGGGCTCTACTCTTTGCAGCAAAAACTTTATTATAATTGTGTCTTACCTTGGTAGTCTCCTTGGATAGCGTACGCGGCAAACTGACTTAGTTTGTTGGTGATCCGTTCAGCCTTTTTCACTTGTCCCGGTCTCACCCCCGGTCGCTCCTTGTAGAAAATATATTGTAGCTTCAGAGTGAATATTTTACCGAATTGATCGTATTGCTGGGCTCCAATATCTGAGACCGAATAGCAGGGTTGTAGAGGTAGCTCCTAAAAATAAAAATAATGATATTGAGCTATTTAGATTTCACTTAGTGTCAATTAAAAACAAGTATGTCATCTCAACGAACATCTGAACTGACAGACTTTTGAACTTTCTTTTGACTTTATCAATCATCTTTTTATATTAGTTCACAAAACGATAAGTGCTCAACTATAAAGCCGTTTTAAAGTTTAATGACTGAAAGGGTTAAATACAAAACAGTTTTGACAGATTTTTTTTTATCCTTACTTGAAAGGGATCCTTGTCTGCTTGTTGGTTGAATAATTGCAATAAAACACAATCTGGTTGGTGCGCCAATTTGATAAATACCTTCTTCCAGAATCTAAATTAAAAAAAATATCGGACATAATTAATATATAACTACCTACATATATTTTGTTTATAAAAAAGACTTCACAGTTTTTATTTGAGAACTGGATTGGTAATAGATCACACTATTGTAAGTCACCAGGTGTTTGCCTTCCATTTGAGTGACGTCATAAATCGAAGATGGTGGCTTTTTTTTCACAAATTTTGGTTTATAACTTTCGGTAAATTAATTTTACAGAAAAACTGTCAATACGTTTTTTTTGTTTGCGAAGAACTGAAAAAGTTATTGTTATTTTTTTAAATATTAAAAAATTACAAAAATTTCAAATTGTGCAAGAAAATTTTTGACAACCCTCAATCGATTGGTTATGGATCACTAAATGTTAAGTCGCTGGGTGTTGGCCTCCAATTTGAGTAAAAGGCCCTGTGTGATGTCATAAATCCAATATGGCGGCTTTTTTCATACTTTTTCACAAACTATGGCTTATAACAGAAAAACTGTAAATACCTTTTTTGTTTGCAAGAAAGCATTAATTAATGTAGTAAAGAATTTAGCTATATATGTTAAAAACAAACAAAGATTTAAAAAAAAAATTTGGCTAAAAATTTTTAATAAATTTTGTATTATTTAAAAAAAAATTATATCTTTGTTAGTTTATAAGATATAATGCTAATTGCTTCACTATATTCATCGCTGTTCTCTTGCAAACAAATGCCTTTTTTTCCAGTTTTTCTGTAAAACTAATTTAGCAAAAGTTATTAGCCAAAGTTTGTAAAAATATTTTAAAATGCCGCCATTTTGGATTTATGACGTCATATAGGCCCTCCTACTTAAATTTGAGGCAAACACCTGGCGATCGAGGGTAGTCTTAAACTTGTGTGCTCAAACTTAAATTTTAAAAAAATTTTTAATATTTAAAAAAAAATAACAATATTTTTTATAGTTCTTGAGATATAAAGCTTAATAAAACGATAGTTCAATTGTTCTATTGCAAACAAATCACACCTCATACAATTTTTCTGGAATGTTGATATGGCAAATACTAAAAACAAAATTTTTAGAAAAAACACGGAAAAAATCGCAATTTTGGATTTATGATGTCACACAGGCCATCTTGCTGAAATTTGAGGCAAACACCATGCGACATTTTATTGAGTTATCCATAAACAATCGATTTGGGCAGAGAACATATAACATCTAAAGAACCTTCGCCAAATCGCTTAATCGCGAGCCCAGTTAAACTTTGCCAGAAGAAGAGGGCTCTGCGATCGTTTCTTTGCGAGTTTGAATTCGCAATGAGAACTCGGCTTTCGCGCCACTTTTCGTCAGTGGCGGAGGCATGCAAGGCTCCTGTTCAGATACACTATTAAGGTGACCATGTTTTAAACGATTTTTATTAACTTCACAGAGCCTGGCGATGTCTGTCATCAAATCTAGCGATTTATTTTTGACACACTTCCCGTGAACCGATTTTAATGAAATTTAGCAAAGTAGTTTAGGTCCGATGACGATACAATACTATGAAAACAGATGGGTGGTAGGAGGTGGTTAATGGGTGTAAAAGGGATAAATCCATAACTTTGAAACCAAATCAGATATGACCATTCGGTTTTCAGATTTATGATTTGGTGTAATGATAATACAATTTTATTTAAAAATATCGGAAATACGGGGGTAGGTGAGGGGTGTAAGGGAGGGCAATTCAGAACTTTGAAACCAAAACAGATACAAACATGCGGTTTTCAGATGTATGATTTGATCGGGTGACAATACAATTTTATGAACAAAAATCGGAAGTAGGGGGTGGTAAGGGGTAAGGGCTGTAAAGGGGGTAAATTTAGAACTTTGTAAAAATACAAATAAAAACATGCCGTTTTCAGATTTATGATTTGTTCTGGTGACAATATAATTTTATGACAAAAAAACGGCGGTAGAGGGACGTCAGGGCTGTAAAGGGGGTAAATTCATAACTAGTAATCAAAACAGACACGAATATGCGATTTTCAGTTTTATGATTTGATCTAGTGACAATCCAATTTTATGAAAAAAAAAACGGAATAAACTGGTTGGTGAAAAGTGTAAAGAGGTGAATTCTGACCTTTGATATTTAAATAAATACGAACATGCGGTTTTCAGATTTATGTTTTGTTCTGCTGACAATACTATTTTATGAAAGAAACGGAGGTATCGCATGATAATAATTGACAGAAAAGAAATCATGAGGCACTACTAGAAATGGAAAGGCTGTGAAAGCCATAATTATACATCTTGCATACTTCTGTTTTTTTCATAATTTTTTTTTTTTAAATAATATAAATCTATATTTTTAGTTAAACGATTTTTTTCGAAAATTGTACTAAAAAGTAAAAAATACCTTACAAGATTTCTGTTGACACATTATATATTTTTAAGTTCAATGCAAAGTCGGGGTAAATTATTGAAGATATTGACACCCATCAATTCTACGTTCGGGATAAAAATGTGGCGCGTATACATCTCAATTTGATCTATCTTTAATAATCGCGCCACGATTTTAAAAATATCTAATGTACCAGTAACGCCATTGGTACATCTAGACAGTAGTAATCTAGCAAATTATTTTTATTTTTTTTGTGAAATTTTATAATAAAATCGTTTAACTAAAAAAAATATATATATTTATTTTATTGCAAAAAATCATGGCATTTTACTAAATCTCACCACATTAATTTTAGACCTATCAAAATAAAGTTTTTTACTCGGAGGAAGTTTTCAGAGAAAATATAAAATAAAAACTGTCATGCAGTACATATTATTTACCACAATAAACATACTTCCTTAAACTCTGACATACCTACTTATATAGCGTGCGTCTCACATAAAAGTAACTACAGGGGGTCTTGTTAACTAGGAGAAAATTAGCGTCATTCCAATTCCAGTGAAATGCTCTGTTAAAACTAAAAATATCTACAAATGTTTTCAAAATATCGAGCAAAAACTAAAAATTGTTTTTCTTATTAATTATTGATTTAAAAATTTCCAACTGTGGTGGCAAAAATATTCAAAACTAACCAAAATGTTAACAGTTGATACCATTTTTACCGAAGATTTTAATTTTTTTTTATAATTTTCGCTTGCGGCATCAAGTTTTTCAGTTTTTACCAAAATGTTTTTTCGCGGTGCCATGTGTTATAAAATTTTCGCTACGCCATTTCTTTGCAATTTTTTTTTCTATAAGGGCGAAACAATTAACTCTCAACACTTAATAGATCCATCAGATCTTGGACCCCCGTTAGAATAAGCTTTCGAGCTACCCACGAAAAAATACGAGAGAAACGAGACCATTTTTACCCGTGTAGCTACGAAAACTTGTTGGGTGTATATAAAGTTGAACGTATATTGCTAAGCTTCTTTATTTGTCGCATTATTCTTTTGCAAAATGGCCCGGCTGGTTGTCCTGTCCGAGGGCTCCATCGGTGCTAACTTTTGTACGTTAAAAGGCATTGAAACATCCAATAAATGCCCAGGCGATGCCCTCGAAGTCCACTAATTTTGGTGAAAAACATTTTTGACAACCCAAAAAAAGCTCCGGTCATTTTAAAGAATTTTTGACGACCTACCCAGCAATGTATCGGAAAAGCCCAGGCAATTCCCGCAAGGCCCGGGAAATGCCCAGACAAGGCCCCCGCAATGCCCCGGAAGTGCCCCTATATGTACGCCAAATTATAAGACGACGTTACGTCGCGTCTTTGACAAGATAGACGCTATACTGGGCTGACAACAAAGTAGCCCGAATGGTCACCCTAACTTTCTCAAGCCAATAAAATTATAGGAAGAGCGGGCGTGTGTCGCGAAACAATGCATGTCTAGCGAGTTGACACGGGATCATTGCGTGAACAGTTTACTCAATTATAGTGGGTTTACACATGCATGAATTTAGTGGCGCCAGTGTTCGCGGCAGTTCTATTGGCACGCCAGTAAAGGTTTACACTATTGTGCGAAAATTAAAAAGACTGGCACGCCAGTTTCATTTTTAAAGTGTACACGATACGCGATATGTGGGCTGAACTCTCGGAAGCCTGCAAAATAGTCGCTAAACTGTTATTGAAAAAGAGATTCAGGAAAAGGAACAACGAAAAGGCCGTATCTGCATGGGTTAAAGCATGGATTGCTAGTCGATCTACTTTGGGTGCTTCCAAAAAACTTTTAGGAGAACTTGCAGCAGAAGATCCTGCGAGCTATAAAAACCATCTTCGAATGACAAAGCAACATTTTGATATTCTTCTAGAGTTTCTCTTATTTAAACAACATTCTTTAAAACTCGGTCTGCTACTTTAAACCATGGTACTTTTGGGGTGTATACTTCATTTGCACCGGCTCCGGAACGTTGGCTTTTTAAAATTTTTGTCAATTCCAAAGCATATGTGTTTCTTATGGATCATATTTTTGCTTTTACTTCTGCAACTTCAAAGCCTTCAATAGTCATTATTTTACTAATTTTTTGGGAAGCATTATCTCGACTATCTTTGTTTTTATACGAACTACTGTGTACATCCCATAAACAAGGAAAACATTCATAGCCTTCAAGAAACTGTATGGTCAGTTCTGCTGACCACTTTTTTTAGCCATATTAAGCTATAAAAACAAAAATAAACAAAATTTCTAAGCTCAAACACAATGAAAATAAAAAATAATGTAAAATAATGAACTTAAAACTGGCGAGCCGACGTGCAAGCACTTGTTTACACATGAAAATTTTCCTTTTCTGTGCGCATGCGTCACCACTGGCGCCAGCAAATTCAGTCAGCTGCAGACTTTTTTGATACATGCATGCAAAAAAAATAACTTGTGTGCAAGTCGGTGTTCACACTTGCAAATTTAACTTACTGGAGCGCCAGTTTTTATTGGCGCCAGCAAATCCATGCATGTGTAAACTCTCCTTTAGAATTGAGCTTTTTCCTTCTAGCATCTATGTACGCTAATTGCCTCAAAATGTCGACCCAAACATGTTCATATTGGAACTGTTTAAACCATGTGGTTAAAAACAGAGAACTTTCATTTTTTAAATTCCCTATAAAAGACAAAAGTAGGTGTGATCAGTGGAAGCAAAACTGTGGAAATTCAGGCATTTTAATCAAAAAATATCAAAGTGCACTTGTCAAAACTTTTTGCTGTACATTGTCCCAAACTTTGGTTTGAACATTGTCCCAATCATTTTGATATTATTTTAAATACCTTAGGAAAAATGAAAATTTACAGAAGTTTAGTTTTGGAATCAAAAAGACTTGAAGCAAAGCCAAAGAAACAGACAAAAGATAAAAATACCGAAGCCAATATTAAACCCCACCGCATAGTTAGGATTTTGTCATCAAAGTAATAGTTTCCGACGAAAATTTTTTTTTTGCGTATCCTAGGAATATCGTCGTGATGTCTGTCTGTCTGTCTGTGTGTGTGTGTGTGTGTGTGTGTGTGTATTTTTTTTCTGTCCGTAACACGATAGCTCCTAAACCGCTGACCCGATTTTCATAAAATTTTCAGTTATTATAATGTTCGACACTCTAACGAGCGTATTAGATTTTGGATTAATGCTAATGACAATTAAACAATTTAAAAAATGCTAACTTTTTAACGGAGTATCGCATCAATATGCGGAGTATAGTAGACTGCATTTAGCTCAATAATTTGTGTTATAACCAAAGACTTCGTATGAGCTTTAGTTTCTGTGATATTTACAAAAAACTGTTTTCAAGGCTGATTATCATAGCTTCACTTGAAGTGTGCTGATAGACTAGGAAGGTATCAGATCTGTCATGGATCCATTTATTTTGTTTTAATTTCTGCTCATTTAAATAGTTCTAAGATTAGATAAGTGGAAGCCCCAGGTTTGTCAGTTTTTGCTCATTTTATGTTGCTTTAATGGTCGTAATTTACACATTATTTTGTAATACCGTATTTGACCCAAATTCCGTCACTTTAAGCCCCTTAGTATTCATGGACTGACTTTTAAGATGATATACAATGTTCTATGTGTTTATATATTGAATTATTTTTACTTGTGCTGAAACTTTGGACATTTGATTAAACAGTGTATTCTATTTTGAGAATTTAAATCTAACTAACATCCTAAATTTCTAATTCCTTCATAGTGCTTACCTAAACTCCGACGTAGTTTTGACCTGAATTCCGTCATATGATAAAATGGTTTCTAAAAACAATCTATAACAAATACAACTAATGCTAATTCTTACATAAATTCATCAAATATTTGTAGGAGTTTTTTATGCATACCATTAAACGTGAAAGTCTAATGGGTTCGTCAATAAAATATTTTTATTACCACTTCAAATGAGTTGCTTAAAAAACCAAAAAAAAACTAATTACCAAATGTTGTTGTAGTATATGTCTGTGTGTCAGTATAACTGTTCTAGGATTATCTGTCGGTCTATCTGTCTGACTGTAACATAACTAAAACTTCGCTTAACCTATAACTATGGTATTCGAAATGATAATTAATAGTTTTAAGTGGGGGGGAGCCTTGTAAGGTATTTATTTCTTACAGAAAACAGAATATTTGGAGCAAAAATTCTGGATAGGTAGGTATTTTTCGTAAGATATGAAAAGGGAACAGCCTGCTTCATAATCCAGCAAACGTGAAAATC
Organism: Aspidapion aeneum; assembly: GCA_963576565.1. NCBI lineage: Eukaryota > Metazoa > Arthropoda > Insecta > Coleoptera > Brentidae > Aspidapion > Aspidapion aeneum. Next base: position 125,767,365 of record OY755039.1, read on the forward strand.
ACAACCTGAAAGCCGTCATTGTCGTAACCTGGGTATAAAAAACATATGACGGAATTTGAAATTTAATTTTTTTTATTTATTGAAGGTTTTATCATCTTAGATTTTTTGTCTTTAGATGGTTGTTGATATGGAAAAAACTGAACTTTAAAAAAATTGTTGCCTACCAGAACTCCGTCACCCTTATTTTTTACAAAAATAAAATAATCGGAAAGCCGTCATAGCCCCACAGCCTGAATTCCGACACATTAAATTTAAAACACATTTTCAGAGAAAATAGCTCAAAAAGCCTGTGACGGAATTTGGGATTTACAAAATATGATCAAATGTGATGTATGAAAAAAACTAATTTGAATAGACATTGTTTTTGTTGGGAATTCCGTCACTCCTTTCGGATTTCCGACTCTCCTGTCGGATTTCCGACTCAATGGTTTTTTGTAACCCAAACCCCGCCACCCCTTTTTATTAAAAATAATCGAAAAAAGGAAGAAAATTTAGGTTAAAAACTTATCTACGGACATTAGGTAATAATATAATAAAGTACCTAAGATCTTAGATTAAATGAATACGTGCAAGGGGCTTATCTTATAATAAAATGCAACGTTCCGCTTCGACACTTGACGCACGACTAAACGAATTTTTCGCGCGCAGCTTCTTTTTAAACAATACAGCTGAAGTTTGCGCACAGTGTTGCAAGATATATAGGTGAACTGATAAAAGTATTTTTTTGGAATTCCATTATAGGATTAGCTTAATAATTCAAAACATTTCTAAATAGTGACGGAATTCAGGTGGGTGACGGAATTCGGGTTGAGTACGGTAGTAGGGCTTTGTATTTTAACACGTTTTAGGTTTAAGTAAAAAATGCTTTTTTTATTGATTTTTCTTTGAAAAAGTTAAAAACCATATTGAAAATGGTTTTTTTTTCTAAGCAATGTTAATACTTTTTACACAAGTACACAACTGCAGGTCGTAATGCCATTGTTTTTAACTTTGAGATACTTTGGTATAAAAATAAATTCTGTATCTGTAAAAACAGTGTTTTTTGACAAAAAAATATTTTTACTTTTTCTACCTCTATTCTATCTATTTCTATCTAATTCCATAAGGTGGGGTGTGAAAAGTTTGTGTACTTGCTTTTTAAATATTTAAACTTTTGTGATTTTTTCAAAGCTTAAAAGTGATTTTTAGGTAGGAGAAACCTTAATTTTTTCAAAAAGAATAAACTTAAGAGTTTAAAGGTTAAAAGAATCGTTTAGAAATTTTACTTGTTAAGAATCGGTTTTAACGGGACTCGTACGAGTCTTTGAAATACATTTCCTGTTTTTTTTTCTAGTGAAGATTTTTTTAATTGACATTAAAAAAATATTAAGTTTTTACTTGGTGGGTTGGGACAGCGAACATATAACTTTATATTTTCGATAGTCAAAAATTTATACATAAGTGAAAAATTTACATTCAAAATTTGAAAGTTTATTTTATTTCTTTAAGGAATATTTTTAAATTAGGTAACGCTCAAAACTTTTGTTTTTAATTAACATGTAAAGTCACTTTTGCAGTTTAGTTGGATCTTTGAAAATATACTTGTACAGTTTAACAAGATATTGATTAAAGAAAGGACCACCTAAAATTGTATATAATTCCGATCCTGTACCAACTGTCAAAGTGGTGTATTTGAAAACTTTAATTCAGTTCTCAGTTGAAGTGTTTCGGCGTAAAAAAAAGTGTAAAAAAAGCGAAAAAAAATATTTTACAAGTGTGGAGAAAATAAGAGAACTTTAAAAAAGTGGGCGAGTGTACAAGGTCAGATTTATATACACTTTTGGGTGGTTTCTCCACTTGGCCAGTACTCTATAAAACGTTTTTAACAGAATCTATCGACTATTATACATGGTGTCTCAGACCACCCGTCAACCCCTTTGAAAACTTGAGGAAAAAGTTTTTTTAACGATCCAAAAAATTACTCGAGTACGCTCTTTCGATTGGTGGTAGATGTTTTCAACTTTCGGAGTCGACCGGAAGTGGCCTATTTAAGCCTGGAGTCCGTTTTTCAAATACGGATTGGCATATATTAAAAAAAAATAAAAAAATGTTTGAAATAAAAGGTACGTATTTTCTTGCGTAGAATCTGAATCCGTTGCAAAATTATGTCAATGCAATTTAATCGAAATGCAAGCAGCCATAATATTTAGGATTCCAAACTCTGTTAACTTTCCGGAATTTTGTGTTTTTTAAATATTGTTTTTATTTTAATTAAACAAATAATAATAAGAAATACACTTTAGTTACGTTTCCTTATTATTTGTAATTATGTATTTTATTTTTAAACCTAAATAGCATTTTCGAATTACCAAAATTAGTACATAAATAAAGCTCATTCTTGTTGTAAGGCCCGCCCGATAATAAGGCAGGGGGATGTCAAAAACTAAAAAGACTAAATATCAACTGAAATGTATCTAACTACCTACTATAATATAATGCCTTAGTTTTTAGAAAATATTTTCTAATGCTGGTTAATGGAATTTATTTTTGGGCCTTATTTAGAGTATTGTTGGCACATGTTTATCTTGGAGGGTCTTATTACCGACATGTATCAGATATTAAAGCTCAATGCCATTTATATGTTCTATGTCAATGTACAATATTATATTTTTTTAAATATTTCTATATGTGTTTTTTTTTTCATGGGGTTAGTTGGATAACTCTATAAAGCATTGGAAATTGTCACAGAAATATTAGCTTCTACTTTTGTCTTAAGATAATTCAGTCGTAAAAAAAGGTGAGCCTTATACCCCTCATCTACCTTACATCACTGTAATATTCTATTAATTTTTTAAGATTTAACTCAAAAAACTATCAAAGTTAACAAAGTACATAACTTAAAATGTATACCTAGCTTATTTGAATAAAAGTTAAATATTACTTACATTTTCATAAACCCTGTTTTCCTATTTATTAGTTAAAAAAATAACGTTTTTAATTTGAAAAAAGGCGTAAACGCCAAATTCTAAGATACCTTCGAATAAAAAAACCTTTAAAAATTTTTATATACCGGGTGGGCCAAAAAAAACCGGACATGGGACAAACTGCCCTTCGCAGAGAATTACTCAGACTTGATTAAATATATTTTTTTGCCGCCATCTCAAAATCCAAGATGGCAGACCAAATTAAAATGTACCCTTCAAAGATGCTCGTTTATTCTTTTGTTGCAAACATATTTTAATTATTTTTTTAAATTAGTATGAAAACTACATTCTTGCCACGCACAACAAGGTACGAATCAGCAAACTCAGTTCAGTGGTTTAAAAAAAAATATTTAATATAACCATTGTCTTGCATATTATAAGATTGCCTTGCCAATCAAGTCTGTATTTATTTCCTTATAAAACCCGATTTTAATGAAATAAAAAACATCCTAATGATTTCACTAAGATCGGTTTAGTAATAATGAGTTTATAAGGAAATTAATGCAGGCAGGATTAGCAATGCAATCGTATAATCTGTTAAACAATGGCTGAAATAAAAATAGATTTTTTTGAGAACCATCATACCGATTTTACCAGTTTGTACTACTTTGTGCGGGCCAAAAGTAGTGCTTTTCCATAGATTTAAAAAAAAACTAAAACATTGTCAGAAAACAAGAATAAACACGCCATCTTAAAGAATTAAGTATGATTCTGTCCGCCATCTTAAATTTTAGAATGGCTGTAAATTTTGATCATATAGTCTTTAAAAGGCAATCAATTTTGACCAGGATGTTATTTATTTCATTAAAATCGGTTCAGTATTAATGAATTTATAAGGAAATAAATGCAGACATGATTGGCAATCGTACAATATTCAAAACAATGGTTGAAACAAAAATATATTTTTTTAGAACCACCGAACCGATTTTGTTAATTCGTACCTTGTTGTGCGTGGCAAGAATGCAGTTTTTTTTATAGATTTAAAAAAATAATAAAAACGTCTTCGCAACACAAGAATAAACGAGAAGAAGGGTACAATTTAATTTCATCCGCCATCTTGCATTTTGAGATGGCGGACACAAAAAATATATTTATTTAAATCTCTGATTAATTCTCTGGCAAGTGCAGTTTGTCCCATTAAAATCGATGGAATAATTCAAATGTTATAATGAAAAAAAAAATCCGGTTTTTTTTGACCCACCCAGTTGTTTAAAAAAACAAGTTCTAAACCTAGAATGTTTGTTGCAAATATCGCTCCTACCGTCTGTTTCATAAGGGCGTAAAACGTTTTTAGCTCCTTTCAAATTTAGGTAATAGCCTTAACGCCTTTCTGTCTTAAAACCGTGGATATAAATTTTTTTGTAAATTTAGTAAATTTTTGTCTCCTAGCAAATATTAACATAACCATATAAAATATGCGACATTTCTCAAATTTTCATAAAAATCCAAAAAATGGTTATAAAACTAATGACCTTTTAAAAATTTAAATTTAACTTTTTCTGTTAATTTGCAATTGCCTCCGCTCTGGGTTTATTTTCACGGATCACCCAAATATTATAAAACAGAAAATTAAATCGTATTGGGTAGGTAGGTATTTATTAATCAGGTCTACCTACTCAAATATTACGCGTTTCGCTTGACCTTCGACCGGCCGCATTCGCGTTGACGACAGCCGACGTTAACACCCGATGACACCCGATTCAATTTTTGTTTTGCACGCGCGCCTATGGTCTTTCGTTAAAGACTCGATCGCGCGGCTTACCTACTTCTTTATAAATTAAATTTGAATAAGATATGTATACGATATTCACGTTATAACAAGGGCTCGAGATTTTCTACATGCGTTGTCCTTCTTGTCCAGTTATTTCTTCGATGATTTGGGGTAGTCAAATACGTTAGAGCATAAATATTGGGTATACCCATGCATTATCACACGCTATGCTTGAAGCCAGAACCCCTATTTAATTCTTAATGTTCCTTTTTCGGCTAGACAGGATATCGGTTACTGCGCATGCGTCAGTTATGGTGGTTTTGAAACATACTTCGTTACGTCACTACATTATTTGACAATTATCAAATATTTAGGCTTTTGTCTATTATTTTTTTCGAAAAACTTGGGTGAAAATTTATCAAATTATGGCTTCATTTTGTAGTTCTTCTAAAACTAATTGTGCAGATTTATTGTGGACACCATGAAGACTGTTTAATGGCATTTATAAACCACTCTTAACTTTATTAACAAAGTATAAGGAAAAATACACGTAGTTACCTATAGAATGACACTCTTTTACTTTTTCCTGACATTTTTCCACAAACCGCACGTTTTACGTGAAATATTTCCCATTTTTCACAGAAAAAAAAACATAATTTTCCACGAAAAACACAAAACATCGCAAAATTTCAAAATGGCCTCCACTCAAATAGCAGCTGAAAAACATGACAAAACACATGCGCACTTTAAAATTCGCGTCCGCGAATTTAAATTTGCCATTGTTTTCAAAGCCAGCTATGAGGGCTTCACTTTTCGATTCTTTGAACATGTATTTATGCTAGAACGTATTTGGGGGTAGTCTAAAACTTTTTTCCTCAACTTTGTTTTTCTGGGTCAAAAAAAAGTTGCTATATTTTTGTAATTTAAAAAAAATTATTATCTTTGTTAGTTTTTAAGATATAAAGCTCATTTCTTTACCATCTTACTTGGTGTTCTATTGCAAACAAAAAACATGTTAAAAGTTTTTCGGTAAAACTAATTTACAAAAAGTTATAAGCCAGAGTTTGTGAAAAAACTGCTACTAAAATTGGAGGCAAACACCCGGTAAGAGGCAAACACCCGGTAACTTAAAATTATGTGATCTATTACCAATCGATTTAGAGTAGTTTAAAAAAACGTCCACAACTATATAGTTCAAATTATACCCATTTGTAATGACGTCATTTTTGTTTATCTTTGTTTGGTATATTATAAACAGCGGTGACAATAAACTTTAAAAAAAAAGTAGTGTCTATGATTTAAATAGGTAGGTAATTGGTTATGTGAAGTATCCGTCACTGTCAATCAAAAAACATTGATTGACAAAAATATCTACGCCATACGTTTTTTTCTTACCTGGTGACGTCATTACAAATGCGTATAATTTAGACTATACTATACAGGCCACTCAACTATTTAGTATATTTTTTTATTTAAAATATTTTTATTTTCGTGGGTACTTATCATTGTGCTTTCTACGTACTATTACCTTTGTCCAGTGATTTTCTTCTTATTAGGCTGTCTAAGATACATTTCCCAACCTTCTCCTTGGAAGTTAATTCGAGGGAATGGCTCAAGAGGTTGCGACGTATCCTCATCAAAGAGGGGGGTTGACGGTGATTCTTGGGAATCTGAACGTTTGAGGTCCATTTGTTCTGTAAAAAGTTTTTAGTAAAAGTTATAAAAGGAAAACCGAATAGGTATGTACAGGGTGTCCCAAATTTGATCTTTTTGGCAGGTAGCCGTTTTTAAGCTACGAGGTGTTTTTGAAAAGCCTGCATTTTGGAAGGGGGTCTATAACTTTCTTATAGATCTTTTCTTGAGTGACAAATTTAAACGATTTTTATCTCTTTTAGTTTTTGAGATATTGCATAAAGTTGTAATTTTTCTTCAGTTTTTGAAATCAACGTAAAATTTCTTTTTAAAATGACGTATTACACTCAATATTAAAAAAAAATTTTTTATTGATTTTATAAGTATTATTTTGTTTTTTAAATATTTTTTTTTATAATTTAATTTGATGACTGGCTTGAAAACATTTTAAAAAATAATAAAAATTAAATAAATATTGAAAAAAACAAAAATATAAAAACAACAAAAAATAAATAAAATATTGAGTGTGACACGTCATTCTAAAGGAAGCTGATTTTAAAAAACGGATAAAAAGGGGGTCATTCCGTAAGAAAAATTATAACTTTATCCAATATCTAAAAAACTAAGAAATATATATAAAAACCGATTACATCTGTCAATTCTTCAAGCATAATATTATAATAAAGCACTTTACACAAAAACAAAATTTTCATGAATAAAAAAAATATAGACCTTCTCCCAAAATGCAGACTTTTCAAAAACACCCTGTATCTTAAGACAGATTGGTATATCAAGATGCGGTTTTGATCTTTAAGATTCCCTTAAAATTTGAGCGTAGTAAAGGGGGGGTCAGTTTTTTCCTATCTCCCCTGGAAATACCCGAAACCCCTCAAAAACATCAAATCAGAAAGGACATTGTGATTTTTTATAATTACAAAATCGCTTTAACTTGGTTATTGGTGACCTTTTGCAGGCACTCCATTAGGTAACTTTATCCTTTATTAATGTAACATTAAACGACAGATATCACGTGATATTTAGATGTACAATTTTTACCTGTTGTTATCCTTAATTTTTTACGATTATCTATAGTTGATATTGTATTAAAGTGGCACCGCGTCATCAAAACCGTGATGGGAAGGAAGGGCGTAGAGGGGTACATACAGTGGCCTGCACTTCCTGTCATTTTTTTATTGATATTGATTTCCAAAACGAGGCAATGCACTAATTAGTCATTAGCTTACTATTTTACTTGCTTTTTATTTATGTCTTCTTCTAAACGATTTCATTAGAAAGGAACATATATACTCTACTATCTGGTTGTTACGAACATATTGATTTAACCGGGCTTTGACGTTTTCTATTTGTTGTTGTTTTGACTGTTTTAATGTCAAACAAATTACGACCGAGCTTTTTACAAAACAAATTACCGTTTTTGCAACTAAATAAATATTTGCGCACATTTTAATATAATTTTGGATTTTATTTTATGTTTCGGATCTTTATTTATTAGGTAAGTACCTATTTTATACTCGGTGTTTTATCATACACATACAGTGCGGACGTAAAAATCCCTCCCCCCCTGTTAACTTTTGAACGGAATTAGATATCAACTTCAAACAAAAAGCATGTTAAATGGTATCAACTTTACTACTTTCTGGCGTATTGCTTTCAACCGTGGTGTGAACGTAAGACCATAAGGTCACTAACAACTTTAAATTCTTAAATGAGAAGGGGGGTCGCGTGATACACTGTTTAAAAGGTATTTTAATTCTCTAATTAAAAAAATAAAAAGTTATGAAATCGGTTCAATACTCACGGAGTTATGCGTGTTTATGTTTAGAGTGTTTACAACTCCTCTTAGTCTTCAGCAGTTTCAGATATTGAATTAAAGTAAAACCTATATTTAATGGTCACATTGCAGTTACTTTACCCCTCATTACCGTAATGTTGCCTTAAGACTATAAGGCACTGACACCTTAAAATTTCGTTTGGTCGACTGACTTGTTTAAAAGGTATTTTTATTCCCTTTTTAATACTGTTAATTTTAAGAAAAACTGTTTTATACTTACCGAGTTATTAATTATTCTCGATTATAGTGCGCACAACTCCATCTACTTTTGAACAGCTTGTTTAAATAAAAAATATGTTTACCAATGATACTCTTGCCACTTTTTTACGTGTTTTTGACCACCGTTATATTAATTCAAGATTCATAAGGTCACACACTTATAAATTTAATTAATTATTATTTGGCGCGTAAAAAATTTAGTTCAAGAGATGTTCAAATTGCTCTCCGTTAACTTCTTGGGATTTATTTAGCCTGATTAAGCATTCATTTCGCATATTTATAAATGTTTTCTCACTTATGCTGGCGCACTCTTGTCTAATTCTTGTTTCAAGTTCGTCCATTTTCTGTGGTTTTGGTGAGTATACTTTGGCACACTGCATGTACAAAGTGAAACAACAATTTTTTAAGGCTTCTTTACTTAGATTTTACCGCAAAATTTGGTTTACCATAGCTATGACGCGGTGCCACTTATATACTCAACTATAGTATATAGTAACCTAACCTTATTTGTGTGTGGGAATTAAGGTGTATGGCCAGGATGAAGCCAACTGGCAAGCATCTCTCTTTTTTATTTAGGCGATTTTCATAGTATAAAAATAACAAGAAAGTGACCATCTTGTGTTCATCTAGTTATTATTTATAATTTCCAAATCTATGCAATGCAACTATTGGTTTACCTTCAGCAGATGGCTGTGCAACGGGTAACTCAAAACTGTTGACGGTACCCTGTTGATCAAAAGGATTGAATCGCGGTGAACTATCGGAAAAGGCACCTTGGGTCGGAGCGGGAGGTGGTGCTAATATCGGAATGGCTCCGCCAAATTCTTCGTTTGTTTTAGGTCTAAAAAAAAATATATATCTTGAGAATATACTTTACTGCAATTGCTACATTTAATGACAATAAAACTTTGAGCTAAAGTAAACAATGGGTAGTACTCGAAGTCAAGCGTAGGCGCCCTCAAGCGACTAAAGATAATATCAATTTGGTGGCACCGCGATTTATACGTAAATACAGCTAAAAAACTGTGTGATTCATTTTAATGTAATGTAAGTTAATTCGTGGTAGGACCCGTACATTTCCTAATGAAAACTAACCTGATAACGACCGAAAAGTCCTTCTCGTCATCGTCATCAAATCCTTGATCGTGTGAGTATGCAGTTTGCTGTGGCGCTTGCATTGCTAAAAATGAGTCGAAGGGTTCCTCATTTCCAAAACCATTTGCACTATCGCCAAATCCATCATCCACGTCGTTACCCCAGGCATTATTATTGTCACCTAAATATTAACAAACAAAATAAAAAACCAAAAAGTTCGAATCATGCACATTTAGAGCTTTTGACCATATAGTTTCTTTTTGAGTTCGATAGTGTATATAAATGCAAAACTTGTGCTGACGTCATAAAATTACCAATAGCCCATTTTATCAACAAAATGTTTAAACTGTCCACAGAGTTTTAAACTGACAATAATAGTCAAACTTATCTATAAAAGCAGACCAAAAGATCAATTAGTTAATTATCGCCCAATTAACCTTACCACGGTTCTTTAAAAAAAAAAGAAAATCCCTTAACAAGTTCCAGTATGGATTCAGACCGAAAAAATCAACATCAGATGCAATAGCCACATTAACAAACAATATATGCCGCGCTAGACAAAAGTACACCCTGACCCGCGGTCTCCCTGGACTTAGCATACTGTGGACCATCAAAAATTTGCTGAAGGCTGAGCCGGTATTAGAAGTAGACCTCTGGATTAATCTTATTTATATGACAGACAACAAAATAATCGGGTCAAACACAAGTTCCCAAAACCCAGTGACTTGTGGAATTCCTCAAGGTACCGTGCTTGGGCCAATCCTCTTCATTGTATACATAAACGACATTCTAAACCTTATCTGTGAGATAAAACTTTCGCGGGGAAGAATGTTAAGCTCACTTAACAATTTAATGTTATTAATTTAGTTGCCTTATTATGTGTGTTAATAATAATAATATAAAAACTTCAATATAAGAATTGATCAGCTTTGCTGATGATAGTGTACTATTCGTGGAAGCTGCAGCATGGACTGATGTTAGAATAAAGAATAGCGATAGCCTGTAAACTATCCTGGTTAGATGAAAATCTTTTCACAATAAATCTAGACAAAAACTGTATATTTACCATTTTCGATCACCCAACACCTTTCACAAGACAGTATAGCGACAAATTTGCCTTTCAGAAAAAACACGCAATGGACCATACCAACCGAACCGAGTGAACAAAGCTAAATATCTTAGTGTCTCACAATTGACCCTCTACTAAAGTAGAAACTCCATATAGTACTACTCACAAAAATAAATCAAAAAATATTCGTAATCTGAAGCAGCAAAAGTTCTTATATTTTACACTACGCCTAAAACTACATTTTGGACAAAAAATGTATAACGTCTTACCACTCGAAATTAAACAAAAACACAGGTCTACAAAATTAAAGTTTTTGAAAGATGTTTTCATTTTGAAAACTGATTTTATATAATTTTGGTGCGCTGATTTTAAAAATTATATTCATTTATTTGTATCACGTAAGGTTTTTGTCAAATGTTAAAGGAAAAAAACGAAATTTCTAAAAACGTATGTTTTTATTCAAGTATAAAGTGAAATAGTTAGTTAAAATACAGTGGAAAAAATACTTTAATTAGTCTTTTTAGAGTCGTCTTTTTGCCAGAAAACTGCGTTGGCCAAACATTCGGCTGTGTTTTTAGGGGCATATCCCGTTTTAACATCCAGCAATAATAGTCCGCCATCATTGATATAATCTGCCTGGGTATCGCCGTTTCATTTCCTTAATATCTTGATGATCTATCTGCCTGGGTATTGCCGTTTCATTTCCTTAATATCTTGGTAAAACCTCTCTCCCTGTTCTTCGCTAACTACTCCAAGATTTTCTGGAATTTTCTTAATGGTTCAACAGAACCAACAGTATGAGGAGCCCAGAACTTGTCTTGGTCGCCAATTTTTGCACCAAAATACGCGAAGTATACGTTTTTCACGAAATAAGTTATAGTTTGCTTCTGCTTTACCACGACATAACTACCACATACAGATATCTGGGTTGTTCACTCTTCTTTCTATATTTATACTCTAAAACACTAAAAATGCGCAACATCAACAAAGACAACAACCGCGTAAACGTCAATATGTTATATAGGCAGGTTCCAACGCTGTATCGACGCTTCTGTGCCAACTCAATTGCGTTGCTGAGAAATCTAAAATTAACCAGTGTTGCCAAATCACATTTAATTTCATAAAAATCACTATTCGAAAATTATGTCTAACATGGAACACACATATTTAATTAGGTCATACGTATATTACTAAAATAAAATTTTTAAGATATAGAGAGCAAAAATAAAAATTACGTGATGGAGCAAAAATAAGGCGTTTTTTGGAATAAGGGCCTCCATACATATGCAAAATAGCAAACAGTTTTGAAACATCAAAATCACTGTAGACCTGTGAAATCAGACAAAACGGACTTGTAATAAATTTATTCTTGACAATACCTAACTGTATCCCGTATATTATGGTGTTTGAGTTCAGTATGTGTGTTATATATGAATGCATGAGCTGTGCGCGCATGTACTGTAAGTATTTGTTATGCACAGAAAAAAATATTTATAAAAAACAGCCAACTTCTTTTTAAATATCAAATCGTTTATCACATGTCCTAAATATTGTTACCTTTTTCTTTTCTTCTTAATAATTATTTTTTAAAATCATGAGATTTTAAATAATTTAATTTTATAAAGTAATTAGAGCCAATATTATATATCCTATTGTATGTCCTATATGTTATTTCTCCTATTTTTTCTGTAATTTTTGTTTTTAATAGGATAAAAAAAGATATTTTTAGTTTAGTGCTCACAGAAGGAACAACTCTAGAGTATTTGAGCTTTTAATTAGTTGGTCAAATGTACAAACGAGTGTTCCTTGAATCTACAGACAAGCACACTTAGTGCTTAAGTTGTTCTAACATTCACCTAGTTGTTGCTCCCCTCTTTTTCCTGGGAAAAGCACATTATAATGAAAATATCTTTTTGAACGAACAAATAAATGAAATAAAATCTGTTAAAAGAAAAAATCTACTATTATACCTGCAACAAACGCGTCAAAAGCAGGTCCTCCACCATTTTGTGCTTTGACAGCATCAAACTTCTCAGCGAAAGCGTCGAAATCATCAGGCAGCTTTGTAGCACTTCCAGTGTATCCGAAGTCAAAAGCATTGCCATCATCTCCAATGGGAATGGGGGTAGGAGCGGGTGCGGTGATAGCAACCTACGGAAATAAATCCAGTCAAACTTTGTCTCTTACACATGATGTAGTATTTTAATATTAACATTTACCAAGCCAATTGAAAAAAACTTTGACTCTTTAAATTAATTTTACCTCCATTCTAAGCGATTCCTTCTCAAAAGCGTTGTCTAAATTTTGCGCGTCTTCAGTTGGGTGGATTGGCAGCTCCTCGGGAGCTGTAAACGGATTGAAAGTGACACTTGACACCTGAAATATAACATCACGTTAAATTAATTGGTTGACAGCCTAACTTTTAGTAGTAGTATGGAAATAGCAACGCTGAATTATGAACATAGTTGGAGCTAATAAAGTTAATCTTACCGACCCTTTACTTTGGCTATCACTAGTATCCATGTGCATATCGTTACTAGCAGGCGACAACATTGCGTTCGCAGTATTTATCCCAGAACTAACAGGCGTAATGCTCATATTCTCATCTTCTTTATTGCTAATCCCAATATTCAACGTTGTACTATCATCTAGTACGTTTAAAACCGGTTCATTTTGAACTTTGGTGGAAGTTTCGACATCTACTACATTGCTAATTACGTCCGGCTCAATTGCGTCATCGCACAATAGGTCAGGTTGAGGTTTTTTAGGTTTTACGTTATATAGGTTTAGAATATCGGCCTTGGAAGCTATTTTCGGTTGTGGCAGCGTACCTTTAAAAAACATTTGAGTAAACCATTTTACTAGTAAATGGAACTTTAAAATGCACTGTTTTAAATTTTATCATATAATGTAAATTCTTGAGATATAAAAGTCAGAATTCTAATGTACTCGTGATTTTTATGATCTTAAAAATGACCTACTTATATTTTATATCACTTATTGTAACAGAAAACCTACTAACCATCAACGCCAAATAAATCCATCTCATTTTGTGCTGTATTGCTCTGTTGCTGTGCGTTACTCGTAGGTGCCACTGGCTGCTGTTCTGACTGCACCATCGGTGGGGTGGGAGGAACCTCTTGCTTCGTGGGTTGCACTGCGGGTGGTGGGGGCTTTTGAGGCGGTGCCGGCCGGGGTGGTCTTGTAGGAGCGGGCGGTCTCGTCGGGGGGATTGCCGGGCGATGAGGCGGAGCTTGTTGGGCGATAGCAGGTTGCGCCTGAGGAACAGCAGGCGGGACTGGTCGCTGGGGTTGCACAGGTGGTAGTTGAGATTGACTGAGCGGAGGATTTTGGTTGATGTCATTTGACATGCTCATAAAGTCTTGAGTGAGATTGCTTCTGGTTATGGAAAACGGTAAAGGAAATTTTAAAAATACTATAAATTGTTGAAAATAAATTTTAATTTATTCAACACATATTCTTATCGCTAGAGGATACTTACGCGTTTCCATTTTGATTCTCCTGCTGTCCATGGTGTGCTGGTTTGGCATCTCTCACTCCGAGCAAATCACCAAATGTCTCAGGGGTTGGGCTAGGAGACTGTAAATCTCTCATGGAAACCGGGCTAGGTGATCTGGTAGGTGGGATTTTATTTAACATGTGCGAACTCGTTGCGTCCATTTCTCCCATCACAGACATCAGAAGATCTTGGGTGGCCTTGGATTGCACTGGGGGAGGGGGTCGCATCGGTGAGCTTTGGGTGGTGTATGTTAGTTCTAACTCTGTGAAAACAAACCATTTTTTGGCAAACAAAGAACGATAGTAAAGTGAAACAGGATTAGGGCATTTAAGCTTGGACGAAACAAAAGAAAACCAAGAATTAAGCTAAAGGTAGCGACTGCTAAATACCTGTTGGCTTCTGAGGTGAAGCCGAACTCGTACTAATCAACACAGTATTCGACCGATCCGTAGTGGTAGTTGTAAACATGTTAACAGGTTCACTATTAAAGAAATTGCTATTCGTAGACGTTGGCTCCATGCAAACATTCTGATTGCTAGCATTATTCATCGGTACTAAAATAAAACATTAAGACAGTTAAACAACGTTAAAACAAACAAAGAATTATAAATAGGCAAACTTTTTATTATCTGTAATTACCTTGTATGTGCGGAAGAATGATTTATTTGTTCAAAAACTGTAATACCAAAATTGGATATAACGTAAATTTTACCTGATGCTTCCGCAGGTTCGAGATCCATTGGGTCAAAAGCAAACGGATTGGTAGCAGTAGACGCAGTTGTAGCAGACTGAGACACATTTGTAAAGAAGGGATTTTCATCCACAAACATGGAAGGGTCATCGTCCATTAAAAATGGATTAGAACTAGCCGTACTTTGTGGAGACGGATCGCAGGGATCCTCTGTGAACAAAAACGGGTTAGCCGCCATTTTGTTTATTGGATTTCTTTGCTTATTACCGAAAATAATTTATTTATTGCCTTAAGCAAATAAGTTAAAGTTTAATACACACTTTTATTGTGTTTCTTCTTACATATTATTTGTAAGGATAACTCGTTTCATATTGTCTCTTTACATTAACTCGGATTCTAAAACTCTCAACTCCGCCTTCCCTGGTTGAATATTAGTGGCAAAACTAGTATCAAATGGATCAAAATTTGGATCTTCTACTAAATCTGTAGAAATTTGCGGAGATAACGGTTTTTCTATAATCACATCTCCACGGTGAACTAACAAGTCGTCTTCTTGCTGCGATTTAAAATGGTTTTCTATAAGCTTATTTTCTAAAAGTTTTAGTTCTGCTTTTCCTGGGGCTAAAGTACTCACAATCGAGGTGTCAAAGGGGTCTTTGTAAATAAGAACGTCACTACGAGTTTCAATTTGTGGTGCAGGTGTGAGAACTTTCGTTTGTATATTATGACTTTCTGCTAGCAAATCAACGTTTGGTTGCTTAACTTTAGTAGATTGACTCGCGGTTGAAGGTATTATAATTTCCTTGAATTCCTCTGGAGTTTTTTGAAAAAGTTCTGTTTCGAGTACTTTGATTTCTGCTTTGCCCGGTGCAGAATTTACGAAAGATGTGTCGAACGGGTCATCTAGCTCTTGTCCTGGAAGTTCTGTCACAGTTTCAACACCTAAAAGAAAAGTTAAGGAAATACTTAAAACTTTCAGCAATCTAACTCTTTTAAGAAGTTTACTGTTTGTTTTATTTAGTGATAAGTCTTTGTACTGCTTGCATTAGAAAAACCCCGTTTAGACCTGTAAACCTAGAGAAAACCGACCGGAAAACAAGCACATAATAATTTTTTGTACGGAAAGTCATTTTACAGGTTTTTTCTTTTAGAAAACTTTGCGGTCTCAACAGGGACCGGTAAAGAACAAGAAGACCAAAAAATCTATTTTACCGGTCCTTATTTCAGTCGAAGTAGTCATGAGTTCTGTTGACGGCTTGTTGACAGTTTTTAATTTTTGTACCACCAACAGAAACAACTACTCCGAGGGAAAATACCCCTACCGGCATTGAATTATACTGCTGGCTTGATGCTTTCGTTGGGAACTTGTTAAAACTGTTTGGTTTTCACTATCTCCAAAGTCGACCACAGGGATACGAGTGATCCTCGTCTGGAACACGTCCTGATAGTCAGGAACAAGTGATCCATGCCAATCCACGACCGGACCGGTTTCGACCTTTTGGGCCATCCTCAGGTGAATGTAGGCGATAGCTCCGTGTAGAGCATAAGTTTTGTACCACCAACAGAAACAACTACTCCGAGGGAAAATACCCCTACCGGCATTGAATTATACTGCTGGCTTGATGCTTTCGTTGGGAACTTGTTAAAACTGTTTGGTTTTCACTATCTCCAACGTCGACCACAGGGATACGAGTGATCCCCGTCTGGAACACGTCCTGATAGTCAGGAACAAGTGATCCATGCCAATCCACGACCGGACCGGTTTCGACCTTTTGGGCCATCCTCAGGTGAATGTAGGCGATAGCTCCGTGTAGAGCATAAGTTTTGTACCACCAACAGAAACAACTACTCCGAGGGAAAATACCCCTCGGCATTGAATTATACTGCTGGCTTGATGCTTTCGTTGGGAACTTGTTAGAACTGTTTGGTTTTCACTATCTCCAACGTCGACCACAGGGATACGAGTGATCCCCGTCTGGAACACGTCCTGATAGTCAGGAACAAGTGATCCATGCCAATCCACGACCGGACCGGTTTCGACCTTTTGGGCCATCCTCAGGTGAATGTAGGCGATAGCTCCGTGTAGAGCATAAGTTTTGTACTACCAACAGAAACAACTACTCCGAGGGAAAATACCCCTACCGGCATTGAATTATACTGCTGGCTTGATGCTTTCGTTGGGAACTTGTTAAAACTGTTTGGTTTTCACTATCTCCAACGTCGACCACAGGGATACGAGTGATCCCCGTCTGGAACACGTCCTGATAGTCAGGAACAAGTGATCCGTGCCAATCCACGACCGGATCGGTTTCGACCTTTTGGGCCATCCTCAGGTGAATGTAGGCGATAGCTCCGTGTAGACCATAAGTTTTGTACCACCAACAGAAACAACTACTCCGAGGGAAAATACCCCTACCGGCATTGAATTATACTGCTGGCTTGATGCTTTCGTGGGTAACTTGTTAAAACTGTTTGGTTTTCACTATCTCCAACGTCGCCCACAGGCATACGAGTGATCCCCGTCTGGAACACGTCCTGATAGTCAGGAACAAGTGATCCATGCCAATCCACGACCGGACCGGTTTCGACCTTTTGGGCCATCCTCAGGTGAATGTAGGCGATAGCTCCGTGTAGAGCATAAGTTTTGTACCACCAACAGAAACAACTACTCCGAGGGAAAATACCCCTACCGGCATTGAATTATACTGCTGGCTTGTTGCTTTCGTTGGGAACTTCTTAAAACTGTTTGGTTTTCACTATCTCCAACGTCGACCACAGGGATACGAGTGATCCCCGTCTGGAACACGCCCTGATAGTCAGGAACAAGTGATCCATGCCAATCCACGACCGGACCGGTTTCGACCTTTTGGGCCATCCTCAGGTGAATGTAGGCGATAGCTCCGTGTAGAGCATAAGTTTTGTACCACCAACAGAAACTACTACTCCGAGGGAAAATACCCCTACCGGCATTGAATTATACTGCTGGCTTGATGCTTTCGTTGGGAACTTGTTAAAACTGTTTGGTTTTCACTATCTCCAACGTCGACCACAGAGATACGAGTGATCCCCGTCTGGAACACGTCCTGATAGTCAGGAACAAGTGATCCATGCCAACCCACAACCGGACCGGTTTCGACCTTTTGGGCCATCCTCAGGTGAATGTAGGCGATAGCTCCGTGTAGAGCATAAGTTTTGTACCACCAACAGAAACAACTACTCCGAGGGAAAATACCCCTACCGGCATTGAATTATACTGCTGGCTTGATGCTTTCGTTGGAAACTGTTTGGTTTTCACTATCTCCAACGTCGACCACAGGGATACGAGTGATCCCCGTCTGGAACACGTCCTGATAGTCAGGAACAAGTGATCCATGCCAATCCACGACCGGACCGGTTTAGAGCATAAGTTTTGTACCACCAACAGAAACAACTACTCCGAGGGAAAATACCCCTACCGGCATTGAATTATACTGCTGGCTTGATGCTTTCGTTGAGAACTTGTTAAAACTGTTTGGTTTTCACTATCTCTAACGTCGACCACAGGGATACGAGTGATCCCCGTCTGGAACACGTCCTGATAGTCAGGAACAAGTGATCCATGTCAATCCACGACCGGACCGGTTTCGACCTTTTGGGCCATCCTCAGGTGAATGTAGGCGATAGCTCTGTGTAGAGCATAAGTTTTGTACCACCAACAGAAACAACTACTCCGAGGGAAAATACCCCTACCGGCATTGAATTATACTGCTGGCTTGATGCTTTCGTTGGGAACTTGTTAAAACTGTTTGGTTTTCACTATCTCCAACGTCGACCACAGGGATACGAGTGATCCCCGTCTGGAACACGTCCTGATAGTCAGGAACAAGTGATCCATGCCAATCCACGACCGGACCGGTTTTGACCTTTTGGGCCATACTCAGGTGAATGTAGGCGATAGCTCAGTGTAGAGCATAAGTTTTGTACCACCAACAGAAACAACTACTCCGAGGGAAAATACCCCTACCGGCATTGAATTATACTGCTGGCTTGATGCTTTCGTTGGGAACTTGTTAAAACTGTTTGGTTTTCACTATCTCCAACGTCGACCACAGGGATACGAGTGATCCCCGTCTGGAACACGTCCTGATAGTCAGGAACAAGTGATCCATGCCAATCCACGACCGGACCGGTTTCGACCTTTTGGGCCATCCTCAGGTGAATGTAGGCGATAGCTCCGTGTAGAGCATAAGTTTTGTACCACCAACAGAAACAACTACTCCGAGGGAAAATACCCCTACCGGCATTGAATTATACTGCTGGCTTGATGCTTTCGTTGGGAACTTGTTAAAACTGTTTGGTTTTCACTATCTCCAACGTCGACCACAGGGATACGAGTGATCCCCTACATTCACCTGAGGATGGCCCAAAAGGTCGAAACCGGTCCGGTCGTGGATTGGCATGGATCACTTGTTCCTGACTATCAGGACGTGTTCCAGACGGGGATCACTCGTATCCCTGTGGTCGACGTTGGAGATAGTGAAAACCAAACAGTTTTAACAAGTTCCCAACGAAAGCATCAAGCCAGCAGTATAATTCAATGCCGGTAGGGGTATTTTCCCTCGGAGTAGTTGTTTCTGTTAGTGGTACAAAACTTATGCTCTACACGGAGCTATCGCCTACATTCACCTGAGGATGGCCCAAAAGGTCGAAACCGGTCCGGTCGTGGATTGGCATGGATCACTTGTTCCTGACTATTAGGACGTGTTCCAGACGGGGATCACTCGTATCCCTGTGGTCGACGTTGGAGATAGTGAAAACCAAACAGTCTTAACAAGTTCCCAACGAAAGCATCAAGCCAGCAGTATAATTCAATGCCGGTAGGGGTATTTTCCCTCGGAGTAGTTGTTTCTGTCAGTGGTACAAAACTTATGCTCTACACGGAGCTATCGCCTACATTCACCTGAGGATGGCCCAAAAGGTCGAAACCGGTCCGGTCGTGGATTGGCATGGATCACTTGTTCCTAACTATCAGGACGTGTTCCAAACGGGGATCACTCGTATCCCTGTGGTCGACGTTGGAGATAGTGAAAACCAAACAGTTTTAACAAGTTCCCAACGAAAGCATCAAGCCAGCAGTATAATTCAATGCCGGTAGGGGTATTTTCCCTCGGAGTAGTTGTTTCTGTTGGTGGTACAAAACTTATGCTCTACACGGAGCTATCGCCTACATTCACCTGAGGATGGCCCAAAAGGTCGAAACCGGTCCGGTCGTGGATTGGCATGGATCACTTGTTCCTGACTATCAGGACGTGTTCCAGACGGGGATCACTCGTATCCCTGTGGTCGACGTTGGAGATAGTGAAAACCAAACAGTTTTAACAAGTTCCCAACGAAAGCATCAAGCCAGCAGTATAATTCAATGCCGGTAGGGGTATTTTCCCTCGGAGTAGTTGTTTCTGTTGGTGGTACAAAACTTATGCTCTACACGGAGCTATCGCCTACATTCACCTGAGGATGGCCCAAAAGGTCGAAACCGGTCCGGTCGTGGATTGGCATGGATCACTTGTTCCTGACTATCAGGACGTGTTCCAGACGGGGATCACTCGTATCCCTGTGGTCGACGTTGGAGATAGTGAAAACCAAACAGTTTTAACAAGTTCCCAACGAAAGCATCAAGCCAGCAATATAATTCAATGCCGGTAGGGGTATTTTCCCTCGGAGTAGTTGTTTCTGTTGGTGGTACAAAATTTTTGCTCTACACGGAGCTATCGCCTACATTCACCTGAGGATGGCCCAAAAGGTCGAAACCGGTCCGGTCGTGGATTGGCATGGATCACTTGTTCCTGACTATCAGGACGTGTTCCAGACGGGGATCACTCGTATCCCTGTGGTCGACGTTGGAGATAGTGAAAACCAAACAGTTTTAACAAGTTCCCAACGAAAGCATCAAGCCAGCAGTATAATTCAATGCCGGTAGGGGTATTTTCCCTCGGAGTAGTTGTTTCTGTTGGTGGTACAAAACTTATGCTCTACACGGAGCTATCGCCTACATTCACCTGAGGATGGCCCGAAAGGTCGAAACCGGTCCGGTCGTGGATTGGCATGGATCACTTGTTCCTGACTATCAGGACGTGTTCCAGACGGGGATCACTCGTATCCCTGTGGTCGATGTTGGAGATAGTGAAAACCAAACAGTTTTAACAAGTTCCTAACGAAAACATCAAGCCAGCAGTATAATTCAATGCCGGTAGGGGTATTTTCCCTCGGAGTAGTTGTTTCTGTTGGTGGTACAAAACTTATGCTCTACACGGAGCTATCGCCTACATTCACCTGAGGATGGCCCAAAAGGTCGAAACCGGTCCGGTCGTGGATTGGCATAGATCACTTGTTCCTGACTATCAGGACGTGTTCCAGACGGGGATCACTCGTATCCCTGTGGTCGACGTTGGAGATAGTGAAAACCAAACAGTTTTAACAAGTTCCCAACGAAAGCATCAAGCCAGCAGTATAATTCAATGCCGGTAGGGGTATTTTCCCTCGGAGTAGTTGTTTCTGTTGGTGGTACAAAACTTATGCTCTACACGGAGCTATCGCCTACATTCACCTGAGGATGGCCCGAAAGGTCGAAACCGGTCCGGTCGTGGATTGGCATGGATCACTTGTTCCTGACTATCAGGACGTGTTCCAGACGGGGATCACTCGTATCCCTGTGGTCGATGTTGGAGATAGTGAAAACCAAACAGTTTTAACAAGTTCCTAACGAAAACATCAAGCCAGCAGTATAATTCAATGCCGGTAGGGGTATTTTCCCTCGGAGTAGTTGTTTCTGTTGGTGGTACAAAACTTATGCTCTACACGGAGCTATCGCCTACATTCACCTGAGGATGGCCCAAAAGGTCGAAACCGGTCCGGTCGTGGATTGGCATGGATCACTTGTTCCTGACTATCAGGACGTGTTCCAGACGGGGATCACTCGTATCCCTGTGGTCGACGTTGGAGATAGTGAAAACCAAACAGTTTTAACAAGTTCCCAACGAAAGCATCAAGCCAGCAGTATAATTCAATGCCGGTAGGGGTATTTTCCCTCGGAGTAGTTGTTTCTGTTGGTGGTACAAAACTTATGCTCTACACGGAGCTATCGTCTACATTCACCTGAAAAGGTCGAAACCGGTCCGGTCATGGATTGGCATGGATCACTTGTTCCTGACTATCAGGACGTGTTCCAGACGGGGATCACTCGTATCCCTGTGGTCGACGTTGGAGATAGTGAAAACCAAACAGTTTTAACAAGTTCCCAACGAGAGCATCAAGCCAGCAGTATAATTCAATGCTGGTAGGGGTATTTTCCCTCGGAGTAGTTGTTTCTGTTGGTGGTACAAAACTTATGCTCTACACGGAGCTATCACCTACATTCACCTGAGGATGGCCCAAAAGGTCGAAACCGGTCCGGTCGTGGATTGGCATGGATCACTTGTTCCTGACTATCAGGACATGTTCCAGACGGGGATCACTCGTATCCCTGTGGTCGACGTGGAAGATAGTGAAAACCAAACAGTTTTAACAAGTTCCCAACGAAAGCATCAAGCCAGCAGTATAATTCAATGCCGGTAGGGGTATTTTCCCTCGGAGTAGTTGTTTCTGTTGGTGGTACAAAACTTATGCTCTACACGGAGCTATCGCCTACATTCACCTGAGGATGGCCCAAAAGGTCGAAACCGGTCCGGTCGTGGATTGACATGGATCACTTGTTCCTGACTATCAGGACGTGTTCCAGACGGGGATCACTCGTATCCCTGTGGTCGACGTTAGAGATAGTGAAAACCAAACACTTTTAACAAGTTCCCAACGAAAGCATCAAGCCAGCAGTATAATTCAATGCCGGTAGGGGTATTTTCCCTCGGAGTAGTTGTTTCTGTTGGTGGTACAAAACTTATGCTCTACACGGAGCTATCGCCTACATTCACCTGAGGATGGCCCAAAAGGTCGAAACCGGTTCGGTCGTGGATTGGCATGGATCACTTGTTCCTGACTATCAGGACGTGTTCCAGACGGGGATCACTCGTATCCCTGTGGTCGACGTTGGAGATAGTGAAAACCAAACAGTTTTAACAAGTTCCCAACGAAAGCATCAAGCCAGCAGTATAATTCAATGCCGGTAGGGGTATTTTCCCTCGGAGTAGTTGTTTCTGTTGGTGGTACAAAACTTATGCTCTACACGGAGCTATCGCCTACATTCACCTGAGGATGGCCCAAAAGGTCGAAACCGGTCCGGTCGTGGATTGACATGGATCACTTGTTCCTGACTATCAGGACGTGTTCCAGACGGGGATCACTCGTATCCCTGTGGTCGACGTTAGAGATAGTGAAAACCAAACACTTTTAACAAGTTCCCAACGAAAGCATCAAGCCAGCAGTATAATTCAATGCCGGTAGGGGTATTTTCCCTCGGAGTAGTTGTTTCTGTTGGTGGTACAAAACTTATGCTCTACACGGAGCTATCGCCTACATTCACCTGAGGATTGCCCAAAAGGTCGAAACCGGTCCGGTCGTGGATTGGCATGGATCACTTGTTCCTGACTATCAGGACGTGTTCCAGACGGGGATCACTCGTATCCCTGTGGTCGACGTGGAAGATAGTGAAAACCAAACAGTTTTAACAAGTTCCCAACGAAAGCATCAAGCCAGCAGTGTAATTCAATGCCGGTAGGGGTATTTTCCCTCGGAGTAGTTGTTTCTGTTGGTGGTACAAAACTTATGCTCTACACGGAGCTATCGCCTACATTCACCTGAGGATGGCCCAAAAGGTCGAAACCGGTCCGGTCGTGGATTGGCATGGATCACTTGTTCCTGACTATCAGGACGTGTTCCAGACGGGGATCACTCGTATCCCTGTGGTCGACGTTGGAGATAGTGAAAACCAAACACTTTTAACAAGTTCCCAACGAAAGCATCAAGCCAGCAGTATAATTCAATGCCGGTAGGGGTATTTTCCCTCGGAGTAGTTGTTTCTGTTGGTGGTACAAAACTTATGCTCTACACGGAGCTATCGCCTACATTCACCTGAGGATGGCCCAAAAGGTCGAAACCGGTTCGGTCGTGGATTGGCATGGATCACTTGTTCCTGACTATCAGGACGTGTTCCAGACGGGGATCACTCGTATCCCTGTGGTCGACGTTGGAGATAGTGAAAACCAAACAGTTTTAACAAGTTCCCAACGAAAGCATCAAGCCAGCAGTATAATTCAATGCCGGTAGGGGTATTTTCCCTCGGAGTAGTTGTTTCTGTTGGTGGTACAAAACTTATGCTCTACACGGAGCTATCGCCTACATTCACCTGAGGATGGCCCAAAAGGTCGAAACCGGTCCGGTCGTGGATTGGCATGGATCACTTGTTCCTGACTATCAGGACGTGTTCCAGACAGGGATCACTCGTATCCCTGTGGTCGACGTTGGAGATAGTGAAAACCAAACAGTTTTAACAAGTTCCCAACGAAAGCATCAAGCCAGCAGTATAATTCAATGCCGGTAGGGGTATTTTCCCTCAGAGTAGTTGTTTCTGTTGGTGGTACAAAACGTATGCTCTACACGGAGCTATCGCCTACATTCACCTGAGGATGGCCCAAAAGGTCGAAACCGGTCCGGTCGTGGATTGGCATGGATCACTTGTTCCTGACTATCAGGACGTGTTCCAGACGGGGATCACTCGTATCCCTGTGGTCGACGTTGGAGATAGTGAAAACCAAACAGTTTTAACAAGTTCCCAACGAAAGCATCAAGCCAGCAGTATAATTCAATGCCGGTAGGGGTATTTTCCCTCGGAGTAGTTGTTTCTGTTGGTGGTACAAAACTTATGCTCTACACGGAGCTATCGCCTACATTCACCTGAGGATGGCCCAAAAGGTCGAAACCGGTCCGGTCGTGGATTGGCATGGATCACTTGTTCCTGACTATCAGGACGTGTTCCAGACGGGGATCACTCGTATCCCTGTGGTCGACGTTGGAGATAGTGAAAACCAAACAGTTTTAACAAGTTCCCAACGAAAGCATCAAGCCAGCAGTATAATTCAATGCCGGTAGGGGTATTTTCCCTCGGAGTAGTTGTTTCTGTTGGTGGTACAAAACTTATGCTCTACACGGAGCTATCGCCTACATTCACCTGAGGATGGCCCAAAAGGTCGAAACCGGTCCGGTCGTGGATTGGCATGGATCACTTGTTCCTGACTATCAGGACGTGTTCCAGACGGGGATCACTCGTATCCCTGTGGTCGACGTTGGAGATAGTGAAAACCAAACAGTTTTAAGTTTTTAATTTGTTTTTATTTTGATGAGTTTGACATTCATATATTAAAAATGAGCTTAAATTGGGAAATAGCCAATTATAACGTAATCCATTGGTTTTCTAATAGTTATAAATATACTAACTTTTAGGTTTGATTATTACCTTAATATTTACATGTAAAGTATGTTTGTGGCATCTTCTCTTGGTTTAAAAAGTTAATATTTACAGATGGAGTATATTTTTGGGGATTTATTTTGATTTCAAAAAAAATACGTACGATACAGTAAGAAAGTAAGTTTACGGGTCTTCCCAGGTTTACAGGTCCTGCTTGCGGTTCACACTGTAAATTTTCTGGGTCAACCTGTAAAGTTCACGTTTCCGGTCTGGCAAAGTAACGACCTATTACAAACTTACTTGACCAGAATAGTGAAATTTTCATGTCGACCCAGGAAAATAACATGGTGAGCCGCAGATGTGTATCGTATGTATTTTTTTAACCGATATATAACACCACTCAACATGTAAATATTAGGTAAATCAATTAAAAAAAAAAAAATAGCTGGCACATATTTATTCATTCAACGAGTGAAACGACAACGAACCTACGAAAACGTCCACCGGTCTATAAGGAAGAAAGACATTTGGTCACAGTTCAACCAGACCACCCGTTGAATGAATAAATAGGTTCCGTAAAACGAGGTTACTTTGCTGCACTTAAGAGTTAATTCGAAAAATTCAAAGAAATAACCAAAAAATATACCATAAAAAATGTTTTTTTGGTTTTAATGAAAAACACATGGTATAGGTAATTAACAAAGGACATTTTTATTACAAAATACTTAGTATTATAAATATTTTTTTAACTTGAACAGTGGAGCATTCCCATAGTCCGCGGTGACTTTGCCCCACTTTATAAAATATGAAAAAAAACATTGGTGTTTTATATGTTGGCGCAAACTACACCCAATATTTAGTTAGCTTTTCCCCAAACATTCAAAATGATGAATAAAAAATTTAAAAATATTGTTTTTTTTTTAGTTTTTATTGTATAGAAATCGATAACTGCACTAGACACGAAATTTTTCGAGGTCAAATTTTACAGGAATTTGAAGCTGCACTTCACTCTGGTATTAACTCGAGACGACTAAGCGGAAAACAGCAGCTACCGCGTCTTTGAAAAGTCAAATTCGCAACGGATAATTCACGCTTGGTGGCGTTGTGGTGCATGCGCAGATTTTTAATGTAATGGAATGGAATATCTAAGAACTTTTTTTCGCAATGGAGCAAAGATACCTTGTACTCAGTTTGATTTACTGTAGTCAGGCATGCCACGCTGAGGGTAGAAAGCCTTTTTCTGAAACACCGGTGTCCGTGGTTGACTTTACCCCTTTGAAGTTGACTTTTATACTATGTAAATATTAATTTTTTAAACCGACATAAAACACCACAAACGTATTTATGAGCTAGTATTTTTATAACTATCAAAAAACCAATAGGTTACGTTATAATTTGCCAATTAATAAGTTGGACTTAAATTTCAATATTTTTACTTCATATTTTAGATTATTTTAATAGAAGGGTCAAACATATTAAAATAAACACAATTTTAAAACTGTCAACAGAAGTTATGACCACCTCGACTGAAGGAGGGACTGTAAAAACAAAATTTTCGGTCTATTGGTTCCTTTCCGATCCCTTGTTGAGACCGGAAAGTTTTTCGAAATAAGATAAGTAAAGCCTCATTCCCTTTAAAAAATTTTACGGAAAGTGCTTGTTTGCCGAACGGTTAAAGAAGTCAGTTTCCGGTCGTGTATCCGACGTAACTTTTTTAAAAACCTACAAAACATCACAAAAATATTCAACATGTAAATATTAATTTTTTCAACCGACATAAAACAATACAAACATACTCATGTAACTTACCTAAAAGCTAATATATTTATATCTATCACAAAACCAATAGCTTACGTTAAAATTGGCCATTTGAGGTAAATTGGGCTTGATTTTTATTTGTTTACTTTGTGTTTTAGATTATTTTATTAGAAATATCAAATGTATTAAAATATTCAAAATTTTCAACAGAAGTCATGACCACCTCGATTGAAAGAAAGGCCTTAAAATAGATTTACCAGTCTCTTGGTTCTTTTCGGTAAAAAAAATTGTACGGAAAGTGCTTCTTTTTCAGATGGTTCAAAAGTCAGTTTCCAGTTGTGGATCGTACTTTTTTTTTAAACCAACACAAAACACCACAAACATTTTACATGGAAATATCGATCATAACAAAAACATTTCATGTAAAAAAAGCTATGTACGCGAAAGTGGTATTACGTAAAAAGAATTGAGATAAAAGTAAAGCCAAGTTGTCCAATACAAATTTCAAAATGAATGATTCTTACTAGTTTGGAAATGTTTTTTTTTTAA
This sequence comes from Aspidapion aeneum, assembly GCA_963576565.1. Classification (NCBI taxonomy): domain Eukaryota; kingdom Metazoa; phylum Arthropoda; class Insecta; order Coleoptera; family Brentidae; genus Aspidapion; species Aspidapion aeneum. The sequence continues at coordinate 125,794,796 of OY755039.1, forward strand.
CTTTGCTATTCCAGCCAAACTTCTTTACGTTCAATTTAGCACTGTGCCTAAGAGTCATTTGCAGCCGTAATAGCCAAGTTTAGAAAAACATTTCCAAACTAGTAAGAATCATTCATTTTTAAATTTGTATTGGACAACTTGGCTTTACTTTTATCTCAATTCTTTTTACGGAATACTATTTTCGCGTACTTGGCTTTTTTTACATGAAATGTTTTTGTTATGATTTCCCTGCTTTTTTAAAGGATTTGGATAATATTTAAGTTTTAAAGTAATAAAATATGCGGGATATTGTTCAAAACTTGCAATACCTTATTAAAAATGTTGAGGTTTTTTATATTTTCCTTTGGTTTTATCATAGTTCCTATCAGCCTTCTAAAGCTCAGCTCTCTAGTGTTCCTGGAAGTAGGCAATGTTAATTTTACATAACTTTACATTTATAGGGGAGAAAAGTAAATTAAAATTATGGTGTTTTTAAATTTTTTCCTATAGTTTTATCATAGTTCCTATCAGTCTTCCAAAGCTCAGCTCTCTAACGTTTCTGGAAGTGGACAATGCTAATTTACATAACTTTACATTTATAGGGGAGGGAAGTTAATTAAACTTTGGGGTTTTTAAATTTTATTTTATAGTTTTATCATAGTTCCTATCGGCCTTCCAAAGCTCAGCTCTCGAGCGTTTCTGGAAGTGGGCAATGTTACTTTTACACAACTTTACATTTATAGGGGAGGGAAGTAAATTAGAATTTTGGGGTGTTTTAAAATTTTTTTCTATAGTTTTATCATAGTTACTATCGGCCTTCCAAAGCTCAGCTCTCTAGCGTATCCGGAAGTAAGCAATGTTACTTTTACATTACTTTACATTTATAGGGGAGGAAAGTAAATTATAATTTTGGGGTTTTTAAATTTTTTTCTATAGTTTTATCATAGTTCCTATCAATCTGCCATTTCTGGAAGTGGACAATGTTACTTTTACATAGCTTTACATGTATAGGAGAGGGGAGTAAATTAGAATTTTGGGTTTTTTTTCAGGGGTTTGGTCATAATTTCTATACTTGACTATTTTCCAAGCTAAGCTTAACTTTCAAAATTTTCTCTTTATGTAACACAATTTAGAACTCTCATGATGAACTTGACTAAAAGAGGGTTCGTAAAAATAGATTTTCCGGTTCCGTTTAAGACCGAAAAGTTTCCGAAAAAGACCAAAGGACGGTCGGTTGAAAAAAAAATCGTTACCTGGAACAGAGTTCTTCCGAACATAAAAAGGGGTTAAAGGTTTTGCAATTCTCGATCCCTCAACGCCAACACAATTTTTGTCGGGCTCGTCAAAGGAAACTTGCTTTCTCGAGGAAATATTTAGAACATCCGGTCGAGAAAGTGTTCTTTCTCTCGGTTTTTCATTCGCTCTCGGGTCGAAATCGTCGTCCTCCCAAGTGGCAACCGTTGGCTTTTTAATATCGGAAAGAAGCTCACTTTCTAGGAATTTCAATTCAGCTTTACCTAGAAAAATGTAAATAATTCTTATCTCATAAATTACGAGATAAAAAAAGTTACAGTAGAGAATTGGTACATCCAATTTTTTTCCTGTGGCTTATAAAATGTGTTTGGAGGTAAATGGCACCCTTGTCTCCTAAATCGTGATCTTGGTTTAGTCAGTTCGAAGCCCAAAAGATTTCGACGCCCACGCACTTGTTTGGCAAAACATATATAAACAAATAATAGTTTGGAAAAACGACGAAAAAATAACAAAATGTGTGGTGATTTTCATATAGGAATATACTAAAAAATAGTAGGAAAATTGCTTTAGTTCTCAAAAAATTCAAAAAATATTGTTCATATCATATCTAACTTTTGTTTACAAAAATCAGCTGGACCACCAGTGACGTGAAAATTCGACATATATATATATATATATATATATATATATATATATATATATATATATATATATATATATATATATATATACAAGATCCGAACACCGGTCTATTCTATCCACCGTGAAAAATAGCAAGGTCAAGATGTTCCTTCCAACATATTTGGTAACTTGTAATCAAAAATTCTCTATAGTGGATTACAGGGCTTTCAACGGTTAAACAGCATAATAATAATAATAAATTTTTAAATAAAAATATGAAATTCAGAAACCAAAATATGAAAAAAATAAGAATTTTTTTAGAAAAAAAATTTACTAAGCTTTTTTGTTTAATTTTAATATTAAAGAAATGTAATAATAAAATTTTTAAAAAGTTAAATTAGGCTTAACAAAAACAAGGCACATTTTTAGCTCACACTACACTATAGTAGTGTGAGCTATAGTGATCCTAATTTTTTCGAGAAAAAAAAAGTTGCTCCGATTTCAAAATTTTTTATATATCTTTGCGTTTCAGATGATTTTGAAACTTTTTTGTTTTGCTGTCTGTCTGTCTGTCTGTCTGTCTGTAACGACCAACGCGCATAACTCAAAAACCGCTTGCCCGATTTTAATGAAATTTGGTACCTACGCTGGGTTTTGGGTCGAGATGGTCCCATTTAAAAATGAACAAAATCCACCGAACACAAACCAAATAAAAGGGTGGGGGTATATATCAAAAATTAGAGTTTATGTAAAAATATGGCGTGTGTGATATCAAACGAAAGGTAATTGCGTCTGGAGTTAAATATAATATATTTTAAAATTAGTGTTTATGTGGAAATATGGCGTGTGTGATATCAAACGAAAGGTAATTGAGTCTGGAGTTAAACAAAATACATTTTAGTTTAAAAAAAAAGGTGGGGGTAGATTTGAAAAATTAAAGTTTAATTCAAAACATGGCTTGTGTGGTATCAAACGAAAGGTAATTGAGTCTGGAGTTCAATAAAATATATTTCAGTTTTTAGTTATATATTAACTCACACGTACACTATAATTATAGTACCTAGTGTGAGCTTAGGTGCCCATAGATTGGCAGAGTATTTTAAAAGTTTATTTTAATAGGTAATAATATAAGCTGAAAAAATAGTCCATTTGTCAAAGTGGAGTTTGCAAATTACAAAGAAAAAACTCAACGTCTTCTGCACTAAAGTCTTTATTGTTTGGGGTTTTATTTAAGACATGTTTCGACTCTAAAGAGACCCATCATCAGCTGAAACAAGGTAACAAAGAAGTGTAACTACATCCGAAGCAATTTTCAGTGCCTATTAAATAGATTAAACTGAGATAATAAAATTCTATTGAAGGGGATCAAATAATCACTTTCAGGTTCACTAATGTACCCCGAAAGTGACCATTCCACCTCCATCATTTTTATATTTTTTAAACCAATACCCCCAATTGCATTACTCATAAAACACCCTTAAAATGTAACATACCTTTCAAAAACGTTCAAAAGAACCTCATACCTCCAGCAAGGTAATGCGAGGGTTCAAACACCTCGCATTAGCTAACACACAAAACAGTCTTAAATATACTTTAAATAGGTACATATTCCGAGATCATATACCTACACACATCGTCAAAAGTCTTGGCCCCCCTGATCATCCTGTAAATTGTTTCAGGTACGCTGGCAATTTTTTTGTTGATAAATTCCTTGTTATCGCAAATATAAAAACATTATCGGAGAAAAAAACTGCCTTATTTGGGAACTGTGCAGATTATTCTTAATAAGGTCAGTTTTAAGACGGATACGACAAGTGCATTTTCAATTAAATTTCGAAAAAAATGCCAGGTCACTTAATTTCTCCGTTCAACCGAGCAAGAATAGTGGCTTTACATCAAGAGGGTTTATCAAACCATCTTATTGCGCGTCGTTTGAATATCCCACGGTCTTCAGTGAGACGCATTGTCATTCTTTTTCTGGAAACTGGGAGCGTTGCGCAAAGACCAGTTAGTGGAAGACCCAGAGTAACATCAGAGAGGGAAGATCATATGGTTAATTTTACACGGAGAAACCGAACAATAACGTCAACAGCCCTCCGAAATCATTTGTTGTTTCGACAAGCACCCTAAGAAGATGATTACATTCTTTTTTACATTTAAGGTCAAGAAGACCTTTAAGAGTGCCAAAGCTCTCACCTCATCATAGAGCTGCCCGTCGTCAATGAGAGGCACAGAAATTGGCTTTTGCCTCAATGGCGCAACGTTCTTTTCTCGGACGAGTCGCGATTTGGCCTACAGAGTGACAGTCGACGGCAAAGGGTCTGGAGAGGTCCAGGAAGAGCAGAACGATTGATTGGCTTTTGCCCGAGAAGTTGTTCCCTACCAGGGCGGCACGGTAATGTTTTGGGGTGGCATAATGTTTGGTCGTCGTACACCACTTATCCTCATTCAGCCAACAATGACAGGCACCATATACGCAGAAAACATTATCGAACCAATCATTCAGCCCTTGCGAAATGAATTTGGAGAAAATTTCAATTTTTCAAGATGATAATGCCAGACCACATCGCACGCAAAGAGTGGAAAACATGTTGCGGGAGGGAAATATCCAAAGAATGAACTGGCCAGCGAACCCTCCCGACATGAATCCCATTGAACACGTGTGGGATGGAGTTGCTAGAAGAATATCCAATCGACTGAATCCCCCTGCAACACTTCAACAATTGACTGCAGCTGTTCAAGAAGAGTGGAACAACTTACAGGTAGATTTTATTAATAACTTGATTCGAGGGATGCCCAGACGTGTCGGTCAACTTATTGAAAGAAGAGGCGATCACACAGAATACTGAGTTATGTTTAATTAAGCCTTTACCGTTTTTTTCTTTAAGTTTATTTTTTTAGAATTTAAGAATTTCTGATCACTTTTCGATATTTTTTAATACTGCATTATATGGAAATTAAATAAAAAAGGTTCTGCATCATATATTTTAGTATTGAATTAAAGAATATTCTGCAGCACATTTGAAAATTTAACTATCTTTATTTTTCAAAATACCTAGGGGGGCCAAGACTTTTGACGATGTGTGTATTTAAAAACCTAGCATTTTAGAGTAATATAATAAAATAAGACTTTTTCAAAGACAAGTGACTTATTAAACTTTAAAAAATGCAAAAAATTTTAGAATAATAAAACAAAAGGCCCCCATTTATTATGTCCGATTCGCCGCGGGGACAATTCGCCGCGGAAACAATTCGCGCCGACGAGATTTAAGATTGCAATTTTGTTTATTTCGTATGATATGATGATTTTGGAAAAACTACTTTTTGAAAAAGTACTGTTTTCAAGAATAATTTTTTTGCAGTTTTTTAAAAAAAAATTTAAATAATTAGTTTTTGAATCGACCGTGGCGAATTGTCCCCTACCCTTATTAGGTACCTGCTAACAAGAACAAAGATATACTTTTGAATTTTTGATTTAATATTAGTCACTGAGGTAAAGATTAGCCCCCTCGATTAATCTTCAATGGGGAAAGTATGAAAAATATAAAGGTTTTGAGGGTCCTGGGATTACCTGGTTGTTTGACAGTTTCAACAATAGAAGTGTCAAACGGATCCCTGTATGAGTTTTCGTCTCCTGCTGGTTGTAGTGTATCGCTTAACGTGGATAAGTCGGTAGTGCTGCCCCCTAGTAGATCACGAGCGGCGGGTTTTATTGAACTTGTCGTAGATGCTAAGATATTTAAATAAATTATTTAAAAGTGGTAATTATACAGGGTGTCCCAGATAAAAGTAATTACATGAGGATTTTGGAAACAATACGTGGTGTATAAATAATGTATGAGGTGTATCATCAAAATAAAGGTCTTAACAGATAAATCACATAACTGTCAAAATGTTGTCAGATAGCTGGATATGTAGGTATACAACAAACACAATTACTCTATTTGTTTCATAGCCAACTAAGCAAAAAACTGTTTTTTGATTATTTATGTAACAGCATTCTATTTACGAGTACATATCCAAGTTTAATAAAATAGATATTGACGTATACTCAAAAAAGCACTAGCCATATGAAGCCATTATTTAAATCAGGAAATGCCAATTTAATAATCAACTACCGACCAATTTCTCTACTGAATTCCATAAACAAGATAGTTGAAAAAGTAATAAAAGATCAGCTTGTAAGTGTTTTAAAGAAATATAAAGTTATTTATCCATCCCAGTTTGCTTCTAGATAGAAAATATCCACAGATGATGCTTTGGTAAGTCTAGTAAGATCAATTTGTAGTACTCTGGACAAAGGTGAAAAAGTTTTGTGTTTTCCTAGATCTTGCTAGGGCTTTTGACACGGTGAAACATCAGAAGCTCTTACAGTCACTTTATGTAGCTTGGATAAGAGGATTACCTTTACAACTAATGGATAGCTATCTTGCTGATCGTACGCAGTGTGTGATGGAAAACGATATCTGCAGCTCTAAAGTGAAAGTACTGTTTGGCGTCCCGCAGGGAACAGTTCTTGGCGCGATTTTGTTTAATGTTTATATTAATAGTATTTTTATTGCTGGTTCCTGCGGGGAGCTGCTATGCTTTTGCTGATGACACTGTAATTATATACAATTGGAATACATGGGAAGAAGTAAAAAGAAAAGCAGAAACAGATCCACTTATTATATTAAAATGCTTTAAAAAGCAAATACTAACTATAAATATACAAAAATCTAAATATATGCTCTTTAGTTGTTATGCTGATTCTCGGCCAAACTTTACTAAAATCGAAATAAGAATAGATCAAAATAAATTATTTGAAATAGAAAATCAAATACTTAAGTATACTTAAATCTAAATCTTAAATGGAATCATTATATAAATTTTGTAACTAATAAAAGCATTTTCATTTCTAAATTCAAGTATCTTAAAAAAATACTTGGATGTTGCTTATTTAAAGATGTTATATAATTCACTTACTACCTTATTACAACACGGTATTCTAATCGGGGGTAGTAACTAGAGATTGTTCAAAAATGGTTGATAAAACTAATTTTTAATAAAAAAGACTTTCTCCTTCTAAAACGATATTTAAAGAAACAAAACTTTTCCTAGAAAAAAACACAATTTTTAGTTTTCCTCGATATTTTAAAAACCCCTGTAGATATTTTGAATTTCGATACTTGGGCTTAAAATTGCGCCACTTTTTTCTCATTTAACCAAAATTGTATATCTTCTAGTTTCCGAGATCCCCATATAGTTGCGGGACACCCTGTATATTGACTGACAGGTAATTGAAAAGAAGTCCCCAAAAAATGTAAATTCAAGAACATTGAAACGTTTTAATATTTAAAGCAGGACATAAAACTGTATTTTTGATATTTGTTTAGGTTCTTACCGAATGATATATTTCCATTATTGCCGTTGAGTAACTTGGAACTAAATGATTCTGCAGCTCTGGGGTCAAAATCAATATCGTTTTCTAAAATTTCTTTTTCAAGAAATTTGAGTTCCGCCTTGCCTGGAAGAAGGTTCTCAGCAAAAGTGGTGTCGAAAGGATCGACTTCGAGATCTTCCTCGTTAAACGAGTTTTGATCGGTTGTGTTTCTGGAATTCAACAATATGTATTTTAGATGGAACCTGCACCAACCATGGATAGAACATGAAGGGATTATATTGGACCAAAAGTTAAACTGACAAATTCAAAATGGGCTGTTGTTTCAGTTTGACATTTCCGTTCTATGGTTAGAAATGTCAAGCGCTTGTCAACCGCCATTTTTGTTAATTTTTACCTTGCTAACCCATTGCTACGCTGGAGAAGGTATTATTTTCGACGAAAACATTTTTTTTAAGATAAAGCCAAAAATGTGTTATTTGGATGTATTTTAACCTATCTTAGCAATATCGTCGTGATGTCTGTCTGTGTGTCTGTGGGAGTGTGTGTGTGTGTATATTATTTCTGTCCGTAACACGATAGCTCCTAACCCCCTAAACCGATTTTCATAAAATTTTTAGGTAAAATAGTGTTCGACACTCTTACGAGCTGATTAGATTTTGGTCAAAATCCATTAATGCTAATGACAGTTTTTTGACAATTACAAACTTTAAAAAGTGCTAACTTTTTAACGAAGCATCGTATCAATACACTCTTTTTGGAATATGGTAGACTAAAACCAAAAACTTTGTAGGAGCTTTAGTTTCTGAAATATTTACAAAACACTGTATTTAAGGCTAATATATTATCATGGCTTCACTTGAAGTGTGATAATAGGCTAGCTAGGAAGGTATCAGATCGGTCATGGATCCATTTATTTTAGAAGTGTTTCGACAGTTTTTTTAAATTAAATTAAAATTAAAGATAAAGTCTGTCAAAAATTGTTCAGTGTCTCAAAATATTACTTTTTCCATTATATTAGAGAAAGTCCGAGATTTTCTTTCTTATTGACTAGGCCCTGATTAAATTAAAGTATTACTATAATTTAACTTGATCAAAAATTTGATTGGTCTGCCCAACGGGTTGCACACGAGTGCCCTTCTACTCCAGTTTCTATTTCAGATTTTGCAATGGTAATGTCAAACGTATAGTATACCCGCACTTTTTTATTTTGCTTGGTTGTGAAATCCTACCTTTAGTTCTCCTAGATCTCTGGTGGCAACTGGGACCGGTGGATGTTAAATCATAACTGGTGCAAAAAGTAAATATATTTTTTTTTGTGTGTGATAGGCTTTAGGAGTTATTATTTTATTATTTATTCAAAATAATTCGATTATTCCGATGCGGCATGGAACATTAAAAACCAAAATATTTTGAAAACGGCTCACCTTAGGATTGTAACAGGAGTACCTTTTTTGTAGTAACAAAAGTAAAAAATACACTGAGAACATAGTTATGACTATTTTTTAACACCAGCAGAAGTGCAGTGCGAAGCAACCTCTAACGGCCGCGGTAAAACCGTGTCAATTTTTAATTTTTTTCTCCCACAAACCAACACATGCATGTCCGGCACGGTCGGTCGCGTCAAACTGTATTTGGAACACCTCAGATCTGAACCAAACCTTACCCAAACAAGTTGCTAGCCTATTTAAAAAGCTGGATATTTCGTGATGAAAACATTCTCAAAAGTGAAACACAATAGTGCTCGGAGTGAAAAGGCTTGTGGACCACTATCATCATCATCATAAACTGAGAAAACTTTTAATGAGAATGGCCCAATGTTGCTTTAAGAATTTTACTGAATATATTTTACTTACATATCTCCGAAAGGTTTCCAATCAGTGGTTTCGATGACCTGTGCTGACGTGTTTATCGGAGGTATAACCGGTAAAGTGACAGGTATCGCAGTTGGCGCTTTCGATAAGCTTTCCGCTGCTAAAGCTTCAAATTCTAGATCGGCTTCGTCCTCTAGCGGCTTTGTTTCTAAAAACATGTTTAACATATATTTTAAAGCTTCTCTCTTTCTCTAAGTCATCATTTTATTTCTCTTTTTCCCATTTAATATTCTTGACTACGTAGGCGTAGGCAGTTAATCAGATGAAAAACTTTTTATTGACTTACCTGGTTCAGGTGGCGGTGGAGGTATGTAGAGTGACTTGCTTAAGTCTATGGGAGACTCAGGTTTTGGAATGTCATCATCATCCAATAAAGTTTTTGGAGGAGTCGCTAGAAAATAAAATTGGATTATAATCCTCAATGTCTCACTAGAATCTCAAGTTGTCAAAAATATTCTATATTTAGTGTACTTATTATAAAATGTTCTCTTAATACAAGCTTTTAGTCTAATAATATCGCTTTGAAAATACATATATCATATTATATTACCGCAAAGCTTGGCAACAAGAATTCCCGTGTTAAAAAAAATACGCCTGTGTAGATGCTAAACTACCACAAAATTTTACAATGCTTTCTCTAGTTAATTCAATGCTCTTAAAGTACTGGCAATATCACCAGTTCTCTATTTGATTTTAGCAACACCACCTTATATTCCTTATAGATGTAAATAACGGGGGTTAAGTTTGAGTTATTTGTTTGATAAATTGATTTATGTGTCAATATGAAAGTCATAAAAAGCATAATATAATATAAATGATATGGCAAACGGTTTGTAATAAAAGCATCTCCAAAAGAGATTATAAAAGCTGAGAACCTAACGTCCCAGGCGTAGTTAACAGTGAAGACAAATAGTACGATAGTCAGAAGTTATAAGAAGTTGAGCGTATCGAAAAGATACACATTTGTAGACAAGACGTATTTAAGTACAATGTAAGTAGTAATTATAAGTTTTATTAAATAAAACCATAACACCTAACGTAAACTATGTTACGTCACGATAAAACCCCCTCGTGACAATATTCTATAATATTTGATAAAAGGTTTTCAAACGTCTAGATGTGTGTTTTATTTAGATTTGGTTGGTAAAAAATCGTTGTTTATTATAGAAAAATGTGTATACTAAAGTAAATATTATAAACCGTTCGTTTCACAAATAAGTACGTAAACAAATGTGGGCTTTTGTTTATATACAAATGAACGGAATTCTTGTTGCCAAGTTTATTTTTTATTAATAAACTCATTTTACACAATTTCAAGCCGAATATGACTTTATATCATACCTAGAAGCCGTTTAAGAATATTTACATTGTTAAATTGGCATTCTGGCATTTTAAGCTTTTGCGACAAACAACCTGCCTATGGTTCGGTATTAAGCTTCCTCTATTCTTAGACGGCAAACTGATGTGTTGCAAGAATTTTATTATCTTGTAAATAAGTAACCAGTCTTATTTTAATTATTTTTTCGGATAGCGTGGTCAACAAGGAGATCGGCCGATATTTCGTGGGATCATCACCTTTGGCCCCCTTAAACAGCGGTATAATTTTCGCAAGTTTCAAACAGTCTGGGAACACCCCTGATCTAAACGACTCATTATGTATTCTGCTAATGCATCAAGAGCATTCTCTGGCAGATTCTTAAATATTTTCGTAGAAAGCTTATCAACGCCAGAGGAGGTTTGCTTTTTTATGTCGTTTATTACTTTTTCCATTTCGTGTGTTTGAGAGGAATTACATGGAGGTAAAAAACATCATGTTCGGATTTTAAATTTTGCATCAACTTAGCCGCTACAGTTCAGTGAAATGCCCTCAGTTTATGAGTGAATATCCAAAGAATTAATGTTTTTTGGTGATTTTCCTCTCAGCTTATAATTTTCCAGTATTCACGCGATGAATTATTGGCTCTATTTATTTTCATATGATAATAAAGTTTTTTAGTCGTTCTAATTAGTTTTCTGTATATTTTGAGATATAAAATAAAATAATTATTAAACCATTCTGAATTCACAAACTTTCTGATAGATCTAAGATGTTTTCCTGATGTTGTTAAGCCCTAAAAATATTTTTTCCCACAATTTTTAAAAGTTTTAATTGAGTTATTGGAGTCAACTATGGATTGTCAGGGTATATTTTCTGCGTTACTTTTAACAGTTCGACAATTGTGTGTGCTGAAAATTCGAGTCTTTCTAATAAACTTTTTCCGTACTTCAATATTAAATTTTTAGCCAATAAGGCCTCCTGATCAGACATTCTTGAGGGAACAACCCTGCAATTCAGGTAATTTTCATCAATGCTGCTACAAAAGTAGTTAATAGTTTTTTCCGAGTGATTTGTGATGCATGTTGATTCACTAACAAAACAACTTTGCCAATTTTGTCATTTATCTAGCAAAGTTAAGTATCGTGGCATCAAAGTTAACAACTGAAATGTTATTTATAAAACCCAGAACAAGATAAAAAACTAAAAATCGACGACAAAGCGTTGAATTACATTAAAGTAAATGTTTATACGAGGTCAAAGTTTTTAGATACAGAAAAACTAAATTAAAAAAAAATCTGTTTTTGGAACATATTCTCCCCCAACCTCAATACATTTGTGCATTTGGTTAAACCATCTTTCAAATTCTTGTGCCCAACATTCTTGTAAAAGGTTACTAATTTCTTCTTCAAATACAGCTACAGCCTCTTTATTCTCTCTTATTTCATTTTCTTTCTAACACTCCGGGATTGACGAATTTTCGTTGGAGGCTGCTTACCTTTAAAGCACCAATCATCATATCATAATTATAAAACCATGTTTCGTCACCCGTTACGATGTTGAAAATGTTTTTACTTTGCCCATTGTTAAATTTCTAAATCATAAACATAACCCAATCAACACTTCTTGCTTTTTGCTCATTGGTCTACAAATGTAGCAACCATCTGAAACATCGCTTCCTTAGGCGAAGGTGATCGTGTAAAATTGTTTTAACCGCTGCCGATCCAATGCCGAGAGAAGCTTTAATCTTGTTTTACCATCTTTTGGATAGCTTCTACGGTTTTAGATGGGGCAGAGTCCCCCAAAGCAACTCTTTCGAGACGTTCGGTTTGTTTTAGTCCTGTTTTGTAGTCATACAAAATCATGGCTCGAAAATGGCAATTAGCCGGTTCCATTTTTACGGTAAAATTTTTCAAATACTGAAATAAATTCGCGTCCGTGGTAAAACACCTACTGAATGAATAAAGCGCTGTTGCTGCGTGTGAACACCTTCGACTTGAAAGAATATAGCAGCGAGTTTAAACTTGTATGGATTAGAAATATCTAGAGTTTTAGCGTGACCCTCGTATTGTCACGAAGGGCGCTTAACATAAAGTCAAACCAATAATTCCCAAATAATTAAAAACAAACTTAATAATTATTATTCGCAATAACTTTTTGGGACAACCTATAAGTCGATATAAACTGATTGACGTTGACAGAAATAGTTGATAAATAGGCTGGCAAGACATATTTCCGGGCTTTTTTCCCTATAACGAATTTTAAGACCGGGTGAGTGCGGGCCACGTCGAGTTACGTAACGACTCAGAAAACTGACGACAATTTGGGCGTAAACTGGGGTTTTTGGTAACCAGCTGGCAGCAAATCCTGTTGATTTCAGGTAAGTCTGGGTGTTGCCCCTCGTAGCCAACTCACCAACCTTTGTCATATCAGTTATCGGTTTTTATTATTTATAATACACTTTTAACCCCCTACAGATGTAATTTAATCTGCATTCCTTAGTTTCTAAACAAAGATCTCCGTCGGCTGGAATCGAAATAACTCCGTTAGATCGATTCGACCGGTGCGGTATCAATTACACAGTCGTTAAATAACGAATAAGTCTTGGGGTTGTAAGGTAGTGACTGGTAATTAACGACCTGCCAATACCTATAACCAAGGATGAGACAACAGGCACTCGGAGCGCCAACTCTGAGCGAGGAAGAACTGCACATGCTCAAATGGGCAGACTTACTGGACTTTGTAAAGAGAACAGGAAGGCCCAATGAGTTACCCGACCATCAAAGGGAAGTGCAGAGAGTGGGTTAAGGGACAGACTTGGGGCATGGCAAAAAGGGCCTACTCTGGCCTACTTGTCAGACCTGCGGGTCAACCCCCCCACTACTACTACTACTACTACTATAACCAACCCCTCGGCTCCCCTTATTCGTGACAGTATTTTAATTAAATTTATAATATTTAAAAACTCATATGGGGTCAACTAGAGCTCCAACACAGCGCAGAGACCAATTGCTGAAAGTACATATCTTGAGCTCCTCCAGCGTTCTTATGGGACAAACTGAAAGACTAATCCTAATGTTTTTCAATTTGGAAACCACAATTAAATCTAATTCCCAGTATCACTCAAAAAATATCATCAATTAACTGAGAAAAGATAAAACAAATAATTGAAAAAGTTTTGACTCAGCCAAGTTATTGAAAAATTGTATTTTTTTAGAAATTTTCCGCATGCCCAGTTTGACTTGCATCCGATTTTGAGGGAGTACTCCTTTTCACTCATTCAAAAATTCATACACTTATTGGGTTCGGGATAGCGCAACTTTTTTCTTATTCAACCAAAATTTTATCTCTTATCGTTATCTGGGACAACCTGTATAGTAACTTATCAAAACTATACACTTACCAACTTTGGTTTCACCTTGTAATGGAGCACTGGCAACAAGATCAGCAGAGTCAAAACTTTGCAACAACAAGTTTTGCTCTTTGTAAGCCTTTCTTCTGGGTACAGCTTTAGTCGCACATGTGGGTAATTGGACACGACCTGTCAAAAAATATAACGATTATGGTATTGCAAAGCTACCAAAACAGCCAGACTACAGTTCATATCATTATTTTTGAGACAACTTTGCTATTTGTTATGGTAAACAGCTGACAACTGTCAAAAAGTTATCTCAAAAATTATGAAATGGACTGTACACTACATCAACTGTGGTCGTCTCCAATTCTTGGTTAGAAACAGGGCGTTATTGGCAACACTGCCAGGGCATTGTTGGCAACAACGTATTGTTTCAAATAACTATCTACTACCATTTTTTAAACCCCGATTAAATTCCTGGCTTTTCTGCAAGATTAGGCAATTTTAAAATGACATTAAATAGTAGGCGATCAATGTACAAAGGTATAAGAAAAGAAGTGATACGAAATAAAGGTAAAATATCATCGAAGTAATTTAAAAGCCAAATGCTTGATTGACGAATTTTGTTTTGAACTTTTGGATTAAGTTAACCTAGTTTTTCTTTGAGTTTTGGAATATGAGTAAAAATACCTGTAAGAACTTCAACAGCGGCACCTAGCGGCACAAGTTTTTTGCCTTTCCTTTCGACTTCTGGACCTAGGATTGCACGTTCTGCGATTGTAGTATCAAATGGATCATCCCCTGTAAAAAAAGTTTGCTAAATAAAATACAGGACAACCACCGACAATTAGCCCCCAAACGAAATGTTCATAATTTTTCAGGGGCGAAAGGGCCTTCAGAATATCAGAATGCAGCGCTTATATCATATTTAAAACTAAGAAAAACTTTTGCATTTGGAATAATTTTTTGAATGTTTTCTTTTTCTCTCAACCCTTTTAATTGATATATATTTTTAAAAATTTTTGGCTTTTGATTGATTTTCTTTTAGCATTTTTTCTAAAATTTTCACCTACGGCGGCAATTATTTTGGTTATATCTATCAGATTTCTCATCGCAATTTTTTTCCAAAGCACTTAATTTCTCCAAACTTTTTGCCTGCGCCGCAATTTTTCAATAGTTTTTTTTTGGATTTCAGTTTTTTTTCTGAGGTGCCAAAAACTTTCCCATACGACATAATTTTTCTTGAGCTTAAATCCGTTGCTGTAGTAGTATTTTTCGCATTATATAGGGTGTTTCATAATATATGCGCAGGACTTCAGGATGTGATAGCTCGTCCAAAAATATGACAAAAGTTTCTATTAACTTACCCTCTTAAATGCACCATTTTCGAGATACATGTCGAAATTGAAAAAAAAACATCGTTTCTGCGAATATCTCCGGAATCGTTTATCGTACAGAAAACAGCTTTTGTTTTGTGTGGAAATTTATTTTTAAGCATGATTGGTGGAGGTTTTGAAAAAGTAGTGGGTGTTTTTTTCCACAACTTCCAAGCTACTGGAAAAACTACGGTTTTGATATGCCCATTTGAACCACCAATGTTTTCTACACAAAAAAGGTACTATATACGGTACTATAACCAAGTCTTAGTTATATACGAAAAAATAAATAGAAGCAGAATCAGAAAAAGTGCAATTTTTTTCACTTTGACGGCACTCAATAACAATATTGTAAAAATGTATGAGATTTTGTAACAAACATAGAAAGATCTATTAAACGACACCACACAAAGCTCTATTCGTGTTTGATAATGATGATTCATATGTGAGTGGGCCTTGCAGCCCTTCCACTGCGACCACTAGTGGGTCTATTGTGGCTCACTTTAGAGTGGTTTCTCAGCACTGTATGCCTAATCCTCCAAAAAGGTTAGCTATCAGTTTGGGTGAGACACTGTTCAGATCTTCTGAATCAATCTGAGGTTTGGTTTACCGAAAGTGTTTTGACGTAAACGTGCAAAATAGCCGGACATTCGCACAGTACATGTCTAACTGTTTCGTCATCCTCCATACAGAGTCTACAGTCTCTTCGGTTATTCCCATTCTGTGCATGGATACTCTTAGTCGACAGTGACCCGTAAAGAGTCCAGTCACTATACGGATCTCCTGTCTGGTAAGTCCAATGATATTCCTGGCTCTCTTCTGACAAGGTCTTTAATGAACTGTTTAGAGTGAGCCAGTTCTGGTATATTCATCCAGTATTGTTGGAAGCTGTTCTCCATCAATCTCAATGTGGTTAATTTAGCAGCATTGTATGATATCCCCAGGGCTGGTTCGGGGCCGAAAAATTCGGCAGATGCCGCTTCCCTCGCTGCCTGGTCTGCGGCCTCATTTCCCTCCTATTCGTGTTTAGTTCTACTCTTAATTCCCTAGTTCTTTTAGAATGTTTTTTTATTGTGGCTTTTAAAATTTCGCCGAAAAATTGAAACCTAAAAAAAAAGTCAAAACAAAAAAGAGCACACTACTTAAAAATATTTTCGTAAAAATTGACACACATTAGAACTGTCATTAGGGATTTGTAAGAATTTAATTTGTTTACAGCAAAAGTCCTGAGTACATACGAAAAAAATAATCAACGCAGAATCAGAAAGAGTGCAATTTTTCCTACTTTGACGCCACTGTTTTATAAAACTATTTGAAAAATATATACGATTTTGTAATAAGCATAGACAGATCTATCCAACGACACCACCTCTATTCCTGTTTAGTTCCACTCTACATTTCCTAGTTCTTTTGGAATGTACTTTTTATTGTGGTTTTTAAAATTTTAGCGATACTAACACATTGAAAAATTAAAGTATTAATTTGTCTATCTACAGCTCTATTCCAACTGAATTAGAACAAACTTTGTAAAAGTAATGATTTTTTTAAAGTTTTCCAAGGTTCGCCATTTTTAATAAACCATATTGGATTTCTTGTGCTGGGGTTTCTTACTTACTGTGAATTTCGTAGTTCATCGTTTAACTCTGTGGGACTTTTGAGATTTTTGGAAAAAACTAATTGAAAACCAAAAAAACGTAGAAAAGTGGGCAAAAAGAGCACGCCACTTGGCTTGCTAAAATATTTTTCGTAAAAATTTCATTTTGTTTTATGCTCGAGAAGATCCAGCCACTGATACTCGTTACCCCGTCCGAATTTTTTCTACCCCATACCTGCTCAATCATGATGTAATGAGGGGGGCAAGCAACTCTGATCGAGTGTCTCTCGGCGTTTTTTATAAGTTTAACTGGTTCTCGGAAGTGAAATATTTTTACAAAAAATCAACAGACTATGATGCATTGATACTCAAAATTATAACAAACAAGAAGAAACGCACCGTCAACATTGTCAGTAGGCGAATCAGGAATATAAGCTAGCTTGATTTCTCCAGCGGCAACTGCGTCAATATATGCAGTGTCAAAGATGTCGTCTTCCTCTTCTTCCTCGGATTCTGAATCGGAAACTACAAAAAAAAATTCGCTGATAAAATTGTGATTTTATTATACTTTATTGAAACCTTTTTAGTTTCTTGGGCGTTTATTTAAACTTGAACTCATTAAAAGTTATATCAAATATTCATTTTTATTACTAGCAACCAGTCTAAACCTTTATTAAATCGAAATGGTCCGACGCGCAGTTTCATACGATTAAAACACAGTGGCGGCTCGCGGCTTTGAAAATGGTGAAGGGCTACTTAGGCAAATCAAATTTTACTTTTTTTATACTGGGACTTTTCTATCTAATTAGGATAAATCGCCCAGTTTCGCAAGTTAGAGCAAAGTTAAAAATTTTAAACAATCACAAAAATCCAAGTATCTAGCCGAACCGCCCGTGTGTTAAAGCGAATGCTGCTAGCACTACGCTACGGATGACGACCTTATCAAATTTTAGTTACCAGTCTTTGTAACAACTCGACACAATCCTTTAGAGACGCAACATTTTCGATAGGTTAGAAAAAGTGGAATTTTATAGCCACGTACTGGCAAATTGTAGCTTTATAAAAGTACAGAACGTAAATACTCAGAAAAATCGTCCTTAAAGTGTTTTTTTCGAAAAAACTGTAACAAGTAGCAGTTTTTCGAGTCGCACGGAAATAGCAAAGGGATTTCAGGGTTGCAACCATTGTAAATACATGCACGTTTGCAATGTTTACCTTTTTTATGTCAAAATTGACTGGCCTAGGAAACGCCACTTGTTTTATATTATTTTTTCAACCTATTTAGGGCATTAGTTGGGTTCATTTTGACAAAAAGAGAAACAAAACAAACACATATTTTATTACATTATTAAATTAACTAAATGAAGAAAGCAAAATTATCCAATAATGTAAACTTCGGAAACGTCGGTAAACGACACGGTGGATAGAATAGACCGGTGTTCGGATCTTATAAATATATGTCGAATTTTCACGTCACTGGTGGTCCAGCTGATTTATGTTAACAAAAGTTAGATATGATGTGAACAACTAATATTTTTTGAATTTTTTGAAAACTAAGGCAATTTTCCTACTATTTTTTAGTATATTCTTATAAAATAATGTTTTTAAGACAAACCAGTCGTTATTTCTCTTTACACAAAAACTAAAATTCAAAGAAAATAATGTGTTCGTTTCAACTTCAAAAATAATCCGCTGATCTACATCTTTGTTTACTTCCCAAGTCCTCGGTTCACCTTTGATACTAAACGATCACATTCAATTTGACTTGGAGTTTAAGTTTTATGTAATAAAAAATAAAGCGGGCTAAAAAAAATAACAACAATACGTCTAGAAAATTATATTACAAACACAACTTTTTCTGGGTATTACGCCACTAGTAAGGAAAAATTATTTTAAAAAATTAAAAAAACCACTGCGTTTCTCCTAGAAAAATAAAAATCACTAATTTGTCAGTGGCTTTCTATAAAAATAAATAATTGCCTAGTAAAACCTAAACCACTTATCTTTTAATTGAATTTGAATACGCTACGTTTCGATTGCCAATCTACAATCGTTTTCAAGCTCTTTATTTATATTTTCTCTCAAAATCTTAAATGTTTCTTGTTCAAATATATTTTTTTATTATTATATCGTTGACAAATTGTTAATATTCTGAAGTTTATCAAAAACAATTGACCAATCTAAACAAAACACAAGGTAACATGATACTATTTCAAGACATTATGTCAGTCAATGTTGTTTTCAAATTTGAAAATAAACAGAACAGGGTGACTCATTAAAACTAGAATCAATAAGGATTCTTTTTTATAACCATTTAGAAATTTTTACAAAATTATGATCATTGTTAATAATATTAAATTTATTAAATTATAAATAAATAAATTATATTACTATTATATCAAAATCTATTTAAAAAACAGTAATCAGAATTTCATTACAGTATTAATTAATTTTGAAAAAACCTTTTTGCAAATCTTGTCTGAGAATAGGAAGCCAAGCTTTACTTATATCTATAGAAATACTTGAAAGACAGTTATCTTCATTTAAATAAATACATGCTGATTCTTTTAATTTTCTTTTAATGTCATTAGATTCTTTTTGTAAAATTATTGTTTCTCCCCATTTAATTCTATGATTACTCTCAAAAGAATGCTGACAAACTCTGGATTTCTCGTAATCACCCCTTCTCAAATTATATTTATGATCTTAACTCTTACTTCAAGTGGCCTAGAAGTTTCACCTATATAAATTTTACCACATTCACAAGGTATTTTATAAATTACATTTTTTGAATTCTGCTCTTCATTTATTGGTTTGTAAAATGAATCCGCCACAAACATATAGATTTTATTTAGAAAATTATATTTATAAGAATGTACTAGAAAACAGTAGACAAAATTGCCTTAGTTTTCAAAAAATTCAAAAACTATTAGTTGTTCCGTTAACTTTTGTTTACAAAAATCAGCTGAACCACCAGTGACGTGAAAAATTCGACATATATATATATATATATATATATATATATATATATATATATATATATATATATATATATATATCTTTCTATCATTGTTGCGTCCGTGTTAACGAAAATCCATATCATTATTGCTTCACCGACATTGTTGCGTCCGAATACCGGACGCAATAGTGCAATCCCATGTTATTTGCGAACAGAGAAGATTTTTACAATGACAATCAGACAGATTTTTAGCTCTTTTAGAGAGCTATAATATGCTATGTCTTATTTTTCTCTACTTCAAAATTTAAAGCATTGGCGCCAAAAAAACCCGCAAAAAATCGGACGCAATAATGATAACTAAATAAAATCCGGTGTATATTTTTAGTTTGAGATAATTCCGGTAGAGGCGACACTCCTTTTTGTATATTAGCTCACACATATACTATACTATAGTAGTGTGAGCTATGGTGATCCTAATTTTTTCGAGAAAAAAAAAGTTGCTCCGATTTCAAAAATTTTTATATATCTTTGCGTTTCAGATGATTTTGAAACTTTTTTGTTGCGCCGTCTGTCTGTCTGTCTGTCGGTCTGTCTGTATGTCTGTCTGTCTGTCTGTCTGTCTGTCTGTCTGTATGTCTGTAACGACCAACGCGCATAACTCAAAAACCGCTTGGCCGATTTTAATGAAATTTGGTACCTAGGCTGGGTCTTGGGTCGAGATGGTCCCATTTAAAAATGAACAAAATCCACCGAACAGAAACCAAATAAAAGGGTGGGGGTAGATTTCAAAAATTAGAGTTTATGTGAAAATATGGCGTGTGTAATATCAAACGAAAGGTAATTGAGTCTGGAGTTAAACAAAATACATTTTAATTTATTTTAAAAAAAGGGTGGGGGTATATTTAAAAAATTAGAGTTTAAGTGAAAATATGGCGTGTGTGATATCAAACGAAAGGTAATTGAGTCCGGAGTTTAACAAAATACATTTTAGTTTTTGTTTTTTTTAAGGGTGGGGGTAGATTTCAAAAATTTGAGTTTAAGTCAAAACATGGCTTGTGTGGTATCAAACAAAAGGTAATTTAGTCTGGAGTTAAATAAAATATATTTCAGTTTTTAGTTATATTAGCTCACACGTACACTATAACTATAGTACCTAGTGTGAGCTTAGGGGCCCATATATTGGCAGAGTATTTTTTTTGGTTTTACTTCTCTATCATTCTTGCTTCCACAGATTTGGCAACATTGCGTTTATTATTATTTAATATATTCCTGCATTTTATGAGTTTGCAATATCTAAATTCCTTGACCAGGATTGAAATTGTTTTCTTATTTTCATTTAACGCCAATATACAAAAAATTTATGTTTAATGTTTAAACTTTGAGTTTTCTGTCTATCTATATATTTTCTCGGTACATTTTTGATACCGGATTGGCCAACATTATTTTTGCGCCATTTCTTGGATATATACAGATATTTTGCGCCAAAATAATCAGTCGGATGTGTGAGTTCAAAGTGTCTACATATTGATGGATAGAGACGACTCAGTGAAGATGGTAAACTGGTAGAGGATTACCTGTCACTTAGCATGAAACTGTCGGTGTCATCGTGTGCTTAGAAAATGCATACCTATACATAAAGACAATCCTCTTCCTGTTTCCGCAATAAACTGTCGCGATCATGGGATTGACAACTTGTGGAATGGAAGGCAAACCAAGCGATTTTGTAATGCTAACTCAAATAAAAAAAATTACAATGTAAAAACGATCTACCTTTCTGAATAAGAAAGAACTAATTTCGCTAAGATGTTAATAGTGACGTATGTCTAAGTTATTTATCGTAGACAGCCTAGGATTAATTAGATAATAAAATAGAACTCCACTTAGTTTTTTCTTTACTAGTAGTAAAATTACAATGAACCTTCTGGAGTTTTTAAATAAAGCCCAGGATTAAGTTGCCATTGGAAACAAAATTAGTAAATAACTCAAAGTATGTTATTAAATAAAATAAATAAAACCCCAAACAAAGCCTCGGAGCAATGGCCTGATATTCTCGAAGACAAAAAAGTAAAACCAAAGGACTATAGCTAAATGGAACGTACAGGGTGTCTCATTATAGTTTTCCCACCCTTTTACACCATTAATAATTGATATAGGAATATAAAAGAAATTGTGTTCGAATTCGCGAAATTTTTAGTTTTAAATTGCATCTTGACCTTATTCCTGATGCTTACCATATTTGACAGGCGCTCAAATTTATAGTTTTTGTAAATTGGATGCTCCTTATATTATTTAATTGATAGATTAGGCTTGGAACATATTTTCCAAAAATTCCCGATATGCCGTAGTTTAGAGCCATAGTTTCTGAGATATTAGCAATTATTTTTTAAAATGATAAAAAGATAACAGTACCGCTTTTGTGTTAATTTTAGTATCCTTATTCCAAATTATGTTAGTCCCCATGTATCAACAGTGACATTATGTGACACGACATATAAACTTTGTTGTCGTTACCGGTTGTCATTTTGAGCGTCATTTAAAAAAAACATTTGTCACTGTCACTGTTTATACATGGAGACTAACATCGTTGGAAATAAGGACACTGAAATTAACACAAAAGTAGTGATGTTATTTTTTTATAATTTAAAAAATTGTCGCTAATATTTCAGAAACTATTTATCAAAACTGCGCTAATCTATTAATTAAACATTATAAGGAGCATCCAATTCACAAAAACTATAAATTTCAGCGCCTGTCAAATACGGTAAGCATCAAGAATAAAGTCAAGATGCAATTTAAAAGTCAAAATTTCGCGAATTCGAACACAATTTCTTTTATATTCCTATATCAATTATTAATGGTGTAAAAGGGTGGGAAAAAATATAATGAGACACCCTGTACAGGGAGTGAACTAAAGGTTGGACATTATTGCAACCGAAGTGCAGAATAGTAAGATAGACATTATGGCACTCACAGAGATAAAAAAGAAAGGAACATGTACAAGTAGTGTCGGTAACTTTGTTCACAAAATAAAGGCCAAAGGGGTATCTTTATTAATCAAGAAAAATCTCAAAAATAAGATTACCGACTACGAGTGCATTAATGCTGAAGATGCTTGGACATAATATAAGCATAATAATAGCCTACGCACCATCAGATGACGAAAGATTAGCTACAAAACAAATATTCTTCGACCAACTTGATGAGACTATCACCAAAATCGGCAATACCAGGGAAATAATTATAATAATATATTTTATTAGTCGAACTGATAGACAAACCCAATTGTGTGAACCCACAACTTAAAAATAAATAATGGTTTTTTTAAATATATGGATATTCATCTATATACCTGGATTCAGGCATCAACAAATCTAAAATCTAATTATGCTATAGGTGGACAACACTCGGAATGAAAGTGGTATGATGTGCGGTTACTTCGTGGTGATACATGTGGATCTGACGACCATTCGGTAAAAGCAAAAATATTATTTCAGAAAAAATAGAGGTGAGAGTAGTTAGAGTAAAGAAAATCAAAAATACAACTTTAGAAGTCTAGAAATCGAACTCGTTTGCAAATATTGTATTAGAAGCGATTAGATGAAAAATTAATAATTATAGAACACTCATTTGAAGAAACATATACAAACATAGTAAAAAGCTTAATAGAAGCAAGCAAAGAAGCTGTTGTGTACATTGAGGGGCTTTCTCTGTTTGCAGGGTCGTTTTTCCGAGTTTTTCATGAAAATTTGTCAATTTTTGGGTTTTGTTTCTGGACTCAGCAGAAACATAAACTCCAATTTCTTCTTCAAGGGTTGAAAAATCCAGAGTCCTCGAGTGTTTGAAAAATCAGCCTTCATGATGAAGTAATAAACAAATAAAGAAGATAGAACTCAACTTAGTTTTTTCTTTAAAACATATCTAATTACAATGAACCTTCTGAAGTTTTCAAATAAAAAGTTGCCATTGGAAACAAAATTAGTAAATAACTTAAAGTTGTTATTAAATAAAATAAATAAAACCCCAAAGAATGCCTCGGAGCAATGGCCTGAAATTCTCGAAGACAAAAAAGTAAAACCAAAGGACTCTGAACATAGCTAAATGGAACGTCCAGGGTGTGAACCAAAAATTGGACATTAATGCAACCGAAGTGCAGAATAGTAAAATAGACATTATTGCACTCACAGAGACAAAAAAGAAAGGAACATGTACAAGTAGTGTCGGTAACTTTGTTCACATATTTACTGGAGTCTCAAAATAAAGGAGAGCAGCCAAAGGGGTATCTGTATTATTCAAGAAAAACCTCAAAAATAAGATTACAGACTACGAGTGCATTAATAAAAACCTACCTCGAGTTAACACGAAGATGCTTGGACATACTACAAGCATAATAATAGCCTACGCACCATCAGATGACGAAAGATTAGCTACAAAACAAATGTTCTTCGACCAACGTGATGAGACTATCACCAAAATCGGCACTACCAGGGAAATAATTATGGTTGGTGATTTTAATAATCGAACTGATAGACAAACCCAAAGCAAAATTGTAACACCATTTGGAGAGGAAGTAAAAAATGATGATCGCTTCAGACTGATGCAATTGTGTGAACCTACAACTTAAAAATAAATAATGGTTTTTTTAAAATATATGGGCATTCAGGCATCAAGAAATCTTAAGTCTAATTATGCTATAGGTGGACAACACTCGGAATGAAAGTGGTATGATGTGCGATTACTTCGTGGTGATACCTGTAGATCTGACGACCATTTGGTAAAAGCAAAAATATTATTCCCGTTCAGAAAAAATAAATAGAGGTGAGAGTTGTAAGAGTAAAGAAAATCAAAAATACAACTTTAGAAGTCTAGAAATCGAACTCGTACGCAAATATTGTATCAAAAGCAATTAGATGAAAAATTAATAAATACAGAACACTTATTTGAAGAAATATACAAACATAGTAAAAAGCTTAATAGAAGCAAGCAAACAAGCTGTTGTGTACCAAGGTAAAAGAAATAGCAAGAAGATGTGGTGGACGGAGGAAATACAGGAAATGGTCAAGGAGGTAAAACGCCCATACTCGGAATGGCTCAGTACTAAAGACCAAAGAGACCTAGGAATCTACAGGGAAATCAAAAGACAGCTAATAAAGTGAGGAAGGGTTAGCGGGAAATAAGGACAACGTTAGAGATTTAACCCTCTTTATTTTCTGGCGACGTTTCGACGGTTGTTTTCCGTCTTTTTCAAGCTATAAAACAAACACAATGAAAATATAGAATGACGTTAGAAGACAACATAGCAGTATTATTATACATTCATAAATATTATAATTATATAAAGCTAATAGGTTTTTTTTAATTCAATTAATAAATATCATTAATACATAAGATATATTCTTCTGTTGTTTTTAAGTTTTTTTATCTATTTTTTTTGTTATTACCATTTTTTTAAATAATTTTTTTAAATTTTATTTTATAACTATTTATTAAGATCTACGTGTTAACCCATTAATTTTAAGGGTAAGTCATTAAAATTAAAATCCATACCAGTAGATCCATAAATAAAAAATAAAACTAATTAATGTCAATATTACCTAACAAACTATTACAATCGAATTGATTTTAATGTCATGGTGCTATTAAAAAAATTATAATAAGAATTTAAATAGATAAAATCTATAAAAATAGTTATAAAATAAAATAAAATAAAAAATTATAAAAAAAATGGTTATAACAAATAAAATAGATAAAAAAACTTAAAAACAACAAAAGAATATATCCTAATATAAACCTATTAGCTTTATATAATTATAATATTTATGAATGTATAATAATACTGCTATATTGTCTTCTAACGTCATTCTACATTTTTATTGTGTTTGTTTTATAGCTTGAAAAAGACGGAAAACAACCGTCGAAACGTCGCCAGAAAATAAAGAGGGTTAAATCTCTAACGTTGTCCTTATTTCCCGCTAACCTTTCCTCACTGTAAATTCTAAGGACGTCAACTTTCTTCAAACAGCTAATAAATTTGATACGCACGGAAAAAAATGCCACGATACAAATACACACGTAGGAGGTAGGCAAAGTATGGAAATTAATTTCTACGGTAAAAAACCCAACCAAAGAAAAAGTAAATCAGATCATCAAATCAGAACAATGGACGGAACACTACAAGAGACTGCTGCAGGAAACGAGACCGAAATATCTGTCAGCCTTCCCGATGAGAGACATAGAAGTACATGGAGAGGAAGTAATCATCAAAAAAGAAATGATAAAGAATAGTATTAAAAAGCTTAAATCCGGAAAAGCTAGCGGACCCGCGGGAATATACTGATTGGAAAATTGCATTCATATCCTCAATAAATAAAAAAGGAAACAAGCTGGATTCCAACAATTACAGATAAATTTCCGTAACCATTATACTAAGTAGATTGTAGGGTAGGATTCTTAAGAATCTAACAGATAATGATTTTCATGAACAAGAAGAAGAGCAAAGTGGGTTTCGTGCAGGCAGATCTTGTAGTGATAAATGTTTTTGTCTTACACAGGTAATTGGGAAAAGAAGTGCCAGAAACATAGAGACTCATGTTACCTTTGTGGACCTACAAAAAGCATATGATACCGTTCCAGTGGAAAAATTATGGACAGTGTAAGAGCAAACTAATATCAATCATACATACATCAAAGCAATAAAAGAACTATAAAAAGGGTCAAAATCAAAAAAAAATGGAAATCAACTTTCAAAAGAATTCCTGGTAACGAAAGGTTCAAGTAGTAGTAGTAGTAGCTCCAAAAAACTGGAAACGTAAAGTACACGGTATGGGAATACCACTTAACGACCAATTTACCATATACACACTACAGTTTGCTGACGACCAAGTAATTGTGGCTAATGATAAAGAAGACATGGAGTATATGATGAGAAAGTTAACGGAAAAATAACAAAAGTGTGGGTTAACCGTGAACGTAGACAAGACTCAGTATTTATGTATTAGAAACGAATCAAGTGAGTTAAAACCAGGCTAGAGCAGAAAGATAAAAAATATTGTAAAATTTTACATTGATCGAAGGAGGTGGAGAATAGACGTCGGACAACGTAGAAAAACGTTCTAAACCGACATAGTAGTAGTAAAATTTTACATACATGAAACAATGGTGAAAAGCATGCTGCTGTATGGAATAGACTTGACGCGTAACAGAAAAATACAAAACAAAAATGGAAAGTGCCGAAATGGATGCAATAAGAAGATAAATTAAAATATCTAGAACAGATCATGTAAGAAATGAGACCATAAAAGAACTAAAAGACAACTGATATGGTACGGCAATGTACAACGGATGAATGACGAAAGACTACCAAAGCAGGTTCTAGAATGGCAACCAATAGGGCGCAGAAAAGGAGGGCGTCCTAAACTGGAATGGCAACAGTCAATCCAAAGATCAATGAGTCAAAAGAACCTGACATATTGTCAGGATCGAAGGAGGTGTAGAATAGGCGTCGGACAACGTAGAAAAACGTTCTAGTATATTATTAAATGTCAGTTTTGGCTAATAGTGTTTGTCAAGATGTATAAACTTAATATTCGGCAAATTATTTTACAACTTTTTTATCAAAATTTTAACAAATTTCATGGAAACCATTTTTCCCATCCATTTATATGGTGCCTTTAAGCCAAATAAAAAAAAACAAAATAAATTTAATAAATATACACACTGTATATAGGAAACATACACACACGGGACAGTACCTAAATTTTAAGTCTAATCAGTCTGTTGCTACAAAACAAGGAGTTATAAGAAGTTTGTATTTAAGAGTCGTGAATATTTGTAGTAATAATGAAGAATTAACGCACAGAACTCTACAACATTTAAAAGGACTTAAAACAGAATGGTTATTCTTATATTAAATTTAAGAACAAACCAAATGTGGGAAATTCTCAAAATAATAATCTGTTGGGTGTTATTAACATTCTATATTATTATGTTAAAGGGATTTCAGTAAACATAAGACGAAAGCCAAACACTATAATATAAAAACAGTTTTTTCATCGGGAAATATGATAAGGCAGTGGCGAGGCGTAAGGATTTTTTTAAGGTTGACAGAAGAAGAAAAAAAAAATTACAAAAAAAAATATATTTTTATTTTGCATAAAAAGTACAACAAATATTTATATTAATAGTGTACAGTAACTCTCAAACTGTCTTAAAAATACTAGTCTGCGTATTTTACTAGTAGTAAAATGGTCAATAACACTTTCCTTAAAATTTGGATATTAGAAATTTTATGTACACAAAAGAAAAATTAAACAATTAATTTTGTCTGACGTCGACACCGACACATACGTATGGAAACCATATACGTAGTATTTCCATACTCCCTGTTACCCATTTACACAATGGCTGGCATTTGATGCAAACATTCAGAAATAAAGATACAAAAAATGCACAGACACCAAATTTACATAGATAGAGTTTTTGTCAACTCTGAGCCGATGATTTGACGTGACGAATACAAGAATAAAATATGTATTCGTAAAAGTATAACCAATTAGGACATTTTATCTTAAGGACCAGAAAAAGGATAGACTTATACCCACTGACATTGCTATTTCAAATATGTTTGCATTATGCATCATAAGGTACCGTAGGTATTGCCATAATACGTACTATAGGGAAATAATATGCATATAAGTTTGAAAGCAACCAATCAGGTCATTTTTGCTTAAGGACCGCAACGACTCATATTTGCATCATGAATTGGCAATTACCGTGGGTATTGGAATATTATGTATATGATGGAAACCCTAACTGCAAAAAAAGACGTCGATTTAAATCAAAACAAAATATACACGCAGAGTCGAGTATACTTACGCTCAGCAAAATATTGCGCTTCGATATAAATTAATTATATGCGAAATGCACGCACTATCTAGCTGGCCGACTACAGTAGACAAATAGCCGAATGTCTTTTCCACTCGCTCTCTCCCCCGCCAAATTGTCGCGCTTTTGCGTTGAACTGTACCAATGTTTTCATTGACTGTACCCTATAGCAGTGATTTTAGAATACAATTTTTAATACGTCTACATCATCTACACCGTGTTTTTTCGAAGCGCACTTTAGTTGAGAGGGGCGGGCCGTGCGGCGGGACCAGGATTGTCATTATTCTTGGTTTTTAGTTGTTAAATAATAAAAATAATAAATAATATACAAACAATAAATAGCATTAAGGAATATTTTTATGTAATAATAATATCCAAAATTTTGGGTAGGCACTGTCTACCTTGTCTACCCGTACGCTTAGCCACTGCGATAAAAAGTTTTGTAACTAAAACACAACCAGAAAATCCCTCAAATAATAAGAAATGTATTTACCAACTCCCGTGTGAGTGTGGTAAATCATATGTAGATGAAACGAAACGCCATCCTCAGGTTAGAGTAAATGAACGTTTAAAAAGTACCCAATTAGGAGATATTGAAAAATCCTGTTTAGCGGATCATGCATGGTCAAATGATCACAGGATTCTATGGCCTGACGGTAAAGTTTTGCATAAGGAGTCGCATTGGCGAAAATGGAAGTTATTGAAGCTGCGTTTATAATGCAGAATTAAGAAGTTTTCAGTCAACATGTGTACATAAGTAGTCAACAAGTGTACATATGGAAACCACTCCTTAAGGAAAACAAGCGCCTTAGGATAAAAAGGGGGCAGGCCATCACACCTGACTGCACACCCAGTAGTATAACTACTTTTATTCAAGACCGATATTAAAATTTAAAGAATTTAAACGGGTGCCCACGATCCATAAGAAATTGGCACGGTTCTTTGGTTCGGTTCAAACAAGTTCAAAGAAAAATAATCATATTTCGTAAACAAAAGACAAATTAACCAAAGAAATAATTAAGTTTGTTTAGCTGACTGTTAATTTAAGCCATTAAAAGGAAATGTAAAAAATCGTGCAAGATATGGGAGCGCAAGTTTTAACAATTTTGTCACACCTGTGTTTTGAGCCTTCTGGCAATATACCAATCCAATATCGGGCAAGAAAATATCGATAAATGAAAAGAGAGATGAAGAAGAAACAACAGGGTAGGTAATAATTTTATTATTTGTTAACAAGGTGCTTATCAAACAAGGAAATTAATATTTTAAAAATAATACTTGAGCATTTGAAACGAAAATGTCGATTATAGCCTGGAATTCTTAGTTGTTAATTGGAATTTTAGCTTTAAATTAAAACATTTGAAAGCAAAAATTGATTGAATTGAATTCTCCGTAGCTCGAATTTCTAGAACTAATAAAACTAAAACTGATTTGTAATAAATATCTGGCCGTTGCGTTGACTCACACAATTTCCTTTGTTTCCTTATTAACATAAAATTTGGCAAACGCGCTGACGCAACAATGATACCAAGCTAAGCGAAAATTATACGATGTGGACGCAATTATGATAAGAAAGTGTCAAAAATTATACAAGGGACGCAACATTGAATGGCAAATAATTGGAAGCAATAATGTTTGTTTGTACAGTTTTTCGTATATTGCTATTTTTAGCCCAAAAATTACGAAAAATAGACGACTAATCTAGAAATTTTAAAAACTGAAATATATATGATTAAAACCTTTAAAAAACAGACGTTTTCTTGGAGACGCAATAACGATGCGTTTTAAATGGAAGCAATAATGATATAAGGATCTATATATATATATATATATATATATATATATATATATATATATATATATATATATCAAAAACATTCAACTAAAGGTAGACCCCGTATAGAAATCCTAAACTTCATCAGACACAAAAAGTATTATACTGGGGATTTCTTTCAAATTCGCAACAATGTTGCCAGTACTTTTATAACTTGTAATTTTGATGTAGGTACATAAGTAAAATGGTAACTAATAAAAATCAAAAAAATATTTTGTTTTTGAATTCGGCTTACGTTTTGGATTGCTATACATGTATCTGTAATAGAATATGTTTACCATCCTATGTGAGAAAAGGATTGTTTTCATTGATTTTTTTTTGAGATCTTATCATTAATAACGTTTTTCTATACAATTTAATTCTAGGTTGTAAGTATAACCTCTAGATATGTATGTATGCATGTATGTCTGTGTACCTATATGCACATATGTATACAAATGTTTGAAAAAAAGTTTTTTTTAAGTTAGAATATGTTATCCAATAATCAATCGGTAAATTTTTGTTTACATAGGTACCTAAACTTAACAAAAATCATAAAACGTTTGCTTTTAAGTCCCTGTTGTTATAGATCTATGTGGCGGTTTAAATCCTTATCTATTTTGAATTAAAAGGAAAGTATAAATTAGAAATAATCAGCTAAAGTTGGTTTTTTTCGAAGATTGTTGATTGTCGATTTTTATAGAACGTACAACGATTAGCACAAAATTGCAATTTTTGTGCAGTCAACCAACTTGAGCTTGTTTTTTGCAGGAACACAAAATAACTAGCGGCGATATCCTGTAATGCAAACCATTTTTTTAAACTGCACATGCGCACCTCTCTTTTTCTGATCACATAAAATTATCTTCCTCTTACTAACTTCACACATGCTCGACCACAGCTGAGAGGGAGATATTTTACGTGAGAAGAAAAAGTACGGTAGCGAATGCGCAGTTTAAAATATTGATTTGGTTTTCGGTTTTCTGAAAAAAACGGGACTCCATTTAAGTGTGAAAAACGTTCAACTGAAAGTAAGTTTAATTAAATTTCTTTGGTGTGAGGTTAGAGTTCATAAATAGTTTATTAGTTTTGTCTTCCTAGGTGGTATTTAAAAAGTTATTAAAACCAGATGACTAAACTGCACTTTTAACTATTAATTATTGTTCTCACTACAAATGTTTTCGGTATAAAAATAACTCTTGCAAATTAATGTAAGTTAAATGTTTTGATCACGAAAGTTAAAAAAACCTTTTCTTTATATAATATATATATAAAAATTAGTCTACAACCCTCTCCTGGGCAACTCTGGAAAACTCAAAAAGTGTTTTGATTTGATTTTACGCGAAAATGGAACGTCGCAGAGAAAACCTTTGTTGACAAAAAAAATTGTGTGTGCTTAAGACCACATGGCAGAAGTGTAAACTTTAACAAGGCGAAATTAATAATACTGGCCTTCATCTGCATCATCATATTGCTCGCTGAATGTTCCTCTCACAGTTAGTCGACTCGAGCCGACTTCACCCGAATGAGCGTTACATAGCCGAGTCTGACGGCTCAGTTCAATTCAGTACCCACATAAACTACTAAACGCGCCTAAAGAAGTTTACACTTCAAAAATTCCTTTACAATTTTTTTTAAAGGTTATAGCTCTAGACTTACATGTATAGAAGAGGGCACCAAAAATGACAAAAATCAGTTTTTTGCATTTTACGCAAAAACGGTAAGTCGTAGAGAAGAATTTTTTTTAAGAGAAATATTACCCATACGAGTCTTTACAATCAATCTCCATAGTCTATAGGTCTACAACGATATGTTTAGAAGGTAAATGGCAGGTTACTTGTCAGAAATTGTGTTTTTTTTTAGTCGTAGAAAGAAACTTTATAAACATAAAATGTTAAAGGACACAATTTTCTACATTCTTTCCTTTTGGGCCACAGGTTTACAACTACGTGTAGAACATATAGGGCGCCAAATTTGCAAAAATTATTATTTTATTTTATGCAAAAACGGTAGGTACTAGAAAAACACATTATAGACAAGAAATCTCCAGGACGCCATTCTCTACAATTCACCTATGTGAGTCACAGCTCTATGACTTATGGTTTTTGCGTAAAACGAAAAAAAGTACATAATGGGCATTTTCGGCACCCTCTGTCTTCAACACATATGGTTTTAGAGCTGTAAATTGTCATTGTCGCATTGTAGAGAATTGTATCTTGATCATTTTATGTCAATAAAGTTTTTTTTTATGACTTACCGTTTTTGCATAAATTGCAAAAAACATAATTTTTTCAAATTTTCTTCTAAACGTGTGGTTGTAGACCTATAGACTATGGAGACCGATTGTAGGGAATTCTATGGGTAATATTTCTCATACATTAAATTTTGCCCTACGACGCGTAAAATGCAAAAAACTGAATTTTGTTCGCTATTTTTCAGAAAAAAAATTAATAGCGGCAACCATGTAGACCAAACGTCACCCTTGCATCATTTATTGTTGCCTTTGAGAGGTTATCCGAATAAAGGTGCGTTTTCGTTGTTTTTTTTGCAATATTGATCACAAAATTAAGATTTTTTTAATTAAATAACTTTAAAAATGCCTAAGAAGTGTGACAAAAGTGAAGAGAAGTGGCTGGATTTATCATTTCACCGGTAAGTTTGAATCTCTTCCAGAAACCGTCATATTGTTTACGATTTGGTAAGACAGTGGTGTGGTTTATAACTTTTTTTACAAAATATTAGTGATTTATTTTACAAAGAAGTTTTAAGAAACATTATTTATTGTTGCAAATTCCCTTATTTTCCCACCTCTAGTGTTTGGGTTTTTTTTGAAAAGTTTTTGAATTTATTCTGGCAATAATATATAAAAAAATATATTTCTTATGTAAACAACCATTTTCACTCTGTAATGTTATGTTATGTCATGCTACTGTACAGTTATTAAACATTTTAAAAATATTCAAATTTATGAGTTTACTAGATTCCCCACTGATGCAAACAAGAGAGAGCTTTGGAGGGAGATTATTGGCCTTAATAAGGAGAAAATTCTGTCAAAATGGGCATTCTTTGTTCTGACCACGTTGATCCTCAGTATGTTCGTTTAGCACCTAGTAGGCACTATCTTGTACGAAATGCCTTGCCCAAGGTCAGGTGTTAAAGACTAGTTCAAATTAAGAAAACTACTTACTACTAGTGGTTGGTAGTTAAATATTCAACTATCTCTTTTTATTATAAAGTATACATAATATATTATCACTGGTTGTTTTTGATGTTCGATCATCATATAATGATGTAAAAAAGTAGTTAGAATTAACAAATATAACTATAAGAAGAAAAAAGGTAGTACCTACTTTTACACAGAAAAAAAAGAGTTTTAACTTCCTTTTCACACTTACTGCATAGTCCCTGGTGATTAATTAAAAGAGAGCCTTGAGTCAAATGGATTAAAATATTGTTCTTAATTCTTATATTTGCCAAATTTAATAATGTTTGTATATATAGGGTGTCCCATAACTTAGGGGCCATAGGCCAACAAGTGATAGAGGAGGTCATGTCTGATCAAAAACTTGTTGTTGGCAATTTTTTTAACTTTTGTGATAATAACTTTAAAAAAACGCAGTAAAAATATGAAATTGGGTAGTCTTGTATTAGAACAAAAGCAGTAAATTGAAATTAATTTTAAAAAATTAATTTGAAAAAAGTTAGTCAGTCAATTTTTTTAGAAAATACTATTTTTTTGGTATGAACTTTTATGAATGCCATATTAAATGCAATGTTTTTTAAATATTTTTTGTTAATAAAAACAAGTCTCTAGCGAGACATAATAATAAAATATTATTGATATTTTTTAAAAGAGAAAGCAAAAATTAATTTAAAAAAAAATATTATTTTTTATACATTTTCGAGGTTATTTTGACAGCCCGTACCTCCTCCACTTGTAATATTATCAAAAAAGGAGTACCACATTTTTTAATCACAATTAGCTGAGTATTCAGCTGGCTGTCACAGATTTTTTTTTGTATAACCGGTTTTCACCCACTCCTCTTTAAAAATCCTATATCTTAAAAACAGATGAATGTTGACCCCATGTTATATAAACTTTTTTCTTGGAAATAACCTCCTCTATCACCTGCTGCACTACGGCGCCTAAGTTATGGGACACCCTGTATAATAATCACTTAATTATAAATAATATTTTTTCATTTTTATTTTATTTGGTAAATAAAAATTAAATAGATTTTTTTATGGAAATCAAAAGTATTTTGTTGATAAAACTGAATAAGTCATATTTTTTAACATTTGCAAATGTAAAAAACACAGACTCATACCAAATATTTTCTAAAAAAACTAATTGCTAGAGTTTAATAAACTAATGAATGGATTTTGGTAAAATAAACCAATGAGTGCTTTTTATTTCGAGGCAAGAGTTTTGCTGATAAAATATAACAAAAAATCTATATTATAAATATAGGCTGTCCCATTTTTATCATTTGGGTGGTTTCGGGAACTTCTAGAGAAGATTGAAGAAAAAACGACTACACCTTAGTGTGCTTTAATTTGAAGAGAATAATGATGGTAAACATCGCATATCAATATTATAAACATAGAAACCGAAAACACCCAAAAGTGTCGAAAATGCACTAGGGGATCAAATAGACTCTTTAAATCCTGATGCAAAAATTTTGATAAATATCTCAAGGTCTGAGTATATAATTCGGAGTTTTTGACTTTTTTTAACAGAACAACCTACTTACTGTAAAAAAATTACTAAGAGCAATGTATTACCAAGGTGAAAGAGTAAAAAGCTAAAAAAACACCTTTGACAATTTGAAATAAAAAGAAACACTTTTACCCGTGTTTTAAATTTTAGGGATTAAAGTAACACTTTTCTATATCCAGAAAAAAATAATATAAAGTAGATTTCTTATCTTTAGGGAAAAATAATAAAAATCAAAACTATGGATATTACCAGCTGTAAATAAGTTATTGATTTCTAATATTATAAATCGATAAAAAAATTAATTCTGTAAAAATAGAATGGCTGTCAAAGCTGTACCGGTAATATTTTACACTTATTTAAATTTTATAATTTTGGGTGCAAAAATTTTATAGGAAAATGTCTATAATTTATTTTATTTTCAACAAAATCTGCACGCCCATGGTTTTTTCCTCGATTTCTCTTTTATACCTATTACAGTGTTGCCTGCGAGGATTCGGCAAAATTTTCTGAGATTTCATGCATGATGAATGAATTTGCGTATTAAATAATGGGGATGCGTCTTCTAGGGTTCCTTGAATTTCTTTGATATATATATATATATATATATATATATATATATATATATATATATATATATATATATATATATATATATAAGATCCGAACACCGGTCTATTCTATCCACCGTGGTTTAGCATGGTGTCGCATTTCTGACGTCACGTATCCATGACAATGGCGAAAATCGGGGCATTTGATTGGCCCTTCACTTGCTCTTGCCTCACACTTCTGTGGCTTTCTTCGATTCAGTTGTCGGCGCCCCGCTTGTGGTGTATTCTATTGCATGTAGCAAAGGTGCCTATTTTTTAATATTTGGATACTTGAAATATAGAGCTAATGGTGGCCAATCGTTTATATTGGTCAATTAATATTTTTAAAAATGTTCCTTTTTATATTTTATTTTTTTAGTGGCCCACCCGACGAGCCGCCACTGTTATAAAAATAATCATCATCAACATTTTTTGATAAAACCGGTGTGATTATTTCAATAGAAATCCAATAGATCTTGTAATCCTTATTACCTTCAACAATTCCTAAATTCACAGGTGCCTTCTTAACTTGTTGCTGTTCTCTTAAAGCTTCCTGCTCAGCCTGTTTCTGTTGCTGCTCCTCTTCTTTTTCTCTCGCAACTTCGCTTGGTGGAGGAACTCGTTGAAAGAAAGAAGTGCTCTATACAAGAAAAAAATTTACTTTATTGTCAGGATAGAAAATAATGTTTTATTAACCAAATGACACACGTTGCGTTTATAAGCAAGTGCATATAATGAACCCAAAATAATCTAAGAAAATAAACTTCTGTACATAGTTTTTGTTTTAAAACGTATAGTAAACTATACAGGATTCGTAAAGTGGATCTAGGAATAGGATCTTTCTAAGCTAAACAAAAATCCTATTGAAATTGTGAGGGTTAAAGAAAAACAGAAAAATTCCGCAATAATGGCAGTTCTTTACTCGGATTTGCATTAAAAATAATGCGCTTACTCAATTAGCAAAGTATCTAATTTAGAATACTTATGTATTTTCGAAAAAAAAAACATTTTTATTCCTTTTAGCGACATCTTGGCTAATAGCCCAGAATTGATGGAATCAATATGGTGAAAGCGTTGTTTGATAGAATAGTAAAATACTGCGGACATGGAGATCTTTTACTTCTAGTACCATCTTTGCGATCAGCTTCGAATTAAAAATAGCGAACCCATTTTGATGATTTCCCGTATTGCAATCAATTTTTATGACCGTCACTTGGAGTATTAGGAACGGATAGAAAAAAAACATTTTTATTATAGTTTTCATCATGGAAAAATTGATAAAAACAGCATTTTTTTATCCAAACTTAAAACGTGTAAAAATAATCAGAAAAAAACATTGAATTGTGTTACTTAGATCCACTATTTTTAAACTATAGTGACATATATATTTATCGGTTTCACAACGTTCTACGTCTTCCGATACCCAATCCCCACTCGTTTCTGTTTGCCCATAATTCATCATCTAGGCCTCTTATTCTTATTTCACTGTCTATTCCTTCTCTCCAGCTTCTCCTTGGCCGTCCTCGTTTTCTTCGGCCAACTGG
Source organism: Aspidapion aeneum (assembly GCA_963576565.1). Lineage (NCBI taxonomy): Eukaryota > Metazoa > Arthropoda > Insecta > Coleoptera > Brentidae > Aspidapion > Aspidapion aeneum. The sequence goes on from OY755039.1 coordinate 125,832,047, forward strand.
TTTCCATTGTAGTATTTGTTTAGGTAGTCTTTCATCATTCATTCTTTGTACATGTCCGTACCACACCAGTTGTTTTGTTCTTATATCATCCACTAAAGTACGTTCACCCACTGTCATAATTTATCTTATTCTTTGATTTGTAACTCTTTCTCTTTTTGATTTCCCTGCTGCTCTTCTCCAATAGGCCATCTCCGTAGCGAAAAGCATTTTATCTGTTCTATCCTTGATTGGCCATACTTCTGAGCCGTATGTAATAATACTTTTTACAATGGTGTTATATATAAGCTTTTTGTTATGTTTTAATATACTTTGGTCCCAAACTGTAGTGACAACCCCGCCCTATGTCCGTCCCTTTTTTTTCATGTCATTTTATGTCTGTCTATACTCGAACACACGGCTTCTTGCCACCCTAGATCTAGCTTTAAGAACCGGATATACGCAGTTGGCGGCTCCTGAGTGCCACCCACAGTGCCAGGACACTACCCTATTTTTCTGCAAAAAAATCACGTTTCTTTTTCATTTTTAAAACATCTTTATAGGTTTTGTGCAATTCTATGGATCACACTCCAAATCGACGCGACGCGATGAATGACCCACTAAAACCTAAAGCAGCGTAGAACACACTGCCCAATGAGTATGAGTCACTTTTCTGTTGGCTCCTTCGAATAGAGTTCGATTTTATTAGCAGCCTAAATGAGCGACAGAGATAGGTCCAATGTTGGACATTTTAACGTTGTTTAAATAGGAAAAATCAAAGAAATTTTGTGCCTAGCACAGGCCATCAGAGATAGGTCCAATGTTGGACATTTTAACGTTGTTTAAATAGGAAAAATCAAAAAAATTTTGTGCCTAGCACAGGCCATCAGTTATTCGTATTACTCGCATTGTTTATGTGCGTGCATGGATCGTAAATGTTTTAATTTACGCACTTTACAATACATTTCAATTATTTCAGCAGAATTTTTTTATAAATTTTGAGATATTTTATGGCGGAATTTGCGTGGGCATGGATTAAATTCTGTAGTTGAGTATATGATGATAAAGTTAACGAAAGAATACCAAAAGTGGGGTTAACAGTGAAAGTGGACAAGAAACAGTACCTATGTATTGGAAACGAATCAAGTGAGTTAGAACTAGATAATGGACAAACAATATCTTCATGCAATGAGTATGTATACTTAGGTGTCACATTTGATAAGACATGAACAGACTGCAAAGAACTGGAAAAAGAATAGTAATTGCAAAAATGTCTCAACAGTATTTTATGGAGCAGATATATAAAAAGGAATGTAAAATTTAACAAACATTGTGAAAGGCACGCTCTTGTATGGAATAGACTTTTCGCGTAACAAAAAAATACAAAACAAAAATGAAAAGAATGGAAATCGAGAAAAGCATAACGGATGACATTACTAAAAGACAACTGATATGGTACGGCCATGTACAACGGATGAACGACGAAAGATTACCAAAGCAGGTCCTAGAATGGCAACCAAGAGGGCGCAGAAAAAGAGGGCGTCATAAACTGGAATGGCAACGGTCAATCCAAAGATCAATGAGTCAAAAAAACCTGACAGAAGATGATTGTCAGGATCTAAGGAGGTAGAGAATAGGCGTCGCACAACGTAGGAAAACGTTCTAAACCGATATAGTAGTTAGTTTCTTTAAAAAAAATATATAGAAGTAGACACCCCAAACATAGTAGTAGTAAGTATGTTTTGGCCGAGGAACCAGGGATAATAACCCAGGAGCCTGCTATAAGTGCTAGAGAGTCGGAACCAGGACGGCGCCAGCATAAATCTCCTACAGTCAACTCACGGCGACCACGACTGTTGCGCCGAAAAAGGAAAGAAGTCTATAAGCAAGTTCTGCTGGGACGATAGCCATGTTAGATAGATGCAAGTCTAACATGTAGCAGGACCACCTTTCGGAAGAGGTGTAAAAGCGTGGGTCCACTGTGTATACTTGCTACGCAGTATAAAGATCCCTGCCTTCGACAAAGAGGTGTCAGGCAAAATTAAGTCATCTTAGAGAAAGAAAACTTGCATCCTAAGGGGCACGTGCATCAGTTTGATATATGATGTACGGACTAATCGGGGTTTGCGAAAAGGGCGCGCCGCACTACCCTGTTGGGATCCAATGCAACAGTCTTCCAGGCAGAGGTTTACGCTATACTGGCGGTAACATGGGAGGAAGAAATTAGGAACGAAACAGGAAAGCGCCTCTGCACAGTCAAGCTGCGCTGAAAGCACTGTGTAAACCAACCATGTCCGCGAGAAAGCGGACGGACTCGCCAGGGGAGGGGATCCCGGCAGAAATGCGTCGGGCCAGAGCCTTTCCTGGGGCTCACAAGAGGGCAAATGAAGTCGGCCCTAACAGAGTGGACCCAGAAAGAGATACAAAGGGAATGGACCAACACAGGAAACGCCAGACAGGCGAAGGAGTATGTGACAGGCTACAGCAAATACCGTAGGGACTGGCTGCTCCGTAGAGCACGAAGACAGGTGAGAGCCATAGTGGGAGTCCTGACCGGACACTGCGTCCTACAAGGACACCTGGCAAAGATGAGAGTGAAGGAGGACGCGACGTGCGAGCGATGTTGGGCCGAGGACGAGACCTCGGCGCATTTTCTCTCAACATGTGAAGGTATTCGAAGAGGAAGCCTTTGAGACGGAGGACCTTCTGAATCTGAGGTGGCCCGATATTCTGGCCTTTGTACAGAAGAGGGGCAGATTCCTTAGCGAAAGAAGGACGCAAGCCCGGGGGTTGGCGAAAAGGGCGCTTCATGTGCCTAGTCGCCAGGCCTAGAGCCTACCCCACACTACTACTACTACTACTACCCTGTTGTATGAAAAGCATGAGTGTTGACCGATCACCGACAGTAGGGCGACTGGTGACGTTATAAAATAGTTTTTAGTTTATTTGTTTATAGATAAAGTCTTTTCGCCCTTCTTTTCCCTGCACAAAGTGCTCGGATTAGCACCAGTTTCAGACTAATCATGGCCCTGTAGAGAAACCTCAAAAATACCACAGAATTTTAAACAGTCTATTAACCTACTAAGTATATGTCTATTTTTTGCCACATTTTCATTATGTTCTATGTGGTTATTTAAATAAGTAGCACTTACTTTGTGTCTTTAACTTTTCACTAAAGTGCTTGATGTCATAGATTTTTCATGACAAGACATTTAAAGCAAAAAAAAGCATTTCGTTTTTGACAACCGCACAACCAGTTTTCAGCATCGTATAATTTTTTATTACTTGCACTAAAATTTTGGTTAATTTTTAGGATTTTTAGGTCGGGTCTATGTGGCCCTAAAGATTTTATTTGTAATCGAAGTTCATATGTCAACGTTTTTAAATTTGCACAGTTAATTATATAATCGCCGGTATTTATTTCCATTTTGAAAACAAATGAAAAAAAAAACAATGGACACGCAAACGGCAAGACTTTTAACTACTGACCCTGACGTACCCCCAATCAAAACAAACCCATACGTCTTCACTAAGGATAGAACCTGCAACACGCAGGAAGGGCAACGAACGGTTTGGCACGATAAATATGGCCGACGTCAACTAAAACAAACATTCCTCCCGCCCCGCGCGAGAACAGCTACCCATACATCGCTGAAAAACGGGTAAAATTAAAATCTTGTCCCGCGCGGTGCTGCCGGCTTGTAATTATTTACGCTAAAAAAGTTTGCCCAGTTAAGCACATACACAAAAAAGAACTAGACATGTCATAACGAGAAATTTAACTTTTTTTAAATAAATCAATTAAAAATACTGGTTTTTGTCTAGTTTTGGGAGTGCACTGCTCCGTTGCCTTCCCTGTAGCAGCCGCCACTGCAGTAGGGTTTAATACAGGAAACAAAACAAACAGCTCAAACCATACTTAACTGCGTTGAAGCTTCGAACATATAACATCTAATGTTTTTGGTTGAAGTCACGTCAACCCTCGACGTGACAATATTATGGTCTACTTAAAAAATTGACTTGACTAAATCTTTGTTGTTGATGCTGTCTCTGTGTTTATGGATAAAGGTCAAACTATGTAATTATATTACAATGTTTAATTGCTTTCTGCCTAGTTGCTGGTATTGATTTTGTGTGAGACGCTTAGTTTGAAATTAGATCAAACATACGCAACTTTATTAAAACTGTGTAACATCTGTGTCTAATGTTGTTTGAAAACATCTATTACCAAACAAGTGAAACTAAAATGTAGAGTTGGATCCATCCGGGAGTACTCCTTACTAAGTTCGACTGTACTCTCTAACTCGAACCTCCATAACTCAAACCTATCTATAACTCGAACCTTTTAAGTGGTCCCTGCACTTTTTATATGTATTTTAACCTCTTCAACTCGAATTTCTATAACTCGAACTCTCCATAACTCGAACTGTTTTGGTTGTCCCTTTAAGTTCGAGTTATAGAGGTTCGAATATATGCCATTTTGAACAATTTTGAGGAGATACTTTAAGGGAAGGCAGAAAAAATCTGACTTAAAATCTCCCTTTGTAAATTTTCCAAAAATGCCCAAAACGGGATACCCTGTGTACTAACCCTGATGCGGTCAAGATCGTCCTGGGTCTTTTTAAGAACGGTATCTACTCCAGAAGTAAGACTTAAAAACTTCTTCCACTCTTCGTTCTGCACAGACGCTTCGCCGCTTTGACTGGCTGCGTGTTCTCTGCGGTAGGCTTCAAGCTCTTCGGGTTTGAAGAGTTCTTCGTCCTATTCAAATCAGATAACGGTAAGACCTTTTGGCCATGCTATTTAATTTTTTATTGAAATCGATTTGTTTAATAGCTTTTAGATCCTACTCTTATACAAACAAGAATCAAATTTGGCACAGATTCAGAATAATATTTTAATCGATTTGGCTAAAGGCCCTTTTTAACTAAGTAAGTAAAATAGCAGCAGAAAAATCATAAAAGTTACAAATTTTACCAATAAATCATGATTATACTAATTTCTACATAATTTAATAATTAGTATTAAAGCAGTTTATACAAATAGCGGTTTATTCAGTGTTTTCGCACTTTACGAGGAAAAGTTCACTTTTTTCCCGCTTTTTAGGGATCAAATTGTCACTTTTTATCCCCGGAATAATAAAACTATACAGTTTATCAACAAAAGCACCGAGTTGCAGTATGATGGGACCATAGAGATGTGAAAAAACCACACCCTGAGTTGAGATTCCGAAAAACGTCATTTAGCAAATTTTAGGGTATAGAATCCCATAAGACCAAAATAGCCAAACTTTGAAAATTCATATTTCAAAAACTATACAGTTTATCAACAAAAGCACCGAGTTGCAATATGGTCGGGCCATAGAGATGCGAAAAAACCACACCCTGAGTTGAGATTCCGAAAAAGGTCATTTAGCGGATTTTAGGATAGGGAATCCCATAAGACCAAAATAGCCAAACTTTGAAAATTCATATTTCAAAAACTATCCTGTTTATCAACAAAAGCACCGAGTTGCAGTATGGTGGAGCCATAGAGATGCGAAAAAATCACACCCTGTGTTGAGATTCCGAAAAACGTTATTTAGCGAATTTTAGGGTAGGGAATCCCATAAGACCAAAATAGCCAAACTTTGAAAATTCATATTTCAAAAACTATACAGTTTATCAACAAAAGCACCAAGTTGCAGTATGGTGGGGCCATAGAGATGCGAAAAAATCACACCCTGAGTTGAGATTCCGAAAAACGCCATTTAGCGAATTTTAGGGTAGGGAATCCCATAAGACCAAAATAGCCAAATTTTGAAAATTCATATTTTAAAAACTATACAATTTATCAACAAAAGCACTGAGTTGCAGTATGGTGGGGCCATAGAGATGCGAAAAAACCACACCCTGAGTTGAGATTCCGGAAAACGTCATTTAGCGAATTTTAGGGTAGAGAATCCCTTAAGACCAAAATAGCCAAACTTTGAAAATTCATATTTCAAAAACTATACAGTTTATCAACAAAAGCACCGAGTTGCAGTATGGTAGGGCCATAGAGATGCGAAAAAACCACACCCTGCGTTGACATTCCGAAAAACGTCACTTAGCGAATTTTAGGGTAGGGAATCCCATAAGACCAAAATAGCCAAACTTTGAAAATTTATATTTTAAAAACTATACAATTTATCAACAAAAGCACCGAGTTGCAGTATGGTGGGGCCATAGAGATGCGCAAAAACCACACCCTGAGTTGAGATTCCGAAAAACATCATTTAGCGAATTTTAGGGTAGGGAATCCCATAAGACCAAAATAGCCAAACTTTGAAAATTCATATTTTAAAAACTATACAGTTTATCAACAAAAGCATCGAGTTGCAGTATGGTGGGGCCATAGAAATGCGAAAAAACCACACTCTGAGTTGAGATTCCGAAAAGCGTCATTTAGCGAATTTTAGGGTAGGGAAGACCAAAATAGCCAAACTTTGAAAATTCATATTTTAAAAACTATCCAGTTTATCAACAAAAGCACCGAGTTGCAGTATGGTGCGGCCATAGAGATGCGAAAAAACCACACTCTGAGTTGAGATTCCGAAAAACGTCATTTAGCGAATTTTAGGGTAGGGAATCCCATAAGACCAAAATAGCCAAACTTTGAAAATTCATATTTTAAAAACTATACAGTTTATCAACAAAAGCACCGAGTTGCAGTATGGTGGGGCCATAGAAATGCGAAAAAACCACACTCTGAGTTGAGATTCCGAAAAGCGTCATTTAGCGAATTTTAGGGTAGGGAATCCCATAAGACCAAATAGCCAAACTTTTAAAATTCATATTTTAAAAACTATACAGTTTATCAACAAAAGCACCGAGTTGCAGTATGGTGGGGCCATAGGGATGCGAAAAAACCACACCCTGAGTTGAGATTCCGAAAAACGTCATTTAGCGAATCCCATAAGACCAAAATAGCCAAACTTTAAAAATTCATATTTTAAAAACTATAGTTTATCAACAAAAGCACCGAGTTGCAGTATGGTGGGGCCATAGAGATGTGAAAAAACTACACCTTGAGTTGAGATTCCGAAAAACGTCATTTAGCAAATTTTAGGGTAGGGAATCCCCTAAGACCAAAATAGCCAAACTTTGAAAATTCATATTTTAAAAATTATACAATTTACCAACAAAAGCACCGAGTTGCAGTATGGTGGAGCCATAGAGATGCGAAAAAACCACACCCTGAGTTGAGATTCCGAAAAACGTCATTTAGAGAATTTTAGGGTAGGGAATCCCATAAGACCAAAATACCCAAACTTTGAAAATTCATATTTTAAAAACTATACAGTTTATGAACAAAAAGCACTGAGTTGCAGTATGGTGGGGCCATAGACATGCCAAAAAACCACACCCTGAGTTGAGATTCGGAAAAACGTCATTTAGAGAATTTTAGGGTAGGGAATCCCATAAGACCAAAATACCCAAACTTTGAAAATTCATATTTTAAAAACTATACAGTTTATCAACAAAAGCACCGAGTTGCAGTATGGTGGTAAAAAAAATAAAAAACGGGATAAAAAGTGACATCTCAGTAATGAAAACTAATAATCGTTACAAAAAGTGACATACCAACAGATAAAAAGTAAAATCCTAATAAAAACGTGAAGTTTAAAAACTTAAGAAAATGGAAAAAAGTAAAAAAGTGCATAAAATAGCGTAAGAACCTCGTAATAAAAGTGTCTTTTAATCCCTCGACGAATTTTAGCTCTCCATCTGGGCGGGCCTTTCGCATCGTGATAAAATGTGCCACTTTTATCACTTAGATATATACTATTTTTGACAAGCTGTATTTTAATGCATGAGTACTTTAAAAAAGTAAAAAGACAGTTTACATTATATTTTTATACATTCAAAAACAAAAACTTTCGCAAAAAATACCAAACAAGTGACAGATTGGGGAAACGTTACATTTTCCTAGCGAAAAACAAGCAAATTACTAGTTAAATAAAGTTAAGAAGGAGAAGAAGTTAGTTACCTTCTTTTTGGATTTTTTGCCCTTCTTCGCTTTTTTCTCTTTTTTCTCTTTTGGTCCTTTGAGTCCTTTGGCTAATTTGTGCATTATCTAATCTACCGAGTGCATGAAGACTTCTAAAATAAAAAGCAAAATGAGCATTGGAGTCAGCAGTACAAGTTATAAACTACTACAGAAAAAATGTTTTTTGTTTGTAGGGTAATTTGTATCAAATTAATCAGGATAAAAGTATAGTTAGGTTCTTATCAAGAAGCGTGTAGTAAAAAGTTTTTAGGTTTTTTTAATTAAATTAAATTATAAAATTAGTGATAAAATCTTACCATAAAAATAAAAATGTTAAAAAATATATTTGGAATTAAACCATTTGACTTTTTATGATAAGATTAAAGAAAAAAAATATATGTTTTAATAGTTTCCAACTAGCGGCTAAAAAAACGCAAACCAATATTTTAAACTGCGCATTCGCGACTCCTAAAATTTTTCTGTGGTATATGACGTGTGTTAAATAATATGAATTATGCTCAATCTTATTTTTGACAAGACCAAAAATTGTAATTAATAAAAAAAATAACAAAACTTAGATAATTTGGATTTTTTTTCTTCTATTTTCTGTCAAAATTTATAATAGAAAATCAAAATTAATTAATTAAGAAGGAAAATGGTTTAAGAAATTATGTTACTAAAAATCTATATCAGAAAATGGCGTTCCGTAAAAAGAATTGAGATAAAAGTAAAGCCAAGTTCTCCAATACATATTTCAAAATGAAAGGTTTTTACTAATTTGATAATGTTTTTAAAACTTTGCTATTACAGCCAAACTTCTTTATGTTCAATTTAGCACTGTGCCTAAGAGTCACAGCCGTAATAGCCAAGTTTAGAAAAACATTTCCAAACTAGTAAGAACCTTTTATTTTACTTTTATCTTAATTCTTTTTACGGAACGCCATTTTCGCGTACTTGGCTTTTTTTTACATAAAATGTTTTTGTTATGATTTCACTTCTTTTTTAAAGGAATTGGATAATATTTAATTTTTAAGGTAGTAAAATAATATGCGGAATATTGTTCAAAACTTTTGCAATGCCTTACTTAAAATTTTGAGCCTTTCAAAGCTCAGCTCTCTAGGGTTTCTAAAAGTGGACAATGTTACTTTTACATAACTCTGCATATATAGGGGAGGAAAGAAAATTAATATTTTCGTGTTTTTAATTTTTTTCCTATAGTTTTATCATCAGCCTTCCAAAGCTCAGCTCTTTAACGTTTCTGGCAGTGGGCAATGTTACTTTTATATAGATTTACATTTATAGTAAATTAAAATGTTGGTGATTTTAAATTTTTTCCTATAGTTTTATCATAGTGTCTTTCAGTCTTAAAAAGCTCAGCTCTAGCGTTTCTGGAAGTGAGCAGTTTTACTTTTACATAACTTTACATGTATAGGGGAGGAAAGTAAATTAGAATTTTGGGATGTTTTAATGTTTGTCTATAGCTTTATCATAGTTACTATCAGCCTTCCAAAGCTCAGCGCTCTAGCGTGTCTGGAAGTGGGCAATGTTACTTTTACTTTACATTTATAGGGGAGGGAAGTAAATTAGAATTTTGGGGTATTTAAATTTTTTCCTATAGTTTTATCGTAGTTCCTAGCTCTCTAGCATTTCTGGAAGTGTGCAATGTTACTTTTACATATATATATATATATATATATATATATATATATATATATATATATATATATATATATAATTTTCGGTTTTTTTGATTTTTTTCCAGGGGTTTGGTCATAATTTCTATCAGTCTATAAAAATATATAATATTTTTAATCACAAAAAAAAATAATAGTAATTCCAAAAAACAATAAATGTTATCCCCTAAAGAACTCGATTGTTGTAGCTATTCTAAAGCGCGTCCTATTGATGAGGTAAGAAAAAAATAATAATAATAAGAACACAATCACACACACAAAAGTGAAATCTGGGAAGGGCACAAATTTTCACCAGAGGCCTGTCAAGCACACCTTTTGTGGTTCTAACCTGCACCACCCTAGGAATCCCATCGGGACTAGGATATATTTTAGTTATACGCGCCAACGACCAACGTAAAGATGGGGCGTTTTTATCTCTTATCACTACGAGTGAGTCTAACTTAGGAGGGTTATTTGGAGTATTCCACCTTTCTCTTTGTTGTAATTGATTTAAATACTCCATATGCCACCTTCTCCAAAAACATTGGTGCAACTGTTGCACCGATTGCCATCGATTTAGTCTTCCAATCTTGATACCATTTAGATCCTCATCAGGAGGAGCCGTCAGAGGTTCAAGGGTCAAAAAATGCCCAGGGGTTAAACAAGTAAGATCATTGGGCGAAGGGCTGACACTACACAAAGGTCGAGAATTCAAAATTGCCTCAATCTGCACCAATACTGTGTATAATTCCTCAAACGTGAGAATTTGTTCACCAATAATACGCACTAAATGCGATTTTGTTGACTTGACACCTGCCTCGTGGAGGCCACCAAAGTGGGGCGCCCCAGGAGGGTTAAAAGTCCACTTTATGGACAAAGATTCTGCCGCTTGTTTGCAATAATTATCCAATGTTTCGCGCTCCCAAGAAATTCGAACCCTGATCACTGTAAAGTGAGGAACAGCGTGCTACAAATCGCCTCAGAGCAGCGATGAACGCTTCAGACGTTAAGTCCTACACCAATTCCAAACTTTTTTGTCCCCAGTACTGTTTTGTATATGCTACCGTTATTTAATTGAATCGGTGAGAATAAGAACAGTACAAGTGAACGCAACTGTTCACTAAACACATTTATGTATTGCTAAAATTCACAAAAAATCCCGAACCCTTATAATCCCATTTTTCCTATTCTATGCCATACAAAAAGTGCTTAACTCACCCATTATCCAACAAATCTCGGCACATGAGACGCGTTCGAGGGCGTCGGAGCTCCGGGGCCACGTGTAGTCTCTCTGCTGGTCAAAAATGGAAGGGACGAACTCTTGCCTTTTTTTTAGTGTTTTTGACGTATGTCACGTCAACACATGACACTGGGCATAGAATCAAAAATAGCTATGACCCACACTTTGTTTGAACACACATTCTTAAAAATTTGACATTTCGACCTATCATAGCCATTGTGTTTTTAATACCAAGCTGCATCGAATAAGAGTAAAAACAGTACTAATATCACTATAACAACGCTTATCGTAAAGCATTGAGTGTAAGAACAGTACAAGTCTTATTCTCAGCGTAGAGATTTGTTGACTGATCACAGACAGCTGTTTTTGTCGGTTTTCGTTGCTACTCGAGTGTGTTATATATATGAGGCAATGATTAAAAATTCCAGAAAAATAATGCCTTTTACCATACATTTTATTTCTTACGACATACTAGATTTTAAAAACTGGTGGCCAACCTTCTATAAAAAAACTTGCACTGTTCTATCAAATAGGGAAACGGAGAATTTTACTATTTCCAAATACATGCAGTTTGTGTATGATGCGTCTCAATCCGGCTATGTTAAATGCTTAGATTTTATTGACGGAGCTTTTTCCTACACTTTTAAGCTACTAAAGCAAAATGAGAATCCAGAGGTTCCATCTAATAAACGGTAAAAAGATGAACGATATAAAGCAGATCATGAAATATGTAGAGGGAGAGCAGCTGGAGTTTTATTACCATATTTATTCATCATGGCCAACAACAAACAAAGACGATGATAATCATGCTGATGCTTAAAATTCATTATTCTGTGTTTTGAGGCAATAATAAATTATTGACATGTTGTTTTTTTATTTACAGGAAAAGTTGGTCAAGTATTTTAACAATAACGCAAATTGAAAATAAGAACAGTACAAGTCCAAGTTGGTTATTTGTGTATAAGTGAAAATATCATAAACCAACAAATTTTATTTTTAGTGTAAACCAGATATAAAATTATACACTAAAACTATTGTATGCACGAAACAGGTAACATTAATAACTAACTTGTCAGAGAGTTTTTTTCGTTTTTCCAAAACTGCACCATTTGCACTTGTACTGTTCTTATTCTCACCGATTCAATCTAAATTTTGTTCCAACAGTGCATGGCGCACCACAAAAAAGTTTAGAGGGGGAAAAGGGGGAATGACCTGTAAAGCTTCACACTATTTATTAAAAAGCCCAATGACGTACGCCTTTTTTTCAAGTGGCATAAAACCGCAGGTGGGTTTTAGCCTGATTAACCAGAGCCCTTCATTCTGCCCTCGCTGGTACGATTGAACAGACCTCCACTCTGATGTTGATCCTTTAAATTACTTGTCGACTATCTGGGTCCCTAATTCATTTAGTTTTAACTCTGTAGAACCATGGGCGATTACCGAGGCACTTAGAAATATTAAGAATAAAAAATCAAGTGGAGAGAAAGAAATCTCAGCTGATGCTCTGTAAGAGTTACGTCACAACGTATATTTGGCACCATGTGCAGCAATAAATAAATCTTTAGAAAGAGGATCTTTTCTGTACTGTTTAAAAGCAACCCTTGGCATCCCTTTATACAAGGGCGGTGCGACAGACATTTCCACGAACTTCTTTTGCCGACGTTGTCTAAATTGATTGAAAAAATTGTGAAAAACCGTATGTGCTTTATTAAGCTTATCACACCACATAATATTAGATTTCAATCAATTAGTTTCCTGAATAGGGTTTAGGGGAGGGAGGGGCAGTGCTGTTGCGGCGGTATTCCGTGATCTCTCTAAAGCATTTGACTGCGTAGATAACAGAATATTGCTAAGAAAACTAGAGAAGTATGGTTTTCGGGGCACTGTCATGGTCTTATTTGCGTCATCGTAGCCAAGTAGTGTTGAAGCCAGGATCGTCCTCATATTCATCTTCGTCTTTACTTATTCTTTTATATATAAACGGTAGTTCATTTGGACATTTTTGGGGAGTTTGTTTTATTTGTTGATGATACCAGTTGCATCACAAATATGTTAATGTTCTTAGAAAGAGGATGTCCGAGGATTTGGCTAAGATAGGTGTGACTCGAACAGATTATGTTTTAATATCGATACAACAAACATTCTAGGATCAAGCGCGTCGATAAGGGGGGGGGGGGGTACTGGGGGTCAGTAGAAGAGAATCCAAGAACTGAAGTTTTTTATTATCGAGCACTCGTAATGCAAAGCTCCCGAAAATTTGCAAAAAAAAAAATTAAGTATGTATAAGTTCAAAGGTGTTATATAGTTCAAATTATACCCATTTGTAATGACGTCATTTTTGTTTATCCTTGTTTGGTATATTATAAACAGCGGTGACAATAAACTTAAAAAAAAGTAGTGTCTATGATTTAAATAGGTAGGTAATTGGTTATGTGAAGTATCCGTCACTGTCAATCAAAAAACATTGATTGACAAAAATATCTACGCCATACTTTTTTTCTTACCTGGTGACGTCATTACAAATGCGTATAATTTAGACTATAAGTATTTGTAAAGTTAAAAATAGGGTTTGTTGTGATTTGTAATTGAGTTTTGGTCAGCTGAAACTAACGGTAAGAAAAACCTAAAATTTCTTTTATTGTAGTACAGAGTGGTCCAAATAGGACACTTTTGATAGGAAACGCCTATTTCTAGAGGAGATAGAAAAAAACTAACCTGCATTTTGCGAGCTCGATTTTCGTTAAAAAGTTAATGCCGAAAACCGCACATCGATATCTTAAACTACTTACAAGATATGGGGTGGTTTTCAATTTGGTGCATTTTCGACCCACCTTGTTTATTTATGAATATTTTTTATTTCTATAAAAACGTTCTTAAAGCACTCTTTTAAGAGCAATTTAACTGTCAAATTAAATTTTATCTTTACCTTTTAATTTTTGAGATATTACATAAAGTTTGTAATTTTCTTATGAAATGACCCTATTTTTATTTGATTTTTGAAATCAGCGTAAAATTTCCTTTAAAATGGTGTGTCACACTTAATATTTTATTTATTGACTTTTTTAAATTTTTTTTATATTTTTATTTTTTTTATTACCTCTTATTTTTTATTATTTTTTTTAGTTTGATCATTTTAAAATATTTTAAACCCATTCAGCAAACTAAAAAAAAATAAAAATGGTTTTGCGATAATAGCCTTCGCATTTTCATTATTTCCCATTAGCAAAATATTTTAGAAAAAACGCTGTCGTGAAAAGTTACCAAAAACCTAGTTACTAGGTTTTTGCAAAAGTAGAGCAGAGTACCCCCCCAAGAAAAAAAGCTATCGACGCCCTTGTCTAGGATTCAATCATGACATGCAGAATGTAAATTTGGGAAATTACTCCTTGCAGGATAAGCCTGTAAGAAGGTTTTTGGGTGTACATATTGATAACCAGCTAAAATTTGAACATCATATATTTTATTTAAGTAAAAAGCTTTCTTCTGGGTGTTTTGCGTTAGAGTCGGGTTGGGCGTTGAAATGGCCAGGTGTGTGTACTTCTCCTTGTTTGAACCACATCTAAGATATGGTATTCCATTTTGGAGAACAGCTAGCCAATATCTGATCAACATTCTGTTTATTCTTCAAAAAAAAAAAAGCTGTTCGATTCGTCTCTGGCATTCACCAGAGAGAGTCCTGTAAGCCATATTTTGTCAAACAAAATACTGACGATAACGGCTCTGTTTGTTCTGGAGACAGCTACTACATTAGTTTATAAAAAATACAAGGCTATACAAAACACCGCTCCGCAACGTGCACCCGTTATTTTAACACGTCAAGGTCGTCGTAATCTTCCATTGCCCATTCCCAAGAGCAAATTAGCTGAAAAATCTTTAATATATGAGGCGCAGAAAGTTTTTAATCACTTGCCTGCTAGGAACAAATATGCGGTCCCTGTTAAACAGTTTAGAAAAAAAGAAAAAAAACTCTTACTTACTCTTACAAGTAGACCTTACTACAGCTTATGTGAATTTTTCAAGGACCAGTTATATGTATAGACCTTGTTTGTGACCTATGTAAACCGTGTACCGTTATTTTTAAATTATATTGTACCACTGTTTTATTTAATTTAACTTTATACTTTTTCAGTTTTACTAGACTATAATAAAATAGCAAACATTTCCTGTCTCAAGCCATTTTAGCCAAGGACAGTAAGAGACAAGAGTCAGATATACATATAAATAAAATAATACGTATAAGTTTTTATTTTATATTATTGTCTTTTTTTTGTGGGTGCGAGAGGACCTTTTATGCTTTTATCCTTATAAGTAATTAAAAAAAATATATTTTTTTATTTATACAGTATTTTTAGCCTGCTTTGTCAACAGAATGTTTTTTTTTGTTCTTGATAATAAAGTATGATTTGATTTGATTCGCAGATAACATTAAAAAGAATTAAATATTTTTAGTTGTTCTTCATTCGCTTTGTTAGTGTCCATGATTCATACCCATATATCACCACCGGCCTAATTATTGTAGTATAGATCTTTTGTTTGAGAGCTCTTGTAAGAATCTTTGACTTACGAGAAAAAACAATTTATTTAAAATTCCGAAAGCAATTCTAGCAGAAACCCTACTGGTTAAAATATAAAACAAGTTATACATCAGAAAATGCCAAATTGTGTACCAACTTTCACAAACATTTTTAAAGAGGAGATTTGTTTAAAGGACGTCCTGTATCTGAAAAATTAAGACGACATTAATGGACCCAAGAATTGCCTATATTAGGATCTTAGTCAATAACACCCTGTAGATTAAACGAAATGAAGATCACCTTGCCTTACTCCTGAAGTTACATGTTACAATGCGTATGTACGTCCTGTAGCCTAATTTAGGTTCCAGGTTTGATCTAAATATATAAAAAAACTTAAGAAAAAACTAAAAAAAACACCCTGTAGATTAGATTAGATAGAAAACGTTTACGGTTTGTTTATAGAAACTTTTAGTTTTAAAGTAAGGCAAATATTTATCCCTCTGCATTTGTAGGGCATGGGATTTAGGAACGTCCTGTATATTCAAATATATTAGCTGCTGGAGGGATTTTCTTTTTAATTAATTTATCTATGTATTTCAAAATCAGTTTTTTACAGATTTTCGTGGTATTAACTCTTTTTTTCCACGCTTCGAATCATACTTTAAGGGATAAAAAAGTTCTAAAATATGTCTTTCCTTTTTAGTCCGTATTCACCTCTTTTTAAACTGAATCTCGCTAAAACTTGACATGCACAATTTTTTGGATTTGTGTCCCTGAAAGTCAATCTACCTTTTTGGTAAACTTCACACAAGTTTTTATGACGTATGGTCTTCAAATTCTCATATTATTTAGCTTTTCAACCCCCTTATTATACTATTGCGCGAGTCAGACAGAGACGCATAGATATCGATTGGTGATAAGAATTTGACAATGGTCGTCTCGGAGCTTTAATGCCGCCCGATTATTGATTTTTTAGTGGAGGAGGATAATTGTTTTATATTAACTTGCAATATCATTTTTATTTTATAAAAAAATTAAACAAAATAAAAAACTAAGAATTTGCAACAATTGGTTAAAAGCCATTTTTCTTGATTTATGATTTTAAGAATGTTACCAAAATGTATTCGAGTATTAAAACAAATAGCCTTTATATTTTATAACTTTATGATCTATTTAATCGAAAAGATCGCCGGAGTTATTCTCTTATCGCGCCAGTTGGTTAAATTGTTTTTGAGTTAAGCCCCTGACACATATACGGGGTGTTTTACAACTTGTCCCATACATTTTAACCACACGTTCCGGGTTATATAATATATAATTTACAAAAAAAATATTTTTTATTTCTGTGTTCAAAATTTTTTAAAATTGAATTTAAATCACCCAAACTTGCATTCAATTCAATGTAGACAATTTTAAATACCCTTGGAAAAAATAAGTAGGTTTTTTATAACTTTCCAAAATTTTTATCTCATTTTTTATTGGACTTAGATTTTTTTCCATAAATCTACGTCTTCACTAAGCCAGAACATGTGGTTAAAATTTGTCAAAAGAAGTTGTTAAACACACTGTACTGTGTCGACTCACCCTTTATATTGTTAAGAAAAAAAATGTCTTAATCCACCAATTCTACATATTTAACACAAGATTTTTAAGTTTTAGAGATATATATTTTTTTTCTGATAATATCTTTAAAACTATAAAATCCAGACATAAAGTAGTACTACTAAATCCAAGCAAAAAATTATATTATTATTTTAGAAAATCTACAGGTTGATTAAAAATACAAAATTATTAAATTAATAAAATTTTATCAAAATATTGATTTGCATAAAAAAAATATTTTTTTTGCAAAATGATTATTTTAATTTACTTTTTAGGCGAAGCCCGTATGAAATATTTCTTATTACCAAAATACAAGCTGATTTTTTTCCTACAAATGGTAAATTAACACTTTTAGTCTATCATGGATAACAAACGCACACATCACAAACAGATAAAAGGCTGGAGACATCAGATAATTTTTTTCTTTAGGTTATTTTGGCACAACTGCGAAAAATTAAAAAAAAACAGAACGGAAGTCTATTGGACAAATTAGTATTTTGATTACTACATACATAAGTATTTACAAAACAGCTTATCTTATAATAAAGAAAAGTTTGTTAGATTCCTGTCCAATCAAGACAAATAATTTTTTTTATATTATCGAGTTTTCTTTTGAGCTGATTTTTGTTATGTGCGATTTTGATTTGATACAAGACGCTAGCCCTACCAAGTCCATTTCCAATCCCTGACTTCGCATGCGTAGATCTACCAATATTATTTACCTCATGTATTAGAATAGATGTACAGGGTGATTTTCACTTGAATGATTCTAACCATATGAAAATAGAAAGTTTCAAAAACCTAACCTAACGAAACCTAATCTAAGATCTAACCGAACCGAACCAAAGCAAACTAAACCAATATTTTTTTTCAAAAAAAAAACTTTCCTGACTTCCTACCCGGGATCCTAGAGGATGTGAATCTGAACCGGACCGTACCGAACCGAACCTATCCAAACCTAACCCTACCCAACTAAACCTAATTAGCAGTACGTGTTGTAGTTTAGTTTGGTTAGGTTAGGTTTGGTTCAGTTTAGTTAGGTTCGGGTTTGGTTCGGTTCGGATTCACATCCTCTAGGATCCCGGGCAGGAAGTCAGGTAAGTTTTTTTTTTTTTAATTATTGGTTCAGTTTCCTTTGGTTCTGTTCGGTTAGATTTGATTAGGTTTTGTTAGGTTAGGTTTTTGAAACTTTCTATTTTCATGTGGTTAAAATCATTCAAGTGAAAATCTCCCTGTATTCATCTATTCTAATACATGAGCTAAATAATATTGGTAGATCTGCGCATGCGAAGTCAGGGATTGAAAGTGGACTTGGTAGCACTAGCGTCTTGGGATTTATGATTGTAAGTTATATTTAACAGTTATCTATCTTAAGTATACCGTATACGTATCATTATAGTATCTAGGGTCTCTAGACAATTGATACGAAAAAATCGTTAACTAATTTTTAGGAAAAATTATAATTTTGGGTTGTAAACTTGGTTAAAGAGAACATAATCGAACCGAACCATACTTCAATACTAAAAACTTCAAATTAAAAAATCAGATAAAACTATTCGGGCAAAAAATGGAAGTAACTCACCTACTAAGCTCCTGCATATCACTAAAAAATTCTCCAATTTTTCGTAAAATCCTTGAAACTAACAAAAACTAGAACATTTTTCACTACCTGAAACGAACTTTTCTTTTAATTTTCACAATTTTACAAAATTTGATAAGATTTTCTGCAAGCGAGTTTCGCTGCTTGACGGAGAAATGGAGGAAAATGGGAAAATCAAGAAACATGTATTATCGATTCGGCGCCAAGGGCGAGTCGCCTGCGTTAAGAGAGCTTGTATGTGGCAGTCGCCTAGTGTATTGATCGGTAATGTTCGTCTAACGAAAGAACTTCGCTTTGTTGCGTTAAACTAGAAATAAAGTTCCTTTTAAAACGGCTTTTTGGCACTAGGAGGAATAAAACTTTAATTTTGAGGAACAAAACAGTGTCATAACAATCAAAATCCCAGTAACTTAATTTTAATTAGTTTATTGAAGGATTTTATTAAAACGATACATCGAGTAAAGCCTATATGAATAATTTAGTTAACAGAAGCTGTTGATGTAAACGGGATTTAGCGGTACTTTTAAGTATTTTTAGTAAGAAAAATATACGACAGTTACGTGACTATTCACTAACTATTCACTATATTTGACATCACATATTACATACTAGATAAAAAAATAAGCTACAGTGTGAACAAAGTGATGCAGATGCTTTCTAAAGGTAACCTTCTTCAACACCTTCCCTCATTGAAACAATTTGATATTCAGCAATCCCATAGCTTCTCGCAACTTTTGTAAACGAGGTCTAAATAAGGGTTTGGTCATAACATCGGCAAGTTGGTTCTCTGTTGAAACTTTCTTTACTATCAGAGATCCTTCTAATACCAACTCTCTTACGAAAAAATGTCTAATATGTATATGTTTAGTGCGGCGATGGAATTCAGGATTCTGCGTTAATCGAATTGCAGCCTCATTATCAACCATTAGTGTTGGAATAGTTCTTATTGGCATTATTTCTTGAAAAAGATATTTGAGCCAAACTATTTTTTTTGAAGCTTCACTAGCAGCTACAATTTCAGCTTCCGTTGAAGAAATTGCAACTGAGGTCTGTCTTTGACTTAACCAGGATACCGCCCCGCCAGCATACATACAGAGAACTCCAGAGGTGGAGTGGCCAGTATCTTCATCACCACCATGATCAGCATCACTAAAACATTCGAGTTTGTCTCCAACTCCAGGTTTGTAGGTGAGACCAAACTCTGAGGTTTCTTTCAAATATCGGAATATTCTTTTTACTTTGGCAATGTCAAGATTTGTTGGGTTTTCTAGTTTTCTAGACACTACACTGACAGCATACGCAATATCAGGTCGCGTACCAGTCATACGGTACATAAGGGCATCAACAGCTTCTCGGTAGGGAAAAGAGTTATTTGATTTTTCAGATTCTTCCTTCCCTAATAGAATATTCTCTTTGACTATCGGCGTCGAAACTAGATTACAGTCTTTCATTCCAAAACGCTTTTTTCGTGTAAGCAGCTTGATTAACCTGAACTGAGCCATTGCCTCTTTCAATTTCAAGTCCAAGAAAATAAGAAGCTGGTTTTATGGTAATTTTGAATTCTTGCTTCAAATTTTCTAAAAAGGAGGTTTTTAGCTTTTCATTGGTAGAAGCAAGTAACCCGTCATCGACATACAAGGCAAGAAGTAGCATATCTTCACCTTCTTTCTTTACAAACAGAGGGATCAGCATCACTTCGTTTGAAGCCAAGTGCAGTAATATGATCACTAAAGCGCTTGTTCCAGCACCTTGGTGCTTGCTTTAACCCATATAAGCTTCTTTGAAGATAACATACTATAACTTCCGGCTGTTTCATGTAAACCTCTTCATCTAATTTTCCATACAAAAATGCTCTAGAAATGTCAAATTGTGTTAAAGACATATTTTTACTTGCTGCAACGCTAAAGAGAGCTCTGATAGTTCCACCTTTTGCTACTGGGCTGTAAGTTTAATCATAATCTTTGCCTTTTCTTTGAGAATATCCTTTAATGACGAGTCTAGCTTTATATTTGTCAATGGTACCATCTGGATTTGTCTTTAACTTAAAGACCCACTTACATGGAATGGCCTTTTTATCTGATGGTAACATTTTAATCGTCCACGTATCATTTTCTCTCAAGGAATCTAATTCTCGTTGCATGGCTAAAATCCAGTTTTCTCGATCTTCACAACTTACTGCATCCTTGTAGGTTAGTGGCTCTCTTGACTCACTTATTTCAGCAGCAACAGTCATTGCAAATTCGTCAAATCGTTGTGGCATTTTTAAGTTTCCTCTTTCTCTTAAATGTCGTCTTCGATATTATTTTCATCGATCAAGGATTCAAGAGAATCTTCCAAACTGCCTTCTTGGCGTCTTGTATTGCTTCGTCTCTAGATTTTCATGACTGCCTTCTTCAACTGCGTCTTGTATTGGTCTATCCATATCTGTATTTTCATCTTGAAATATATCTTCATTGTTTAACGAATTTTCTTTCGTATCACCCATCTTTACACCTTGGAGAGGCACCTCTACTACTGGAGGTAAAGAAGGACATTCAGGTGGCTCTCTTAGATATGCTAAGGGTTTAAATTCGTCAAAAAAGACATCTCGAGATTATTTCTCTTTTGAGACCATATACGAAAACCATCATCATTTTCCTAACCAATAAGAACACCTTTTTAACCTTTTTTGTCCATTTTTCGCCTGTTTTTCTTAGGAATGTGAACATAACAAGTGCTTCCAATGACTTTTAGGTGCTTAATGTTTGGCTTTTTATGATACCATACTTCGTGTGGTGACTTGTTCTCAATTCCAGAGGCTCAGGTTCTATTTAAAATATAGGTTACTATATTACATAATTCTGCCCAAAAGGATTGATCAAATATACCTTCCCTTGCGTGCATCAAGGTTGCAGTTTCAACAACCGTTCTGTTTTCTCTTTCTAAGCACCTATTTTGCTGTGGCGTATAAGGCATAATTAATCTTTGTTTGATTCCTTCCTGGTCTAGAACTTTCTTTACTTCAGAATTATCAAATTCGTCTCCGTTATCAGACAAAAGTTCTTTCACTGTGTACCCTGTTGTTTTAATTTTAGCCAATACGATTTTTAACTTTTTAATAACTTCAGATTTTTGTTTAATCAAGTAAATAAATCGGTACCTACAATGATCATCTTTGAATATGACATAATAACGAAAACCTTGATTTGAAGTCTCAAATGGGCCACAGACATCTGTATGGATTAGCTCACCGGGCATATCTGATCTTTTTCTTTTCCCAAACTTTTGAATATGAGCTTTACCATAGAAAGTTCGTTGTCCAAGGGTACATTTATGCCTAACTCTCTCGCTAACACAGTTTGTTCTGGTGACCTCATCTTTCATGATATAACTGTAAAATATTTTTGCTAGAAACAGTATTTACCTCAACTGCAGACTCTGGCTTAATGGTTTTTAGTTTTAATTCAAAAAGACCACCATTTTTAGTACGATATCCAGTCAAAATGATTCTACCATCGTTTCTTAGGTGGCATTTTCTAAAATTAGAACTAAACTGACTGTTCGGCAACTTGTCCTGTGCTGATAAAACGGAGAACAGGTTTTTCTTTATAGATGGAACATACCATACATCTCCCAATCTTAACCTCTCCCATTTTCCATAAACTTCAGCCTCTACAAGTATGACACCTTTTCCTACAGCTTGAACCGAGTCACCATTTGCAGTAAAAACTTTGGACTTCCATCGAAAAATTGAAAACTGTCAAATACATCATCTCTGTTTCTAATATGGTTGGTTGCACCATTATCTACAAACCAGGAATCATAATTGCATTCTGATGTAAAAATTTTAGTGCTTTCTGCTACTAGTAACATGTTTGTACACTTTTGTTTATCTGTGCCTCTCAAATATTTTTCTTTTTTATTATCTTTTTTAGGTCGACCATCTGCTTTCCATTTCTTACAATGTCTTATCATGTGTTCTGGGTTTTGACAATAATGACAAACTACAGATTCTCTGGATTTACCTGACTTTTTTCCTCTTTCCATTACTAGCGCTTCTTGGCTATTCACAACATTTTTAGAATCTAAAGCCTTCTCATACGCGCGTAACTGACTAGTCAGATTATCAATTGTCCTATCTTTCTTGGAAACTAGCATCCAACTTGACTTAAAAGAAAAATATTCTTCAGGTAACTAATAAAAGTTATGGGCTTTTTCTTAAACAACTTAGTAAATGATTGCGTTTATCTAATTGCAGAAATTGAGCGCGGTTACTTTCGTATAAGTTTTTATTTCAAGCTCTCAAATTTATACTGACTTTTTCAACTGTTACACTAACAAGACTTATCATTAAAAATCACTCTACTATTATACTAGGGAACTAATAACAATAAATAATATTTCTGTCAGTAACGTGTCTGGCAAGTCGCAATTGCACTGATTTCCAGTCGAATTTTTTTTCTTTTCTCATTTCATTTTGCAAATTGTTCCACACATTTTTCAACTTTGACGTATGCGTCGCCATGTCATCTCAGAAATCTTCTTATACATAAAAAATTCGGTGCATAAATCGTATGTTTTATCTTCTTCGGACCCATTATACAGTCGATGAAGTTCGAGCCATACCTCACGTGCACTTGGAAATCTCATTACCTTTTGAAGAGTTTCTTCAGTCATATTTGTGGAAATCAAAAGCAAAACTTGACTATCAACTTTCATAAAATGCTCTAAATCTCCTTGATATCGCTTTCTTTCTTCGACGGTAGCACTTTCATTGAAAACTTTAGGCATTTTATATTTACCTTCGAGAATATCAATAGCTCCAGATATTCTACGAGTAGCACACATAACTTATACTTCCAGGTCAACCAATTATTCTTTCCGTCCAAAAAACCAATTTGGACTTTTGTAGACTCCATAATTCAATCTTTTAGCAAGAATAACTTGAGCTCAACAAAACTATAAAACTGGTCTGGTTTCTTCCTGAAATCGTATTTTTTCTCGTTCAACAACCAATTCGCTAACCACGCTCTGCTACCATGTTGATGTAAATGGGATTTAGCGGTACTTTTAAGTATTTTTAGTAAGAAAAATATACGACAGTTACGTGACAACTATTCACTATATTTGACATCACATATTACATACTAGATAAAAAAAATAAGCTACAGTGTGAACAAATTGTTGCAGATGCTTTCTAAAGGTAACCTTCTTCAACAGAAGCACCAACCGAGGGTGTTCACAGAATCGAACGTTTGATTTGAAGCCTCGCAGCGCTCGGCAGCTTTCCCTCTTTTTTTGAATGGGTTTCATGGAAGAGCATGCAACCCATTCAAAAAAAAGAGCGCTTCGGGGCGTCAGATCAAACGCTCGAGCTTGTGAACACCTTCGGTCTGTGTTTCTGCTAACTACCTTATCTCTATGACAAAAGTAACTGGCTTTAGTAGGTTTTTCTTTAATGGAAGAGTTGCACTTTGAGTTTTTAGATTTCTAGAGGATGAAAGAGATAACATTTTTTTAGTATATTAGTTTTGTTTAATTAAGATTTTTGATTATGTTTATTGCAAATTTTGAACATTTATTTGTTTTTATTTTCTTAAATAACTACATAACATATCATCCAAAAATTAAGAGCATTTAATTTGAAAATAAATTTAAAATAAGGTAAGGGGAAGCAAGCCTTTTATCACCCCCTCCCTCCCGAAATTCCTACCCAAATTGGTGTCAGATTTTTAAAAGATATTTTACCTTTTTAGTTTTTTTAGATTCAAAATTCATATTTTAATGCCTAAAAAGTTATGTTTTTGTGTTATATATGGAGCAAAATTATTTATTTTTACTTTTCTAAATATCGCTGTGGATATTGCTGCCTTGTTTATCTACGATTTTTTGTGGGTTTGTTTTTTAGTAATAATGTTATAATTTTAAAAGCAAATTTTTAATAAAAATATTTTGTTTTAGTCTACTTGAATAGCCAGTAGAGCACGGTCTATCTGCTTAACATAAATAGCATTTAATTTGAGAATTGCGTTTGTAAATAAGATTTTTTTTCCATTTTTATTTTTGCTTCTATTATTTTCTTAAAATTTAAATACAATAAGGTGAGAATAATTTCTTTCTATCTTCTCTTGAAGCACCGTGTGATCGGTTATAAACTAACACTCCAAAAACTTTTATGGCCATGTGTTTAAAAACTAAAAAAAAAATTGTTATGTAACCAGCATATATTTTTTTAAGAAATACCTAATCTATTTTGTATTATTAACTAGGTTAGAAATGTCATATTTCACAGGTATAGCTTAAAATGAGATAAGCAAGATCCCTTTTTGAACTCTTTTTATTCGAAGTTTTTACACGCATTACCCAAAAAAGATTTTTGGAGGGTAAGTTTATAACCGATCATACAGTACACAAAAAAAATAAGATACGCTGTACCTACAGTAAAAAAAACCGAGTGGCAACAGGCCTAGGCCTAAGGGCTCCCACGCACGAACGATTTTTCGACCGCGCGGAAAAATAATTAAAACCGTCGCGGAAAAATATACGCTAGTGCGTTCAGGTACATTTAAAATACCGCGTTCTATCAAGCGGTGAAAAAACGCAGCGGCAAAACGGGAAAAAAACCGTTCATGCGTACAAGCCCTACCCGATTATTTCCTATGTATCTACAGAGTGTTATTGAATAGAATGCTAATATTGAATTATTCTTGGGTCCATTTTGAGAAAAAAATTAATATGAAGATGTTAATGTTACCAGTGAGGTTCCTGCTCGATAATCCAATCAAATGGTAGTTTCAGGTAGAAAATTTTGGTGTAATTGTTTTTTATTTTATAGTTTTTGGGGTGCTGAAAATGGATCTGAAGTTTTTCAACAAAATTTCTCTGAGACACTGATGGCGGCCGATAAGAGATAAAAAAAATGTAAAAAAAATATTTTTTAAAAACGTAAAACCAGGACCAGGCGCAACTAATAGCCAATGAGGTCCCTTAAAAACATACTAGAAGCCTCGAACCATTTCCTATCAGGAACACTGTCAAAATGGCGCCACCATCTTGGATTTTCGACTTGTTTATTTATTTCCCTTTTACTCAGTACCAACAAATTTTTTGAAAAATTGTGTGGTAAGAAAATTTAAAGCTCACCAAAAGACCTATTAAACGAGATATCTCCGAGCTATTTAGGTACTACCCTTGTAAAGATACGTACCTTTAAGCATCCCCAATTTGCTGACTTTGCACTGCACATTTTATTTAAAATAAATACAGCAAACATAAAAATAATGGGCAAAGAATCGCTTTCGGAATTTCAATGCAATTTTATGCAAATGAAAGAATTTAATATTTTATACAAAAACAGGACGTCAAACAATAAAAATCAAAAAACAACATTTGCCCAGCAGAAAAGAGAAATTGTGGTGTACCATTATTTTCTTCGAAATAAAAAAAGCCACGGTCGAAATAAAAAAACATACATATATACTTTTAATTTTTTAAAAATAAATAAAAAAAATACCAAACTGCTAAATTTACTTGTACCTACTACTCGCAGTTGGGTACAAAATTGATAGGTATACCTATAATGTATGCTTCAACTTTTAGTTTTGATGCCCAAAGCGCACTTACACTTTTTTATTTGCAACTTTTAGGTTTAATTCTTATTCAGCCTTATAGAAAGCACTATGTATTTACCATTCATTTAGCGTTACCCGGAAAGTACATGTAGATTTTCTACGGACGCAAACAGTGTTACCTTCCATTTTTTTTGTTTTTCTTCAAGGTACCTAAATATTACCTAAATTATGCATTTGTATCAAACATTGAACTATGCCCAAAGGGTAGAATAGGTGCGTTTCTACAAACATTGACTGAAGGTAGGGTAGAGGAGAGGAAGGGGGAACTAGTAAAAGGGTGTTGGAAAAAAACCTTAAATTTTTTAAATCGCTCTATATTTGTGAAAGTTATAGTTATTATATATACAACTATTACTAATGAGGAGGGCGGGGAGGAGAGAGGGAGAGGGGAACTAGTAAAATGGTGTTGGAAAAAAAACCTTGAACCGTGTGGAGAAAGATTTTTTTGAAATCGCCCTATATTTGAAAAAATTATGCGAATATGGTTTTTGAAGAGGCTGGGAGGGAATGACAAAAAGGGAGAAAATTTCATTAAAATCGCCTGAAATTTAGGTAAATTGCCTTAAAGCCTACATCATGTGACAAAATGGCGTCTGACGACCGCCATGTTGATTGCTGTTTAAAAAATTATAGCCTATACCACCTTCGGGATCATTAGCCATTCAAAGACACCTTTTTTGTCAAAATCGGTTGAGTCGTTTAGCCTCTAGCGCGACACAAACATACATATTTACATACATACATATCCCAAGCGAAAAACATTACCCTTTCTTTCGCCGTACTGCAGTTGAGTAAAAATCTTCATGAATAGAAAGATTTTATAAATACTAATTAAAAAATTGATTTTTTGAAAGACTTTAACACCCTGTATCTCAGAAGTTAAGATGTTTAAGACTATTATTTTTTTTCAAAATGACCAAAGAATTATCTTGTTTAGGATCTTATTCAATAACATCTCTATATTGGAGTAACTTAAGTTGAACTGATCTGATTATTCTGCCACTATATATTCCAGTGTCAAATGCTTCCTGAACAAGCTGCCGTGAGCTTTTTTTATAACGCACCATAAAGTTGGAAAAGTTCAGGAGCTAAAATTCGGGTCAAGTTGTACCTGCGCTCAGTTGACCTTGCCCAGTTGGCCGCGCCCAGTTGATCGAGCCAAGTTGGCCGCGTGAGGTTGATTGTGCCAAGTTGTTCTGGACCGGATTGTCTTTAATATGTTATTACTTACCTTTATTTAAATTAAAAAGGTAACGCATTTATTTTCATTCAAAAACTATATTTTTTACAAAATCAATCCTTTCTTTGGCATACAACAGATTCATCCATTCGTTAAATTTAACTATTTTCACCTTATAGCCTAGTATTTCCAAATGTCGGATTTGCATCTGATATTTCCCTTTTAAATGGGTGTACAGCTTCGTATATTTAGAATCAGTCCATAAGAGGATTGCCAATTTTCTAAAAGCAAATTTAAAATTAATTTTACATTGCGATAAAATACCGAAAGGATTAGATTAGAAGCCATTGGACAGACTAAAATGTATCTATGGCTGATATTAACTCTGATCATAATGCAGTAGTGTCCAGTAACAGAATAAAAAAAATATGAATACGCCTACAAAGACAGATAGGTACGAAGAAAGATGGAAAATTTAAGTAAAGTATTAGTTTATTTTCAAAATAAAAAAAAACACTAGAAAATAACATATAGGGTGTTTTTTTAAAGGCGTTTTTGAAAAAACCCTTGAATCCGTTGATTGCGAAGGGAACACTTTTTGACTTATCGTAAAATGTGTGTAGCACGCACCCTCTTCAAGGGATAAACCTTGTGTTGATGGTCTCTTAAATGTCACTTAAATCCACGTGTGTGGGATTTTTTTATTTTTTTCTCAGAAATATAAGTTCATTGCAAAGACATTTAAGAGGCCCTTAAAACGAAGTATCAATCAAGCCACTTTCTCTATCGAAAATATAAAGGTAAAGTTTACCCCTCGAAGTTACCCACATAAACCAAATCGACGTGTCTGAGGGTTTTTCCAAAAATATACGATTGTTAGTCCACGGATAGAAAAACGCTAAATGCAGTGGACTGTAAATATTTTAATTAATGATAGCGCGAACAAACATAAATATTGATATGAAATTACGAAATAATCTAAACGTCCATAGGAAAAATATTGGTGGCACACAACGGTAATCAGACAAATGCACTCACCACTTTTGCAGCCAAATTCTCCACTTCCAAGGGGCCCCTGATGGATCTAATGATGTCACCACGTAGCTGAAGGGTTGAAGTTTCTAGTTCTATGTTTCAGTACACAAAAATCGAGCACTTGCAGGTGTAGATATTTGAAATAGTTGAAGAACGAAATTAACACGCCTTTTTCTCTAGGCGATTGACAAGGATCTCACCGGTTGTTGGTGCGCATGTCCAAATACGCGGAATGCGCTTTGTCCTTCATACAGTTGTGTGTTTTAAAAAATATATATAAACAACCGCGAAATTTAGCGGGAGCTAACATAACTGCCCTCCAAAACACACAAATTTAGAATCTCAACCGGACAGATATAGATATAAGAAAAAGAATCGACCGATAAATATAAATGAATGAAAACAGATAAGTATCGTAAGTTTATTTAGATATAACGAAATCCCGAAAAAGGCAAAACAAACAAACAAAAAATTCAAAAAAAATTAAAAATAAAAAAACCTATTGTAATACCCGGTAAAAGGTAGAAAATTAAAATTACTTTTAATTTGGCAAGAGGCACAGTTTTACAACTGGCCGCTTATAAACACCGGTAACCGTTTGTACCGTCGCAACACGCACCTGACCGTCCCCGCCGGGATGCAGTTCGATGACCCGACCGACCGGCCATTTCAAAGGCGATTGAATGTGATCACTTGTTATGATAACCAAATCATTTAATTTGATATTTGGGGACAAATCAGTCCACTTGTGTCGCTGTTGTAGCGTATGCAAATACTCTATAGAATACCGTTTCCAAAAATCATTATGTAGTTTTTGGATTAGTTGCCATCTCGAGAGCCGATTTAGGGGAACCTCGGACAAATCTGACTCAGGAATTTCTGAATTAAGGGGTTCAAGTGTCAAAAAATGC
This sequence comes from Aspidapion aeneum, assembly GCA_963576565.1. Lineage (NCBI taxonomy): Eukaryota > Metazoa > Arthropoda > Insecta > Coleoptera > Brentidae > Aspidapion > Aspidapion aeneum. Next base: position 125,861,398 of record OY755039.1, read on the forward strand.
CCAGGGGTAAGAGGTTGAAGATCGTGTGGGTCTGAAGAGGCAGGAGATAAAGGGCGACTATTCAGTACGGCTTCTATGCGACAGGTAAGGGTGGACATCTCCATGATAGACAACTTCTGGTCGCCGACGACTCGTACAAAGTGAGTTTTAAAACTTTTGACGCCAGCTTCTGCCAGGCCATTGAAATGTGGACTGAGAGGAGGTCCCAGATGCCAACGAATAGAAAGTCTGGTGGCAGCACTTCTTGCGTAATCCAGTAATTGGTTACGAAACCCTATAAAATTACTGCCTTGATCTGACCAGTATTGCGTCACGCTTCCGCGTCTGGAAATGAATCGATGGAATGCACCTACGAACCCTTCGGTGGACAGTTCCATGGTTAATTCCAAATGCACGCAATGTGTGGCCGTACAGACAAACACACAGACATACGATTTGAAAGCTTTACAACCACGGTAACGATGAGGAATCACAAAGAAAGGTCCACAAAAGTCGATAGCTACACTCGAAAAAGGTTTTAGTTGATTGATTCGATGAGCGGGAAGTGAACTCATTATGGGCGGTCTATAGGGTTTAGGGTTGATTCTAAAACATTGCAAGCACTTGGATATGGTTCTTTGAATTGCCCGTCTGGCAGATAATATCCAAAATTGCTGTAAAAGCAGATTATGTAATGTTTTAAACCCAGGATGAAGATATTGTCGATGAGCGGACTCAATAAGAAGAGTAGTTAAACGATGGTCACTCGAAAGTAAGACGGGGTGTTTTGCAGAATAAGACAAAAGGTCAGATTTTTGTAATCTGCCACCGACTCTAATGATATTATTCTCATCAAGAAAAGGTGAAAGTTTTCGCAAAGGTTTCGGTATTGGTTTATCCTTAGATAACGCGGAAAAAAGCTCAGAAAAACAAGAACCTTGAACGCGTTTGATAAGAAGGTATAACGCACTTTGCATCTCACCGGTGGTAGGAAAAACAATATTCTCAAAAATAACTTTTTGGTCCGGCGGCTTAGTGGGTTTTTGATAGGAATGGTTTTGAAAAAGGTTAACTATTCGAAGGACATAACAAATGATACGTTGAATTTTTGATATAGAGGAATATTTGATAAGAAGCTGATCTAAGAAGTTGACATCAATTATCGCATTGCAACAGACTTTTGGCTTTTCCTCCAGATTAATATCTCCGAAATCAATCGGCATTTTTGGTTTATGAAAATCGGGCCATTCGTTTTCGGGAGACCACAAAAACGACGGTGCGTTCCACCACATGTCATGTGACATGAGCTGTGAAGGGGTGGCCCCTCGTGACGCAATATCGGCTGCATTCAAAGCAGAAGGAATGTAGCGCCACGAGTTTGAGGGAATGATTTCTTGGATTCTACTGACTCGATTTCCAACAAAGGTTTGCCAGCGATTAGGAGGGGATGAAAGCCAGTGCAATACGACTTGCGAATCGCAGAAAGTAACGATATTTGTAAAAGTTATTTTTCCTTCATAGCTAGATAAAACGAAGTCAATTAATTCGCTTAAAAGAAATGCGCCTAGGAGTTCTAGCCTAGCCAAAGTTTGTGACTTTATAGGCGCGACCCTAGATTTTGCAGATATGAGAGAAACAGATATATTGTTTTCCTCTTCTACACGAAAATATACGACGCCTGCGTAGCCTCGAATTGAAGCGTCACAGAAGCCGATGATTTGACAGGTATTGGTTTTTGACAGTTTGATTTGTCGGGGTAATTGAAAATTGGAAAGAAGCGGGAATTCAGAACGAAGTTTGTTCCAAGAGTCGATGATAGAAGAATCTGGTTCTTCGTCCCAGCCTATTTTCGATATCCACAACTGTTGCAAAATAAATTTTGCTTGTAGCAACAAGGGACAAAGAAAACCTAAGGGATCGAAGATTGTCCCTATGATAGATAAAATAGAACGTTTGGTTGGGGGTTTGTCCTTCATTCGGCATTGATAAGAAAAAATGTCGTTTTTTGGATGCCATTGAAGTCCTAAAACTTTGATAAAGTGGGGTTCCTCCTTGTCGAAAGAGAGAGGCATTTGACGATCGGACTCTGGCAATGTTGCCAATAACTCAGGACAATTGCTTGCCCATTTTTTAAGTTCAAATCCTCCCGACTTCAACAAATCATTGAGTTCTGTTTGAAGGGAGAGAGCTTCAGAAAGCGAAGGGCTAGTTCCCAAGATATCGTCGATATAGATTGACGTTTTTAGAACAGTACTAGCCATAGGAAAACGTTCCTTTTCTCTCTCTGCCAGCTCATTTAAGGTACGCATGGCTAGAAAAGGTGAGCATGTCATGCCAAAAGTGACAGTAGAAAGTTCCCACACTGAAAGTGGGTCCTGTGGAGAAAACCTCCACAATATCCTTTGATAAGGACGGTGATAAGGATTGATAAGGACTTGACGGAACATCTGTTTGATTTCAGCAATGTAGGCAATAGGATTAAGACGAAACGTAAGGAGTAAAGAAGCAATATCCTTTTGAAGTTTCGGTCCAGATAACAATGTGTCATTGAGACTAATATTTTTTGGGGTGACTGCCGAACAATCCCAGACTACCCTTAATTTTGTACTTAAGCTTTCCGGCTTTAGTACGCAATGATGTGCTAAAAAACACGATACGTCGACCTTTGGTTGACTAGATAAAACTAAACTCATATGATTAGAATCGATATAGTCTTGCATGAAACTTGAATAGGCAGTGTACAGATCAGGATTTTTGATTAATCTATTTTCTAGAAGTAAAAATCTACGATAAGCTTGCGGATAAGTATTTCCTAGGTCAGGGTTTATTTTATCTTTAAACGGAAGATCTACCATGAATCTACCGCTCGGTTGCCGTACTACACTAGCAGTAAAAATTGATTCTGCCTGTTTTTCTTCCTTTGATAAGATTTGTTTTTTAGGCAAATGTTCGATTTCCCAAAACCTAGGGAGAATGACCTCTAAAGGAGGTGAATGACCGTTAAAAAACAACTGGTTCGTTCCGTAAGACTACCTACTTCGTCAACCTTTCCCATGACGACCCAGCCAAAGATAGTTTCAAGGGCTGAAGGCTGCCCTACCTGTCCAAGAACCCTGCCCTCCTTGAATATCTGTGCGAATAGCTCGCAACCAATAACCAGGTCCACAGGTCTAGATTTGAAATAAGATGGGTCGGCAAGTTTAAGGTTTTGCAAGTGTTTCCACTGATTATCGTTCAAAGAGAATGTAGGCATATTGGAACATAGTTGTGGAACAACAATTACTTCGAAATTAAGTAAAGGAGTGACTTGTCCTTGTGGCTTAATGTGACATTGAACGAGCCCTTTGGAAGTAAAAGAAGACATCTGATTTAATCCGAATATTTCAGTGGTGTAACTTCGCCTAGGAAGATTAAGACGCTGAATACACTTTTCACTGATGAATCCTGTCTGTGATCCAGAATCAAGCAGTGCCCTTACAGGTTGAAAATTTCCGCAACCGTCCATAACATCTATTATGGCGGTGCATAAAAGAAAGGTACCTGAAGGTCCTGAGGCATTTAATGACACATGAAGATTATTGACAGGTGGTGTGTGAATGACAGGACTAGTATCTTGGCTTCCAGACTCTTGATTAGTTTCTAAGATATGAGTTAAAGTGTGGTGCCTTTTACTATTGCAAGTCCTGCATGAATATTTTGATTTGCTCGTATCTACATTATGCAAGGGATGAAAACACGCTAGACATAATTTTTTCTGTTTGACGAAAGATAGGCGATCGATAGGTGAGAGATCAAGAAATGTTTGACATTTCGAAAGCACGTGACCTTGATTACACCGGAAACATTTTATTCCCGTACTTGAGTTAGTTGAGGTGCCAGCCAGTCCTATAAAAGGCGAATTGGATGATTTATAGGTAGGCTTTTGCCCAAACTGATTTCGCATAGAATTTGAATTTTGATAGGTAGGCTTTTGCCCAGACTGATTTTGCATAGAATTTGATTTTTGATATATAGGCACCTTTTTGGGTGCTGTTGATTGAGGAAGTGATTCCAAAACTTTACATCTTTTTTCTAGAAATTGAAAAAGTGACTGAAAAGTGGGAATTTCGGTATTAGTATTGGCGAGACTCATTTCGAAATTTGAACGCGTTGGAATATCTAATTTTTCTAATAAAATGAAAAAAATAATAAAGTCCCAACTGTCAACGTCAAAGCTAAGTGATTTTAAAATTTCTAGGGATTCAGAAAAGGTGTCAATTAAATTACGTAATTCTTTAGCTGACTCGTTTTTTAAGGTGGAGTTCATAATTGAGCTTAAAGCATCATTTGCGAGGTCTCGCTTGTTTTGATATCTATTGACTAATTTGTCATAAGCAATTTTATAATTTTGATCAGATAAGCTAATCCCTGATATCAATTTTAAAGGCTCATCCTCGAGATATGAAAATAAATATTGAAGTTTTCGAACGTTACTTAGACTTTGATTTTGATCTATAATGTTATTAAAAAGATCGAAAAAGCTTGGCCATAATTTTTTGTCACCTCGGAATATGGGAATACCTAACTCTTTGAGTTTTGGAGTTTCAGATTCGTTTTGTCGAACATATGATCCCGAAAAAGATGGGGCCTCAACCGGAAATATTTTAGAGTAAACCCCCTTACACGCATAAAAATATTTACGAGCTTCTGAAAGGATCGCATCCTGCGTTTTAAACTCCTCGTCGTCCGTGTCGTCTATCAACATAATGACGTCATTATGCGCCAGCATGCATTTATCGAAGGTTTCATCCAAATCGGAATACCTCACTTGAAACTCGTTTCTTGCTCTTTCATTCCGCAGTCTTTGACAACACATAACACTCGGTGATCGCAGATAAAAAACCCTTGCGTTTTTGTACGGCTTTTTTGACAGACATGATTTTACCTTTGAAATGACGAAATTGTCGGTAAATATACAATTAACGCTAAATTAATGCTTCTGAAATAGAAAAATGACGAATTGTCGAAAATATGCACTAATTTATCGCAATTGATGAAAATTGTTTTAAATATCGAAATGATATGGTACACCACTGAACTTTTGTTTTGTTTGTTTTGATTCCTACTCGCTTTGTTTACTGAATGACCACGCTCCAGACACGTGTCCTGCACATACCACACCGACCTTCGGTGCGAACACGATTTTCTCTCGTTCACTACGATGCGAAAATTCACGGCCGCCTTGTTTGGCTTTGCGTGAAAATAATTATTAATACCGTCGTATGGATTTATTATTTAAAATAATTCGGTCGAAGGAGCACTTTATGTTAGTCCACGGATAGAAAAACGCTAAATGCAGTGGACTGTAAATATTTTAATTAATGATAGCGCGAACAAACATAAATATTGATATGAAATTACGAAATAATCTAAACGTCCATAGGAAAAATATTGGTGGCACACAACGGTAATCAGACAAATGCACTCACCACTTTTGCAGCCAAATTCTCCACTTCCAAGGGGCCCCTGATGGATCTAATGATGTCACCACGTAGCTGAAGGGTTGAAGTTTCTAGTTCTATGTTTCAGTACACAAAAATCGAGCACTTTCAGGTGTAGATATTTGAAATAGTTGGAGAACGAAATTAACACGCCTTTTTCTCTAGGCGATTGACAAGGATCTCACCGGTTGTTGGTGCGCATGTCCAAATACGCGGAATGCGCTTTGTCCTTCATACAGTTGTGTGTTTTTAAAAATATATATAAACAACCGCGAAATTTAGCGGGAGCTAACATACGATAAATTGCCGAAAAAGCCCGTTACCTTTAAAAACAACACTACACTCTGTATATACAATTTTTATAGAAATTTGTTAAAAAAATATAATATATCTGAGCAATTATCATTTTTATAAACCAGTGTCCTCGTGCACTTTTTGGCTTCCTCCACTTTTAAGCAAATGTGTTTAGCGTTTTTGGTACAACACAAGTGCTCCGCAAAAGAAGCGTTTTAAAACCAGTAAGTAATGAATTTGTTAAATTACATTTTAATTTCCGTCATTTTGGTGTTTAGGTACAAGTGTGTTTGATTAAAAATTAGATTTTGTGAAAATACCGGGGTCATTGGGACTAATTGAGTGTTTATATATTTATTTTGTAAATATATGTTTGTTTGGCTTTATTAAGTTTTTTACCCTTTTTAGTGGCGTAAGGGCAACTAAAAATTCAGGGCGGTCCTTGAGAGTAGGGGCTTAGATTTTAAATCGATTTCTAGTAATTATAAAATTTAAAGGTTCTGCATGCCATAGAGATTTTACATCGATTTTTTTCCAGACCCGCGGCTCACAGAACGTCAGCTAGAAAAAATCGCTGCAAACATAAACTTAGATGAATCGGACCTAGATGAAGATCTTTTTTTTGATTCCAGTGAGGGCAACGATAAGGCAGTTTTGCCCTCAAGAAATGATGTTTCAGGTCCTGAAAGTGATGAACATAGTGACTCATCTGATGATCACATACCTCTTGTAAATTTTGTGACATCTACAAAAAGAAAATTACTTCATGGTGACTTTTATGTTCCGCCTAGACAAGTTGAGCGTAATCGAGAAGTTAGAGAAGTCAAACAGCCAATCGACTATTTTCATCTATGGTTTTTTTTTGAGGCATTGGCTAGATTTACAAATATGCAAGAGGTTCTTGTTACCGGGAAATCATTGAATACTACTGCAAAAGAAATGAAAGTGTTCATCATTATTGGTATTTATAAATTGCCTGGCGACATCGGCAACCGTCGCGGGGATCCCCCGATGCGCACTTACATTCCACGAAGAAGCGCGAAATTCAAAATCGACCACAGCTATAAAATACAGCTACGTAGATGTTTTAACATATACGTAGATGTTTTAACGGAAGTGGGCGTTTTCATAAAAAATTTTCACAGGCAAAAATTACAAAGGGGGACGGGTAGGCCTCGTCAGATGTCTATCAGGGGAAATGAATCGACCCCTGCCCTCCGTAGATTCCAGGTACTCTCTGACCCGGAGAGTTAGCACCTGTGTAGGGTCCCTTTCCCAGGGTTACGGGAGAAGACTACATCGATATGAAAGGCGGAGAGAATGGACCTCGGTACGGTGATCATAGCGTAGGTGGCAACCCTTTCTTTTAGGGATAGTATAAAAGACTACAGCTGTTGCCTTACAGTATGGCGTTGGCTCGTCAAAGGCTAGAGGAGTAAAACCTTGATTAAAAATCCTGGCCCTCCAAGTAGGGGGTTGAGGCATTAGACTGGTTCTCTAATACTTGTAAAACAAAGTAGTTACCAAAAAGCCTAAAAAAAGCCTCGGAGCAATGGATGGAAACTCTCGAAGACGAAAAAAGCAAAGACAAAGGACTATCAATATAGCTACATGGAACGTACAGGGATTGAATCAAAAGTTGGTCATTATTGCAACCGAAGTGCAGAATTGCAAAATCGATATTATTGCACTCACTGAGACAAAAAAGAAAGGAACAGGTACGAATAATGTCGGTAATTTTGTCCATATATTCACTGGAGTCCCAAAAGAAAGAAGAGCAGCCAGAGGGGTATCCTTGTTAATAAAGAAAAATCTAAAGAATAAAATTACAGACTACGATTGCATTTGTGAAAACATACTTCGAGTGAACATGAAGATGCTTGGACATAATATAAGCATAATAGCAGTCTACGCACCATCAGATGACGAAAGAGTAGCTACAAAACAAATGTTCTTTGATCAACTTGATGAGACTATCACAAAAATCGGTAATACCAGAGAAATAATTATGCTTGGCGATTTTAATAGCCGAACTGGTAGGCAAACCCAGAGCAAAGTGATAGGACCATTTGGAGAGGAAGTAACAAATGATAAGACTGATGCAATTGTGTGAAACCCACAACCTAAAAATAAATAATGGTTTTTTTAAACATAAGGATATTCATCGATATACCTGGATTCACCCAACAAGAAATCTTAAATCAATCATTGATTATGCTATAGGTGGACAACACTCGCAATTAAAGTGGTATGATGTGCGAGCACTTCGTGGTGTTACCTGTGGATCTGACTACCATCTGGTAAGAGCAACAATATTATTCCCTTTAAGATAAACAAATAAGGACGAAAGTATTAGAGAAAATGAAAACCTAGAAAGCATCGAAGACAATCAAAAATACAACTTTAGAAGTCTAGAAATCGAAAGTACTCAAAGATTGTATCAGAACCGATTAGATGAAAAATTAATAAACACAAATCACTCATTTGAAGAGATATATACAAACATAATAAAAAGCTTGAAGGAAGCAAGCAACGAAGCTGTTGGGTACCAAGATAATAGAAATAACAGGAAGATGTGGTGGACGGACAAAATACAGGAAATGGTCAAAGAGAAAAAACGTACATACTTGAAATGGCTCAGTACTAAGGAGCAAAGAGACCTAGAAATCGCCAAATTGTTGATGTAGCTTCTCTGACTTTACCTTAGATTTGACATTCGTCTACGGATTTTACCTTGACCTTTCATCCCGAGACGAAACTCAAATATTTCGGATACATAAGGGTGGATCAAATATAAACAAGCCTTTTAAACTTACTAACGGAAAAGTCATTCAAGATGAACGTGGCCGTTATAATTTTGGAGTAGGGATATTCAGCTGCATGTAGGCGGCTGGTAGTGCCGCGATGCTCATTTGGCCAAGAGCAATCCCAATTAGCGAGAAGAAGGTACACAGCAGTGTTGCGCAAGGAATAATCATTAAATTTCTTACACGCAAAAACGTTAAACCTGCTGAAATTCGATGCAGATTGCGAGCACAGTTCGGAAATAAAACGCTTTCGTAGGTACCTGTAAAAACTTGGTGCAAAGAAATTAACGACGGCCGTGAGCGTGTCGACAACGTGAGTCACCTGCGTACCATCATTTCTGCAGGCAAAGTTTAAGCGACCGTTTTCTGGGACTGGAGAGGAGTTTTGTTGGTCGATTTTTTGCACGAGCGAATAAAAATAAACGCGGCTTACTACTGCAACTTACTCAGCCAGGTAAAGCTTGATTATCGCCAAAAGAGGAGAGCACACCCCATCCAAGACGTGTTGCTCCTGCATGACAGCACTAGACCTGATACGGCAGCTTTAACACAGGCCAAAATCAATGAAATGCACTGGACTGTACTGGAATACCCTCCATACAGTCCAGATTTGTCACCTTGCGATTTTAATATGTTTGGCCCACTCAAAGATTCACTGGGAGGCGAGCAATTTCAGACCAATGAAGAGGTGGAGGCATTCGTGCGCAACTGGTTAGATACCCGCCCAGCTTCCTTTTATGAAAACAGGATTAAGAAACTGTTAAACCGTTGGGAAAAGTGTATTAACAGAGGAGGGGGATGTATAGAAAAGTAGAAAAAATTTCTGTTTTGTGTCATGTTTCTAAATAACTAGGTTATAAACAAAGGCTTGTTTATATTTGATCCACCCTCGTACGATGCCCAAATCAAGAATTAAAAAATATCAGGAAAAAATGGTGTAACTTACGTGGCAACCGAGGTGTATTCGTATCTGGTCAAAACTTGTTTCTCCGAATCCAAATTAATAACAAAATCAATTTCGTAGCCATAAGGTGCCACTATGTTTTCTGTCACTGAATCTTTGCCAAGGACCCCGACTAGGTAGTCCTTTACTCTGAGATGGAATATGTCATTTAAATCATCTTTAATAGCTGAAAATAAACCAATTGAGATGTTACATAGTGAATTTTCAAATCACTAAGCAAAAATGAAATAAACCAATTGGGATGTTACATAGTGAATTTTCAAATCACTAAGCAAAAATTGACGCTTACATCTATCGTTTTTGGTTCACAACAGACATAGGCAGTAGATATGACAATTTTTGTAATTTTGTTTTTCAACAACTAACTCTGAAAATAAAGTTTTTCACACGCTAGACAACATCTACAAATGGCGTTTTTCAAAACTTAGCATGATGATGGCACTATTATTATCAATAGGCTGATTCTCACAAGATGTCAACTTTCGTTGTCCACCAAATACGTTAAAAAGTCGAAAAATGAAGCACCCGTAGCTTGCTTTGGAAACAATGGCAAATTTAAATTTGCAGACGTGAATTGTCAAGTGCGCATGCATGTGTTTTGTCACAGCTGCTGTGTGGATAGACGCCATATTTGTTGTTTATTTACATTTTGCGGTGTTTTGCGTTTGTCGTGTAAAATTACGTTTTTTTTTTGTCAAAAATGGGAAACAATTAAAGTAAAACATTTGCGGTTTGTGGAAAAATGTCTGGATAAAGTAAGGGAGTGCCCTGTCATCGGTAAGTACTTATATTTTTCTTTATAATTTGTTAATACAATTAATTATTATTAATCTGCACAATTAATTTTGCAAAAACTACAATTTTAATCCACAATTTGATACATTTTCACCCAATCACCTAAATTTTTGACAATTATCAAGTAATGTAGTGACGTGACGATTCAGTAGAATTTTGGATTAATTATAATTACATAGGTTTTATCCACAGTGCGACCCTATAAAATTTAGGTTTTCTGAGAAGGCCACCAAATTTTTTTTTTAGTTCTTAATAATGGACTGCTCTGTCATTAAAAACCACTGCTCGCCTTAATCGCAGCTGATCCTTCTTAAGAGATTTTTGAGATTAAAACTTTTTAAATGTTTTTTGTTAACTGTCTTTAAAAAAAATGTATTCATAAATTTTGTACTGGCTATGAGGGTCATATCTGCTGAAAACATCAAATAAGAAAAAATAAATCCGACTCACTAAAATATTTAATAAATCTTTGGTCGTTTTTTACCTCTAAGGTAACAGCATCATAAAAATAAATACTCTCTTATCACTCTTTTTTTTGTTTTTGTCTGCGAAGTATATTTTTAGTTTTCGTTAGATTATTATTAGTTTCGTATGTTTTCATGGTGTTTTAAAATGAGTGCCCATCCGAAAAATCGTTGCTATCAAGAAGAAAATAGAAGAAAAGTTTGTACAGGGTGTGGGTCAAAAATTAATTTTGGGAAAAAGAACCTTGATACAAAATTTAGTGCCTTGGAAAAACTTATTTGTTAGTTTCTAAACCCAAATTATAGTATTTCAGATAAAAAGTATCCAATAGCAATATGTGCAGCTTGTCGCATTATTCTTAAAAAGAAAAAGAAAGGAAACTTAAAAAAAAACTTCCAACAATGCCTGACTTGCACAAGACTTTAATATTCGGTCTACAAAACCACGGATCACCTAAGGTGATCCGTGACAAAACTCTTGCCTTCTTTCAAGAACATCATTCACCATTTCACTTGCATCCGCATACACTACGGCGTTTTCCCTCAGACGTGTCTGAATTTAAATAAGTTTCTTTGTAATATTTTAATAAAATACGAGACCTTGGGAACTTTCTGTATTGACTGGAATTGACTTTTTTGATGTCCTTATAAAATTAGTAATTCTATCAATTTGTCTACTAGAAAATCCAGCATTAGTTTGGAAGTTATTCAAACGTTCGGCAGGAAAAAATTTGCTATATTCTTTATTGGGATTTAAAGTGACTGTTGCCAGTTGATAGCTCCACCACAAAGTTAGCCTATATTTTTAGTGGCCCCACACACAGTAGGATTGATCGAAATTTCTAGTATTTTTTAAAACCACGTTATTTTGATCAGGCATTATTGGTAGTTTTTTTTAAGTTTCCTTTCGTTTTCATTTTTAGAATAATACGACAAGCTGTACATATTGCTATTGGATAGTTATCATCTGAAATACTATAATTTGGGTTCAAAAACTCACAAATAAGTTTTTCCAAGGCCACTAAATTTTGTATCCAGGTTCTTTTTCCAAAATTAATTTTTGAACCACACTTTGCACAAACCTTTCTTCAATTTTCTTCGTGATAGCAACGATTTTTCAGATGGGCACTCATTTTAAATCACTATGAAAACATCCAAAACTAAGAATAATCTAACGAGAACTAAAAATATACATCCCAGAAATAAACAAAAAAAAGATTGATAACAGAGAATTCACTTTTATGATGACGTTACCTTAGAGGTAAGAAACAACCAAGGATTTATTAAATATTTTTGTGAGTCGGATATTTTGTCTCTTATTTGATAGTTTCAGCAGATATGACCCTCATATCCAGTACAAATTTTATAAATTTAATTTTTTTTAAACTGGTAACAAAAAACATTTTAAAAATTATAATCTCAAAAATCTACTAAGAAGGATCAGCTGCGATTTAGGCGAGCGAGGTTCTTAATGAAGGGGCAGTCTATAATTAGAAACTAAAAAAAAAATTAGGTGGCCTTCTCAAAAAACCTAAATTTTATAGGGTCGCACTGTGTATCGCAATAAAAAGAAACGGTTTAAATTAGAACATGCAAGGATTTCGTGGAAAAAATTTAAAAAAACGGGAAAGATACGGTTTAACGAAGTGAAAATTCGGCGGTACCTAAGTTACTTTCATTTTAAAATCTTTTGTCACAAAACTTGACACTGACGGAACAGGTTTTCATTTTACATAATTTTCATATATAACTTGACAAAAATACAACAAAAATAAAAAATAAACATTTTAAAATTTTTAAAAGGACGTCCGATTAAGGACACTCATCGTAAAGGCAAGCCTTATAGGAAGCGAAGCTAACGTCAGGCTTTCTATTTTTTGGTTATTATTTTTGACATGTTTCCCTTGGTTTCGCATTGGCGGTTTTGTTTTATTTTGACGATCTTGTTTTACACAGTATGAAGGTACCTAAACTATATATATTTATGTATTTAGAATTAAAAAGTTATGCTGCAAACTATCCTGAAACTGTATCATTATTAAATAGATCTTTAGACTGTGTTAAAATCACATTTTTAAAATAACAACGAGCCGCCAATGCGAAACCGAGGAAAACATGTCAAAAATTATAACCAAAAAATAGAAAATTAGATTTATGCTTCGCTACCTGTAAAGCTTGCTTGAGGATGAGTGACCTTACGTCCGATCGGATAGAGCTGAATGATGGGTCGGAGACGAGATTCCGAAGTGCGAGGGATTGTTCATGAATTCGCCGCACCAAACAAGCGTGCGTGTATTAAATTAAAATGTTTTCTCGAGAAAACTGTGGTTTATTACGTGTCTTTTAGTGTGACTGATCTAATATGTGGCAATTGATACTACTTTTATTTATTTCCTTAGGGAGCAGAGCATGGCTCTGTAACGAAATAGCGCGTTTCATAATAGCGCGCTCAAATGAGCGCGTGTTTAAAATAGCCCGTATTTTAAAAAATGCCTATTTATTAAAATAATTGCATTAATATTAATCCTTGAATTAGCTCCATTGTCCTTCTTTCGGGAGGTCAAAATCGGTGTTAATTGGATAGGGTACCTATCCATCGAAAACATAATTTTTTCGATGGAAAAAAGTTAGGATACATTTGCGATCAAGAGAGCAGGGTTAGTTTATCACCGAATTGGACTTCTCAAAGGAGAACAGGCGAGCTAATTTAAAAAAAAAATAAGTTAGGTTAGGATCTATAAGAAATTTCCAAATGGGTCAAGGCTTAAGTAGGCTAACCCCCCTAAACCAAGGGACAACTAGTTTTCCATGGCAGCGCGTGTCTGTGTTGACCCCAACTAGTTTTTTGCATTTAATACAAGAAACAAATAGAAACCATAGTTCTTATTTACAAAACTACCAAACACATCAAAATGGCCTAGAAGCCAAACTAATTAATCAACAATTAATAACAATCATTTTTTGTTAACTTTTCCCCTTTTATCATCCACGTCGTGACTTGTCTTCTTGGTGGCCTTACTAAAACGCGCATGCCTCACCCAACCGTGCGCTGTAGTAGTAGCTTCTTTTGCCGTATTAATTGATTATTTTTAATTAAAAATATTAGTTTTTGATACAAGAGAAAAAAAAACGCGACAAGACAGTGAGACAAGTGAATTTAGGCAACCAAGCAATTTGTTCGCCTTCGACGCCAACGTCACAAATATTAATTTTAAGGAAGCCAACAAAAACAAACCGGTTTCAGATTTAAAAATACAAATTTTGAATGAGTTACGCAGGCCTCTAAAGGAGAGATGAGTTTTTTGTGCGATCTTGTCAGAAATGTTTATAATAGAATTTTTTAGTTTATTTAAGCCTTATTTCCGAAGGTCTCTTTCATCACGATTTAATAAATTAAATCAAATCAACAATCTATGGACAAGCTACTCAAACCCGATCGACTAGAAACTACATTCAAGCAGCGCTAGAAAGTTATGGACACACTGGAAACGAACTTTCGAAAACTTTTTCAGACGACTAAGACAAGTTGAATCTTTTCGTAAACTACGTGAGTCTTCTATTTACCAACCAATGAGTGTAGATCTTATGAAACTGCAGTTAACGTTCTAGAAAGATTGTATGTAAAACTATAGTAGTGGATATATATACGTTCTGGACCAAATTGAGGAGTGAATGACGTCATTTCCGAGAATTCCTATTGTTCTTTTGTATGCAGGTCATTGTCTTTTTAACAAGAGCTTTATTGTGCGAGTCCTTTTTAGAGCATAGCTTTATAGTGCGAGAGTTTTTTTGACCTTAATATTACAATTTGCAGTTATGGGGGCTTGTGTTTTTTGACAATAGTCGAATAGCGCGACTAGTTTTTTGGGCAAAGATCAATAGTATGAAGGTAATTTTGTATGAGGAGGAGTTTGGACGGGGTTTTTAGAGCATAGGCCAATAGTGTAAGTGCTTTTTTGACTTTGATATTACGATTTGCAGTGATGTGTGTCTTTGTCTTTTGTATGCAGGTGTGAGTGGCTCTTTGTCTTTTTTACCATAGCCGAATAGCGTGTGCGGTCTTTTTGGCTTTGATATGATATCGGATAGTTGCGAAGACCATTATCTTTTCTGTACAGAGGCGAGCACTGTGGGTGGTCTTTTAACATTGATATGTAAATTAATGTGTGTCTTTGTCTTTTGTGTGCAGGTGTGAGTGGATCTTTCTCTTTTGTATGTGGAGGCAAACAACAAAGGGTGTTTTGTTGACATCGACAATGAATGGCCTTAAGCCCAAATTTATTACCCAACAAGTCAAGACAAGTCTAAGTAAAGATCGTATTCTCTTGTGACTAATTACACCAGGTGTTCATTCATTATGCTTTGTATGCAGCCGCAAAAGGTGTGTGTGTGTGTGTGTGTCTTTGTCTTTTGTGTGCAGGTGTGAGTGGGTCTTTGTCTTATGTATGTGGAGGCGAACAACGCGGGTGGTCTTTTGTTTGACCCTGAGAATTGCCTTGAGCTAAAATCAATACTTCAAAGCCGACCATTCATTGCACATTAATGAATCAAAGTTGATATATTTCACAACAAAGGGTGTTATATTTTTGTATGCAGAGGCTTATAGTCTGAGAGGTATAATATTTTTTACCCAACAAGTCAGGACAAGTCTAAGTAAAGATTGCATTCTCTTGTTACTAATTACACCAGGCGTTCATTCATTATGCTTTGTATGCAGGTGCAAATAGTTTGAATGATTTTATTGTCCTCGAGAATGAGTGGTCTTGAGCCCAAATCAATACTTCAAGCCCGACCATTCATTA
This sequence comes from Aspidapion aeneum, assembly GCA_963576565.1. Classification (NCBI taxonomy): domain Eukaryota; kingdom Metazoa; phylum Arthropoda; class Insecta; order Coleoptera; family Brentidae; genus Aspidapion; species Aspidapion aeneum. The sequence goes on from OY755039.1 coordinate 125,876,983, forward strand.
CAGATTTATGCGTCAAGGTTGCATATATTGCGAAAGAGTGATGGGGGTTAAGCCAGCTGTCTTTAAAGACTGATCCCAGCAACACAACAATTATATTATTAAAATTTACATCAAAGAACTTTTATTAGATGGAAGTTGATTTAGAAAGATAGCATTTTTTATCATTAAATGTAAATAATAATAAACAATGTTGTAGAATTAATAGTATATAATATAAATAATAAACAGACATTTTTTACAAACAATTTTCTTTTATTTAACTTAGGTGAAAAACGCAATACATATTTATAAATTATATTAGTTTGATTAACTTTGATACTAAATTACAATAAATAAAAAATACATTCATACAACATCAGACTTGGCTAGCCAAGAATTAAATTTGTCGGAGAACCCCAACCATTTAACAAAATATTGCTCTGTGTTATTATTTATTTTCTTCTTCAATATTTTTTCTACCAAATAAATTCCAGGTGTCTTAGTTTTTTGAAGTTCCCATTCATAAAAAGCGCCTCGTATGGGCTCCACCATCAATACCTTCCAACTGGTAGGTTGGTGGATTTGTTACATTCTTTTTAATAATATTAAATTGTTCCGTTGACCAAGATGGTGTATAGCCTTTTTCAATTAGTGACTTGTATTTACTAATTCTTGCAATGTCGCCCAATTTAAACTTGAATTTTTTAGGTGCTATTTTAATATTTTCATATTCTGTAATTGGAGTACGTGGCTTAACGTCAATAGGTCTCATCCTAATAGTTCTGTGAAATGTGTTGTATTTTTTAACAACATCTTGCAAAATATGAACCCACTTATAGCTCCCTAATGCACAGAACTCTTTATAAAGATTTGTTTTTAAAGTTCTAATTACCCTTTCCACAATAGCAGCCTTCTTGACACAGTAAGTATGGTAGTGGTTGATTGAGTTCTTCTTCATAAGTGCTTGGAAATGTTTATTAAAAAATTCTGTATCTTGATCAGATTGTATGTTGTGGGGATAATAATCGGCTTGTTTAAAAACCTCCATCATTGCAACACATATTTCAAGTCCAGTTTTATTTTTTATTGGTGTAGCCCAGACAAATTTTGAAAAGCAATTTATGCATACTAAAATGTATCTATATCCAAGATTATATTTCAAGAATTGCTGCATTTCAGCCAAATCAATCTGCCATAAATCCCTAAAACCTTTTATTAAAGTTTTTCTTCGGAGGAAATTTTTTCTTGCTGGTTTATGTAGCTCATTTACCACTTGAAGTTTTTGCTCACTAGTCATCTTTTAAATAATTTATTTATTATTCAGTGGAGGTGTGATATTCTATGCGTCCGTCTGACCAAGATATTGGCTCCCAAGAAGGTTCAGGTGGCTGATGTTTTAAAACTTTTCTTAACAATAGTTTACCACTTATCAGTTGCTGCGTTTTAAGTTTTTCACTAGTGTAGATTTCTAAGTTGGTTTTTACTGCATTAACAGATTCTGCTATAGCGAGTTTTAGTTCTTCAACTAATTTTTGTAAACGATTTTCCAAAAAGTTCTGATTGACAGCGTCTTTATTATCTATTGCATCTGCTATGTTACATAAACGTTTATTATCAATGTCAAAGTGATTTTTAGCAGTCAACTTAAAACCATTGCCTTGCACGCCCTTTAAATATGTTATTTTTGAAGTTTTTTTGACACGACCAAATTTGTCAATTGTGTTGTTTGCGCCTTCCATGTCAGATATTAACTAAAGCACATGTGTTATTGTAGAAATATCTTATAAAGGCCTAAAACATCCTAATATATTACCCCTTCTTCTTTTAGTTCTTCAATTATAGACAAAGTTTCATTATCATGCCCAGTATGTCCAGCCATTTTTGAGCTCCATAATAATCGCAAACGACCAACTAATTATTTTGCAGTATTCCAGTATACATAGTTTACTTTGTTATTAATGAACTCTTTGAGATTTGAAATTTTACTTTTGGTTATACCAGAACCTTGTTTATGTCTATCATGTTTCGGTGTTAGAATTGGTTTTATAAAAATTTTAAATTTTGCAGATCGGCTGGTATTTATTCCATAGATCTCATTATACTGGTTGTAGCAGGCTTTTGACAAATTAAGTATTTGCTTGTAATCGTTGAGTGCTTTTGGGTGAATGTCTGCAATATTTGACACTCTTGGTTTTTTTAAAAATAACAAATTGTATAAATCACGATGAGCTGGAACTGCCCCAATCATATATTTTTTATGATGAAGAGTTATTAGTCCATCTGGAAATTTTATCATGGCATTACCCATCTGAAAATTGCCATTACTAGAATTAAATCTAACACCATATATGGGTTTGATCTAAGTCCATCCATGTACATTGCAGATATAGAATTTAAATCTTCCTCTACATCCTTTCTCCACAATTCGTCCATAGCTTGTTGGTTGGTACTATTTTCGGATAGATCCGGTGTTAAATTATTATCACCCAATAATTCATTCGCAGTGAATGACTTTGGAGTTTGATTAGAATAAGAAGATACTGATGTTTCCGTCAATGGTGGTGAAACTGGCGAGTAAGGTGTGTAAAAAGATTTATTTCCACCATCATCTTCTTCTTCCAAGTCGCCAAGTCTAACGATCTCTGCCTTTTTTGCCCCCACAGCCGTAGAAGGTGATGCTATGGTAGTATTTGTCCTTGATGCTTGCAGTTGATCGTTCTAAAAGCAACTAAAGTTATTGCTGCATATTTGTTAAACATATACATAACTATCAAATTCTTTTCTATATCTGCCATTGTTTAAATCTGCATCTTTATCAATGACTAAAAAGCCATATTTATCTTCCCAACATTTTGCACAGATTTCTTGAAATTGAGTAAAAGTAAAGTCTGGAGAAACATGATCTGAAAAAATATGACGCAAGTTCATCTCATCTTGTTTAAATACTATTATGAAATTTGAATTATCTCGAACTAGTTGTTTTGGTACTCTAGAGTAGGTCTGTGCTAGGTAAAAACAATCGATATGTTTATGTCTTCCCATGCTGTAATATGATCTTATTAACTTATTAACACTCTGACTATCGCAAATAACGTCATCGAAAATAAATAATGAATTTGGTTTTGCATCTGATGGTGGTATAACGCTGGATGTGTCATCAAATGTGTAGTATCCAAGTCCTTTAATGGGTGATAAAATTTGTTTTAGAGTTTCATATTTCGGTGGAAACAACATTTTGGAATATATATATATATAGACATTTTCAAATTTTATGCCTAGTGGGTGTGCAAGAAGTGTGAGAAGTACATTGGTTTTGCCACAGTTTGATGATCCAATTATTAATCCGCGTATGGAGTTGGGTAGTAAAGATCCATGGCGCTGATAAGTAATACCACTACCCGTTTTTTCATCCCAGTTAATAACTGAGATTCTGTCTTGTTGTTGCACTATACGCATTTTTGCATGAACTGTCTTTTAGTATTTAAGCAGACTTGTATTTATATCAAAATCAGTTCAATGTCATCTGTCAAGCGAAAAAGTTGTTCAACAAAAGTGGGGCGAGGTGTATTCAATTCACTTTTGAATAAGCTTCCTGTAGAGTTGCACATCCCTGGTTATTAGTACTGTGGTCCGGGGACTAAACTTGGCAAAAGATTAGCGAGAGGAGATCCAGGAATAAATGTATTAGATAGAGCTTGCAAAAAATACGACAATAGTTAGTCTATAAATTTGGGTAATTTAGAAAAAAGACACAAAGCTGATCGTGAGCTAGAAGAAAGTGCGTGGAAAGTTGTTAAATCAAAAGACGCCGGAATAAAAGAAAAGGCTGCTGCATACTTTGTTACAAACGCAATGAAAGTGAAACAAAAAATTAGAATGGGGCTAAAAACGACAAAATCCAAAACACGAAAAATGGCTTTTGGATCTAGGATAACTAGAAAAGTTCAGGCCAAAATAAATAAAATCGATTCAGAATGAAATTAAGGGGAAATTTCACGATATTTCAAAAATTGCCTTGGCAGCAGCCCATAAGCATTTAAAAGCTTCTGGGGGAAAATTTTTTGTTGTTTATGTAATGCCAAGGGCTCGAAAGTGTCTAAGTCTGAGGAAATTGTGGATTGTAACATTGCATCTAGTTGTTGTAAGACACAGTAAAAATGTCTTGTACTTTTACACTAAGTGGTTATTCAAGTACTCTAAGTGCCAACTTCTACCCTCCTATAGAAATAAATGGCAGAGAAAAATATGGACTGGGTCTTATAGGATTTTATTCATATAATTCAATTTTTAACGTAGATGAAACTAATAATTGGTTTGGATTCAGTAAGCCGAATTGGAGAGGGGCAGTAATGTTATGGTGCGTACGAAATAACCCAAATACATGATACAATGCTGAAAGCTCTTCTAAAAGGTGCAAAAGATCTAGATGAAAATATTTTTAGCTTACGTGCAAACAATAGCACTTTAAAATGCGAAATTAAGTCAAAGTATTTACTTCACTTTAAACACTACGACTCAATTGGGCAGTTGTTGGGATTCACAAATAAAGAGCTATTAAAACCCAATGAGATTCATGAATCTTCAACAATAGTTGATATTACAAAAGTTCGCATTATAAGAGTAGATTGCAACATAACAACTGGCGCATATTTAAATTCAGAACAAGCGCACTCTATTTATGAATTTGACATTGATGTGGAACCTGGGTATAAGCTAACTAAAGAACCAACAAATATCATTTATATGCCAATCCAACCAGAAGGTCGTCAGTTTATCGACATTACATTACACTAAGGATTAAAAGAGAAAGGAGAAAAAATAATTGTAAAATTAGAGCTTAAAAGGTTATAAAGAAAATGGGTTATTGTTATCATCAAAGCAATCAAATATCACATAAAAAGGATGTTGAGACTTACATTACAAATAAAAAGAGATGCAAAAGAAGTAGAAATATCATTTGTGTAAAAGACTTGTCACGAGAAAGATCTAAATTGTCCATAGAAGAAAAGCTGTTTTTGAAATCACTTGGTTTGCGTCTAAAACACATTGATTAAAATGATTTTAACTAGTGAAAAGTTAGAAGCATTTAATGAACCAATTTTTGAGAATTCAATTATAAATCTGCAAGAGCATAGTTATAAACCATATGGAACACCATCGTTTAAAAACTCTGATGAAATTCGTATACCAATTCAATTTCAAGATCTAATTTTGGATGTTTCCGAAAGTTATATTTATATAGAAGGAAAGTTTACACCAAATGATGCAACTAAAAGATGCTACTTATGAAATAATGGTCTTGCTTTTTTATTCGAAGAAATTCGATATGAAATGGATGGTGAACAAGTTTGCGTTGTTCGAAAACCAGGAATTACTTCAGCATTAAAATAAAACCATTGTTTCATTTGGAATTAGTCAAGAAAAGCTGCTTTCAACCTACGGTTGGGGTTTAACAGAAACCAATCAATGCATATTGGATAAAGCAAGTCATGTATTTAGTGGTAGACTCCCATTAAAATACCTGACGGGATTTGCAGAGGACTACAGAAAGGGCATTTTTAATCAAAAACAAGAACTGATTCTCGTAATAGCACACACCTTCAAAAATTTGCTATATCGGTGAAGTTGATTCGGAAATCTCAATAAATAAAATAGAATGGAAAATCCGGCACATAATTCCAGAGGATCGTCAAAGAGTTAAAATTCTTTCTAAAATTAATAAGGCGAGGGATAATGTTAATATCAAAGCCGCCTATCGCATGTGGGACCTGTATGAATTGCCTCTTCTTCGGAGCACAGCTTCTGATACATGGGCAGTAAGAAGTAGTACGAATTTGGAAAAACCACGATACATTATTATTGGATTTCAAAAGACTGAAAATTGTAATGCTAGAGACAAAGATGCCACAGAATTTATCTCTGCTGATTTGGCTGATATTAGATTATATATTAATTCTGTAGTGTTTCCCTATGAGAGGTGGAGCCTCGATTTTTCAAAAAGATTATGCGGCCCTGCCTACTATGCATATCAAATTTTTCAAAACAGTTACTATGGTAAAACATGTTACGAACCAATGCTTGATTTAGATAGTTTCATTAAAAACCCATTAATTGTTATCGATGCTTCACATCAACAAGATTCAATAACTTCCTCTACAGTTGACATTAAAGTGGAATTTAACACAAGAAAATCTAAATTTCCAAATGATGTAAAAGTGTATGCTTTAATACTTATTCATGATTCATTAATTTCTTATAATATTTTAAATGGTACTGTAACCAAGGGTTAGAATAAGTATAAAATAATTGTTTTCTTTTTTCTCAAATGTAAATGATCTCTTGTATGCTAATTATAATTTAATTATGAATAATAAAATTGTATTGAAAATAAGCTAAAATTGTTGGTCTTTTTTTATTTTTAGAAAAACCTCGCAACATTTTGCAACACTTATTTATTTTCTTACTATATAAACTAGAAAAACTTTGTTGGTATTTCTTTGTCATTTAGTTTGTAAGGTAATTTGGTGTTGTTTATCCTTAAATCAACCAAGAAATTTATTTAAAAAACGAGATACTTCCTTATTTTTTTTAGCTTATATAGTAAATGAGGAATAATAATAAAAAAGACAAATTGTGATTAAAACAGTATATTAAAGGTTGCATCACGTATAATATGGCTCATAAACTGAATTTTGCATCACATATAATATGGCTTATAAGCTGAATTTCAAAAAGAAAAATTAATCTATACTGATATGTATACCCATAACGCAGCATAATTAATTGATTAATATGATTTTGAAATATTATATTACATTAAAAAAAGCAATTAATCAAAATTAGCTAAAATTATGTATAAACATCATAATACTAACACTAATTACTTATAAACTAAACACTAATTACTTCTTTATTCTTTTTACTCTATTTGATTAGTTATATCTATCTCTAATTGCTGAAGTTCATTTCCCCGTAAGCACTTAAATCCCTTAAAACATCATAGTGTTTGATATCAGAATGCCCCCAAGGTAGTGTATGTGTTGTACCTGATATAATGTACCTTTTATCATCATGCTATGATAGTCACTTTATTGATAGTTTCAGTATACACCGTATGCATGGTTGTTTTAAAGTTTTTCATTTTCCTAAATAGCATTCCACCTTCCTTTACAATTTTTAAATAATCCTCAACAGATAAATGCTTGTCTATTATATATTTCTTTATACCCTTTGATTTTTTGAGTTCTTTACAAATGGATAATAAGCCTTGGCACTAGTTCATACAAAAGTCTTAATTGGATCCCCCTTAAATTCATCTTTCATTCTACCTAAGATAGACGGATTATTTTTAATATTATATGGATTATTTTCGCTAAAGTTGGAAGAATCAAATTTGTTGGGGTTTTCTGATAAGAATTTATAAAAATCATCTGTATATATCTTTAATATTTGGGAATCTGTATCTGTGTACATCATTGTAGCATTATCACCATATTCTTTTTTAATAAAATTGTAAAAAAATCATACATGACTGTTTTTGAAACATCCAGAATGCAAAAACCTAAATATATTGGTTTATCGTAGTGTATTTTGAATTTTTGCATTTGAATTGCAACAAGATCCTCTGTAAATATTGTACAGTTTTTGTAATTAGGTCTGCCAATTAATGATCGTGCTCCCTCTCTTCTTAACTGATTTTCCCCCAACTAGTTACAAGCTTTATATCGTTATATTTCTCGACATTTTCCATTGTTTTCCCAAATACAGCGTTGTTGAATAATTTGTATCAATCTCTCTGGAAACAGCTGTTGCTTTTATTGCGTAATTCTGTATTTGTGTCTATATATTTTTTGAGCCAAGGTGATTGCCGAAATTCTAATATTCTATGTGTTTGCTTAACGACTAAGCCATTTCCTACAGCCTGCTTAAGGGTTCTATAATGTACAATGTATTTCTTTTTATCATTTAGGTTAGGGATTAGTTTATGAATTTTAGAGCCAGATTCAGGTGGTATGATATTTTCAACTAAAAATGGAAAATCTGAGTGTTTATCATGCAGTTCTTCGGGGTATTGAACATCTACTTCAAGCACATATCCAATGTCATTATCGGCAGGTATATCACAAATATCTAAAGCTAATATCTCCTGACTAGAAAGCCACCTAAAACCTTTGGTTGGTAGTGGTTGTGACATACTATGTTCATACAGATTTGTGGCATCTAAGTACAATATATGTAGGATGATGGCTTACTTGGGTCGTAATCAGGAAGATATTTATTATTTGCAGTATGCATTCTTTCACTGCATTGACTTATTCCACCCCTTATCCCCTTTTTAAAAAAATGAATCATATCTAAATCAGTAAGGAGTTCCAATTCTATTTGAGTTAATTTTAGCATAGCATCAAATGATAGTGATGGAAGAGTAAAATACTGAACCGGATCCAAGTTGTATGTTTTTAATGAATTTAATCGAAATTCTTCGAAAATATCACAAAGGAGAACTACATCAGTTTTTAAATAAAGATCGGAGTAATCACCAAACGTTTTACAATTAAACACTCCCAAACCTTTTTTGCCCGATCATACTCGTCATCACTTATATGTTCTTCCTTCAGTTGATCATAAAATTGATTTTTTGTTGGGAGATGTTTATCGTCCAATTTACTTAGACTGGTGACATAGCTGTATGGAAATACCCCTTTTTGTCTCATTAAATTAAATTCTTGCATGCCATTAAAATGTTTTCGTGTCTCTTGAAACATATTTATATCTAATCCTTTACTAAGCTATAGCTAAAAATGTATAGCTATCTAAAAATCTTAGTTGTAAATATTTTTTTATAGTTTTTCCAGCGGTATCTGTGTAATCGTGTATATAAATTGATTTAGTAAAGGATATGTACTTTTCTTTATTTTTGGCTATAACATCAATTTTATCACCATGTGATGCTAGAACCACTCAAATTATGGAAAATTATTGGTACAAATCTTGGTATTTGATATTGTAGATTACATGTAGAATGAGTGGCAAGAAACCGTTTTTCTCCCGTTATATGGCAATGATCGATTACTTTTTTATCTGTTGGCATGAATGGCTTTTGACATATACCACATTCGGTTGCGGATTCTTTCAACCTTTTCTCGTCGACAGTTAGGGGGCTCATTGGCTTAATATCTTTTAAATAATTATTGTACACCTCCCTCAGATCACATTCGATTCGCCGAATGAACTCTTCTACTGCATTTTGACCACGATATAGCTCAAACTTTGTCACCGAATCATCAAATGAAGATTTAATTATATACGAAAATGCATACGGTTTATGAATTATATTTTTAATTGTATATGGTGTATTGGGATCTGGCTCACATGTTTCTATTGGCTGCAGAACAGACTCAAAATCAGCGTACACTACAAAGGGGGCTTTAAGTTGCTTCTCATAGTTTTCAAATTTTAAAATGTTCCCCATGACAGTCCTACCAACTTTGTCAAGTTTAAAATCAGTGGAAGGTGTGGTTGCATAAACCTTTCCACAGTCATATTGTTGATGATGTAGTAAGTTCTTTGGGGTGTTAAAGCGAACTAAGCAACCATCACAGAAATATAACTTTCAATGGAATGATGTTAATTGATTTCGAACCACTCAAGGCAAATCTTTTATCCAACAATAGTGAACAATATGACAGTCTTGACATGTGTGGTTCGAGTCAGTATTTTTACATCCTTCAAACAATAATAATAAATTAACATGATAGAAAAGTTTGCGATTTGAATAGTATAGTGGTCCAACTACTTCATACTTTACTCGGTTATTTACAAATTTTGATTCTAATCCATAAACATTAACTGATATATTATTCAATTTTTCAAATTTCTCAATGTCTTTTAACTTAACTGGAAAATCAATACCAGTCAGATTTAGCACAGTCGAGTAGTGTGGATAAGATGAGGTTCTATCCCATTGTTGCTGCGCTGGATGTAAGGCCGATGTAATAGCCCAAGCAAAGCAAGCATTGTCATCATTTTTGATATTAACCACCGCTTTTCTCGACTCAATGGATTTTGGTAGTTTGATGTACGAACTTCCCCCTAGTGGTGTGTATTTATTGACATTTACTTCCAAATACATAATTTGCTGTAGCGCCCAACCTGCAAAAAAAAAAACAAAAGATTAATTTATTGGACTCTAGATTTTAAATTATGTTTCTTGTCTTAAAATTTGGTCTTTGGGATCGTAAAATCACTAAAGTATGATGTATTCATATTTAGATAGATAGTGTGTAACAAGGAATACAAAATAGACATTTTTGGATATACAATATAAAAATTGTAAAATATATTGAGACATGTCGAATTTAATTACCCTTTTGGCTTGATTTTATTGTTTGAGAAAAACACTCCTTTAGGTATGCGTTGAATGACGCTCATTATTTAAATCGGGAAAGTGGGCCAAGTGGCACCTCGCTTTGACGGTATCTATAGGCTATACCTATAGGCTATTGTGAACCTAATTTATTCGAGAAAAGAAATTGTTCCGATTTCAAAAACTTTTATATGTCTTTGCGTTCTATCTGTCTGTGACGACCAACGTGCAGAACTCAAAAACTTCTTGTCCTATTTTAATGAAATTTGGTACCTAAGCTGGGTCTTGTCAGATTTTAAGTCAAAACATGGCTTGTGTGGTATCAAACGAAAGGCAATTGAGACTGCTGTTGAATAAAATACATTTAGTTAAAAAAAGGGTGGGGGTAGATTTCAAAAGCTAGAATTTAAGTGAAAATATGGCTTGTGTGGTATTAGACGAAAGGTAAATAAGTCTGCAGTTGAATAAGACACATTTTAGTTTAATGAAAAAAAAAAAGGTGGGGGTAGATTGCAAAAACTCAGATTTTAAGTCAAAACATGGCTTATGTGGTATCAAACGAAAGGTAATTGAGACTGCTGTTAAACAAAATACATCTTAGTTAAAAGAGGGTGGGGGTAGGTTTCAAAAACTTAGATTTGAAGCCAAAACAAGGCTTGTGTGGTATCAAATGAATGGTAATTGAGTCTGCAGTTTAATAAAATATATAATATTTGCATAGCTTTAAGTTAAAATTTATTATTTTTAGTTACTTCACATTCCGCCAACAGGGCATTTTTTTTTGTTGATTTGGTGTAAAACTAACTAAAGTGATTCGATTTTATGGCAAAAAAATATTACTCATTTTACGACAAAACTCGTCGATGACTCTTAATTATAAAAAGCGTTTAAATATTTTTTAGTTTAGTTTAGGTATTTTTACAATGATTTTGTCTAAAATGGATTAAAGTGATTTGGTGTCAATTATTCACTTTTAAGCCAAACTTATGATGATTATTAATATTAGTTGTAATGAGTACCTATTTTAATTGACTGACTAAAATGCTAAGAAATAAAATAATCTTTACCTGAATCACGTTCCATAAATTCTGATGCCTGTGATACCATTTTGTCCACAAAAGTTTTATAAATAGTTGATAAGTTTGAACCCATACAGATAACTTCGTTCGCTGTATTAAATGATTTAACTGCAATAACCTCCTTCGTGGGATGAATAAATTGTGCAAATAATTCCATATTTACTTTAATAGCACAATGGTTATTAACACATCGCTGTATTAGAGGTAGCACCTTGGACTTGATCTGAGTAAAATATGTTTTGTAATCACTCCCTGAATTTGCACAACTCACTCTATAGCTGGCACTCCTTGATTGAAAAGCACTTCTTATCAATTGGATGCCGTCACAAAACTTCACACATGCATTATTTTTGTGTTGCAATGTTTTGCAATGGCTATTCATTTTATTTTCTGGTACCTGCACATTGCATTCTGCACATTGTAGTGTGTAACTTTCTTGTTGATTATTTGCATTATTGACGGTAGCAATACATAATTTCTTAGAGGCTGGCTCTTCATTTGCAATATCTTTCACTTTGCATATTGTTTTAATATGTCTTAGCATATTATCTCTTCTACTAAATGTTTTGGAGCACTGAGGACACGAAAACATTTTGAATCTTATGCACAAACTTTACTGTCACAAACAAAGAACTTTATGTTTTTTGAAAAACTTTACCTAATGTTTTAGCGCACGGTTAATTGGAGAATAAAACCAAAATCGTAAGGCAGCAGGCCGACACTAAAGAAGATCCTACTTGTAGCATGGCTTTATATAACACCCCCCACTCTTTCACAATATATCGATGGTCTAACTGCAATTATCTGCATTGTATCTGAAAAAATGCAACTTTACAGGGGAAGCAAAAAACAGTTTAGGTAACACATATAGGGTTATTAGGTGTAAAAGAATATATTTGCTATATTTGTGATTTCCCACGCATATATGTCTCATATCATTATACATATCATTTGAACCAGCTCATTTTGCCTAAATCACAAATAATCTAAAATTTATCAAAATGTTAGATACGGGGGTATTGTAGTTAGGCCAACGATATGTGATGTGGACTTAAACTTGTCTTGACTTGTTGGGTAATAAATTTAGACTCAATGCCATTTATTGTCGAAGTCAATAATACCTTTTGCAGCAGCATAAAAATGAATAATGAATGAACACCTAGTGTAATTAGTACCAAGAGAATGTGATATTTACTTCAACTTGTCTTGACTTGTTTGGGTAATATATTTAGGCTCATGGCCATTCATTGTCGAAGTCAATAATACCTTTTGCAGCTGCATACAAAGCATAATGAATGAACGCCTGGTGTAATTAGTAACAAGAGAATGCAATCTTTACTTAGACTTGTCCTGACTTGTTGGGTAAAAAATATTATACCTCTCAGACTATAAGCCTCTGCATACAAAAATATAACACCCTTTGTTGTGAAATATATCAACTTTGATTCATTAATGTGCAATGAATGGTCGGCTTTGAAGTATTGATTTTAGCTCAAGGCAATTCTCAGGGTCAAACAAAAGACCACCCGCGTTGTTCGCCTCCACATACATAAGACAAAGACCCACTCACACCTGCACACAAAAGACAAAGACACACACACACACACACACACACCTTTTGCGGCTGCATACAAAGCATAATGAATGAACACCTGGTGTAATTAGTCACAAGAGAATACGATCTTTACTTAGACTTGTCTTGACTTGTTGGGTAATAAATTTGGGCTTAAGGCTATTCATCATCGACGACAATAAAACACCCTATGTTGTTTGCCTCCACATACAAAAGAGAAAAATCCACTCACACCTGCACACAAAAGACAAAGACACACATAAATTTACATTGTCATATCAAGTCAACCCACAGTGCTCGCCTCTGTACACAAAAGATAATGGCCTTCGCAACTATACGATATCATATCAAAGCCAAAAAGACCGCGCACGCTAATCGAAAAAGACAAAGACCCACTCGCACCTGCATATAAAAAACAAAAGCTCACATAACTGCAAATTGTAATATCAAAGTCAAAAAAGCACTCAGACTATTGGCCTATGCTCTAAAAAAACCCGTCCAAACTCCTCCTCATACAAAATTACCTTCATACTATTGACCGATGCCCAAAAAACTAGTCGCGCTATTCGGCTATTGTCAAAAAAACAAAAGCTCCCATAACCATAGAAATTGTAATATCAAAGTCAAAAAGAGACACGTACTCTCCGTCTATGCTCTAAAAAGGACTCGCACTATTAAGCTATTGTCAAAAAAACAAAAGCTGCCATAACTGCAAATTGTAATATCAAGGTCAAAAAAACTCTCGCACTATAAAGCTATGCTCTAAAAAGGACTCGCACAATAAAGCTATTATTAAAAAGACAATGACCCATTGTTAAAAAGACACCTGCATACAAAAGAACAATAGGAATTCTCGGAAATGACGTCATTCACTCCTCAATTTGGTCCAGAACGTATATATATCTACTACTAACTATACAGTAAAATAATATTTTTGCACGTTATACTCTATGTATAAAACAATATTTAGAAATTGGACGTTTTCGTCCCGCCGCGCCGTGGACCAGAGATTCGTGCATTCATTTTTCTTATGCTAAAATCAGTCAAGTAGGCTATGATTCTTATAAAAACAACATAATTATTTCTGTTAACTATCACGTTGACACACGCTGGGTTGACAAATGTTGATTAATTTAATTGTTATTATGCGGTGTATTTTGGTCCATTTATCAAGTTGGATTTGTGATATTTTTTAATAGATATAATGTTCTAGGAGGTAACGGACTCGAAATAGAAAAATATAGTTACATTTCACTGTGTGTCACAATCTAATGTTTTTGTTCGAGGTCCTTCCAGCTGCTTATATAGTAAAACTAACTTGTTTTGTTTTTTTATAAATGTACGATAATTTTGATATATTTAGCGAGTTGAATATTTTTCAATGTTCAATCTGCTCATGCTCAACATAAAATGAAGAAATTTAAACACTTGCCCCTTCTGCAAGAAAATGCTATTTTTGTGGAAGAAACAAACACTCCAGAGGCAAGTGTCCAGCAGAAGATGTCATTTGTCATGGATGTGGCAGAACAGGACATTTTATACAAGTATGTAGGTCAAAGCTTTAAAAACAATCTAAAGTTTCAAACAAAACCTCAGCTGCTTTATTTGGAATAATTTCTGCAACATCTTTGGTAGATACTGAAAGTTCATTTCAATTCAATTCAATTCAGTAAGCTTTATTGTCTAAAAAATCTTAATTTCTATTGACAAAGCAATTTTTATTTATACATACCATCAAGGTAGAATAAAGGGGCGCCGCTCCAAGCATTTGTATAATGCGACAGAAAGTGGGACCCCTAGGCGTGGCTTAGAGTCGTACCAATATGTCTGCTTAACAGGGCTGCACTCAATACATTTGTTTATATTTCTTTTTAATACAAGATGACAGCTTCTTCTCTGCAAGGGATATCGAGAAGGGTAGTACTTGATGTTTATTGATTTAGGGATGAAAATTATGAATTTATGATAAGATACATTTTTTACTTTTAATAAAAAATTATGTTTATAAAAATACCATTAATATTAACTCACTAATAGTCACTTTCCTAATCAAAATATGCCGTATAAAATTTTATTTTGCCGAGGTAATATTTGGTTTTGAAAAGTAACAGCGACTTCTATCATTGTAAATCATTATAAAATCGATAGTCCGGGGCCATAGCGTTTTTTGTGGGCTTTTTGATGAAGATTTTACAAACCGTGTTTGAGTTGATTACTAATGATCCCACCAACACTGCCTGACCTGTTAAGAGACCCAAAATTATCTTAATTAAAAAGTAAGGTTAGGTGTCAATTTTTTTTTAATTCTGAACGATTTGGCACGTACATCAAAATTCAGGTATTTATTTTTTGGCTGTCAAAAATATTTATATATGGGTAAAATGTGTTTTTAAATTATGCCTTATATCTTGTAAACTATTGCACCTGCAGAACTATGATTTAATAAATTAGTAGCTCATACAATTACCCACAGGTCGGCTATGTATAAAAAATTTCAAAGCTGTTTCGAGGCCACGAAAATTTTTTGTAATTTACAATCAAAAAAGCTTAATTGACTTATACTCTGCGCTGTCAGCGAATTTGCACCAAACGGTTGCGATTGACTGCTTCCTAATTTACATTGCCCCCTGTTCCTAGGGGCCGTAAGGGGCTAATATCTTATTTTGACCCACCGCACATAGTATGTAATCCTCTAATTTAGTGAGACCTAGTTGTGCAGGTGCAGTAGTGTAAAAAATAAATGGGATAGTCTAAAAATATATTGTACCCCTGACATCCCTTAGGGGCCATTAAGATAATTTTTTATCACAGGTAATGGATCAATACCCGAAGTCCGATATAAATTGCCACAAATAATAGTTTTTTTTTTTAATTTAATTTGATAAAATTGCTTGAACTTTAAAATGTATCGCCGCCTCTAAATATGAAAATGTTTATATTTTGTGATATGTGCCGGACCCAATAAAATATCTTGAATGAGTGATTTTCTAACTTTTCGGTGGGTTCAACATAAGATATTGACTCCTTAGAGCCCCTAGGATCCGGGGGAAAGTATAAAGTATACAAAATTACCGTTAGGTGCAAAACTGACATAGGGCAGAGTATAAGTCAACTAACCTTTTTATAATTTAAATAAAAAAAAAATTGCCTCTACCTAGGGGCCTCGATTTTTCTTATATGGCAAACCTGTGGGTAATTGTATGACCTACCAATTTGATAAGACATAGTTGTGAAGGTGCAATAGTTTAGAAGATATAAGGCATAATCTTAAAACACATTTTGCCCCCTTGCGCGCCCTAGGGGCAAAATATATAATTTTTTTTGACAGTCAAAAAGCTAGTGCGTGAAGGCCAATATGTGCCTGCCAAATTGCATTACTATAGCTTAAACCGCTTAGAAATTAAAAAATATTTTGACACTCTAACCTTGCTTTTTGACTAAGACAATTTTGGGTCTGTCAACTGGTCAGTTGGTGGAATTATTCGCATTCGATTAAAACTGGTGTTGTAAAATCTTCATCAAAACAACAAAATTTTGACGCTAGGGCCCGGACTACGATGCGGTTATTAAAAAGCAGTGTGCAGCACAGTGGAAATAATTTGTTCTTGATTGTATGACATCAAACTGTCCTAGGCCTGTAAAAGTGCTATTTTTGATAGTTGTTAAATAAACTCTTATTATGCAGATAATATCGTTGTTTGATGGAGAGTACTCTCCATCAAACAACGATAATATAAAATTTTTGACAGAAATTAATATGAGAGGGTTATTAAGAAAACTGAATGTATAAAGTCACTGGGATGTTCTGTCAACACTTTCTTCACAAAAATGCTTGGAACAAAGCACACTATATTTTGTAGGCTGCCAGCTTCCCCTGCTTACGAACTTCAACCATGCACGACGAGATACATCTTTAGGAAATCTGAAAAAGTCAAATAAATAACATTCATTTATATATTCTTTTTTCTAGAGATATCGAAATTCGGAATGCAAATACAAAAGTTTTATGTTTTTGTTTGAGTTATAAAGTATTTTAATCGCGATTTTTTTACTTGCAAAAGTGGCGTTTTTGAGCGCTTAGACACGCGACTAGGGGCTTGGTTGGGTATCTTTAGAGCAGTGGTTCCCAAATCAGGGGGCGCCGACCAATATTGAGGGGGGGGAAGGCGCGGGAGTCCCAATGTAATTTATTAGTTTTAATAAAATTTGTTTTATTGTAGTAAAAATACAGTTTGTTTCTATATTCGTGGACAGGACGGCGCAACCAATTCGTTAATTCAAAAAGGGGGGGCCAGCGCCAAAGAAAAAAGTTTGGCTATAGAGTAGGGTAGAATGTGTACCGGTTGTAAGCTTTAGTTAAGCTAGAGAACTATTTTTCACAATTTTTGTTCCATAAAAAACACAAGTACGGTTCTGTTTATTGTTTATACTCACCTATGAAATGTTATTCCTTGTGATATCTTCTGATCTACACTGCTTCTGCTACCATAACTACGTAAAGCACAAAACACAATGTTCGTTTTCAAAAAAACTAGCAAAAATGCCACTCGAATCTTTAAGAAAACACAATTTAAATGAAAATAAAGCTCGATCGATCCGATCGATCGCGATGACAGAAGTGTCTAAACAATATGGCCGAAGGGGGTACATGTAAGTTACGTCATGTCAGCTCCTCTTTATTCTACCTCGATGATACATACACTAGATAGTCGTTAATTTCAATGGAATATTATTATTTTAAACACATTATTATTGGCGCTGTTTCACATGTTTTCCTTTTTTTGCGATATTGAGAGCCAACTGGAGTTCTTAAACACGTTTATCACCAAAAACATAACAATCTTCATTTAAACTAAAAATATTCAAAATGTTAAAGTTTATAATTTAGTTGGAAAATATAAATATTTTGTATGCTAAATAAAATTTAGTACTACTATCACTTCTAACTACACAATTATAAATAATGTTACAAATTTAAGTATTTACATTTTATAGTTAGAATTTATTTAGGTTTAGTGTAGTATTAGGTTGACGTATTTTATGGTTGTATTCTTAATCTAGGTTTTAGTTGCGTTATCTGTGACAAACTGGTATGCGAAAGTCTAGAAAAGGGCTGGAATGAGTCCAAATCGAACAAGGATGGAAGGGTTCTCGAATAGTAGGCAGCCCTCATATATAAGGCCGGACGTCGTGCATCAGGCGGTCAGTCACAGATAACGTACTGTAGTGGTCGTGAGATATTAACACGAAGTTAATAGACCGATTATAGTAGTGAATTATTAGCAAGTTATTAGTAAGTTTAAGTGCGTGTTTTTGTACATAATTTGTCGAAATAAATTGACGTATCGTTTTCAACAATTGCGAGTTTTAATTTGTCGTTGTGAACCCATAGCAATTGGTGTCAGAAGTGAGATTAAAAGAAATAAATAGTGCAACGACTATCCTTACACAGTACCACCGGCTAGGACAATTGAAAAGAAGAACAGTAAGTGATTTTGCAAGAATATTCGAAGAAGTTCGATATTGTTTTATTCAAAAACTAAAAAAGATATTTAAGAACCGACTTCGACATTAACTTTACAGTCCAAAAATTGATAATTAGAGAGATTTTCTAGAATATTCTATAACATTCTACGACGTTCTATTCAAAAACTAGAAGAGATATACAAATACCGACTTCGACATTAGATTAGTAATTTTAAAAGTAAGAATCAGAAAGAATTTCTAGAACATTCCATCACTTTCTACGACGCTCTATTCGAAAACCAGAAGAAATATCCAAAAAGAGACTTCGACATTAGCTTAGTAATTTCAAAAGTAAGAACTAAAAAGAATTTCTAAAAGATTCCATAACATTCTACGACGTTCTATTCAAAAACTAGAAGAGATATACAAATACCGACTTCGAGAGTAGCTTAGTTATTTTAAAAGTAAGAATTAGAAATTATTTCTAGAATATTCCATAACATTCTACGACGGTCTATTCGAGAACCAAAAGAGATAATCAAAAAGTGACTTCTACATTTGCCTAGTAGCAGAAAGAGTAGCATTTACCAGTATATTCCAGAACATTCCATTAGGTTCTATTTAAGAATTGGAAGAGATATTGAAAAACCGACTTCGATATTCGCTTTATAGCCCTAAAATAGACGTTTTAAGTGATTTATCAGGAAGTTGATGCTTACTAGACAAGGATCGGCAAAGATGGAAGATCTAACTAAAATGATGCAGGCTCTAGCAGCTCAAATGGCTCAAAACCAGAACGATATAAGACAGACCATTGAGCAAAATCAGGACAATATGAGACAGACCATTGAACAAAACCAGGGCGATATGAAACAGACATTTCAGCAAAGATTAGATGGCATTCAAGAAAACTTCGATCAAATAAAGAGCAACTCTGAACAGCTGAGAGAGGAGTTCAAGACAGCAACCGAAGACCTTAAGGAAGACATAACTCATAGAATGCAGAATGTAGAAGAAAAAGTGGAGACCAAACTACAGAATGTTAGAGAAGAAGTTTTTCAAACCATGGAAGAAAAATTCCAGGACGTGTCAAAACAGCTTATACAGCTCCAAAAAGAACACAACAAAATGAAAGCTCAGGGATGTGTTGTGAATTCCAACCAAAACATTAAGCCTCCAAATTTTGATGGTACGTCTTCCTGGTCTACCTACAAACAACAATTTGAAGCTGCCGCCGCTGCAAATAGTTGGAACGATGACGAAAAAGCGAGAGCTTTGTTAGTAGCTCTACGAGAATCTGCTCTTGGACTTTTACGGTCTATTCCAGCGGAACAAAAACAGGAGGCTGATGTACTTGGCTTACCCAGAAATGCCAGAAAATTACAGAGATCCCTTTACGGTAGATCGCTTTATTAACGGCTTGAGAGACACGGACTTAGCAAAGTTACTTCGTCGAGAACGCTTCCATAACAGCAGTGAAGTGTTGATTCGAGCCCTTGAAATTGAATCATCAAATAATATGTCCAGGCCAAAAGTAAGAGCTGTTTCAATTCAGGAGGGAGAAGAAATGAGCACTGGAGAGGAGGTAAACTTAAAAACGCTAAACCAACTGTTTCAGTCACTGATAGAGAAGATTGATTCTTTGAAAGAAAGCAGACGATCCCCTCCAAATGTAAAGTGTTTCAGATGCGGACGTACAGGGCATATTCAACGCGATTGTCGTGTCCAAATGAGGTCTCGTTCACCATCTACTGGGACAGAGTACCGAAGAAGAGATCAGGACAACTAAAACTAGTCAACGCAGAGGGGCGGGTGTTGGCTAATGGGAATTTAGCCCCCAAAATTTACTCTATCAAGAGCTTAAAACATACTGCTGACAGTCTTAACATCGACGGACTTATTAATGGAAGAAAAGTTAATATAACAGTAGACACTGGTGCTGCCATATCATTGCTTAAGTTCAAAATTGCAACGAGATATAAAATTCGACCAACAGAAAAGAAAATAACACTTAAGACTGTGACTGGAGAATCCGCCGACGTGTTGGGGCAGACAGACATAGACCTACAGCTGGGGAGGTTGAAGATTCGCCACTCGCTATTAGTTGCAGACATAGAAGACGAATTTATTTTGGGAATGGACCCGATAAATAAACATGGATTTGCGTTTGATAATAAACTTAATACCCTAAGATTTGGGAATGGAGAGTTCATTTTGTCAAATAGTCACATCAATAAAGAACCAATAAAGGTGGTGGCAGTATGCACAACAAGACTAGTCGGTAACAGTGAGACCATAATTTTTGGGAGGCTAGAAAGTAAAACATCAAGCTGCGTCGGACTCATAAGCCAACAAAACACACCCAACACCTACCTCGTTGCAAAATCACTAGTTAAAACCGATAAAGACATCCCGATTAGAGTCGCCAATATTTTCCCAAATAGTGTCAGAATTAATAAGGGGGAGGTGGTAGCATTATTTGAACCAGTACAGAAAGTAACAAGATGTGAAGAGCCAACTTCCGAGGATACAAGCAAGTTACCAATGGAGGTACTTCAGCAATTTGAGTCAACTTGGCAACATCTCACTCCAGAAGAATTTAGTAAAGCGAGAGAGTTTATAGAAGAGCAAAGTAATATCTTCGAAACTAGGAGTAGTTCGGGACGCACAAACCTTATTCAACATGCTATCAACACTGGCGATGCCCAACCGATAAGACAACCCCCAAGAAGACTACCAATGGCCAAGCAAGAAGAAGTTCACAATCTCATTAATAAAATGCTCAGCGACGGTGTTATTGAAGAGTCATCAAGTCCTTGGTCATCTCCTGTGGTGTTGGTCACTAAAAACGATGGAAGTACTAGATTTTGTGTCGACTACAGGAAACTTAACGATGTGACCAAGAAAGATAGTTACCCACTGCCAAGAATAGACGACACATTAACAACATTGGCAGGATCATATTGGTTTTCTACTCTTGACCTGAAAAGTGGGTATTGGCAAGTAGGAATCTTTGAAAGAGATAAAGAGAAGACTGCATTCTCTGCTGGAAGTGGACTTTATCAGTTTAACGTAATGCCATTTGGCCTGTGCAATGCCCCAGCTACATTTGAAAGACTAATGGAAGTCGTTCTACGAGGCCTTACTTGGAAAACCTGCCTAGTCTATTTGGATGATGTCATAGTAATGGGGAAATCATTTCAAGATCATCTAGATAATTTACGAGAAGTATTCTCAAGAATCAGGAACGCAAATCTTAAACTGAACTCAAAGAAATGTTTTCTGTTCCAAGAAAATGTTGAGTTCCTGGGTCACGTCGTTTCCCGAGAAGGCATCCATACCGACGAAAAGAAGTTACAAGCAATAAAAGAATGGCCTCAACCTCGTGACAAACATGAATTGAGAAGCTTTTTGGGTCTGTGTACATACAACAGACGATTTGTAGAAGGATTTGCCAAAATAGCGTCTCCATTACTTAGACTTACAGAAGATAAAGCTTCTTACAAATGGAATACCGAATGTGACCAAGCATTTAGAAGACTAAAAGCAGCATTATGTTCTAGTCCGATTCTTGCATATCCCATTCCAAAAGGAAAATTCATATTAGATACTGATGCGAGCAACGATGGCATAGGAGCAGTACTCTCCCAAGTACAAGATGAAGAAGAACGGGTCATCGAATTTTTCAGCAAGAAGCTATCCAAACCAGAGAGAAATTATTTTGTTACTAGAAAGGAGCTCCTAGCCATAGTTAAATCCGTAGATCACTTTCACAAATATCTCTACGGACAAGAGTTTCTGATTAGAACGGATCATGCTGCGTTACAGTGGCTCATGAAAATGAAACAACCTGAGGGGCAAGTCGCGAGATGGATAGAAAAGCTACAACAATACCATTATCAAATTAAGCACCGAGCGGGAAGGGTGCATAATAATGCAGATGCATTGTCCAGAAGACCTTGCTTTGAGGATTGTAAACATTGCAGGAAAATTGACCAGAAAGAAGGAATTACCTACGTGCGCCAGATAAAGTTAGAACCAGATGAAGAATGGATGTCGGCTTCGATTAGAACCACACAACTTAACGACAAAGATGTAGGACCTATCTTGCGATTGAAAGAAGAAAACAAGCCACGACCATCATGGCAAGATATCGCAAACCAAGGGGTGATATCCAAATCACTGTGGGCACAATGGGATTCACTGATAGTAGAGGAAAACATCCTTAAACGTGCCTGGGAAAGTGCCGATGGCCTTACTGTGGTTAATCAAGTAGTGGTTCCTAGGAGCATGGTAGACAATATAATGGCCGAATGCCATGGTGGAAAATCAGGCGCGCACCTAGGCATAAATAAAACCATGGACAAAATTCGAAACCGATTTTATTGGGTCAATTACTTTCAAGATGTGAAAAACTGGTGCCGCCGATGTTCGACTTGTGCAGCCAGCCAAGGTCCCAAAACAAGGTCCAGAGGTCAAATGAAACAATATAACGTAGATCTACCATTCGAACGCATTGCTATTGATGTGGCCGGACCATTTCCAGAAACTAAAAAAGGCAACAAATACATCCTTGTTGTCATGGATTACTTTAGCAAATGGCCAGAAGTTTTTGCTTTGCCTAACCAAGAGGCCACTACAGTTGCGGAAGTTCTGGTAAATGATGTTTTCAGCCGATTTGGCATTCCTTTGGAACTACATTCAGATCAAGGAAGAAATTTTGAATCGAAGCTCTTCCAGAATCTCTGTGACCTTTTAGGAATACATAAAACACGGACTACGGCTTTACATCCGCAGTCAGATGGCATGGTTGAAAGATTTAATAAAACAATAGAAGAACATCTGTGCAAAGTTGTGGAAGAGCACCAAACAGATTGGGACCAATATATTCCATTGTTTTTGATGGCCTATAGAACCGCCATTCACAATACGACAGGAGCTACTCCATCTAGTATCCTGTTTGGTAGAGAACTGCGTTTACCATGTGATATCATGTTTGGTTCACCTGAAGAAGAACACTTAGAGGTTAATGACTATGTCGAACGTTTAAGGCAAAAGCTGCACGATATCCATGAAGTGGTTAGAGAGCGAATAGAAATAGCCAGTGACCGCATGAAAGCGAGATATGACCTGAAAGCAAACTCTTCAGGGTTCAAAGAGAATGATCAAGTCTGGCTATACAATCCTCAACGCAAGAAAGGAAGATCACCTAAGTTGACACCACCATGGGAAGGGCCTTATAAAGTTGTTAAGAGAATTAATGATACGAATTAAGAATGCCCGAAGTCCAAGATGAAAGTTGTTCATCTAGACAGACTAAAACCTTACCTGGGAAATTTTATTTTTAGAATTTATTTAGGTTTAGTGTAGTATTAGGTTGACGTATTTTATGGTTGTATTCTTAATCTAGGTTTTAGTTGCGTTATCTGTGACAAACTGGTACGCGAAAGTCTAGAAAAGGGCTGGAATGAGTCCGAATCGAACAAGGATGGAAGGGTTCTCGAATAGTAGGCAGCCCTCATATATAAGGCCGGACGTCGTGCATCAGGCGGTCAGTCACAGATAACGTACTGTAGTGGTCGTGAGATATTAACACGAAGTTAATAGACCGATTATAGTAGTGAATTATTAGCAAGTTATTAGTAAGTTTAAGTGCGTGTTTTTGAACATAATTTGTCGAAATAAATTGACGTATCGTTTTCAACAATTGCGAGTTTTAATTTGTCGTTGTGAACCCATAACAATAATAATAATAATTCAGTTAGTCTTTAAAATTGCCCATATCAACCTCTGAACCAAATTAATATAATGCAATCCCAAAGCCGGTAAAAATATAAAATAACAGATAGATACATCTCAGAAATAATTGTAAAGACAAATTAAAATTTTTCCTACAAATTTAAATGTCACAATGTGGCTGCTTCATCTTCGAATTCTCCAGTTTGTGGATTCTGTATTGTACAGTTTTAAATATTAGAAAAATTCATGGATATTGTAAGAAAGTACAATCTAACACTAAATTACGAAAAGTGTAAATTTTCAATGAAAAGTATCAATATTCTGGGATATACAATAGAAGGAAAAACTATTAAACCATATGTTGATACACTACGATTGATCAAATTAAAGGCCCCTACAGATGTTGCTGCTCTTCAAAGAATACAAGGAATGTTCGCACATTTCCCAAAATTTATACATATATTTTCTGAAAAGATTCGTCCCATTATTGATGTTAAATAATCCACAATGAATAAAGAACAGATTCAAGCATTTGAGAGGTTAAAACAAAATAATGTAAATGCAGTTGTATCATTCCTTGACAAAAAGGCATAATTTACAGTCGAAACTGATGCTTCAGAGTTTGCTATTGATGCTGAATTGACGTAATCAGCTAAACCTGTAGCATTTTTCTTAAGAACCCTATCAAAAACAGAACAAAAACATTCTAGTTTAGAGAAAGAAGCTTACGCAATAGTGGAAGCTATAAGAAAATGGTCACACTATATAATGGGACGTCATTTTAGGTTAGTTACTGACGAAATATCTGTTGCTTTTATGTTTGACAGTAAAAGTGCATCAAAAATTAAAAACAAACGAGAAAATAATGCGATGGCAAATAGAGTTATCCTACTATTAATTTGATATTATATATAGACCAGGAAATCGAAACATTGTAGCAGACAAACTTTCGAAAATATCAGCTGAAATTCGACCATCCACTTCTGATAAAAATTTATACAAGCTACATAGCACAATGTTTCATCGTGGAATTACAAGATTGGATCACTGGATGAGATGCAAAAATTTACCATATTCACGGAATAAAAAAGTTGTATCAACCCGTCATTTTAAGAGGAGATGTGATGCTACCGGAAGAAGATAACAATGTTGAAATAACTAATAAAGCTAATCATTCTTTTAATTACAATTTAAAAAACAATATTATTCAAATAGTATCTACAGACAATACTACCAAACCAAATTCTATTGACAAGCATCTTAATCCTACCAAACCAATTTCTATTGACGACACTACCATTGAATCTTATCCTGAAAACATTCAATCCCTCCAGGTTTCGGAAAAGAGAAATCATAGATCTCCATCATATCTTCAAAATTGTTAGAAACTGAGTGAGGGCGAATGTTGTATATCGATCACTCCGTTTGTATTTATTTACCTGCTTGTTATGTTTATGTTATTATGTTAGTCATTGTCAGAAATGTTCATACTAGAATTTTTTAGTTTATAAACGCCTTAATTCCGACAGTTTCTTTCATTACACCTCGTAACCTTTATTTTTCTTCATCCTTGTTTATTAGCTAGTGCGCGAGAGTAAAATTAACCAGACTGCCGCAACTGTTACCGTTATAGTTATTTTTGACCTAGTTCATAATCATGAAACAAAATAGCAACAGAAATCGTTATTTAGAGGAATTTTACTAGTCCAAATGATATCTTTTTTGCGTTTTATTAATTTAAAGGTTATGTGCAAATAACAAATCGCGCTTGAGGTTGTGTTTGGATTTTAGTCTTAAGATCGATTTACATACTTTCCTCGCTAAGAAAATATTTGTCCAAAAATGACATTCTCGAATATTAAAGGTATGAGAATTTACTACCAAAAGGTTTATCCAGCCTTGCGCACATTTAATTTAAGCAAAAAGTCGTATAAAATTTGTCAATTTCGTACCTAAATATATAGGACGATTTTTACTCGGAATCCCATAACTAATAGGGTACTAAAGTGACGTAAAAATCCAAATTTGACAGTTGTATTAAAAATCAGTTTGTTTACTTAAGCTTTCTTCGTCTTTTCGGTCTATATATCGTATATATATATATACGTATATAAAGCAGGTAAAAATACCATATCGATTGCCGCCTGTTTCAGCGAAAAATCCGTTTTTCCCTTAGAACATTGGGGTTCAATGTTCTAAGGTTTTTCCCAACAAATGCATATTTAAACTTTTAGACCAAGACCCTAAAATTAAACCAAAACTTAGGCTTAAACATAAGCCTTAGTAAATATGGATAAATGGGTTTTTTTACTGGGCCGTATCATTTTTTTCACTACTAGTGTAAATAAAAAAAATAGAACTTTAAAATTTGATTTATTCTACTGCTCTTTTTTACTTTAAGCTACTTACTATGTACGGTACATGTAATAGTTATTTACCTAACAAGTACGGAAACTGATACATTACCGGTAGTTCACCGAACGACGCGGAGCGGATTTCCGTTAAGCCGTCAGGGCGGTAACGACAATTTCCGCAAGATACAAAATTTGAGTACCTTTTTTTTCAAAAAGTTGAATGTAATTTTTAAAAAATCAAATTAGAAGAAATTTAAATGTAAACAAATATTGAAGCTGTGTTATTGATGCGTTGCTGTTACAATTTTGGGTTCCAACTTAAATTTCAAAGCAAAGTTAATCTGTGAACCCAGAAATTTCGTATCGTAACTTCTTTTTGCTATAATGCATATCGAGTTGAGGATTTTTAGTTATTTTTCCAAAAATTGTAAAAATTCGAACCATGCATGCAAACAATATTTATATTATGGCTTACTGTATCGGTTTGTTTCTTCGATAAATTTTTGATGAAACCAAGGCACATGGTATTCTGGATATTCCAGACAAACTGCTCTGTTTAGCTGCATTAAGGCTGTCCTAACCCTATGGGGGTATGTATCCTAAAAAGGACTACAAAATACAAAAGTTGCATAAATGCAAAATTTAATTCCTAAGTTAAATAAAACGCCTTTGTATGTTCTTTTCCAGCACTAAGATATAATTAAGGAAAACTTAAAACATAAACAGCCGCACCTTTAAAGGGCTTTTTGCTTGTGTTTTGAACTTGTCAAATACTCTCATTCAAATAAGAAAAAAAGAAATAGATGCTGGATGAATTTTCGTATACTAATTCACAATTAGGCCAGCGACAAGAAGACCCCAGCTTGCAAAAGGTGGTCTAGATTTTCAATTTGTTGTTCACGAAAATTATTTTTTTAAAGTTTTATGCAAAAGTTGAAGACAATGAAATTTCCTATAAAATTTCTTCCGTCAAAGGAATGGTTTTTGAATTTTGAGACTAATTATTTCGTCGCCATTTTGGATTTTTACCAATTTTATTTTAGTGGCCTTTAATTCATAGCCTATAAAACGAGATATCATTGAGTGTTCTGTGTAGTACCCCTGCTGAGATACGAGCCTTGATGTGATACCAGTACACCCTTTTCCTATGTAATTTTATAGAATATATGCAAAATAAACCGTCAAAAGGTGGGCATTTTACAGAAAATGTGTAATTAACTTTATTTTAAAAATATAAATTATCTTTCAAACGATGTATCACATAAGTGGGCCAAGACCACGGCTACAACTTAATTGGTATCCCTAAATTAGTGTTATTTTTTAGGATGACAAAAAAAATAGGGTTTTTTCTGTTTTTATTTTAGGGAAAATGTAAAAATACCCTTTTTAGACAAAATAATATGTCGTTTTAAATGGTGTATCACAAAGTGGTCTTAAAATGGGACTTCAGAAGCGTCCGCATATTGAGGTAGTTTTTTTTAATTACTATTTTTTGTGTTTTATTCAATTTTCTTAAAAACTAGGCTTTTCAAAAAATCTCGTTTTACTCAATATTGTTGAAAATAAAATTTAGATAAGGATGTATTAAGGAATAAGTATACGAAAATTCAGCCAGCAGCTATTTTGTTAGACGTTTAAGGTTTTTTTGACCTAATATGACTGGGCTATTAAAACAAGCTACAACTCACCCGTGAATAACAATTCATTAACTCGACATCGAGTTTCTCCAAAAACTCAACATTGAAAATTTGTTTTACTAACGATTTCGATACCCTTCCGAAAAAGCAAAGCGAAAGGACGCTTTGAACAAAAGCAAGTGCACTGAGCCGTTCTTGATCCCTAAAAAAAAATTTACAACTAGAATTAAATTAACTGAAAAGTCTTTATTGTAACAAAAATTTACAAATGGCGAAGTTTTGCTTTAGGCCACTCTAGTAGCACTCGAGACATTTTGACAGTTAAACACATCCGTCAAACGTAACCAGGGTCTGTAGGGCTACTCTAACTACCTTTAAATTATAAAATAAATTTTATATACTATGGGTGTTTTCTAATTGAATGTCAATATTTATGGGGGTGACTTTTTGGGCCCATTTTAAGAAAAAAACTTTATATGAACGTATGTCCTAAACGTCTTACCTTTTGAGATACAGGGTGGTAAAGTTTTCAAAAATAAATCATTTATTTTTAATATCTACAATACCACATCAGATATTTTAATGAAATTTGTCATACATTTGTACTATGAATCAAGAGGCATTTTTTAATGTATCACTTTTTTTTTATTTTCCATTAGTGGCGTTCGTACGTAATTGATGACACGCCACTGATTTTTCCTGAAATAAAAATTATTTTTGAAATCCTCAATCATTTCTAACCAAAGTTGATCACTTAATTTTTTTCAATCCGATGCACGGTTTTCGCTTAAAAAATAAAAACCGTTTCTCTGCATGATCATAACAATATCGTTAATATGACAATATCATCATAAGAGATGAAACCCGTGCGTCGGACTAAAAAAATTCAAGAGATCAAATTTGCTCATAATTGAATACAGATTTAAAAAGTACACTTCAGTTGGTATTGTAGATATTAATAATAAATTATTTATTTTTGAAAACTTTACCACCCTGTATCTCAAAAGGTAAGACGTTTAGGACATATGTTCATATGAAGTTTTTTTCTTAACATGGGCCCAAAAATCACGCCCATAAATATTGACATTCAATTAGGAAACACCCTGTATAGATAAGGTGCAAATAAATAGCTATAGCTAAATCACAACATTAAAATGAGGCTTTAAAAAAATATAGTATAAAAATGTGGATCGGATTAGTGCTTGGGTGGTCCTCTATTAACGGCTCTTAAATACAAACTTCTTATAACTCCTTATTTTGTAGTAACAGAATGGTTAGACTTAAAATTTAGGTACTGTCCCGTGTGAGTAGGTTTTCTATATACAGTGGTTTGAATGTTTCTGTCTAATCGTTTGACAAGAACATCCAAAAATGGTAAGGCCGAATCTTCTTCAATTTCCATGGAGCATTTGATTTTTGGTCGAATACCGTTCAGATGGTGTAGAAAATTCTCTAGTTCGTCATCATTTCCCGGCCATATAATAAAGGTGTCATCCATGTATCGTAGCCATAGTTTTGGTTTGACTCTTGCTGCGTTGATCGCATGGTCCTCGAACCACTCAATGTAGATGTTTGCTACCACTGGCGAAAGAGACGAACCCATTGGAAGTCCATGATTTTGCGCGTAAAACTTCTCTTTCACTTGAAAGAAAGAGTTACGGAGACAGAGCTCTTACTTTCAAGTGAAAGATAAGTTTTACGCGCAAAATGATGGACTTCCAATGGGTTCGTCTCTTTCGTCAGTGGTAGCAAACATCTACATGGAGTGGTTCGAGGACCATAAACAAGTTTTCAGTCAATCAAGCACGGACATACCAAACATATGCAAACCACTCCTTAAGGAAAACAGGCGTCTTAGGATTAAAAAAGGGGGCGGTCCGTCACCTGACTGCACACCAAGTAGTATAAGTAGTAGCCTAGAGACTAGATTGTTTAGTTTACACTTGAAAACGGTTAGAGATACTTACTAACCGAAACGTCGTGTTTAAAATAAATAAAGACAATGGAAGTCCGAAATATTATTTCTACTCAATCATTATCTACGAGTTTCAAACAAAGAGTTGAAACTAATCTATGAGCAAACACGTTCAATCTGCAAATCAATACCTTATAATTTCTAAGTAAACCCAGCTGATTTTTTTAAATTCGTTTACTGAGCTTTTTTAAGTCATAAATGAATCTGCAGCATATTTTTTGGAATTTCTACAGCCTGCTCTAGTCACAGAATCAAGACATGGAAAAACTATTAAGACAGTTCAAAACTGGCAGCACAAGTCATTCACTTCAAAGTTAATGGATTTGTTGTTGTAGAAAGGCCTTAACGTATAATACGTTTTTTTTTAGTTTCAGGGATATGGGGTTTGAATTTCAATTTGTAATCAAAAGTAATTCCAAAGTTTTTTGCTTTTTCTACAATTTCTAACTGTGTGGGGCTAACAAAAATGCGTATAGAAAAGTAGCAGCAAAACCCGCACTGCTAGTATTTGAGGAGGTAATTTTTTGTTAAAAAACTGATAAAAGCTATGACAAAAGTAGGAAAAGAGAGGGAGTAGGAGAGAAAATTGTATATGAGATGAAATAAAGAAACTGATGAAAAAAAGGCGAAATCTGGAGAAAGAAGGAAAAAGAACATCGATAGAATAAACAGAAATAAATAAAACTATAAGAAAAATGATAAAAGAAAGGGCCAATAAATAAAAGTTGAGTTATAGAAAATAACATAAATATGAAAAGTCTCAGGCCGACTCTTGGTAAATATGAAATAATTAAAATAAATGATATAAACTGCATGGAAACTAACGTTAAAGATATATTATAAATATCACATAACTATTCTATACCGAATTATACCAAACAAAAAAGAAACCATCGCGAGAAACCATGAAAAAACTCCAAACAAAAATAAAGAACATAAACTCAGAACTACAAGCTGAAATAAGCAAAGCGGAAGTAAAGAGAGCATTAAAGAAAATTAAAAATAACAAATCACGTGGAAAAGACGGAGTAACGGTAGAAATGCTCAAGTTCGGTAATAAAGCTGTAGTTATACCCTTTATATTCTCCTGAATAAAATACTAAAAGAAAAATTAATCCCGAACAGCTGGAAAGAATTCAAAACCATTATTCTACATAAGAAAGTCAATAGAGCAGACCTAAAAATACTCTGCCAATCTATGGGCACCTAAGCTCACACTAGGTACTATAGTTATAGTGTGAGCTAATATAATCAAAAACTGAAATATATTTTATTCAACTCCAGACTCAATTACCTTTCGTTTGATACCACACAAGCCATGTTTTGACTTAAACTCAAATTTTTTTAATCTACCCCCCACCCTTTAAAAAAAAACTAAAATGTATTTTGTTTAACTCCAGAGTCAATTACCTTTCGTTTAATATCACACACGCCATATTTTCACTTAAACTCTAATTTTTGACATCTACCCCCACCCTTTTTTTAAAAATAAACTAAAATTATTTTTTTTTTAACTCCAGACTTAATTACCTTTCGTTTGATATCACACACGCCATATTTTCACATAAACTCTAATTTTTGGAATCTACCCCCACCCTTTTATTTGACTTGCGTTCGGTGGATTTTGTTCATTTTTAAATGGGACCATCACGGCCCAAGACCCAACTTAGGTACCAAATTTCATTAAAATCGGACAAGCGGTTTTTGGGTTATGCGGGTTGGTCGTTACAGACAGACATACAGACAGACAGACAGACAGACAGACAGCAAAACAAAAAAGTTTCAAAATCATCTGAAACGCAAAGATATATATTAAATAATTTTGAAATCGGAGCAACTTTTTTTTTTCGAAAAAATTAGGATCACCATAGCTCACACTACTTATAGTAGTAGTGTGAGCTAATATCGACCTATCGTAACACTCCTCAATGTAATTGATAAGCTCTTCATAAAAATATACTAACAAAAAAATTTGGCGGATACCAATAAAAAGAACAAACAGGCTTCAGAAAAGGTTTCAGTCAGTTGACCACCTATTAACTATATCCATGGTCAGTTTTTTTTAAATAAATAAATCCTAATAGAACGAGCAAACGAATACAACATTTCACTATATATTGCGTTTATAGACTTTGAAAAAGCTTTCGATAGCATTGATCACTGGACAGTAAATGGGTCTTTAATTAATAGCCGAATAGATCACAGATACACAGACTTAATAGCCAATATATATATATAGCGGAGCACATCAATCAAAATCCACGAAGGAACCAAGCCAATCTAAATAAGAAGAGGTATGAGACAGGGTGACACAATATCCCCTAAACTATTTAACCAGGCTAGGGAAGATGTTTTCAAAAACTTAGATTGGAAAAAACTAGGCATCCAAGTAAGCGGACAATACTTAAACCACCTAAGATATGCTGATAATATCACTTTAATAACAGATAAGAAGTTCAAAATGCTGGAAGAAGTGGATATAGCAGCTAAAAAATAAAAAATATCCTTAGTATCTCAAAACGAAAGTGTATAACCAATGTATCCTTCCTGTACTCACATATGGATCCCAGACCTGGACACTTACAAAATTAAACATGGATAAGGTAACAAAAGCCCAAAGATCAATTGAAAGACAAATGTTACATGTAAAGCTGACAGAAAGAAAAAGGAATGAATGGATAAGAAATAAAACAAAAGTAATGGATGTCAGAGTAGAAGTAGCAAAATTAAAATGGAAATTTGCCGGTCTTATTAGACAAAAAGACGATCGATGAAACAAATGTATTGTAAACTGGAGACCTTCGAAAAATAAAAGAAGTAGGGAAAGACGCCCAATGAGGTGGGCGGACGATTTGTAAGTAACAGATAGACAGAGAGAGTGGAAGATATTGGGTGCAAAGATGGATCGAAGAAAAGATAGAGATTTTTTCGGTGCATTTTAAGAAAAAACTTCGTATTAACAGATGTCCTAAACGTCTTAACTTTTGAACATATCTGTCATGCTGTTCTAGACATTGTTGTGAAATTCAGTACACACTTTGTATTCATCAAGGAGCATTTTCTGATTTATAATATATTTTTAGGTGATCGTATCAAAAATGAGAAAAAAAGATGCTTATGATTTCGGAGATTTTTATATATCTTTGCGTTTCAGATGATTTTGAAACTTTTTTGTCGCGCCGTCTGTATGTCTGTCTGTCCGTAACGACCAACGCTCATAACTCAAAAACCACTTGTCTGATTTTAATGAAATTTGGTACCTAGGTTGGGTTTGGGCTCTAGATGGTCCCATTTAAAAATAAATAAAATCCACTGGACTGGACGAAAAAAAAAGGGTGGGGGTAGATTTAAAAAATGAGAGTTATGGTAAAAATAAGGGGGTTGATTTCGAAAATGATAGTTTTGCTAAAAATATTGGCATTATAATTTTTTTGTTCAGTGATGTTGTGACCTTAGGTGCCCATAAATTGACATGTTATTTTTTTAAAACTCGACAAAATTTTAGATAAACATTGTTTTTTTTGTTTTTATTCACGGGTACTAAACTTTACGTTTGTAAAATTTTAGATCTTAGTGAAGAAATCGTGCATCATATCTCAGAAAATATTTATCCCAGCAATATCTAAAATAGAATGCAATGAAAAATTTTTAAAATTCATAAAATACAGGGTGTTATGGGAAGGGGTGTAATATAAAAATTCTTCGATATAAGTGTGAAAAGTAATAATCCCATAGGGGGTTTTATAAAAAAAAACATCTTCTTTATTATGCAACGAAAGAGACATATATTTAAAAAAGAACTGCGTAAGCACAGAAAGGCCACTCAACTCAAAAGAGACAGGAATCTTCAAAAAGCCCTACAGGAAAAGAATTTAGAAACTTCTGGAAGATAATAAATGAGGAGAAACGAGGCTCTGTATTCTCAAACAACATTAATAGCAATCAAGGTGAGATCGCCATCACAAAATTCTGGAAAGACTTTTACCACAAAAACCATGAAGAATTTAACTTAAAATTAAATGGACAGCACGATGTTACAGAGATTTATACAAGGTCACCAATAATAATCACTATCACCGATGTACAAAATGCAATTAAAAAACTTAAGAAAAACCGATCTCCAGGAATAGATTAAATTACAGCTGAGCACGTAATACACGCTCACCCTGGATTACTTCTCATATTATCTTTTGTATTTACCCAAATGATTCGCCATACCTTAATACCGCAAACCTTTGCTAAAGTATGCATTATACCTAAAATAAAAAATAGATCAGGAAATTTAAGCAGTGCATCAAATTACAGGCCTATAGCACTTTCACCAACATTCTCTAAAATTCTTGAAATTATTCTTATGGAAAAGATCGGGCCTAGCTTAGAAACTCAACCCAACCAATTTGGCTTCTGCAATAATAGTGACACTATTAGTGCCATATATTTTTTGAAAGAACTTGTAGATGTAAAAAACCAACGTGATACGCCTGTATATTGCTGCTTAATGGATCTAAGCAAAGCTTTCGATCGCGTTCAATGGCCATTACTGGACGATATCATGTACAACTGAGGATGTTCACAAGATATTGTTCGTTTTTTACGTAAATGGAACAAAACAAGTACGGTTTTAATAAGATGCGGAAATACAACCTCCGAAGCCTTTAATCTTCATTGCGGGGTTCGGCAGGGTGGAATACTATCTCCTAAACAATTCAGCCTATATGTGGATAAATTATCAGAAAGATTGGATACTATGAACATTGGATGCTACGCAGGATAGAAAAAAGTGAACTCTTGGGTATATGCTGACGACAAAATCCTGATAAGTCCATCAGCTAAGGGACTTCAAAACCTCATAAGTGTATGTGAACAATTTGCCGTGGAGTACGGTCTCAAATATAACGGGGAAAAAAACCCACATAATGATATTCAAGCCTCGCAAATACCGATCATTAAAAGTGCCTGTAATTACGATTAATAAAAATAAATAGCAGCGATAATGAAGATATTTTACGCGAGTACCAGTCCGAGTACGTGCGTGGAAATATGCTTGCTAGAACATTTGCAACAGCGTCTGTTGAGGTAAAAAATCAACTATTTGTGTCGTACCTTACATGCCTTTATACTAGTAAACTTTGGTGTAACTACTCGCAAAATACAATAAACAAGTTACGTATTATATACAATAATATATTTCGAAAGATTCATAAATTACCATGGGTGTGTAGTGCGAGCGAAATGTTTTCTAACGCTAGAATCCCTAATTTCCATTCACTTTTAAGGCACCGGATTGCCGCATTTCGAGAAAGATTAAGTAAAAGTAAGAATGACATAGTGAAAGCTGGAAATGGAAGAGATTAATAATACGAAAAAAACTTGGACCTCACTCACCTGTGCCAGTCCACCATCGACATGTGTACTCGTCAATGGTTTGTAAGAGAACGGGCCGTCGTTTAAAGAACCTATACCAATTTAATTCCCAACGGCGGCGGTTGGTAAAACGGTGAATTTGTGATTTAAACACTACCGCCCACTACTAATAAAGCTTGGTCCAAGCTATAAACGCGATATTTTAAGGAAAAAGTTATAAAATTGAATAAAACTCAAAGAATTCTTATTTTTTCCCAAATAATCGCACGTTAACTTTTAATAATGAAAGCTAAATGTATACCCCAAAGAGAAAAGCTTTCAAAACTAAACACAGGGTGTTTCGATTAAAATAAAAATCTTCCTATAAAATTTGACAACAATTGTTTTTACATTTTCGCCTGAACATTCCAAAACATAAAATGTATTTACACATTTTGATATCTCTTCGAATACCTTGACGCTTTAGGCAAAGAAGATATATCAACAAGAAGCGGCAAACCCTAAATAAAACAGTAATTCAGTCCTATTACACTGAGAGAAAAAGTTGTGCAATTTACTATTATTATTATTTAAAAATTGACGATTTTCTATGACCACAGTATAGCTATATACGAGTATAATACCCCCTTAATTAATAGTACATTACATTTTCTGTTTAAAACAATTACACCATCAAGCAGACTTGCACAATATTTTTCTCAGTGTAATACAACTGCATTAATGTCATTTGGTCCAAGTGTGACGTCACATTTTGTTTCCCATATAAACAATGCTTTGATTTTTTCGCTTCTTGTTGATATATCTTCTTTGCTTTAGGTGTAATGTAAAAATATACAGAAAACCTGGTACACCCTATATTTCAACCAAGGTCTATTGCTCGTATTATCAGAGTAAAAATGTTTAAATGCAAAAGCTGTAGGATTTATTCTAAGCCTCCAGGAAATATTATTTAATAAAATAAATTAGTATCGCAAAGTTATAAAAAAAATATAAATATGGTAAATCCCTTACGAAACACCCTATATATTAAACTCAGAACGAATAAATCTTTTTTTGCGAATCCAAAAATATAGGATAGTTAATAAATGGTCCAGCCGTTATTGAAATATTTGCATTTTAAAAATATAATTTTATTCATTAACAAAATATCACTTG
This sequence comes from Aspidapion aeneum, assembly GCA_963576565.1. Lineage (NCBI taxonomy): Eukaryota > Metazoa > Arthropoda > Insecta > Coleoptera > Brentidae > Aspidapion > Aspidapion aeneum. The sequence goes on from OY755039.1 coordinate 125,913,670, forward strand.
TCAACTGATGACAACGTCCTCAGTGCTTATTCAGGTTTTAAAAATGCAAATATTTCAAAAACAACTAGACAAAATGTCAACCTACTATATACTTTAGGATTCAGATTTTTTTTAATGATTTTAAGTGTCCCGTAAGATTTTTACCATGATGGCGTTTTTCTATGGCTTTACAACATTCATTTCTTTTATAAGATAACATTTAGTGGCGGTTTAGGATAAAAGAAGCTCAAGAACTAAAGAATTCCCTGGAGATACTGAATATTGACCTAATGATTTAATTTTGCTTTGTACTTTTTCCTGTATGTAATATTTTATTAGACTTTACCTTATGATAATATCCGTCACTGTATCGAAGAAAATGCCATTATTTACAGGATAATAGTTCAAAAAGTAACAAATAAATAGTATCTTCTCGGCATTAAATCCCAAAATGTTCCGTTTGTTATTGACAACATACTCTGTGCAGTTATTTATCACTTCCGGAACCAAAATGCCTGTAGTCAAAAACAAATAACATAAGTTTTCCATTGTTTTGGAAGACATAAAGGGCACGTTTTTATAAGAGTGTATCATTTCCTCAAACGTTTCAGTTTCAGTTGCGTTCCTATAGATGGCGCTTCTTAATAACTTTGACACGGTTTTAAAGTCATGTTGTTGTCTCTCGAAAATATTTTTAGTCGCTCCATTTATAATCTTCCTAATTTCTTTTAAATGTTTATCAGATATTCTTCTTCTGTAATCGTATTGTACCATGTTCAGAGTTTGAGAGATCTTAAGACAATCCCCTGCAGAGATTTGATTTTTTAATTCGTAAAATTTACTCATAAAACCGTTTAAAATTTCATCATTCCTAATGTTTGCTATTGCAAAATTAAATAACGGGAAAAATTTATCTGGATACAAACTAATGGTCTCATCCTTGAACTTTTGCTTTAAAAGTTTGAATATGTAAATTTCGAATTTGTAGTGTCGATAGTTGTCTATGTCTGTGTAAAATTGCATATAGTTATTAACCATGTCGACGATATTCTCAAGACTAGTGTCTTCTCTTTTCATGGTTTCCAATATCTTTTCCCAGTATTCTCCGCACATATCTATATCTGAAATTTTTAAGTACGAAAATATTTTTTTCAATAAAATCAACGTTTTTAAATCGTTACATTGCGACAAGAACTTTCCAACGTCTTTTCGGAACTCATTTCTGTGTGTAGGCGAACAGAAATATATAAGAGAAGAAAAAAATTTCAGTTTCGTGTCAATATCTGAGGAATCAGATTCTTCGAGCTCCTGTAAACGCTTTGCTGACGATCTTTGAATACTGTTTAGGACTTCGCCGGGTTCTTGATTTTTAAAAAATACCTAAAAAAATCTCCGGTAAGGCACTATATACTAATTTCCATTATTGGGTTGATTCTATAATAATTGATATATTAAACCAAAATTAGTGCCCAATTTGCCGTAAATTATTCGTAAATTAGTTGTGAAAACCAAAAATTTGCCGTGTCCGTTAAAAAGAAACTGGTGTTTTGCTAATTTTATATAAAGTTAGCGAAACACATAGAAATAATGGATTTATCTAAAAAAAATTAGTGCACAATTTGCCGTTAATTATCCGTAAATTAGTGGTGAAAACAAAATATTTGCCATGCCCGTTTAAAAAAAAACAATAAAATTGTAGTTCCCGTTTTAAAAATAAAATGGTGTTCTTCTTAATTTATACAGGGTGTTTCATAATATATGCGCAGGACTTCAGCATGTTTTTCAACATACAGGTTGATTTTTCTCGAAAACGGTCGACTTTTGTGCTTATGACGAAAGTACCTTTTTGTGTAGAAGAACCTTGGCGATTCAAATTGGCGTCTCAATACCGTTCTTTTTCCAGTAGCGTAGAAGTTGGGGAAAAAAACACCCACTACCCCTTCAAAACCTCCACCAATGATGACTTTTAAAAAAAACAATTTTTTTTTAATTTCAACACCTTGTATTTGTAAAAAAACAAAAAACACCCTGTATAAGGTTATTAAAAAAACTAAAAAATTCTAAAATTTCATCGCCCTGTAGCTTAGTAACAAAACGTTTCTGAAAAAATTGTCAAGACACAAAAAAGTCTTGAAATTAACTTTTTTTTAGATAAATTTATTATTTCTATAGGTGTTCTGATAACTACAAATAGTTAACAAAACACCATTTTCTTTTAAAACACGAACTTGGTAAATATTTGGTTTTTACAACTAATTTACGGAAAATAAACGTCTAATAATTGTGCACTAAAATTTTTGTCATACATTTATTATTTCTATGGGTACTCTGCTAGCTTTATATAAAGTTAGCCGAACACCATTTTTTTAAAAAACGAGCCTGACAAATTTTTTGTTTTTACAACTAATTTACGGATAATTAACGGCAAATTTTGCACTAAAATTTTATTGATAAATTTATTATTTCTAAAGGAGTTCTACTAACTATATAAAGTTAGCAAAACACCATAAAAAAAACGGACAAATTTTTTATTTTTATAATTAATTTACAGATAATTAATGGCAAATTATGGGCATATTAGTATAAGAGCCCAGTAAGATTTTGGGCTTGAATTGCAAACCGATACTCATATATTTTAATCGATTCGTCATAAGACCATGTCCCAAAAAAAATGGATATACCTGCGAAAATCCTGCATAAACAACCCGCCATCTTTGTTTAAAGATGGCGAAAAGGAGTTTGAATCAAATGTACGTAACTTTTTTATTATGACATCGATTTTACTCAAACAAATTGTGATTAGCTTCTACTATAATGGTCTCTCCAAATCACTATCAATACTTTGTTTTTTATTTGTGTCTATACTATTCTGTAAGTTCCTCAAATATACTGTTTTTTTTTAGGTTTTTTGATTTTTTAAAGAAAACTACTGGTTTTACAAAAAAAAACATAAGAAATAAAAAATATGCAGATTGTTAAGGTGTATTCATCGTGGGTCTAATATTTGGTGTAGATTAAGCGGTTCTCGAGTTACACTTAAAAAACCACTAAATTGGCCTATACCTACCCCCAGGTACAACATTTTCATATTTTCACCAAAGTCATGAAAGTTACTAAAAAACTATACAGATCGAAAAAAGATGTCAAGCTTAATAAGAGACGGCTATTAGTTTCAAACAGAAACTGATACTGAGGTAGATATGGCGGCTTAAACATGGCCGAAGCGTAATTTACAATGTTATTTTTGAGGGCAATTTTTTTATGTAAAACAAACCCCTACGGGATCAAAATGTACCCCCGCTAAAAGGCAATTTAATTATCTTCAAAAAAGGATAGCACACTTTTCGTCGTAAAGTTAATAGTTTTCCTGAAAAAAACAAAAAATATGCGGCATACATAATTCGATGTTTTTGTTCCATAGAAGTACGACAATGGCATGGGTCCATGAGGGGAAAAAACAATTTATGCACAGATAAGTGAATCCGCAGTTACATATTTAAACTCAGCGTCAAAAATCTTACAAAAAAACATACCTGATACTTTTCTGTTAAATTGACAGCTGGTCACGTGATTTTGGCAACTTCTTAACGGTTTGAGCTAGAGACTTGGTTCTTTTTTTGATTTGTAGACAAAAATGTCCGATCGAAATTAATCACCACTGGCATGTTTTTAAATTTGTAAAAATATATACAGGGTGTCCCAAAAATTCGGATCTACCCAAATATCTGCTGAACTATTGCAGATAACTGAACCATATTTGGTTAGTGATCGATGACATCGAGGGATTTATTTTATGCATACATTAACAAAAAAGTTTAAAAAATACATTAAGAAAAAAGTTATATTTATATTTTAGCTATTTATTCGATTTTTATTTTCTAAAAAAGACCTTGTATTTCCAAAACGGAGCAATGTCGGAATAAAGTAGGTGGCTTTTAATTGTACTGATCTTTCATAGACACAGACTGTATAAGTAATTTTATCCATATTTCCGTGCTTTTCCATGTTTTTCCCGAGTATGCTGTAATTGACCAGAGGCAAACAACCCAAACCTTAAACTACATGGCAATACCAACAATTATGTGTCAAAAATTCCCACGTATGGGGTATGGCGGGTATAGCTGTAGTTAAAAATTTGTAAAAAATGGTAAAAGAATAAGTTTGACAGTCGATAGATTTTGACAGGTTTTTTATCACAGGCAAGGGACAGTTGGCGTACGTGGTTTTTCAAAGACCTTTCAAACAAGATATCTCTCAATAGGGTTTTTGTTTAAAATAACAGACTTGTGAATTTTGACAAAAACTGAAAAAATTAGGTTTAACAGTCCACAGATTTTATCAGATTTGATTGTGTAGAAAATTAACGGCTATATCAAAATATGTATTTCATTTTCAAATACCTTTAAAAAGAGGTATCACTCAAAAAGGATTTATAATTAAAACTTTTAAGTTGATCGCCCCTATGTCGCCCCCTAATGCAGGGGCAGCACAACCGCCTCTTCATAAAATAGATCTCTTGATGTTAACGATTACTGCCAAATATGGTTCAGTTATCTTCAATAGTTCAGAAGATATTTGAGTGGACTCAGAGTTTTGGGACACCCTGTATATATATATCTTCTTTTCGCTCACTCTCCTGGCATCTCCTTCTTACTCTCTTGGCTAATTTTAGTGCCAGGAAGAGCAGAAATAATATGGACCTATTGCAATAAAGCAAGGCAATAATTGTGCCGGGCACTATTTTGACATTTTCGCATTAAAAGAACAACTGTCTTCTTTCAGAATTAGGCCTTTGTGTATTATAAAACCCAAAATTAATAGTGCCGCCACTATTAATGGAAAATAAACGACTGGATTTATAAATTCGACTTTGGTATGTCAATTTTAAAAGATCAACTGTCAGTTTTCAATGCGAATCTGTCAGAATAGTGGCCGGCACAATTAGTGCCTGGCACTATTGCAATAAGTCCCTAATACAAAAAACAAGGGATTTTAATCTTAGTAACCAGCTCAGGAAAGGAAAGACCTCGGGCAAGACTGCATTCCCGGCCGTTTTAACAAACAGTAAAAATATAGAGCCCTCAAAAAGTTGGCGGCAAATTCAGTTGAAAAGGGTACACTAGAAGATTGGATTTCCAATAAACCAAAACATATTATACTGCTTTTGTTTTTTGTTTCTCTCGTATCTTGATAGTTTTCTCACTATTTACTTATGATTAGAGGCAAAACCGTCTAATTAACTTCGCAAGAATTGTCACATCGACCCAGCAGTGTTCTGAGGAGTCCCATAAGGACGAAACAGTTAACTGTCACCCACGGAAAAAGATGAGAGATTGATTTTTAGGTGAAATAAAGCAAATATTTACCTGTAGAAAAGCAGGTACTAAAACTAAAAGAAAAGTTTAGGCCTATTAAATATAGTACATTTACCTACTTATTTCTTGGAGATTTATGTAAGAAATACAACTTTGGATAAATGTAAAAAAAGCAAAAACTAAAAATGGTCTTTAAGATTATATATTTATTTATTGCTCGGCATTACAAAAACCCCTGTAAATATTTTTAACTCCTATAGAGCATCTGTAGCATTTTAACCAAAATTGTATTTCTTACACAGTTTTCGAAATCGAACTTTATCTGGGACATCCTGTATATTATCTCGGTGTTAAAAATTCATGGATAACGAAGTTAGAAATAGTGCCAATTGAAATGGAGATGAAAGTGACAATCAGGGATAAAAAGTGGCAGATCGGGCCAAAAAGTACGAAAAGTAGCGTATAAAGCATTTTTTTTCTTGGCGAATTGTAGAGGGTGACACCAGTTTTAAATAAAAGTTTCACTTTAGAAATACTACCGCAAGAACAAAGGGAAATATACCAATATCAACATTTTTATCAGAAAATTTGGAAAAGTATAAAATTTTAATTATGCAAAAGTTAAAATATCGAAATGCGGATTCGACTAGTTATAAAATTTGTTTTGGGCGCCAGGCGGCACCGTATTCAAAATTTTTAAAAATATGTTTTGTCGTCAAAATTGGATAATTTTGTCTACAAATCAAAAAAAGAACCAAGTCTCTAGCTCAAACCGTTAAGACGTTGTCAAAATCACGTGATTACCTGTCAATTTAACAGAGAAGTATCAAATATGTTTTTTGTAAGATTTTTGACGCTGAGTTTAAATATGTAACTCAGGGGTCGCTTATCTGTGCATACATTATTTTTTCCCTTAATGGACCCATGCCATTGTCGTACTTCTATGGAACGAAAACATCGAATTATGTATGCCGCATATTTTTTGTTTTTTTCAGGAAAACTATTAATTTTACGACAAAAAGTGTACTATCCTTTTTTAAAGATAATTAAATTGTCTTCTAGCTGAGGTACATTTCAACCCCGTAGGGGTTCGTTTTACATAAAAAAATTACCCTCAAAAATAAAGATGTAAATTACGCTTCGGCCATGTTTAAGCCGCCATATCTACCTTAGTATCAGTTTCTGTTTGAAACTAATAGCCGTTTCTTATTTAGCTTGACATCCTTTTTCGTTCGGTGTAGTTTTTTAGTAACTTTCATGACTTTGGTGAAAATATGAACATTTTGTACCTGGGGGAAGGTATAGGCCAATTTAGTGGTTTTTTTAGTGTAACTCAAGAACCGCTTAATCTACAGCAAATATTAGACCCACCATAAATACATCTTAACAATTTGCATTTTTTTATATTTTATGTTTTTTTTGTAAAACCAGTAGTTTTCTTGAAAAAATCAAAAAACCTAAAAAAAAAATAGTGTATTTGAGGAACTTACAAAATTTATAGCATAGAGACAAATAAAAAACAAAGTATTGATAGTGATTTGGAGAGGCCATTATAGTAGAATATATATATATTTATCGGTTTCACAACGTTCTACGTCTTCCGATACCCAATCTCCACTCGTTTCTGTTTGCCCATAATTCATCATCTAGGCCTCTTATTCTTATTTCACTGTCTATTCCTTCTCTCCAGCTTCTCCTTGGCCGTCCTCGTTTTCTTCGGCCAGTTGGTTTCCATTGTAGTATTTGTTTAGGTAGTCTTTCGTCATTCATTCTTTGTACATGTCCGTACCACACCAGTTGTTTTGTTCTTATATCATCCACTAAAGTACGTTCACTTACTGTCATAATTTCTCTTATTCTTTGATTTGTAACTCTTTCTCTTTTTGATTTCCCTGCTGCTCTTCTCCAATAGTCCATCTCCGTAGCGGAAAGCATTTTTTCTGTTCTATCCTTGATTGGCCATACTTCTGAGCCGTATGTAATAATACTTTTTATAATGGTGTTATATATAAGCTTTTTGTTATGTTTTGATATACTTTGGTCCCAAAATTATTCCATTTAATAAAGTTATTGCTTTTCTTCCTTGTACGTTTCGATCTTTTATAGCTTTGTCTAGTGTTCCGTCAGCTGTAATTTTTAGACCTAAGTATTTATACTCATCACAGGAGTGAATTCGCTGCCCGGTATTTAAGATTAGATCCTGTTTCATTCCACCGACACACATATACTCTGTCTTATTGAGATTAACCTCTAGTCCCCACTTATTGTACTCTTCTATTAGTTTTCGTGTCATATATTCGAGGTCGTCATAATCCTGAGCCACTACTATCTGATCATCGGCGAAACATAAAGTATACAAGGTGGTTTCGTCCAACGGAATTCCCATGTTTTGGCATTTTCTCTTCCATACTTTAAGGACTTGTTCCAAGTATATCTTGAAGAGCGTAGGCGAGATACAGCAACCTTGTTTAAGACCTTTATTTACTTGAAAGCCTTTGGTTAGTTTTGCTTTTATTTTAACTTTTGCCTTACTATTGCGGTATAACTCTTGGATGGCCTTAATTAGTTATACGCTTATGTTTGTGTTTTCCAACGCTTTCCAAAGTAGGTTTAGTGGTATACTATCATATGCCTTCTGCAAATCCACGTAAAGCAGATGCAGCTCTTGACCGTATGCCATTTTCTTTTCAATAACTTGGGTTATACAAAAGAGATGATCTGAAGTCGATCTACCCGCCCTGAAACCAGCTTGTTCTTCTGCCTCCATGTCTTTAAATTCGCTCTCTACTTTATTTCTTATTATTTTACCGTATATTCTGCTTAGCGTACTAGTCACAGATATACCTCTATAATTGTCACATATATCTTTCCTTCCTTTTTTGTGTATTGTGGATATATATGACGTTTTCCACTCAGTTGGGACTACAGTTCCATTTAAATATTTTTGGAAAAGATTCCGTAATCTCCAAAACAGTTCTTCAGTGCCATATTTAATAAGTTCGGCTGGGATATTTCCGGGTCCGGCAGATTTACCGCTTTTTAAGGTTGTGCACACGTTTTTGACCTCAGAGATTGTGAGGGGTACTGGAGATCCCATCGTTCTAATTATATTGTCTCTTGCGTCTTCCTTGAATTCTGCTCTATCTTCAGTTAAGTAGAAGCTAATCACAATTTGTTTGAGTAAAATCGATGACATAATAAAAAAGTTACGTACATTTGATTCAAACTCCTTTTCGCCATCTTTAAACTAAGATGGCGGGTTGTTTATGCAGGATTTTCGCAGGTATCTCCATTTTTTTTGGGACATGGTTGATTGGTATAAAGCGAAAAATTAATTAGATTGCTGGTTCATAAAATTAGTTTACCAATCACCTGCGAATAATTTAATTAATTATGAAATCTGAACTGAAAATAATTACGAACAGTTGAAGATGCACTTACCCCTGTTTTTGCAGCGTGTTGTTCGTGACGTCTTTCACACAGAAGTGATTTTTCGACAGCAATTGTCATATATCGAAGCGCGCACACCCCCAATGTACAAATTCAACTGGTTGAGTGCGCGAAGATGCAATTGAACATGCTCAGAAAGTAAAATAAAATAAAGTTTTCAATCGCATTCGCCAAAATTCTTAAAGACAAATACGAACGTATAAACGCGAGAAAAATATTAAAATAAAACAAAATTCTTATACCCAAAAGTATATTTACAAAGGCGAGTGAATTTTGGACATTCTGCCCGCCTAAAAATTACATTGATGTAATTTTTAAATGTTTTCAGGTTCAGAGTCCATCGGTAAAGGACATAGCTTTACCAGAGGTCTTTGAAATATTCCTGAGACAGTGCGCACAGTGGCAACACGTGAGATTTGATCTTCACCTGGGTGAAGGGCAATAATTCTACCAAGCGACCATTTTGTCGGTGGTAAATTATCCGACTTTATGTGTACCATAGTACCTATAGCAGGGGCCAGCCACTTGGACCGCTGCTGCAGTGTATGTAAATATTCCTTAGAATAACGCGCCCAAAAATCCTGATGTAATCTTTGGATCATCTGCCATCTAGAGAGGCGGTTTAGTTTGATACTGGTTACATCAGGATCGGGTAAACTACAAACAGGTTCTAGAGTCAAAAAATGATTTGGTGTCAACGCAGACAAATCATTGGGGTCGCTAGATAAAGGAGACAATGGTCTAGAATTTAATAGCGCTTCCACTTGTACTAAGACCGTATAAAGCTCTTCGTACGTTAAAATCTGGCTTCCGATAACGCGATACAAATGCGTTTTTACCGCCTTTACTCCACTTTCTGCTAATCCAGAAAAGTGTGGCGCCCCTGGGGGGTGAAAAAACCACTCAATGGATTCCGCGGCTGCCGCTTGTTTAAATATTATCTGTAATTCCTTATTTGCACCCTTAAACGTAGTTCCTTGGTCTGATATTATTTTTGAGACCCTTCCTCGACGTGCCATAAAACGCCTTAAAGCACACAGAAAAGCTTCGCTAGAATAATCCGAAACTAATTCGATATGAAGAGCCTTGGTAGAGAAGCAAACGAATATGCAGATCCAAGCCTTAAGCGTTTTATTTCCGCGAACTTTTCTGCTTAATGATATGGATATTGGACCCGCATAGTCACAACCGACTACGGTAAAACTTTTGACAGCAGATATGCGTAATTTGGGTAAGTTTCCCATTTTTGGTTCAAAAGGTTTCGGATTAAGTCGCCAACAACTTTTACAGTTAGCGATAACGGTTCTTATCGCCCGCTTAGGAGATAATATCCAGAAATTTTGAAAAATTAAGAACTGTAAAGTTTGCAAACCTGGGTGCAAATAAGATTTATGATAGTGTTCAATGAGGAGCGTAGTTAATCTATGTTGTCGTGGTAAAAGAATCGGGTGTTTCTGGTCATATGAAAGATCAGAATATCGGAGGCGACCTCCAACCCGCAATATATTTTTATTATCAAGAAAAGCGTCTAACTTTCTAAAAGGCTTTGAAATGCGTTTTTTCGCATTAATATTTGAGATTTCTTGAGAAAATGTGACTGTTTGAACATGCCTGATCAAAAAAATAAGAGAGATTAAGTTCTGACAGGACTATGGGTCCAGTACGATAAGCAAGATTTCTTTTAAAGCAGATAAAACGATACCAGATAGCGATTATCCTTTGAATTTTAGAAAGCGAAGAATATTTGTTTAAAAGAATATCAAAAAACGTGTTTTCTGTAAATGCGACCAAAGTTATTTTCCTTTCTTCACCAAGAACTTCGTCCGAATCCAATGGTTCAGAATAAATGCTTGGTGGCCAATGCTCATCAGGCATTGAAAGCCAATCTGGACCGCACCACCAAAGGGGCGTATTTAACAATTCTGACGGCAACAAAGTTCTTGTTGCACAGTCTGCGGGATTATCATTTGTGCGTACATGCTGCCATATTGCAGTTGGTAGTTTATTTTGAATTTTCGCAACCCGGTTGGCGACAAATGTTTTGTATCTATAAGGGGGATTTTTAATCCAGCTAAGAGCGATTGTGGAATCTGACCACGCGAAAATTTTAGAAATTTTAATTTTATCTCCTAGAATTTTTAAAATTGCGGAAACAAGATCAACCAGTAAAACAGCGGCTACTAGCTCTAATCTCGGGATTGAAATTGTTTTTACCGGAGCGATTTTTGCTTTAGCAGCAATGAGAAAAGTGCAGATTTTATTATTTTGTAAAACGCGAAAATACGCTATACTAGCGTAAGCTTTTTCTGACGAATCACAGAAAGCGTGAAGTTGACATTCTGTAAAATTATCAATAATAAAACGTCGCGGTAAAGAAAAGTTTTGAATAAGGCCTAACTCAGATTTATATTTTAACCAACGTTGGCGTATAAAGGGGGAAACTTCCTGGTCCCAGTCATATTTTTGTTTCCACAGAAGCTGCAATAGATCTTTGGAGAACAGGCTCAGAGGTGAGAGCCATCCTAGTGGATCAAAGCATCTTGCAATTTCTGACAGAATCGTGCGTTTTGTCCATTCTCGTTCCAATGGATCTACGCGATAGGTAAAAATATCTTTACAAGGAATCCATTGTAAGCCTAAAATTTTTATTGTTTCAGATTCTGAATCGAAATTAAACGAGTTTGAGTGCAAGTAAGACTCCGGAAGGTCTTGTAAAAATGACTTATTGTTGCTTGCAAATTTTCTAAGTTCGAACCCACCGTTTCCCAATAGTTCTATAAGTTGATCGCGTAAATTTCTAGCTTCTGAGAGGTTATTTGCATTACAAATTAAATCATCAACGTAAATTGAGGTTTTGAGTACCTCACGAGCTTGAGGAAACTTGTTTCCTTCATCCTGTGCTAATTGAGCAATGACGCGGTTAGCGAGATATGGAGAAGAGCTCAGACCAAAAGTGACCCGTTTAAAACGCATGTCTTTTATGGGCTCGTTGGGAGTGAATCTCCATATTATTCTTTGAAAATCCCTATGAATAGGGGCAATTAAAACTTGTGTAAACATGCTTTTAAGATCACAAGTAAAGACCACAGAAGAAATACGAAAACTGAGAAGTAGAGCAAAAACTTCTTTTTGAAGTTTTGGCCCCGTAAGAAGGGTGTCATTTAGCGAGGGTGAATTTTGATTTGGACGAGACGATCCGTCGAAAACAATTCGAATATTGTCACCCTTGGCTACGCAATGATGGGGTAAGTAAAAAGAGTTTTTATTTATTTCTTCGTCAGGAATAATTTCAAGATAAACATTGTTAATATATTCTTGAATAGTATCTGAATATTTTTTATAAATATTAGGATTTAAAATTAAGCGTTTTTCAAGCGAAAAAAATCTTCTTAAAGCCAATGAGCGCGTTGCATGAAAATCAAATTGCGGAGGCGTATTATCTTGGAAAGGTAGTTCTACCATGTATCGCCCTGTTTCGTCTCTACAGTGAGTCTCAACAAAGCTTTTCTCGGCAAGAATATCGGAGGGCGAGCAAAAATTTGCTTTAGGTAGCTCTTCTAATTCCCAAAAGCGTTTTAAAGCGTGGTCTAGCGATAGTGAATCGGTTTCATTTACAGAGCAAAATAAAGCGGTTGAATGTGATTGCGATTTAATTTTATTATTTTTATTTTTTCCCATAATAATATAGCCAAAAATACTATTAAGAAGAATTGGTTTGTTGGGGCCATTATCAATGCGCCCTTCGCGTAAAATATAGGGAAAAATATCAGCGCCCAAAAGAAAATCAATATTAGCGGGTTCTTGGAACGTAGGGTCCGCGAGGGGTACATTTTGAAAATCAGAAGTATCTATATTACCTAAATAAGTGCTAGGAATTTCCGAACACAACTTGGGTAAGATCACAGCGTCGACTGACATGCGTGGTTCCGTTTGATTATACGGTTTGATAATACAAGTTACTCCTCCCTGAGAGGTAACTTCATTCATAGATCCTAATCCTTGAATAGAAAGGGATAAACTATAGCGTGGAAGTGAAAGTTTTTTGAAAAACTTCAAAGAGACGTAACTGCATTCTGAGCCAGAATCAAGAATAACCCTAGCCTTTTGAAAAATGCCACGAGAATCCATAACCTCGATAATAGCGGTAGATAAAATTGTATTCTGAGCGTGCGAATTGGAGAAGTAATTTAAGGTATTTTGCGAATTTTGAGGTAAATTTTCCATACCTGTTTGTGGCGGTTGCTGAAAAGCGCGAGAGGTTGGCGAATTATTTTGCTGAGGCGAGATATTACCATTAAAAGCAGGCGAATTATTTTGTGAAGAACTTTGCGGGTTATTGTATTGCGAATTATAAAAGGGGGGTCGTACATTAGAATTGTAATTATTTTCAAGATTCGTGCGGTTAGAAGTATGTGGACTGTAATTGTTGTTATTTTTAAAAATATGTAAAAGAGAGTGATGTCTATTAGATTGACAGTAACGACAAACAGACTGCGATTGACATAAAGCTAGGTTATGTTGCCCACTTAAACAATTAGGACACCAGTTGTTGTCTTTAGCTAACTGAAAACGTTCAGAGGAATTTTTATTTTTAAATTCTAAGCATCTGTAAATATTATGGTCACGTGATTGACATAAAAGACAAGATTGATTTGAATTATTTAACTTTGTATTATTATTTCGACTTGCATTACCAAAAAATGCAGAAGTTTGTCTAGGTTTTGACTGATTAGAAGAAAATCTATTTTTTGTGTCTGTTTTTAAAGGTGAAGAAAAATCAGTTTTAGTTGAAAATTCTACCGCTTCTATAGCGTTACATCGTTTTAGTACAAAATTCTTTAAATCGTCAAAAGTAGGAACTTGAGATGGATCATTAAGTTCAAATCGCGTCATGGTCTCCTGATCTAAATGTTTACTGAAATTATAGTATAGCAAAAAAGACCAATCATCTGTGGGAAAACCAAGTACCTTAAGGGCGGAGAGATTTTCACTATATACGTCAACTAGTGTGCGCAATTGTTTTGAATTTTTAGAATTTGTTACGTAAGGAACATTATCCATTGTTTTTAAATGTGAAAAGGCAATAAGCCGTTTGTTATCGTAGCGGTTTTTTAGCGATTCGAGAGCAATTGAATAATTAGCGGCGGCTAAAGGTGTGCATTGCACCAGTGCTAGCGGGGGTCCCTCTAGGGAGTTTAAAAGATGGTTAAATTTCTCTATATTCGAAATATTTGTGTTGTCAACTAGCGCATTAAACATGTCCATAAAATTTCTAAATTGTCTAATATCGCCGGAAAATTTTGGAACTTTCAAATTAGTCAAGTTTGGCGGTCGATTACCACTAGATAGTCCCGAAGCCGAGGATGCGTCGGTTTCAACCTTCAGTGTTGGCTTTTCAAACAGCGCGGTATACTTAGCGTAATTGTAAGATCGTAAGTATTCAAAGTCTTTTCTCACTCCTTCTTCGGTATCAATTTCAAAATCGTCGGTCGCTGACATTAAAGATATAAGATTTTGATGATATTTAGCAAAATCGTTAACCACTTGATCAATTTGAGCGTACATAATTTTAAACTGAAGTTTAGCCGTCTCGTCAGCATCAGAAGCCGAGTCAGCAAAAGTTTTTAATTCTTTCATTTGATTATGACACATTGTGCGAAGGGTCTTATACGATTTAATCTTAGCCGCGGACATGATGATCCTTTATTTAATGCAGATGGGTATAATAAAGAAAAGCAAAACTAAATTTTTAATTATTTTTAGCAATTTAGGGATATTACGCGGTATTTTTAACAACTTAGCCAAATAAAATCGATTTATTAAAATCAATTATTGGTAAAATTATCAATTTATTTAGTGATACTAATAAATAAAAGGGAAAGCGAATTATTAATAATATAATTTTTAATTGAATTTAACCATATTATTTTAGCGAATTAATAAATTTTTATAAATTAAGTAACGGTGAAAATAGCGAATTATTTATTTACCTTTGTTAGTTAATAAGAGCGAAAACGAACTATTTATTTATATTTACTAATAAATAAAAGCGAAATATTTTTTAATAGTTAAGGGGAATTGCGCGGTGCGAATTAGCGATAATTAATTAACTTAGCGACATGCAATAGCGAGTTATCTACTAGCGATCCCAATAATTTGTAAATATAGGCAAGTAAGAAGCTTAAATTATAAACCTCTTTACACAATAAATAATACTATGGCACCCATAAAGCTGCAATAAAAGTTCTAAACTAAAGCAGCAGTAATAAAATAAAATGCAGATAGGACCTACTGGTAAGCCTATATCATATGCCGATAAATTACGTGCAATTGTTTATGTATATGTAACCTGCCTAAAACCTACTACTCATTTTAGGAAAGAATGTTAAAGAAAAAAAAACTGGAATGATAAGCTCATATTCAATGACCTTGAATTTATTTCTCCGAAACAAATTACCTATTTATAAATCGTCAAAGACGGAAAACCAAAACACGTTGAAAAATGAAAAAAACCTATTATACTTTTTATTATTAGCGAAGCGAATAAAAACTTTCAAACGCGTTCGGCTCGTAGGGCCAAAAATGATTGGTATAAAGCGAAAAATTAATTAGATTGCTGGTTCATAAAATTAGTTTACCAATCACCTGCGAATAATTTAATTAATTATGAAATCTGAACTGAAAATAATTACGAACAGTTGAAGATGCACTTACCCCTGTTTTTGCAGCGTGTTGTTCGTGACGTCTTTCACACAGAAGTGATTTTTCGACAGCAATTGTCATATATCGAAGCGCGCACACCCCCAATGTACAAATTCAACTGGTTGAGTGCGCGAAGATGCAATTGAACATGCTCAGAAAGTAAAATAAAATAAAGTTTTCAATCGCATTCGCCAAAATTCTTAAAGACAAATACGAACGTATAAACGCGAGAAAAATATTAAAATAAAACAAAATTCTTATACCCAAAAGTATATTTACAAAGGCGAGTGAATTTTGGACAATGGTCTTATGACGATTCGATTGAAATATATTTTTTTTTTAATAACAATTTATTACAGACCTTAAAACAGTTAACAGTATCGGTTTGCAATTCAAGCCCAAAATCCTACTGGGCTCTTAGACTATATATATTTTTTTTATTTCCAAAGCTGTTCTGCTAAATATACATAAAAGTTTTTTAACTTTCAACATCTTTATAGACGGTTTTGAACGGTTGTGTTTTATTATGTCATGAACATGAACTTTTTAGTAAACTATTATATTTCACTTCTTATAATAGTCGATAGATGTGTACAAAATCCCGCTTAGTTAATTTAGATAAAAGTTTAGAAAATAGTCATTTAAAAAACCGTAAGATTAAAAAATTAAAAAGTTTTATAAGAAGGCAAGACGAACCTCTTTAGTTCCTGTCTTATAAAAAGTTTTAAAATAAGTTGGCAAAGCCTCATGAATACCTTGATTATTATAAAAAATTTGCTTTCAAAACATATAAGTTTTATAACATGACTTTAAAGGCTTTTCAGTGGCTCTTTTATGGGATTTTAGTGTAGATTTATAATGATATCCTCAGAGCGTCATATTATTAAAACGTTTTAACAAACAAATTATTAAACTCATAGTAATTATAATTTTATTTATTAAAAAAATAATTCAAGAGACTGTTTACGATTTAAACGTTTCAACAAAATCAAATTTCTTACTTCAAAGCCCTAAAAACACTCAAATCCCAGAAGTTTATTTAAAAATGTTAGTTAAGTACACCTTAAAATAAAAATTAGGTGGCTTACATCATATAAAAGCTCCAAATCTCCTATTGTTAGACTATCAATGGATTCCTTCATAAGCAAAATACATCTTGAAACCAGCAAACTGTTTTGCTCCCTCCATTGTGGATAATTCAAAAACAACAGAATTTTCAAAATTAAATTTGTGGCTTCCCCGGTTATGATTTTATTATCTATCATCAAGTTTACTTGGGCTTTAAAAGTTTCTAAGTGATGAGATGTTACGATTGGATTTGTTCGATTTAGACAGGTTGTAAGGTACATTAATTCTTCAGGATCTGTACATGACTCTGTAAATAAAATTAGATCTTAGTATTTTATCCACTAATCACTAAAAAAAAATCATGATATTTATGAAATTTTAAAATATCGGATTCGTGTGTAATTTAAATAATGCATCAAACTTTAAGGGATTAGGGTAGACAAAAAGTATAAATAACTTTTGGTGAAGTTATAGCATTTGTCAATTTCGAAAAATAGGGAAAAAAAATTCAAATATTTTTTTCATTCATTGTGATGAAAAAATCATAACATATTGACTCGTTTCAAAGCGGACCGAACCGTGGTCTTCTGTGGAAAAAATGTTCTACTTATTGCTTTTTCCAAAAAGTTATAGGTTAGGAGGAGATACAGATTGGCCAAATAACCTTTCCAAAGTATAAATTTGTGAATTGTTTTAAGAACAATTTTTTTATAGGCATTATCTATAAAAAAATTTGAGATTTTTATACATATCTGAAGGCCCCTTAATAAGGTAAAATCACTTGTGCCTGACCCTGTACGTATAGCTGACCATTGGGGTTTTATTCTTTTATAATAAGAAAATTAAATCAAGTGGGACATATTCTGCATTGAAAAAATATAGCCTGATGTTTTAAGTTGTTGACAAAAGTTTTTCTAAGTTGACAACCCTGTTGGTGGAGGAACACATGTTGTAGTGGTGTGGTGAACTTTGCTAAAAAGTAAGTAGCCCTAAATAGGTTTTATAAATTTCTTAAAACTCTTTCTGTAGCAGGTTGGTTAATGACAATTAGCTTGTCTAACGAACTGTCACGATCAGCTGTTTTTCGATCCAAGATGGTCGCCATAGGACAAACAAAGCGTTTTCCCATAAGCCGCAATGTTAACAAAAACGTAATTTTTAAAAAAAGTGAAACGATTTAATTTACAACAAAGATGCTGTTTTAAGTATTGAACCTTTGTACACATGGGAAAAATGCGTTTTTCTTAAAAAAAATCAATTGAAGCCAGTAAATCTCAAATAAATGGGACCATGTTTTGTTCAAAAGTCAGGTTATGTTTTTATTTACTTTTGTTTTTTTTTTACTTTTTTTCCAGTTTTTTACTCAGTTTGAATCATTATTATTAGTTTCTGTGCTGTTATGAATTGTGGCAGCTGGGGAGAGCTTGAAATGTTAGTTTTGATGGAATGCCAAGTATTTTGAGCTTAAAAAATCATCTTGATTTAAATGAACTAGGTATCAGGTCAAAGAAAGTGGATAAGTGCTCTATTACCTGACTTAACAGAGGATAAATTGAAATATTCGAAAGTTTTTTGTCAGATTTGTTTTGGATAAATGTGTAACTGCCATTTTGGCAACATTTTCTATTGGGATCTTTTTTTGTGCTTGAGTGGACCTTTTGCAGAAGTGTAACATAGAATTGTGTTAAACTGTAAGAAATATTTCACTATGATTTTTTTACTATTCTAGGCAAGCAACTTTCAAAACTAGAATACAGCAATGATCATGACTGGGTCTCTCCTGAATAGATTATTATTTCAAAACGGTTGAAAAATTTTAAAAATGATGGTTGAAAAAAGGGTCTAGAGAAGAAAGAAAAGGAAAAAAATATGAGGTTAAAGTGTGAATAATGTGCTGAACCAAATTTGTACACCATCCTACAGAACTCTTAAATAAACTTTTGGTAGTGAAGCATCTTGTATAGTGTCGAGTGAAGTCCTGTATCATCAAAGTTTCTTTTTCTTTAATAAATATTTATTTTACAGACCTCAAAACAGTTTAGAATAAACTGGTGAATTTGACAATCTCCCTAACTCAAACCTCTTTTTATCTTAAACTATTTTGGTGCAAATTTTCCTTTATTTCCATGCTTTTTGACACCTAAAACTTGTACACCGTAAAATTTGTATAGTATCTGACTGGACCTACTACAAGTCCTGTTGTGAAATTTCTATGGTACTGTTCTGAGCTTATTACCAAAAAAAATTTTTTATGGCATCATTAATAATAGATGGAAAAAAAGTAATCTTTGTTGACTTTGATGACCACAAGAAAAACAAATAAGTTCTCTCAGATATTTTTTTCAATTTCTCTCAAAAAAACTTGGGTTCTAATACTCCTAATGGGTCATATGCTGTTACGCTCAATTGTAGAGTAGAGTATATATTTATTTGCATAAACTTTTAGATACATAATTGAGCAAATATTGTTACAAAAAAACAGAAATAAAAGTAATAGTAACAGTAGTAATACAACAGCGAATATTGTACTGTTGTAAAATTTGAACAGTACTTACTGTTGTGAGCTGATGAACCTTAGGTTTGACCGTACTTAAGCCCTATGTATTATAGTTCATGGAAAATCATATGGTGATGTACGGTGTGTGAGGCCAATGACAAGGAAAAACTGTATTTTAATTTTGCAAGTTCTTTTTTTTATATAATGTTTACTTATATTTTTTTAAATAAACATATTTTGTAAAGTACTTATTAAGGCCGCTTGACATGGTGCATGACACGCTGCAAATATTTGCAAGCAAAAAATTTCGGTCAAATTGTTGCCTGCAAAAAATCTTCTTTTCGTTTGACATTGTGCATGGCCATGCATTGATTCCCCAGAATCTAGGTAAAAATTCCCCAGTTTGCATGCAAGTACAGTTTGCATGCAAAAAAATGGCACCAGACCGATAAAAATGGATTGCCTGCAACAATCAGCTGGATTTGTACTGCGCATGCACCTGGGCAAAATTTCATATATTTGCCTGCAAATTTTATTGTCATGCACCATGTCAAGCGGCCTTTAGAAGTTTGCTTGACCAACCTCGGTTGGAACTCATATGTGCATATTGATCTGTTGGACTGACCTACCTATAAGTTGTGCCTCTTTTTCATGTCACTACTGGAGGGTTAAAACAATTAAACTTTGTCTAAACCTAAAAATCATAGTGAAATATTTTTCACAGTTTAACGCTATAGAGGGCCTATTACTTAGCAAAAGGTTTATTCAAGTACAACAAAAGATCCTAATAGAAAACCTGAATCTGATGAGAAAAGTTTAGTCTATTTCAATTTCGTCTCTGTTAACTGAGCCTTGAAGTGAGCTCTTTGAATAGAACTACTTGCCTCTACCTTGGGCTGATAGTTCATTGATTCATTGGTCAAAAAACTTCAAAAACCTTTGGGGGCCCGATACCTTTGGGGGGCCCCCAGAGGTCTCATGATGTACTTTATGCTATTTTTTTTGTTTATTCATGAAATATATGGAAAATATCTACAAAAATATGTGGTTTGGGGGGGGCCGGGCCCCTAGCCCCCGCCACCTTGGTGCGCCCATGTAATAATTCAAAATAAGTGAAAAAACTAGAAAAAAAGTTAAAGAAAAACAAAATAAACAAAAACATAACCTACTTTTTTGAAGAAAACATGGTCCCTTTTATTTCAGATTTTCTGGCTTTAGTTTAATATTTTTAAGAAAAACGCATTTTTCCCATATGCACAAAGGATCTGTTCTTAAAACTGATTAATTTTTTAGACTAAAGCTCTTGTCGTTTTTGTAAAATTTACGTTTTTGTTAACATTACGGCTTATGGGAAATCGGTTTGTTTGTCCTATGGAAGACATCTTGGATTTGATCATATGTTTTGTTAGACAGCCCTATTGACAAAAAAAGCAAACATAACCTAAAACATTTCCAAAAAGCGGGCGGTCAGCTTTAGGGTCAATTAGCTTGTCTAACGAACTGTCACGATCAGCTGTTTTTCGATCCAAGATGGTCGCCATAGGACAAACAAAGCGTTTTTCCTTAAGCCGCAATGTTAACAAAAACGTAATTTAAAAAAAAAGTGAAACGATTTAATTTACAACAAAGATGCTGTTTTAAGTATTGACCCTTTGTACACATGGGAAAAATGCGTTTTTCTTAAAAAAAATCAATTAAAGCCAGTAAATCTCAAATAAAAGGGACCATGTTTTGTTCAAAAGTCAGGTTATGTTTTTATTTACTTTTGTTTTTTTTTTACTTTTTTTCCAGTTTTTTACTCAGTTTGAATCATTATTATTAGTTTCTGTGCTGTTATGAATTGTGGCAGCTGGGGAGAGCTTGATAATGTTAGTTTTGTTGGAATGCCAAGTATTTTGACCTTAAAAAATCATCTTGATTTAAATGAACTAGGTATCAGCTCAAAGAAGGGAAAAGAAAGTGGATAAGTGCTCTATTACCTGACTTAACAGAGGATAAATTGAAATATTCGAAAGTTTTTTGTCAGGTTTGTTTTGGATAAATGTGTAAATGCCATTTTGGCAACATTTTCTATTGGGATCTTTTTTTGTGCTTGAGTGGACCTTTTGCAGAAGTGTAACATAGAATTGTGTTAAACTGTAAGAAATATTTTACTATGATTTATTTACTATTCTAGGCAAGCAACTTTCAAAACTAGAATGAGAAGAGCAATGATCATGACTGGGTCTCTCCTGAATGGATTATTGTTTCAAAACAATTGAAAAATTTTAAAAATGATGGTTGAAAAAAGGGTCCAGAGAAGAAAGAAAAGGAAAACAATATGAGGTTAAAGTGTGAATAATGAGCTGAACCAAATTTGTACACCATCCTACAGAACTCTTAAATAAACTTTTGGTAGTGTAGCATTGTAACGCCGCGGTTAGGGGTGCTTTAGTCGAGCGGTATATTTATACAACTTGTCCCTTTCCACGATTACATTAAATTTATTTGGAGGCAGGCGTCCTAGTTGCACATTGCTATGATAAAAGCCAGTTGTTGTTATTGACTTTTGGTTGTTATTAAATTAGACACCAATTGTTATGAAGAATACATTATATTTAAAGTCAAAAATTATTAATACAAAATCGTAGACCCAAAGTCTAGCATGGTCTTAACATTCAAATTAATTACGAAAATGCGCTAAAATTAACATTAGCCAATACCATAGAGTCTATCTACGAACAACACAAAATTTTCTTCGCAAATTAAAATGATAGACTAAAAAAAAACGTTGTAGGACATACAATATTGTGAAATTAACTCAATGGTAACACATAAAAATTCCGTAAACATAGTAAATTTACTGAATAGTCTAGATCTCGTCAAATATTAAATATTTTCAAAAGTTCAAAATCAATCTCCATCTTTTCATCTTTACTATAATTACTAATCCATATTTACGTATAAAAGTCTAATAATTTAATTGTCTACAGCAATTAAATAAACGGTAATATTTTCTTTTTAAATCAATGTTCAAATAGTTTTAACTTACTTTCTGTCATCGAATCACTAAAATATATTTTTTATCCTAGAGCAAAAACTCTAGATTTTCTTGAAGACTACATTTTTATATAAAATGGTTAACTCAACTTTTACTAATTCACTTTAATTTTAACTGTTTACTATTTTTCACTTTTGGCTGCAACTTTAACACTGGTACTTTAATAATGCCCGGATATAATTCAAGAAATCGAATTTATAGGTGATCCCCTCTTGTTTATCCCACAAATTTTTATGACGAAACAGGTCAATGTGTTTTGATCGAGCCAGTGTTTCTGAATATAGCCCTAATTAATGAATACAATAGAGTCGTGTATTAATTGCTCCCTAATATAAACAATTTCCTAAGGCGTGGACAAAACAGGTAAAAATGGGATTTTTGTCAACCTCTTTTGTGGCTCATTTAATTAATTTCATTTGTAATTTTGCGATCGATCGAATCAACAGTGCTCTCCAGTGAAAAATAAGTGTTAGGGTTTTAGTTCAGCTGGCTTCATGTGAGTCTCAATCATTTTATTTTAACTCTTGTTTTTTATTTTTGGTTTAAATATTACTTGTTTATCGACTGGTCTCTCAATATTTGTTTTTATTATTTTTAATATTTTAAATTTTTGGTTTTTATTAATTTATTTTAAAAATAATATTTTTTTTTGTTGTTGTTATTTTTTACTTTCTTGCTTCGATAATACTTGTATATTTTCTGCCAGTTTTGGAATATGTTTTTAATATTTTTTAATTTAGGTTTTAATGAATATTTTTCTTTTTCTTAAAAAAAATTAATTATTATATATATTTTTTTTTAATTTAATTTTTTTTTTAATTTGAATTTTAATGAATATTATTTTTTTTTTGTTAAAAAAAAATAATATCTCATTTATTTTTTTTTTTTACTTATTTATTTTTCATCGTGTTAAATATTATTGTCAACTAAACGGAAATCTTGAAACTTCTCATATTTTTGATAAAATATTTTTATATTTTATTAAATAAACCCCGACCTTTACATTCCTCCCTTCTTTTAACTCAAATGATAGCTCTTTAATAGCTATCATTTGGTATAACTTCGGCATAAATATAAAATGTCGCGCATTCATAATTTTTCCGAGCCCACGAACAAAAAAAATGTTCCTAACATCAGTTATGAGAACTTCTTTACTAAATTAAAATTATTTTTAAAGTCGAAATTGAAAAAATATATATTTTTTTTAATATAAGAGTGATATTACTGTCTGAAGATGTGTTTACTGCTAACATATTTTGTGTTTATAAAATTTGTGCTAAATTTTAACTTAGATATAAGTTTGACTAAGTTCTTATTTATTTATTTTTGTTAAACTTTGTTCTCCCGTAGTTTTTTAATTATTACATGTTTATTTAAAATAAACAAAAGAGTTTTATTTATTTACTAGTAGTATAGTTAACCTAGTGCCAATATAATTTTAAGTCTCGAAATATCATTTTAAACGTTCAATTTTAATAATTTTAAAACTGAACTCCATTATTTTCTTTGATGATTAACTCAGAAAGTAAGCCCTTTACAAAATAAAATTTACCTAAAGTTTCATTCCTCAAAAACTAAATTCTACTTACATCCTTTTTCTATATTTAAAATGCGTCTAAATCTTACTTGTTTCTTCTTAGTTTTCGTTGTTTCCTGTAAAAAGGTGGTTGGTTAGAATCTGCACTGCTAGCTTCCATGTGGATGTCCAACTTCAGCTTGACCTGATGACGTCCCGTGCTAACCATATTCCATCTCAGTTGTAATTAGATAAGATTGTTCTTTTCACTTTATATATTTTCTTAGGACACTTCACTTAATATATATTTTTTTAAACGCACTTTATTTATTTTTAACATAATTTAAGCTTGTTATCAACCCTTGCGTGATTATAACTTTGTTATTCCAAAATTAAAATTAACAATGTTCTAAATATCTAACATAAACTATCACTTAACTATTACAAATTCCAAATTTTCAACTTCTATAATTTTTGAATATGACAGCAATGATCAACGTAACCTCTATTTCTTTTTACATGGTAGTTTGAGTATTAATTGCAAAAGACAAAACTTGAAACATCCGAAAATCTTTTATCAAACACCCGAAGTTGCTCTTCCCAACTAACACCTCGTCTAATTTTAATACCAAGTTAACCCTCTGTTGTATAATATAAACAAACCGCGTGCTTTACTCTTGCACTGTCTCGTCTAGGCATTTACTACTATTATTGATTATTGTGATGGTAGCCAATTTCACTATTGTCGTAGGTCGACTTTTCTTTAAGCTATTGACTCAATTAAAGTATCTTTCGTGACTCAATCTCGACTCTGCGTCAGTGTGGTTCATAATTTATCTGCAGCGCGGACGGAACCGCGATATTATGTGGTGTGATTGAGTCACCCTTTGGATTACTTCACTGGCTAGTAGAAGAAAAGTTATGACGCTATAACCCGACAAGTTAATAGAACTTTTTCAGCTGTACTTTATTTCTCTTACGCACATATTTTTAACACAATTTGTTATAAAGGCTTTATTGATTATGCATCATCATTCTAACTTTGTAGAAATCTCATTTCACCGCCTTGTCATCTAACAATAATTTCTGGAAATTGCATTATGATTTTAAAATCAAAATGTTGTGTCATTACACATTTTTCCTTTTAAACAACTAAATTTCTCTGCTTCATTGGAGGTCTTCTTAACCTTCTTCGTGACTATCTATGTCACCACAACTGACCTTCTGTCAGCTCCATCTTCTACAATCACGTTGCCTAAAATATTAGACATCCGTATCTACAAATCTTCATGACTATATGTCATCTTAACATCTGACCTTCTGTCAGCTGTTCCAACAAATAGTATCATATGATACCATATCTTCTTACTTTCATCTCTTCGTTATTAGTTTAATCAATTTCTACTTTACATCTAACTCTCAATGCATCCTAGAGAAAGACAGGGGCCAACTGTCAAATTTCTAGTTCCTTTATCATTGGCCTATGACTCAGGAATCTCAAAACAAAATTCTTTGGCTAAACTCAAATTTCCTTATATTTTTTTTTTTTAAATTCTAACCTTCTTAACTTCCTCCATAATAAATACACTCTCCATCCAATCCTGCATCTAGACTACATCTAACTTCTATATGTGCGTAACCTTCTCTTCTTTTGCCTTTTGTTCTTAAATTTTTTTTTATATAGGTACTTGGTATGCTTATTTTTCCTTCTTAATGTTAAAATAATAATATTTCAAACTACAATGCCCAATCAAACTTTTCACATCGTGTTAAATAATTTCGGACAGAGTGTCATCAAAACCGCTTGTAAAATCACTGCACATCTAGGCTACTTTTATCCTGATAACTTTAGTGTCATTTTTTTATATGGGGTGTGAAATTTATCACTAAACTGCAATATAAATATTTTACTTTCTTTTCGAACATGTTCCGTACTTCGTATAAATTAACTGTTTAAAAATTTCAGAAATATTTTTGACAGCTACTTGCCCAACTTCTTTACATTTTCTCTTGATCTTCATCTTTTTGCTCTGCTTTAAAACCTCTAGTTAAAGCCAATTAGTTTGAATAGTAAGAAACTGCTTCTTCTGTCTTGTACAGGACTCTAGCTACAAGCAATCCCGTAGGATTATTCATCACTGGGTTTAAAATCATTTGCGAACCATCAACTTTGGATATGTTGCAAACATCAGCTGACCAAATTGCATACTATGCTGCGGCTTACTTAAGTATTTCTTTAACAACACAGAAAACCTCTAAATATTTCTTTCTGCTACATAATGCTCTGATTTCTTATATACCCTTTTATATTCTCTGTACTACTATTTTTTTATTAAATATTCAAAAGTTTAAACATTTACGGAAGCTCCAGTTTTTCTTTGCCTTGACATTTGGTATAAACAATTAATCTGTATAATGGTTAACCACCTTAGGTCGAATTTGACGACCCAAACGTAAAAGTTTGAACCTCTTTTTCTTCGGACAAAGTGAGTTTTGTCAGCTCTTTCTTGATTTCTCATATTACATCTTTTCAAAATATTAATTTAAGTGGTGTTTGCATGCACATCAGACTACATACACTATCTGAGCTTCATGTCTTATCAAAATTCTCTCTGAAAATCGTACATTATTTTATTTCTTCAATTTATCTTAACTCCATAATTATAAATAAAATCTAATCCTAACCATACATTAGGTCCAAAACTTTCTGCCTCTATAGAAAAAACTGGTAAAGCACTTCTTATTTTTTTTTAACAAACTTAATTGCACACAATACCTATGCTTGTGTTGTATGGTGTTTCTTTGCACATTTACTTTGGCCACGGATCACCAAACAAAGATCCGCGCTTCGGCGCCAAATCTTATAGGGAACTTCTGCGAGATAGGGTAAGATACCTACTCCGTATCTGTGATCACAAATAATAGGACACTTCGTGTTGTGATATATGGGCTTCTCGGATATAGGCATATCGAGGGATACTGTATGCTGCAACTTTCGAAGTGAATCAAGCTGTGAGTTCTTAATTTAATGTCAATGAACGGGGATTTATTAGACGTGCATACATAATTTCTTCTCTCTCTATTCTCTATACTTCCTTCGAGGTATACTTCTAGTGCTTTGTTAAATGAAGTTTAATGGGTATCATCAAATAGAGTAAACATTATATTACAATAAATTCTTTAACATATTTTTCAGATTTTGTTATGCTTTAACATATTTTTTCAAATTTTGTTTACGGGCCTGGATGCTGGTTAAAGTAAGGGTAGCTAATAACTTTAAACGCGTATGGAAAATTGTCTGTATAATACGCCTGTCTGCCTTGCTGAGTCACGAACATATGGCCAAATAATCTGTTCACGTAGCGCATTCTTTAGATCATCGCAACGAATGCTTGTCCCCTTTCAAAGCAGTTTTACTGTCTAGCTTTGCTTTGAATCGTAGTTTTAAGTACGGATTACCAAATTTCTGTTGCTCTGTCAAATTTTTAAGTGTGGCGCTTTCTTCGTCTATAGATAAATATTTGTCGATGCTGGTTAAACCGTCATATGTCGGAACTAAGTCAAATGACTGCAAATTTTCTTTACCAATTCTAATTTTTGATTATCCGAGCTGTAAGTACAGGTCTTCTTTCGTCATTTTAAATGTTTTAAATTTTAACTTCAAACATAGTGTCACACTAATCTTTTGGTGGTCTGTCCATGTAGTTATGGTCTCCAATTTCTTAATTATGATCAAAAACTCTTTCCCAAAACTTTTACCATCTTCACTGGAGATAGATTTTTGGTGAATAAACACTTTATTTTTATACTGTATTCTTATCGTGGTGAAAACTCTTTTTGTTTTGTTAATTTTTGGTGTAATGTCTATAGCTAGTAACTGACTGAAGGAGTCCTAGAACTTTTCGGCAATATTCACAATTTAAATCTTCAAAAGGTGGAAATTTTATTCCTGATTCTAACACCATACCGAAAATCCATCCTACCGACTGCGCCAAATGTAACGCCGCGGTTAGGGGTGCTTTAGTCGAGCGGTATATTTATACAACTTGTCCCTTTCCACGATTACATTAAATTTATTTGGAGGCAGGCGTCCTAGTTGCACATTGCTATGATAAAAGCCAGTTGTTGTTATTGACTTTTGGTTGTTATTAAATTAGACACCAATTGTTATGAAGAATACATTATATTTAAAGTCAAAAATTATTAATACAAAATCGTAGACCCAAAGTCTAGCATGGTCTTAACATTCAAATTAATTACGAAAATGCGCTAAAATTAACATTAGCCAATACCATAGAATCTATCTACGAACAACACAAAATTGTCTTCGCAAATTAAAATGATAGACTAAAAAAAAACGTTGTAGGACATACAATATTGTGAAATTAACTCAATGGTAACACATAAAAATTCCGTAAACATAGTAAATTTACTGAATAGTCTAGATCTCGTCAAATATTAAATATTTTCAAAAGTTCAAAATCAATCTCCATCTTTTCATCTTTACTATAATTACTAATCCATATTTACGTATAAAAGTCTAATAATTTAATTGTCTACAGCAATTAAATAAACGGTAATATTTTCTTTTTAAATCAATGTTCAAATAGTTTTAACTTACTTTCTGTCATCGAATCACTAAAATATATTTTTTATCCTAGAGCAAAAACTCTAGATTTTCTTGAAGACTACATTTTTATATAAAATGGTTAACTCAACTTTTACTAATTCACTTTAATTTTAACTGTTTACTATTTTTCACTTTTGGCTGCAACTTTAACACTGGTACTTTAATAATGCCCGGATATAATTCAAGAAATCGAATTTATAGGTGATCCCCTCTTGTTTATCCCACAAATTTTTATGACGAAACAGGTCAATGTGTTTTGATCGAGCCAGTGTTTCTGAATATAGCCCTAATTAATGAATACAATAGAGTCGTGTATTCATTGCTCCCTAATATAAACAATTTCCTAAGGCGTGGACAAAACAGGTAAAAATGGGATTTTTGTCAACCTCTTTTGTGGCTCATTTAATTAATTTCATTTGTAATTTTGCGATCGATCGAATCAACAGTGCTCTCCAGTGAAAAATAAGTGTTAGGGTTTTAGTTCAGCTGGCTTCATGTGAGTCTCAATCATTTTATTTTAACTCTTGTTTTTTATTTTTGGTTTAAATATTACTTGTTTATCGACTGGTCTCTCAATATTTGTTTTTATTATTTTTAATATTTTAAATTTTTGGTTTTTATTAATTTATTTTAAAAATAATATTTTTTTTTGTTGTTGTTATTTTTTACTTTCTTGCTTCGATAATACTTGTATATTTTCTGCCAGTTTTGGAATATGTTTTTAATATTTTTTAATTTAGGTTTTAATGAATATTTTTCTTTTTCTTAAAAAAAAATAATTATTATATATATTTTTTTTTAATTTAATTTTTTTTTTAATTTAAATTTTAATGAATATTATTTTTTTTTGTTAAAAAAAAATAATATCTCATTTATTTTTTTTTACTTATTTATTTTTCATCGTGTTAAATATTATTATCAACTAAACAGAAATCTTGAAACTTCTCATATTTTTGATAAAATATTTTTATATTTTATTAAATAAACCCCGACCTTTACAGCATCCTGTATAGTGTCGAGTGAAGTCCTGTATCATCAAAGTTTCTTTTTCTTTAATAAATATTTATTTTACAGACCTTAAAACAGTTTAGAATAAACTGGTGAATTTGACAATCTCCCTAACTCAAACCTCTTTTTATCTTAAACTATTTTGGTGCAAATTTTCCTTTATTTCTATGCTTTTTGACACCTAAAACTTGTACACCGTAAAATTTGTATAGTATCTGACTGGACCTACTACAAGTCCTGTTGTGAAATTTCTACGGTACTGTTCTGAGCTTATTACCAAAAAAAAAATTTTTATGGCATCATTAATAATAGATGGAAAAAAAACTATTCTTTGTTGACTTTGATGACCACAAGAAAAAAAAATAAGTTCTCTCAGATATTTTTTTCAATTTCTCTCAAAAAAACTTGGGTTCTAATACTCCTAATGGGTCATATGCTGTTACTCCCAATTGTAGAGTAGAGTATATATTAATTTGCATAAACTTTTAGATACATAATTGAGCAAATATTGTTACAAAAAAACAGTAATAATACAACAGCGAATATTGTACTGTTGTAAAATTTGAACAGTACTTACTGTTGTGAGCTGATGAACCTTAGGTTTGACCGTACTTAAGCCCTATGTATTATAGTTCATGGAAAATCATATGGTGATGTACGGTGTGTGAGGCCAATGACAAGGAAAAACTGTATTTTAATTTTGCAAGTTTTTTTTTTATATAATGGTTACTTATATTTTTTTAAATAAACATATTTTGTAAAGTACTTATTAGAAGTTTGCTTGACCAACCTCGGTTGGAACTCATATGTGCATATTGATCTGTTGGACTGACCTACCTATAAGTTGTGCCTCTTTTTCATGTCACTACTGGAGGGTTAAAACCGAGTTAAAACAATTAAACTTTGTCTAAACCTAAAAATCATAGTGAAATATTTTTCACAGTTTAACGCTATAGAAGGCCTATTACTTAGCAAAAGGTTTAGTCAAGTACAACAAAAGATCCTAATAGAAAACCTGAATCTGATGAGAAAAGTTTAGTCTATTTCAATTTCGTCTCTGTTAAGTGAGCTCTTTGAATAGAACTACTTTCCCCTACCTTGGGCTGACCTTTGGGGGGCCCCCAGAGGTATCATGATGTACTTTATGCTATTTTTTCTGTTTATTCATGAAATATATGGAAACTATCTAAAAAAATATGTGGTTTGGGGGGGTCCGGGCCCCTAGCCCCGTTGGTGCGCCCATGTAATAATTCAAAAGTAAAAAAAACTAGAAAAAAAGTTTTAAAAAAACAAAATAAACAAAAACATAACCTACTTTTTTGAAGAAAACATGGTCCCTTTTATTTCAGATTTTCTCGCTTTAGTTTAATATTTTTAAGAAAAACGCATTTTTCCCATATGCACAAAGGATCTGTTCTTAAAACTGATTAATTTTTGAGACTAAAGCTCTTGCCGTTTTTGTAAAATTTACGTTTTTGTTAACATTACGGCTTATGGGAAATCGGTTTGTTTGTCCTATGGAAGACATCTTGGATTTGATCATATGTTTTGTTAGACAGCCCTATTAGCTTGTCTAACGAACTGTCACGATCAGCTGTTTTTCGATCCAAGATGGTTGCCATAGGACAAACAAAGCGTTTTCCCATAAGCCGCAATGTTAACAAAAACGTAATTTTTAAAAAAAGTGAAACGATTTAATTTACAACAAAGATGCTGTTTTAAGTATTGAACCTTTGTACAATGGGAAAAATGCGTATTTCTTAAAAAAAATCAATTGAAGCCAGTAAATCTCAAATAAAAGGGACCATGTTTTGTTCAAAAGTCAGGTTATGTCTTTATTTACTACTGTTTTTTTTTAATTTTTTTCCAGTTTTTTACTCAGTTTGAATCATTATTATTAGTTTCTGTGCTGTTATGAATTGTGGCAGCTGGTGAGAGCTTGATAATGTTAGTTTTGATGGAATGCCAAGTATTTTGACCTTAAAAAATCATCTTGATTTAAATGAACTAGGTATCAGCTCAAAGAAGGGAAAAGAAAGTGGATAAGTGCTCTATTACCTGACTTAACAGAGGATAAATTGAAATATCTGAAAGTTTTTTGTCAGATTTGTTTTGGATAAATGTGTAACTGCCATTTTGGCAACATTTTCTATTGGGATCTTTTTTTGTGCTTGAGTGAACCTTTTGCAGAAGTGTAACATAGAATTGCGTTAAACTGTAAGAAATATTTCACTATGATTTTTTTACTATTCTAGGCAAGCAACTTTCAAAACTAGAATACAGCAATGATCATGACTTGGTCTCTCCTGAATGGATTATTATTTCAAAACGGTTGAAAAATTTTAAAAATGATGGTTGAAAAAAGGGTCCAGAGAAGAAAGAAAAGGAAAACAATATGTAGCGTCCTGTATAGTGTCGAGTGAAGTCCTGTATCATCAAAGTTTCTTTTTCTTTAATAAATATTTATTTTACAGACCTCAAAACAGTTTAGAATAAACTGGTGAGTTTGATAGTCTCCCTAACTCAAACCTCTTTTTATCTTAAACTATTTTGGTGCAAATTTTCCTTTATTTCCATGCTTTTTGACACCTAAAACTTGTACACCGTAAAATTTGTATAGTATCTGACTGGACCTACTACAAGTCCTGTTGTGAAATTTCTCCGGTACTGTTCTGAGCTTATTACCAAAAAAAATTTTTTATGGCATCATTAATAATAGATGGATAAAAAAGTAATCTTTGTTGACTTTGATGACCACAAGAAAAACAAATAAGTTCTCTCAGATATTTTTTTCAATTTCTCTCAAAAAAACTTGGGTTCTAATACTCCTAATGGGTCATATGCTGTTACGCCCAATTGTAGAGTAGAGTATATGTTTATTTGCATAAACTTTTAGATACATAATTGAGCAAATATTGTTACAAAAAAACAGTAATAAAAGTAATAGTAACAGTAGTAATACAACAGCGAATATTGTACTGTTGTAAAATTTGAACAGTACTTACTGTTATGAGCTGATGAACCTTAGGTTTGACCGTACTTAAGCCCTATGTATTATAGTTCATGGAAAATCATATGGTGATGTACGGTGTGTGAGGCCAATGACAAGAAAAAACTGTATTTTAATTTTGCAAGTTTTTTTGTTATATAATGTTTACTTATATTTTTTTAAATAAACATATTTTGTAAAGTACTTATTAGAAGTTTGCTTGACCAACCTCGGTTGGAACTTATATGTGCATATTGATCTGTTGGACTGACCTACCTATAAGTTGTGCCTCTTTTTCATGTTACTACTGGAGGGTTAAAACAATTAAACTTTGTCTAAACCTAAAAATCATAGTGAAATATTTTTCACAGTTTAACGCTATAAAAGGTTTAGTCAAGTACAACAAAAGATCCTAATAGAAAACCTGAATCTGATGAGAAAAGTATGTATGTATGTATGTATTCGAAAGTGGTGGCAGGCCCTACTGGACCTCCATGCACTGCGACCACAAATGGATCTATTGTGCCCAATGAGAAGAGTTTAGTCTATTTCAATTTCGTCTCTGTTAAGTGAGCCTTGAAGTGAGCTCTTTGAATAGAACTACTTTCCCCTACCTTGGGCTGATAGTTCATTGATTCATTGGTCAAAAAACTTCAAAAACCTTTGGGGGCCCGATACCTTTGGGGGGCCCCAGAGGTCTCATGATGTACTTTATGCTATTTTTTCTGTTTATTCATGAAATATATGGAAAATATCTAAAAAAATATGTGGTTTGGGGAGTCCGGGCCCCTAGCCCCCCTTCCCCTTGGTGCGCCCATGTAATAATTCAAAATAAGTGAAAAAACTAGAAAAAAAGTTTTAAAAAAACAAAATAAACAAAAACATAACCTACTTTTTTGAAGAAAACATGGTCCCTTTTATTTCAGATTTTCTCGCTTTAGTTTAATATTTTTAAGAAAAACGCATTATTCCCATATGCACAAAGGATCTATTCTTAAAACTGATTAATTTTTGAGACTAAAGCTGTTGTCGTTTTTGTAAAATTTACGTTTTTGTTAACATTACGGCTTATGGGAAATCGGTTTGCTTGTCCTATGGAAGACATCTTGGATTTGATCATATGTTTTGTTAGACAGCCCTATATTTTAGCACTTGTTTAAGTAGTTGACCAGGGTGGTCAGCTATTGGAACATTAAGTTTTTTTCAAGTCTACATTTTATTTGATGTTTTTTGTATCCAAAAATGGTTTAAAATAAATAGAACCTACAAAAAATTATTAGAACCTTTAGCTGGCTGGGGCGTCAGGTATTGGAACATGCTGTTCCCAAAGCTGACCATTTTAATTTTGAAGGTACACCACTCCCACTGCTAAAAAAGAAAGGGAAAAGATTTTACGTTATTCAGAAGATGTGATGAAAAATGCATTGATTGCTGTCAAAAATGGGATGCCTGTACGAACAGCAGCTAGATAATTCAAGGTTCCAAAAACAACCCTTCAATATAAGTACAAGGGAAAGTATCCAGAAGAATGCAAAATGGGTCCATCCAATCCATTTTTATTTAAGAAGAAGACCTGGCAGTAAAATGGGTAAAAGGTATGACATGAGCTGGATTTCCAATATCCAAGGAAAATTTTATGTGCAGTGTTAAAAAGCTGGCTGACCAACTTAGAAAAAGTTTCAATACAACAAGTTCTACTCCTGGCAGAAAATCGTATGACCTGTTTTTTAAGTGTATTATCCAGATGTCACTAAGAACCTCCAAACTTAACTTTAAAAAATAAAACAAAGTGAAAAATGTCAACTAAAGCAGAAGAGAATGCTAACGATGCAGAAGAGAAACTAAATAAACTTTTTCAGAAAAAAAATCATCAGGTTCAAAAGAAAAACCAATAAAACTTCTGGACTATATAATAGTCAGATATAAAGAAAAATATTTTTCTGGACAAGTAAAAGAAACTTCAACAAAAAATTGCAAATATGAATACTTTGTGAACACCATGATGCTGTCAGGACTAAATGGCTGGAAGTGTCCAAACTTGCCAGATAAGATTTGGTATGATAAGAACGTGATTGAAGTGATTTCCCAACCAAAATTGTCAACTCCAGGGGCATGTGTTTTATGAAAGAATTAAAAAAATTAATTACTTATTAGTATATTTTTATAAAAAAAAATCTTTTTTTTCAGTTTGCGTTAGTTTTTATATAATATAAATAGTTTTAAACAGTTAAAATAGTTTTTTTTTAATTTTCTGTGTTAATGGTTAGCCTAAGGTACAGCAAGGGTCAACATTAAGAGTAATTCGTTTTTGGAGGGTCAGCCAAGGGTACAATATAAGTTTTTTTATTTTAACCTTTTTTTGTTATGTATAATTTTCCTTGCATATAGTTTGTTTGTATGCATGGCAAAAAGTACCAAAAAACGCCAAAAAACAATTTTAATACTTAAATAGTCATTCTCACAAACTAAATTAAATATTAGCATCAAAAAATCCTTAAATGGTCAGGCACTGGTGATTTTACCTTAATTTCAGAGATATTAGCACCACATTTAATTTAAAAAAACTCTTTCTTGAAAGAAAACGCAGATTTTAGTAATAATTTTGAGTACCTACTTTTATTTTGTTTTTAATAATTTCAACACTCAATTATTATTGTAATGAATAATTCCAAAAAATTTCGATTGTCTGTTTTGATGCAAAATTTAATAACAAAAAAATCCTTTCTTTGACCTTTTCTACCACAAATTAAAGTTTGGTGCATCATTTGAATTAAACCCATACTAACATAATAATATTCATTTTGCTTTTATTTAACCCATTAGATTTATTTAAAACAAAAAAAAACTAATATTTGACCCTTAAGCTCCTGTCCCCGCCTGTTTCTGTTCAGTGTCAGATTTGACACACATGTGGGAATATGGTGGTCATATTTTATCCTTAGAATAGGTTATACATACCTGTGTATGAATCTGACAAAATTGATTTATTTTTTATTCAAAAGTTTCTATTTCTAGGTACTACTAAAGTGAGGGTGAGACGGCTTAACACTTTTCAATATAAAGAAAAATTCTTTAGGAAAATTAGGTACTTTTTTAAAAAAATAGTTCCAAAAAAAAAATGTGTAGAGAAAAAAGTGTAAATCTTTAAAAAATTAAACCTACCTACTTTTAAGAAAAAATGGTGCCACTGGCAAAAATAAAATAAGTGCTTTCAGAAAAATAGAATACAAAAAAATGTCATTCTCAAACTAAATTTGAAAACTGTGTTTACCTAGCTGCTGTGGTTCTCACATTATGATTTTTTTCAAATATTTCGACCCCTTTTCTATCTCGTTTGCAACCCCCCCACCTACATTAAAAAGTAATAACTATCCACATACAAGTAAATATTGTAAAATCTTTATACCTACTAAATTTGTTTAAAATCAGTTTATTGCCTTTCAGTTATCATGTCATGACAGACAGACAGATACCATCACAAAAATTAGTATTTAAGTAGGTCTTTTTTTTATAGGGTGACCATATGTATTAGCGCAAAAGGAGGACGTCAGAGGCAAAATAGCTGGACAAAACCGGCCATTTTGAAAAACTGTCCTAAAAATATTTGATGACCAAAAAAAAGTATCTTAAAACCGAGAAGCCTGGAAAAATATTTAAACAAATGTACTTGATGACATTTTCTGCAATATTAAAAAAAACTAAAAAAATTGCGCCGCACGCAAACAATTCAGCAAAAAAATACTAGAAAATTGAAAAAATTATGCTGTAGGTAAAAATTTGAAAAAAATTGCGCCATAAAAAATATTTGTAAAAAATAATCAAAAAGAGGCAAAATTAAAAGAAATAAGCACTATAAGTAAAGTGGCACCATAGAAAACAATTATTGTAATATGAAAAAAAAACTGAAAAATTAAATAATTCACACCACAGGTGAACATTTCCATATTTTCAGATAAAATCCCAGTGAATCCACAACAATAGATAGCATTTTAATTTGGCAAAAAAAAATCATGACAATCATGTTTGAAATGGGATACCATGAGTCTTGCAGGGGGGTTTTAAAAGAAACAAATCCCTAACAGTATATCTTTACATTCTGGAGTGTGGCAATTAATACGAAAAAATCCTCAAAATTTTGTTCAATTTTAATGAAACCAAAATTTTAACACCAGAAACAATTACGATTATGATTATCCCCCATTTATAGAACAACAACTTTTGAAAAGAACACAACCTACAGGAGCTTAAACTTTTTCAATAACTTGCCTGAACATACAAAAATGCTTAAACACAATGAAAAAGCTTTCTGTAGTGCTGCAAACAAATTCTTGTGTGATTTGGAACGATACAATTTAAATGAGTTTTTAAATAGAGAGTAAAAAAATAAAAAAGTGCCTAACCTTTATAAGTGTGTTTAACTGGTGTTTTATGTAAATTAAGTGTTTTATTATTAACTTTTTTTGATATTGTATGATATTTTTTGGCTTGATTTTTCTTGAAATTTTTGATTTATAAGTGACCTGGACTTTGATCTGTTTCTCAGATTTTGTAAACCTTTGTAATTTAGTACAAATCTGTAGAAATAAAAACCATTCTGGTTTGATTTTGAAAATTTTTTCACAAAAAAATGTTTTTCTCTGTAGACAAAAATTTTTGAAAAATTAGGTGGTTTGAAAAAAGTTTTTGGTAGAAACAAAAAAAATATGCCTCAAGCTGAAATTAAAAAAAAAATAAATAATTCTTGAATAAATAGTGCCAAAAATTTTCCTGAAAAATGTTACCAAATGTAGTTTCTGAAAATATAAGGGCCACCGGAAATTCTCACGTCAATTGTTCAGTTCCTGATAAATTATGTTAATTTCCTTTTAGGATCTCTTGGGTGGCCAAAAAGCCAGACAAACAAAAAAGCTGGGCAGACATTTTTATTTTGCCCAAAAAGCTAGACTTGTCAGGCTTTATCAGAATGTATGGTCACCCTATCTTTTACCCAAGTTTTAGATGGCTAAAAATTATAATAAAATGGACAGAATTTGCTAATTTTGTGCTTTATTGTATTCTTCAGCACCAATTTGTCTTAAATCT
This sequence comes from Aspidapion aeneum, assembly GCA_963576565.1. Taxonomy (NCBI): domain Eukaryota; kingdom Metazoa; phylum Arthropoda; class Insecta; order Coleoptera; family Brentidae; genus Aspidapion; species Aspidapion aeneum. Next base: position 125,950,946 of record OY755039.1, read on the forward strand.
TTACAGGTTAAATTATAATGGTTTGGGCAAATAATATATTTTGTCTAAATTTCAAGAAAAGAAAGAGTTGGTTTTCCACAGGTCAAGAGTATAATGCCCTAAAAAAGAGTATATGTGGTCACCCTAACTAAACCAGTTCTCTTTTTCTCTTTAAAAATGCAACTTGCATAAATTAAATAATTTAGTTTTAAGCAATACATACAGTCTGAACTGCTAACTGAGCTGCTAACTTCTCAATAAAGGCTAATTAAATGCTCAATGGACAAATTAAGCTCTCTTTTAGTTTTTGAGGTGGGTAATCACAAATTTTAATTCATAAGTGTTACTTACCCATTTTGTTAAAAACTTTAGGTATTATATCCAAGGCAATGTAATAAGGTCTCACACTGTTTTCTTTAAAAATAACTTTAAAAAGTCTTGAACAATATTTCATTGAAAAATCATTTTTTATATGGTCTCTTAATTTTAAGCTCATATCTTGAATAAACTGTGTCTCAACAGGAATGCCCAACAAACTTAAGTAAACAAGTGAGTAACTGAGCAAGTTGGGATTGAAATTGTCTATAGAATCTTGAATTTTATTGATAAATTGATTAAATATATTGTTTTCTACAAGTCTTTGTAAAAATTTGGTTTTTCCCTGGCTTGTACCTATGCCAGAAATTTTGCTAAAGATTACTTGTAAGTCATACAAAACTAACACAAGTTGTGTAATGTATTTATCATTTAAAATATTAAAATTTTGTTCAATAAATTTAAGTACATCATCTGCAGAAGCACAAGCATTTATTTCTTTAATCCTTGAGTCATTATTGTTCTCATCAAAGAGTTGAAAGCGAACCAATCCTGTTTCATCAATATTGTTTGAATCTAATGTTACACTCAAGATACTTGTGCTCAGATCAACATTGGCTTTATTATCATCCCACGAACTGTAATTTCTGATTTTGGGAGTTTGCAATATCCGACAAAAATGGGTTTTTATGATACTATTTTTCCATTTTAGAACAACCATATTTCTAAAATTTCTTTTAAAAACTAAATGCAATGATGGCTGGAGAAAAAATTGGCTTCTAAGAAAAATACACATTGAAAATAACTAACTCTAAAGGTCTTGAACATTATCAGTTCCTAGTTAATCTAAAAACGAACAAAAAAAGCACTTTTAAAAAAACTTTTGAACCTCATATTTTTAAGAAAATTTGTGTGGTTATGGTTTCTTCTGAAACATGGGTCCACTTTCTCACCTATTACTTAAGTCCCATGTTCAACTTAGTTTGACTTAAGAACTTGCAGGTGCGACAAAGATCCACTTAACTTGACATTTCTTCCACTTAGTGTAAATGCTACAATTTCTACCACTTAAGTGAGTTAAGGTAAAGCCGATCACACACAAAAAAACATAACGCGTAAAGCCGATCACACACAAAAAAACATAACGCGTAAGAAGTTCAACCTTATGGACTTTTCTTACGTAAATCCAATATGGCCGCTGCTATTCGATCGCTGATTGGTTGAAAGCCCGCTATGCGCCATGCTACGGATTACGTAAATTGTGTGTGTGAAGGCCTTTAGAAGTTCAACCTTATGGACTTTTCTTACGTAAATCCAATATGGCCGCTGCTATTCGATCGCTGATTGGTTAAAAGCCCGCTATGCGCCATGCTACGGATTACGTAAATTGTGTGTGTGAAGGCCTTAAAGCCCATCACACACAAAAATGCATAAGCGCACAGCATGGCACATAGTGGTGCAAAGCCAATCAGTGATCGAATACCAGCGGCCATATTGGATTTGCGTAAGAAAAGTCCATAAGGTTGAACTTCTATGCGCTATGCATTTTTGTGTGTGATCGGCTTAAGTATTTATGATTTTATAAATATCGGTGGCTTGAACAGTGTTGCCACCTCTACCGATTTTTCGGTAGATCTACCGATTTAGCCTTTTACTTTACGATATACCGAATTACCATAGTTTTCTACCGATTTTTTTTTCAATATAAACTTTTTTTTGATACGCCTCGTATCGCGATAAAAAAAAACACCATAAATAAAATATTCTTTTTATGTAAGATCCTTTGTAGAATAAAAATTTTATTTCAAGCCATTGTTTTTAAAAGTGTATTTATCGCCATCTCTTGGAGTTTGCGATATACTCAGCCGGCAGCCGCAAGCGGCATTAAAGATCACGCTATTATAAACCCTGAGGTTTTTAAAAATATTATCTACTTAATAGGGACCTATTGCGATAAAGCCAGGCACAAATTGTGCCGTGCACTATATTGACAGTTTCACATTATAAGAACAGCTGTCTTCTTTCAAAATAAGGCCATTGTGTATTATAAGAGCCGGAATTAATAGTGACGCCACAATTAATGGAAAATAAATGACTGGATTTCTAAAGTCGACTTTGGTATGTCAATTTTGAAAGATCAGGTTTTAATGCGAAACTGTCAATATAGTGCCCGGCACAATTTGTGCCTGGCTTTATTGCAATAGGTCCTGAGTATGTACCTAATTTTTTTATTTAATTCTTAATTTTGGTATTTTGTCAGTAAAAACAAATCGTGGAAATACAATTTACCAACTAAATCAATCCAAACTATACTATCCAGCACTGCTTGCTGAGATGATTAAAAAATCTACCGAAATCTACCGATTTTTTTCGAAGCCTTCTACCGAAGACCTCAGGGTCGAGGGTGGCAACACTGGGCTTGAAGTCTGAGGTGGCATTAATAGCAAAAAAGTAATGCTGTTAACATTTTTTGGTGATTTACATTTGCTGTACTATACTAGAAGAAAATAATAGAAAAACTCTAGATTAAATAAAAAAGTTTTATATTTCTTGTGAATATTATTTACTTTAATAAAAACAAACAAAATTGCTAAAGCTGGATTCATAGTTCCAAATAAAAATGATTCATTTCTCACTTATGCTTATATAATTTTTATTGTCAACTTTGAATATCAGCATGTTCGAAGGATAGTTTATTTTTTCTTGTGTCTTACTTCTTATGTGCTACTGCCTACGTTACAGAACTATAAATCCAGCTTTATATATTTTGTAAATAAAAAACATTATGGCTGCTTTACATACAACCCCAGAAGTTTCGTCTAGTGGTTGAGTACTGGCTTAGTCAAGTCAACGGTCAAGTTTTATAAATGGAACACTATTTGATTTTTATTGTAGAGTAGCATTCTCCACCACTAAGACACAGCTGACTGGTTATGTACCAAGTAAACATATCTGGACGGGCAAGAAATTTTGTGAGTAGCCAAACAGTGTTACTTTGACTTGCTATTAAAGTATTCAACTAAAACACTGGCCTCGTGTAAACTTTGTTTTAACTTAATTTATTAAACTCTACTATAAGTAAACTGTGTGAACACTCGATCGACTAAAAACTCCCTTAACTAAATTACTTATTTATTCTACTTAACGACTATGGCTGCATGTGCCTTTAAAATAATTATAGGAAATCTTTTGCAGAACGCTGTTCCATCAATTGTTTTAGATAAAGAAAAAATGCCATTATAAATACAACTCCCCACAATCTCGTTTATTAATAACTTTAAGTGATTTGAATAAAAACTTTAAAATATGGGATAAAACAAAGTTCCATTAAGACCAAATTTGGTTCTTTTGCTGTCAACGGTCATCATAATATGTTCAGAACTAACAATTTTTTAATAAATGAGATTGTGTGGAGAACATTTATAAAGGATACCCCTGCTGTACATCAACTATCTAACTAAAAAAAAATTAAAAACACATTTTATTTTGTAAAAAAGTGATATAAACAAAAGAAACCTAAAATACTCAATCACTTTTATCAACCAGAAATAACAAATATTGTTAAAAATAAGTAAAATATTCAAATCTCCTTCACAAATGGATCCATGGCCACAAACAGTTAAATTTTTTTTCTTATTCTAATACCCTGTTTCCACCAATGCATGCCCACCTGATGCGTTTTTTGAATCGGGGTGGGCATGCATTGGTGGAAACAGAGTATAAGACAGTTTTATATTAAAAATCAATATAGGTTTTTTTCCAGTCTTCATTTGGTGATTTACTTTTTTTTTACAAAATGAAACCATTCCAAGCTAAAAAATATCTTATTATTTTCTCTTGTAAGCATGACACTGTGCAAGTAATACCCTGTTTCCACCAATGCATGCCCACCCCGATTCAAAAAACGTATCACGTTAGGCCATAGATTTGCACCGGTTTTAAATGCAGAGTCACCTGATGCGTTTTTTGAATCGGGGTGGGCATGCATTGGTGGAAACAGGGTATAACTTAAACTCAAGTGCTAGATTAAGAGCAGTTAAACTAGGTGGAACTTAGGACTTAAGTGCTAGGTGAAAAGTGGACCTTAAACAGCTGTTTGTCATGTTTTGCTAACCATACTTTTGTGTTTATGTTTGAAATTTTTTTAAATTTTCAGTGGAAGTTTTTTTTAGGCAATTTTCCAATTGGCTTTTTTATTGGCAATAAATAGAAAAACGGTATTTTCTACTTTGTATAAAGGTATGAATAATTGTTGAAACTTTGTTAACTGAACACGCTTGTGTCTTTATTATTATAGGGAGATTTACGGTCTCGGTGCACTATCCGGACACTAAAACGAGACATTTTTTGATGACGACTCTTTTTGAAAATAGTAATTTAGGGATCTTGAAACTGATTTAGGTACGGAAAAATAAAAAAAAAATAGTTTTTTTAATAAAAAACACACTTTTCAATTTCTATCTAAATTGCACACAAACTCACATACACAGGGATATTGGGCAAAGACACTATGGACTTTGGGCCATTTGCTGGGGTTTTATTCTTAAATTCCCTGCCTTTGAACCAACTGACCCGGAAATGCGAGGTTGCCACATCACAGGCATAAAATAAAATATTTTGATTTAATTTTCACTTCTTTCTGGCATTCATCTTTTTTTAACCAATAAATTAAAAGGGGATCAGGATAAGTTTCATTATATTTGTAGAAAGGTTGGGTTTGTGTTGATTTTGGTAGAGCTGGGATGCCTTGATTTAGGTTTGGTTTGGGTTCAGTTGGGATGGGTTGGTTTGTTTTGTTTTGGTTCGGTTCGGGTTGGTTCTGTTTGGTTCGGTTGAGGTTGGTTCCGTTCGGTTCGGGTACGGGTTCGGTTTGGTTGGGCTCGGTTCCGTTCGGGTTCGGTTCGGTTGGGATCGGTTCAGTTCGGTTTGGGTTGGTTCGGTTTGGTTTCGGTTCAGGTTGGTTCCGTTTAGTTTGGTTCGGTTCGGTTGGGCTCGGTTCCGTTTGGGTTCGGTTCGGTTGGGATCGGTTCAGTTCGGCTCGGGTTGGTTCCGTTCGGTTCGGTTCAGGTTGATTCCGTTCGGTTCAGTTGGGATTGGTTCCATTTAGCTTCGGTTTGGTTGGGATCGGTTCAATTCGGTTCGGTTTGGTTTGTTTACGTTCGGGTTCCGTTCAGTTCGGGTCGGTTCCGTTCGTGTCGGTTCCGTTCGGTTGTGTTGGGTTCGGTTTGGGTTGGTTTAGGTAGAGCTGGGTTGGAGTTAGTTAGGTTGTACTAGGTTTGGTTCAGTTTGGTTTGGGTTGGTTTAGGTAGAGCTGGGTTGGGGTTACTTAAATAGAATATCACTTTATTGCCAACAAGCTTCATTGTACTAGGTTTGGTTAATTTTATCTTTTTAGGTGTGATCAAGAGAGATTTAATAATATTTGTTTCCTTATTTTGATTATTTTTGCGGAAACGTGGCAACATTGCAAAATATAAGCCACAGATATTGGCAAATATTGTTTTGATGGGGTTGAAAAACAAAGAAGAAGTCAAAATTGAATGAAAAGTGAGGTTAGAATGTTGTTTTGTACGTGTTTTTTAAGGTTTTATTTATTTATTTTCTCAAAAAATACTGGATAATCCGCAAATTTTTTTTTGAAAAACATTATTTAGAAGGTCTACTTTAAGGTAATTTTTATTTTTTCCTAAAAATCGTGTGTCCGGATAGTGCACCGGCCCCAGATTTACCGCCATAGACCAATTGGTTATTCCCAAATACCTTACAGCATAATTCCCTGTCTTCCTTTAACCTGACAGCAGTTAGTGTTTTAGAATGCTGCAGGTCACTGTGAGCAACCTTGTGGATCCTACCTATATTTATACTTTATAAATATCTAAAGATTTGTTATTTTTTTAAAGAATAATCCTGTGGCAGGAAGTCAAAAAGGGGTAACTCAGATTTTGCTACTTTTCTGGAGAGGCGAAAAACTAAATTAATGTTTATTTGCATTTTTCAGAATAACTATGAATTTTTTTTTTCATTAACTGCACAGACAATCAGCTTTAATGATTTTTTTTGTAGTTTCACGTTTTTTACCCTCAAAAAGTAACTTTTTTCAAAATATTGGGAGTATCTCAGTTTCTGATAAATTTACAGAATAACAAAAAGCAAAATCTTAAGATACTTGGTGAGGGGTGAACCGCTCTCACAATTGGTGTACACATTTCTCACAATCTGTTCACAATCCTTCACAATCTTTACACAATCCCTCCCAATCACCCACAATCTGTGACAGTCTCTCACAATCTTACCACAATCCTTCACAATCCCTCACAATCTTACCGCAATCCCTTACAATCTTTACACAATCCCTCACAATCTTAGCAAAAGATTGTGGATTTTCACAATCGGCGCACACATTTTGGGGTTAGCTGGTCACCCCTCGGTTATTAAGTAGCAGGGCCGGTAACGGTAAATTAAGAGGATGGCCAAGGAAACTATAATAGGCATGATAACCTGATGATGGGACGGCCTCCCTTTCAGGTACGCTACGCCGCTGCACAGTCCTCCACAATCCCTCACAATCTTGCCACAATCCCTCACAATCTTAGCAAAAGATTGTGGATTTTCACAATCGGTGTACACATTTTGGGTTAGCTGTTCACCCCTCGATACTCGGCATATTTGCAAGAAACACATGCCTGCAAAAGGCAATATCTCAAGTTATACCCTTTTGTTAGTATATCTATTTCGGTCTAGAAGCAAATAATATTACTTTTTGGCAACAGACCATTTTCCCTAATTCAACCCCGCTCAATCTGAATATCCCTGTTGCCAGCTCAAAATATTGACAGAGAGGGAGAAAATCCCCCTAAGCCCTCAAAAACCTGTTTCTTTTTTCAGTTTTATTTAATTTTGTTGGAAACTAACCTTTTTATTGAAAATTACAAAGAACAGTTTTTTGTGGAGAACAAAATTCTCTTTCCATCGACATATTGGTTGATATGGGTAGGAAAAGAAAGTAGCTGTTCAGCGGCGTCCGTAGATTGGTAGTATTTATAAAAAACATGTTTATTATGGGTTTTATAAATTTTCTGAGAAACTACATTTCTTGGGATGAAATTGGTTATATACTTTATTGTAGGAAATTAAATTTTCTTTTAAAAGCTGTATTATAATGTGCATCTTTAAGACTCCAGCGGCACATATAAATATACATATATATAAATAAATTTTGAAAAATAATCAATTTCTGTATGTATAACATATTATGACTTTTCTAACAAAACTAAGCATCTTAGGTAATAATTTTTTACCTCATTTCATCCCAAAGACTTTTAAAAATTTAATTAAATATATTTTTTTAATTACCAAATTTTTAAAATTTACCTCAATTTACTGACGCCCCTGGAGACATACCTATAACATGGGTCCTATTTTGTGATGCACTGTTTGAAAGGAAATTTTATTGTCCACCAAAAAGTTAAGAAGACTTTTTCTCATAGGAAGCTTAGTTTTTCAGAAAATTGGATAAAACCTGTAAAAAAATTGATTAGTTTGGTGATTTTGAATCATTAGGTACTTTAAATTAAGGATACACTGGAGCAGTAAATATGAATCACTTTTGATAAAGAGCTTGGTGTTAAGAAGTTAAGAATATTGAATAAAACATGTGAAAAGCATGTTTTTTTCACCCCCATTTACGGACGACTCTGGAGAGTTTATTATAAGTTACACCCCACCGAGTTTCACACTGCTGAAAAGTGAATTTTACTATCTACAATAAAGTATACTACATATTTTTTCATATTAAGCTCTGAGGAAATTAGATAAAACAAAAATGGTTGACATTCTGTTTTTTGTTTTAAATTTACAGATTTACAGTGCGCGATTTGCGCGTTAGACACTCTTTTTAAATATATTATTTATAACTAAAAACCAAATCTTAAAAGTAACAGCTGACAAAAGGTTATAACTCAAGATAACTCAGGGGTTAGTAATCTATTTTGTGGCCGACAAAAGGTCGTATCTCGACTTATAACCTTTTGTCGTTCTGAAACTCTCACTTTTTGTCAGCGTCTCATGACCGTATCTAGAAATATCCCGTTTTGTCGGATTTTGAAACAAAAAAACGGTAAGTGCAACTCTAGATACAACCTTTTGTTGGTTGTCAAAGCTGATATTTTCGGGAGTAAGTCGAGTTATACACCTTTGTCAGGCCAAGAATTCTAAAAATGTCGACTTACTCTGTCAGAAAATAACTTTTTTAGTTATTAAGATATCAATATGAAATTTTTTGAGCATATCAAAGGCGAAATTCTAAGTTACATGGTGAAGAAATCTCATTACAAAACAGCGCTGTTCAAAATGGCGTGGAACAAAATAGCGGCGACAAAATAGCGCTGCGACAAAACAGCGCTGCGACAAATTTGCGAGGAACAAAATACCGAGGAATAAAATAGCATTGTATGTATCTGTTTGTTTTGCTATTTATTTATTGAAATTGTATCTATATTTATTAATAATTAATTAATAATTAATTCTTCCTTAAATACCTCTGTTAGTTATTAGACTGATAAGCAATCAAGAATCTTTTGCAAACTGTACAAATTACTTCAAATAAATACTTTAAATATTTCAAAATGGGTCGTGGGGAAAGAAGAGAATGCTTTGTGGTTAAGACACCCTCTGTCAGATTCTTGCTTTTAAACGAAGCAAAGAAATAACCAATTGATCCATGGTGGTAAATCACCTATAGTCACATTTTGCCTGTTTGCAAAGCAATAGTGATGATAATGATAGCGAAATTTACACTTTTAGGTAACTGTAAAGGCAGGTTTATAGATTTGGAGTTGTCTTTGTTGCTGAGAACAGCGTATATTTTCATTGACAACAGTAATTCTGTAAATAGCCAATGTTTTCTTAGTTTCCTTTTTAACTACTACCTAAGTAGGTATAGTACCGAGCCAAAGTAGAGAATCAAAAGCATTCATTTCTAATGTATATAAAGTTAGCAAAACAATTTGGAAATTAAAAAGTCCATTTTTTTTTTAAATGGTGTTCTACTAACTTTAAATAAAGTTATCAGCAGCGCCGGTTTCAGGGTCTACCGGGCCCTAGGCAATAGTGGCACGGGTCCCTTAAAAAGCCCAATTCAATGCTCCAAAAAAAAGATACAGTTGAAAATTGAATAGGTAATTTAAAGAAATTGCACTAGCAATTATATTACTGGAATGTGAAATCCTCAGAGTATCTATTCTGTGTCTTGAACAATGTGACCATCAAAATCACACGCTTTGACCAATAGCAAGCTTTAAATTAGCTCCGAGCGTCACGCACTATGCGAAAAGACCTTCATTGCGCAAGCTTCTCCTACGATCCGACCGAGAAATGTTGAGGCGCTACGGGGCAGTTGAACAGATTTCACTTCAAACGCGTAAAATTCACTAACTCTGAAGAGCGGGCGGGACCATCCCACCGAGGGGTGAACAGCTCTCACAATCGGTGTACACATTTCTCACAATCTTTACACAATCCCTCCCAATCACTCACAATCTGTCACAATCTTACCACAATCCTTCACAATCCCTCACAATCTTTACACAGTCCATCCCAATCACTCACAATCCTTCATCCCACAATCCTTCACAATCTTTACACAGTCTGTCTCAATCACTCACAATCTGTCATAATCTTACTACAACCCCTCACAATCCCTCACAATCTTACCACAGTCCTTGACAATCCCCCGCAAAGGAAACTATAGACATGATGACCTTTTTTTTGTTTTTTTTTTTTGGTCACAAGAATTTTTGATGGGCTGTTGCCTCCCCGCCCCTTCAGGCACGCTACACCGCTGCACAGTTCTCCACAATCCCTCGCAATCCCTCACAATCTTACCACAATCCCTCACAATCTTTACACAATCTTAGCAAAAGATTGTGGATTTTCACAATCGGTGTACACATTTTCGGTTAACCACAAAATCGTAAAAAACGTTAAATAAATGTTGAAAAAAAAATGTTTTTTTTCTAACACAAATTTGTGTTAAAATTAAGTCAACTTTTGACATTAAAAAAACATGTAGAAAATTCTAATGAAAATTTCATGTAAAAGCATTACCAAAAATATATTTCTTAATAGCGTTAATAAACCAGTATTAAAAAAACCATAATTTCACTAACATTAAAAATAATACCATCAATATATGGTTATTTTTATAATGTTTTTCCTAGATCTCATTTCTAACGTTGAATTTAAAATATATGAAGCTAATAAATGTTTTGTTTTTTAAACATTAAAAAAATTATATTATAGAGGGCGCTGCCGCATAGTTCCACTACCAGAACGGGTCATCGCCATTTTTAGTTGCATTTGGCTGCGAGTTCATACGAGTCGATAGCAGATACGCTTTGTGCAATTTTGGTTACAATATTTACCCTTTGTAGTAACAAACATGGCAAATTAAAAGCACAATTATTAATAATACATATTTGGATAGGAATATACACCAGTTGTGTGGAAAAGATGGTATAGTTAAAGAATAACCAATATGTATGCAGTGATTTAAATGAAGCATCACAAAATTAGGTAAGTAAACAAAAGTGAAAAAATTGTTTTGTATGAAATATCGCATACCTACGTTACAGTTAATCAGACAGGGAATGCGACAATTCACCACGAATGATTAGCCACCGGACCTTAAGTCGCGTATTCATTTGAGGCAGAATTCGCAAGCCTCGCAGCGGTACCAAACGAATGCTTCGTTTGCATTCATGCTAAAGTGAATACGCGCCTTGAAATTGTTTGCCTTGTATTCACTTAAGCATGAATTGTTTGGCCTCGTAGCGAGGCACTTACTACAAAATTATTGTTGACATAGAATTTTAAATTTTATTTTCAGAAGCTACGGATCCGAATTTCCTTTACTGAGTGTCGAGTTCATGAAAACCTCAAAGGACTGTTGCTGCCCTGCGTTTCCAAAATAGAAGAAATTTATTTACGTTATTTATGTTACCTTATCTTTAGAGATATTTGAAAAAAATATATTTTTTCATTGTTTATTTATTTTTCAATGTTAGAAAAACATTTCTTTTTCACTGTTAAAAATCAATATTTTTTTAACGTTCGACAAACACTTTAAAAAAACGTTATAAAAACATAAGATTATTTTTCTAACGTCAGAAAACGGGTTATTAAGCTTCTTTTTCACTATGAATATGACGTTAGAACTAACATCCAACCTAACGTTATGTTTTTAAATTATACATTATTTTGACATTACTAAAACGTTTTTGTGTTTAGTGGGATGGTCAAGACAAGTCATTTCGCACAACACGCGACCGCTCAGAGTTTGTTATTGGTCAAAACCTGTGATGTGGATGGTTACATCGTTCAAGACCCAGAATAGATATCCAGGTCTCTATCTTTTATAATAACTGAGTTTCCCATTCAATACCATCAAAAATGGTACACTGTACAGAGAATGGATGAGACCAGAACACCAAGAAAAATAATGAACTGAACATCGGCAGGAAGGAGAGTAAGAGACAATGTCGAAGATGACATCATGGATATGGGAATAAAAAGGTGGTGAAGACTCGTACTATAGTGCAAATTATAGGCATTTGTAATGATTTTTGTTTATCTTTTTTTAGTATATTATAAACAGCGGTGACAATAAACTTTAAAAAAAAAAGTAGTGTCTATGATTAATTAATTTTTTCAATAGGTAGGTAATTGGTTATGTGGTTATTAACAGTGACGGATAGTTAATCAAAAACATGAGTTTGTCAACTTGTCGGAAATTATTTTCAAAAGTTGTAAAATGCCGAGACACAAATATAATAGGTATAATGAACAATCGCAACTGATAATTTTAAAAATATTGGCTTTTTTCAACTGGAACGGGAACACGTGCGAAATGGAATTGCACTTCAATTTGAGAATGTGATACAGCGAGCCGCAGATGCAATAAAATTGAGCCCAACAACGATAGTAAATATAAAAAATATCTACGCCATACGTTTTTTTCTCACCTGGTGACGTCATTACAAATGCGTATAATTTAGACTATAGAGAAGGCAGAATGAAGGGCTCTGGTTAATCAGGCTAAAACCCACCAGGGGTTGTAATACCACTTGAAGAAGAAGAATCCTTGAAAGACAAATTCTTGAGTGAAATAAAATTATTTCTTTTTTTTATTTCAGAAAAGAATACATTTGTTTCTCTACTTTTGCTCGGTAGTCAGGTATTATGTATTTTTTAAAATTTTTAGTCATATGCCTTCTGTCAACAGCAGAGATGGCTTGGAGATCCCATGGAAAATCTAATTTTGATATGGTTAAAAGCTTAAGAGGTATGGTTTATTAGGCAGTGCTGTTAATTTAAGTTTATACAACCTAACCTAGACTTAATTTTTCAAAAAATACTATTATTTTCAGCCAATGGAATCATAAAATCGGACATAGTAGAAAATGCAATGTTAGCAGTTGATAGAGGGCACTTTTCTCCAAATAATCCCTACATGGACGCCCCCCAAACCATAGGATATGCTGTCACCATAAGTGCGCCTCATATGCATGCCCATGCATTAGAATTATTACAAGAAAACTTAGTAAATGGCACTAGCGCATTGGATATTGGCTCTGGAAGTGGATACTTGACTGCCTGTATGGCTAAGATTATGGGAAGCAAAGGGTGAGTCAATTTCTACATATATATATATATATATATATATATATATATATATATATATTACTATCGGGGGTTTCCCAGATAAAAGGAACTAAAATTTAGTACCCATAAATTAAAAATCAAACAAGTTTTCGTGTCTAATCGGGTAAAAATAAGGGTTTTTTGTTTCTCTCGTATTTTTCCGTGGGTAGCTCGAAAGCTTAACCTCACGGAGGTCCAAGTCCTAATGTTTCGTCATGGGACTCTTCAGAACACTGCTTGGTCAATGTGACACCTAAATTGTTTAAAATGAGCCCTTGAAAACCAAAGTGGTGTAAGTCCACATTTTGTGAAAACTGGCATACGGTGCGGAACACGTTGTTTTGAACATTCTCTATTTTTTCCTATTTATACACTTATTCTACTACGCCCTGAACTCAAAAGGTGGCGCCACTTCATTATAACTGTTAAGGAAAGCCCTCAAATGTTGATACGCATAGTGGTGTAAGTCCGGTTCGGTTCGGTTCTCCGGCCACATTGAGTTCAGGCCAAAAACAAAATTTTGTATGTTCCTGATGACTGGTATACTATCATAAAAAAAGCAAGATCCAGGCACGCATTTCATGTTTACCAAATGCAATGTGAGGACTTCTTTTTAACGCTCAATTTAAAATACAATGGTTGCAATTTCGAAAAGAATCTTCAAATCAAATTTTTTACAAAGAAACTCTTAATGAATAATTTCCGTTTTCTTCCATTAGCATTGCCCCAACGGCTAAAGGAAGACCACCGAACATTCTGGCTATAAACTTAACAAGCAAGTTCTACCCGTATTAGATTTTAAAAAAAGGGATGGATATGTTATCCTTTCTGCAGTTCATTCCCCTGTTTACCATAATTTTTTTAAAAATTTAAATAGCGAAAAAGACATTCAAGATATTGGTTTTCTCGATAGTGTAGAAGATAATGAGGAGAATGATGAATAAAGTTTACGAGAGTTTGTTTACGTTATGGTTTTCGAATTGTTCAAATTCATTGTTGTTTGTGTATTGTTTTTTTTACCGAATAAAAATTTAGTTCAAAATTTAAGTTTTTTTTGTAAATCACAATATTCACTAAAACTTTTATGGCATACTGGTGTAAGACCTTTGAGCCATCAAAATATTGTAAAGATCATTTTTTTTGCATTATACAGTATACTCAAAAATCTCAAGGGTCCTATCTCAAAATTCATTTATTTCTTTATAAAGCTTACATAACATAGCCCTGAAATTCACTGAAATTTTGACATACTATTACAACATAAATGCCAATCTTAAGATAATATAAATGGTTAAAATCGATTTGATTTAAAAATGAGAAGCCCTTGAAAAACCACCTTGGTATTTATTAATCCCCTCGTAAAATTGTCAAAAATCCTTTTGAGTCTAGGCGTTTCCTGATAGGAGATCTATTTTCCGTCTGTCTGTCCGTCCGGATGTTGGCACTATAAATCGAGAACGCCTAGCTAAACCTATTTCAATAAAATTTTACATAAATATAGAGGGCCATGTTGTAAAGAGCCCTATAGTCTTTCGGCCCATTCCCAGTTTTTCCAGGAAAGTTATGAGAAAAAGTTCTCCACAATGAAGCCGCCTTTTTAGATATTTTCTTTAATTATTATTAAGTCTGGTTTTATGAAGTAAAGTTCTGGAAATGTCAGGAAAACATTGGGCAATCGTGGAAAAATCTGAAGAAGTATTGGAAAAGTCTGGAAATCTCCGAGATTATGTGAAGCTGACTGTAGCTATGTTGCAGCTGAGTGTACCTGAAATGCAGCTGAGTGTGACTGAATGTTTTAATGTTGTAGCTTAAAGCCGCTGGGGTGTAGCTTAGAGATAGCTGAGCTGTAGTTTCGTTTTAGGTCGGTAAAAGAAAACAATAGCAGGCTCCCTTAAATCTAAGGGACCGCTACTTTAAGAGATTTTTAATTTTACGAGACCCTCAACTTTAGGGGAACTTTTAGCTTTTGTCTAGAGATTTTTTTTAGTTGATTCTATTTAAAATGTTATCTTTAATCGTAAACCTATTGGTATCGTGAAGATCTAGAGGCATTTCTTGCAGGAATTTCATCCATGTACTATTTATCGCCGAAAGTCAAAAACACATCCAAGTCGCCGAACGTGACATCGGCTTAGACCATCTAGAATTGTGGAAGGGATATGTCACAACGAGCGACGTTGCGGGAATCTAAGCGCACATTTTGTACATTGTAGAATTCCATAGCGATATGTTAAGTCGCCTTTAGATGCGAAATATAGAACGAGAGGACGACCGACATTTGGCTATAGAATTCGACAGTACCTACACAGAATTTGAACCCTGATTTCGATTTTTTTTGTGTCTAACAACTTTATTGGTGACTAGCTTCTTGGTATACCCTATATTCTGTATTTTGAACACATGCCATGTACTTATACCTGTACTAAGAAAGGGCCTCCAAAAATGACTGTACAAGCGTGGCGGCTTCAGGGATTTCAAATGAACCCCAATGTATGGCTTGGATGAATTAAGGCTACTAATCTCGACGCCATTCCTTTTTTAAGCCTAAAAACACCCATTATTATCAGTCACCTTAAAATAAATACCATTAAGTGTGTTTAAAACAAGTAAGCGGCTCCGTCAAGTGAAGATAATGGATTTTTCTTCCAAAAATTCAAAAACCCAATTAACCCCAATTTTGACTACGCCAAATCAGCGCATTGACAAATTGTCAATTTTGTGGTTAGTAATATGTGCTGTCAACAACACTTAAAAGCAATTCCTTTCAAATTTTATTAAAAGCGTCTACTTTTTTTAATCCAATATGCCTGAAAGCTTGTAGCAGCAATTTTCTATTAATGTTTTTAATATGCTTTAGTAGTACATCTATACATGACAAATGCTCTTCCATCGCAATTGTTTAAAACTTCTAGGCAATGATTGGGTAGGCACAATTTTTTTTAACACTACGTTTCGCTTTTAAGTAAGTATATCTAACAATTTTCAAGTGTAAACTAAACAATCCAGTCTACTTCTTATACTACTTGGTGTACAGTCTGGTGAGACGGCCCGCCCCCCTTTTTTTAATCTTAAGACGCTTGTTTTCCATAAGGAACCACTCTTATATGTTTAAAATGTCCGTGCTTGGTTGACTAAGAACTCCTTTGTTCTGCATTATAAATGCAGCTTTAATAAAATTTCGTTTTCTCCATGTTGTAGATTTTTAAATATCCAGCCAATTAATAGGTAGAAAGAGAGAGGTAGACGTTAGGAAAGAAATAGGTAGCTGAAAGAAGGTGATAGGTAGACACTTGGTAGTTATGACAGGAGGTAGAGGGGGAATAAAATAGGAATTCGACGGTAGACGTTTCGTTGTTTTTGTAATCGTAAATTTTCTGATAAAATAAAGAGAGTTCAATTTAAAGACAACATCCAATTCGATTCCTTATGCAAAACTTTAGCTTCAGACGATTGAATCCTGTGATCATTTGACCGCGCATGATCCGCATGTTTCTTCCTTCGCAATATTGAGAGATGACAGATTTCTCTTTTTAGTGTTACCGTTGGCATAGACCACATGCCAGAATTAGTACGCTTATCAAAAGAAAACATGCGTAAAGGCAATGCGGATCTTTTAGACACGAATCAAGTGCAACTTTGGGTGGGAGATGGCCGACTAGGGTATCCGGAAATGGCGCCCTATGATGCAATACATGTCGGAGCTGCTGCACCCGAGTTGCCTCAGGCTTTGGTTGATCAGCTAAAGGTTAGTAGTAGTAGTGAGGGGATGTCCCGTAAATCCGGTAAGTAGGCCCTTTTTGCTATGCCCAATTACACAACTAAAGGTTAGCAAAATCTTAATTTAAATAATTTTTACTACTATGTCGGTTTAGAACGTTTTTCTACGTTGTCCGACGCCTATTCTCCACCTCCTTCGATCCTGACATTCATCTTCCGTCAGGTTTTTTTGACTCATGGATCTTTGGATTGACCGTTGCCATTCCAGTTTAGGACGCCCTCTTTTTCTGCGCCCTATTGGTTGCCATTCTAGGACCTGCTTTGGTAATCTTTCGTCGTTCATCCGCTGTACATGGCCGTACCATATCATTTGTCTTTTAGTGATGTCATCCGTTATGCTTCCCTCGATTTCCATTCTTTCTTTTATGATCTCATTTCCTATATGATCTGTTCTAGATATTCTCATTGATCTTATTGCATCCATTTTGACACTTTTCATTTTTGCTTTGTATTTTTCTGTTACGCGACAAGTCTCTATTCCATACAACAGCGTGCTTTTCACCATTGTTTCATATATGTTAAATTTTACATTCTTTTTTATCTCTTTGCTCCATAAAATACTGTTAAGACAACCAATAACCTTTTTTGCTTTTACTATTCTTTTTTCCAGTCTGTTCCTGTCTTATCAATTGTGACACCCAAGTATACATACTCATTGCATGGAGATATTGTTTGTCCATTGTCTAGTTCTAACTCATTTGAATCGTTTCCAATACATAAGTACTGTGTCTTGTCCACATTCACTGATAATCCCGACTTTTGGTATTCTTCCATTAACTTTCTCATCATATACTCCATGTCTTCTTTATCATTAGCTACAATTACTTGGTCGTCAGCAAACTGTAGTGTGTATATGGTAAATCGGTCGTTAAGTTGTATTCCCATGCCGTGTACTTTACGTTTCCAGTTTTTTAGAGCTACTGCGATATATATTTTAAAAAGAGTTGGAGAGATACAACATCCCTGTCTTAAGCCTTTCGTTACCTGGAATTGTTTTGAAAGTCGATTTCCAATTTTAATTTTAGATTTTGACCCTTTGTAAAGTTCTTTTATCGCTTTTATATATGTATGATTGATATTAGTTTGTTCTAACACTGTCCATACTTTTTCTACTGGAACGGTATCATATGCTTTTTGTAGGTCCACAAAGGTAACATGAGTCTCTATATTTCTGGCACTTTTCTCAATTACTTGTTTAAGACAAAAAAACATTATCACTGCCTGCACGAAACCCACTTTTTAGATAATTTTTACCCTTGTTGTAATAGTCCTGCAGTTTAATGATATGACGATCATGCGAAATTTTTTTAGATACCTCAACACAAAAGTTTTTTTGAATGAATTTTTGGATTTTTTTTCAATGCTACATGGTCGCTGTTAAATTGTCGTCCAGGTAGCATTCCCTGAACTGTTGAAAAAAGAAAGAAGTCACACTGGGTCATTTCGGGAGAATAAGGGGCAAAACCACACTTACTTAATAAATAAGAGCATGTGTGACAAAAAAGTTCTGGAGATTTCTTTAATAGAAAATGGATTGCCAGCCCATATGAGAATTTTACCTGAAAATTACTGGTGGATGAAGGTCCGCCATCGCGGGACAATTTCTGGCAACGCTGAAATTCTTTACAAAGATGGTAGTGTGGTAACACTGAACCTGTCAAAACACAAAAATAAATCGAAAAAAATAGGTCAGCCACAAAAATAACACCGAAAACACAACGGGAAATATTAGGTTCATTTTTTAATAATAATTGTACCACTACTTAAGAATTTCAGTCATGCCCAGGCACGGATTTGAGGGAGAGGGGTAACGTGGTAATTTCCTCCCCCCGAACCGAATGTGTGTGAAAAAATATAAGTTCTTTAGAGAATAGCAGCAACTGATTTTAAGGGTAATTAAGGTCATATTTCTATCGAAGGTCATGGAGGATTTTTAGGGAGCATAATATATGAGATCTGTTTTAGATGCTTAAGAATAAGTATACAAAAAATCAGTCTGCTCCTATTTTTTTAGGATTTAGTTTTTTTTAAATCTAATATGACTATTACAGTGGGCATGTAAAAGGAAAAATTGGAATGTTAAATAAAATTAGATTCTTTTGCGCATTGTTGTGTCTCTACGAAAAATTTTCCATATTTTTGTCCCACCTTGCATATATTGGCCATGGTAAAGCCTCCTTAAAAAGAAAAAAACTAATTTAGGAGGTGTTTAGATATGAATAGAAGAAAATATTTCTCTTCATCCCCACCTGATTCTTACTCCGCCGTCCATGCCGAGTCGAATGTGGTCTACTACGCAGATTTAAAAGAAAATACAAAGTCAATGCCGTAACCAAAATCAAATCAAAAATCAAAATCTTTATTAACGCATATAGCAGTTACAAATAAAAAAGTAGGACTAACTAATAGTGTCACATTAAAAAATAGTCATGTCATTTCAAAAATAAAATTACAAGTAAAAGTTAGAATAACTCACACAGTTGGAGTAAAACTTTTTATCAGACTTTATCACTTCATTCATCAAGATGGCGGTTTAACACATAAAAATGTACTTAATTAAGAGAACAGCATAAACAACAAGAACCATCACAATTAAAACGTAATTTTTACAACAAATCTACAAAGATAACAATTCAGGCAAATAAATTTTTTTTAACCTGTTTGCAAAATACATTGTAACTACAATTAAAAAAGTCAATGTTATTATTTTCTTGCATTAGAAAATGTGCAGTTTTACACATTCGATTTATAGGAATATTAATACCATAATTAGTTCTATGAAATGTTAGACTAAATAGATCTTTATTTCTGGAATTCCTAGGTGGAATGTGAAAGCTAACCTCTGAAAGAAGCTCTGGGGCATCAATCATACCGTTCAGAATTTTAAAGAGAGTGCAAGTATCAAAAAACGTTCTTCGACTTTCTAATGTAGTAAGATTTAAAAGTTTCATTATCTCATTACAATTAACTTCTTCATAGGGAATACCCAGCCTAAGTCCCACTCTTCTTTAAAATTTTCTCTGCACTCTCTCTAAGCTCTCTTTATGAACTCCATAAAAAGGCTGCCAAACTGAACTGGCATATTCGAGCACCGAACGAACAAGTGCACAGTAAACATCTTTTAACACATAAATATTATCTATATCTTTCAGAGTGCGAAAGAGAAACCCCAGTAATCTCATTGCTTTGTCGGTGGTTTTTTCAATATGTGTGCTAAATGATAGATCACTTTCTATCCACACTCCTAGATCTTTAACTAAGGTTTTTCTCTCTAACTTTTCAGAGTCAATAGAATAATTAAATAGAATAGGTTGTTTTATTTTTATTAAAAGTAATGATATTGCATTTTTTAATATTTAAGGTAAGACTATTTTCTGTACACCAAGAAGAAAACAAATTCAATTGATCCTGCAAAGATTGACAGTCAGTAGGATTAACAATAATTTTATAAATTTTAAAGTCATCTGCAAAAGCCTTAAACTGGCAGTCATAAAAAATATTTTTCACATCATTTACAAAGATGTTGAATAATAGAGTCGACAGATGTCCACCTTGAGGTACACCTGATGTTACCGTGATTTCTGAAGATATATAATTTTTTATTTTTACAGCTTGCTTGCGATTAATTAGGTTACTTTCAAACCAACTCAAGATAGAGCCATGAAGTCCCACTGCCTTTAATTTAGATAGTAAAATTTTCTGATCCACTCTGTCAAATGCCTTCGAGAAGTCTGTATAAATAGCATCAACCTGATACTTATTCTCGAAGGCACCCAACAGAGTTTGTTCATATGTTAAGAGGTTAGATATAGTGGATCTTCCTTTCATAAAGCCATACTGTTCATTAATTATAATATTTTTAAAAAGAGGAGTCAATCTGTCAGCTACTAATGATTCAAAAATCTTTGCTATCAATGAAATTTTACTTATTGCTCTGTAATTTTTTACATCAGCTCTGTTTCCATTCTTAAAAACAGGAGACACATAAGATCTTTTCCAAAGATCTGGAAAAAAACCTGAACTTAAAGACAAGTTAAAAATTTTACATAAAATGTCAGATAAAACATACAGTTTTGTAACAAAGACACAGGAATCCCATCAGGACCCATTCCTAAAATTTTCTTTAACATATCAATTTTATTAAAAACATCAAACATTGACAACTATAAAAAACCTACATTAAGACATTTATCACAATGAAATTTTTTTTCTGACAATGGCTTGTCAAAGTCAGAGTACACAGATAATTAATGAGACTTAAACATTTCTGAAATTTATTGCCCATTATCAGATTCACACTCATTTAAGAACATGCATTTTGGAACGCGAGCTTGTTCTACCGCCAACGCTTGTGTACAATTTCTTCTCAGATGTTTACCCTCTTTTTTAACTTTTAGTTCACTGGCCCCGGTTTTTACTGAGAACGGGGTAAACGATTGTATTTCTATTCTTTTCTTAACAACTGCTAAATTAGTTTTCTTTTTCTAAGCAGTCTGTCCTATGGCCAGTAGCTACAGTTTTCGTATGGCATGGCCAATCCATTTAGTATACAGAGATCACTGCTTTTAGGTCGGAGGCCGCCTTATAGTCCCAGTAGGTCCAGCGGGTGGTGATCAGCAACTAGAACAAATTGACAAACTTCCAGACGGCAAAATCACCCGTAAAGTCCTCATGGGCGTAATCTATGTACCTTTGACCGATAAAAGTCACCAATGGCCCCGAAGCCATTGACAATACTGGTCTCACTTGTATTCGTTTTATTTTTGTTTCTTTTGTGTTACAAGCATGTAAATTTTGACCCTAACAGTTTTTATCTAACAAATTAAGAGACAAACTTGTTCAATGTACTTTTGAGAGATAAACATTATCGATGGTTGCAAAACCAATTCACCGACACTGGTCTCACTAACGTTCATTTAGTTTATTTTGTGTTACAAATTTTTGTGTAAATTGTTGAATGTCCTTTTGACAGAGATACTCTTTTTATATTCGTTTTATTTTTGTTTAATTTGTGTTACAAAAATGAACTTATCAGTATTTGACCAAACAAAGCAAAATTGTTGAATTTTGAACAATAGGCCAACTGGTTTACATTTTTTGTTTTGTTTTTGTTTCTTTAATTTTACAAACGTGAAAAATTTTTGACTGTTTTTGACCAAACGATTTAATTTTATCAATGTATTTTTGAGAGACAGACATGAGTAAAGGTTGTACAACCAATAGTGTCTTACTGTTTTTAGTTTTGTTTCTTTTGTGTTACAAAGATTTTAATTTTGACCCCAAAAGTTTCTCACCAAATGTATTTATGCAAGATGTCATCATTTATTTTTCGCATTCCTTAGCTTAAGGTTTCTTATCATCAATCAATCAATCAATACGTATACAGGGTCTTTCCTAAACATTGGTAAATTTACAAGGTGATTCCTGAAATCATTTTAAATAATTTTTTTGACGCTGGACAAAAAACGCTTTGTTTTATTATGCACCGTTGGTGGATTCCAAAATAAAAAAATAAAAATTGTGTGTGCTTAAGACCACACGGCAGAAGTATAAACTTTAACAAGGCGAAATTAATAATACTTGTAGTAGGTACGTGGATCGTAATGATTAAGGCACTAATTATCTATTTAACATACTTTGTTAAGTGAAAAACCGTAAAACACAATTACAGGACGCCAACAATACTTTATTATTTTATTCCGACATGTTACGTACTCTTACGCCATCTAGAGTGAATCTACTAAAGTTACTATTTAAAGATTATTTACTACATTACAGAATTCTATGCTACTGAATCAATGATACAGAATTGGAGAACTTCAACATCCCCCCGCAATTCTGCAAGACTTGACCCACATAAAAACAGCTGACAAAAATCAATTATAACATAAACACAACACAGCTGAAAGAAAATTGGGTTATGTATTATCAGTAAACATTGTTGAAAAACAGCAAGTTATTTGTTTTTTTTTCTTTTATACAATATTTAACAAATTTCTAAAATGCTTTAACTTTGGATTTTGTCAAAATATCAGCTTGCTGGTTTTCTGTTGAAATATCTGCACTTTCACTTTTAATAAATTTTAACCCTAAACTCTGTGTTTTATTTAGGTACCTTAATGTATGTTTTAGATACTTCCAGTGATTAAGTGTGTAACAGTTTTAAAACTGGCTAAAGTAGCTAATAGAAAAGCTTAAATCTGGCCTTGTCCCTAACATAACATACATTAAAGACCCAATCAATTCCTGCAACAGATATGTGGCTTTTTCATTAGAAACAATTTGAAATTTTGGTTGCATTGGTAAATCATGAAGTTCAAGCATGTCAAACCTTTTTAAAAATTTTCTAATCAAAGACTTTTCAGTAATGTAAACTGTGTCACCAACTTTTGAAATTTCTAGACCAAGAAAATTTATAATCTCACTTTTATACTCATTCATTCATTAAGCTGTTTTTGATAAATTTTCCGAACTTTTTGAAAATAAAATAATGTCATCAACATGAATTAAAAGATATGTTCCATCATTAAAATACAAAAAGTACATTTTCATTAAATATTGATTTCCAACACTTTGGAGATTGTCGTAAACCATAAAGGCCTTTTTCCAAGATACAAACATAATTTGGATTTTTAATATCAAGTCCTTCTGGAGGATACATGTAAACAGGGTCTTTCAACGTTCCATTAAGGAATGAAGATTTCACATCTAACTGACAAACTTTTATATCCTACTCTACATACAATGACAAAAGAATTCTTATGCTTTCCATTCTTGCTACAGGAGCATAAATATCATCATTAATCACACTCTGTTTAAAACCTCATGCTACTAACCTCGCTTTTTTCTTCACTTGTCCTTCAACACTTTTTTCACTAAATACCCACTTTGAGTCAATTATTTCAGCATCTTTTGGTGGTATCACTAACTTCCATGTATTATTTTCTTCCAAAGAATCTAGCTCTTCCTTGATTGCATCTTTCCATCCATGAACTTGTTCAATAGCTTCTGAATAAATCTTTGGCATTTCTGAGAAAAAATCTCCTGCTGACAATGCTGCAAATAAATTAGAGTCATCTCCCAGTTCGTACTGTTCTAAATATTTTGATATTTTTGATACTCTTTTACTTTTCCTTCTCTCTTGTAGTTTTTCCTCTTTTTCTTCGTCACTTTCGATTTTTTTTTATTTTCTTATTGCTTTTGGTCATTTTCGGGTTTTTCTTTGTCACTCTCACTTGAAATGGGTATGATTCGGTTGTGTAATTCCCTCTTCCTTTCTTCAAAAATAATATTCCCTCCATGTACAATCTTTTCTTCTTTTTCGTTCCACAACCGATACCCATTGTCGGTATATCCTACCATTATCATTTTCTCTGACCTTGGATCGAGCTTTGACTTTCTGACTTCTTTGGGAATTAAATTGTATGCATTGCATCCAAATAACTTTATATTCTTTTTTGGTTTCTCATTTTACCACATTTCTGCTGGGGTTTTATGATTCTCTAATGCTCTTGTTTCTGTTCTGTTGATCAAATAAGCACTTGTTCTAACAGCTTCTCCCCAAAACTCTTTTTCTAACTCAGCATCGAAAATCAAACATCTTGCTTTTTCCAAAATTGTGCGATTTAATCTTTCTGCAGTTCCATTCTGCTCAGGATTGTAAGCTACAGTTATTGAATTCTTATTCCTTTTTGATTACAAAATATTCTAAAATCTTTCGATATGTATTCTCCTCCGTTATTACACCTTAACTTTTCTATCTTTGTGCCAAACGTTGCTTCCACCATTGCCACATAGTGCTTAAAATTTTCTAGAGCTTCACTCTTGTTACTCATCAAGTAGGTAACACAAAAATGTGTATAATGATCGATAAGTCATAAAATATGATTTTCCATCATATGTGGCTGGTTTAATTGGCCCACAAATATCTGTAGATGCCGTTTCTAAAACTCTTTTTGCCTTTCTCTCTTTGGGCAGTTCTTCATAAGGCATTCTGGTTTGTTTAGCTTTCATACATACCTCTCATAGTTCTGGTGCTGGATATCTTGAGGAGTGACCCATTTTTCTGTGAATCAGCAGTTTTTCTTCATTGCTAGTTAAATTTACATAATTATTCTTTCTTACTTTAAAATTTACAAAGTATATTTTCCTCTTAGTTTTCCTTCCAAAATGCATGTTTTATTTTTCATAATGCTTACTTTTCCTTGTTTAAAGTTTACTTATAGGCCATTTTCTTCCAATTTTCTTACTGACAACAGATTGCAAACCCAGACATCCTTAATGTTAATTTGTCTTCCACTTTTGGTTTCTACCTTAAGATTCCCTTGTTCTACTGCCATTATTGTCTGTCCTTGTTTTGCAACATTTATCTTTTGCTCTATTTTCCTGCTGTTGGCTAGAAACTTGCATAAATCACTTTTAATCAAATGGTTCGTCACACCACTGTCTATGACAATCTCATCTCCATCTGTTATTGACAAATAATTTTCTGTAGTCAAAAATGATATATCTCCATTTTCATCTCTTTGTCTTTCTGTATTTTCTTGTGCACTGTGAGCATTATTCCTTTGATTAAAATTTCTTGAAAATCCACCTCTATAATTACCTCGAAAACCACCTCTTTCTTTTTGATTTATTGGGCAGTCAACCCGTTTGTTTCCAATATTGTTGCATAAATGGCATCGATATGGAAGATTTTCTCCATTATTTCCTGTGCTACTTCCTGCACTTGAACTGGCATGATTACCAACATAACTTTGATTAAAATTACCTCTATATGACCCTCTAAATATTCCAGGCCTTTTCCAATTTCCTCTAAAATTTTTGGACATAAATGCCACATTTTATTTTCTTCTTCCTTTACTTTTGACTGTCTTGCTTCTTCCATGAGCAACTTATTTTTCACAAAATCTATTTCTATTGCCTCTTGGTTCTGGCAGAACGTTATATCTATTGCTGTTGTAACATTTTGAAAAGATTCAGGCATTGTCGACAATAGTTGTAAAATCAACTCACCTTTGTCTATATTTCCACCAGCTGCCATTAGCTCGCAAATAGTATTATCAAATTCTGTTAGAAACTTACTTAAAGGTGTCCCTTCTATGTATTTTAAACTTCTAAGCTTCTTCTGCAGCATAGCTTGGGTTGAAATTCCTTTATTCGCATATGTTCGTCCTAAGCTTTCCATAATTTATTTTGCTGTCATTTTTGTTCTTACAGATTCTATTCTAAGATGGTATCTGACAAACACTGTATGATTAGTGATCTTGTCTTTACATCATTCTTTTTACAGCATTTCAATTTTTCCTCATCGGTGGCTGCAGGCTTTGGCTCTGTTAACACTTCCAAAACTTCCTGTTGTTCGAGCAATAACTTTATTCTGAACTAACAGTTTGAATAAGAGCTTCCATCAAACGGTTTAACATAACAATTCATATTCTTATCCGCCATTTTCCCGGTTTTTTTTTCTAACCTCAAATTCTTTTCCTCAAAATTCCAGAGTTATTTCTTACTTTCCGCTGACCACTGGGCCCATAACCTGTAGTAGGTACGTGGATCGTAATGATTAAGGCACTAATTATTTATTTAACATACTTTATTAAGTGAAAAACCTAAAAAACAATTGCCAACAATACTTTATTATTTTATTCCGACATTTTACGTACTCTTACGCCATCTAGAGAGAATCTACTAAAGTTACTATTTAAAGATTATTTACTACATTACAGAATTCTATGGTACTGAATCAATAATACAGAATTGGAGAACTTCAACAATACTGGCTTTCATCTGATTCATCATATCGCTCGCTGACTGTTTCTCTTACAGTTAGTCCACTCGAACCGACTTCGCGCGAGCTTTACATAGCCGAGCATAACGGCTCATTTCAATTCAGTACCCACAAAAAGTGCTAAACGCGCCTAAAGAAGTTTACACTTCAAAAATCCTGCTTTGTTAAGAAACTTTTTGATTTGGTATTTTTTGTATCTGCTCTCTTATGGAGAATTTCCTTTTCATATTTTTATTTGCAAATTTTTTTTAAATAGTCACTTAGCGATTCATTTTTTATTTTTTTGCTCGATAACAGTAGCAGGTACAAAAACACTATAGAAAAGTGAAAAGTTTCTGGATTAAACATATCATTTAATATTTTAGAATTCACCGCAAAAAAAGATATAACCCCGTAGATTTTAAAAAGCACTAGGCTTCGTAAGCCGTATAGCGTAATCTGTGTTTAGATATCTCAAAGAAAACTAAAAGCTCCAGTTTTTCAGAAATTGTCAAGACAAGAAAGTTATAAAAAAGGGGAATTTCACACCAATGTTTAGGAAACACCCTGTATAAAGGAACAGGCTTTTCTTTGTTACCGCTAATCTCAGATACTAGTTAACCGATTTCAAACCAATTGTATCATACAGGTCGAAAAATAGCATTTTAGACATAACAACACAACCATGCTGCCAGCATTGCAGCGATATATCCGAAGCAGGACCACTACACAACCGGACACGAACTCACGCGTAGATAACCACATCTGTTACAATTATTAAACACAATGAAGTAACAGGTCGATACTGCCTTGACTCCGAACCATGATTGTAGTGAGAAACTTACCGCCCAAAAATACTCCTTTTCCCAATAAGGAGCGCGAAAAGATCGGCCTTTAATAGTCCAAGAGCCCAGTAGATATTTGGGCTTGAATTGCAAACCGATTCTTATGTATTTTAATCGATTCGTCAAGTCCTAAAAAAATGAATGTGCCAGGGAAAATCCTACATAAACAACCCTTTGTTTAAATATGGCGAAAAGGGGTTTGAATCAAATGTATGTGACTTTTTTATCGATTTTCCGCAAACATTATGATTGGCTTCTACTATAATGGTCTTTCTAAAACGCTCAATTTTGTTTTTTTTGTCTCTATACTAAAATTGAATTATTTCTTTAATTACGCAGATTTTTTTAGGTTTTTTGAAAAACTACTCGTTTTACAAAAAAAAAGCTGTATTTATATTGAGGTACTATTTTTGCTCTGAGTTTAGCGGTTCTCGAGTTATACTTAAAAACCCTCAAAATTACCCTATACCTACCCTAGGTACAAAAATTTCATTTAATTCATATAATTAAAAATGAAATTGTAAACCGCGTTCGCCATTTAGCACAATATAACCTTTTTTTCGGAACTAATAGCCATTTCTTATTTAAAATGACTTCCCCTTTCGATTTTATTTTGTTTCTTAGTGACTTTAATGACCACTTAACTCAGAGCAAACATGGTACCTAGGGTCATTGCATCCTAGAAGTCTGGCGTCTCCAGGGGTTTTCTATTCTCGTACTTGAACGGTGTCATCATCCACATCGCACGCTTTGGCCAATTGCAAACTCTGAGTGGTCGCGTGTTGTGCAAAATGACTTGTCTCGACCAATGGCATAGTCGCCCGCTCTTCACAGTTAATGAATTTCACGCGTTTGAAGTGAAATTTGTTCACCTGCCCTATACCGACTGAACGTTTCTTGATCGGATCATAGCAGAAGCTTGCGCAATGGAGGTCTTTTCGCATAGCACGTGACGGCTCGGAGCTAATTTAAAGCTTGCCATTGGTCAAAGCAGGTGATGGGAACCATCACATCGTCCCGAATCAATTTATTTAAATACTCGTTAAGCTCATTACCCGTTTTCATCATACAGGGTGTAACATTAAAAAGGATCCACCTAGATTTTCTCAAAAACTAGTAGAACATTTGAAAAACGCCAAAACACGTCGACTTTGTTTGCAAGAGGGACACATTTTGGCTATCTTGAAATTTTTGTAGCACGCATTCCCTTCGAGGGGTAAACTTCACCTTTACATTTTGAATAGGGAAAGTGGTTCTGCTGATACCTTGTTTTGAAGGTATCTTGAATATCTTTAAAACCGCTTAAAAATTTTGAAAATCCATCGATTAGTTTTTCAGATATTTGGTTTCAAATTTAACATGGACCTCGACATGGACTGATAAAATAAAATTTAAATCAGGAAAATTATAAATTCTAATAAATAATAAACACAGATCACAAATACACAGACAGATCACAAATACACACAGCAGATCATATACCTTCATATACTTTGTCTCACGCGATCGTGACTTTTCAAATAAAGAATTGGATTGGAACACCCAGAAGAAAACAAAAAAACAAAGTATTGATAATGATTTGAAAACACCACTATAGTAGAAGCTAATCACAATTTGTTTGAGGAAAATCAATGTTATAATATAATGTTATTTGATTTAAACCTCTTTTCGCCGGTAGCTCCAATTTTTTTGGGTCACGGACTTAGGGAACATTCTTAAATTACGCATACAACGCATTTTCAAGAAAAAGCACACAAAAAAACATTGAATGTAACGCAAGGCTAACCCCCCCCCCCCTTTGTGCGTTACGTAGATGAAGATTAGTCTTTATGACGAATTAACTAAATTACATAAAAATCGCTTTGCTTAGTGGCCTGCTTTTACTGACGCATACAAATACGCAAACCTCTCCTTTCAGCTTACGTAAAACTGTCTTCCTCTTTGTTAATAACCTAACATGTTTGAAGTTAGTGAGAAGAGGAAGAGATAATTTTATTCGCGTCCTTGTTTTACCGCTACTAATCGTTTCTTTGAGCAAATATATAAGCTTAACAGATCTACATAAATGTTTAGTTTCATGATAACTTGTTTGCTCTTTAGATATCTGTATAAGTAGGCTTTATTTTTCACAAACTACCGCGACGTCATAAAAACAACTAAAAGAGTTGATGTCATAAAACACTTAACATGTTTTTTTTAATAGATAAGTAAATATTTATTAAAAGGTAAAATAAAAGTTTTAATTTTGTTTTCTAACCTACCTTCCCAAATTTTCCTTTAGGTTTGGTCCTGGTAGTAGATGGACCAGAACCGGGTCTTTCTATCCCCCTGTATGCACCACTGAGTAAGACGTAAAGCTTGAAGATTAAATCGGGTCAAAACTTTTAAAAAAACACTACAATTGTTTTTATTTTCAATTGCTAATGAAAAAATCCCCAATT
Source organism: Aspidapion aeneum (assembly GCA_963576565.1). Lineage (NCBI taxonomy): Eukaryota > Metazoa > Arthropoda > Insecta > Coleoptera > Brentidae > Aspidapion > Aspidapion aeneum. The sequence continues at coordinate 125,980,771 of OY755039.1, forward strand.
ATTTTTTTTACAGTTACAATAAATGTAGGCCTCTAAAATTTAGGTTGTGGATTGATTTTATTAAATTAAGGTTAAGGCAGGTTTGTCTAATAAAATAATATGTTTAAATAAATCGAGTGTACTAAAACCTTTTTAGGGGTTAATGTAGGTGAGAAAAAAAGTCAGAAGTCCCAAGATGTCGTTCCGTATGTCAAATTCTGACAATAACTTTCTTCAAGTTACAGGAAACACCCTGTATATATATATAAGTATTTGGATAAGCCGCTGTTGAGTTATATTATAGTTGATATTGTATTAAAGTGACACCGCGTCATTTGACGGGCGGGAAGGGAGTACAGGGGTTCATACAGTGGCACGTACTTCCTTTAATTTTTTTTATTGATATTGATTCCCAAAATAAGGCACTGCACTATTTAGTCATTAGCTTACTATTTTACTTGCTTTTTATTGATGTCTTCTTCTAAACGATTTCATTAGAAAGGAACATATATATACTCTTATGTGGTTGTTACGAACATATTGATTTAGCCGGGCTTTGACGTTTTCTATTCGTTGTTGTTGTGACTGTTATAATGTCAAACAAATTACGACCGAGCTTCGGTTCGGTTCGGTTTTTACAAAACAAATTACCGTTTTTGCAACTAAATCAATATTTGCGCACATTTTAATGTAATTTTGGATCCTCTTTTATATTTCGGATCTTTATTTATTAGGTAAGTACTTATTTGATATCTCCTTTAAAAGGTCTTAGTGTTTTATCCTTCGAACATTAAACCCCGAGCGGCACACTGCAAGTACAAAGTGAAACACTAATTTTTTAAGGCTTCTTTACTTAGATTTTGCCGCAAAATTTGGTTTACCATAGATGTGACGCGGTGCCACTTTAATACAATATCAACTATAGCTTAATATTACTGTTAAAGTGCACAAATGATAATTCACTTGGCCCAAAGTTCCGTATTAATCCGAGCAAATTAACTAGATTTTAACAGACCATATATTTTTAAAATCAGGTAAAATACGTCTTTCTTTCTGCAATTCTGCCCCTTTAATGCAGTGCTCCCAACCTGTTGAAAAAAAAACAATTTCCGAAAAGGGTGTTGAAATTCCCTTTTATTAGCAATTTTGCACAAAAAAAATATCAACAGTGAGGTTTTTGTCCCAGGGATTTTTTTCTAGAGGTTGGAAACACTGCATTCGAAAGGCAGAAGGAAGCGCATTCGTTCGGACGTGCTCGCTGTAATCATAACGCGGCATTACAGATTCGGAAAACCGTTGCACATACTTATTAAAGAAGAAAAATAATCATTTTATTTAATAACCAACTTTATTTATATTTATTATTGCAAAATTAGTAAACACTTACTACAAATTGTCTTTGGCTTACCAACTGATATCACTTAAACAACTTAAACTATTAGACAACTTTGTACTTGCAAAAGTATCTAAAAAATAAAGCCTTAATTAAATATTCATAGATATTTCACGAAAATATAACAAAGAATTAAATGCTGATACGCACTAAGGAATTTCGAAAAAATTGCCCTTTCAAGGATAAACGAACGTATCAATTAAATTGACTTAAAAATCAAGAAAATCAGTTCGTTTTCAGATATTGTCTTTGGGTATTAAATAAGACTGGTTTTGTAACCCACTTGACATACACTCCTACTATAGTTCGTATAATTTTTTTTCTCTAAATTTCTATGTAACTTCTTTGTAGATTTAAAAAAAAAAAGTTCTATTATTATGTCTTGTAAATACGATATGACTTTAAAACTAAATTTATTTTTCATTTAACATAACATTTTTTTAACTGGAAATAGTATAGTGTAAATATAACGTTGCAAAAAAATTATATATGCCTAATAATAAACTCAAACATTGAGAAGGAGGGAAAACTCTAAACATGTAGCCTTAATTTTTTATTCACGCTATTAGCATTTCAGTTATTAGAGATTCGTGACATAGCTACTTACAAAATAAGTACAAAAATAAACTTAAATAACTGGGTGATTTCAGGAAAAAATATAATACCCCCGTGCCTACGAAGAAAACAGAAAAAGATGTGTTTTAAGTTTTATAATATTAACTCACACATATACTATACTATAGTAGTGTGAGCTATGGTGATCCTAATTTTTTCGAGAAAAAAAGTTGCTCCGATTTCAAAACTTTTTATATATCTTTGCGTTTCAGATGATTTTGAAACTTTTTGTTGCATCGTCTGTCTGTCTGTAACGACCAACGCGCATAACTCAAAAACCGCTTGGCCGATTTCAATGAAATTTGGTACCTAGGCTGGGTCTTGGGTCGAGATGGTCCCATTTAAAAATGAACAAAATCCACCGAACACAAACCAAATAAAAGGGTGGGGGAAAATATGGCGTGTGTGATATCAAACGAAAGGTAATTGAGTCTGGAGTTAAAAAAAATACATTTTAATTTATTTAAAAAAAAGGGTGGGGGTATATTTAAAAAGTTTAAGTGAAAATATGGCGTGTGTGATATCAAACGAAAGGTAATTAAGTCCGGAGTTCAACAAAATACATTTAAGTTTTTGTTTTTTTAAGGGTGGGGGTGGATTTTAAAAATTTGAGTTTAAGTCAAAACAAGGCTTGTGTGGTATCAAACAAAAGGTAATTTAGTGTGGAGTTGAATAAAATATATTTCAGTTTTTAGTTATATTAGCTCACACGTACACTATAACTATAGTACCTAGTGTGAGCTTAGGGGCCCATATATTGGCAGAGTATTTTATTGTACGTACAATTTTGACATAAAAAAGTAAAAAAATAAAACCGAATCACTTTTTATTTCAAAATATAAGTCAATAAAAAAACTTATAAAACTTTAAACTCGTTTTTTGCAAAACGTAAAATGTCTACATTCGGCTTTCTTCTTAGGGACGGCAGAATAAACCAATCAATTATATTATTGTATTGCCGCGATGTTGCCCTATTTCAAGTTTGGTTTTCCTTTACAATAAGTTGTGGACGGAACTACGGACCAATACTTTAAAGCGCCGCGCCGTAACTTTCCTCTCACTCAATAAAAGACATTCGTAACCAATACAATCTACACACCATAATCGGATGAATAGTATATCATTATACGCGTTGTTAATTTCTTTGACATCCTTTTAAAAAAGACTCATTATTCTACTACCTAACTGATTTTTACCAAACAGAGCTAGATACATTCTCTGAAAGGGCCAACCAAATACGTTGTAGCATAAATACATGTTCAAAGAATCGAAAAATGAAGCCCTCATAGCTGGCTTTGGAAACGATGGCAAATTTAAATTCGCGGACGCAAATCTTAAGGTGTGCAGGCGTGTGTCTTGTCATGTAGACACACAGCTGCCGTGTCGGTGGAGGCCATCTTTGTTGCTTATTTACATTTTGCGGTGTTCTGCGTTTGTCGTGTAAAATTATGTTTTTTTTTCTGTGAAAAATGGGAAATAATTCACGTAAAACATGTGCGGTTTGTGTAAAAATGTCCGGGAGAAGTAAGGTAGTGCAATTCCATAGGTAACTACTTGTATTTTTCTTCATAATTTCTTAAATAATGGTAAGAGTGGTTTGTAAATGCCATTAAACACTCTTCATGGTGTCCACAATAAATCTGCACAATTAGTTTTAGAAAAACTACAATTTTAATCCACAATTTGATAAATTTTCACCCAATCAACCAGTTTTTAGAAAAAAATAATAGACATAAGCCTAAACTTTTGACAAATGTCAAATAATGTAGTGACGTATTGGAGTATGTTCCAAATGCGCAGTAACCGAAATCCCGTCCACGCGAAAAAGGAACATTAAGAATTAAATAGGGGTCCTGGCTTCAAGTATCGCGTGTGAGAATGCATGGGTATGCCCCATATTTATGCTCTAACGTATTTGGGGCCAACCTCAAGTCAAGCATGTCATGCGGCGCATAAACAAAAATATAGACACACACCCTGTACGGCATTTTAATCATCAAATTCAAATTTCTCTATTATAAAAGAACAAAATATTATTTAGATAAACTTTTTAATAGTCCTGAACACTGGAAAACCATAAACACACTAAATAATGGTATAGTAATGTTGTAAACAAAACGGAGGTACCGAAGGAATACGAGCAGCTGAAATCACCCTATTGAAAACTTAATAAATCTAACGAGACTTACTCGTAAACTTAAAAATCACATTATTATTTTGGAAGAAAATGCTTGTACGCGCATTCCGTGTCTTTACACCTGCCCATCACTTCGAATGGGCACATTATAGAGAAAGGATCTATCTCCAAAGACCTAAAAATAGAAGGTAATTGAAAGTAACCATTTCATAGAATTCGTTTTCCAGGAAGGGCGAAAAAATATCGAAACACAAAATATCGAAAACACAAAATATCGAAACTACATTTTATCGAATTACAAAATATGGAAACTACAAAATATCGAATCAAAAAATATCGAAAATACAAAATATCGAAAATACAAAATATCGAAACTACAAAATATCGAAAATACAAAATATCGAACATACAAAATATCGAAAATCAAAAATAGAAAATTTCGAAACCTTAACCTAACCCGACCCTGACGTAACCTAACCTAATCTAACTAAACCTAATCTGACCTAACCTCATAAAAATAGAAAGTTTTAAAAATCTAACCTGACAAAATCTAATCAAATCTAGCCAAAACAAACCGAACCGAACTGAGCCGAACCAAAGCAAACTGAACCAACAATTTAAAAAAAAAACTTTTCCGGGATCCTAGAGGATGTGAATCCGATCCGAACCGAGCCGAACCGAACCGAAACTAACCTAACCAAACTAAACTACAACACTGCTAATTAGGGTTGGTTGGGTATGCTTAGGTTTGGATAGGTTCGGTTTGGTTCGGTTCAGTTCGGTCCGGTTCGGTTTGGTTCGGTTCTAATTCACACCTTCTAGGATCTCGGGAAAGAAGTCAGGAAAGTTTGTTTTTGAAAAAAATTGTTGGTATAGTTTGCTTTGGTTCGGTTAGATTTGATTAGGTTTTTGTTATATCAGATTAGGTTAAGTTAGATTAGGTCAGGGTCAGGTTAGGTGAAGGTTCCGAAATTTTTTGTTTTTGATATTTTGTTGTTTTGATATATTGTATTTTCGATATTTTGTTATTCGATATTTTGTTGTTTCGATATTTTGTATTTTCGATATTTTGTTATTCGATAGTTTGTGTTTGCGATATTTTGTATTTTCGATATTTTGTATTTTCGATATTTTGTTATTCGATAGTTTGTGTTTTCAATATTTTGTATTTTCGATATTTGGTTGTTTCGATATTTTGTATTTTCGAAATTTTGTAGTTTCAATATTTTTTTATTCGATATTTTGTGGTTTCGATATTTTGTAGTTTCGATATTTTAATTCGATATTTTGTGTTTCGGTATTTTTTCGCCCTTCCCGTTTTCCAATGGGAAAATGAGTGCACAACTGGTTTAGTATTTCTATTATATGGGCATCTACATTTTTGATTTTTACGTTCCGCCAAGTTTAGAAAAACATTTCCAAACTAGTAAGAACCTTTCATTTTGAAATTTGTATTGGAGAACTTGGCTTTACTTTTATCTCAATTCTTTTTACGGAATGCCATTTTCGCGTACTTGGCTTTTTTTACATGAAATGTTTTTGTTATGATTTCACTTCTTTTTGAAAGGAATTGGATAATATTTAATTTTTAAAGTAGTAAAATATGCGGAATATTGTTCAAAACTTTTGCAATGCCATACTTAAAATTTTGAGGTTTTTTAATTTTTTCCCATGGTTTTATCATAGTTCTTATCAGCCTTCCGAAGCTTAGCTCTCTAGCGTTTCTGAAAGTAAACAATGTTACTTTTACATAACTTTACATGCATAGGGGAGGGAAGGGAATTAAAATTTTTGTGTTTTCAATTTTTTTCCTATAGTTTTATCATAGTTCCTATCAGTCTGCCAATGCTCAGCTCTCTAACGTTTCTGGAAGTGGGTAATGTTACTTTTACATAAATTTACATTTATAGGGGTTTTTAATTTTTTCCCATGGTTTTATCATAGTTTTTATCAGCCTTCCAAAGCTCAGCTCTCTAGCATTTCTGGAAATGGGCAATGTTACTTTTATATAAATTTACATTTATAGGAGAGGGAAGTAAATTAAAATGCTGGTGTTTTTAAATTTTTTCCTATAGTTTTATCATAGTTTCTTTCAGTCTTAAAAAGCTCAGCTCTCTAGCGTTTCTGGAAGTGGGCAGTGTTAATTTTACATAACTTTACCTTTTTAAGCATGAAAAAAAGCAGTGGCGCACCGAGGAATATGTCTTTGGGGGCCCGAGGCCTCATGATGGTGTATTTTATTCTATTTTATCTTTTTATTCATGAAATATGTGGAAAATATCTAAAAATATATTAGGCTTCGGGGTGGCCCGGGCCCCGGCCTCCCCCCTGGGTGCGCCCTTGCAAAAAGGCATTAAACAATTTTCTATCGAAAATCTAACTAAGAAGTTGAAGTTTTCAAATGAAGAGCACAGGGAAAAAACGTGCAAAATCATTTTTTCTAAGAAAGTGGGTTATATATGCCAAATGATGTCTCAAGATGTGTATCATTATATGGAATACAGTGAAACCTCTCCTTGCGGACACCTCTATTAAGCAGACACTCCCTTTTGGCGGACAAATTTGTTGGAACCAAGGTTTTTGCCGTAAAATGTAAAATTCCCTCCTATAACCGGACACTCCAATAACTGGACGCGGACAATTTCTTTTGGTTAAAAAATTCTGAAACCTCCCTTAACCGGACGCGAACCTCTGACAACGGGACGGAGCGCTGCACGACGTGGGCATAAATATTATGAAGTATGTTGGCAACAATGCACTCTGCAGCCGGGGAGACTAAATACTTCTTTTGTATTTACAACAGTATGTTATTCGGCGGGACTGCTGTGTTTATTGTTCAGTTGGGTAATAATAGATCTCTTTGAAATGGCGCCTAGTAAAAAAACTTCTTAGTTTAAGCAATGAATACACGACTCTATGAGAAATGCAGCTTAATTAAGGACACTCGAGCCCCTAGCATAAAGCAGCGGGTAGATGGATCTGTTGTTACTTCGGCTAGTACGTAGAGCAGCGGGTAGATGGATCTGCTGTTACTTCGGCTAGTACGTAGAGCAGTGGAGAGAGGGTGCTATTTTTAAAGATTTTTGGCGGCCTCTCTCTGCGAAATCTGAGAACTAAAATTGGGGGCGACTGCTCGATCGGGAAGTAGACGCCATCTCTCTGCGAAAGAACTAACTCGTGCTGTTGCCTGTATGGGTAGTGTTTTTTATATAAATGGGGTCTTTTCATAAAAAATATATTTTTATGTCTTTATCGAATCATTTGTAACCCTTGGTAAGCAATAATAATTTATAATTATATCGTCATTGTTTTCTTTAAAGCTCTTACCTATGTGTTCAAATGGAAATTTTACAGGTAGGAAAATAGGAAAAAGTTTTCAATAGTATTTATTTGCACTAATTAATGTTTAGTTTAATATTATGGTTGTTATAGTAGGGGAGGCCGTGAATATTTATTGGAACTTATTTTCTTAGTTGGTGTATCTAAATAGGTATGCCCTGTTAATTATAATAATCGACAATTTTCATCATTCTTATGATGATTTTCCGATGGGTTCACAAGGTCAGTAGTTAGTTCTGAATCTTTTACACTAAGCAGAAGGGATCATGACCATTATAGGAAAAGTACTCTGGCTCATCTCACTTGGTGGAAAATATCCCTGACTGAAAATTTGCGGATCCAAAAAGTAGGTTATATTACACACTAGAGTTGGCGGGAGAACAAACAAGCTCCCCTTACGACATCGACAGTGTATTTTCTTTTAAATCTGTGTAGTATAGTCCTTGCCGTGGGCAGTTACACTATTGTGACATTTCCAACCTCTTTATTTATAATATGCATACTGACAGCAACAAAAAAAAGCTGAACAATTGCATGTCTTTGAGTTGTTTTTATCCGTCCATTTTTTTTGTCATCTCACAGTCAGCATCTTTTTATCCAGAGACAATGACAGTTTTACCTTTAATTTTATACCAACATGGCATGTTTGCTTTTTAATATATTTCTGGTTAGAAAATATGTTTATTTCATGTCAAAGTTAAAAAAGTATAACTGCGAATGGCAAGGACTATAGACAATGCAATGAAATTCATTCGACTTGACATGACAGAAGGAGCAAAAACTGGGAGGGGATAAACAGAAGAATTTGCTTCTATTTGCTTCTCTTTCTGAGCAGGCTTCCCCATGGGCTTTTTCCTATGTGGTATATTTTTTTAAACTTGTAATTTAAAGTAATTACCTTTTGGTGTTGTATAGTCAATGCTTTCGAACCGATGTTTTTTTAACTTTGAACCATTGAACCAGTTAAATTATTGTTTTTTAATCTACACACAATGACTACATATTATGTATCTGCTACATGCCATTCAGGGCATTCATCTATCTTGTTTAAACTAATAAGTTTAAAAAAAATTGTGTTTCAAACATTTAAATATGTATTTTTCAAAATAAAGTTTCGTGAACAAATACGACCTAATTATTATTAGGGAGTTTTTGGGACTTTTAAAATAGCGACTATTCTAGTCGATATTATCGTTAATTTTATTAATCTTAAAGATAATATTTGGAGAGTTCGTTAAAAAATAAAGATCCTGTCATCTGTCCAGGGTTGGATGGGCTCAAACAAACCGGCCCTGGTAATTTTTTTTTATTCGGCCCTCGCTTTGCCACAAAAATTTTACGGCAAAAAAACGAAGCCATATTGTGATATTTTTGTTTTTTATATTATAGAGGTTTTGTTATTAAACAGCATGCTAGTTTTAAAGGATGTAATTTGCATTTTAAGAAAAAAACATCATATAAACATATGTATGCATGTCCTAAACATCCTAACTTGTGAGATACAAGGTGTTAAAAGACTTTCAGAAAATCTCCTTTTTTATTAATATCTATGATACTGCTCTAGATATTTTTGTAAAGTTTTATATTCTGTATGCCTATATTAAACACTAAGTACCTATTAACATAATTAATATCTAATTTTTATACAAAACTCAACAAAAAAAGAAACGTACAAAATTTCAACATACAACAGCACTGCCCCCGTTAGTTAAAAGGCTGCAATAAATTTTTTTCGAATTCAGGTTTTTGGTCTCGACGGATTTTCCATCATGTCCTATGTAATAAAATTTAAAAAAACAAATAGCAGTAACTGTAGTACTGCCTTATGAACAATTAAAACTTTGAAGTCGTTTTTTTCCGAACCACACTTTCGTCACTTGCGCCCTTTTTACTACTGGGGGCAGAGCAGTTACGCTAATTTTCCATATGGTAACGACTTTTTTTATAATGAACTTGATGCTAATTTGAATTGTATCCAATACCGATTTTTCAATCGGCAATCAAACCGAACCGATTTCTTAGATTTTTTATGTATTTTAGCACCAAAAATGACTTTTCGCAACTAAGATATGAGATATTGGCAAGGCCATACCGAAGGGGTAGATCAGGGGGATCAATCCCCACCAAAATAGTCAACAAAGTGTGCTAAAAGAGATTGCACAACAACAACACAAATAAGAAAAAAATTGGACAATATTTTTATTTCATTTTTTTAATCTCCCGATTTTTTCTTCTGTATATTGGTATTGTAAAAATATATTAATAAAAGTAATATGTAACAATCAAACGAGTAACGCAGGCCTGGACTATGAGGGAAACAAATGTAAAAAAAAATTAAAAAATCTGTTTTTGATTATATCAAAAACATAGAGCCATATTCTCTAGAAGAATATCTGGCTTTCCCTCCTGGCTCAGCAGTATAGTGTTTTCATAACCTTTTTTAAATTATTTTTTATCAGTTTTTTATCCTGTTTTGTCCAATAATTGACAAGTGATAAATTGTACTTTTTATTCGTTATTACATTTTATTGATTAATATTTTTTTCTTACATCTTAATTGATATTAAGTAGGTCAAATTTTGCTTGTAATAGGTATTGTTTTTTTTTAAGACATTTTTGTTTATTAGTCGTTAGGATCATTATGCTGTTTTTGCTAATTTTTACTGCTGTTTGCTCAAATAAGTTTGAAAATTTTATGCAAATAAAGAAATACTCTACTCTACTGAAGTTACTACATACAGATTTTTTAAATTTAAATGCTTCATGTTTTAATTAGTTCGTTTAGTCAAATATACAAAAACAAATATTAATAATTTGGAATAGGTACATCGAACCTGCGGCCCAACCGGCCCTAAATTGTACCGGCCCACCGGGCATTTGCCCGGTTGCCTGCCTGTCCCATCCAACCCTGCATCTGTCACTTCAATGTGATTCAAAATTAACAAAATATTTTTATTTACTTACTTTTTGCAACGTAAAGTTATAAAATACCTGCAAAAACACGGCGAACATATAAACAAATAGCCAGACTTTCTAATCTATCAATTTTAAGTTTAAGTTAAAGCACAGATTATGAACAGATGGCAAAATTGACGCCGCGCAAACAAACCATTTTTGTGAACTCTGATGATGATTTAAAAAAAATGGTTATTTTAACTAAATATCACTGGACCCTTTTTTACCAATTCCGGATTTTATACCAATATTTTTCAAATTGTTTTTCAAACTGATTTAAATTTAAAAAAAAATTGTAACGCATTTTAAAGAAAAAAAATCAAAAGCATTGAGAACAAGAGTGTAACGCAATGCCTATGCTTGAGGGTTACGTAATTTACGAATAGTGCCTTAAAACTATATACTTTTTTAACGAATTATTTTGCAAACTAGGGCGGTATCTATTATCTCTAGATAAACATTGCTTGATATTTATCGCAAAAAGCAATAATATTTTGTAGTAATTTTTATTTGTTCAGAATGACTAACAGTTTCATAAGAACACCTGTAATTTATCACGATGATAAATAGCATGACTATTTTAAACTATTAAGTAAAAACAATAAATATATTAATTAAAGGTAAATAAATATATTGTTTTAAGTTAAACGATTTTATTAAAAAAGTGCGATAGCGCGATTATTAAAGAAGCCCACCAAATATAGAGGTATACTCGCAACCATTTTATATCGGCCTTAAAAATATGTATTTAAAAAAGTGTTTTTATATTTTTTACTTTTTAGTCTTAATCAAAAAGAAACAAAATGCAGGATGTTTCATTATTATGTATTTATAATAAATCATAAATGTAAAACCCGCATGTTCGATTTCAAAGTTCAAAATTTATACCCTATAGACTCTTTACCAATTCCTTACTTCCTATTTTTTTCCTAAAATTGATTTGTTACCAGATTAAAGATTTGATTCAAAAGTTTTCTTTTAATTAAAAAGTTTGTTGTTTTAAACAAAAACCCTATTGAATGATAACTCATTTAAAAGGTCTTTAAAAAAACAAACATTTTGGCGTAACTGCCCCTTGCCTGTGTGAAACGTGTGTCGGCTGCCAAACTTATTCTTTTACCATTTTTGACAAATTTCGCAAGTTTTGTGTAACCATAGCATATTCGAAAGGTCTTTCAAACACTAACATGTTGACGTAGTTGTCACTTATTTACGTCAAACGTATTTTCTAAACTTATTGACAAATTTGTATTTTAAGATGCCACGATCAAATGAAAATAAAGTTGAAATAATTTTTTTATAAGACATAGGTCTGTCTTTAAATGTATTGTTGAAAAGGCGTTTAGTTTCCTTATATCATGTTCGCCCATCAAAAAATTATCTCAATTTTTATCTTCATTTGATCGTGGCATTTTAAACACTTCAAATTGAATTGAAAAAATTTAGAAAAAATGTTTGAGGTAAGCAAGTGACAGCTACGTCAACTTGTCAGTTTTTGAAATATCTTTCGAAGCTATAGTTAGACCAAGCTTGTGAAATTTGTCAAAAATACTAAAACAATAAGTTTGACAGTCGATAGATTTTGACATGTGTCATATAGGCAAGGAGCAGTTACGCCAAAATGTTGGCTATTCAAAGACCTTTCTAACAAGATATCACACAATAGGATTATTGTTTAAAGCAAGAAGCTTGAGAATTTTAACAAAGACTAAAAAAAATATGGTTGAGAGAGGGTATAGCTTTTGACAGATTTGACGTAGACAATTGACAATTATGTCAAAATGTTAGTTTTTCAAAGACCTTTATAACGAGGTATCACTCGATAGGAGTTTCAATTTGAGAATGCCGGCCCCTAATGTAGGGGCGTCACATCTGCCCTTTCAAAAATAGATATCTTAATGTTATTGATCACTGCCAAATATGGTTTAGTTATCTTCAATAGTTCAGAAGATATTTGGGTGGACTCGGACTTTTGGGACACCCTGTATATATATATATATATATATATATATATATATATATATATATTATTTATTATTCATAATAAGAAAATCCGTTCACAGGAAGTCAAAAATGAATCGCAATATTGGATAGACAGTCAGACATGCTTTGTGAAGTTAAATAAACTCGTTTAATAAAAACAAACTAAGATATCCGTATCATCATTACCACGCCCCCAAACTTGTTTTTTGTTTGTTTTAGACTGGTTTGAACAAAATTGGAAATGTTTTTTGACAATATTTAACAAAATAAGTCAATTACTTTGCACTTGCAAATTGTGCAAAAACCCTTCGAAACAGGAAACGGCTTAACGTTCAATGAAGCATTTGCAGAACAGGTTTTTGTGAGGGTGTGTATATTATCGTCTGTCTTATAGGACTACTTTTAATTCTTAATGACCGAGGCAGATTAATACCGATTTATATGTGAGGAACAAAGACAAACAGTGCCAGAGGCGCAGAGGGTGACTTTTCAACCTTCACATGGTCCTACTTGAAACCACCTGAAACTAGTTTATACTAGTTTCGGAGCTGACCGATTTTTAAATGGAATAATATAAGCATATTTTCTTCTTTTAGATATTTGATTGACAGGCCCGGGTAGGGCACATCGAATAGTAGGCCAGCTGAAAAGTGGTATTAAATATTGTAATATCTTAAATATATTTTATGAATAAGTACTGGATTTAGTTTCTGCAATAATAGTTGTACCGAAAGCCCTACTTATCTTTATCTTTATAAATTATACTTATAATTATACAAAGAAATTTAAACTAGTCTAAGGTAATGTACAATTCATAATGATTGTCTACTAGTACACAAATGAGTGTAGGGTCGATTCGACGTAGCTAATTCGCCTCGGACCTATTTGCCAACGGTCGACTCGTTGTGGGTACAATTTGCCGCGGTCGATTCGCCGCTATTAGATTTGCCGCAGTCGATTCGCCGTAAGAATTTTTATTTAAATTTTATTTTAATCTAACTTAACTTATTTTTTCTTAAATCATAGCTCCCTGCCATCTTGTTGGGAGATCAAAATCTGTGTTAAACCTAACCATGGTCAATTGGTCGCAAACATCCTAGCCGGTGTCTGGACCACCAAAATTTTGCAAAAAAATATCCCCTAAAAAAATGGTTTTTCGAAAAAACTGTTTCTCAATAAGTAGTTTTTTCAAAAACTAATTTATAAAAAAAAACAAAAATATACAAAAAATAATTTTTGTTAAAATAATACTTTTTCAAAAAGCAGTTTTTCAAAAAATCAGTTTATAAAAAAACAAAAATATAATTTTTTAGAAAAAAATTATGTTTGCGGCTAGTCGGACTACGGCGAATTATCTCATCCACTACAAGGAACTGAATGACATGCATTTTCTTATAATCACCATCAGTCGTAAGTAAAATATTTTGAGCTTACATCATATGTAAAATAGATATGTGTCAAATTTGGAACTTTGCTGTGTTTAAAAACGAATATAATGATTTTTGACAAAAAAATGGCTCATCCAAAATGGTTCATTGTCCTATTTACGTGGCATAAAGAGCATCACCATTTTTGGCTCAGCCAAACTAGATAGCGCCATAAGTGCCTGATAAATATTTGTCGCGACACACCAGATTCGGCACTAAGGGTCCGAACCATTAACGGTTTATCCTTAAATTACGTAACGCTTGATGGGGGGGGGGGGGTTGGCTTTGCATTAAGACTTTTAGTTATAATTAATACAACTAATAATAGCATCAGTGGCGTATATAGAAAAAAGTTTCGGGGTAGGCCCGAGACTGTATGGGGGGGGGGCGGGGGCAGACACCATGAGGTCGTATTTTATGCTATTTTATGTTTGTTTTCATGAAATATGGGGAAAACCACAAACCAACCGCTGAAAATGCAGTGTTTTAATTATATGTTATATGTGTAGAATAAAAAAAGTTGTGTGTGCTTAAGACCACACGGCAGAGGTGTAAACTTCAACAAGGCGAAATTAATAATACTGGCCCATAACATATTCTGCAAAGCGGACCGAACCGAACTCTTCTGTGTACTGGCCTTCATCTGCATCATTCATCATATCGCTCGCTAAATGTTTGTTACAGTTAGTCGACTCGAGCTGATTTCACCCGAATGAGCGTTACATAGCCGAGCCTGACGGCTCAGTTGAATTCACTACCCACAAAAACTGCTAAACGCGCCTAAAGAACTTTACACTTCAAAAACGTCATGTGTTTTTGGATATTTTATCATTTTTACCTTCCTAGCCCGCGCAGCAATGTCTAGAGAAGGTATTGTTTTCGAGAATTTTTTTTTTGAGATAACGCCTAGAATGTGTTCTTTGGCTGTATTTTGACCTATCCTAGCAATATCGTCATGATGTTTGTGTGTGTGTGTGTGTGTATGTGTGTGTGTATGTTTGTGTGTATTTTTTTCTGTCCGTAACACGATAGCTCCTAAACCGCTAAACCGATTTTTATAAAATTTTCAGATAAAATAGTATTCGACACTAACGAGCTGATTAGATTTTGCTAATTTAAAAAATGGTAGGAGCTTTAGTTTTCGAGATATTTTCAAAAAACTGTTTTTAAGGGTGATTATGATAGCTTCAATTGAAGTGTGCTAATAGGCTAGCTAGGAAGGTATCAGATCCGTCATGGATCCATTCCCAAGTAACATTTCTTTATTTATAGCAGAAGCTAAAAGGTTGCCAGCGCCTTTCCTTAAAACCATTAGTTTCAATGTTTGGTCGCTAGCACGTTCCCATTACGCTTATATACCCCTTAGACCTCCTAAATGGGACTCCCCAATTGGTGGTGGCAACCTATGTATTAAACTCATTATAAAACCATAAGAAATAAACGCTAGCTTCGCCCTCTAGCGGTTCCACCAGTATAGAACCTTTTAGAGCCTAAAGCTATTATGCCAGGTTCTAAAAGCAACTCAGAAACGTCCTCTATCCTGTTATAAAACTAGATTTGGTAATTTGGTATCCTGGAAATTCTGTTGAATACCATAATACCTTTAGAGTAAAGAATTTTTCCTATAAAAGCTTTAGCGATATTTTAGATTCACAATGGCTATATAAAATAATTTAGGTCATAAAATTGCTAAAAATGTCAGAGTCCCAAAATTATTGTATCACATAAAAATATACCTATATATGAGGAGTTTGTCGTTTTGTGGATCATCAAATTGCCTGCCAGACTTATTTTTCTGATAAAATCGTATCTGAAAAGCTCTCAAAACAAGCGCGCCAGCTCACAAATGCTTTTTAATAGCTTTCTGATAACTAAATAACAAATATTTAAAATAAAATAAAAAATAATTTACACTATTCATTATTAAAAAAGTCTGTTTGGTTTACATAAATCAAAATTAAAGTAAAATTATTGTCAAAAAACGACTAGATAAATATTTTCTGTTTGCAATATTTTTAAAATAATTCTATATACGCCATTATCGTTTTATAGTGGTCACTTGGTTTTATTTGTTACTCTATCGCAACAAGGATTTTTGAGTGCGCTTATGAAACCAATAAAAAAGAGAAGGTAAACATAGTAAACATAACCTCACTTAAATTTTTTGTATTTGTTTTTAAAGTATTGTGTTAAATTTAAATATTTTTTATCGTGCAATTTGCACACAATCAGGAGGGCCAGTGCAATGATATCCGTTGTGCCTACAGGTTGGAGGGAAACCTCTTATATTGGCTGTTTAAACAGGCCTTATCTAGGCTTGGGTGCCCTACCCAGGGGGATAATAAATAATCAATCTTGCAATAGGTAGGTACCAATCTGTACTAGTACTAGTAAAAACTAAAATACGAAAGTATTTATTTACTTCTGTTAGAACCCTTAAGGAAACAAGGTTTTATATGACCGCCTATTTAAATAATATTTAATATGCAGCTATGGGTAACCATAAATACAAAAGAATTAAGTTTACCTTTAAGCCTTCCAATAAAACCGGTTTAAAATGCCTAAAAGTAATGGCAAAAACCAAAAGTCTAAAGTTTATATTTACCACTCTTAAAAACCTTAAGGAAACTAGGTTCTATATGGCCGCCTATATAATCATATTTACTCTTAAACTACTGGTAACTACAAAAACAAAAGGATATAAGGTAACCTTTTAGCTCTATTATAAAACACTTTTGTTATGACCTAAAGTAATGAAAAAAACTGAAAGACCAAAGTTTATATTTATTTATTTTTAAAAACTTTAGGTAAAAGGGTTTTATAAGACCATCTTTATAAATCAGAAATCAATAAAACCAAAAGTATCTAAAAGGAACAGAAGAACACTTTTTGGTTGTATAACACCTCTTTAGGTAATTGGCAATATAAATTACCTTTTTGTAGCCAAATTGATCCTAAAAGCCATAACAGCACCCTCTAAATAACCTTGGAACCAAATTAATAAAACCTTGAGTGGTAATAATGTTACTTGGGTTTATTTATAATATCCATCTTAATAAACGAATTAGAATACCTTTTTTATTTTGACAAGATTTAGTGGTAAAAAAAATTGTTCCCCGGTTGGCCAATTGTGAACGGGCATTGCGAGACATTTTCGACAAGTATCGCGATTTATTTTGCGAGGAATGCCAAAGTTGTTAATCGGCGGAGCCGTCATTGTTCGCATCATGCACAGCAATCGACTTTCTGGGTGACAAAGCGGATCACCGAATTCTGTTGACCTCCGCGGGACCTGAATATTCGGGAAGCAAGAGGCAAAATAGTTTACATGCATGAGCATGAATAAATGGACAATGTGTCCCATTTTTAATAAGAGTAAATGCGAAACATACTTATAAAGATAGCGATCTGTGGATTTTCCTTACTCTGTTCTTTTTTGAGCTCTTTTTTAAGAGTCTATTAGATTTTTGCCATTTTTGTAAATATCTCCGAAACGAAAGCTCCTACAAACTTTTTAGTGGGAACACAATTTTTTTGAAAATATGCGCGCTACTATATTTCGAAAACCGCATATTGATGCGCCGCTCCGTTAAAAAGTTAGCATTTTTTAAACTTTTTTGACTGTCAAAAAACTGTATTAGTATTAATCAATTTTGACTAAAATCTAATCAGGTCGTTGCAGTATCGAGTACTATTTTACTTGAAAATTTTATGCACAGCGGTTTAGGAGCTATCGCGACCCAAACATGTTCATATTGGAACTGTTTAAACCATGTGGTTAAAAACAGAGAACTTTCATTTTTTAAATTCCCTATAAAAGACAAAAGTAGGTGTGATCAGTTGAAGCAAAACTGTGGAAATTCAGGCATTGTAATTAAAGAAAATAATGAATAGATTTGCGAAGAACATTTTTCAAAAAAAGTTATTTTAGTGAGTGACCGACGAAAGCAGTTAAGTCAGACAGCAATACCGCTATGTTGGAATGGTAAGAATAATGCAAAATTATTTTGTTTTGTTTCTTTTGAACAATAATATCAGTATTCAATTTTTAATAGTATATGGCATCAGTCTTAAATAACTTAACGTTAAAGAGGGGGTTCGCCTACCGTTCTACGAGTGAAATAAGGTTCACCTATTTTTCCATTCTTTTTGATTTACCTTGTATCTTGTAGACATCTTGTTCTACTTTGTGTCAGGCAAGCCACGCTGAGGATGGAAATGCCTTTTTCCGAAACACCGGTGTCCGTGGTTGACTATACCCCTATGAAGTTGCCGTTTATACTTGCTTAACTCATTGTTTTCGGTTCCGGAACCGATACCGTGGAGACGGTGATAGCATGGTCTGGTTGAACTATGACGATAAGTCTTTCTACCTTATAAATCGGTGGACGTTTTCGTCCCGCCATGGATTAAGTTTCCTTGGTTCGCTGTCATTCACTCGTAGAATGAAAAATAGGGTTCACCTATTTTTCCATTCTTTTTGATTTACCTTGTATCTTGTAGACAGTTTGTTCTACTTTGTGTCAGGCAAGCCACGCTGAGGATGGAAATGCCTTTTTCCAAAACACCGGTGTCCATGGTTGACTATACCCCTATGAAGTTGCCGTTTATACTTGCTTAACTCATTGTTTTCGGTTCCGGAACCGATACCGTGGAGACGGTGATAGCATGTTCTGGTTGAACTATGACGATAAGTCTTTCTACCTTATAAATCGGTGGACGTTTTCGTCCCGCCATGGACTTAGTTTCCTTGGTTCGCTGTCGTTCACTCGTAGAATGAAAAATAGGGTTCACCTATTTTTCCATTCTTTTTGATTTACCTTGTATCTTGTAGACAGTTTGTTCTACTTTGTGTCAGGCAAGCCACGCTGAGGATGGAAATGCCTTTTTCCGAAACACCGGTGTCCGTGGTTGACTATACCCCTATGAAGTTGCCTTTTATACTTGCTTAACTATTGAGAATTGATTGCTTTTTAAAGATCATGATCAAAGTTTATCGCCATCTTAAAATTTAAGATGGTGGACAGATTCATACTTGATTTATCAAAATGGAGTGTTTATTCTTAGTTTCCGAAAATGCTTTTTTTTAAATTTATAGAAAAGCGCTAGTTTTCCTCCACACAACGAGGTACAAATTAGCCAAATCAGTGTGGCGGTTCTCAAAAAATCTTTTTTTCTTCAACCATTGTTTTACAGATTAAACGTTGCATTGCCAACCCTGTGCATTAATTTCCTTATAAATTCATTATTACTAAACCGATTTTAGTGAAATAAAAAAAATCAAGGTGAGAATTGATTGTTCTTTAACGATAACGTATTAAAATCGGATCAGTAATAATGAATTTAAAAAGAAATAATTGCAGACAGGATTAACAATCGTTAAAACAAAATTAGATTTTGAGAGAACCATTTCACCGATTTTATTAATTTGTACCTCGTTATGCGGGAGAAAAGTAGTGCTTTTCTATAAACTTAAAAAAAACTAAAACATTTTCGGAAAATATAAATAAACGTCTTGTCTCGTTTTAAGATGACTGCAAATTTCGATTATAATATTTAAAGAACAATCAATTCTGACCATGATTTTTTTATTTCACTAAGATCGGTTCAGTAATAATGAGTTCATAAGGAAATGAATGCAGGCAGGATTACCAATGCAATCGTATAATCTGTTAAACAATGGCTGAAATAAAAATAGATTTTTCGAGAACAATCATACCGATTTTACCAGTTTGTTTTACTTTGTGCGGGCCAAAAGTTGTGCTTTTCCATAAATTAAAAAAAAACTAAAACATTGTCAGAAAAACAAGAAGAAACACGCCATCTTAAAGAATTAAGTATGATTCTGTCCGCCGTCTTAAATTTTAGGATGGCTGTAAATTTTGATCAGTCTTTAAAAACCAATCAATTCTGACCAGGATGTTATTTATTTCATCAAAATCGGTTCAGTATTAATGAATTTATAAGGAAATAAATGCAGACATGATTGCCAATTGTATAATATTTAAAACAATGGTTGAAACAAAAATATATTTTTGTACAACCACCGAACCGATTTTGTTAATTCGTACCTTGTGTGTGGCAAAAACGCAGTTTTTTTATAGATTTAAAAAAATAATTAAAACGTGTTCGCAACAAAAGAATAAACGAGCATCTTTGAAGGGTACAATTTAATTTCATCCGCCATCTTGCATTTTGAGATGGCGGACAAAAAAATGTATTTATTTAAATCTCTGATTAATTATTTGGCAAGTGCAGTTTGTCCCATTAAAATCGATGGTATAATTCAAATGTTATAATAAAAAAAATACTGTCCGGTTTTTTTTGGCCCACCCCGTGGTTTAAAAAAACAAGAATGTTTGTTGCAAATATCGCTCCTATCATCTGTTTCATAAGGGCGTAAAACGTTTTTAGCTCCTTTACAATTTAGGAAATAGCCTTAACCATCGAAGAAATATGTTATTTATTCCATGCCTTAACGCCTTTCTGTCATAATTTTTTTAGTAAATTTAGTAAATTTTTGTCTCCCAGCAAATATTAACATAACCATGTGAAATATGCGACATTTCTCAAATTTTCATAAAAATCCAAAAAATTGTTATTAAACTATGACCTTGTAAAAATGTTAATTTTTTCAGTTGTTTTTCTGTTAATTTGCAACTGCCTCCGCTCTGGGTTTATATCACGGATCACCCAAATATATTATAAAAAAGAAAACCTACTTTAAATTATGCGTTTCGCTTGACCTTCGACCCAGAGATTTCGAGTTGACGACAGCCTATGTTAAGACCCGATGATATCCGATTCAATTTCTGATTTGGACGCGCGCCTATGGTCCTTTGTGGAAGACTCTAGCAACGCGGCGTACCTATTTCTTAGTAAATTAATTTCGAATAAGATATGTACACGACATTCACTTTATAACAGGGCTCGCGCCGGTGAAATAAATTCCCAAAAACTCAAGTTACGCCCGATGGCTAAATCCAAAGCGCCTTCGCCAATCGATACCACTAGTTCTGTACCCACAGTAGTCTACTAGTAGATTTCTTCTGTTATGGTCGATTTAATCAACCCAAAATTAAAATTATTTCGTTTCGTAATTTGAGCGACATCTGTGGAGACCGCTATAACTAAAATAATCAATATCGGGAGGGCTCGGGTGGCCTTAATATAGCTGCAGTTCTTATAGTTTGTATTCATTGGTTTAAGTGGAAAAATGGAAGTTGTTAACGTTTCGGAGAAGGAACATCTATCAGCACGAAAGATCGCCGAAAAATTTAACATCGAAAAATCTCAAGCAGCGGAAATTTTTTATAAATATATATCAAAATTTCGCAGTTCCCTCTTTTAAGCGGACACCTCCAATAAGCGGACAAAATTGACGTAACCGTGAGTTTCCGCTTATAAGAGGTATCACTGTATTCAAAGTGGGAAAAAACAGGTCGTGTCACAAGATATTACTAATAATTCATTTGGCCAACAGGGAAAGAACGTGCCAGTTTTAAACTTTCAAAATGTTATATCTCCAAACTAACTAAGAGTGACTTTGCACGTTTTTTCCCTGTGCTCTTCAAATGCATCACTTGTTCCTTGATAGTTGGTGATTTTAGGTGGTTTCTCCACTTTTGGCAGGTACTGTACATATACGTACACTCGTGCTCATAAAAATCCCGTCCACGAAAAATTAAATTGAATATTTCACTCATACATTATAAAATACCCCCGCAGGTACCGAATTAATAAGTGATAATTCAACGTTGCTATGTAAATTTTTTGAATACAAAGAAAATACTGCACGTTTTTACCAGAGATATGAGACTCTCATATCTCTGGTTTTTACACGCAATTTTTGGCATTGCTGTGACATTTGAACAACACAAACAGATTGCTGATGACAAAGTAATCAAATTTTAAATTTAAAAAGCATCATGAGTCGTTTTGGGAGTATCTCAGAACAAGAAATCGAAGAAAATGTATCTAAAACTACACCAAAAATCACGGAAAAAAGTAAGAAAAGCATTTTGGAAGCAATTTATGTCTTATTGTAATGAAAAAAGTACTCATTTAAGAGACCCCAGTGTTCGAACTTGCACATATTTTGAAAAATTGGGCATTTAACATGCGAAAACAAAATGGGGAGAAATATAAGGAATGTACAGTCAAACTACTCTGGAACGTCACTGCAAAATTACTCATGGAAAAGTATTTTAATGAATATGATATTAAAATAAACCCGTTTGAGCGAATTGAGTTTAAAGCTGCGCGACATGCAAGAAATGCAAAAAGAAAGAATTTACAAAGTTTGGACGACAAACGCAAGCAATCCGCTAGTTTTTTAACCTACAACGAACTAGAAAAACTTGTGAAATCTTGTGATGAACAAATGCCGGAAGGTCTACAGAAAAAAACTTATTTTCCTTTCTTACGAACTGGCTTGGAGAGGAGGGCGAAGGCACGCGAGCAGAGACCACATTTTTTCAAGAGGAAAAAAAACCATGGGAGAATTGAATATAACCACCTTTTTTCAAAAACCACACAAGGCGGTAACCAAAATCTGGCTGATGCAAAATGGCTAGTAAAAAATAATTTTAATACTGACTTTTTTCCTATAAGACATTTTCTTAAGATTCAAGACAAAAGAGGAGGAGCAACCAACAGCCGACTCTTTTTAACTCCAAATCCAAACTGGCAAAACTCTGGAAAATGGTAAAAAAAACAGTCCAGTCGGAATAAATGAAATGTCAACTTGGACAAAAAAACAAGCTGAAAAGTTAGGCTTTAATACAACAAAGATTTCAAACCACTCACTAAGAGCTACAGCCGTGTCAAAATTGGCAAAAGGCGGAGTTTCCGAACAAAATTTAATTAAAATTACGGGTCATTCAAATGCGAAATCAATCTGCAGCTACCTACAAATGGATGAAGAGCATCACAAAGATATTATTGATAAAATGAGAGAAAATAAAACGGAGCTTGACCCTCAACACAATATGCCTCCTCCTATTACAAGCAGTAGCGGTTCTATGTCAATGACATCGCAAAATCAAAATGTAAATAATTATTATAACTGTAGTTTTTATTATAATAAATAATGTTTCGTGTAAATTTAGTTATATACATACATCACGTTAATATGTCAAAAAATAAACAAATTGTTTTAAAATAAGGTTTTTGAATTTTTATTCGAGAAATATTCTTCATAAATGCTTAAAAATTAACTAGATAATTTTCATGCAAGCTTGTTGCCTAATTTCACTCGTTCTTCGAACTCGTGAAATTATTAGCAACCAGCTTTCATAAAAATTATCGGTAATTTTTAAGCACTCGTGGTATTACCCCCGATAATTTTTAGTGTAAGTTACTAAACATCCAGCTAAGATGTCTTGGCATTTTTATTTTTTTTGTGACATCTAAAATGTCCCAGTAATTTTTTTAAATGTCATTCGGTAAGAACACTATAAACATAGCTAACCACAAATTTCAAGTAACCTATTACAAGTTTCCGTATACGGGATTTTTATGATCACGAGGGAACATACATACTAACTATAAACTGCCAGGTAGTAATTATTCTGTATCTCATGAGATTCATTTAATTGCGTTCTTTAAAGTAGTTTTTATAAATATATTTAAACCCAGTTTGTTAAAAAAACAATAAAAAAGAATACTTGAGTAGTCCGGATACCTCGATAATTCGGCAGCAGCTGGATAGATATGTCAGGATTATCGAAGTTGTACTGTATACGAGGTGTGACAATAAAATTATAAGACTGTTGTAAAAAATCTACTTTATTTAAATAATAATACAACTTAATGATGTTCCCCATCAATGTAGTCCCCTTCTCTATCGACGCAGCCTTGCATGCGTTTTTTTTTCCAATGTTGGAAGCAATTTTGGAAATCATTAGAAAAGAGGCTGTTAAGAAGTCTTGCCGTTTTTTCATTGACATTAACTAATATTTTAAAACGGGTTCCTTTTAACGATTTCTTCACTTTTGGAAACAGGTAGAAGTCGCAAGGGGCCAAGTCTGGTGCATATGGTGGGTTCTTATTAGCTAAAAACTGCTTAATGGATAGGGCATTGTGGGCCCGTGCATTGTCCTGGTAGAGCAGCCACGCGTTGTTCTTCCACACATCTGGACATTTTTTCCTTCGACGTTCCCTTAGCTGCATCAATACTTCCAAATATAAATGTTGATTAACTGTTTGACCCTCACGCGCCCATTCAATAAGAATAACACCCCTAATATCGAAAAGAAAAACAATGAGCATCGCTGTTTTGGATTTGTTGGAGCGCACTTCTCGTTCATCATCTTTAACTTCTTCACGACCCTCGAAATAGTTTTTATGTTACATAAAAATCATTGCACGAGACATACACTGCTCCCCGTAGACATCCTTTAGCATTCAGTAGCCGTTTTTTTGAGTTTTATTTTAAATTAATACGTTGCTGAATTTTTTCGTTTGTCGTAATTCCGGCAAATGAGCTATGCACGATCCGCTTCAGACCACTGGGTAAGCCAAACTAGCAGAGGAAAGACGACAAGATTGCGTGCGGTAGTAGAACGCACATCAAGGTGAATAACTCCAACCGCCCGAGGTGTGGAGAATTAAAACCTGTTAGTACGGGGGCCAGTCTTATAATTTAATTGTCACACCTCGTATATTTTTTTAAATGACATCTTACAAACCAAGACAGCTAAGAAAACGCGGATTTCAAGTTTATTTTGAGAATTACATTTTCAAGTTCGCAGTATCTAAATTGATAAAATATCGTGGGCTTAATACAATAACTAGGTTTCTAGGAAATACAACACAACTCAAAATAGCTAGCTGTAGCCTAAATATTGCTGATTTAAGAGATTCCTGTATTTTCAAGCTTCAACTGCGACCAATTGGGTTGATGTATGACTTATCCAGTTATAGGATCAGAAAGGGCTCGCTTTGAGGAATAACAAGTGTATTTAACTCAGTCTCCCAAAAAAATCAAGTTACCGAATTAGAGTACTAAGCTAACGAATTATATAGTATATATCTCCGAAAAACGATGCAGCTTGACAAAAATAAAGTAACATCCATAACAACCAGGTTTTACGGATCGCCGATCGTGTCTGCTGGCGCCTTTTTTTAAAATATGATTGTCATCTTGTATGCAAATTTAATACAATTTGTAGTTTTATATAATCGACTACAGCTTATAAAGTAACCCAATTTTTTCTAGGCCTTCTATTTTTTTAGAAACCATTTTCAAAATCCCAATCTAATTACCTACTACTCTGTATAGAATTAAATCTTTAAATATGGCTATACATTGAAATAAGAATAACCCACCTGTTAGCATTATCCAAAGGAGACACATACTTAAACTTTTTCGTAACTTGTGCATCATTTGTAGATAAATCTTTGTCCTTCTCACTCCTTTCCATTGAAGTTCTTTGCCCAATATTTTGAGCCACATATTTCATTTCATTCCTTCCTGCAGTTAATTCTGATAGATTTGTATTTTGAGTATTATTTTTATTTGCATCTTCGTTGTCTATCTCTATGTTCGCACAATTATGAATAAGATTCTGTGACACATTCACTGCTAATGTTAGCTCTGTCTCAACGTTCGCACTAATATTCGCCACATTTTGTGAAAAATCTGCTGCTAATGTTGGCTCTATCTCAACGTTCGCACTCTTATGCACATTTTGAGGAACATCCGCTGCTAACGTTGGTTCTATCTCAATGTTCGCACCATTATGTGCAATATGAGCAACATTTCGTGGAACATTCACTGCTAATGTTGGTTCTATCTCAAATATTGGCTCTATCTCAACATTCGCACCAGAATGAGCAGCATTTTGTGCAACATCCGCTACAAATGTTGCCTGTATCTCAAAATTCACACCATTATTAGCAAGATTTTGTTGAACAACTGCTGTTAATTTTGGCTCTTGAGTGTTATCATCAAGTGAATTTTCTTCTTCAGTATCACTAGTAAGAACTATTATTTCTACAGTTTGCTCTATAATTTCTATGTCACTGTCATCATTGTCGTCCTTATTCTCATCTCCTTTTGGGTCCCTAATACTCTTAAAATATTCTTTTTTACGAATAGAACGTCTTGCCTGCTGTTCTAGGGTTGGGGATATGTGTACCTCTATTAAATTTGGTCTTTTTACTAAATTGCTAGATTGTACAGGCAAATTCGGATTTGTTTGTGATAGTGTATTTTGAATATGATTGGATTTGGTTACCTCTTTCACGTTAATTTGCGCTACACTTTGAGTTATAGTAGACTGTGAACTATTTTTATTTTTTATAGGCTGTTTTTGTTTTCGTCTCTGACTTCCGCACATGATTTCCTTGGTTTGCTCTTCTAAGCTTAAGACTGGATTTGTCTTTGTCTTTGAAATAGGGTTTACGGTTTCGTTTCCTGATAATACTCTTATTGATTCTACATTTGACATCTTGTTACTTTTATTAGTTAACACATCACTTGTGTGAGAGTTTGTATTTTCTGCTAATGATCTATATGAACTATTTGGTCTCTCTTGTTTAGAAATTTCTAAATTTTTGACACAAGTATCTGATTTTTTTTGTTGTACAGTATTTTCTGTGTATAAGCTAAGTAAATTGTGAGAAAGATGACTTATAGCTGCATCCAAATTTTTAATCATTGGGCTCACATCATTAGTTGACGATGATTTTGTTTTTGGTTTACCAGCGGCTTCCTTTGACAGGTCTACTTTATTTATTAGTGAATAACTATCGTTTATCATGTTATCAATTCGATTTATTATATCGTCATTTAAATTTGGATCTTCCTGGGGCGTTTTCGACAAGGAAGCATTGTTATCATTTATGGGTTTTGGTAATTTATTTGCTATTGTGACAACATTTGATAGTTTCTTATTTTGTATCAACGACTCTGTAAGTTTGTTACTTTTTTCCAAATTTTTTAACAAAGAAACATTTTTCGAACGCTCTTTTTCTTTTTGGCCAGTTAAAGAGGAAGATAATGCTTTATAAGGCGAATTTTTTAATTGATTCCCGTGATCTTTAGGTTTTGTTGACAGTCTGCTATTTTCTTTTACATTTCCTAACAAATACTTTTTCGCAAGTTCTTTTTCTTTCTCGTCAGTTTGAGATGACGATGAATCATTTTTCTTTTGAGTCGACTGATATGAAGGAAGAGGTTCATGCAGTGACCTCTTGGCTTGATCCTTGTTTCCTTGTTTATTTTGAGTGGATGAAAACACAGGTAAACTATTTGATAACTTCTTAGAGACCATTTTATCTTGTGTTTTTGATGTATTACTAGCCTTTTTCTGTATGAATACAGGCTGACGCAATGAAATTCCAGCTAGCCGTGTTGTGTTCTGAGTATGGGTTGAACTAAGCTTAGTTTTTATATTTTGGTTTTCTAGTGATGATATGGAATTCAACAATGCTTTCCTACGATTCCTGTTAGCCCTTTTTCTTTGAGATTTTGTGAGTACCACATTACTCGCCTTTGTCTTAAAATTAACTACCATTTTTGATGATTCAAGTTTTTTGGGTATAACCGACTCATTGAATAATAACGCTTTTCGAAAAACTTTCTTCTTATTTGTCTTAGATATTACTATTTCAATATCATTAGGATCACCTATATTTATATCGCTATCAGAAGTAGCAGTAGGTGAGCTCATTGATATTGCATTGTTGGCATCTTTTTTTGACAACTTTAAAACTGGACTATTTAAAGTAGCTGTTAATGTTGACAATGTAGGATGAGTAAGACTACCTGTGGGGGTAAATAGCTTTGATGTGTCCACTTGATTTGGATGTGTACTGAAAACAAAATAGAAATAAATGGAAATAAACGAGTACAACATTATTCTTTTCGTAAACCAAATATTATAAATGAGTCTAACAGTATAAGAAAAGAGATAAATCTTACCCCTCTCCATCAATTTTATGAGCCTAACACTATAAAAAAAAGACAAATCTTACCCCTCTCCATCAATTTTCTTCTTCCCTTCAACCAATTGTTTTACTGAATCGGTCATTTCTTGGTGTACCTTTTCTTGATTGTTCTTTGCTTCAGCCAATTCATCCAATAATTTTTTGACTTGCTGATTCCAGTGCTTTTGTTCTTTGCTCACCTCGTTAATTTTTTGCATCAGAGGCTTAAGGCTGTTGTATTTTTCCTGGATCTGTAACCTTTGTTGGTACAAGACCAAAAATGTAAGGTTTTTATTTGGAACATTTCATTTTATTGGATAGTGGATATACAGACGCACCCAGGAGGGGCTTCGGGGCCCGAGCCCCCTAAGCCTAAGATTTTTTTAGATATTTTCCACATATTTCATGAATAAACAGAAAAAACAGTATAAAATACGACATCATGAGACCTCGGGCCCCTCAAGACATATTCCTGAGTGCGCCACTGGTGGATGCTGTTCTACTTATGCAAAACTAAGCAATTTGAAATAAAAAATGATCTGCTTTGAAGACTCTAAGTCTTGACTTAAAAGCTTTTCCCGAAAAAGAACAGACGTAAAGGCGATTTTAAGCCTGGAATAGGAAAATCACCGATTACGATTAAATACAGCTAAATTCAAAATTACTAATTAAATACAGCTAAATTCTGCGCAAGATTTATAACCGAAACAAATGGTAAAATAGATTAGTCCCGTGTATTCATTCATTCAAAATTACGATGGTATTAACCTTTAACTACACGCCCGGATGTATTTTGTTCACCATTTTAACAAAACTTGTTGCCGTTTGGCCTTAAACACTTACCCCACCCTGTCGACCCCATCTAACCTTTCTCTAGAGGGTCTAGTGTAAGGGTTTTAAGTCACGTCGCAGCAGCTTTAAGGGTGTTTTGATGATTAGCGATATTTGTTATAGGTGTTCATCTGCGGTGTACAAAATACACCGCGCGTGTAATTATGATAGTAAATTTGGAATATCCTAAATTGAGTTTAAAGCCATGCTAATATCGGGTTACGCTATTTTTGTATAGTTATAAATCCCACCCTTATTACATAAAATTTTTGATTGACTTCGTTGCTATTTAACCCCAAAAATATAGAAAAAAATATTTTATTTTATTATCATTTTTTTATTTTTTAATTTATGTACAGAATTTTATTCCCCCTTAGGCTTATTTCAAAAGGCTTAAAGGAACGTCCTTAAATTACGTTACGTAACGCAAAAATTCAGGAGTTTTCACCTTCCCCCCTCCTAACGTCTTTTCAAGAAAAAACACGTTAACATTGAGTGTAACGCAAGACCAACCCCCTCCTTTGAGCGTTACGTAATTTAAGGACAGTCCCTAACAAGCGTCTCATACAGGGTATTCGAGATAAAAGTACTTACACGGTCTTTATGGTGATTTCAGAAACAGAAGGATGTTGGTAAAATGGGAAAAAGTGGCGTTATTCCAAGCTCAATCACCTGATCTGATTTGGCTTGGAATACCGTCATTTTTGACCCATTGACTAGAATTGTATGTTTGTCAACTTACGAAATCCTGATAAAATCCAATGTAGTTACTTTTATCTGGGAAACCCTTTACATCAAGTTCATTTTGTTATGACTTGTTATATGACTATTTTATTTCAATTAATGTTTACATTTGAATATAGTGGATATCTTAATAGAGGCCTTTCTTTAGCTAGTGTACAAAAAACAACGCGCGTGTAGTTACGTAATGGGCTTGGGCGCGTGTAGTTAAAGGTTAGGTAAATTTCTTTATAACCCATATTGTTTTAAAACACAACTACACAAAAAGATAAACCACATAATACCTCAAAGTGCATTATTATGTGGTAAATCCGAAATGTAAATCAGCAGATCTCTGATGTCACGATTACCCCTATTTGGGTTAAAACAGCAGTTGAGGAATAACCCATCCAGGCTAAAAATAAACTTTACAGGCATATGTAGAAAATGTGTAAAAAATATGGACTCACCTTCCATTGATTTTTTCCTGCATCTGCTTTAGTGTGTTATGCAACATCAAAGCATCTGACTTTCTCTCTTCCAAAGCTCTACTCTCTCCTGATTCTGGTGAAGTCTCCTTTTCTGCATCGTCTTTCTTAGCCTCTGGCGTTTTAGGATTGGTAAATCTTTGTTTTTGTGAAGATGGCATAATCGTTTTACTCGAGACAGAAGGTTGATTATTATTTTCGGACATGCTTAATCTTTGTGAGGATCTTCTACCGCGAGGTCTCTTATTTTGAACTTTGTTTTTTTCAGCATTTCTCAGTTTAATCAGCAATTTTTGGTATTCTATTTGTTTGTTTTTGGGTAATAATTTTACAGCAGAATTTGGCACTCTGTTGTTGGTTCTGTTTATAGGAGTCAAATTTATCTTTTTAGCCCCACTTACCAGATTGCGTGTGACGATAATATTCTCTACATTTTTAGGACTCGTAACTTCTGTAACAGGAAGTTGTGCTGTTATTATATTTGTATATTTTTCAGATTTTTTTTCGGCTTCTACTTTTGCCCGCTGTTCTCTTAGAAATCTATCAACAGAACTTTCTATCATAGAAAATGTATCAATTGAACTTTCTGTAAAAGGAGGAATAACAGCGGGCGCCAAAGCTCGTTGTTTTTGTAAAAATGTGTTAACTGATCTCTCTATTGATGGAGTTACAACTAATGGCGTTTGTTTTTCTTTTAATAGTTTCTCAGCGGAACTTTCTATTACAGAAGAAATGGCAACTGGTGGGGAAGATTTATTTTCAATGGCAACATCAGTGCATAAATTAGTCCTAGGACTTAACTTTTCAGAAGTAGAACTGTGTATTTTATTTTTCAATGGCACTAAGACTTCCAAAGAAGGAACAGATTTATTTTCCATATTTATACCCGTTTTTGAAATAGTGTTTGAACTTAAGTTTTCAGATATAGGCACAATATTGGAGCCTGTATTTAATTTAACTACAGAAGAAAATTTTACATTATCAAAAACTGAACTTTTTAAAATATTATCTCTGGGTTGCGCTATATTATCAATTTCGGCCGGCGCTGAATCAGCCTTAGGGGTCTTTTCTGTTGCTTTGTCTCTTGACTTTAAAACAGGTGTATTTTGAACGTTTGGATCAATTGCATTAGCCACTTGACTAATTTTTTCAGTGGTTTTTGTTATGTTAGAATCAGTCATACATCTCTCGAAATGTTGTGTGGAAAATAAATCATCTTCAGTATCTGAATCAGAGTTGACATTAATGATAAGTGGTTTGACTTTTGGTAAATGTATTCTTTTGTCAATTTTGTTTTGTGGAAATTTCATCTTTGCAAGGCTAGGTGGTTTTTTAATTTCTTTAATTTTAAAAGGTTTCACTAAAGGAGGTTCTTTTATTGGTTTTATGATTACCTCATTTATAAGCCTAATATTTTTTGAATTTATAACGTTTTTTGTGGGATCAATAGCTTGACTTGCCTCTGGCACTTTTCTCGTGATTTTGTTAGACATTGAAGCTAAAAGTAGGGCTCTTAGAACATCTTCATCTTCTTCTGGTGACTGAGGATTATTTTCATTATTTTCCTGATGCTCATTTTCAATTGGTTTGTCATGTGGCATAACATCAACATTATTTTCCTTGTTTATTTCCAATAGAGTATGTTCTGTTGCATTGGTATTATTATTTTCTTTGTTAGTTTCATTTTCTTTTATTTGATTTTGCTTTTTATCTTTGTATTTGTTTAGTAAGGCCGTTTTTAAAGCTTCCAGTCTAAGTTCTATTAATTCACTATCAAGCTCATTATCATAATCTTTATCGTCATTTTTATCACTAGGTTCAGAGGACTGCGAGCTCAAAGAATCCTCATAAGTATTAAGGTCTGAAATGTCCTTTTCAGTACTATCTTTGTCATGTTTTTGCTTTGAGACTTCTTCCCCAGAAGTCCCATTACTTTTGTCATTATTTGTGGGTATTTCTTTGGCAGCTAAATTTTTATCAACATCCATAGCAACTGTATCAGGTGTGACTTTGATTTCACTAGGAGCATCTGCGCTTTCATTGTCTGTTTTTTTAGACATGGCAAAAAGTTTATCTTTTAAAGTATTTTTGCTATAAGATTCTAAAGAGTTAACAGAAACGGCTGCCCTTAGCTGTTGTTGCAGTTTCTTATTTACATGAGATTCTTGAAAACCAGTTGCTATGGTTGACTTTGTTTGCTTTTTCGTTCGGTTTTTTTCATCATCATCAGTTTCACTGTCAGAATCAAGTGACTGCTTATGTGAGTGAATTTTTCTTCTCTTTCTAATATGTTTATGATGACAGTGTGAATGCCTTCTTTTCCTTGCAAGCTGAGGATCAGGAGAGAGAGAGACATCACTTATAGATGGAGAAATATCTTCTAATTCTAATACAGGAACTCTTGAAGCAGATGAAGTGCTAGATGTAGAGGCAAGATTTTCTATTTATATTGGAAAATTTAAAAAAAATGATTTTGGGATATATTATGTATGCAGTTAATTTAACTTTTTATTAAATAAAAAATCTTGCTCAAAAAAAAAGACTAGTCTTTAAAATTAGTTATGAGTTATTCTGAATTTATGCTGAAAAAAATTAAGAAAAAAAAACTTTTACTAAGTTTTTATTTTATTTGAAAATGGCTAAAGTAAAATGTCTATTATTATAAAAATTAGGGAAAAAACATTATAAAATTGTTAGTTTTAAAGTAAAATGATTTTAAATTGCAACATTTACTTTTAGCCTTACTTGATCCACACTGTTAAAAGTTTTTTTTGTCACTTGTTAGATAGGGAGTAGTTACTAATCCCAGTAATTCATACTTTTTTTGCTTGAATTACTATCATGAGTTATTAAAAGCAAAACTGTTTAAACATTGCAAGATACATATAGAACACATTAAAACTTAAACATTTGATATTAGGACAATACTTAAAAAATAAAAATATGAAAAGCGCCACTTTACCTAAAAAGGTCTATAATAAGGCCACTCTATTACGAAGTTCCTTACTTCGTGATATAGTGACCTTAGTCTATAAGGGTAGGCTTAAGCAGCATTTGCTACAAAAATATAATATATTAATAACTAACTAGTCATCTGTTTCATGTTGTTTGAAGATGTTTTGAATTTATGTTAGTGTTTTTTAAATTTGACTAGGTAATAGTTTAGAAATAAGTATGTCTATAAAGTTAGCAGAACAACTATGGGAATTGAAAAAAATTATATGCTCATAATGTTCCGTTAATTTTCCGTAAATTAGTTGTGAAAACAAAAAATTTGCCGTGCCCCCTTTTTTTTTAAATTGTTGTCTTGCTAACTTTACATAAAGTTAGCAGAACACCTATATAAATAATGGATTTATTTTAAAAAATTTTAGTGTACAATTTGCCGTTAATTATCCGTAATTAGTTGTGAAAACAAAAAATTTGCCGTGCCCGTTTTAAAAAAAAATGGTGTTCAAGTTGGCACCATTTTTTTTTAAAGGGGCACGGCAAATTTTTTCTTTTCACAACTAATTTACGGATAATTAACTGCAAATTGTAAACTAAAAATTTTTTAGATAAATATATTGTTTCCATAGGTGTTCTGCTAACTTTATATAAAGTTAGCAAAACACCATTTTTTTTTTAACAGGCACGGCAAATTATTATCTTGAAATTTTTGTAGCCCTATTAACCCTATATTTTGAATAGGGAAAGTGGGTCTAGTGATACCTTGTTTTGAAGCTCTCTTGAATATCTTTACAACCGTGTAAAAATTTCGAAAATCCATCTATTAATTTTTAAAATATTTGCTTTCAAATTTAACATGGAATGACAAAATAAAAATTAAATCCGAAAAATATAAAATTCCAATTAAATTTTTATTTTATCAGTCCATGATAAATTTGAAAGTTTGAAGGCAATTATCTCAAAAATTATTGGATAGATTTTTGAAATTTGTACACGGTTGTAAGGACATTCAAAAGGCCTTCAAAACAAGGTATCACTAGACCCACTTTCCCTATTCAAAATATAGGGGTACCCCTCGAAGGTTGTACGTGCTACAGAAATTTCAAGATGGCCAAAAAGTGTCCCCCCCGCAAACAAAATCGACATGTCTCGGCATTTTTAAAAATTTTCAGCAGTTCTCGAGAAATCCCGGGTGGAAAGTTTTAAATGGGACACAGTGTATAAAGTTAGCAGAACACCATTAAAAAAAAAGGGCATGGCAAATTTTTTGTTTTTACAACTAATTTACGGATAATTAACAGCAAATTATGAGCATTTAATTTCCAATGTTGTTCTGCTAACTTTATATACATGAAATAAGTGCTAAACATAAACTATTTTAACAATAATTGACATTTTAACTCTCTTATTTTATTTTTAATTTGTTTTGTCTGTATATAAAATTTCAAAAAACCATGTTAGTTAAATTTTAATTCTATTTTGTCTTTGTTATCACATTTTCTGTGACATTTTGGGGTTTTATATGTTTTTTTTTTAATTGTATAGGACTTTTTTCATTTCTTGATCTTAGTATTTTTTGTTTTTTATTTATTTATATTTTACTATTAGATAGGTAATTTTGAGGAGGAATTCATTTTGGCAATACATGCACAAATTTGGCTCACATTAATGTTGATTATATTTAAAATTTGTCATTGAAATTTTCTCATGGTTGTGGTAGACAGGCAAATTACATTAATATTCAGTATTTACATTATTGTGTACAATAGTTTCGTTCCATCATCCTGTTGGACATCATAAAACTGTATTGGACATCCAAATGCGTGTGCAATGCAATAAGAAAACTGTTTTGAAACTGTTTTGGTTAGATAGAACGATCAAATAACTAGTCTAAAAAACGAATGCTGTTGGCGTAGTGACCGATTTACTTTAGTCATGTGATCTGAAGAGAGTTGAATTGAAAGTCACATGGAAGAAAGTGTAGGTTTCGTCGGCTCGCGTAAATGTAGATTAAAGGCAAAGCATGAACTCAAGAGCTCTACATTAAAGTTGCACACAGAAAAAAGAGATTTGTGAATTACTTGGCCAAATTGCTTAATGTATGTAAATTTTGTTTAAAAAAATTATGGCCACACTCATTGGCGTAGCTAGGGGGGCCAGGGGGGGCCTGCCCCCCCCCCCCTAAAGTCCCTCAGGCCCCCCTAAGATATTTTAGGCCTCCCCTACCGACTACTAGTAAAAGAACATGACGCTGAAAATACATACTTTTCTATTATTATTCGGGAAATATTCAAATACGCTTTAAAATCATTCAGATAATGTTTACATTTCAGGAAAAAGCCCTTGTCTTGCGGAATTAGGCTTTTTCTCTTTAAATTATCGGTAACTTTTCTGCACTTATGCAATTTCCCGAAAATATTTTTTAAATTTAAACATAATGCATATTGAATATTTCATATATATTGGCGACATCTTGTAAAATATTATAGAAGTGTAAGTTAAATTTCGCATTTAATAAAGACAGCGACCTTTGCCCCTGTTTCCGAAATCGGGTTGTAGATGTCGTAAGGTTATAAAAGACCTTTTTAAACTGTTTTTCTAAAATAAATATAATAATCTTTTTATGGAAATTTTCCGATTTTGGTGACAATTTCATAACCATTTTCATATTAAGTTTTCCCACGTCGTTAAATGGAATAAATTCGTCGAGCAACACCGGGAAATTTTTAATATTAATACTTCTGCTCTAAGAGCAGAAATGACCGTTTTAAAGAATTGTATTTTTCGGTTAAATCAAACTGTTGGTCATGATTCTATCAAACAACATATAGCAGAAAACACCTATCCAAACCTCTACCAACTTTTTAAAGTTGCGAGTATTCTTCCAATTTCAAGTGCAACTTGCGAGAGGCCTTTCTCTGCCACGATGAGAGTTTTTAATTGACTTAGAACAACTATGACTCAAGAGAGACACTCAGGTTTGTCATTGTTATTCATAGAAAAAGATGTTGAGGTCGACTTAGACAGTGTGGTAGACGCTTTCAGTCAGCGACGTAGAAAACTTTCTTTGTAGAATTGCTGAATTACATACTTCCTGTGTATACATATAAACAAGTTGGTAAATGTATTATTAAATTTGTTATATTAAAATATTAGAACATTTAATGCGCGTATTTTTTTTTATTCATTGCACACTTTGCACGACTCTTTAAAACCTATGTTTGCTTTTTGTTCAAGATAGACCGGGGCCACGGCCCCCCCTGAAAAGTAAGGCTAGGTACGCCAATGGCCACACTAAGTAGTTTTATTTCTTACATTTTTTAAAAAATTACATATGATTATCAGAATATATTTTTAATTTTAGTTTTTTAAAATGCAGATAAAATTACATTAATTTAATTTATATTCACAAACTATATACCACTATAGGCTGCCTAATAAACTAAATATACTAAAAACTCAAACAAACTTGCATTAGCACATATTTTTGGGTGAAACTTGTGAAAAAATATTTATTTTTTGTAGTCACAAGTTTTAAGTGAAATTTAAATATTTATTTATTTGTATTTTGTAATTTGATTTTTACAAAATATTTGTGATATTACGTAAATATTATAGAAAGCCTCATTTTTAGGAAATATAGATTGTGGTACTTCTAAGATGTTAAAAAACTCACATTTTGTAGCTTGTACTTTGGAGGGTATTTATAGTTTATGACTTTTTGTTATTTAAGAACCACCAGAGCTGTAAGTAAGACAAAATTTCAGAGAAGGTTTAAAAAATTTGCATATATATTGTGCAATTTTGATTACCCAGGTGATGTAAACAAGTAAATTAAAATTTACATACAATTTTTCCAGTGCAACATATGATAAACACAGACAAAGACAAGTGAAACATTTCTAATGCTCCTGTCCTCAGTCCTAGTATGTCAGAGGAGTCAGAAACTGGTATAAGTGGCATGTTGGAATGAAAAACTGACTGTCCAACAAAAGTACAACATAACCCATAGACAAAAAGGTGCTAGTAAATTCCCCCTAAAGTAATTTTCTATTTTTATAACTATGTAATGTGTACCTATATTTTGACCTTGTATTTATATTGACATTGTACCTACTGATTAGCATTGCTAGATAAAAAATTTAATAATAATACAGAATTTGACCAGTCATGTGAACTTACCTGGCCAACTGTAGCTGTCATCAGGTTTAGTTTAGTTTATTTATTGGTAAAGTATTACACAATATGTGCTTTTACAAGTCATAAATAGAAATTTAAAAAAAGAAAATACTACAAAAATATGCATCTAAAAAAAAGAGCTTATTTAAAATTTAAAATATGAAATAACATAACCTGACAGTGAAAAGATTATACATAAACAATTAAAAAAAAATAATAATACAGTATAACCCTGATTATCCGTGCTCCACGGGACCGGACGAGGCACGGATAAGTGAAAAGCATGGATAATCCGAACATTCATTTATTACATGCTACATACATATTATGTATATATACTCAAAATATGACAGAAAAAAAAAGATCCCATAAGTTCAAACTAAGTTTATATGTATGTATTGCATAAAAAGATAACAGAACAAAAAATATAATTCTACATAAGGTTTTGGCCGAGTGATTTCCGGTAACGCTATTTCGATAGAACTTCAAAAACACAATTTAGATGATGGGAAATCATAGCACGGATAATCCGCAGCCCGGATAATCCGCGCACGGATAATCGGGGTTCTACTGTAGTACAAAAAGGAAATATCACAAAATTATGCATCTCAAAAAAAAGAGCCTATTTAAAATATAAAATAACATAACCTGACAGCAAAAAGACTAATACATGATTCAAATTTGGTGACAGACATACAAATCAAAACATACATCTTAAAGGTTAAAATCACTCCCCAAGTACTCGTTGAAGGAATCGAAGGCATTTTTTACTTTAAATTTAAAGTGATTTGTAGCTAAATTTTTTTCCTCTGTTGGTAAGGCATTAAAAAATTTGATCCCAAAGTGATCAGTACCTCTTCTTGTTCTTTGCAGTCTGTGGTAGCTGGGAACCAGGTTGTCTCTATTCCTGGTGGAATAGGAATGAATATCACTATGTGCTGCAAAACTTTCTTGGTTTGTAACGTGTCATTTTTACGTTTAAGGCAAACGTTACATATTTGTTTATTTAGGTAAATAATCAAGGCTCTTCGACTCGTCTTTCTGTACACAAATTAAGGGTATTTTATAGAGCTAGGTTTGGAGGTTATATAGTGTCCAGAAAGTTACCTTATAAAGGAGGAATTCCATCGAATTACTGTGGACACTGCGCACATCGTATTATTTGGGCATCGTAATTGGAACTTGAGATCACAGGTTTCGGGAAAAATCACATAAAAACTTGATTGTTTTGTTTATCTGTAAAATTTCGTAATTTTCTTTGACGTTCATGAAAATAAACAGCTGTTCTGCTGGGGAATGGCGGCGTTGCCGCATCACAAATGGTTTCAGTAACAGGAAGAAAACATTTCATTCGCTTATGTTTATTTTCGAGGATATTGGGACAATGACTTCTCTTCCGAACCTCTTTTTCTTCACGAATTAACTAGTTTTTGTACCACGAAGACATATTTAGGTCCACGGTTTGACCAGGAACAACCGAGGCTCCGCCCGCTGTGATATCTTTATTACTTTGATAAGGAGAAGATAAAATAAATACGAGTTATGCACTTTTGTAAATTGGAGATAAACGAGGGATAAAAACCAAGACTAAAAGAATAAACGAAATCGTGTGAGTTAACATCTGAACACTCTTGTGCCGAGTTTAAGCAGTAGTTCAGTGTGTATTTTTAGGTTCAAGTTCAGAAACAACTTTATTAATGTAAAAATGTTTTACAAAAATGGCGTCAAACCATATGAATCTTAGAGAAAACATATATAAAGAGCAAAGGAAACTTTTGACTAAAACTGTAACTAAAATACAACTAAATTCTACACTTAGTATAGCTTTACTCATATGGGAATTGGTTGAGTGTTCGAATATTCCTGGGTTTGATGCATGCTCTGATCTCCAGTAATTGATTTTACAGTTGATGGTTTCAATGCTGAGCTTCTTATAGTCCGGCTGGTTATTTTCCTCCTACTTGCTATGCTGGCGGGGGTCCGGTAGGCAAATGTTCGGTCTAAGTATGGAGTGTCTCGATGTCCTTGTTATAAAAATTTCAACGGTGGAAATAGATCCGACAACACCTCATGCGCAGGGTACGGAAGTATTAGTGTATTTCATCATTGGTTAGTTTGAAAACCGCGGGTTTTTTTCTCCAGGCTCTCAAACCGAAGTTAGGGATTTTTCGGCGAGAGCGTTTTTTTATAAATAGGTTTGCATCCTTATTTGAATTTAACCGGGAAAATTAGGTTGGTACTGTCCCCACCAAATCTACGAACGATTTCCGGCAACTTAATTTTTTTGTGTTCTTGACAAAGTGTCTTTTCTCTTTTCCTAAAGAATTTTGGCTGGGCTGGTGGCCGTCGCCATTGTTTTTGTGGTTATTGGCACTTATTGGCACTGCAGTAGTTGCAGATTATACCAAAGACGGTATAACTGTGAGCCGTCGTTGTTTAGGCGAAGTGACGCTCACATCCTCTGAGAGGAATTTAAGGCGGCCTACGCCATCTCTACGGGAAAGAAGCGTGGTAAGTTGGATTTTTTAAAAAAAAATTTGAATTCCTCAAGACAATATTTGCCTCCCAAATTGTAATTAGTGTTCGTGTGAAGTGTGATTTTTCTGCAAAAGACGTGTTTTGGAGTTTTTCTAATATATTTTTTTAAACCACGTTTTGGATAACAACTATATATTGTTTTCTACTTTGGTTACAGCCCGTCCATTCCATCGACGGGACAGTTTTGCTGGTGGAACGAGGTTCGAGCCAGTTGTAACCCTGGGAAAGGTACGAAAGGGTTATTTTAGTTCATCTGTTGAAATCTGCTTTATTTTATTGAGTCGACATCGTGATTTAAGTTACTCGTTGTAGGGGAACCTCGTGCAAAACCGACGAAGGAAACTGAAATATTTCATTTTCCACAGGGTTTTACGCTCGGGCAAGGATCCAACATTTTTCACGACCATGTGCTAGATAATCAGCAGGGGAGGCGCGGGCAGAACTAGGACCGGTGCAGCAGGGAGAATGTCAGAAAACCAACAACCCTTTCAGGTTTAAATAAAACACCAACAACTCATAAAATAACCAAGGACCAAGGTAGGAGTTTCTTCAATTTCACGCAAACAACCATTTTTTTTAGATATAATTTTTTTTCACATAAATCTTCAATATAATTTAGACATAATCTTTTGATATAAATTTTTAACATAATTTAGACGTAATCTTTCATATATAATTTTTCACAGTGTAATTTCAACATTGCTTGTAAACGCAAGGTAACGGTATGACGTCATGACCACAATTTTACGGCATATTTACTAAATTGACTTGTTTCCTTCATTCCATTTATTTAAGACAATTTCTCCTGTGAAATTTGGAGTGCCTTGCTATTTTGGCCCGAACTTGTTTCATTTTTTTTTTATTTAGCATATTTCATGTTTCCATTCTTAATTTTCCTTTTTTTTCAACCCACATTTGAAATATACAAGATGAACTAAATTTTTGTGTTATTTGTACAGCCCCATGACAAAAGAGAGATGAGGTTATATTTTTTAGCGGTTTCCTTACATTGTTTCACCTCATGGGGTTGATCTCGGACTGGGTTGCTGTCTCATTTTACCCAACGTAGAATGATGACAGCGGATATTTGGTCCAGACCTCCCCTATGACGGAATGATTTTGGAAGTGTTTTTTTACGATCATTTATATAATGAAGTCTTACACTACTGACTCAAATGTAGGTACACTGTGACCTGTTGGAAATGTGCATCTACCTATAAAGAACTTTCTATTTGTGTCATTTTGATTCATTTAGGAATCTTTTAGAATTTTATTTTGTTTATTAGTGCATTTTTTTTGGTTTTTTTTTAATTACACAAATACTCTGGAAGCCTCGGAAGTAGGTAGAGTTTCATTGTTTGGCTACAACGTTTGAGTTGAACTGTATTTTAATTAAGATCTTTTTTGTAAAACGTTGGTATTAAAACACTGTGGCGCTTAAAATTTTCTTATTTCTGAACCCCCCTTCTCCACTGTATAAAAGTTACCGGGCATATCAATGTTTTACCTAGCTGGAAAATACAGTTCTGCTTCCAGATATTTGTTAATTATTCAGTAATTTTTTTTAGTGTCACAAATTGGCACAGCGTTATTTTTCTATTTATAGTGTCGCAAAATGGCGGCAACGTCTTTTAGGTTGCCACAAATGTCACCCAACGCATTTTAATTGGCCACAAATGGCGCCCTACGTGAGTTTTTGGCTAGGTTTTTTAACATCTGATATAATTTTTTTGGTTTTTTGAAGTTGAAAAAAAAAGAAAAAACTTTTTGAATTTTTTTTTCTCAAAAATTTTTTAATTTTTTTTTTGTTCAGTGGCTATCGGTGGTTTTGACACCCAATCATTTTTTACTATAAAACAGGATTTTCCATCTAAAGTAAAGTAATTTTTTTTGAGTCTCACAAATTGGCACAGCGTTATTGTTCTATTTATAGTGTCGCAAAATGGCGGCAACGTATTTTAGGTTGCCACAAATGTCACCCAACGCATTTTAATTGGCCACAAATGGCGCCCTACGTGAGTTTTTGGCTAGGTTTTTTAACATCTGATATAATTTTTTTGGTTTTTTGAAGTTGAAAAAAAAAAGAAAAAACTTTTTGAATTTTTTTTTCTCAAAATTTTTTTTTTTCAGTGGCTATCGGTGGTTTTGACACTCAATCATTTTTTACTATAAAACAGGATTTTCCATCATCATTGGTTTTTGGAAATAACACTTTTTAAATATTTTTTGGTAATATTTGACCGTTGATTTGGAATTCGTTTTGTTGTTTTAGTAATTCTCATAGTTTTTTGTTAGCTTATCTTCACAGGTTTTTTCTTGGAAAATAAAAGATTCATTTTTATTTATTAAGGAAGAATAAGTAGATAAAAACATAGGAGTTTTTATTGAACGGAGTCCAACTCGTGTCTTAATTCTTTAAAGTTTTTTGTAGGAAAACATGTTTTAATTTTTTTTTAAGAACAGTAATGTAAATTTACTTCAATTTTTTGTTGATTTATAGGTGGATGGACCTCCAGACATGTTTTTTATGTTTTAAATATATGACAGAAGTAGTGTGTTTTTCTAACAATTTTTTTTGCAGGTTGCCTACTAATATGTTATTATTTCCTGCTTGTAATAAGATAGAAATTGTTACACCGATTATTTTTTAGTGCAGTCAATTTATTTAGGTCAACAAGTTATTTTTTTTGGTGATTTTTGTGGGATATCACCACTTGGAAATTGGAATATTTTTACAGGGTTTCACACAAATTTTTCTTGGCTGGGTTGTTTTAAAGTAAATATAGCCTAACAGCTGGTAATTTTATTTAGTTGAAAGTATAAATTAATGAAAATGAAAGAAAAGGAAAATGAGTTTATTTTGCTCTGTCTTTTCTTGTTTTTGGTGGTAACTGTTGATGACAATTAAGATCTTACGTCACTCAGTTACATCGGGTCAGAGGAGGGTACTACTACTACATAGTGTTAGCTCGGAACTTTAGGGAACACAAGGCTAAAATTCCTAGAGCAACACATTGGCTGAACATCAATGCCAAAAGTCCAGTTACATTTTTTTTGGGGTATTTTTTTTGTAGGACAGTTTTTTAGGTCTCTGGTTATCAAGTCTAGTTGTGGTTTCGTGACTGGTCAAAATTTTTTTTTGGTAGAAAATACAGCGTTGGGCTTTGGAGTGCATTTTTAAAAAAAATGACCTACGGGTATTTCTATCAATGAAAGTTTTTCTGGTTCACAATTAATTTTTCTGTATTTTTTTTCTGTGTTCAGGTCATAGCTTGGTCATGGCCAATGGAGGGCAAACATTTATGTTTGAGCCTTGAGAAGTTTTGCCTGCTCCGGATTGAATACAGAGAAAATGAATTTGAAGCCCAACTAGATATAATACCACAAAAGAAATGTTTAACTGAGACAGATATAGATATAAGTTTTTTTTTGATTTTTTTTAGTTCATTTGTAAAGTTCAGTAATTTTTTAAGTAATGTCATTTTGAGGCCGTGAAATTGGTCAGTGAATTTAAGAGAGACTTTCAACTAAATATAAATGCTAGGGGGGGTAATTGGTAAAAATATTTTAAAATTTTGCTTCTTTTTTAAATAATTTCATTCTTCTTAAAAGATAATTTTTTTCTGTAAACATAACTTCTCGAATTCTTGTTTTGGTCTAAACGGTTTGTATAGTGGTCGTAGTTTTAAAGGGTGACCAGACAGGTTATATTTTTTTAGGGGACCAAACGGGAACTTCTTGAGTTACAAAAGGGGAACTTTTTGTCTTAGTTGATCAGGCAGGAATAAATAAATCTTTTGACTTCCGAATCATAATTTTAAATAACAAGATTTATTGGTTAGGTGTTTGGGTCTTATAATAAAAAACGTTTTGTTTTTGAGGATACTGGTATGATGGAATTATTTTTATTTCATGCCAAATGTTGTTTGACGGCAGATATGCTAGTCTTCAGTTTTTTTGATAGTTTGCATTTCAGGACAGTGGCGTGTACTTAAAGGGGCCTGTCATCTGCGCCCATTGTAACTCAACTTACAACTTACTTGCTTAGTTTTTTCACTCAATCTTCGTTTTGTTGCTTCTGAAATTAAAGCGTTTTGTTGGATAACGATGGATGGTGTTAGACTGAGAAAGTACCTAGGTATTTAGGGATGAAAACTTGGAAGTTGTGGACAATTGGGAAATAATTTTTTTTATTTAATTTTTTTTATTTTAAAATAATTTTATA
This sequence comes from Aspidapion aeneum, assembly GCA_963576565.1. Taxonomy (NCBI): domain Eukaryota; kingdom Metazoa; phylum Arthropoda; class Insecta; order Coleoptera; family Brentidae; genus Aspidapion; species Aspidapion aeneum. Next base: position 126,024,464 of record OY755039.1, read on the forward strand.
CTGGTGACCTCAAATAATGAAGCAAATTTTTAAATTACAGTACACTGTTGTGGAATCAATGGGAAAGTGTTCAGGTTAAACAATAAATTTAAGATCATTGATTTTTAACACTGATCTGAACAATTTTCCATAATAATGTCCTATTTTTACAGGGTGCTTCATAATATCATCCCTTTCTTTGAAATAAGATATTGGTTCGCCTGTGGGCGTTTAACCGTTTAAAAAATATACAGGGTCCAGATGGGATTGGAATGGAAATCACAAGTTTTTGGGTTTATTGACATTATACTTAGGAAATAGGGGAAAGGTCTAATAAAAAGGTTTTTTGGTTTTAGGCCGAGTTTTGTTGATATAACAAAAGTTTATTTGGGGCCGGGAGGTTATACTCTTTTAAAATTAATGTAATAGTTTTGGCTTCTTGATTTTTGTTGTCTGGTTTTTACGCAGGATTATTCCCAGCTGTTTCATTTGAAAATGTCATTTGTAGGGATAGGGTAGGTATTAGCCCTTGTAGGGATTAGCCCTTGGACATTTGATAATTTTACTTTAACTAATAGTTGTGGAAAGGGCCCAACTTAATTTTATATCTCGTGAACTCCAGGAATAAGGATCTGAGAATGCATTAAGCAGTAAATTTTTTTTATTGGATGGTGTGTGTATATAAACTCGAGTAGACAAAGTTAGTTTTATAACGGTCTTATAGTTGGACCTTGGAATTATTTTCATGGTTGTTTTTCTGAAAGTGCACACAAGATAATTCTTTACGGGGTTGAGTGCAAAGTTTGAAACTTAGGTTCACATTATTATACTGATACAGTAAATAAGTGCTAACGTTACTTATTCCCTAAAGTAATAATTTTAAACAAATTAACATCGCTTGTTTTTTTTTGGAACATAACTATTTTTTTTACTTTTCCTAAACTGATTGGTTTTTTTTTGCAATGACGATTTTTTGTACTTTATGATTCTTAAGTAAATTTAATTTTCAATATTTTTTTTTTCGTATAGTAAATTAATTTTTCTAGCTCATTCACTTTTCACATTCACACAGTTTTGGGAGAGGAAAGGAAATCTACAACTGTTTTTTAAAGGAAAAGAACAAAAACTTTTGCATGACATAACTCTATTAAGATTTTTCTAGTGCTAATTTTATTTTAATTCTTTTAAAATCGTTAATAGGAGCTGCAACCCCACTTAAACATTTTTAATTTTTTTTGTAAATATTTTTTAAATATTTTTTTTAAGGAAGGAAACTTGATTTTGTTGTTGAAAAAAATTTTTTTTGGTGCATAGTAGTACCTTGCCCTACAATTCTTTTACCGGGTTATTTAAATATTTTTTTTCTGAATTAAAATATAATTTCATTTCGAACTCTCGCGTTTTAACAACCTAGCATCATTTGTTTTAATTTTTTTTCCGATGTTTATTGCGTTCACTTATATATTAAGGGACGATGTTGCCTTAAGCAATGCAAGTTTCGTGTGAACTCAGAATAGGTAAGCAGGTTAAAATGGGTTTTGATTCATTCTTTTTAGAAAAATCATTGTATACGGCGATTTGGTTTTTTTTTAGGAGTTTATTAGTGGAGCCGTTCTGCAATAGTAGGAGTATACCCTAGCGTTAACTGTGTACAACAGCTTTGGGATTTTTGTTATAGGTAGTCTGTTGTACGTTCCATTTAGGGATAAATTTACCTATTCGGTTGCTGAGGTAAACAAACATCACTTAACTTTAATTTTAATCCAGTTCAGCTAGGAGAAGCGCAATTATTTTTTTTTTGGTTTTACTCACACAAGGAGTGGAACATAAGATCTAAACACTGCCAAAGCTCTTGTGTCTCTTTTATTTTTTTTAACTTTTTTTTATGGCTACTTGTTAATTGTAATTTAGGATTTAAGTAGTTATTTCTCTCTGCAAGGTTGGACGTCATAGTTGGTTGTACAAATACTTAGTATAAACTATGATTACATTTTTAAATGCAAATAAATTTTATTTTCTTACTGCCCCGGTGTTTTTCAGTTTTGTTCGCGTCTGCCCGTATTTAAGTTTTATATTTTCTACAATTGTGAGAAAATTTATAGTGACTTTCACTAGTGAATTTAAAGTGAACTTTGTGTTTGTTATTGCGTGGTTTAGTTTTACAATTGGGAGGTATAATTAAGAGTTTTAAAGTTAAAGTTTTAATATAAAAGGCACCATGGCTATTTCTTTGAGTCGGTTGTCTGACATAAGGTACTTAGTCCAGGACGAGTTAATCTACGAATTAACATGGAGAGGCATAGCCATTGGATCGGTGGAAGAGATGAAGCAACAGCTCATACTGATTAGACAGAGAGAAAGGACTGATGGAAGTATGAGATACCCTCCGTATCCCTTTAAATTTGGCCAGGATGTTTTTAGCTGCATGAAGAAGCTAGATAGTCTGGTACCACTGGTAGAGAAGTTCTCTGGTACGAGCAAAGGGGGAGAGCTTAGAAAAATCGCTGTAAGGTTGGAACACGTGTTAGCCAGGATAAATAACATGAATCCATCCAACTTTGAACAAAGTCAAACGAAAGGCATACTGGTTGCGGAAACCTTGAGTTTGGTTGGGAGGTTGCAGAGCCAAGCAACAGATTTATTAAGAGTTGGCGCGACCACAGATGATGATGAAGCATCTGAAACCCAATCAACGAGTCGAAGCTCAGATCACTCGACAAATGTTGGTAACATTCCCAGCCAGTCTCAACTTCCGCAACCACAGCACTCGAGCATACAAAGAACAGCTCAACAGCCTATGAACCAACCGTCGGTTATTGCTCCAGTGCAAATGCAAGTGCTAACGAACCCAACTCAAGCACCAATACAGGCACCACCCCCAATGCTAATTCAGAATGACGGTACAGCAGCTTTTCAGTATCAACAACCGTCTACCGTTCCATTGAGTCTAGCTGCCCTCGAAAGTAGCATAGCACCGATTGCTCAGTCACGACCATTTTCATGTTCGTCGCCAGTACCAATGTCAAGTGATCCTGGTACCTCATATCACGTTGCACCTTTACCTCCACATAAATGGAACTTAAAGTTTACAGGCGAGAGGGGTACGATCTCCGTCACCGCATTTTTTGAGAGAGTGGACAACAGGAGTTAGCAAAAAGGTTCTACTGAACTCAGGTATTGATCTTTTTGAAAAGTCAGCCTATACTTTTTATAAAGATGTTCGTAGAGAAGTCCATACATGGGAACAGCTGGAACAGAGGTTCATGGCAGAGTATCTTCCTTCTTCGTATGGCGAGAAGCTATTGAAGGAAATCCAAAAATGTAAACAAGGCCCTGGAGAGTCTATAGGGACCTACATTGCTGTCATGAACACATACTTCCAAAGACTTGGCTGTCCTGTTTCTGAAGAGGCAAAATTAGCTATCGTCTTCAGAAATATCGCGGACATTTATAAGAAAGGGTTGATTGCTACTGAGGTCAATAGCCTATCACATTTAAAAGATTTGTGTCATAGAATAGACCAGAGATATGGGTTAGAGGAGGAGAATTTTACTCCTAGAAGAAACCAATCTATTGAACCTGACTTGGCCTACGTTGACGCATAGAGCGACAATGACGATTTTCCAACAGGGATCGATACCATTCAAATATCAGGTACGGGGACATCGAACCAACAGAATTTAAATCATCCTGCTAATAGATTCGACAGAAATAGGCAGCAGCCAGCAAGCAGTTTCTCTGCTAGAGCTGATAGAGAGAGGCAACAACCAGCTAGTGGTCAGTCTAGCGTAAATGACAGAGATATACAACCACCACAGGGTGTTAGGTCTGGTAGGGCGAATAGGGACGTTGTTTGTTATAGATGCAACCAAACAGGGCACATGGCGATCGGGTGAGCATTACCTAGAGGTAAGCATTGTTAATCGTGTGGATAAGCAGGGGTAACAGTAAGAGAATGTCGTAATTGTAATCGAGTCAGCCTGAACAAGCATCGACCGATAGGCTAACGAACGTTTTAGATTATGTGATAAGTCATGCTCGTAAAGATGAGAGACCTTATTTAGAAGTGGATGTGCTCGGAAATAAGTTACTAGGTTTGTTGGATTCCGGGGCTTCACGTACCTTTTTAGGGAATCATGGTTGGTCAATCATCGAGAGGTTTGGTTTTTCACTTGATACCACGAAGAAGACGAGTTGTATTGTGGCAAATGGTCAAAGCACGAGTAATATTGGGACAGTGCAGCTTCCTATGCGAGTTCAGGATAAATTTAGGTTAATAGAGGTCGTCGTCGTTCCTGAGCTGCCGCACACTTTAATTTTAGGATTAGATTTTTGGATTTCGATGGGGATAGTACCGAATTTAAGTACTAATGAGTGGCACTTTGCCGATAATAAAGATGTGATTTGTTCTTTGGAAACATCAGACCAACAAACTACTCTTACGCCTTATGAATCAGAACGACTAGAGGAATTGGTCGATAAATATAAGAATATTATGCGTGACTCACTAGGATGTACAGACAGGGTAGAACATAAGATTACAACAGATGCAGCACCGATAAGACAGCGTTCATATAAGGTCTCACCGGTCATTCAAAAACTTATTGATGACGAAATCGACGAAATGCTAAAAGTAGATGTAATAGAACGGAGTAGTAGTTCATGGGCGTCACCAGTGGTAATGGTACAAAAGAAAAACACAAAGAAATATCGTTTCTGCGTAGACTACCGCAAATTAAACTCAGTGACGGCGCGTGATAGTTATCCTTTACCACTCGTATCCGAGACTCTTGACAAATTGAAAGATGCTAAGTGTTAGCCCGCGGTAAGAAAAACGATAAATGCAATGGACTGTATAATTTAATTAATGAAAGCGCGAGCAAACATAAATATATTGTTATGAAATTACGAAATAATCAAACGTCCATAGGTAAAATTATTTGTGTCACACAACGGTAATCAGAATCAAAGGCACTCACCAGTTTGCAGCCAAATTCTCCGCTTCTAAGGGGCCCCTGATTGGATCTAATGATGTCACCACGTAGCTGAAGGGCTGAAGTTTCTAGTTCTTTGCTTCAAAAAATCGAGCACTTTCAGGTGTAGATATTTGAAATAGTTGGAGAACGAAATTAACACGCCATTTTCTCGAGGCGGTCGACAAGGATCTCACTGGTTGTTGGTGCGCATGTCCAAATACGCGAAATGCGCTCTGTCCTTCATACAATTGTGTGATTTTAAAAATAAATAAACAACCGCGAAATTTAGCGGGAGCTAACATAACTGGCCTCCAAAACACACAATTTTAGAATCCAAACCAGACAGATATAGATACAAGAAAAAGAATCGACCGATAAATATAAATGAATGAAAACAGATAAGTATCCCCGCCGGGATGCAGTTCGATGACCCGACCGACCGGCCATTTCAAAGGTGATTGAATGTGATCACTTGTTATGATAACCAAATCATTTAATTTGATATTTGGGGACGAATCAGTCCACTTGTGTCGCTGTTGTAGCGTATGCAAATACTCTATAGAATACCGTTTCCAAAAATCATTATGTAGTTTTTGGATTAGTTGCCATCTCGAGAGCCGATTTAGGGGAACCTCGGACAAATCTGACTCCGGAATTTCTGAATTAAGGGGTTCAAGTGTCAAAAAACGCCCAGGGGTAAGAGGTTGAAGATCGTGTGGGTCCGAAGAGGCAGGAGATAAAGGGCGACTATTAAGTACGGCTTCTATGCGACAGGTAAGGGTGGATATTTCCATGATAGACAACTTCTGGTCGCCGACAACTCGAACAAAGTGAGTTTTAAAACTTTTGACGCCAGCTTCTGCCAGGCCATTGAAATGTGGACTGAGAGGAGGTCCCAGATGCCAACGAATAGAAAGTTTGGTGGCAGCACTTCTTGCGTAATCCAGTAATTGGTTACGAAACCCTATAAAATTACTGCCTTGATCTGACCAGCATTGCGTCACGCTTCCGCGTCTGGAAATGAATCGATGGAATGCACCTACGAACCCTTCGGTGGACAGTTCCATGGTTAATTCCAAATGCACGCAATGTGTGGCCGTACAGACAAACACACAGACATACGATTTGAAAGCTTTACAACCACGGTAACGATGAGGAATCACAAAGAAAGGTCCACAAAAGTCGATAGCTACACTCGAAAAAGGTTTAAGTTGATTGATTCGATGAGCGGGAAGTGAACTCATTATGGGCGGTCTATAGGGTTTAGGGTTGATTCTAAAACATTGCAAGCACTTGGATATGGTTCTTTGAATTGCCCGTCTGGCAGATAATATCCAAAATTGCTGTAAAAGCAGATTATGTAATGTTTTAAACCCAAGATGAAGATATTGTCGATGAGCGGACTCGATAAGAAGAGTAGTTAAACGATGGTCACTCGAAAGTAAGACGGGGTGTTTTGCAGAATAAGACAAAAGGTCAGATTTTTGTAATCTGCCACCGACTCTAATAATATTATTCTCATCAAGAAAAGGTGAAAGTTTTCGCAAAGGTTTCGGTATTGGTTTATCCTTAGATAACGCGGAAAAAAGCTCAGAAAAACAAGAACCTTGAACGCGTTTGATAAGAAGGTATAACGCACTTTGCATCTCACCGGTGGTAGGAAAAACAATATTCTCAAAAATAACTTTTTGGTCCGGCGGCTTAGTGGGTTTTTGATAGGAATGGTTTTGAAAAAGGTTAACTATTCGAAGGACATAACAAATGATACGTTGAATTTTTGATATAGATGAATATTTGATAAGAAGCTGATCTAAGAAGTTGACATCAATTATCGCATTGCAACAGACCCTTGGCTTTTCCTCCAGATTAATATCTCCGAAATCAATCGGCATTTTTGATTTATGAAAATCGGGCCATTCGTTTTCGGGCGACCACAAAAACGACGGTGCGTTCCACCACATTTCATGTGACATGAGCTGTGAAGGGGTGGCCCCTCGTGACGCAATATCGGCTGCATTTAAAGCAGAAGGAATGTAGCGCCATGAGTTTGAAGGAATGATTTCTTGGATTCTACTGACTCGATTTCCAACAAAGGTTTGCCAGCGATTAGGAGGGGATGAAAGCCAGTGCAATACGACTTGCGAATCGCAGAAAGTAACGATATTTGCAAAAGTTATTTTTCCTTCATAGCTAGATAAGACGAAATCAATTAATTCGCTTAAAAGAAATGCGCCTAGGAGTTCTAGCCTAGCCAAAGTTTGTGACTTTATGGGCGAGACCCTAGATTTTGCAGATATGAGAGAAACAGATATATTGTTTTCCTCTTCTACACGAAAATATACGACGCCTGCGTAGCCTCGAATTGAAGCGTCACAGAAGCCGATGATTTGTCGGGGTAATTGAAAATTGGAAAGAAGCGGGAATTCAGAACGAAGTTTGTTCCAAGAGTCGATGATAGAAGAATCTGGTTCTTCGTCCCAGCCTATTTTCGATATCCACAACTGTTGCAAAATAAATTTTGCTTGTAGCAACAAGGGACAAAGAAAACCTAAGGGATCGAAGATTGTTCTTATGATAGATAAAATAGCACGTTTGGTTGGGGGTTTTTCCTTCATTCGGCATTGATAAGAAAAAATGTCGTTTTTTGGATGCCATTGAAGTCCTAAAACTTTGATAAAGTGGGGTTCCTCCTTGTCGAAAGAGAGAGGCATTTGACGATCGGACTCTGGCAATGTTGCCAATAACTCGGGACAATTGCTTGCCCATTTTTTAAGTTCAAATCCTCCCGACTTCAACAAATCATTGAGTTCTGTTTGAAGGGAGAGAGCTTCAGAAAGCGAAGGGCTAGTTCCCAAGATATCGTCGATATAGATTGACGTTTTTAGAACAGTACTCGCCATAGGAAAACGTTCCTTTTCTCTCTCTGCCAGCTCATTTAAGGTACGCATGGCTAGAAAAGGTGAGCATGTCATGCCAAAAGTGACAGTAGAAAGTTCCCACACTGAAAGTGGGTCCTGTGGAGAAAACCTCCACAATATCCTTTGATAAGGACGGTGATAAGGATTGATAAGGACTTGACGGAACATCTGTTTGATATCAGCAATGTAGGCAATAGGACTAAGACGAAATGTAAGGAGTAAAGAAGCAATATCCTTTTGAAGTTTCGGTCCAGATAACAATGTGTCATTGAGACTAATATTTTTTAGGGTGACTGCCGAACAATCCCAGACTACCCTTAATTTTGTACTTAAGCTTTCCGGCTTTAATACGCAATGATGTGCTAAAAAACACGATACGTCGACCTTTGGTTGACTAGATAAAACTAAACTCATATGATTAGCATCGATATAGTCTTGCATGAAACTTGAATAGGCAGTGTACAGATCAGGATTTTTGATTAATCTATTTTCTAGAAGTAAAAATCTACGATAAGCTTGCGGATAAGTATTTCCTAGGTCAGGGTTTATTTTATCTTTAAACGGAAGATCTACCATGAACCTACCGCTCGGTTGCCGTAATACACTAGCAGTAAAAATTGATTCTGCTTGTTTTTCTTCCTTTGATAAGATTTGTTTTTTAGGCAAATGTTCGATTTCCCAAAACCTAGGGAGAATGACCTCTAAAGGAGGTGAATGACTCGTTAAAAAACAACTGGTTCGTTCCGTAAGACTACCTACTTCGTCAACCTTTCCCATGACGACCCAGCCAAAGATAGTTTCAAGGGCTGAAGGCTGCCCTACCTGGCCAAAACCCTGCCCTCCTTGAATATCTGTGCGAATAGCTCGCAACCAATAACCAGGTCCACAGGTCTAGATTTGAAATAAGATGGGTCGGCAAGTTTAAGGTTTTGCAAGTGTTTCCACTGATTATCGTTCAAAGAGAATGTAGGCATATTGGAACATAGTTGTGGAACAACAATTGCTTCGAAATTAAGTAAAGGAGTGACTTGTCCTTGTGGCTTAATGTGACATTGAACGAGCCCTTTGGAAGTAAAAGAAGACATCTGATTTAATCCGAATATTTCAGTGGTGTAACTTCGCCTAGGAAGATTAAGACGCTGAATACACTTTTCACTGATGAATCCTGTCTGTGATCCAGAATCAAGCAGTGCCCTTACAGGTTGAAAATTTCCGCAACCGTCCATAACATCTATTATGCATAAAAGAAAGGTACCTGAAGGTCCTGAGGCATTTAATGACACATGAAGATTATTGACAGGTGGTGTGTGAATGACAGGACTAGTATCTTGGCTTCCAGACTCTTGATTAGTTTCTAAGATATGACTTAAAGTGTGGTGCCTTTTACTATTGCAAGTCCTGCATGAATATTTTGATTTGCACGTATCTACACCATGCAAGGGATGAAAACACGCTAGACATAATTTTTTCTGCTTGACGAAAGATAGGCGATCGATAGGTGAGAGATCAAGAAATGTTTGACATTTCGAAAGCACGTGACCTTGATTACACCGGAAACATTTTATTCCCGTACTTGAATTAGTTGAGGTGCCAGCCAGTCCTATAAAAGGCGAATTGGATGATTTATAGGTAGGCTTTTGCCCAAACTGATTTCGCATAGAATTTGAATTTTGATAGGTAGGCTTTTGCCCAGACTGATTTTGCATAGAATTTGATTTTTGATAGATAGGCACCTTTTTGGGTGCTGTTGATTGAGGAAGTGATTCCAAAACTTTACATCTTTTTTCTAGAAATTGAAAAAGTGACTGAAAAGTGGGAATTTCGGTATTAGTATTGGCGTGACTCATTTCGAAATTTGAACGCGTCGGAATATTCAATTTTTCTAACAAAATGAAAAAAATAATAAAGTCCCAACTGTCAACGTCAAAGCTAAGTGATTTTAAAATTTCTAGGGATTCAGAAAAGGTGTCAATTAAATTACGTAATTCTTTAGCTGACTCGTTTTTTAAGGTGGAGTTCATAATTGAGCTTAAAGCATCATTTGCGAGGTCTCGCTTGTTTTGATATCTATTGACTAATTTGTCGTAAGCAATTTTATAATTTTGATCAGACAAGCTAATCCCTGATATCAATTTTAAAGGCTCATCCTCGAGATATGAAAATAAATATTGAAGTTTTCGAACGTTACTTAGACTTTGATTTTGATCTATAATGTTATTAAAAAGATCGAAAAAGCTTGGCCATAATTTTTTATCACCTCGAAATATGGGAATACCTAACTCTTTGAGTTTTGGAGTTTCGTTTTGTCGAACATATGATCCCGAAAAGGATGGGGCCTCAACCGGAAATATTTTAGAGTAAACCCCCTTACACGCATAAAAATATTTACAAGCTTCTGAAAGGATCGCATCCTGCGTTTTAAACTCCTCGTCGTCCGCGTCGTCTATCAACATAATGACGTCATTATGTGCCAGCATGCATTTATCGAAGGTTTCATCCAAATCGGAATACCTCACTTGAAACTCGTTTCTCGCTCTTTCATCCGATGCCGCAGTTTGTGAAAACACATAACACTCGGTTATCGCAGATAAAAAACCCTTGCGTTTTTGTACGGCTTTTTTGACAGACATGATTTTACCTTTGAAATGACGAAATTGTCGGTAAATATACAATTAACGCTAAATTAATGCTTCTGAAATAGTAAAATGACGAATTGTCGAAAATATGCACTAATTAATCGCAATTGATGAAAATTATTTTAAATATCGAAATGATATGGAACACATCTAATCACAGAAATGTCGGTAAATATACAATTAACGCTAAATTAATGCTTCTGAAATAGAAAAATGACGAATTGTCGAAAATATGCACTAATTTATCGCAATTGATGAAAATTGTTTTAAATATTGAAATGATATGAAACACCCTAACACATAAATGAGAAATGTTGTTGTTTGTTTTGTTTTGTGGTTCCTTCGCTTTGTTTACTGAATCGACCACGCGATAGACACGTGCGCGCCGCTACCGATACCGACGACTTTCTCTGGTTGCAAATACGATGCGAAAAAATTCAAGGCCGCCTTGTTTTCGGCCTGAAAATAATTATTAATACCGTCGTATGGATTTATTTTAAAATAATTCGGCTCGCAAGGAACACTTATGTTAGCCCGCGGTAAGAAAAACGATAAATGCAATGGACTGTATAATTTAATTAATGAAAGCGCGAGCAAACATAAATATATTGTTATGAAATTACGAAATAATCAAACGTCCATAGGTAAAATTATTTGTGTCACACAACGGTAATCAGAATCAAAGGCACTCACCAGTTTGCAGCCAAATTCTCCGCTTCTAAGGGGCCCCTGATTGGATCTAATGATGTCACCACGTAGCTGAAGGGCTGAAGTTTCTAGTTCTATGCTTCAGTACACAAAAATCGAGCACTTTCAGGTGTAGATATTTGAAATAGTTGGAGAACGAAATTAACACGCCATTTTCTCGAGGCGGTCGACAAGGATCTCACTGGTTGTTGGTGCGCATGTCCAAATACGCGAAATGCGCTCTGTCCTTCATACAATTGTGTGATTTTAAAAATAAATAAACAACCGCGAACTTTAGCGGGAGCTAACACTAAGTACTTGTCAACTTTAGATATTAAGAGTGCTTACTGGCAAGTACCAATGGAAGAATCATCAAAGCCATTAACAGCATTCATCTGTCGACGAGGTCTTTTCCAATTTAAACGGTTACCTTTTGGACTTCATAATGCACCTGCAACTTGGCAGAGACTCATAGATAGCATCATAGGAAACGATTTAGACCCCTACGTGTACGTCGATGACCTCGTAATTGTCACACAGAGCTTTTCTGAACATCTTAGAATTCTTGAGGAAGTCCTACGAAGATTGCAGAATACAAAGATAACGGTAAGTTGGGAGAAATGCCAACTGTGTAGGCCAGAAATATTTAGGATTCGTAGTGGACCGTCGAGGCATCCGAGTTGACCCTAATAAAATTAGAGCCATGTTAGAGCTCCAGAGGCCAAGAACTGTCAGAGAAGTCCGTAGAGTTGTGGGTACAATTTCCTAGTATAGACGTTTCATAGAGAATTTTTCAGCGATAATAGCTCCAATTACAGCTCTAACTAAGAAAAATCAAAAGTTCGATTGGACTCCAGACTGCGAAAAAGCATTTATTAAGATTAAGGAACTTTTAGTGACTGCACCGATTCTTACATGTCCAGATTATACCTAAGAATTTGTCATTCAAACAGACGCATCAGGATATGGAATAGGAGCATGTTTAACGCAACCTTATCCTGAAGGAGACAAAGTCATATGCTATTTGAGTCGATCTTTAACTAAGCAAGAACGTGTTTACACGACCACCGAGCGAGAATGTTTGGCATTGGTTTGGGCGATAGAGAAGCTCCGGCCATATATTGAGGGGATCTCATTTAAAGTCAGAACAGATCATTTTAGTTTAAAATGGCTTCATAGCTTGAAAGAGCCCAGTGGAAGACTTGCTCGTTGGTCTGTAAAACTGCAGCAATATGACTTTGAAGTAATCCATCGGAAAGGAAAAGATTTAGTTGTCCCGGACATGTTGTCTCGCGCAGTACCTATGGTGATGGTACCAAAAGATGGTAAAGAGGGTCGTAGAATCACCATTAAAATTTATGAATTGGAGATACACTGATAATAAGTTGTATAAATATGTCAAACAAGAATACCCTCAACTTTCACCATCTAACGAATATTGGAAAGAGGTAGTCCCCAAAGATCATAGGCGTAGAATTATTGGAGAAGCTCACGATTATCCTACAGCAGAACATATGGGTGTGTATAAAACTTTCCACAGACTGGCAGAAAAATATTATTGGCCAAAAATGCGCCAGGACGTTGCAACTTTTGTAAAGAAATGCTTTGTCTGTGCAGCTCATAAAGGTGATACACAGCGTGTGTCTGATCAGATGATATCTCACCCAAAACCAACTCGTCCTTGGGAAATTATTTCGACAAAGGGTAATTGCTGGATTCTCGTCGTTACGGACTATTTGAGTAAGTTTTCCTTAGTTTTTCCAATGCGAACAGCCCCTACTCAAGCTGTTGTCAAGCATCTTGAGGAGCAAGTATTTATGGTCTTCGGAGTACCCCGTTTGCTACTTTGTGATAATGGCCCTCAGTACAAAAGTAACGAGTTTAAGCGTTTTGCTGAGATAGTTATCAGGTTAAAATTCAGTATAATCCGTATTATCACCCCAGAGCGAATCCAACAGAAAGGACGAATCGTACGTTAAAAACCATGTTATGTTGTTATGTGAAAGACAACCACAGGAAGTGGGACGAACAAATACATAAACTTGCCTGCGCGATTCGTACTGCAACCCATGAGACAACCAGGATGTCTCCTTTCTTTGTTAATTTTGGTAGGAATATGTGTTTGTCAGGAAAAGATTACTCCAACCCAGTTTTGTTATCTGAAGAGAATGGTGTACAATCCGCAGCTGAAAGTAAGAACGAAGGTTTCCGGAAGCTCGATGCTGATGTTAAGAGAAGGTTAGAGGTGGCAGGAGAGAAAAACGTAGTTCAGTATAATTTGCGTACAAGGGTACCCAACTTTGTTGTGGGTCAGCGTGTTTGGAAGAAGAATTATGTGTTGTCAGATGCTGCGAGGTTTTTCTCGAAGAAGTTAGCACCGAAATTCGTTGGTCCTTATGTGAATAGGAATAAAATTTTTCCTTGGATATTTGAGCTTCAGGAACCATCGGGTAAAGTACTACCAGGGAGTTGGCATGCCAAAGACCTTAAGTCGGCAGCGGACCTCTCCGATTAACCTTTTTAGGTTAATCGTCTTGAAGTTGGGGGGGGGGATTATGTAACGTGTCATTTTTACGTTTAAGGCAAACGTTACATATTTGTTTATTTTGGTAAATAATCAAGGCTCTTCGACTCGTCTTTCTGTACACAAATTAAGGGTATTTTATAGAGCTAGGTTTGGAGGTTATATAGTGTCCAGAAAGTTACCTTATAAAGGAGGCATTCCATCGAATTACTGTGGACACTGCGCACATCGTATTATTTGGGCATCGTAATTGGAACTTGAGATCACAGGTTTCGGGAAAAATCACATAAAAACTTTTGATTGTTTTGTTTATCTGTAAAATTTCGTAATTTTCTTTGACGTTCATGAAAATAAACAGCTGTTCTGCTGGGGAATGGCGGCGTTGCCGCATCACAAATGGTTTCAGTAACAGGAAGAAAACATTTCATTCGCTTATGTGTATTTTCGAGGATATTGGGACAATGACTTCTCTTCCGAACCTCTTTTTCTTCACGAATTAACTAGTTTTTGTACCACGAAAACATATTTAGGTCCACGGTTTGACCAGGAACAACCGAGGCTCCGCCCGCTGTGATATCTTTATTACTTTGATAAGGAGAAGATAAAATAAATACGAGTTATGCACTTTTGTAAATTGGAGATAAATGAGGGATAAAAACCAAGCCTAAAAGAATAAATGAAATCGTGTGAGTTAACATCTGAACACTCTTGTGCCGAGTTTAAGCAGTAGTTCAGTGTGTATTTCTAGGTTCAAGTTCAGAAACAACTTTATTAATGTAAAAATGTTTTACAAAAATGGCGTCAAACCATATGAATCTTAGAGAAAACATATATAAAGAGCAAAGGAAACTTTTGACTAAAACTGTAACTAAAATACAACTAAATTCTACACTTAGTATAGCTTTACTCATATGGGAATTGGTTGAGTGTTCGAATATTCCTGGGTTTGATGCATGCTCTGATCTCCAGTAATTGATTTTACAGTTGATGGTTTCAATGCTGAGCTTCTTATAGTCCGGCTGGTTATTTTCCTCCTACTTGCTATGCTGGTGGGGGTCCGGAAGGCAAATGTTCGGTCTATGTATGGAGGGTGTCTCGATGTCCTTGTTATAAAAATTTCAACCGTGGAAATAGATCCGACACCTCATGCGCAGGGTACGGAAGTATTAGTGTATTTCATCATTGGTTAGTTTGAAAACCGCGGGTTTTTTCTCCAGGCTCGCAAACCGGAGTTAGGGATTTTTCGGCGAGAGCGTTTTTTTTATAAATAGGTTTGCATCCTTATTTGAATTTAACCGGGAAAATTAGGTTGGTACTGTCCCCACCAAATCTACGAACGATTTCCGGCAACTTAATTTTTTTGTGTTCTTGACAAAGTGTCTTTTTTCTTTTCCTAAAGAATTTTGGCTGGGCTGGTGGCCGTCTGTTGGTGTCGCCATTGTTTTTGTGGTTATTGGCACTTATTGGCACTGCAGTAGTTGCAGATTATACCAAAGACGGTATAACTGTGAGCCGTCGTTGTTTAGGCGAATCTTAAGTGACGCTCACATCCTCTGAGAGGGATTTAAGGCGGCCTACGCCATCTCTACGGGAAAGAAGCGTGGTAAGTTCGATTTTTTTTTGAATTCTTCAAGACAATATTTGCCTCCCAAATTGTAATTAGTGTTCGTGTGATTTTTCTGCAAAAGACGTGTTTTGGAGTTTTTTTAATATTTGTTTTTAAACCACGTTTTGGATAAAAACTATATATTGTTTTCTCCTTTGGTTACAGCCCGTCCATTCCATCGACGGGACAGTTTTGCTGGTGGAACGAGGTTCGAGCCAGTTGTAACCCTGGGAAAGGTACGTTAGAGTTATTTTAGTTCATCTGTTGAAATCTGCTTTATTTTATTGAGTCGACATGGGGTTCTTGATTTAAGTTACTCGGTGTAGGGAAACCTCGTGCAAAACCGACGAAGGAAACTGAAATATTTCATTTTCCACAGGGTTTTACGCTCGGGCAAGGATCCAACATTTTTCACGACCATGTGCTGCCCTAGCGTCATGTGCTAGATAATCAGCAGGGGAGGCGCGGGCAGAACTAGGACCGGTGCAGCAGGGAGAATGTCAGAAAACCAACAACCCTTTCAGGTTTAAATATAAACACCAACAACTCATAAAATAACCAAGGACCAAGGTAGGAGTTTCTTCAATTTCACGCAAACAACCATTTTTTTTTAAATATAATTTTTTTTCACATAAATCTTCAATATAATTTAGACATAATCTTTTCATATAAATTTTTAACATAATTTAGACGTAATCTTTCATATATAATTTTTCACAGTGTAATTCCAACATTGCTTGTAAACGCAAGGTAACGGTATGACGTCATGACCACAATTTTGCGGCATATTTACTAAATTGACTTGTTTCCTTCATTCCATTTATTTAAGACAATTTCTCCTGTGAAATTTGGAGTGCCTTGCTATTTTCCTTTTTTTTCAACCCACATTTGAAATATACAAGATGAACTAAATTTTTGTGTTATTTGTACAGCCCCATGAACCAGCTTTGCAGAGACAAAAGAGAGATGAGGTTATATTTTTTAGCGGTTTCCTTACATTGTTTCACCTCATGGGGTGGATCTCGGACTGGGTTGCTGTCTGTCTCATTTTACCCAACATAGAATGATGACAGCGGATATTTGGTCCAGACCTCCCCTATGACGGAATGATTTTGGAAGTGTTTTTTTTACGGTCATTTATATAATGAAGTCTTACACTACTGACTCAAATGTAGGTACACTGTGACCTGTTGGAAATGTGCATCTACCTATAAAGAACTTTCTATTTGTGTCATTTTGATTCATTTAGGAAGTTTTTAGAATTTTATTTTGTTTATTAGTCAATTTTTTTTGGTTTTTTTTTAATTACACAAATACTCTGGAAGCCTCGGAAGTAGGTAGAGTTTCATTGTTTGGCTACAATGTTTGAGTTGAACTGTATTTTAATTAAGATCTTCTTTGTAAAACGTTGGTATTAAAACACTGTGGCGCTTAAAATTTTCTTATTTCTGAACCCCCATTCTCCACTGTATAAAAGTTACCGAGCATATCAATGTTTTACCTAGCTGGAAAATACAGTTCTGCTTCCAGATATTTGTTAATTATTCAGTAATTATTTTTTAGGGTCACAAATTGGCACAGTGATATTGTTTTATTTATAGTGTCGCAAAATGGCGGCAACGTCTTTTAGGTTGCCACAAATGTCACCCAACACATTTTAATTGGCCACAGGTTTTGTTTCACATACATCAAGCAGTGGAAAATAAAGGTGCAAGGGAAAGTCATCAGTTTCAACTCTATGAAGGTGTCTCTACAACAATCTCGATATTTCAACCCAGTGATTATTCTAACACAATGTCGCTGCATCCATGATATGCCAATAACAGTGTGGCTGTAGATACATTCTTTGATAAACTTCTTATCAGGAAAGTTATTTGTGATAATTTAGAGCAAAGGTGGTTGATATGCGCTTCCATGTCATTCCAGCGTCCAGGTAAACCCCAAGAGTTTTCACTAACATGTCACTTTCTAAAACTGATGGAGCATTTAGCAGGGTAAACTTGATGCTCTGAGTTTTGCTAGCATTCAGACTCAGTCTGTTTGCTAGAAACCAATTTTCTATCTGCTCTTGATTGTTTTGAGTCCACTCTAGGATTGGATCTGATGGGTAGTATCGTAGAAGTGTGGTGGTATCATCAGCAAATAGTATGACAAGTAGGTTGATGAAATTTCTAAAATTGGGCAAGTCATTTATGTAGACAAGGAATAGCGAAGGACCCAGCACTGAGCCTTGGGGGACTCCATGCAGGATCCTTCGCTTTTTTGATTGGTTGTTCTTACAAAACACATACTGCTCTTGTCCCTCTAAATAGGACCTGACAAGGGCAACACTGCTTGGTTCAAAATTGTAGTAAGCTAATTTTTCATAAAGAATTTCAAAGGATATGCAGTCAAATGCCTTTTTCAAGTCCAGGAACGAGGCATATGTACTCTGCTTACTCTCAAAGCCTTCTGCAACAAATTCAGTTAACAGTACAACCTTAGCTAATTTTTTAAGAGTGGATGGAAATTTACTTTCTCTGATGCACTGGTTGAAGACATCAGTCAGTGGTTTGTATAAGACATTTTTGAGAAATTTGATAATTTTCGAGTTCACTTCATAACAATCTTTGCTTCCACTGTTTTTGAGATTGGAGATTTTATCAAAGACCATGTTTTCTGTTACCTCATGGAATCTGAAAGGGCTGCCAATATACTGTTTAGTTAAGTAGCTGCTATATGGTTCGGTTTGCTATATGGTTAGCAGTTGGGAGATTTTTAATGATTTCATCAATCATAAAACAAATGCTTTAAGTGACATAAGCTGTGTTCGGTATTTGCATCTCAGACATGACAGATTTTTGGTCATGTGATTACAGATTCGTCTGAGCAAATTGGAATTAACTAACAATCTGGATCAAATCGATCCAATTTTAATAAATGGTTATAACCTTAAATATAACCAAAAATATTATGTACATATTGCAACTCATGCCCAGCTATAATTTTGACAAAATTATCCTGTGATGTTGGAATAATTTAACAATCAAACATCAAATAATTCGATTTCAATCTTTTAACATAAAAAAATTATTTTTGTAAACAAAACAAATACACAACATAACGCCACAATCTAGGATTAATCTGTTCTGTCAATGAAAATGTATGGAGCAACCAGATTTACGTCAGACTAGTCTGAGCAGAATTACTGAATGATTCAGATCTACCTCCCCTAGATCTAGATCAATCAAATCAAATCAAATCAAACTAAGCTTTAGTGTCAGAAATTTGAGGAAAAGATTATTGACAAAGCAATTAACATCTTAACCTAGTAAAAATACCTATTAATGGTCACATAAATTAAAAATTTGACTAGCTAAAAATTAATGCTAATTAATGTTAATGATAGTTGTCAGTGGAAAATTGTTAAACTTACACACTTTTACATATAATAAACCAAAGAAAAAATATTTTTATAATATAACAATAATAAAAATTAAAATTACTTAAATAGATGGAATTAACAAACAATTTCGATCAAAAAGATTAATCCGACATAAATACAGAGCACAGCTATAGATGTTTTAATCTGATTACAGTTGGCCAGTCAAGTTCAATGACATTTCATATTCTGTAGGTAACCTTTGAAAAAATATACAGACCTTGGGTGGTAGATACCTATCTTAAAAGTTAGTTTCTGGCCTTACCCCTATTACAGAACTCTTTTATTGTCACTGTTAAATGGATACTGTTTTAGTGACAATTAGTTTTCCTTTTTTATTGTTTTATGCATTAAAATATAGGGAAACTCATAAATGAATTATAATTAATTAAACAGGAAATAATAACATACCTGTATTCCCCTTTTTCAAATTCCTTTGTTAGCTGCCTTTTCCTTCTCGAGTTGATTCTGCCTCTAGTTCCTTGTTTGACAACCATTTTTATGTCTGTCAGGCTGCTTAAAGGGGGCATATCTGGTATAGACTTACCCGATTTTTGGGGCGAGAATGTAATTGAATCATCCGAGACTACTTCCAGGTCGTCTACAATTTCGCCTTCTTCGGAGCCTTCTCCTGAAGACTCCACTACATGTGTTTCAATTTCGCCCTCTTCAGGTTCATTTAGCGAGGACTCCGCCACTTGGGCCTCAGTCATTTCTATGGCAACTGGGGATTTCATTTCTACAATTATATAAATCTAAAGGGAAAATATTTACACCTTTTTTTTGAAAAATATGGATATTAAGATGTTATTTTTTACACTTTCACCACAGCTTTTCATCAGGCAACTTACACCACAGCACAGATCACCAGATTAGGTTAGAAAAGACAGGAAGATTCACCACAGAATACGAACAGTTTAGGTTGGCAAATGTTTTGATTTGAGAATGGCAACGTTGCGCCAAACATCAGCCAGTCAGTCAAGTGATCCACAGTCTCGAGAATCACGGTGGATAGAATAGACCGGTGTTCGGATCTTATACAGTGTGTCCACGTAAGTTGGCGGCATATGGAAAACTTTTTTATTATTAGCTTTACGAAAAAAAGTTATGCTTCATAAAAAGTTCTGCATGGTCCAAAACCTAAAATGCAACCATCAGATGTTAAATTTTTTCAGTCATATTACGAGGTTTGTCAAAAAATTTGATTTTTGTTCTAGAGTAAAGTACCTTTCTTTTTGACAATATCGAAAATTGTTATAAAGAAAAGATGTTTAGAATTAAAAATAGCTTTCAAATATTCAACATTGTTTATTTACATTAAAAAAATATTTTTATTTTTTATTTTTTTAAATTTGCACATTAATGCATAATTAATCTACGATGCAAATAATAATAATGTTGTCATTTCTTATTGAACAATTAGGTCTCTTGAAAAGGTAACCTGAGAATCGAAGATATGGTGGATACACTTTAATGTTGGCTTCATCTTTGTTTATCCAGTCATCCAGTGCATACACGTCAATTTACAATTCTAAGGTATTATGTCTTCCGCACCCTCGCAATATTAAAAAACTGATTTGTAAAATAACAGATAGTAATCTCTCTGGTAGTGTGAAATATTTAAAAAGTAAGAAACAGCTTTTAAAAGACATGAGTTTACTTACACTTTAATGAAATATATATTAAACTTTGTGCTGAGTAATTTTTCAAAAAATTATTGACGACCACTACATTCAGTTCATTGAATGTGAAAACCATCTCACTTATTCACAAAATCTATTGTTTCTTATTAATAAATTATTGTGAAATGTTTTATATTGAAAATTTTTCTTCAGATAACTCTAGCGAGTGTTTTTGTGGAGAAAAGCTATTGTCAAAGTTTGAAAAAATTAGTTTAAGGGCATGTAAAGTCTTTTAAAATAATTTTATTAAAAAGCACAATGATTTAGTGTCTGCTAATAAATCTTTGAATAAGAACTCAGACAAAGATGATGACACTCAAAGAAAAATTAAAAAACCAAAAGCTTAGGTTTGATATGTCAAATTTTGAAAGACTTGTATAGATTTGAAGTTACTAACGATATTATGTACCTAATATATGTACCTAAAGCCGAAGATATTAGAGTGCAAATTTTGTATAATTTTTTATTTTATAGATTCAGTTCTTTTATCCATAATAAACACATATATCAGCAAAATATTTTTTTCAGTTTTTGCCTATAAAAGAACAAACATATTTTGTTAATTTATTTAAATTGTGTAAAAACATATAATATATTTAGCAATACAATAAGAATCCTGGGTCTCCTAAGATCACGTGACCGCCGACTTGCTTATAACACGCCATGGCCGGTCTTTATCGTTGGCTGCGTATATATATATATATATATATATATATATATATATATATATATATATATATATATATATATATATATATATACCGGGTGTCCCAGAACTAATGGTACATAGTTAAACTGTAGATTCTCTGGGTCAAAATATTACGATTTAGCCATACTTACCTTAGTCCAAAAGTTCGTACTAACCGAGATACAGGGTGTTAAACTTTATTTTTTCAATTCGATTTTCTTTAATAACTTTTTTAACAATTAATATTTTTGCAAAAACTAACCAGCGTGTCAGTTTTTTTAAAATTGGCAAGAAGATTCCGTTAAAAAATTTGATGTTCAATGTACAGGGTGTTCCTTAGACCACTACCATTGCATAAAAATCAGTGTATTTTTGTTGTGCCTCGGTATATACCAGTTTTTATTTAAAATAATGGTTTTCCTATCCTTTTTATGTATAAAAGTTATACTGTTTTAAAGTCGCTGAGAGCAACGGTTTTTGAGATTTTTGCATTTAAAGTTTTTATTGCATGTGAGTGATATGCCGAATTTATGTATGATACTTTCTTCAATTCTTTCTAATTAATAATTTTGCACAAAAAATTCGGTTTGGTGGTTTTTGGGTATGGACAACTTAATTTTGGTAAAAAAAATAAATATTATACAGGGTGTTCTCTGGATCGGTAATCGTTACCGTTACATTAAAATAGGTCTAACTTTTTTGTTCCTCGGTGTATACAAGATTCTATTACAAATATTAATTTTTTAATTTTATTTAAGTAAAAAAGTTATAGCGTTTAGATGTCGCTTAGAGCAACGGTTTTCAAGATATTTAAATTAGAAGTTTTTATTGTATGCGTACAAGATTTTTTATTAAATTCTTACCTACTTCATACATATTAGCTATAATCAATACTTTTTTATAGCATTCTAAGATTGGATGTTTTCTTAAGAAATATTAAGTTAAAAAATATACAGGGTGGTTCTTGAATTATCATAAGTGTGTTATCATTGTTCGTTATTGCAACTGTGTAGGGCTTAGTTTTTAATGAGGAACAAAAACCTATTCGTATTAGTTTTTTAAAAAATGGTATTTACGTATACTTTATTAATGCAAGTATTTTTTTATTGTTTTGAAAGAAAATTTTAATTATCAATAAAATTAATATTTTATTATTTATTTAAAAAAATATAAAATTTCATAAGCGTGGCGCTCTCAGCAACTAAGTTAAAATTTTAAAATTGACAAATAGTAAATCAAACTTAAAACTGTTTATTATTGTAGGCTAGATAAATACCAGAGAAAAACTATTTAAAATCAGATGTTCGTATAATAAGCGAATAAACAAATGTACTCAGGTGGCCATTTTGAACATTTTTTGTAGTTTTTTTGTGTTTTTCTATCTAAAAATTTGTTGTTGCAATAAAATATGTATAATTTTTAGAATTGGTTTTTATTTTTTTTGTTATTAATAATTATTTAATAATTAAAAGAATATTCTGTTTAAAAACCTGCTTAAGTATACACCGAGGTACAAAAAAATACACTGATGATTTTAAAGCAATGCTAGTGGTCCAGGGAACACCCTGTACACTGTACATCAAAATTTTCAACGGAATCGTCTTACAAATTTCAGAAAAACCTACATGCTGGTTAGTTTTTCTAAAAATATTAATTGAGAGAATGAATTGAAGAAAGTATCATACATAAATTAGGCATGTCACTCACATGCAATAAAAACTTTAAATGCAAAAATTTCAAAAACCGTTGCTCTGAGCGTCTTTAAAACAGTATAGCTTTTTTACATAAAAAGGATGGAAAAACCATTATTTTACATAAAAACTGGTATACATATGTCGAATTTTATACGTCCTGGTGGTCCAGCTCACGATACACTCACACACAAAAACATTCAACTAAAGGTAGACCCCGTATAGAAATCCTAAACTTCATCAGACACAAAAAGTATTATACTGGGGATTTCTTTCAAATTCGCAACAATGTTGCCAGTACTTTTATAACTTGTAATTTTGATGTAGGTACATAAGTAAAATGGTAACTAATAAAAATCAAAAGAATATTTTGTTTTTGAATTCGGCTTACGTTTTGGATTGCTATACATGTACCTGTAATAGAATATGTTTACCATCCTATGTGAGAAAAGGATTGTTTTCATTGAATTTTTTTTGAGATCTTATCATTAATAATGTTTTTCTATACAATTTAATTCTAGGTTGTAAGTATAACCTCTAGATATGTATGTATGCATGTCTGTCTGTGTGCCTATATGCACATATATATATATAAATGTTTGAAAAAAAGTTTTTTTTTAAGTTAGAATATGTTATCCAATAATCAATCGGTAAATTTTTGTTTACATAGGTACCTAAACTTAACAAAAATCATAAAACATTTGCTTTTAAGTCCCTGTTTTTATAGATCTATGTGGCCGTTTAAATCCTTATCTATTTTGAATTAAAAGGAAAGTATAAATTAGAAATAATCAGCTAAAGTTGGTTTTTTTCGAAGATTGTTGATTGTCGATTTTTATAGAACGTACAACGATTAGCACCAAATTGCAATTTTTGTGCAGTCAACCAACTTGAGCTTGTTTTTTGCAGGAACACAAAATAACTAGCGGCGATATCCTGTAATGCAAACCATTTTTATTTACTGCACATGCGCACCTCTCTCTTTCTGATCACATAAAATTATCTTCCTCTTACTAACTTCACATATGCTCGACCACAGCTGAGAGGGAGATATTTTATGTGAGAAGAAAAAGTACGGTAGCGAATGCGCAGTTTAAAATATTGATTTGGTTTTCGGTTTTCTGAAAAAACGGGACTCCATTTAAGTGTGAAAAACGTTCAACTGAAAGTAAGTTTAATTAAATTTCTTTGGTGTGAGGTTAGAGTTCATAAATAGTTTATTAGTTTTGTATTCCTAGGTGGTATTTCAAAAGTTATTAAAACGAGATTACTAAACTGCACTTTTAACTATTAATTATTGTTCTCACTACAAATGTTTTCGGTAAAAAAATAACTCTTGCTTTTAGTCCAAATAAATTTAATTTAAATGTTTTGATCACGAAAGTTAAAAAAACCTTTTCTTTATATAATATGTATATATATATATATATATATATATATATATAGCTTAAAAAAAATAGTCTACAAAACTCCCCTGGGCAACTCTGGAAAACTCAAAAAGCTTTTTGATTTGATTTAACGCGAAAATGGAACGTCGCAGAGAAAACCTTTGTTGACAAAAAAAAATTGTGTGAAGTGTAAACTTTAACAAGGCGAAATTAATAATACTGGCCTTCATCTGCATCATCATATTGCTCGCTGAATGTTCCTCTCACAGTTAGTCGACTCGAGCCGACTTCACCCGAATGAGCGTTACATAGCCGAGTCTGACGGCTCAGTTCAATTCAGTACCCACAAAAACTACTAAACGCGCCTAAAGAAGTTTACACTTCAAAAATTCCTTTACAATTTTTCTTAAAGGTTATAGCTCTAGACTTACATGTATAGAAGATAGAGGGCACCAAAATTGACAAAAATCAGTTTTTTGCATTTTACGCAAAAACGGTAAGTCGTAGGGAAGAATTTTATTTTAGAGAAATATTACCCATACGAGTCTTTACAATCAATCTCCATAGTCTATAGGTCTACAACAACATGTTTAGAAGGTAGATGGCAGCTAAGTTGTCAAAAAATGTGTTTTTTTTAGTCGTAGAAAGAAACTTTATAAACATAAAATGTTAAAGGACACAATTTTCTACATTCTTTCCTTTTGGGCCACAGGTTTACAACTACGTGTAGAACATATAGGGCGCCAAATTTGCAAAAATTATTATTTTATTTTATGCAAAAACGGTAGGTCCTAGAAAAACACACTATAGACAAGAAATCTCCAGGACGCCATTCTCTACAATTCACCTATGTGAGTCACAGCTCTATGACTTATGGTTTTTGCGTAAAACGCAAAAAAGTATATAATGGGCATTTTTGGCACCCTCTGTCTTCAACACATGTGGTTGTAGAGCTGTAAATTGTCATTGTCGCATTGTAGAGAATTGTGTCTTGATCATTTTATGTCAATAAAGTTTTTTTTTATGACTTACCGTTTTTGCATAAATTGCAAAAAACATAATTTTTTGAAATTTTCTCCTAAACGTGTGGTTGTAGACCTATAGACTATGAAGACCGATTGTAGGGAATCCTATGGGTAATATTTCTCATACATTAAATTTTGCCCTACGACTTATCGTTCCCGCGTAAAATGCAAAAAACTGATTTTTGTTCGCTATTTTTCAGAAAAAAAATTAATAGCGGCAACCATGTAGACCAAACGTCACCCTTGCATCATTTAACGTTGCCTTTGAGAGGTTTTCCGAATAAACGTGTGTTTTAGTTGTTTTTTTGGGATATTTATCACAAAATAAAGATTTTTTTGTATTAAATAACTTTAAAAATGCCTAAGAAGTGCATTCTGTGTGATAAAAGTGACGAGAAGTGGCTGGATTTATCACTTCACCGGTAAGTTTGAATCTCTTCCAGAAACCGTCATATTGTTTACGATTTGGTAAGACAGTGGTGTGGTTTATAACTTTTTTTTACAAAATATTAGTGATTTACTTTACAAAGAAGTTTTAAGAAACATTATTTATTGTTGCAAATTCCCTTATTTTCCCACCTCTAGTGTTTGGGTTTTTTTGGAGAAGTTTCTTAATTTATTCTGGCAATAATATATAACTCTAAAAAATATATTTCTTATGTAAACAACCATTTTCACTCTGTGATGTTATGTTCGGTTGTCATGCTACTGTACAGTTATTAAACATTTTAAAAATATTCAAATTTATGAGTTTACTAGGTTCCCCACTGATCCAAACAAGAGAGAGCTTTGGAGGGAGATTATTGGCCTTAATAAGGAAAAAATTCTGTCAAACTGGGCATGTCTTTGTTCTGACCACTTTGATCCTCAGTATGTTCGTTTAGCACCTAGTAGGCACTATCTTGTACCAAATGCCTTGCCCAAGGTCAGGTGTTAAAGACTAGTTCAAATTAAGAAAACTACTTACTACTAGTGGTTAGTAGTTAAATATTCAACTATCTCTTTTTATTATAAAGTATACATAATATATTATCACTGGTTGTTTTTGATGTTCGATCATCATGCAATGATGTAAAAAATTAGTTAGAATTAACAAATATAACTATAAGAAGAAAAAAGGTAGTACCTACTTTTACACAGAAAAAAAAGAGTTTTAACTTCCTTTTCACTTACTTACTGCATAGTCCCTGGTGATTAATTAAAAGAGAGCCTTGAGTCAAATGTATTAAAATATTGTTCTTAATTCTTATATTTGCCAAATTTATTAATGTTTGTATATACAGGGTGTCCCATAACTTAGGGGCCATAGGCCAACAAGTGATAGAGGAGGTCATGTCTGATCAAAAACTTGTTGTTTTTTTAACTTTTGTGATAATACCTTTTTAAAAAAACGCAGTAAAAATATGAAATTACGTAGTCTTGTATTAGAACAAAAGCAGTAAATTGAAATTAATTTAAAAAAATTAATTTGAAAAAAGTTAGTCAGTCAATTTTTTTAGAAAATACTATTTTTCTGGTATGAACTTTTATGAATGCCATATTAAATGCAATGTTTTTTAAATATTTTTTGTTAATAAAAACAAGTCTCTAGTGAGACATAATAATGAAATATTATTGATATATTTTAAAAGAGAAAGCAAAAATTAATTTTAAAAAAATTATTATTTTTTATACATTTTCGAGATTATTTTGACAGCCCGTACCTCCTCCACTTGTAATATTATCAAAAAAGGAGTACCACATTTTTTAATCACAATTAGCTGAGTATTCAGCTGGCTGTGACAGATTTTTTTTTGTATAACCCGTTTTCACCCACTCCTCTTTAAAAATCCTATATCTTAAAAACAGATGAATGTTGACCCCATGTTATATAAACTTTTTTCTTGGAAATAACCTCCTTTATCACCTGCTGCACTATGGCGCCTAAGTTATGGGACACCCTGTATAATAATCACTTAATTATAAATAATATTTTTTCATTTTTATTTTATTTGGTAAATAAAAATTAAATAGATTTTTTTATGGAAATCAAAAGTATTTTGTTGATAAAACTGAATAAGTCATATTTTTTAACATTTGCAAATGTAAAAAAACACAGACTCATACCAAATATTTTCTAAAAAAACTAATTTCTAGAGTTTAATAAACTAAGAATGGATTTTGGTAAAATAAACCAATCCAGTGCTTTTTATTTCGAGGCAAGAGTTTTGGTGATAAAATATAACAAAAAATCTATATTATAAGTATAGGCTGTCCCATTTTTATCATTTGGGTGGTTTCGGAAACTTCTAGAGAAGATTGAAGAAAAGACGACTACACCTTAGTGTGCTTTAATTTGAAGAGAATAATGATAGTAAACATCGCATATCAATATTATAAACATAGAAACCGAAAACACCCAAAAGTGTCGAAAATGCACTCTGTACACTAGGGGATCAAATATCCTGATGCAAAAATTTTGATAAATATCTCAAGGTCTGAGTATATAATTCGAAGTTTTTGACTTTTTTTAACAGAACAAATTTACTACACCAAGGTGAAAGAGTAAAAAGCTAAAAAAAACATCTTTTGACATTGACAATTTGAAATAAAAAGAAACACTTTTACCTGTGTTTTAAATTTTAGGGATTAAAGTAACACTTTTCTATATCCAGAAAAAATAATATAAAGTAGATTTCCTAGCTTTAGGGAAAAATAATAAAAATCAAAACTACGGATATTACCAGCTGTAAATAAGTTATTGGTTTCTAATATTATAAATCGATAAAAAAATTAAGTCTGTAAAAAGAGTCATTTAAATAGAATGGCTGTCAAAGCTGTACCGGTAATATTTTACACTTATTTAAATTTTATAATTTTGGGTGCAAAAATTTTATAGGAAAATGTCTATAATATATTTATTTTATATTCAACAAAATCTGCACGCCCATGGTTTTTCATTGATTTCTCTTTTATACCTCTTACAGTGTTGCCTGCGAGGATTCGGCGAAATTTTCTGAGATTTCATGCATGATGAGTGAATTTGCGTATTAAATAATGGGGATGCGTCTTCTAGGGTTCCTTGAATTTCTTTGCTCACACACGGTATGTCAGCCGCGCGAACTAAATTCGTTTTTGTTGCGCAGTGACGTCACGTGCGTCGCATTCTGAAGCGGGACAAGGGCTTCATATGCAGAGCATGCACAGTTATCGTTGGAATATACTTGGTGTTATTTATTGAAGTATTGTTTTGTGCTGTAT
Source organism: Aspidapion aeneum (assembly GCA_963576565.1). Taxonomy (NCBI): domain Eukaryota; kingdom Metazoa; phylum Arthropoda; class Insecta; order Coleoptera; family Brentidae; genus Aspidapion; species Aspidapion aeneum. Next base: position 126,052,925 of record OY755039.1, read on the forward strand.
TTTAATTAAATACATACTTAAAGTGTCTGTCTAACAAGTACTTTAATATTAAATACTTTCGGTTTCCGAACCAAGATGATATCGCCAAACAATGGGTTGTAGTTTCGAAAATTGTAAAAGGCGCTTAGAAAAGAAAATGTCAAAAATAACAAACAAAAAATAAGAAAAATAAAAAAGATTGTTAACTCAATAAAAAATACTCTACAAATGTATGGGCCCCTAAGCTCACACTAGGTACTGTAGTCATAGTGTACGTATGAGCCAATATAACTAAAAACTGAAATATATTTTATTCAACTCCAGACTAAATCACCTTTTGTTTGATACCACACAAGCCATGTTTTGACTTAAACTCAAATTTTTGAAATCTACCCTACCCTTAAAAAAAGCAAAAACTAAAATATATTTTTTTTTAACTCCGGACCCAATTACCTTTCGTTTGATATCACACACGCTATATTTTCCCGTAAACTCTAATTTTTGAAATCTACCCCCACCATTTTTTTTAAACTAAAATGTATTTTATTTAACTTCAGACTTAATTACCTTTCGTTTGATATCACACACACTATATTTTCACATAAACTCAAATTTTTGAAATCTACCCCCACCCTTTTATTTGTGTTTGGTGGATTTTGTTCATTTTTAAATGGGACCATTTCGACGCAAGACCCAGCCTAGGTGCCAAATTTCATTGAAATCGGGCAAGCGGTTTTTAAGTTATGCGCGTTGGTTCAGACAGACAGACGGCGCGACAAAAACGTTTCAAAATCATCTGAAACGCAAAGATATATTTTTTTTTTAAATCGGAGCACCACGAAAAAATTAGGATCACCATAGCTCACACTACTGTTATAGTATAGTATATGTGTTCTTTCTCAAAAATCCCCTACAAAAACTTACCGGAAAAACTTTTTTTGAATCTGAGGGGTGATTTTCTGTATATATGTATAGAATAAAAAAAATCTTCAAAATGGTGTAATCACTTATTTGTAAAAAACATTCCCCCTAATTTTATATTGGAGATTTTCACAGATCAGTGTCTCTCTTTAGTGTGAAGTGTGAATGGTGAGCTTTAAAAAGCTCACCCTGTATAAAACCCTTGATAAAAATCTTATAAAAAATCCTAAAACTTTTCTAAAAAACATAATATGCAAGATTTTTAGACAGGGTAAAAAAAAACGTAGGACTGTATTTATTCAATAAATGAATTGATATACTTAATAATTATGGGTCAAGCTTTTCTTATATTTTTAACTTCAATACTTATTGTATAAAACCCTAAATTGAAATAAAGTATAAATATTAGACAATATGCCTAATACCTCAAAGATTGAACTGGTACAAATACGCCACGAAAAGAAAAAAAAAGTAAAACAATCATCAAATACCATTATAAATTCACGCGATACCTGCTATTCTGCAACGCACGTGACGTCACGGAGCGCGACAAGGACAGGCAATCCATGCGCGCTGACATACTGTGTGTGAGTGTATCGTGGTCCAGCTGATTTTTGTAAACAAAAGTTATATATGATATGAACAACGGAACAACTAATATTTTTTGAATATTTTGAAAACTAAGGCAATTTTCCTACGGTTTTCTAGTACATCCCTGTAAAATGTAATTTTCTAGAAGTATTGTCGTAATTTTTTTTTAGCCCGCTTTATTTTTGTTTTACACAAAACTTAAACTACAAGTCAAACTGAATGTGATCGTTTTTATTTTTGTTTTACACAAAACTTAAACTACAAGTCAAACTGAATGTGATCGTTTGGTATCAAAGGTGAACCGAGCAGAACTTGGGAAGTAAACAAAGATGTAGGTCAGCGGATTATTTTTAAAGCTGAAACGAACACAGTATTTTCTTCGAATTTTAATTTTTGTGTGAAGAGAAATAAACGGGCTAAAAAAATAGTGACTGTATGTCTGAACAATATTATTTTATAAGAATATACTCAAAAATAGTAGGAAAATTGCCTTAGTTTCCAAAAAATTCAAAAAATATTAGTTGTTCATATCATATCTAAATTTTTGTTTACAAAAATCAGCTGGGACCCAATTCTTGAAATAAATCCGTATACGGATTCGGCAAAACGTATACGGATATTCACCATTCGAATTCTTGAAAGCTCGTATACGAGTTTTTCGTTCGGAAATAGAGTCGAGTGGTAAAGTCCACTCGAATCTCAATTTTCGTATACGAATCTGCGTGATCTAACCTAACATTTTTGTGTACTTTAATATATTTTTTAGCGTTTGCTTAATTTTTCTTTATTTTTCCCGGGCCCCCCCAAACCACATATTTTTTTAGATATTTTCCATATATTTCATGAATAAACAAAAAAAATAGCATAAAGTACATCATGAGACCTCTGGGGCCCCCCAAAAACCTTTGGGGCCCCCCCAAAGGTTTTTGAAGTTTTTTGACCAATGAATCAATGAACTATCAGCCCAAGGTAGAGGAAAGTAGTTCTATTCAAAGAGCTCACTTCAAGGCTCAGTTAACAGAGACGAAATTAAAATAGACTAAACTTTTCTCATCAGATTCAGGTTTTCTATTAGGATCTTTTGTTGTACTTGAATAAACCTTTTGCTAAGTAATAGGCCTTCTATAGCGTTAAACTGTGAAAAATATTTCACTATGATTTTTAGGTTTAGACAAAGTTTAATTGTTTTAACCCTCCAGTAGTGACATGAAAAAGAGGCACAACTTATAGGTAGGTCAGTCCAACAGATCAATATGCACATATGAGTTCCAACTGAGGTTGGTCAAGCAAACTTCTAAAGGCCACTTGACATGGTGCATGACAATAAAATTTGCAGGCAAATGTATGAAATTTTGCCCAGGTGCATGCGCAGTACAAATCCAGCTGATTGTTGCAGGCAATCCATTTTTATCAGTCAGGTGCCATTTTTTTGCATGCAAACTGGGGAATTTTTACCTAGATTCTGGGGAATCAATGCATGGCCATGCACAATGTCAAACGAAAAGAAGATTTTTTGCAGGCAACAATTTGACTGAAATTTTTTGCTTGCAAATATTTGCAGCGTGTCTTGCACCATGTCAAGCGGCCTTAATAAGTACTTTACAAAATATGTTTATTTAAAAAAATATAAGTAAACATTATATAAAAAAAAAACTTGCAAAATTAAAATACAGTACATCACCATATGATTTTCCATGAACTATAATACATAGGGCTTAAGTACAGTCAAACCTAAGGTTCATCAGCTCACAACAGTAAGTACTGTTCAAATTTTACAACAGTACAATATTCGCTGTTGTATTACTACTGTTACTATTACTTTTATTTCTGTTTTTTTGTAACAATATTTGCTCAATTATGTATCTAAAAGTTTATGCAAATAAATATATACTCTACTCTACAATTGGGCGTAACAGCATATGACCCATTAGGAGTATTAGAACCCAAGTTTTTTTGAGAGAAATTGAAAAAAATATCTGAGAGAACTTATTTGTTTTTCTTGTGGTCATCAAAGTCACCAAAGATTACTTTTTTTCCATCTATTATTAATAATGCCATAAAAAATTTTTTTTGGTAATAAGCTCAGAACAATACCATAATAATTTCACAACAGGACTTGTAGTAGGTCCAGTCAGATACTATACAAATTTTACGGTGTACAAGTTTTAGGTGTCAAAAAGCATGGAAATAAAGGAAAATTTGCACCAAAATAGTTTAAGATAAAAAGAGGTTTGAGTTAGGGAGATTGTCAAATTCACCAGTTTATTCTAAACTGTTTTGAGGTCTGTAAAATAAATATTTATTAAAGAAAAAGAAACTTTGATGATACAGGACTTCACTCGACACTATACAAGACGCTACACTACTAAAAGTTTATTTAAGAGTTCTGTAGGATGGTGTACAAATTTGGTTCAGCTCATTATTCACACTTTAACCTCATATTGTTTTCCTTTTCTTTCTTCTCTAGACCCTTTTTTCAACCATCATTTTTAAAAATTTTCAACCGTTTTGAAATAATAATCCATTCAGGAGAGACCCAGTCATTATCATTGCTGTATTCTAGTTTTGAAAGTTGCTTGCCTAGAATAGTAAAAAAATCATAGTGAAATATTTCTTACAGTTTAACACAATTCTATGTTACACTTCTTCAAAAGGTCCACTCAAGCACAAAAAAAGATCCCAATAGAAAATGTTGCCAAAATGGCAGTTACACATTTATCCAAAACAAATCTGACAAAAAACTTTCGAATATTTTTTATCCTCTGTTAAGTCAGGTAATAGAGCACTTATCCACTTTCTTTTCCCTTCTTTGACCTGATACCTAGTTCATTTAAATCAAGATGATTTTTTAAGCTCAAAATACTTGGCATTCCATCAAAACTAACATTATCAAGCTCTCCCCAGCTGCCACAATTCATAACAGCACAGAAACTAATAATAATGATTCAAACTGAGTAAAAAACTGGAAAAAAAGTAAAAAAAAAACAAAAGTAAATAAAAACATAACCTGACTTTTGAACAAAACATGGTCCCATTTATTTGAGATTTACTGGCTTCAATTGATTTTTTTTTAAGAAAAACGCATTTTCCCATGTGTACAAAGGTTCAATACTTAAATCAGCATCTTTGTTGTAAATTAAATCGTTTCACTTTTTTTAAAAATTACGTTTTTGTTAACATTGCGGCTTATGGGAAAACGCTTTGTTTGTCCTATGGCGACCATCTTGGATCGAAAAACAGCTGATCGTGACAGTTCGTTAGACAAGCTAATAGCTATTCTTGAATGCCACTCGAACGCCAATTCCGTGTACGACTTTTTTTTCGACTACACTACTTGGCAACGCTGCTTTCGTATAATTTAACCAAACTAACGCCGGTATTTGCGCCTAAACTTGCCGCGATGAAGTAAGGTTGACAGTAGATTGACATTACATCTTTTGCTTTTGTAATTTTTTTTTAGAGTGATTTATTTTCACGATATGTTTTTTTTAACAGAACAAGAAGCTGTGTTTTATTTTGGTAACAGCAATGATTGTGTAATAATTGGTAACGGTAAGTACCAAATTATAGTAATGGGAATTTGGGGCCTAGGGGCATCTAACCTCTTTGAAGTGTGGAAATTTGGGGGTAAAATTCGCAGTTGAATTTTGAGACTAAAAGAAAACAAATAAACTTCATAAGTATTCTAAAGGGGTCTTGAACTTGAGGCTTGGTTTGTAATGAGTGGCCTGTGTTTGACGAACTTTCATACATCATGCTTTAACAAAAATTGGACAAGTTATAAGTAACATAGGGGTTTTTACTGAAACATTTGGAGTTTGCATTTTGTCTGTAGTATAGAAACAATTTAATTTTTTGCTCCCAGTGTTTTTTTCTCAGTTTCTTTTTGAGTATAGAACAGTTTGCCCTTTTAGGCCGATAAGCATAATAAACATTTCAAGTAAAAATTGACAAAATCAGTAACCTTTGTTCAAAAAACCCATTTTTTTGTTTAAATTTGAATGTCTTTACCTGTCAATTAACTCCAAAAAAATTAAAAACTGTTGTAGACTAAAGCAGCCCTCATATGATCAGTGTGATTTGATTTGAATATGTACATTATTTTTGTAGATGTCTTTGTTTTTCAAAAGTTATAAACAAGGACATATATAAAAATCCTGCCAGTAATACAGATCCAGTGAGGTCTGCTGTGGTACACTCAATGAAAAAACTTTGTTACAGGTTTCTCAGAGAAGACATGAAGATCATTTTTGAGGTGTGAAGCAGTTTTTGCCTAGCAGTCCTGTGGCAATGATGATCCTACTAGAAATACTCAGATGCAATTTTTTTTAAAAATTATAAGTAAAATAAAAATAAGTTTATTGTAGTTTTTATTGTAAAAAAGATTATACAACTTCTTACGTAAAAGCTTATACAGTGAGAACAAGCAAGTTGGAATACATTTTCTACCAGGTTAAATTAAAATTTTTTAGAATAAACCAAAAACATGTCTACTGAGATTTTTAATGAGCAATATTTTTGATGATTTTTTTTTACAGAACCCCAGGAAGGGGTCCAACAAGATAACACTTGTGGCACCTTGTTGGAAATCCTATTGAAAAAGAAAAATTATGGTTCACTTTTTTTTGGAAATCTGTCAAATAAAAAAAAAACATTTTTTATTAGTTTTTGAACAAAGTGCTACAAGTTGAGTCTACCAGTTGCAAAAAAAATGTTGGTACTACTGGACCTCTTGTCAGGGGTCCACCACCTATATTTTAATAAAATTAGAGGTTTTACTTTAAATGACACTTATATTCTCTAAAAATTACAAAAAAATAGAAATAAATTTAATTTTTAAAAATTATTTAATACCCTTTCTAACAAGGTGCCTTAAGTGGGGTCATTCCATCTTAAAAAATAAGTTGTATGCTAGTGGACCCCTTTCTGGGGGTCTGTCCAAAAAATATTCTGTAAAAATATTGCCGATTAAATATCTCAGTTAACATGTGTTTGGATTTTTTCAAAAAACTTAAATTTAACTGACTAGCAAGTTTATTCCAACTTGCTTGTTCTCACACTGTAGTCATATTACCTAGCGTTTTTTAATGCACTTGACAGTAAGTACTTATTATGTACTTTGAAATGTAAATAAAGAAAAATAATGTTTTTATATTTATTTTTGGCCAACATAGAAAAAGTCAGAAAAAATAGTGAAACTGGTTAAAGTATGAGATTAGGTTTATTATTTACATGCAGGGGATTTTCTGTCTTGAAGCAGTTGGGCACTTATATTATCCAAAAATTAAGCAAAATAAGATAAGGTGTTATACCCAGGGGGGAATCAAGAGGTATCAATGCCCCACAAAATAGTTGATAAAGTGTGTTAAAAGAGACACAAACAAGACAAAAAAATTGCAAAATACTCAAATTGTCATTGAAACTTTTTAATCCCCCCGCCCCTCCCGAAAACGCTCCTTTTATATATTTTTTCTTGAAAATGTGTTACAAAGTTGGTACTTTTTTAAATTATTTTTCTTTTTTTTCTTTTTTAGAACTGTTAAAAAACCAGTAAAATCACCAATTTTTCACTCCCCCCCCCCCTAGTCGTAAGGCATTTCCAAGAAAAAAAGAAATTAAAAAAAAACAGGCTAAATCCCCCTTCCACCTCTTTGCGTCCTCAAGCCCTTTTATAGCCACCCTCCCAATTTTTTTTAAATAAAGAAAAATTAAGCAAACACCAAAAAATATATTAAAGTAAACAAAAATGTTAGGTTAGATCACTCAAATTCGTATACGGAAATTGAGATTCGAGTGGACTTTACCACTCGACTCCATTTCCGAACGAAAAACTCGTATACGAGCTTTCAAGAATTCGAATTGTGATTATCCGTATACGTTTCGCCGAATCCGTATACGGATTTATTTCAAGAATTGGGTCCCTGGGAGGTCTTCTGAAAAAAGACGCGATTTGGCAATAAAAGGGCTTGAGGACGCAAAGAGGTGGCCTCTTGTGTTTTTTTAATTTCTTTTTTTCTTGGAAATGCTTTACGACTGGGGGGGGGGAGTGAAAAATCCTGAATTTTTGCGTTAATAAAGGCCGCTTGACATGGTGTATGACGCGCTGCAAAAATTTGCAAGCAAAAAATTTCGGTCAAATTCCCCAGTTTACATGCAAGTACAGTTTGCATGCAAAAAAATAGCACCGGACCGATAAAAATGGATTGCCTGCAACAGTCAACTGGATTTGTACTGTACATGCACCTGGGCAAAATTTCATGCATTTGCCTGCAAATTTTATTGTCATGCACCATGTCAAGCGGCCTTAACTTATGAATGAACAGCTCTAAAAAAGAAAAATAATTAAAAAAATTACAACTTTAAAATACATTTTCAAGAAAAAATATATAAAAGGAGCGTTTTCGGGAGGGACGGGGGGATTAAAAAGTCTCAATAAAAATTTGAGTATTCTGCAATTTTTTTGTCTTATTTGTGTCTCTTTTAACACACTTTATCAACTATTTTGTGGGGCATTGATACCTCTTGATTCCCCCCTGGGTACAACGCCTTATCTTATTTTGCTTAATTTTTGGATAATATAAGGGCCCAACTGCTTCAAGTAGGAAAATCCCCTGCATGTAAATAGTAAACCTAATCTTATACTTTTACCAGTTTCACTATTTTTTCTGACTTTTTCTATGTTGGCCAAAAATAAATATAAAATATAAAAACATTATTTTTCTTTATTTACATTTCAAAATACATAATAAGTACTTACTGTCAAGTGCATTAAAAAACGCTATGCAATATGACTACAGTGTGAGAACAAGCCAGTTGGAATAAACTTGCTAGTCAGTTAAATTTAAGTTTTTTGAAAAAATCCAAGCACATGTTAACTGAGATTTCTAACCGGCAATATTTTTACAGATAATTTTTTGGACAGACCCCCAGAAAGGGGTCCACTAGCATACAACTTATTTTTTAAGATGGAATGACCCCACTTAAGGCACCTTGTTAGAAAGGGTATTAAATAATTTTTTTTAATTAACAAAAAGAAAATTATTTCTATATATATATATTTATCGGTTTCACAACGTTCTACGTCTTCCGATACCCAATCTCCACTCGTTTCTGTTTGCCCATAATTCATCATCTAGGCCTCTTATTCTTATTTCACTGTCTATTCCTTCTCTCCAGCTTCTCCTTGGCCGTCCTCGTTTTCTTCGGCCAGTTGGTTTCCATTGTAGTATTTGTTTAGGTAGTCTTTCGTCATTCATTCTTTGTACATGTCCGTACCACACCAGTTGTTTTGTTCTTATATCATCCACTAAAGTACGTTCACCTACTGTCATAATTTCTCTTATTCTTTGATTTGTAACTCTTTCTGTTTTTGATTTCCCTGCTGCTCTTCTCCAATAGTCCATCTCCGTAGCGGAAAGCATTTTTTCTGTTCTATCCTTGATTGGCCATACTTCTGAGCCGTATGTAATAATACTTTTTATAATGGTGTTATATATAAGCTTTTTGTTATGTTTTGATATACTTTGGTCCCAAATTATTCCATTTAATAAAGTTATTGCTTTTCTTCCTTGTACGTTTCGATCTTTTATAGCTTTGTCTAGTGTTCCGTCAGCTGTAATTTTTAGACCTAAGTATTTATACTCATCACAGGAGTGAATTCGCTGCCCGGTATTTAAGATTAGATCCTGTTTCATTCCACCGATACACATATACTCTGTCTTATTGAGATTAACCTCTAGTCCCCACTTATTGTACTCTTCTATTAGTTTTCGTGTCATATATTCGAGGTCGTCATAATCCTGAGCCACCACTATCTGATCATCGGCGAAACATAAAGTATACAAGGTGGTTTCGTCCAACGGAATTCCCATGTTTTGGCATTTTCTCTTCCATACTTTAAGGACTTGTTCCAAGTATATCTTGAAGAGCGTAGGCGAGATACAGCAACCTTGTTTAAGACCTTTATTTACTTGAAAGCCTTTGGTTAGTTTTGCTTTTATTTTAACTTTTGCCTTACTATTGCGGTATAACTCTTGGATGGCCTTAATTAGTTGTACGCTTATGTTTGTGTTTTCCAACGCTTTCCAAAGTAGATTTAGTGGTATACTATCATATGCCTTCTGCAAATCCACGTAAAGCAGATGCAGCTCTTGACCGTATGCCATTTTCTTTTCAATAACTTGGGTTATACAAAAGAGATGATCTGAAGTCGATCTACCCGCCCTGAAACCAGCTTGTTCTTCTGCCTCCATGTCTTTATATTCGCTCTCTACTTTATTTCTTATTATTTTACCGTATATTCTGCTTAGCGTACTAGTCACAGATATACCTCTATAATTGTTACATATATCTTTCCTTCCTTTTTTGTGTATTGTGGATATATATGACGTTTTCCACTCATTTGGGACTACAGTTCCATTTAAATATTTTTGGAAAAGATTCCGTAATCTCCAAAACAGTTCTTCAGTGCCATATTTAATAAGTTCGGCTGGGATATTTCCGGGTCCGGCAGACCTACCGCTTTTTAAGGTTGTGCACACGTTTTTGACCTCAGAGATTGTGAGGGGTACTGGAGATCCCATCGTTCTAATTATATTGTCTCTTGCGTCTTCCTTGAATTCTGCTCTATCTTCAGTTAAAAGTTTTTTAAAATGCTCATCCCATTCTTTGTCTGGTATTGGTGAAATGATATCTCTGCATGTTTCTTTTTTAATCGATCTTATAGTTTTCCAGCTTTCGGTACTTCTCCTACCTCCTAAGTAAGAATCTATTTTCTGACACTTTTGCGTCCACGAATGATTTTTCTTATCACTGATCATTCTTCTCACCTTTGATTGCGCGATTTTGTATTCTTGTCTGCTTCTATCTGTCTTTTGGGATAAGTAGGTGTGATATAATTTCCTTTTTTCCTCTATTTCTCTCTCAATCTCAGCATCCCACCAGTATGGTTTTCTTCTTTTAGAAGTTTCTTCCACTAATCCTTGTGCTTCTTTTGCAGCTTGGTGGATGCTTAATGTAATACATTCGTATTCCTCATCTGGGGTTTCACCTGAACTTGTATTAAGTTTTTCGTTCAGTCTCTTTTTGTATAAGTTTTTTACGCTGTCATGTTCTAGGCTTAGTAGATTATATTTACAGTGATCAATTTCTTCAATCACTGTATCATCAAGATGTTGTTGATGCAGGCTTCGGCCTTGATAAGGAAAGAGAATTTTGGACTCCAGAAAATAGTGATCACTTCCGCATGTTGATCCACGCTTTGTTCTGACATCTTGAATTTTTAGTTTTGTCTTTTGTTTAGTGATAAGGTAATCAATGACGGATTTCAGGTTTTGTGAGGGTTTGGTCCAGGTATATTTGTGTATTTCCTTATGTTGAAAAAAACCGTTTTGGATTTTTAGGTTTAATTGCTCACATACTGTAATTAGCCGGTTTCCATTGTCATTAACAAGATTTTCTCCATATTGGCCAACTGTCAGATCATTAACTCTGTTACCGGTTCTACTATTTAAATCTCCCAATATGACAATTTCTCTAGATGCACTTACTGCTGATATTTCATTGTGTATTTCTTCAAAAAAATTGTCTTTCACGGCTACATTTGCATCGTCGTTATACGCATAGATTCCAAAAATCGTAAGTCTCATTCCTTTTATTGTTATATTCATTTTAATTAGCCTTTCATTGACTGCTTCCCAGTTGGTGATAAATTTTCTAAATCTTTTGTTGACCAAAATAGATACTCCTTGTTGGGCATGTTTTTCTTTTGCCACTCCGCTATAGAAATGGTCATATTGTCCTAGGTTTTCAGATCCTTTTCCTTTCTTTTTCGTTTCTGTTAGTACAGCAAGGTCTACCTTCATTCTGCTGCACTCATGTACTATTTCATTCATTTTTCGATTCATTCCTTGTACGTTCCATGTACCAAAAATCATATTCCTGTTTCTTTGCTTGGTTCGTCTTAGGTTTTTCATTTCTTTCCGAGGCGTTTGATTGGGTTTTTTAACAGTGTACGTTTTTTCCGGGTATCAGAGAGTTAGTCTGATGCCCCAACCCCCAACCTGGAGGACCAGGTGATTTTTGATCGAGGTTTTCTTCCCCTAGCCTTTGACGATTCCAACGCCGGTACTACAAGGCAGTAGTCTTTTATACTATCCCTAAAAGAAAGGGTTGCCACCTACGCTATGATCACCGTACCGAGGTCCATTCTCTCCGCCTTTCATATCGATGTGGTCTTCTCCCGTAACCCTGGGAAAGGGACCCCATACAGGTGCTAACTCTCCGGGTCGAAGAGTACCTGGAATCTACGGAGGGCAGGGGTCGATTCATTTCCCCTGATAGACATCTGACGAGGTCTACCCGTACCATTTGTAAAACAATGGTTAAAACAAAATCCGATTTTATGAGAACCACTTTACCGATTTTATTACTATAAAACTAAAACATTTTCGGAAAATAAGAGAAAACACGCCACCTTGAAGAATCAAATATGATCCTCCGACATTTTGAATTCCAAGACGACGGCAAAAAATTATTTCTATTTTTTTGTAATTTTTAGAGAATATAAGTGTCATTTAAAGTAAAACCTATAATTTTATTAATATATAGGTGGTGGACCCCTGACAAGAGAGGGTCCAGTAATACCAAATTTTTTTTTGCAACTGGTAGAGGCAACTTGTAGCACTTTGTTCAAAAACTAATAAAAAATGTTTTTTTTTTAATTTGACAGATTTCCAAAAAAAAGTGAACCATAATTTTCTTTTTCAATAGGCTTTCCAACAAGGTGCCACAAGTTTTATCTTGTTGGACCCCTTTTTGGGGTTCTGTCCAAAAAAATTCATCAAAAATATTGCTCATTAAAAATCTCAGTAGGCATGATTTTGGTTTATTCAAAATTTTTTAAATTTAACCTGCTAGAAAATGTATTCCAACTGTATAAGCTTTTATGTAAGAAGTTGTATAATCTTTTTTACAATAAAACTACAATAAATTTATTTTAATTATAATTTATTTAAAAAAGCTCTTTAAAAGTTAATAGATCACCAAATGCATCTGAGTATTTCTAGTAGGATCATCATTGCAACAGGACCGCTAGGCAAAAACTGCTTCACACCTCAAAAATGATCTTCATGTCTTCTCTGAGAAACCTGTAACAAAAAGTTTTTTCATTGAGTGTACCACAGCAGACCTCACTGGATCCGTATTACTGGCAAGATTTTTATATATGTCCTTGTTTATAACTTTTGAAAAACAAAGACATCTACAAAAATAATGTACATATTCAAATCAAATCATACTGATCATATGAGGGCTGCTTTAGTCTACAACAGTTTTAAATTTTTTTGCAGTTAATTGACAGGTTCATTAATACTCGTCTTAGTCGTTGTCCTAAGAATTGAAAGTTGGCAACTCTTAAGACAAAGACTAATCAAAAACAAAAGCAAAACCATTGTATGAACACTCCCATAAGAAACAGTGGTTTTAACTTTCTTATGACAAGACATATGACTAAACCAAGACAAAAGACTAGACAAAAGACGAGTATGAACGATCCATAACACTTGTACAACATTTTTTGTCAAAGCATGATGTATGCAAGTTCGTCAAACACTGGCCACTCATTACAAACAAAGCCTCAAGTTCAAGACCCCTTTAGAATACTTATGAAGTTTATTTGTTTTCTTTTAAGCAGTCTCAAAATTCAACTGCGAATTTCACCCCCAAATTTCCACACTTCAAAGAGGTTAGATGCCCCTAGGCCCCAAATTTCCATTACTATAATTTGGTACTTACCATTACCAATGATTACACAATAATTGCCTTTACCAAAATAAACGACGGCTTCTTTTTTTACTTTTAAAAAAAAATTGCAAAAACAAAGGCGGTAATATGTCCATCTACTGTCAACCTTACTTCATCGGCGGACATACCGGCGTTGGGTTGGCCAAAATTATACGAAAACAGCGTTGCCAAGTAGTGTAGTCGAAAAAAAAGTCGTACACGCAATTGGCGTTCGAGTGGCATTCAAGAATAGCAATTTTTTCGAGTACTCGAAACCACCATTCGAATTTTACTCGTATACGACAAAAAATCCGAGTGGTTCAAGAATTGGGTCCCTGGACCACCAGTAACGTGAAAAATTCGACATATATATATATATATATATATATATATATATATATATAAAATCCGAACACCGGTCTATTCTATCCACCGTGCTCTAGAATAGACCGAGATGAATTCTCCTGAACCCACCGTGTTCTGTGCTAGCGTGTTCTATTCTGTGATGCTAGCCATCCGTCATCATGTTTACATTTTTTGGGTTTGTCGAAAATTCTACAGTTTTTTCCAAATAAAAAATCTGACTAATGGCTCCCGTTGAAGTCGAAAACACTTCGGTAAGAATATAGTAATTTATTAAAGATACAGTTATTATTATTTCATAAAATAAATATTTTTTTAGTAGTTTTAAGTACCATGATTTCTTTTGGAGAAAGAATTTATATTGTTCATACAAGAGACCTAGATTTTCCTAGTCTTAATTCATCTATCTATCTCGCTGTTTCTGGTCAAAGTAGCAATAACAAGTTGAGATAAAATTAAGGCTAAAATAAGTTGAATATGAACAAGGGCTAGTCAATTTATAACTATTATTTTGAAAAAAAGAGAGAAAGAGATAATTAAGACTAAAATTAAGCAAAAAAGTCAGACTAGGAGATTAGGTAGCTACTATTTGAGCTACCCTTGCAAGGCCTTGTACCAACTATATGCTTTTTTAAGCTGGAAAACATTCTGCTTTAAAACAAAACAAGGTGGCCTACTTGCCAGACTCTTTGGGTCACTCTTTACCACAAGGTAACAAGAAAATGTCACATGATTGTGAGCCAATATGTAAACTTCTTATCACTTTCCTGTTTTTCATAAATTTTAATTTTAACCAAATTTTCCTGATAGAGACCAAAAAACAGATGTGAAAGAATTTTAGTAGGTTGACAATAATTTGCAATCAGTTGATTATATTATATGAATATTGTGCCTATGTAAGTATTAACTTTATTTCATAAAAGTACCTACATATGTATATTACCTGTAGATTTTTGTTTACTGTTATACCTACCTAGGTGATATACCTACCTCCTTTATAAGGAAATAAATTAAATATTCTATAGGGCATTGTATCTGTTTGCACAAAGTAGGTATAGTAAATAATTGAGGTCATTTTCATTTTTATTTATTTATATTATATTATATGACCCTGACAATCTTCAATTAAAAAAAATAATTTGAAGATCTACAGGTAGACAGAAAGTGAAAGGATGTGTGGTATTGGTGATGATATTTAAAGGGCAAAGCAAAGCAGTTGAAAACTTGAGAAATTTTAGTACTTTTAATGTATTATTGAAATATTTCTCATGGTATGAGATTACAGGGTGGGCATTTTCTACTAAGTCAGGGCATTTCATTGGTCAGGGAAAAGTCAGGGGTTGCAATGCAAAAAAATTTTGACATCATTGACAAAAAATAATTTTATTGTGTACATATCTATATGGAGGGTGTGGCAAATTCAATGTTTTTAGAATTTTGCACTGCATTTAGGGAGTTAGAGGCCCTAACTCACATAAAGGAGAAGCTGATTCCAAATATGAGAACAGGTTTCCATAATGGATACAGGAAGGAGTTGTAAAAATACCCTTTTAATGTGTAACATAAAAGTGGTAAAGTAGATAGTTACATAGAAAAATAATAAATAGAATAAATATCTATTTAATGTAATATTTCAAAAATTACAGATAAAATTCAATTTGATAAATGTATTCTTTATAACAGGATCTATTTATAAATGCAGACTTTGTCTCAAAAATCGAGCCCAGGAAATGTCTACTTATTTTGTTTATCTTCGCAAAAAATACATAAAACCCAAAAAAAACATCGAATTTTGGTCACCCTGTACATAAATAGGTACTGCTGCAGCACTGTATTCAGTCCTTAATGTTTGTAATATAAGAGTTCGTTTTTGTAGGTTTCATGATTTCTTTATTTTTCCTACCCACTTTTAGGTGAATCACATCAGTCACACTTTGAATTTTTGATTTGTGAATCCGCTACCCCCTCCACCTCCTTCTTGTCAATTCTTTACCATTTCAATGCCTGTTACACAACTCCTCCCCCAACCCCTAGAGCCCCCTAGAACCATTTCCTGCCCTGAGTCGGTATTCTTGATGGTTCATAAAGTTTGTGCCAGTGATTGCATTATCTTCTCTCTTACAATTAAACAAAGTAAGAAAATAATGACTTATGGACATGGAATTTAGTGAAACTTCTATTAAAATCTGTTCAGTAGTTTTTGTGTAATGCTGAAACAAACATACAGACAAATAAAAAATTTTAAAATTTAGAATTTTGGGACTTATATAATTTGGTAAAAACGGCCAGAGTCTAATAGATTTGAATACTTTCCAAACTGTAAAAACATTGGTTTAAAACGCTCAAAGCTCATTACAGTTTCTTTGACTAGTCTGGTGTTTTTCATACAGTGTATCTATTAAATTGCACTTGGGTATGGAAAACGTTTTATTAATAATTTACCAAAAACAAGTATTAAACCTGAAATTAGTTACCTACTCATATTTTCTAAGAGTAAAGTAGTTTTTTTTTGAGAATATTGACATTTTTTATTATTTGATTACCTATGAAAACTTTATCAAAAAATTAAAAACTACATTCAAATATGCAATTATTTTCTGACATTTTCAACAATTACATTAAAAACTTTTTATTGCTAATTTTAAGAAAAAAGTTATTATTCATAAAAAGTTCTGCGTAATCTACAACCTTTCATAAAATTGTCAGACATTTTTCAGTCATAGTAGTTGTTATAATTGTATTTTAAAAATAGTTTTTATAGGTTTAGGATAAATGTATTAATATTTAAAATAATTAAATGTATTTGAATATAATAGGTATAAAAATGTATTTTGGATCTGGGATCCAAAAAATTTGGTATTTCTTTAGCAATTGTAAAAATGGTCTGATGGCAATAAAGATTAACAGCAAGCAAGGAAGGTAACAAATATATTTTTTCGCTGCAGGTGGAAGCTCAAATCAGAAATCTGAATCTCTCTGGCCATGTGGGATTTGACAGTCTTCCCGACCAACTTGTATCAAAGAGTGTGCAGAATGGATTCATTTTCAACATTATGTGTATTGGTAAGTATTTTCAAAGATATTCATTTACTTTTATTACATTCAGAAGAAGAATGGACTTTACATAAATTAGAGGTATTTTTTAGATTATTTAAAAAGTGCCAATAGATATTGAGATAAAAAGTTAAAAAAGTATGTAGAGAAATTTATGTTTTTTATTAAAAAAATCTGTAATGTACAGGGTCTTTCAATAAATGTTACCTGAAGAAAAGCGTTTTGCTGCTAGTCCTGCGAAGTTTAAACCAAAAGCATTAAAAATAAGGTAGTTTTTTGCATATTTCACAGCACTTCTCTCAAATATATGAAATTTTATATTTTTATCTTCCTAGGCCGAGCAGCAAGGGCTAGAGAAGGTATTTTTTTAAAAGATAACACTGAAAATGTGTTTTTTTGGTGTATTTGGACCTATCTAGCAAAATCGGCAAAATTCTGTGTGTGTGTGTGTGTATGTCGGCAACACGATAGTTCTTAAACTGCGGAACCGATTTGCATGAAATTTTCAGGTGAAATAGTGTTCGACACTGTAATGAGCTGATTAGATTTGGGTCAAAATCCATTAATGCTAATGACAGTTTTTTTGACAGTTAAAAAATTGAAAATATGCTAACTTGCGGTTTTCGGAATATAGTAGAACATATGTTTCTTATTGAGATATCTACAAAAAACTGTTTTGATGGCTGATATAGCATGGAGTGTGCTAACATGCTAGGAAGGTATCAAATCCGTCATAGATCTATTTATTTTAAACGCAACACCTAGTTCCCAAAAATTCTCTCCAACAAAACCACTCATAGTGGGTTTTCCCAGTTTTTCCTTAACGGTTAATGAAATATCGGCAGTTGGTTTTAAGCAATTGCATTAACAGGATTTGCCATCAAGTTCCTCCATGTATCTCTAACCGCGATTTAATTAGCCGCTTGGCAGCTTCCAAAAAGATGTCATTTTGATAGACAAACATGCAATGACATAGATACTAAGTTTTTACATTGTAAATCCTGTTAATGCATTTTTTTAAAATTAACTTTTGATATAGTATATACCCACCCCAGAAAAACCCACTTTGAGTGGTATTGTTGCAAGATGAATTTTTAGTAGATTTTAAAATGTAAATAATATTGGGTGATCAGTTTAAAAAAATGTATAATTTGTGCGCACTGTGTATGCTATAAATATCATATTTGACAGAAGTACTGTCAAATGTGCAAAAAACTTCCTTTTTTTATGCTTTTGGTTTGAGCCTTGTAGGACGAATATCAAAAAACGTTTCTTTAGGGAACATTTATAATTAAAAGTCCCTGTACATTTTCAGAAATATTTACAATAACCTGAGTAACCCCTTAAATTATTGTATTATGTTCAGTAAACACTTAAAGTATATTTTGCGTTTTTTAGGTGAAACTGGGTTGGGTAAATCAACTCTTATGGACTCTCTCTTTAACACTAATTTTGAGTCTATGCCAAGCCCACACACTCTACCTACTGTAAAACTGAAGGCCCATACCTATGAACTACAGGAGAGTAATGTTCGACTAAAGGTAGGTTATAATAAGCTAAAACATTAATAGCCATTTGCAGCAACATTCATTTAAGCAGAGAATGCATGAATGAAAGAAAAAATTCTTAATTGTCAGAAAAAAAAACCATTTCTTTGACAAAGCATGCTAAAACTAGTTAAATAAATATTAAGCCTATTAGTTTCAAAATAAAAGTAACAGTAACAACACAAATTAAAATTAAACATGCCAATAATCAAAAAACAGACAAATCAATAATAGTTTGAAAAAAAAAAATACACAATATTAGATCTTAAACTAAGTAGAATTAATTTAATAACCAAAAATAACCTACCTTCGAAGCAGGGTTATTAATGGTTAATAGAACAATAAAAATGCATGATGTTTCTTGGTTAAAAACTTTCTGTTAGATATTTGCATTTAAAGGACCCT
Source organism: Aspidapion aeneum (assembly GCA_963576565.1). Taxonomy (NCBI): domain Eukaryota; kingdom Metazoa; phylum Arthropoda; class Insecta; order Coleoptera; family Brentidae; genus Aspidapion; species Aspidapion aeneum. The sequence continues at coordinate 126,071,566 of OY755039.1, forward strand.
AGGAATCAATAAAGTTTGTGTCTAAGTGCGAACTCAGTTTGTGCCGGCGCCGCCATCTATAAAATATGATGTCCAAAACTAGTTTTTAATATTGTTACTAGCTTTCTGTAAGTTTTAAATGACAAAGTTTAAAATATAAATGTTGTTGTTAAGCCGGGTACTCATTAACGAACCACGAGCATCGATCAACGAACGCGATCTATTCGCTAATGTGGACGGCATTGCTCGGGGCTCGCAGCGCAATATCAAAACCTTAAATTAAAAGAAAGTATCCAGTAAATTTGAGACATAAATACACATCTCTTGAAAAAGTTTACCTACATAAATACATTTTTTAAATAAAAAAAAAACATTTAAAAAAAATTGCTAAATCTATTTGTAATAGTTTACTTGTGAGAAAATACTAAGCTGTCAGTCTTACTTTTTTACTTAAATTGCGAATATCTCAAAAACTAATCTATTAATTTTTGAAATAATATCAATGCTGTAAAGGAATAGAAAAAACTCTTTTAAACCAGGTATCACTTGACCCACTTTCCCTCTCTAAAGTCAAGAGGTCAAAGCTACCCCAACTAGGAGTCGATAGATTTTAAGAAAATAAAAATAATGTGTCCAAGGATTTTTTTAAATTAAATACTCATAATGGCATCCCGTATACGTTTTCTATGAGCATATGACTTTAAATTAAAATTGATAATGATGATGATAACGAAAATGATTATACGTATGTTTTATCGCTCCGCTTGTTTTGCGTATAAAATGTTATTTTCTAAAAAAAATTAAGAATAATATTTGCTTTTAACACACGGCGATACATACTTTGATGAATAATAAATATATTTTATTTACCTCACTATACTAACAACGGTATCTACAACTGATGATCGGACAAGCTTAACCAATGAATGTACGTATTAACGCTAAAAACTGCATATAACAGATGTGGCTTTACTCGGGCGTTGCGATCTCTATATTGAGAGATGTTGAAGGAATACGAACAATTCGCGCGCGCTCGCTTAAGACGCCTCTAGCGGTAGATATGTAGAAATTACAAACTGATAACGGTAATATGACGCTCTTCCAGGGTACACGTTTAAAATGTTATTTTATTTAAAAAAATTAGGAAATAATATTTGTTTTTAACAGACGGCGATACTTATATATATAAACATTAAACTAGACTTATAGAGCAATATAATGTTGAAATTCGTATGATATATTAGGTTTTTTTATTTTAGTGATTGCAAACCTCTATCCGGTTATGATACCGGAGTATGACGTTTGGGCCAGTCTTACACAAATGTTAACAACAAATAGCAACTTCAGCATCAAACTAAATGTAGTGCTTTAGAGTAATATTGGAGGCAATTTTATTTGTACAAGAAAAATAACTAATATACTAAACACTAATTTAATTTTGGATGGTAACATGAAAGGGGTACCCTTTTTCAATAATGACTTAATCCTTATACATGTTCTCTGGGTTATTTTGTCTTCAGTTCAGACAATTTTTTTTACGCTGCTGCTTGTGCGAGTCGGGCTCAGTGGCGAATCAAGGGGGGGGGGCAGAGGGGCCTGGCCCTTCCCCCTCCTTGACGTAAAACTTATAATTTTTAATTCCAGAAGAAAAAAAACCAATGCATAAGTCGCAATTTTTTTTTAATTAAATTCAACTGATTTTACTCAAATTTTCGCCTGTGCCACATTTTATTTGCACATAGTGGTAAACTTTAAAGCTAATTTTTATTAAATCCCGTTTTTTTTCCTCCTTGGCCCCTCCCCCCCGGACATCCTGGATCCGCCACTGGTCGGGCTAACTGGCAAAGCCATTTTGTTTTAGGCTAGTAACATATAAACCACGCATCTTCTTTTAAATGTTTTTTAAATAGTCTTTGTTCTTTGGATCCCATATAACAGGTCTATTCCTGTAATTTTCAAATAGACAATACTTTTTCATCATTCATGGTATTTTTTTTATTTGAAGCGCATTGAACGACGACCGCGTATTGGCTCGTCGCGAATGGCTTGTTGCGCGCTGCGATCATACCTTTTTTACGTCTACATTAGCGAATTGTTCGAGGCTCGTGGCTCGTTAATGAGTACCTGGCTTTAGACGAATAATTTACAAGTTACAAGGCCAAACATTTTGCCCCTAGCTGTTTGTGATTTTGTATGATTGTTTTTTTTAATGGCCTTTCTTAGTGATACACCACTTATTTAATATGTATTTCCACATTGTTTGTTGTTGTATATTGTTTTTCCAGGATTTATGGTCAGTTCAGGCTCTCAAATTACATTAGATTAACTTCAATTAACTTATTTGAAAGTAGCCTAAATTAAGATAATTTTTTGTACAAAAAGTGTTAAGGCATAAAATATGATCTTTAAAGAAAATACAAGTACAAAACTTCAAACAAACTAGAAAAATCGATTAAATTTCCCCTCATGTTAGTCTAATTTGGCTTCGGGTAAGTTAACTTAAGTTATTCTAATGTAAGTTGTAAAGCTGAAGTGACCTTTATTCGGTTTTCTGAAAAACTAAGCTTTAAAAAAAAAAAAATTTTTTTGCAGATTTTTTTAATTTATTTTATGATCCACAGTTGTGCTTCTTGCCGCTAGCTTCAAGAAAATACTCTGCCAATATATGGGCACCTAAGCTCACACTAGGTGCTATAGTTATAGTGTATGTGTGAGCTAATACAGGATGTTCTCAAATGTATATCTAAGACTCAATTACCTTTCGTTTGGTACCACACAAGCCATCTTTTGACTTAAACTCTAATTTTTAAAATCTACCCACACCCTTTTTTTTTAAACTAAAATGTATTTTGTTTAACTTCAGACTCAATTACCTTTCGTTTGATGTCACACACGCCATTTTTTATTGGTGGATTTTGTTCATTTTTAAATGGGACCATCTCGACCCAAGACCCAGCCTGGGTACCACATTTCATTGAAATCGTTCAAGAGGTTTTTGAGTTATGCGGGTTGGTCGTTACAAACAGACAGACAGAGGCGCGACAAATAAGTTTCAAAATCATCTGAAACGCAAAGATTTTTGGAAATCGAAGCAACTATTTTTTTCTCGAAAAAGAAAGCAAAAAAGCTAGCAGCTTTTTTTTGTGGTCCACAGTTTGGCATAAAAAGCTGGATTTATTTTGATTATTTAGAAAAAAAAAAGAAAGCTGATGGCTTTCTTAAGAAACTGTGATTGTTTTTCGTGGTAAACTGACTATTTGAGCCTAAATCGGATCCAGCAGATCTTCAGTTCGGTTTGGTTGTTTAAAGGATGGATATAAAGTTTTCTATCTCTTACGAAGGTATAACCTGCTTTTTTAATTTTGTTTCTTGGGCTCCACAAATTTAATATGTGTGTTATATACATAAAATTCGGAATATAGAGTGTTTTGGTCAGCACATTTCTCACGTCGTGGTTATTATTATTCTGAGTCGACTCGGTAGCAACCTGTCACGCCGGTATTTTAATAACCATAATGGTTGTGTGGTTATCTATGAAGGTTTAGCGCTAACTTCACATGAGCTGTTATGGTTATTTGACATTTGCAAATAAAATCTATATGTTTGTGGCAGATTCATTTTACGAACAAAACTCCATCTGGGTAGAACGCCACTATTAATTTTTTTAATTAAGAAACCACTGCGTTTCTTCTAGCAATATAACAATCACAAATTTTCCAGTGGTTTCTTAGAAAATATTATATTTTAAAAACCCGATAGTGACTTATTAACCAAATTAGACAAAATTAAACCCAAAATTAGGACTATAAAACCAAATTAGTGACTTTTTCACAACAATTGGGTAACTCCACTTCAAGTGATTATGTTTATTTTCATTTTTGTTCTTCTTTTGCTCTACATTTTTGTATACATTTAACTTTGTAATTGCTGTACAAGATCGAAAATAAACATTTATTTATTTATGGCTCTGAGAACTAGTTATTTATTCTTACTACAGCTTTGGAGCTCTGAATAGAAGCATTGATACCTTCAACTAAAGCCATCAAAACCGTTCTGGATTTTTTTTTACGTAAATTTTTTAATAAATTTCAGTTAAGCATCATAGACACTGTTGGCTATGGGGATCAAATAAACAAAGAAGACAGCTTTAAAGCGATCGTTGATTACATCGATGCCCAATTTGAAAACTATCTCCAAGAAGAGTTGAAAATCAAACGCTCTCTCTCCTCTTACCATGATTCCAGAGTGCACGCTTGTTTGTACTTTATTTGCCCTACCGGTAAGTCAAAGAAACTAAGTTATTAAAAAAAATATATGATTTACCAATTCGATAAAGAATTTTTAAGGTACAGTGATTCGATATTAAGAAACTACAACACATAGACTAACCAGTCATAAATATCAATAAAAAGTTAATGTTAATACCAAATACGTTAGAGCATAAATATGGGGCATACCCATGCTTAATGTTCCCTTTTCGCGTAGAGAGGATTTCGGTTACTGCGCATGCGTCAGTTTTGGTGATTTTTGAATATCCTCTGTTACTTTACTACATTATTTGACAATTGTCAAAAATTTTGTGGTTATGTCTATTATTTTTTTGATTGGGTGAAAATTATCAAATTGTGGATTAAAATGGTATTTTTTATCAAATTAATTGTGCAGATTTATTGTGGACACCATGAAGTGTTTAATGACATCTATAAACCACTCTTAATTTTATTACCAAATTATAAAGAAAAATACAAGTACCTACCTATGGAATAGCACTCCCTTACTCCTCCCGGACATTTTTCCACAGACCGCACATCTTTTACCTGAATTATTTTTCACAGAAAAAAACATCATTTTACACGAAAAACGCAAAACACCGCAAAATGTAAACAAACAAAAAAAAATGGCGTTCATCCACACAGCAGCTGTCTGTCTACTTGACAAAACAGATTTATGCGCACTTGAAAATTCGCTACTGCGAATTTAAATTTGAAAACTTGTCGATTTTTTGAACATATATTTATGCTTTAACGTATTTGGTTAATACCTAGTTTTTATGTTTGTAAAATCAAAATTGATGTAATTACACAATCCCACAAGAAACAAAAACGTCGGAATCTGGGGTCAAAAAAATACCTAGGTAGACGATTGGAATTTTTTCCAATTGGTCAATTCATAAGAAATTAACCAAAAAATGGTGGTTTAGCGGACCATCTTTCACAAGTATAAACATGTCCTAAAGTAAATTCAGATATCTTGAGAACTACTTACACGAATACCAGTGTGGTACAAATCCCAAAATTTTGGTTTTCAACATTACTCAAAACAGCGACAATCAAAAAGTCTTTATAATAGAATAAAGTAAAATTCAATTCATGTAAGAAAGGGAAGATTACTTGCACTAACCAATCACAAATATTAATAAAAAGTTTATTGTTAATACCTAGTTTTTATTTTTATTTTAAGACTGATCATGATATTCCTATTTATTAACGACGCTGAATTCGAATTCGGGGTCAAAAAAGTCCCTAGACGGTTGGATTTTTTTCCAATACTGATTAAATATACTTGTACCTATTAGTCGCAGTTGGGTACAAAATTCATAGGTATACCTATATTGAGATGCTTCAACTTTTAGTTTTGATGCCCAAAGCGCACTTAATACAGTTTTGTATTTTCATGAATCAGATTATTGGGTAATTTTGTACCCAACTGCAACTAGTAGGTACAAGTAGATTTAGCAGTAGGGTGTTTTTTTTTATTGAAACATTTTTTATATAGAAAGCACTATGAATTTATCATTTATTTAACGTTACCCGGAAAGTACGTGTAGATTTTCTACGGATGCGAACAGTGTTACCTTCCGTTTATTTTGTTTTTTTTTTGTTTGAAATATGTGCTTAATTCAATATGTAACACATACGCAATTCATTTAACTAAATCAACTAATTATTACCTAAATCATGCATTTGTGTCAAACATTGAAAAATATAATTATAAGAATTTTATTTTGTAACCTCTTTGCACCTCTAAAAGTTTGTCCCATTACACATTTCTCAAATTGGCAGCATGTAACGGAAAATTGATAAAAAGTAAGAGTTATATATTTAAAATTTAGTACTTTTGGAAAAAGCTTTTCTAACTTTAAGGAGGGAACTTATTATGCCTAAGGTTTTCTTTCTGATGTGCTCCACATGCTGCTTCCATCCCAGATTTTAATATATTATTTGGATACCTAAATATTCAGTTCTTCTTTATTTTTACCATAATAGATCAAAACTGTGTCAGCAAATATGTAGTGCAATGCAGAAAGACGAGCTTTAACACCGAGCCTTGAAGCACTTCACATTTTGTTTTCACTAAATTAGATTTTTTGTTACCTGTTTTTACAAACTGTTTTCTTGTGGTGGTTTGTTTTTATCTTCTGCCCAAATTTAATTTAAACATAGGTTTTATTTGCGATATTTTTAGTTAAAAATTGTGTTCAGACATCTGTACATATATTTTGTAGATCTTTTGTAGTTATGCCATCAGTTCCTGGGGTTTTAGGCCCTTTTCAAAATGCAGACTTTTTAAAAACTCCCTGTAACATAACGGCTTACTATATTAAGATGCGGTTTTCACTTTTAATCATCTCTTGAAAATCGAGCTTCGCAAATGGTTTTTTTTATTTTCCCCTAAAAACACTTGAAACCCCCAAAAACATCGCATTTGGGACACCCTGAACAGTAGAAAAAAAAAGTTTAATCCGAGATTTAAAAAAACTGTAAGGCGGTCGCCGGTCATAAGCTCATAAAAAGTCAAAAAATTTAAAGATGGTTATAAAAAAAAAAATAAAAAAAAAAATGCCATAAAAAGTCATAAAATTTCACGTGTGTCATAAAATTTGAGGCCGATCAGGTGAAGTTAATCGTAAAATTTCATAAAAACTCATATGTTATATGTTCCAAATCGTTCAGCTTTATACTGACATTAGCAATTTAAAGAAAAGCAAAATGCTTTAACAAAAAAGTGGAAATACCTATTAATTTATTTAAGTAAAATATTTCTCCTGAAAAATGTCTAGGCACATAGAGCTTAAGCTTAAGGAAAAGGGCATAAAAAATCAGAAAATTTAGAAAAATTGGTAATAAAATCTTTAAAAAAAATGCAACTTTAATTGGTGGCCGCCCAAAAACTGTCTTAAATTTCAATGGTAATATTTGTTTGTTGCTAGCTTATTTCGTAGTTTCTGCAAACAATCAAGGGATTGAATATCCCAAAATATAGCCCAGTCCTCCCTCCTGAAGCTGGTTTTTTTTATATAGGGCATGGTTTAAAATCTATAGATTTGGTATGCATGAAAAAACTTGACCAAAAAGTTAACATTATTCCAATTATCGCCAAGGCTGATACGATCTCTAAGACCGAGTTGCAGAAGTTTAAGTCGAAGATTATTATGGAGCTGCAAAATAATGGTAAGATACAAGCGTTAACTGACTAACAGGGTTTTCTTTTGGCTTATTTTAAGACTAAAAATTCCTATTAGCATACGCCACAAAAAAGTAAAATCCGGTTAAATTGGCGCGTGGTTTATTTTTTAGCATATTTCTAACTTTTTCATTGACAAGATTAGGCATCGCGCGTTCATGCCAGTATGTATTTTTTTGTTTAGGATTATCTGCGTGGGCCTTTAATTCGGTTTCGTAAAGGCATTACCTTCAAAATAAAATGATGTGTCAGTGTGATACAAGGCCAACAAAAAAATACAGGCCACGACCCTGAAAAAATCAGCTGTTCTCCTGGGGCTGATTTTCACATTGGGTCTTATGGGAGGTCAGACGTTTTTTTTATGATATTGTTACGGGTTCACAACGACAAATTAAAACTCGCAATTGTTGAAAACGATACGCCAATTTATTTCGACAAATTATGTACAAAAACACGCACTTAAACTTAGTAATAACTTGCTAATAATTCACTACTATAATCGGTCTATTAACTTCGTGTTAATCTCACGACCACTACAGCACGCTATCTGTGACTGACTGCCTGGTGCGCGACCCCGGCCCTATATATAGGATCGTCCATCTCTCTCGAACTTTCCGGCAGCCTTCGACGTCCGGAAAGTTCCCGCACTACCGCGACCGCAAGCCACAGACAACGCAACTAAAACCTAGACTAAGAATACAACCTTAAGATAAATCGACCTAATACTACACTAAACCTAAATAAATTCCAATTATAAAATTTAAATAACTTAAATTTGTAACAATATTTTCAAAATGGCACTACAGATTTCGGCGAAATTCCAGTGAAATATTCTCAGACATCATCCTCATATTCGCCAAATTTTTGTAGGGATGCAAGATCATTAAAAGGTTAAAACCTTCAAGATTTAGCATTTCTTATTTTGAATTCAAATTACCTGCCATGTACCGCATGCCAACTGTTATATTTGACATGTATTTGACTTTGTCATCTGTGTTTGTCACATTCGCTTCTGTTTTAAATTTAGTTTTAGTGTGAGCTAATGAAGCGGCTCTGAAAAATTAAGGATTACTATACATTAAAAAAAATTGTTCTGCAAGAATATAGTAAAAATAATCTCAAAACCGGCTTTATTTAAAAAAAAAAATTAAATATTCACGAACCGTCATTCCAACTTCAATATTTTAAAGACAATCAGCTGTGTCGTGACGCAACCATAAAAAAAATCACCCACCGGTGTAACGTCAGCAAAGTGGAGGATCGTGGCCCGTCCGTTTTGATAACCCAAGGCCAACACAAAAATAGAGGCCACGACCCTGAAAAAATCAGCTGTTCTCCCGGGGCTGAATTTTACATTGGGTCTTATGGGAGGTCAGACGTTTTTTTATGATATTTTAAAAATGGCACTACAGATTTCCGCGAAATTTCAGTAAAATATTCTCAGACACCGTCCCGATATTCCACCAAAGTTTTATAAGGAATCAACATGATTCAAAGGTTAAAATCTTCAAGATTTAGCATTCTTTATGTTTAGTTCAAATTACCCGCCATGAACCACATGCCAACTTTTATATTTGACACGTATTTGACTTTGTCATCTGTGATTGTCACATTCGGTTCTGCTTTAAACTTAATTTTTGTGTGAGCTAATGAAGCGGCCCTGAAAAATTAAGGATTACTATTGATTAAAAAAAATTGTTCTAAAAGAATATAGTAAAAACAATCTCAAAACCGGGTTTATTTAAAAATAAATCAAATATGCATGAACCGTCATTCCAACTTCAATATTTTAATGACAAGCAGCTGTGTCGTAACGTGACCATCAAAAAAAAATCAGCCCCGGATGTGACGTCAACAAAGTGGAGGATCGTGGCCCGTCTGTTTTGATAGCCCTGGATAACCCTGTGTGATCATCATCATCATCATGGTTTGATTTTTCCAAGATTAAAGTTTTTCTTGTATATTCACATTATTTTGTTATTAACAGGTGTTCACATTTACGAATTCCCCGTAGATGACGAGTCGGTCTCTGAAATAAATGGCACCATGAACTCTCACATTCCGTTCGCCGTAATTGGCAGCACTGACTTTGTTAGAGTTGGCAACAAGACCGTCCGGGCCAGGCAATATCCTTGGGGAACTGTGCAGGTAAGTCAGAGATATTTATACATGAGCTCAGTAATGACCCAGGACGTTACCAAGAGGGTTTGGTGTACCGCACTGAGTGCAGTTAACTAGATTAATCTATGTTGGGCAGACAAAAAAATGATTTAAGTCTACTATATCGATCTTCTATCTACAGCGTGGCCGGCCTTCTACTTAGGGATAGGATTTTTTTATGACTTAACCTATTTTTTAAAATTTTTGCATAAGAAGCTTTTGTTCTTTGTAAATATATTTTTTTTGTCTTTGATAGGTCGAAAACGAATCTCACTGTGACTTTGTAAAACTGCGTGAGATGCTGATCAGAACAAATATGGAGGACATGAGAGAAAAAACTCATGGGAAGCACTACGAACTTTACAGAAAGAAAAGGTTTGTTTTTAAACTTTTTTGCATAAGTTTTTTTCACATTTGTTAATCTAATGGCGACACTTCACTTAGCGTAGTGTATTCTTTGGCGGTTTTGCTGTATTTGGCTAAATATTTGAACCATTTCGAGCTATAGATTACTTAATTACAATTTGATGTATTCGCAAACATTCCAAACATGCCATTCACACACAAGAACGGAATTAGCAAAAATCTTAAATATGCCAAAAATGTTTGGAATATTTGCAGAATAGTTAACCAGTGGTTTTGTTAGTTTGCGTTTTTCCAGTCAACAAAAATTACTTTTCACTTTCAAAGCCACACACGTTGATTAGGACCGCTGCACGGTAAACCAATTGAAGACGGTAAACGCAAATTCTTTTACTCGTTTGATTTTGATTAAAAACCGGCAAGTCCACGGAAACGCTTGCTATTAGCATTAATTTCCGGATTTGGACAAAAGAATGCGCTTCGAAAAGTGAAGTGCCGCAATTACAGTTTTAATTTACACACATTATTAAAAGCAGGTAACTTTTGTAAATAAAAAATATAATACAGGATGAGTCATAAGTGGGTGGACAAGAGACTTGACTTGACTTGACTTATTTTAAGACTAAACGTAATATGAACATAGGTTCATAAATGCTTAATTACGGAGCTACAGGGTGTTTTGTAGCAAGGCTTTGGGGCTTTTAAATAACAGCCGGATGTTATTTTAAGCTTTTGTACAATCCACCGGCGGCACATCGTAAAAATATTCAGAAGCGGGAAAAATTTGATCGCCCTGTAGCGTTTGCGGACCTATGTTTATATACACTTTTAGTCTTAAATTAAGCCATTCAGTCAGCCATCTTCATTTATCCACCTACTTATAACTCATCCTGTATATATAGGATATGTTGTGTGTGTTATATTTTTCTCAGATAATCAGGTTTTTGCATGCTAGTTGTAGAAAAAAAACACGGAGGTAATTTTTTTAAGGGTAGTCAAATTATCAAATCAACCAAAGTTTTTTATGTTCAACGGTCATAATTTATTCCGTTACGGTGAAAGCTATACTGACCATGAAGATTCTGCTTAGAAAGAGAAAAACTAATTTAGCAGGTGTTTAGATAAGAATAGAACCAACTTATTCCTCCGCCTTCCATAGGCCGCGTCGAATGAATTTTATTGTATTGTTTTTGGTAGGGATAAGGATAGGGATGTTTAATTGCCTAGATCGGGTGTGGTTTATGATTCAGTTACTCGGAGATTTTCGAAGAAGAATGTACCCATTTTTCGTTTATTATTGTCATCGCGTTAAATTAGCCATATTCTACGAATAAAATTGATTTTTTACACTGCTGTTGTCACGGCATAGCTTAAAAGTAGTAAGAATATGTGATTTTAAAAACCTTAAAAAGTCCTTTCAAGAGCTATCAAATTAATCAAATTAAATGCTCAAACTTGCCACCCTGTTGTGCAAAATAATAACCTAAAGGGTTATAAAATCCCTGCCTTACATTGCTTAGCATGTCAGGTGTGGTCGAATTAAAAGCCTCTTTAATTTTAGTTCGGCTAAATTATGAGGTCGAATGTGATCAAATGTAAATATCTTATTTTTTACATAAGACCAAATAAAAAATCACAAGCACTCAGGCCAGGACATGTGCCGGACACCCATCGTGCTGAAATCAAACTTGGTGAAAACCAACATCCGGCCATTGTGGAATTGCAGGAATCACTTGATTTTGCAACAAGTTTAAATAAGCCGCTGCATTCAAGTTACCTACCATTATTAAAAAATGGCCCGATGATATTATCTCCAAGAACCCCCGACCAATCATTTACGTTTTGAGGGTATTGTGTTCGCACATTTAAAATAAAAGTAAATAAAATATTACTGTCAAAATTTTCATCCTGATTTGCACGATCCAACTTAAAATATCGTCCTCAGGAAACAGTTTCTGAGATTTGTAGGCTTTGTATCCATGTCTTTTTAAAATATTTCGAATGGTTCGAAAGTACTCTATCCGCAGGACAAACGGCAGTTTTTCGCTGTTGCCTTTGTTCCGACATAGGTCTTGGATCCTCGTCTACTTCTTCATTGTCGCTACATTTTCTGCAGAGCTTAACGCACCCAAATTTATCAAAATTGTTAATTATGTTCGTAGTTTACCACGGAATATTATGGTCCTCATACTTAGCAATAAACAAATTTATTACATCCCGAGCGGAGTTTGAGGCAAAATACAATTTTAACATTTAAACCTTTTCTTCGATAGTAAATTTTAACGCCGGCATAATGCCCGAGAAAGAAATTAGCAGATTTTATAAGAACGAAAAAGAAAAGACAATCTCGATCCCTTAACAAGACCTCGTTGGATCTCCCCTGATATCTCTAGTCAGCTCTTGTCTACCTGCCTATAATTTCCTCTGGTGTTCTTTGTTTCACGCACCGTCGCGATTTGCTGAAATAGGGGTTCACCCTTATGTTTCTATTTATTTAACACCTGCTAAATTAGTTTTTCTTTATCTTAGCAGAATCTTACTATACCTTTTACCCTAACGGTATGTCATTTTGCCGAGTTATTTTTCATAGCGCAAAAAATGGTTTTGACGGTAACGGGGCTTAGAATTAATGAAGTTTTTTAATAATTATGTTTGATTTTTTTTATTATAATAGATTGGAACAAATGGGCTTTACTGACGTAACAAGTTTTCAAGAAACATTTGAAACGAAACGTTCGAATCACTTGCAAGAATTGCAGCAGAAAGAAGATGAAATGAGACAAATGTTTGTAGTTAGAGTAAAAGAAAAGGAGGCCGAATTAAAAGAAGCCGAAAAAGATGTAAGTTTTAAATTTGTTTAATTTTTATTATTAGGTTTATTTACTTTCTAACGCTAAAAAATTTCTTTCAATTCAATTATTGAAATGTAATCTAGTTTCGGATCAGAGAGTGCTATTCATACATTATTACAAAAACTAAAATATTTTTAAAATGAAGTTTTATTTGCTAAGAACCTATTTCATAAAAATTATCATTGAATTCAAGAGCTAAATAAAGTTTGGGTTACATTTTTAGTTACACGCCAAATTTGATAAACTTAAAAAAGATCACACTGAGGAAAAGAAAAAAATCGAGGATTCTCGAAAAAAACTGGAGGACGAAATAGTTGAATTCAACCGACGCAAAGCCCAGTATCAACAGATGGGAACCCACCATACCTTGACCCTTGGAAAGAGTAAGAAAAAATAAATTATTCATTATATTTTGCACAATTTCAAATACCAACAAAAGTTTATTGTCTTCTAATGTCTTTCTACTTAAAGGAAATACACACTGCCTATTTTCTTTTAATAGCATCTAAAATAAGGTAAAAACCGCTAGTTTCTTTTAAAACACGAGTCAAAGCATATACAGGGTCATTGATTATATTTGCGTGGCCTTTATCAGGGGTTTAGGTAGGTGATAGAAAAAAAGTTTAAATACAAAAGTTTTATAATTTTTCCGTATTATCTTTTGGACTATGTCAGAAGTGTTAGATGTCATTCCTTATGTCAACTTTTAATAGCAACTTTCTTAAGTTGTATATTATTTGTCAGAAATAAAGATATCGTTACCCTGATTTCAAAAATATATAGGGTTGACATTTGGATAGGTCGTTTTTAAGTTATATTAGTTTAATATTTTTAATCAACTGAACTATTAATAACAATTAAATGAACTATTCATAACAATTAAGTGTTAAAAAAAACTAAACAAAACTCTAAAGCAGCGCCGCCGATCCTGCTACTTTTTAGAACTATTTTTTACAAACAATTTTTTATTAACTACCTATATATTCTCTACATATCCACCATCATTCCTGATACAATTTCTAATATTTTGTATCATTTTATGAAAAATGGTGTTTGAAATATAATGTGGACGATCTCTATTCAGTGCGATTATTTCTTCTTGAATTCTTTGTCTTAAATTATTGATATTTTGAGGTCTGTCATAATAAACTCTATTTTTAAGAAATCCCCACAGAAAAATATCTAAAGGGTTAAGATCTGGGCTATTAGCCGGCCAGTGAACTGTGCCACGCCTGCCTATCCAACAATCATACCTGTCATTTAGGTAATCAGTGACTTGAACGGTATTATGGGGTGGTGCCCCATCTTGATGCCAGATAAGATTATTGTATTGGCGAATTGGAAGGCCTTCTAAGTAGTTTTCAACATTATTTTGAAGAAGATCTAAATATTTATTGCCCGTTAGATACCCATCAATAATAAATGGTCCGATCACTTGGTTGACTAGCATGCCATACCACACATGAACTGATCTATGTCCATGTATTTTGACTGGTTCAATTTTGTGTGGATTTTCAGTTGCCCAATAATGTTTATTTTTTCGTTTAAACATCCCTGCCGTCGTAAAACTTGCTTCATCGGTAAACACAATTTTTGATAATAATTCAGGATCTTCTGCTATATGCTGCTGTATTTCTTGGCAGTATTGTAATCGTTGAATTTTATGTCCTTCGTTTAAGTTTTGAACTGGCTCAAATTTGTATGGGTGATATTTATAATGCTTTAAAGTGCTCTGAATCTTGTAGGTTGTTTTTTCAGATTGTCGGGCAACAACTGAAATTGATTTTTCGGGATTTTCTAAAAATATTTTGAATTAATTTTGTTCTTTATTATAACGCAAAAAGTATAGCTACCTTCAAATGAGAGTAAAATATTCATATCTTCCGCTTCATTTCGAATCACGGTTCTTTTTTTTTCGACTAAGATTTTTCGTCTCATTAAACTTCCGGATAATGCGTTTAATGGTATCAGTTAATGGTACCCGTCGTCCAGGATTATTTTGATGATATTGTTGCCGAACTACTGCTAAATTATTGTTGTTTGAATAAAAGAGACGAACTACTTGAAGCTTTTCTTCCTCCGAATACCCATTTTTTAAACCAAGTATTTTTTGTCATTGTCAAATTGACATTGAAGTAAGACCTAAGCAACTTAATCATTGTTATAGTGCATTTTATTAAAATTGTTAAGCTAATATAACTTAAAAACGACCTATCCAAATGTCAACACCCTATATATTTTTGAAATCAGGGTAACGATATCTTTATTTCTGACAAATAATATACAGGGTGTTCCCTTTAACTTAAGAAAGTTGCTATTAAAAGTTGACATAAGGAATGACATCTGACACTTCTGACATAGTCCAAAAGATAATACGGTAAAAATTATGAAACTTTTGTATTTAAACTTTTTTTCTATCACCTACCTAAACCCCTGATAAAGGCCACGCAAATATAATCAATGACTGTACATATTCCCCCTGTATACTTCTTAATAATATTCTTCTTTGCAATATTAGTGGTTATTTTTGGTTTGTGTGATGAAAGAGCTAGATTTATCTGAAAAATGAAATTTTGCTAGTAACTTTATTAAGGGAGACTAAGTAGCTAAAGAATATTCTATTTTGTTGGTATTTTGAAGATTTTCAAGACTCCTAAACCACATCACAAAAAATACAGGATTAATCAAAATACATACATATGTTTGAAAGCGAGTTTATTGTTCATAAATATTCGCGCTTTTGGTATACGCTGTATACTTTATTTTAGGGACGAAATGGTCACGCTTGTACTAGCAATTTTCGGAGTAGATTTTTTTGTTTTTAATTTCAATTAATCTTTATATTGGGTTAGATTAAAGTGATTTATCGATAAAATTCTTCAATCTGAATGACATTTTAAAAACATTTAAATTTTACAAACTTTTTACCTCGTTTATAAAACCACTAGTAATAAGGAATGAATTATATACGAAGTTATATATATATATATATATATATATATATATATATATATTTGACTTTTCTTTTTTCTTGAACCATATATTTTATATTTTTTGGTTTGTTGGTTTCTTGGGGATGTGGTTCTAATAAAACTAGCGCAAATATGAATTGACATTTATTGACGTTTCGGTCCAAAGACCTTCTTCAGAAACTAAAAAGAAAGGAAACAACGCTTTTGGATATTTGTGTTCTGAGCAATTATTTTTTAGAGAAAATCTATAAATTAAACTAAATAATTAAAACACAAGACTCTTAGTTTGCTAATAAAATATTTTCATTTTAATTTTTGTTTAAACAGCCAATGTGTGTGTGTGTGTGTGTGTGTGTGTTGTGGAAGGTATATTGATAAGTTTTTTTGTTCTATCTTATAATTTTACTTTTTTCGTTTTTGTTATGTATGTTTTTAAGCAATAATATATATTATGTTTTGGTGGGTTTGAGTTTGGTTAGAAAGAGTGTTATTTTTTTTTGGTAATAAGTTAAAATATATTGGATTTAGTTGTTTTACGTCAGTCCGTGAGTTTTTTAAAGTGTTTTTCGTGTAAAAAGTGTGACTGTCTTTTTAAAACTGATTTTGACATAATGTAGTGTGAAAATGTGAGTGAATGGTGAGTAATTTTTATTTTTATTTGTGTTTTAATTATTTAGTTTAATTTATAGTTTTTCTCTAAAAATAATTGCTCAGAAAAGAAATATCCAAAAGCGTTGTTTCCTTTCTTTTTAGTTTCTGAAGAAGGTCCGAAACGTCAATAAATGTAAATTCATATTTGCTAGTTTTATTAGAACCACATCCCCAAGAAACCATCCAAACTAAATATATATATATATAGATAGGTCATTGGTAATAAGTGGTCTATTATAGGCTTTTTGCTTCTACAAAAACCCATTATTAATGAGTTGTGACGTAACCGCTTAACTAAAATAAACAAATATAAATTTTGATACATCCTGTATTAATTAGAAACGCTAACTTCAATACTTCTTTTTTAACCAAAAGATTTTTTGGTAGATCTAGAATTATATTGATGAATCTAAAACTATTATTTTTTAAATGAAACAAAACTGATGATTAAATTAAACTATACCAAAGAAAACAATTTTTTGTGAATGAACTAAATTTTATTTTACAGGTTTTTTACATATTTTTCTGACAAAAAATACATAAACTTTTTACTTATGTATACTTAACTGCGACACTATCCTTCAAAAAAAATTGAAGGTGTTTGTGCATTTTTTTGTATTCATGACATATTGGCAAAACATCACTTTTTTCTAACTAAAAAGAGTGACTTTGCTTTTTTACTTTTTTTTATTTACTAATTTATATTAATTTATTATAAGGTCATTAATATGGCATACGATTTCTAACAATATCTAATCAGTACAACTAAACACACCATATTTAAAATTTTGAATGTGCTAAACAGTTTTTTGCTTGGGATGTGACTAGACTACTTGTTTTTTTTTGTATTTTTTTAAAAATAAATTATGTCTCCTATATAAAATCCCAATATTTTGTAATTTTTGTTTTCTAATTTGATAACCGTGACTTTTTCGTCGACACTAAGGCTCTATTTCGGAACGCCTAATTGTACGGGTCATCGGCGTTTCACCCCCAATCTGGGTGTTTTTTATCCCGTCTTTTTGTCCCTAAGAATGACCTACTGACTGAGGGAGTGTGTAACAAAGCCCGCATTCACGAGAACCGACCTCATCTGGCCTGGTTACCGACATGAATCGACGGGTAGGACTATATTACATTTTACACTGCCTAGGAAATCCTATAAATATCTGCCGCACCCGTCCTCCGCAACTGACGGGGTTCGAACCCGCCACTCTAGCAAGCGAGATACCTAACTTAATTGTGTTCGGTATGTCCTAACGCACTGAGCCAGCAAGGCTACATAATTTGCTCATTGTTGACCTAAGCTAACCCTATTTCGTTAAAGTACTTCATAACAGAATGCGCGTTTTCTGATTAATTATGCTAAATTATTCGCATCAATTTACTCCATAAACGCCGCCAACCCAATCCCGCTACATTACACGGTTGCCAAGTTATTGTTCGAGTTTAAAAGGAGATATCCGTTCCAGGACACCCTGTAGAGTCAGGGACTGCGTAAATTACTTTTAACAGGACACTGACGCCTCACTAAAGGAGGATTTTTTTCCTGGATGAAGGCTAAAGAATCTTTCTCACACATCAGAGTGTCCTGCACACGTTCCAGTCACTTTGGGGAAGCTGTGTGCTGCTTAGCCCTAGCGAGATTAAGAAGCTTCAGCAATCATAATTTATATAAATACTTTGTTATTCACTCTCAAAAATACTAAAAATATTTAAAAAATTAAAAGTTTAAAAGTCCAAATAATAATCACCATTATACTGAGCTTTCTAGTGGTCATAAGGTAACTTTTGGAAATTTCTTGTAATACGTGAATTTGTTTGAGGCAATGTTGACTTTCGGTGCGGTAAAGAACCACCATGGACGATACTTTGGTATGATGAACTTCTCGTGCTCCTAGGAAATTTAATAATGAAATGTCAAATAAGTCATATGAAAAAAAATATACGACCATTTAAATTTATAAGTTTACTACAGCAGTGTACATTTGTTTAAAGGCAAAAACGAACCATCATTATTTTTGTAAAAATCATCCGCTTGTATTTTTGTTTTGGTAAGATTTAGGAGTTATAAACAAAGTAAAATACATATAGGAGAGTCGGAATCAGCGTATAACACAATAACTTGGGGCGTCAAAAAGTTCATAGATTTTGTTTCAGGTTCTGATAGTTTTTACGTGGTGACAACTGATAAACTTAAAAAAGCCCTGCAGTTTCTGTATGTTTAGAGGGTATCTTTAGACTTTATTAAGGTCATACCTCAATCAAACTCATTGTTTTGTATTCTGTTGCGACAAGTCAACAGAAATGGACGGTTTTGATTAATTTATTTTAACATATATGTCGAAACGCATTATGCTAAACCAAACGATTTTATTATTACTTTTGAACTTGTAGTTCTTATCGATTCCTCGCGTATTATAGGCGTTGAGCCAAGTGGTCAAAAATTTACGTTTTGGTTTGTGCTCTGGTTACTTAATTTGACCTAGTTATTTAGATTCGTTACGTCGATACTTTTTAAAATTTTGTAGCTTAGTGACCTTATGACGTTACAAAGATGGCCGAACTGGCGAAAATATAATATAAAATATCCCGTTCTAAAGTATTCAACCTTGAACCTATAATAAACTTGAAAAAGCCCTGCAGTTTCTGTATGTTTAGAGGGTATTTTCAGGCTCAATAAAGGTCACACCTTTCTCAAACTTATTGTTTCGTATTCTGCTGCGACAAGTCAACAGAAATCGACGGTTAACTTTTTATTAATTTATTTTAACATATATGTCGAAACGCATTAAACTGAACCAAACGTTTTTATTAATATTCTTGAAGTTGTAGTTCTTATCAATCCCTCGCCCCAAGTTTGATCATTCTTTCAATATTTATTAGTACCGGATATTGTAGGCGTAGAGTCAAAAATGTACGTTTTGGTTTCTTCTCTGGGTACCAAGTACGTCTTAAATATATTTGTACTGGGAAAGGACCTCCAAAAATAACTGCTACAAGCGTGCCAGCGTGTTAGATTTCAAATGAACCCAAACGTATGGCTTGGCTAAATTCAGGCTACGCTCTAAGCGCCATCTCTTTTCTAAGCTTAACAACACCCATTATCAGTTACCTTAGGATAAATACGTTTTAATTTGTTTAAAAAAATGCCAAGTAAGCTGCTACGTCAACACAAGTTCCAAAATACAAAGAATTTTCTTAAATTTTAATGAAAAATAAAAATTAACCCCAATTTGAATGACGTCAAATGACGGCATTGACAAATTCTCAACTTCATTTGAAAGCAGTCCCTTTCAAATTTTATTAAAAGCGTCCACTTTTTTAATCCAAGCCATAGGTTTGGGTTCAATTGAATCCAATATGGCGGAACGCTTGTAGCAGTCATTTTCCATTAATGGTTTTAATACGCGTTAGCAGTACAGATATATTTAAGACGTACGTGCTGGGTACTTAATTTCACCTAGTTATTTAGATTCGTCATTAATGCAGCATCAATGATAAATATGATACCTTTTAAAATTTTGTAGCTTAGTGACGTTATGGGGTTACAGAGATGGCGGGACTGCCAAAAATAGTAATATATCGTTCTAAGGTTCGGTTTTTTTTGTAAGGAATATAAGTATTAAACAAATTTAGATACAGCGTAAAGCCAGGATCAATGTTTGATCTTTAGTATGATACATTTTAAAGTTGTGTTACTTACTGACTGTAAATAATCTATATAAGTATCAAACAAATTTAGATACAGCGTAAGGCCAGGATCAATGTTTGATGTTTAGTATGATACATTTTATAGTTGTGTTACCTTACTGACTGTAAATAATCTATTCTATAAACCTCCGTTAGCTCAATTCTGTACTTTTAAATAATCTGAGGGCACGGCAGTGTCTCGCCAAGTTCGCGCGCCGTAACCATCTTTTCTTGAAACATTTCAGCCGATATTTGACCTACCTAAAACTCTACTTCGGAATGAGCTACGAATCTCAAACTTTGCAAAGTTGTAGATCCCCATGAAGTTAACAACCCCTCCAAGTGTCATGGAATTCCATAAAGTAGTAAAGTAGTTACGAAATTTCAAAAAACGTCGAAATTGCCACTCACTCACTCACTCACAAAGCTGAAATTTGGCAGACTGATAGAAATTATGACCAAACCCCTGGAAAAAATCAAAAAACCCCAAAATTTTAATTTACTCCCCTCCCCTATACATTTAAAGTTATGTAAAAGTAGTATCGCCCACTTCCAGAAATGCTAGAGAGTTGAGCTTTGGCAGACTGATAGGAACTATGATAAAACTATAGGAAAAAATCAAAAAAACCCAAAATTCTAATTTACTTCCCTCCCCTATAAATGTAAAGTTAAGTAAAAGTAACATTGCCTACTTCCAGACATACTAGAGAGCTGAGCTTTGGAAGACCGATAGTAACTATGATAAAGTTATAGAAAAAAATTAAAACACCCCAAAATTCTAATTTACTTCCTTCCCCTATAAATGTAAAGTTATGTAAAAGTAACACTGCCCACTTCCAGAAACGCTAGAGAGCTGAACTTTTTAAGACTGAAAGACAATATGATAAAACTATATGAAAAAATTTAAAAACGCCAACATTTTAATTTACTTACCTCTCCTCAAAAAATGTAAATTTATATAAAACTAACATTGCCCACTTCCAGAAACGCTAGAGAGCTGAGCATTGGAATGCTGATAGAAATTATGAAAAAACCATGGGAAAAAATTTAAAAGTCCAATATTACTCTCCTCCCCTATAAATGTAGACTAATAGTAATAGTAACATTACCCACTTCCAGAAACGCTAGGGAGCTGAGCATTGGAAGACTGATAGGAACTATGATAAAACTATAGGACAAAATTTAAAAACACGAAAATTTTAATTTAATTCCCTCCCCTATACATGTAAAGTTATGTAAAAGTAACATTGTGCACTTTCAGAAACGCTAGAGAGCTGAGCTTTGGAAGGCTGATAGGAACTACGATAAAACCATGGAAAAAACCTTAAAAATTTAAGTAGGACATTGCAGAAGTTTTGAACAATATTCCGCAAATTTTACTACTTTAAAGATTAAGTATTATCCAATTCCTTTAAAAAATAAGTGAAATCATAAAAAAAACATTTCATGTAAAAAAAAGCCAAGTACGCGAAAATGGCATTCCGTAAAAAGAATTGAGATAAAAGTAAAGCCAAGTTCTCCAATACAAATTTAAAAATGAAAGGTTCTTACTAGTTTGGAAATATTTTTCTAAACTTGACTATTAATGATAGCACATCATATTTTTTCTCAGTTCTTCCAACTCGGACGTTCATAGGTCCAAACTAATTTACTCTCGTGAAATAAAATGGTCTAGGTAATTTTGTAATTCTTTCTGGTGGTAAATTTCCCATAAATTGTGCTTGTGGCTGGGCTACAAAGTACATCTACAATCCGGTAATTGTACTTGGTACTTGAAGTACTTTTAACAATGTACTTGGAAATGTACTTGATTTTGTCAAGTAAAGTACTTCAAGTACATTCAAAGTACTTCAAGTTCATTAAAAGTACTTCAAGTACATTCGAAGTACTTTAAGTACATTCAAAGTAATTCAAGTACAATAAAATATTCTTAAAGTACAATGTACATACAGGTGAGATATAACTTTAATGCGCCGAAGACAAGTGGTAACCTCAGGGTTGCCACCTGTCCGGTTTTTTTATCAACTTGGCAGGGAAGTCCGGTATTTCAGCAACCTTGATAGGTACGTCTTAATTAAACGCCCAAAAAATCGTAATGTTAGGTGCACACTTATTCAAAGAATAATGCCTATAGGATTAATTATTTGCACGCACCTTCATTATTTCGTGGAACCTAAAATTTTAATTCAGTGTGAGAAACTACTACAGTAGTCATGCTGTCATCTATTGAGGGGTGTCGGTAGTACGGTAGTGCAGGCAGGCACTTACAGCTCGATTTTTGGGGATCCACCTATTCGCCTTGCAGCAGACGTAATTTCTGTTTGATGGAGGTTGGTTTAAAGAACCCAAAAATTTATTTAGTCTGACTAGATACACCTCCAAAAATTCCTTGGATTTTGCGTTTATGCTTATTTATTTAGTTTAATTTAAACACATTTTAAGGCAGTTTTGTGGGCTATTATAAAAATAGTACTTTCTATGAGTGATTTAGAAATTATTGAAGGTAAAAACAGTGCTCCAAGTGCTCCACCAAAAAAAAAAAATTAATAAAAAGAACACCCAACTGCTAAATTTACTTGTAACTACTAGTCGCAGTACCAAAGCGCACTTACTAAATTATACAGTTTTGTATTTTCATGAATCAGGTTATTGGGTAATTTTGCGACTAGTACTTATAAGTAAATTTAGCAGTTGGGTGTTTTTTTATTGAATTTTTTTTTTATGGTTTAATTCTGATTCAGCCTTCTAAAAAGCATTATGCATTTACCATTCAATTAGCTTTACCCAAAAAGTACGTGTAGATTTTCTACGGACGCGAACAGTGTTACCTTCCATTGAGTGAAGTTGGGGGAGGAGAGAGGGATGAGGGAAGTAGTAAAAAGTAGTAAAAAATCTTAAAGCGTGTGCAGAAAGAATTTTTGAAATCGCTCTATATTTATGAAAGGTATAGCTACAACTACTACTAATAAGGAGGGTAGGGAGAAGAGAGGGGAAGGAAGAGGGAGAGGGAAACTAGTAAAATGATGGTGGAAAAAAAGTCTTAAAGCATATGTGCAGAAATAATTTTTTAAATCGCTCTATATTTGCGAAAGGTATAGCTACAACTATTACTAATAAGGAGGGTGAGGAGAAGAAAGGTAGAGGGAGGGGGAAACTAGTAAAATGATGTTGGGAAAAAAGTCTTCAAGCGTGTGCAGAAAAGAACTTTTGAAATCGCTTTACATTTGTGAAAGTTATAGCTACAACTATTACTAATAAGGAGGGCGGAGAAGAGAGACGGGGGGGTTCGGTTCGGAGACTAGTAAAATGGTGTTGGAAAAAGAATCTGAAAGCGTATGCAGAAAGAATTTTTGAAATCGCTTGTTATTTGATAAAATTATGCGAATATGGTTTTTGAATAGGGTGGGGGAAATGACAGGAGGGGAGATGGGTGGGAGTAGGGAGGACTACAAAGTAACTGCAGCAAATTAGAGGACATTTGAAGTGGGTGACTAAAGGAATTTCATTAAAATCGCCTGAAATTTAGATAATTTGTATGCCTTAAAGCCTACATCATGTGACAAAATGGCATCTGAAGACCGCCATGTTGATTCCTGTTTAAAAAAATATAGCCTATAGCACCTTCGGGATCAGTAGGAATTCAACGATACCTTTTTTGTCACGATCCTTCCTTTCGCCGTGCTGCAGTTGGGTAAAAAGAAATAAGGCAAGATAGAGTACGTGCATCCCGGTTTTACAACAGTTTTTTGTAGGTCATTACAAAATCAAATATATTTGGATTTACACAAATGTGATCTATTTCGAACAACCGCATGCAATTTGAGACAGAAGGTCCCATTTACCCCGGAGTTGGGGGTAACTGTGACACCCCTATTGACTGGGTCAATTTTGAAGCTTTTTATGTAATAAAATTATCTCTTTCCATTACCTATCTATAGCATTTGTATGTAAAATGATGAGTTCAGAAAAAATAAATATCAGTTTGTAGGATACTTTTTACTCCTTACAAAGAAAACCGTACCTTAGAATGGTATATTACCATTTTCGCCAGATTTGCCATCTTTGTGACGTCATAGCGTAACTAAGCTACAGAATTTAAATAAATTTAGAAAAAAAAAACTTTTTGAAAACAAGCTTTTATAAAATGGACTAAAAAGCATAAAATAATTTTTTGAGTGTTCTGATATCATGATAATAAAAGCGATGGGCGTATTTAATATTAGGTAAATGCCTTTCCATGCGCATTTGGTGGATCGTCTACAACCGATGATGGTTCGCCTCTTCTTTTTCAATGTGACAAAATAAGTCGACACACTGCCGGTCGCGGATGATCTGCCTAATATAAAGCAGGCGTAATAATGTCCATCCATATCAGAAAAATGTAAGGATAGCTTGAATAGGGTTGGGTTGGGTTAAATTGTCTACCCTTACATTTCTCTGCTATAATATAATAAAATTGGATTTTCACTAAACTTCGAGTTAACAAGGCTAAAACAAAAACGGGTAAATTTCCTTTAATACGCCCATCGCTTTTATTATTATGATATCAGAACACTCAAAAAATTATTTTATGCTTTTTAGTCCATTTTATAAAAGCTTGTTTTCAAAAAGTTTTTTTTTCTAAATTTATTTTTTAATTTTTAGATTTGTCTAAGTCTATGCATTTCTAATTTTGGTCGAGATCGAACAAACTAAAGTCTTACCTCTTCTACGCCCCCCCCCCCCACTTTTTAGTGGGAGAGCATGTGAATTTTGAAATCAATCAGATACCTACGTGGAAGTCAGTTGAAAGTAATCACAAAAACTCGTTATTAAATCGTCCATTTTGAATCCACCATATTGAATTTTTCTAATCTGATCAAAAATTCGTAATCCTTATCCTCAAAAACCTCCAGATACCAATTTTGGTGAAAATCCGACAAACTAAAATTTTACCCCCTCTCCGCCCTCCACGTTAGGGGGGAGGTAGGCAGTCAGTGATACCACATTATTGGATTGTCATCGGAACTATAACGGTATGTGAAATTTGAAGTTAATCGGATACGTGGAAGTCAGTGGAAAGTAATCAGAAAAACTTGACATTAAATCGTCCATTTTGAATCCGTCATATTGAATTTTTGTAATCTGATAAAAAATTCGTAATCCTCATCCTCAAAAACCCTTAGATACCAATTTTGGTGGAAATCCAACAAACTAAAATGTTACCCCCTTTCCGCCCTCCAGGTTAGGGGTGAGGTAGGCAGTCAGTGATACCACATTATTGGATTGTCATCGGAACTATAACGGTATGCAAAATTTGAAGTGAATCGGATACGTGGAAGTCAGTTGAAAGTAATCAGAAAAACTTGACATTAAATCCTCCATTTTGAATCCGCCATATTGAATTTTTGTAATCTGATCAAAAATTCGTAATTCTCATCCTCAGATACCAATTTTGGTTGAAATCGGACAAACTAAAGTTTTACCCCCTCTCCACCCCCCACGTTAGGGGGGAGGTAGGTACCCGATGAAACCATATTATTGTATTGTCACCGGAACTTAGACGCTATGCGAAATTTGAAGTCAATCGGATGTTTGGAAGTTCTTCAAAAATGAGTTGCAAGATTTGATTACATACATACATACAGGTGAAGTTAAATAAAAGCTTGTAAAAAGTATCATCTCAAACATTGATCCTGACTTTATGCTGTATCTAAGTTTGTATGATACTTTTACTCCTTACCAAGAAACCGTACCTTAGAATCAGTGGCGGCTGGTGACGTTACAATTTAGAGGGGGTGGAAATTTATATTGCATGAAAAAGGAGATAAAAAAACTTATCTAAACAATTTTATTTTAGCATTTTACAAACAAGCAGCTACTTGGTGTAGTTTTTAGTTTATTTGTTTATAGATAAAGTCCATTCGCCTTTCTTTTTTATGGCCCCGTAGAGCAACCTCAAAAATCCCACAGAATTTTAAACAGTCTATTAACCTACCAAGTATATGTCTATTTTTTGTCACATTTTTATTATGTTCGGTAATGTTTTCCCAATAGGCACTATTCAATTGGCACCTAATATCAGTCTTGCCTAGCATAGAAAATTCTATGTCGTTATTTAAATTTATTTATTTTTTTTTTAATTCTACATTGTTCAACAGAATAACTTACATAGTAAATACATAATTAAAAATAATATAACTTTTTATCCTATTAATTGTTTAGTTTAGAGGACACCTAGGTGTTTTATCACCTGTATGTGTCCTTTAATAATTCAATCACTGAAAAACTAGCTCACACTAAGCCAGCCCTTCAGTGGTCCAACTATCATTTTGGTAAGGTTACCAGCAAAATCGCCTAGGTGTGTGTGCACCTGTATGCGATTAAGCTAGGTTTCCTTCTCAAAAGTTTTTGAGTATTTTCAACAATGAGTAGCACTTACTTTGTGTCTTTTTATCTTTTCACTAAAGTGCTTGATATCACACATTCCCTTTGCCATCCACGCAGGATCACTTTGTGGATTGTTCATAATAAGGCAAATAAAGCAAAAAAAAGCATTTCTTTTTTCACAAAAGTACAACCAGTTTTCAGAATCGTATAATTTTTTCTTCAATTTTCTAGTATAAGTTTTTTGAAACACCCCTCTGCGTTACTTGCACTAACATTTTGGTTAATTTTTAGGTCTGGTCTATGTCGCCCTAAAGATTTTATTTCTAATTGAAGTTCATATTTCGACGTATTTAAATTTGCACAGTTAATTATATAATCGACGGTATTTATTTCCATTTTGAAAACAAACAAAAACAAACCATGGAAACGCGACCGGTAAGACTTTTAACTACTAACCTACCCCAACTTAAAACAAAATTATACCTTTACTAAGGATAGAACAGGCAACACGTTGGAAGGGCAACGAACGTTTTCGCACGATGATGATGGCCGACGTCAACTAAAACAAACATAGGTTAGAACCGAACCTCCCGCCACCCCGCTCGTGAACACCCACCCATACACCGCTGAAAAACGGGTGAAATTGAAAACTTGTCCCGCGCGGTGCTGCCGGCTTGTAATTATTTACATTAAAAAAGTTTACCAATTAATCGCCCTTTGTTAAAAAAAAACTATGTCGTAAAGGAAGATTTAACTTTTTTAAAATAAATCAATTAAAATACTGTTTTTGTCTAGTTTTGGGGGGGGGGCACTGCCCCGTGGCCCTCCCTGTAGCAGCCACCACTGCTTGGAATGGTATATTACCATTTTCGCCAGATTTGCCACCTTTGTGACTTCAAAGCGTAACTAAGCCAGAATTTAAAAAAATGTTAATCCCAAACGTTAATCCTGACTTTATGGTTTATCTAAATTTGTATAATTCTTTTATTTCTTACAAACAAGACGGAACCTTAGAACGGTATATTACAATTTTCGCCAATTCGACAATCTTTGTAACTCCATTGCGTCACTAAGCTACCAAATTTTAAAAAGTATCATACTAATCATAGTAGCTGCCTTCATGACGAATCTTAATTACTGGATCAGAGAAGAAACCGTTCATACTCTCTGGCTTCAAGCCTATTAGTATTTTGTATATGGGTTACGCTATATATATATATATATTATTTTTACGGGGCTATTTTTAAAGGTCATAAAGCTTGAAGTAAACTCTTGAGGCAAATTTCCACAGTTATGTTAATTACACTTTTATTGACTGTTTAACAAATGTGAGATTGCAGCTTCCATTTGAACATTAGACACGTAAAACTGACAGTCTGTAAATCTTTTGGAATGCAGATTATTTTTAGTTGCACGAAACCTTGATTTATTAGGATTCTTTTAAGAGAAAGTGTCAATAAATGTATTTTTGCGACTTTTAAGGTCGATTTAAGATTGAAAA
Source organism: Aspidapion aeneum (assembly GCA_963576565.1). Classification (NCBI taxonomy): domain Eukaryota; kingdom Metazoa; phylum Arthropoda; class Insecta; order Coleoptera; family Brentidae; genus Aspidapion; species Aspidapion aeneum. The sequence continues at coordinate 126,099,570 of OY755039.1, forward strand.
TATTTTATTTTTAAATATATACAAGTATGATTAAGCCCCTATAGCAAAACTTTATTCGTGTTCGCCGCCATTTTGAAAATGGTGTCCAAACACTCCATCCAGAATATAGTACGTCGATATCTATACAAGTTTTTCTGACTCTCCTACATTATGTACTTAACTAAATTTCATTGGTTTAGAAAAATGAGTAGTACTCCAATTTTTAGGGGGTTTTTAGTACAGAGTTAAACAAATATCTGCTTATAGTTTGGTGGTGAAAAGGCTTGCTTAATTGTGGTTGTGGTTGCTTTGCTTACTGGTAGAGTGTTTTTCAAGCTAGTGCTCATTCACTACCATCGCATTTTTTTTCCATGTGGGTATGTATTTTTATGCACAGTAGTTAGATTTGACTAGCACTATTCCTACCTTTGTTTGCATGGCACTTATTCATGTTTTTGTATTTTTAGAAGTTGTGCAAAAATTTCACCTAAGCAGTAACAGCCACAACTAGAACTTTACAGGATAAATGAAATAATTTCTTCCAGTTTCTGCGTAAGGAGGCAGTGAACCTTTTTGGAACTTATTTTTTTAGATTAAGTGTAAGCAATAATTGTTATATAAATAAGGTGGTTCGATTCGATACGAAGAACTTATTTTACTTAGTATTAAAATTGGTTTTACTAGTAAAAGGCATACTTAAGTTAACGAAAAAATATAATCTGGCCATTCTCTAAGTATGGCCAATATGTCTGGGCAGTGAAAAAGGAAATGAAATGAGAGCCCTTATTTTCTTAGTTTTGATGAGATTATTATGTTAACGTTTCTAAAACCCATATACAACTGAAAAGAAGTGATTATTTGGCTTATTTCAAGACTTAAAGTTCTTATGCACATAGGTCGTCAAACGCTTTGTTGAATCTAAACATTTTTGTATAGCTTTTGAATTTTTAGCTCAAACTAAAACCTAAATTAAGCTAAGGAGTACACGTCAGTAGACATGCCAAATAATAATTAGAATCTACAAGGGAATAATTTTTTAGCAAAAATGCTCGTTTTTTCCCTTCCCTGGAAGCTGGTACGTCATTGGTATATTCGAACATGCAAAGTCTTTGTTTTATTTGGAAACTTTTTGGTCTCTTGCAGTTTTTTGTATTTATGACCGTTTATGACCAAAACTTAATTTAATTATCTTTAGAGTCTGGCGAGGCTTTCTTGATTGTAAATCACAGCCAGACTAATTTTTTTCATAAACATACACAATAATCTATCATGTGAAAAATGTTCAAATAAATATAATATTTTAAATAATTTTTTTTTAATTTTAAATAAAATAAAATAAGTTAAAATTTACCAACTTCGTAAATCAGTCAGACTAATTTTTAGTTATCATGTATAATAGCATCAATTTATACGAATAGTTTCAAGCCTAAGAAAATAAGGGCAAAAATCAGTACACTTTTTGGATATAAATTTTTTTTGCCGGACGTATTTTCCACCACCTAAGATGAGCTATATTGCTCTTCTTATAATGTTCATGTTCTATTCTTAGTATAAAAGATTTAAAAGTAAAAAATTGTTGAATATAAATACGCTGACTAAGAAAATAAGTTCCAAAAAAAAGTCACTGCCTCCCTGACTATTAGCTACCGACCGATTTTTGATAAAAATTATTTTAAGTTTTGGGGTGGCGAAATTTCATATGGAAACATGAATGAACCTTACAGCCATTCCAAGAATATGTCAACTATAGATTAATTCCGAAATCTACGTTTTTTTAATTTATTCAAGAAACAGTTTAGAGATAAAAAGTGGCACTTTTATCACCAAAATGAAGGATAACCGTACCCTGTTTCTCGTAAAGTGCAAAAAACATCTTTGACTCTTTAAGTTACCAATATTATTGTATATAAAAATATATTTTTTCAAAATATATTTGTGACCTTGGGTGCAGCCTTTCTATTAAATCGTAGAGATGTGTCTGTGAAATTCAAACAGATTAATTCCGAAATCTTTGTATGTTTAATTTATTAAAGAAACGCACTCCGCGCACTTTTTTGACTAAAATGAAGGATATCCATACACTGTTCCCGTAAAGTGCAAAAAACATATTTGGCTTTTTAAGTTACCCATAATATTGTTTATAAAAATATTTTTCTAAAAATATATTTGTGTCCTTGGGTGCAGCCTTTCTATTAAATCGTAGAGCTGTGCCTGTGAAATTTAAATATATTTATTCCGAAATCTACGTTTTTTTAAGTTTATTCAAGAAACAGTTTAGAGATAAAAAGTGGCACTTTTATTTTCAGAAAGAGTAAGTAACCGTGCACTCCGTGTACTTTTATCACCAAAATGAGGGACAACGATACACTGTTTCCCGTAAAGTGCAAAAAATATATTTGGCTCTTTAAGTTACTAATATTATTGTATATATAAATATTTTTTTAAAAATATATTTGTGACCTTGGATGCAGCCATTTTATTAAATCGTAGAGATGTCAGTGAAATCCAAATAGACTAATTCTAAAATCTACGTTTTTTTCATTTATTCTAGAAACAATTTAGAGATAAAAAGTGGCACTTTTATTTTTAGAAATAGTAACTAACAGTACACTCCGTGCACTTTTATCACCAAAATGAGGGATAACCATACACTGTTTCCCGTAAAGTGCAAAAAACATATTTGGCTCTTTAAGTTACCCATATTATTGCATATAAAAATATTTTTAAAATATATTTGCAACCTTGGGTACAGCGTGTCCCATTTTCGATGAGATTAAATGGGAAACTCGGTTATTATTGTTATTATTAAAGATATTGATTTTGAGCCCTTAAAAATGGTGTAATCAGATTTTTGCTATACCCCGTAGTTTCGCTAATACAGGGAGTTTTTGAAAAAATTGACGTCATTATTTTCTTCTAAAAAAGTTGCTATAAAAAGGTTTTTACAGAATAAAAATATCTTGTAACATAAGCGAGATATAAGGGATTATTAAAAATGCAATTTTTTCAAAAACTCCCTGTATTAGCGAAACTACGGGGTATAGCAAAAATCTGGGACACGCTGTACAGCCTTTCTATTAAATGGTAGAGCTGTGTCTGGGAAATTCAAATACGTAGATATTATTCATTGTCATTTCAGCTCACATCTTTATAAATATGTTTTTGTTTATTTTAAAGAAATCGGTCTGTGGTGAAACATGTTTGCATTACAGTATTTTATGTATTGTTAAGACTAAATTGATTTACTTAAATTGCTTAGGTTAAGTGTACCTTTTACGATACAGTATTTTATAATTTTTATTTATTCATATCTTATACGATTTTGTAATCTCAACGTTTTGACCTTTATGTGCAGTAGATTTATGGATTATTTAATTATGTTTAGTTTATTATTAAAAAGCTTTTGGCTCTACAGCATTTATAGCAATAGTCATTTATGTATTTTTTCTATACAGGTGGAAGTGAAAATTAATGAAAGCTCTCTATTCTATTAGTGCATTTTTTAATAAAGTACAAAACTATATACAAATATCTTAAAACTATACGATCTTTTTATTTATTTATAAGGTACAGTTTAAATTGCTAATTAACTCTATTTTAAATTTGTGTACCTAACAGCCTTAACAAATTGCAAGAAGTATACCGGGTGGGTTTCTTTTACATTTGGTCCAAGGTATACTACATATTATATGTATGTATGCTATTTTAGCAGCATTTCCATGTAACATTTTTGGTCAGCCTTAAAAAGGACTATAGTACAATGAATAGAGGAGTTTTACCCTACAAAAGGTCCGGTAGTTCTGAATTTTGGATATGTTATTAAGGTCGAAAGGGTAGTTAAAAATCTGAGTTTTCGTCACCCCCACCCCTGTGCTTCTTCCGCCATCTTAAAAAAAACATCAAAAATTTGCATTTTTTGTAGTTTTTTGCCTGTAACTTCGTTCCAGTACACTAAATCGCAAAAAGTGTTTTATGAAATTTTTTAGAGGATATAATTATCTACTATAGGGTGGTACTATGGTTGTTCTGCGAGCAGTGGTAATGGAGCTAGGTAATTTCCAAAAATGAGTAAAATCACGTGCTTGGGCAAATTTTCAGATTTTTTCTACTTTAGACGGCATAAGCTCCGAAATACTTTGTTCTAGGGTAAAAGTTCTAAGAACATATCTTGTAGAGAATTTTATCAGCTACAAAATCCATTCTTTAAATGTATTTTTAAATATTGTAATGGAGTGGGAGTAACTTTTAACTTAAAGTAAGTTAGAAAATAATAATTTTTTAAAATTTAGTGCTTTAAACGGCACGCTTTTTATTTATTAAATTTAGTGACGTACAAAAAGGTAACAGAGCTTAGGGGTCAAACACCTCCTTAAACTAACCACCTCTTCAAAAACCCCTCCAGACCCCCCAAAATCTAACATATTTAGGTTTCCTCAAATTTTCTCAAAAAATACGCTTCTAAGAGAAAAATGTATAATGTAGACAATGAAATTTCCTTTTGAAAAAGGTACAACTCGATGGGGGGTCAACTATTTATAAACTCTTCAGCGGCGTCCGTTAATTGAAGTAATTTAAAAAAGTAAAAAAATTAAAATATTCATGTTTTTTCCATGATTTATTAGTTTTTGTTTAAACCAAGGCTTATAGAACAAAATGTGTTATACATTATTGTAGCAAATAAAATTTCCTTTAAAATGCTGTACAAGAAAGTCGGATTGGTTTCATGGTTATAAATTCAGAGGCGCCCGTAAATTTAACCAATTTTAAAAAATCACAAATTAAATTATTTTTGTTACAAGTTTTATCTAATTTTTTCAAAAGTAAATCTCCTCTCTTTTTGCGATTTAGTGTACGGGAACGAAATTAAAGGCAAAAAACTAAAAAAAGTGCCAATTTTTGATGGTTTTTTCAAGATGGCGGAGGGAGCACAGGGGTGGGGGTGACGAAAACTCAGATTTTTAACTACCCTCCTGAGCTTAACAACATATCCAAAATTCAGAACTACCGGACCTTTTGTAGGGTAACCCCCCTATTTTGGCCTCTATTCATTGAACTAGTTTTAACAGGGGGAAGGGTAACCTATCCTTCAAAATATAAACCGCCACCACCAGTATACAACATGCGCCACTTAACTTGAGACAGCTCGATATCTCAAGAACGGTGGCTTTCAAAAAAATAGACCCTGAAAAAACTTTAAAACGGTTTTTGAGGTCAAAAATAAATGTTATAATTTTTTTTCTCACACAGTGATTTTTCATTTGAATTTTTTTAATTCACCATTTTTGAGAAAAAATTAGTACCCTGTTTTTAACGATCCCTTCATCGCCATTTGGAAAAATAAATGGATACATGCAGGATCTGATACCTTTCGAGCTCATTAGCACAGTCCAATTCCACTCCAAGCTATATCAGCCTTGAAAACAGAAACGTGTTCTTCTTTCGAAAACCGTATATTGATGCGATGCTCCGTTAAGAAGTTAGCATATTTTCAATTTTGAAACTGTCAAAAAACTGTTATTGGCATTAATAAATTATTTTACCCGAAATTTTCATGAAAATCGGTTCAGCGGTTTAGGAGCAATCGTGTTACGGACATACATACACATACACGGACAGACGTCAGACAATATTGCTAAGATAGGTAAAAATACAGCCAAATAACACATGTTTACCGTTTAAAAAAAAATCCGTCGAAAACAATACCTTTTCTAGCCATTGCTCCGCGAGCTAGGAAGGTACAAATGTAAAAACTTTTAATAACGTCGAAAGTAGGTAGGAATGGAATCGAAAAGTTAGCTAAAACAGAAGAAGTTAAAAAGCTTCTATTATATACCTGGGGTGGCGCATAGACATATAAACAGCACAGAATATTTGTGCAGCTTAAGTGCTTAAGTAATATGTTTTAAAATGTTTATATTAAACATTAAATTAATTACATATTTCTAACAATATTATGGCAATGGATAAAAATGAGTTTATACGTGAAAATATTAAAAACTCTATAATATGCAATTTAAAAGGTTAATTTTGGCCGTGTCATTTTTTATTTTTTGCATCTGAAACCATAAAATGGGTTTGCATCCGACTTTCTTTATTCTTATCTTTAATACCTCTTATTGCAGCCTGTCATAGGTTAATAAGGACTGAGTTTGAAAGATGATTTTCACCAGAATAACAAAAATTACAAGACGATTAACTTAACTATTTGAATATACTAACTTCTGACATAGAGCAATGCGGCATGCAATCAAATACAAAACGGACAGAATTAAAACCCGAAAGATAAAACTGACATGTAAATCCAATACGAAATCGCACATGCACTTGTACGCAGTATCTCAACAGTGTTGTCATTTTATTAGCTCACAATACTACTATATAAGTAGTGTGAGCTATGGTGATCCTAATTTTTTCGAGAAAAAAAAAGTTGCTCCGATTTCAAAAATTTTTATATATCTTTGCGTTTCAGATGATTTTGAAACTTTTTTGTTTTGCTGTCTGTCTGTATGTCTGTCTGTATGTCTGTCTGTAACGACCAACCCGCATAACTCAAAAACGGCTTGTCCGATTTTAATAAAATTTGGTACTAAGTTGGGTCTTGGGCCGTGATGGTCCCATTTAAAAATGAACAAAATCCACCAAACGCAAGCCAAATAAAAGGGTGGGGGTAGATTCCAAAAATTAGAGTTTATGTGAAAATATGGCGTGTGTGATATCAAACGAAAGGTAATTAAGTCTGGAGTCAAACAAAATGAATTTTAGTTTATTTAAAAAAAAGGGTGGGGGTAGATGTCAAAAATTAAGAGTTTAAGTGAAAATATGGCGTGTGTGATATCAAACGAAAGGTAATTGAGTCTGGAGTTAAACAAAATACATTTTAATTTTTTTTTAAAGGGTGGGGGTAGATTTTAAAAATTAGAGTTTATGTCAAAACATGGCTTGTGTGGTATCAAACGAAAGGTAATTGAGTCTGGAGTTGAATAAAATATATTTCAGTTTTTAGTTATATTAGCTGACACGTACACTATGACTATAGTACCTAGTGTGAGCTTAGGTGCCCATAAATTGGCAGAGTATTTAAATAGCAGTGGATTTTCTTAGAGTCTAAATAATTTTTCATATTATAGCTTCTAGTTGAGTGGGATCCCGTCGGATAGTTGTGGAAGATTTTTGAAACTGCCCTAGATCGATTGGTAATAGATAACTCAATTTTAAGTCACCGGGTGTTTGCCTCCAATTTTAGTAGAAAAAAAAAGGGCCGGTGTGGCTTTTTTCATGTTTTTTTCACAAACTTTGGCTTATAGGTTTTTCTAAATCAGTTTTACAGAAAATCTGGGTAAGTCCACATCAATTCAACCAATTTAAAAATAATTTTGAACCTTGAGTTTTTTTATGATGGTGAGTTTTTGTGTAGTTATTCTCCGCCTAATAAAAAGTAAAAATACAAATTTTTTAATTTTTTGGTTGCATATTTTTTGAGTTATGCGTTTCCAAAAATAAAAATATTGGCCCATTTTTAGCCTGCATCGGTTTCTTTAAACTTGTATAATTTTTAAACCGTTTAAGATAATTAGCTGAAACTTGCTATCTGTAGAGAACGATTCACAAGCCAAACTTTGATGTGTTGATAGCCTCATTTCCTAAAAAAAAGGGTCTATGCCAAAATTATATTTTTGATGAAATCTCTAAACCGGATTTTTAGTTTTTCTTAATTTTTATAATTCAGACTATTTGTTTACATGTGTGCTAAATTTTACCTTGGGATGATAATGGGATCATAGTTAAAAAAATTTATTTATTTCTTGATGCATATGATGTTTGATATTTTTATTACAATAAAAATTAATATCTAAAGTGCGCATATTGTTATGAGGCATCTTATTTATGTAGCATGTATATTATAAAAACGTGGACACTATGGGCATCTGGTTTCGCTACGTTGACATTTAAATAAAGAAACAATTAATTAAAAAACGTACTTACAGGCTCACAGGAATAATTGAGAACCTGTACATAAATGCCCCCTTTTTGCGGCGCCGGCGGTAGCCGACCTACGCATCCTCGTTTCAACTCTAATACAAACACATACATACCGGGTATTAATTCTTAGTTAGTATTCAAGTGTTTGGTGAATTCCTTTTGGAGTTTATTGATACTTTATGATGAAATTATTAATGAAAGATTGGTCAGATTTTTGGAAAATTTGGGAGTGTAGTTGCACATGTGCACATATGGAGGAACCGCCACTGCTCTTAAAATAGTGGCAAAATCGGCCGTAAGGTAATTAAATATCAGAGGTGGCGTATTATTTTAACTGATGACTTTTTGTAAAAAGCAAAAGTTGCGCAAACATGGCATTTCGTAGCGTGTTTTCTCAGTCTGTTTGGCTTTGCGAAGTATCCGTTCTGGAAATTAATTTGATTTTACGGAGTTACCGAAATCGAAATGGTAGATTGAAAATCGAAAAGAAATTGTTTGGTATTTTCCACTTAATGTTGCAACCCCTATGATGGCCAAAATCATCCCACGATAGTGAGAAATTCCAGAAATGTGACAGAGTGGATGTGTAATCTTAACTTAGGCGTCGAAATAAGTAAGTGAAAATGATTAAAAACTTTTAAAATAGTATAATTCCAGTCACGGCTAATTTATAGGTAAAATATTAAAGTAGAGGAATTGTCAAATAGTTATATTTAAGGTAAAATAAAAGAATTTTGAACAACATCAATTTACAAAAATAAATTTTTAAATAGGAACCCACTGTCTTTCCATGATAAAACTTGGCCTACATGTAAACAAATATAAAAAAATTGAACAAAATAAAAAATCCGTTTTTAAAGTGAATCAAAAATAAATTTTGTTGTGAGACCTGCATTTTTTTTACAAGAAGGATGCCACTAGGCATACTATAATTAAGCTTGTAGACCTATAAGATTACACAGCAACTTTTCCCTCGATATGCCCAAGACTTTATGAATAACAAGGGTTTAAAGAAATCAAGTCAGTGCTAAAAAAGACTATATTAAGCATTTAAAAAAATTAATAACTCAAAAACTAGACTGCTAAAAAATCTAAAATTTTGCATTTTTACTTCTTTCTACTTAGTAAAGAATTTGACTAAAAATTATGAATATCAAAAGTGACAAGGTCCAAACCATTGGTTAATTTGATATGGACTTACCCAACTGTTAATACCTTTTTAAAAAAATAGATAGTTTTTAGGATATGAAGCTATTTTCTTCACTATATTAATTGGTGTTCTCTTGCAACCAAAAAAGGTATTGACAGTTTTTCTGTGAAACTAATTTAGCGAAAGATATAAGCCAAAGTTTGTGATAAAGGTCGAGTTTGTAAAGTAATCTAATTTTGCTCACCGATTACATTGGTTTTTTGACATATGACGTTTGACGTTCATTTGACATTTTCATTCGGTGAGTCCGATGAATACCAGAAAATAAAAAAGAGCGCGATGAATCATCTCGCTTTTTTCCATTTTGAATTATTTTCTAAAAGATTCTCTGCATTAATACATGCAAACAACATTTTCAACGTAACCTTCAATCCTGGCATGCCGCGGTCTGGTGATATCAAAATTAACTCCAGATTTTCATCAACCGAGTTTTGAGTCACTATCTATATCTTTTAAAAAAGATGACCATCAAAACTTTGTTACCACACCGTGGAGCATTTAACAAAAAAAAAACAACAAAAAAGATATAAAATTACACAGCTGAAAAAAAAACACAAAAAGCAGCTGATTTTGACGTAATTGATATTCATCGAAGATTGCTCATTGACTCACAGGGTCGGTGGAGCATTGATGCCATCAATTGGTGCCTTTGTGAAATTCATCAGATAATTTACGAACCCGATGGATTTCAACGAATTGCACTGATTAATTTAAAAACTTGAGCTCATCGATGCCTTTACGAACTCGCCCAAAACATTTAAAAAAGCCGTCATCTTGGATATATGACGTCACACAGGCCCTCCCACTCAAATTGGAGGCAAACACCTGGTGACTTACAATTGTGTGATCTATTACCCATCGATCAAAAATCTTCTACAACTATCTCACGGGACACGATTTTATTTTTGACTATAAGCCTCTCAACTATGTATTTTTCTAAACTAGTTTTCGATTAACAACAATATTTTGTTCTAAATGATCTCCATATTTTTTACTAAAATAATCAAGTTTGATATAAATAAAGTTATAAGATTTTTGTAACCAAATAAAATCAAATGAAAAATGCTTTTGTTTTTTCTAGTATAACACGTCGACTTAAACGCTAATAATTTATATTCCATGTTGCCTCGGAGAGGACCTCGTGAAAAGTATGTTCTTTTCGTTATTTGCTTTAATTGAGATATAAAGCTTTTAAGTTAGTGTTTCTATGCTTAATCACAGTGTAGATAACCTTACTATACAATGTCTTTGTGTGTGAAACAACTTACCAACCGTTAACTTTTAACCAAGCGTTAGCTTACTGCAATTACTTGCAAAGCGCATCGCCCTATATATCAAGAGGTCTAAACGAGGTGTGAACTGGTGAGGGAAAGGCGAGTGTTCACGTGACGTGATATGCTAATCTAAAATACTAAACCTAACGTGCTGCAGCCTCGCAAGGTGGTGGGCTACGGTATTTAGCGCGTATGTGCAAAAAATTGGAAGCGCTAGCGGGCCTATCGGGACTATCACGAGACACGACTTTCACCTGGCATGGGTCGTGACGTAGCAAGAAGTGGTCTAAGGTGTCCCAGCCACCGCCCACTCTGACCATCATGTGACGTCCCTTGAGGAGCTAAAAACAAAACGATAACAACGGTAATGTAATGTAAGTCTACAATAGGGACCTATTGCAATAGTGCCAGGCACTATATTGACAGTTTCGCATTACAAACTGACAGTTGATCTTTCAAAATTGACATACCAAAGTCGAATTTATAAATCCCGTCGTTTATTTTCCATTAATAGTGGCGTCACTATTAAATCCGGCTCGTATAATACACAAAGGCCTAATTTTGAAAGGACATAGCTGTTCTTATAATGAGAAACTGTCAATATAGTGCCCAGCACAATTTGTGCCTGGCACTATTGCAATAGGTCCCTATTCAGTCTCTTCTGTTACCCAATTTGGTACGGGTCCGATTAGATCTAAGGTAACTGATAATAAGTGCAGGAACACTCATTATCAGTTACCTTAATTAGATCGGCAGAGGGTGACGGTCTACGGCCTCATTACCCTCAGGACCGAAGTGTCCATATCAATGACACCTTGTTTGCACTTCCTAGAGCGTTCAGTGTCTTCCTGCATCTTCTTCGATACTAAATGTGCCGGATTCATAATACATATATAACGAACTGGTATCTATATAGATTGGGATCCCAAGACTAGGAAGACCTGTAATATATGACAAGAAAATTAATGAGAGAATAGGTTCGATAAATGGATATTTACCCTAATAAAAACATTCTTCCCTGCGATATTATACTTTCCCTCGCCCACTTTTCTGACCTTCAGTTTGTCACATTTGCCATTGGAACAGTTGCAGTTCCGTTGCATTAACCTCGCTGCCAACTGTACTCTTCTGTCTAGTTCTGTAGTGAGCTGGGTCGGTGTGTCACCGCCACCTAGAACTGTAAAAAAATATATTTTTTCTTTTTTATTCAGAGATTCAAAAACAGCATATTACAACCAACCAAAATCAAAAGAGTGCATGGGTACACCATACGTTTGACATTACTATAATCAATCGATTTAAGTTTATTTTTTCGTTTTACTACATTATGCTTATGTTATGTTTCCATACCTTTTCTATCACTCCTATTGCTGGTATCCAATTCCAAATCTGGATCCTCTCCGCTTCCGCGAGACCACTCTTCATCTTCTGTATTATCACTGGGCACACCATCGCTCGCGCCACTTTGTCTTACTGCTGGTAAAGAACCTGCAGAAGTAAAAAACTTATCTTCAAAATGGGAATTGTTAGTTTCCAAGGTAATAGAGATATTTAATTTTTATTAAATATTAAAATTAATATTTTCATTTGTCCAAGGACCTTATAAGTTCATCTCTTACCCTACTTCAAATTATTTCAGTCAGCTGTTAAAAGATTTATGCTATGTCAATCAAAATTGCAACTTTCCTTTTCAGTTTAAGTTTTTCGTGCGATTTCGAGACTGAATTCTGCAGTTTGCTTTTCTATTATTGTATATTGAGATGCTTTTTGATATGAAGCTAAATTTTGCGATGAGAAATATTTACCTAAGCCACTATCACCCCCACCTCTCATATTTTCTGGCAAGAGCATCATGTGAGGACCAGTGGACCACCGTTCCACGTAAGATGAAATGGCAGAGGCAGACCTACAAAACATTGTTTAATTAATGTTACCACTAAATTTGTATTATCTTTTGTATTTAGAAACAAGCTGTTAACGTACAAAAAACGGATTAAAAGCTTAAACCAACTTATAAATTAATACATTTAATACCTACATGTTTTTTTTGTAGTTAAGTGGGTCTTTTAAAAAACGTTTTTTCCTGTATATCGCACCCTCAGAACAAAAGTGAACCTTTAAGAATTTCACTTTTTAAAATAAGTGGTCTATGGACAAATCGGCCTAAAAGGGGGTTTCGTGTGCAAGTCGTGCCAACTTTTTGCCGATAAGCCAGGTTTGTTAAGGGCACTCCATAGATCAGGTTTTGACTTGTCATTCTGCTAAATTCGTTTTTTTAAAGATATGGCCCCCACCACTTTTTTTTGCACGATACTTTTTAAAACGATGTATCTTTCTTAAAAATAGTCGTAGAGGGTTGCAAAAAATGGCAATTGAATCAGTAAATACTCGCAATAAAATAACTTTCTATTATATTTTTCGAGATTTTGCTTCCTTTTTTAGAAAAAATAAAATAACTGAATTTTTACTTTTTTTTTGTATAGCTAGTAAAGTTTAACCTACATTTTTATTAACACCAAAGCAAAATTTAGAAAAAAAGTTTAAATAAAAGTTTTAGAATTATCATTTTTCTTTAATTCGGTGTATAGAAGTCTTATATGAATGTATATTTTATATTTGTTTCAATAAAAAAACAATTCGTTGTCACCAAAACGACTACGAAGGTGTATTACCGTACGCGGACGCCTATAAGGCAGCGGGCGGCTAGTATCTAGTATAAAACAGGTGATTTATATTATTATTGTTATCGTTGTTTGATGGACATTAATAGGTAACAGACTAACGATTTGGATGTTGCCGGGCAAGTTTTTGGTCCAATTTTTTTTATCCTCCCTCCTTATATAGTCGTGTTCGAATTTGTAAAAATGTATCTAAGTTGACGCACTAAAGACACAATGACATAGAAATGAATCAAAAATGTGTAAAATCTAATTTAAAAATAAAATTATATTAGTTTTTTAAATTTTAGATGCAAAATCCCCCAAGACCCCCCAGACTCCCCAAGTCCTGAAATTTTTAGATTTTTTCAAATTTGCTTAAAAACTAGGCTTAGGGAAAAATATGTACTAATCTTTATTGTAGACCATAAAATTTCCTTTTCAACAATGTATAAGTCAGTGAGGTACGACTAATGACAAACTCTCCAGCGGCGTCCGTTTATTGAGGTAGTGTAAATAAATTTAAAAAAGAAACATGTTAATTCTGTTACAAGTTTTTTCCAATTTTTATTGTAGGAAATAAAATTTTCTTTTTAACAATGTGTAAGTCAGTGGGGTTTAATTATGACAAACCCTTCAGCGACGTCCGTATATGGGGGTCAATTAAAAATAAAATAAGTAAAATCATTTTTGTCACTTGTATCAGCCAATTTTTTTTTCGGACATTAAAAAAAATAAACTTTTTAAAAAGTATTTTTTTAATACATTTCAAATCAAGTAATTTAAGCTTTGTTGTATTAAAATCGGATAAAAAATTAAAAAGATACAATTTGTTTTTAAATATGCTTTTCCGCCATATTGAATCCGCCATATTTAAAAAAAGCGCGATTATCACAATGACAATAAGTCAAAACCTGATCTGCTAGGTATGTTAAACAAATTTAAATTACTTTCAAAAAGTTCTTATGATTTTCATTAAAAGCATAATTTTTAAATATACCCCAAAGACCCCTATTTTTTTCCAGTTATTTGGAAATAACTTAAAAACTAATTAACGCATTGGAACATTTGAACCAGATTTGAATAAAGAATCAAAATAGCTATCTTTTTTATATAAACTTTTTTTTCTAGCTCCAATAGTTTTATAAATAAAATAAAAAAAATTTACCTTTTTTTTGAATTTTTTAATTTTTTTGACAAATATAAAAATATACATATTTTCTGACAAATACATTTTTAAATACATTACAAAGCAAGTATTTTAAACTTTGTTCCATGAAAATCGGGTAAGAAATAAAAAAGTTACAATTTTTTTAATGATACACCTTTCCGCCATTTTGAATCCGCCATATCTTTCAAAAAACGCATTTACCAGAATGACAACAAGTCAAAACCTGATATATGGGATGCCCTTAATAAAGTTAGCTAATCGGCAGAAAGTTGGCACGACTTGCACACGAAACTTGATTTGTCCATAGACTAAAGATTATGCAGTTTGTCACTCACTATCGATACGTAGTCGTAGTAAGTCAAAATTCACATTACAAATAAGAAAAAATATATTTAAAATTTTAAATTACCATACAGCTTCTTATTGTAAGTACAAAAGATTTTTGCGATGTTTTAACAATTAACTTTTTTGTGATTGAAAGTGCGTTTTCGTTTTGAAGGTGCGATATATATTTATTAAAAGAGCAATGTTGCTATCAAGAGTGATGCTATAAAATTTATTTCTGTGAAGTTGTGAATTAAGGATTGATTTTTACTCGTGTCCCATTTTTGATGGGATTAAATGGGAAACTCGGTTATTATTAAAGATATTGATTTTCTGATTGCACCTTACCGTGCTCTTTTTTTAAGCCCTTTAAAATGGTGTAATTAGATTTTTGTTATACCCCGTAGTTTCACTAATACTTTTGAAAAAATTGCATTTTTTATAATCCCTTATATCTCGCTTATTTTGCGAGATATTTTTATTCTGTAAAAACCTTTTAATGTTGAATAACGACGTTGTCAGTTTTTTAAAATATTATTTAGTTTTTGTGATATGATATTTATCATAAAAAATTAAATACGGACCTGGATTTTTTTTATTAATATTTTGATTGGTTTCATGCCATTATTATCACAAAATAATAAAAATTTAATATTTTTTTGTTTTAAGGTTAAAAAAAAATATATTTATTATTTTAAAAAAAACTTAGTCTGAACCTGGAAATTTCCAACATAAATATAAATTAAAAATTGCTAGTTGAACGATTTTTAGTTTAACTGTTTTGATACTTAGCAAATTAAAATGGTTTTACGTTCATTTAAAAATTTATTTAAAACAAAGTCTACGACAAATCCAAAAAAATAACGAATTACAAAAAATAATAACTAATGTTTGTTTAATAATATAAATGTTCAAACTGATTGCCATTATGTTTGAGACATTGTTGGCATTTTTGAGTAATTTTCGTAAAACATTTTGCATAAAAATATTTCTGCCGTTTAAATAATAAATATAATTTTTAAAATATTATTTAGTTTTTGTGATATGATATTTATCATAAAAAAATTAAATACGGACCTGGATTTTTTTTATTAATATTTTGATTGGTTTCATGCCATTATTATCACAAAATAATAAAAATTTAATATTTTTTTGTTTTAAGGTTAAAAAAAAATATATTTATTATTTTAAAAAAAACTTAGTCTGAACCTGGAAATTTCCAACATAAATATAAATTAAAAATTGCTAGTTGAACGATTTTTAGTTTAACTGTTTTGATACTTAGCAAATTAAAATGGTTTTACGTTCATTTAAAAATTTATTTAAAACAAAGTCTACGACAAATCCAAAAAAATAACGAATTACAAAAAATAATAACTAATGTTTGTTTAATAATATAAATGTTCAAACTGATTGCCATTATGTTTGAGACATTGTTGGCATTTTTGAGTAATTTTCGTAAAACATTTTGCATAAAAATATTTCTGCCGTTTAAATATTGGGATTTTGTTGCTTGAATAAAGCGGTTCTTAGATATATTACATTTTTAAAAATCTGGGTATGGTCGATTTCTAGCCATTTAAGAATAATTTTGAGTGATCTATTCACTAAAAATGACAAGTAAAATGAGAATGTCAATTCCACGCTTTTGTTTTTCCATGTTAAAGTAAATTTCATGAGTTGCTGTGCTACCATCAAATAATTACTATAATTTTAATTTTGTAACTTTTTAACTTTTTTTACTTTATTTATAATATAACAGATAAACTAAAAATCGTCCAAAAAATAATAGCATGAAACCAATTAAATTAGTAACAAAAAAATCCAGTATTTAATTTTTTTATGATAAATACTATATCTCAAAAACTAAACAATATTTTAAAAAATTGACAACGTCATTATTTTGCCCTAAAAAAGTTGCCATAGAAAGGTTTTTACAGAATAAAAATATCTTGCAAAGTAAGCGAGATACGAGGAATTAATAAGAATGCAATTTTTTCAAAAACTCCTTGTATTAGCTAAACCACGGGGTATAGCAAAAATTAAGGGCTCACAAAAAGAGCACGGTAAGGTGCAATCAGAAAATCGATATCTTTAATAATAACGGAGTTTCCCATTTAATCCCATCGAAAATGGGACACGTTGTACACTCATGGATCTGGCTATTGACAGTTTTCTGGCCAGCATGCGTGCCATGCAATCCTGGCACTGTCAATTGACAGACCGATAAGATCGCCTTTTTTTTATTGACGTTGCTTTTTTTCGCCTTTTTTTGGTTGACGTTACTTTTGTTTGTTGGCAGCAAAATATATTCATACTTCTACCAATTTTTTTACGAATATTTCACCAAACAATCATATATAAAAAATTTTAATAAAAGGGTTATCTACATACACACGCTGGTTTTAAGAGATGTTTTGTCTCTAAGTGTGGTAGATAACTGAAGATCTATATCAGGAGCGAGCAATCTCATATTAAAAGAGATGCTCGAAAGAATGATAACAACACGGCCCAGGCCCGTGTTTCCGGAACGCACAGAACACTGATTGAAGGCGAAAAAGTTTTTGGTCCAATTTGTAGCCACACCTCGAACAGTATGTAGACACAGCAGCAAGAACTTGGTGAAAAAATCACAGGATCCTTGCAAGTGAACACTAAGCTTAACGAACCTGCTATGACTCATTTTAAGATCCGATTTGGGCGTCGAGCATTGGAACTGCCAAGACAACAACGAGCTCAGACCGGAATCTGCCGAGTTATTGTGTTTCTCTTCCTCGGCGATCTCTTTTTCCAGTTGGACCAGTCCAGGAGGTTCCAGGCCGTACCTAGTGGCAAGACGGGCTACTTCTAGCAGACATAGGATAACATTTCTTGGTTGGTTGTGGAGAACTACGAATATAAAATGAAATCTTATGAGACTCTTCTCAAGCTTTATTTTATTTATGGGTTCTCTTTACTGTATGGACAATTTTGTCAGTTTACATTGGTTGACACACACTACTTTAGGCGCTTAGGCTTTTATGCGCTTTTCGTGCTAATGCAAATTGGACTCCAGAGGCTGAAAGGCCATACCAAAACAAACTACTTTAGGCGCTTGTGCCTTTATGCACTTTTCGTGCTAATGCAAATTGGACTCCAGAGATTGAAAGGCCATGCCTTAAGGATTGGACACCGGCCTCTCACACACTCTTACCAAATAAAAGATGGCGGCTTAAACATGAACAACAGGACAATTTTGGAAAATTCCCAACTTTTTCATCTGTAGACCGATCTTTTTCAAGTTCGTTTTTATTTTGTTTGAATCATAGTGTACTTTTATCAAAACTATTAATCACTTGAATTTTTAATGTTTCTGTGGCTAAAACAAATATATCCCTCAACATTTTGTTTTTTTAGTGTTTTATAGAGTATGTGTATTAAATACACATAAAATTCGTTTTAAGAAAATCTGTTGAAAAATGAAAACAAGCGCGGATCTCACAAACAAATTATTTTTTATATATATTTTTTTCTAAGGGGGGTAATTCGCCTATTTTTCCTTTAATCAATAACAAAAAGTGCATATTTTTTGTTCTAGGGGGGTAATTATCAGGTTACCCCCCTTCAAATCCGCGCTTGCATAAAAAAGTTGTATTGTTTTAAGTTGTCCTGTTTTTCATGTTTGAGCTGCGAAATCCAATTTGCATTAACACGAAAAGTGCAGATATAGTTTTTACTACACCGGTCTATTTTTTAAGTAATGATTAACAGGCTGAATTTTTGTACATTGCTTTATTTTTCCGAGAGGCCCAAAGGTTTCCTCTGAGAAAATTTTGAAAAGTGATTCCTAATAGAGTTCGCGGGTGCACAAATCTTTCGAGCTTCGGACTGAATAAACCAAGCATGCGATTTTGGGGACAATGTTGCCATTTAGAATTTTTTAAGCCACTGAAAATAAACAAGCACGTTACTAATTCTATATTGTTACATTTTTCGTCTCATAAATTACAAGATGAAAAAAGTGACAGTAAAGAATTAGTAACCTGATGGTTACTGTGGCTAAAAAAATGTTTCTAAAAGTAAATGGCAATATTGTCCCCAAAATCGCATGCTTGGTTTAGTCAGTCCGAAGTTCGAAAGATTCCCAGGTAGCAAGGTCACGTTTTTTAAACGTCAAAAACAGGTAATTTTTAATGACCATTGACGTCTCTAACCTGACGTGTAAATGACCTTTAAATGACGTTCAAAAGACACACCCAAAATGACGTCATTTGTAGACGTTTTAAAGACGTCAGCAATATCACGCATTTGGGACCAAATCAGAACATCAGACACACACACAGACACAAACCTATTTATGACTTTTTTTAAACTCGTCTGAATATATGAAATATTTCCTGCGGTTGAGAACACTAGGAAACTTAGACACAGAAGGTGACTCTTCTGTGACTTAGACCTGGCCTGGAAGTACTGGAACAGGTACAGCGGTGTTCTGTGAGGTACAGACCAAAATAGACCTAAACCTAGACTTACACATCTCCACCTTGAAGCGAAAGAAGCCTCGAAGTCTGTCTTGATTTAATATTTAGTTTATTTTACATATGTACCCCCACATTCCGTATAAATCCGGTCAAGTACTGACTGGGGCACCATCTATGTAAGTATGAGTGTATGTCCCTTGGACAAAGTGTGCAGTGTGGGTAGTGACCAATATATGACGTGTTTCAGACGTCAAAAACTACACTACGAAAAGACGTCAAATAACGGATGCCTTAAAGACAACATTTTTTGGTTGATGATGATCCAAAATGACCACTTTTCGACGAAAAAAAGACGTCATTTGATGACCCCTTGCTACCTGGGTTCCTGCACACGTCCATTCTGTTAGGAATCACTTTCAAGAATTTTCGCAGAGGAAAAAGTTGAGCGTCTCGGCAAAATTAAGGTATGTAAAAAATTCAGCCTTTTACTCATCACTTAAAAATTAGACCGGTGTACCGTGGACTATATCCGCACTTTTCGTGTTAATGCAAATTGGTCTTCAGAGTTTAAAAGTCCTTGCCATTGGGCGCAGCCCACGAGAAAGACCGGCCCGGGCGCGGAAATATCACGAGACCGTCGGAGGCTTACAAAAAAACGCCTCACGGCCCGCTGTCATTATAAAACATGTGTGTTTTCAGTTTTGGTATGTTTGTTTACTTCGATTTTTCTTTAATTCGGGCACGAATTTTAAGTGAATTTTATCAAAGTTATTAAAATAACGCAGCCCACGAAAAAGACTGTAGTGGGCTGCGTTAAAATAATTAATGGCTAATGAGTAAATTATAAAGAAAATACCTATAAGATAAACAATGCCGCGAACGTGTAATTAGTGTTGTTCCTTGTCGGTCCAACTATAAAACTGAAACCTAATATGTTGCAAACGGGAAAGAAGTGGTAAAAGATAAGATCTTTGATAAGATTGATCAAGTAATAGACATCCTTAGTGACATTTTCGATAGAGAGAGTGAAAAATGTGTTCAGTTGTCATTTCTTATTGAACAATTAGGTCTCTTGAAAAGGTAACCTGAGAATCGAAGATATTGTGGATACACTTTAATGTTGGCTTCATCTTTGTTTATCCAGTCATCCAGTGAAAACACGTCAATTTACAATTCTAAGATAATATGTCTTCCGCACCCTCGCAATATTAAAAAACTGATTTGTAAAATATTGTTAACAGATCGTAATCTCTCTGGTAGTGTGAAATATTTAAAAAGTAAGATACAGCTTTTAAAAGAACATGAGTTGGTAGTTAACTTACACTTTAATGAAATATATATTAAACTTTGTGCTGGGTAATTTTTCAAAAAATTATTGACGACCACTACATTCAGTTCATTGAGTGTGAAAACCATCTCACTTATTCACAAAATCATTTGTTTCTTTTTAATAAATTATTGTGAAATGTTTTATATTGAAAAATTTTTTTCAGATAACTCTAGTGAGTGTTTTTGTGGAGAAAAACTATTGTCAAAGCTTGAAAAAATTAGTTTAAGGGCATGTAAAGTTTTTTAAAATAATTTTATTAAAAAGCACAATGATTTAGTGTCTGCTTATAAATCTTTGAATAAGAACTCAGACAAAGATGATGACACTGAAAGAAAAATTAATTAAAAGCTTAGGTTTGATATGTCGAATTTTGAAAGACTTGTATAGATTTGAAGTTACTAACGATATTATGTACCTGAAGATATGTGAGTGCAAATTTTGTATAATTTTTTATTTTATAGATTCAGTTATTTTATCCATAATAAACACACATATCAGCAAAATATTTTTTTCAATTTTTGCACATAAAAGAACAAAAATTTTTTGTTAATTTATTTAAATTGTGTAAAAACATATAATATATTAAGCAATACAATAAGAATCTTGGGACTCCTAAGATCACGTACCGCCGACTTGCTTATAACGCGCCATGGCCGGTCTTTATCGTTGGCTGCGGCCATTGGGATAAGAATTCCACTTAATGAACATCTGTCAAACTTTCCAAATACAATAGCAGCTCAAACATGAACAACATAACTCTATGACAGGACAAAAAATTAAAAATAGGAGACGCGCTGACTCAGCAAAACCAAACGAGCGGTTGGTCACCTTATTACATATTAACCGATAAAAAACCGTGAGCTTTTTAAGACTGATAAAACTATAGGAAAGAATTTAAAAACACCAAGATTTTAATTTGTTTCCCTCCCCTATATGTAAAATTATCTAAAAGTAACATTGTCCACTTCTAGAAACGCTAGAGAGCTGAGCCTCGGAAGGCTGATAGAAACTATAATAAAACCATGGGAAAAAAATTAAAAAACCTCAAAATTTTTAATTGCAAAAGTATTGAACAGTATTCCGCATATGTATTTAACTACTTTAAAAATTAAATATTATTCAATTCCTTAAAAAAAGAAGGGAAATGATAACAAACACATTTCATGTAAAAAAAGCCAAGTGCGCGACATTGGTATTCCGTAAAAAGAATTGAGATAAAATTAAAGCCAAGTTCTCCAATACAAATTTTAAAATGAAAGGTTCTTACTAGTTTGGAAATGTTTTTCTAAACTTGGCTATTACGGCTGCAAATGACTCTTAGGCACAGTGCTAAATTGAACATAAAGAACATTGGCTGTAATAGCAAAATTAAAAAAAAACATTTCCAAACTACTAAGAACCTTTCATTTTGAAATTTGTATTGGTGAACTTTGCTTTACTTTTATCTTAATTCTTTTTACGGAATACCATTGTCGCATACTTGGCTTTTTTTACATAAAATGTTTTTTTTTTATGATTTGATTTTTATTTTAATTATTTTGCACGATGTTCCCTGTGTACGATGCAGTGTGTGTTTTACGGTGAAAACTGTTTTCGAGGTGGAACGACAAAAACAAAAAGGACTCTTTGAACTCTGAAATGCCGTCCCCTATTTTGAACGTAAATAAACTGGCTAAGGTTAAAGACAAAATCGTGATACAAAAATTTCAAGGATAGACGAATTTGCCTCACATACAAGCAGTGAAATTTTAAATTAAATTGCAATTGCATCATCGTGACCCTACTTCCTTCCTGATTTCGCTGATTTTACTGAATTTAGGTAAGTTCTTTATAGAATAGGTAGTTACATTATGAGCATATTTTTATTTTTTATATGTATGTATCTAAAAAGTGAGGGGGCAAATCCTGCGTCACCTATTGCGAAAGTTACGAGCCGCCACTGGGCCAAAATTACGGTTGTCATCCCCGGACTCTGGACAGGTCCTTTGGGTCACCAACAAGGAAGGCTTTTTCATGTACGTTTTAATTTGCATGAGACTCTTATCCACGAGACTAGAGATCTTTAACGTGCGACGCCATCTACGCACGGTCATCAGCCTAACTCTACGTAATCGACAGATCAACGGCTTTGATGTAACCACAGTAAAAGTTGCAAACGCATCTATCCAACACTTGGCAAATTTTGTACCCATTGGTTTTGGAAGTGCTTTGTGATTCAATGTCAAAATGGACGAATAATCGTGCAAACACACCTATCATAAAGGTTCTTGGCAAATTTTGTACCCATTAGTCTCGGAAGTGCTATGTTATCCAATGTCAAAATGAACGAATAATGGTGCAAAAGCCATTAAACACTTGTCAAATTTCATTTCCAATGGTCTGGGAAGTGTTCTGTGGCCAAATGCCAAAATTTACAAATAATAATATAACCATACTTTTTTTTCGGTAAGTGTTTAAACGTCAAAATCCCTGAAATTAGGTGGAAGAAGGTCTTTCGTTTGGAAACAAACGGAAAAACTGAACCTCGCCCAATTGGGTCATGTATTTTAGCTCACACATATACTATACTATAGTAGTGTGAGCTATGGTGATTCAATTTTGATGATGAAAAAATGATTTTTTCGAGAAAAAAAAAGTTGTTCCGATTTCAAAATTTTTTATATATCTTTGCGTTTCAGATGATTTTGAAACTTTTTTGTCGCGCCGTCTGTCTGTCTGTATGTCTGTCTGTCTGTATGTCTGTCTGTATGTCTGTCTGTATGTCTGTCTGTATGTCTGTCTGTATGTCTGTATGTCTGTATGTCTGTCTGTATGTCTGTCTGTATGTCTGTCTGTCTGTATGTCTGTCTGTATGTCTGTCTGTATGTCTGTCTGTATGTCTGTCTGTATGTCTGTCTGTATGTCTGTCTGTATGTCTGTCTGTATGTCTGTCTGTATGTCTGTCTGTATGTCTGTCTGTATGTCTGTCTGTATGTCTGTCTGTATGTCTGTCTGTATGTCTGTCTGTATGTCTGTCTGTATGTCTGTCTGTATGTCTGTCTGTATGTCTGTCTGTATGTCTGTCTGTATGTCTGTCTGTATGTCTGTCTGTATGTCTGTCTGTATGTCTGTCTGTATGTCTGTCTGTATGTCTGTCTGTATGTCTGTCTGTATGTCTGTCTGTATGTCTGTCTGTATGTCTGTCTGTATGTCTGTCTGTATGTCTGTCTGTATGTCTGTCTGTATGTCTGTCTGTATGTCTGTCTGTATGTCTGTCTGTATGTCTGTCTGTATGTCTGTCTGTATGTCTGTCTGTATGTCTGTCTGTATGTCTGTCTGTATGTCTGTCTGTATGTCTGTCTGTATGTCTGTCTGTATGTCTGTCTGTATGTCTGTCTGTATGTCTGTCTGTATGTCTGTCTGTATGTCTGTCTGTATGTCTGTCTGTATGTCTGTCTGTATGTCTGTCTGTATGTCTGTCTGTATGTCTGTCTGTATGTCTGTCTGTATGTCTGTCTGTATGTCTGTCTGTATGTCTGTCTGTATGTCTGTCTGTATGTCTGTCTGTATGTCTGTCTGTATGTCTGTCTGTATGTCTGTCTGTATGTCTGTCTGTATGTCTGTCTGTATGTCTGTCTGTATGTCTGTCTGTATGTCTGTCTGTATGTCTGTCTGTCTGTCTGTCTGTATGTCTGTCTGTATGTCTGTCTGTATGTCTGTCTGTATGTCTGTCTGTATGTCTGTCTGTATGTCTGTCTGTATGTCTGTCTGTATGTCTGTCTGTATGTCTGTCTGTATGTCTGTCTGTATGTCTGTCTGTATGTCTGTCTGTATGTCTGTCTGTATGTCTGTCTGTATGTCTGTCTGTATGTCTGTCTGTATGTCTGTCTGTATGTCTGTCTGTATGTCTGTCTGTATGTCTGTCTGTATGTCTGTCTGTATGTCTGTCTGTATGTCTGTCTGTATGTCTGTCTGTATGTCTGTCTGTATGTCTGTCTGTATGTCTGTCTGTATGTCTGTCTGTATGTCTGTATGTCTGTATGTCTGTCTGTATGTCTGTCTGTATGTCTGTCTGTATGTCTGTCTGTATGTCTGTCTGTATGTCTGTCTGTATGTCTGTCTGTATGTCTGTCTGTATGTCTGTCTGTATGTCTGTCTGTATGTCTGTCTGTATGTCTGTCTGTATGTCTGTCTGTATGTCTGTCTGTATGTCTGTCTGTATGTCTGTCTGTATGTCTGTCTGTATGTCTGTCTGTATGTCTGTCTGTATGTCTGTCTGTATGTCTGTATGTCTGTCTGTATGTCTGTCTGTATGTCTGTCTGTATGTCTGTCTGTATGTCTGTCTGTATGTCTGTCTGTATGTCTGTCTGTATGTCTGTCTGTATGTCTGTCTGTATGTCTGTCTGTATGTCTGTCTGTATGTCTGTCTGTCTGTCTGTATGTCTGTCTGTATGTCTGTCTGTATGTCTGTCTGTATGTCTGTCTGTATGTCTGTCTGTATGTCTGTCTGTATGTCTGTCTGTATGTCTGTCTGTATGTCTGTCTGTCTGTCTGTATGTCTGTCTGTATGACTGTCTGTATGACTGTCTGTATGTCTGTCTGTATGTCTGTCTGTATGTCTGTCTGTATGTCTGTCTGTATGTCTGTATGTCTGTCTGTATGTCTGTCTGTATGTCTGTCTGTATGTCTGTCTGTATGTCTGTATGTCTGTCTGTATGTCTGTCTGTATGTCTGTCTGTATGTCTGTCTGTATGTCTGTCTGTATGTCTGTCTGTATGTCTGTCTGTATGTCTGTCTGTATGTCTGTCTGTATGTCTGTCTGTATGTCTGTCTGTATGTCTGTCTGTATGTCTGTCTGTATGTCTGTCTGTATGTCTGTCTGTATGTCTGTCTGTATGTCTGTCTGTATGTCTGTCTGTATGTCTGTCTGTATGTCTGTCTGTATGTCTGTCTGTATGTCTGTCTGTATGTCTGTCTGTATGTCTGTCTGTATGTCTGTCTGTATGTCTGTCTGTATGTCTGTCTGTATGTCTGTCTGTATGTCTGTCTGTATGTCTGTCTGTATGTCTGTCTGTATGTCTGTCTGTATGTCTGTCTGTATGTCTGTCTGTATGTCTGTCTGTATGTCTGTCTGTATGTCTGTCTGTATGTCTGTCTGTATGTCTGTCTGTATGTCTGTCTGTATGTCTGTCTGTATGTCTGTCTGTATGTCTGTCTGTATGTCTGTCTGTATGTCTGTCTGTATGTCTGTCTGTATGTCTGTCTGTATGTCTGTCTGTATGTCTGTCTGTATGTCTGTCTGTATGTCTGTCTGTATGTCTGTCTGTATGTCTGTCTGTATGTCTGTCTGTATGTCTGTCTGTATGTCTGTCTGTATGTCTGTCTGTATGTCTGTCTGTATGTCTGTCTGTATGTCTGTCTGTATGTCTGTCTGTATGTCTGTCTGTATGTCTGTCTGTATGTCTGTCTGTATGTCTGTCTGTATGTCTGTCTGTATGTCTGTCTGTATGTCTGTCTGTATGTCTGTCTGTATGTCTGTCTGTATGTCTGTCTGTATGTCTGTCTGTATGTCTGTCTGTATGTCTGTCTGTATGTCTGTCTGTCTGTATGTCTGTCTGTATGTCTGTCTGTATGTCTGTCTGTATGTCTGTCTGTATGTCTGTCTGTATGTCTGTCTGTATGTCTGTCTGTATGTCTGTCTGTATGTCTGTCTGTATGTCTGTCTGTATGTCTGTCTGTATGTCTGTCTGTATGTCTGTCTGTATGTCTGTCTGTATGTCTGTCTGTATGTCTGTCTGTATGTCTGTCTGTATGTCTGTCTGTATGTCTGTCTGTATGTCTGTCTGTATGTCTGTCTGTATGTCTGTCTGTATGTCTGTCTGTATGTCTGTCTGTATGTCTGTCTGTATGTCTGTCTGTATGTCTGTCTGTATGTCTGTCTGTATGTCTGTCTGTATGTCTGTCTGTATGTCTGTCTGTATGTCTGTCTGTATGTCTGTCTGTATGTCTGTCTGTATGTCTGTCTGTATGTCTGTCTGTATGTCTGTCTGTATGTCTGTCTGTATGTCTGTCTGTATGTCTGTCTGTATGTCTGTCTGTATGTCTGTCTGTATGTCTGTCTGTATGTCTGTCTGTATGTCTGTCTGTATGTCTGTCTGTATGTCTGTCTGTATGTCTGTCTGTATGTCTGTCTGTATGTCTGTCTGTATGTCTGTCTGTATGTCTGTCTGTATGTCTGTCTGTATGTCTGTCTGTATGTCTGTCTGTATGTCTGTCTGTATGTCTGTCTGTATGTCTGTCTGTATGTCTGTCTGTATGTCTGTCTGTATGTCTGTATGTCTGTCTGTATGTCTGTCTGTAACGACCAACGCGCATAACTCAAAAACCGCTTGGCCGATTTTAATGAAATTTGGTACCTAGGCTGGGTCTTCGGTCGAGATGGTCCCATTTAAAAATATACAAAATCTACCGAACACAATCCAAATAAAAGGGTGGGGGAAGATTTTAAAAATTAGAGGTTATGTGAAAATATAGCGTGTGTGATATCAAACGAAAGGTAATTGACTATGGAGTTAAACAAAATACATTTTAGTTTTTTTTCTTTAAAAAGGGTGGGGGTAGATTTCAAAAATTAGAGTTTACCTGAAAATATGGCGTGTGTGATATCAAACGAAAGGTAATTAAGTCCGGAGTTAAACAAAATACATTTTAGTTTTTGTTTTTTTAAGGGTGGGGGTAGATTTCAAAAATTTGAGTTTAAGTCAAAACCTTGGTCAAAACATGGCTTGTGTAGTATCAAACAAAAGGTAATTTAGTCTGGAGTTGAATAAGATATATTTCAGGTTTTAGTTTTATTAGCTCGCACGTACACTATAACTATAGCACCTAGTGTGAGCTTAGGGGCCCATATATTGGCAGAGTATTTTTTTTGGTGAACAATAAAAGACCTTTATTATTATTATTATTAGGGACTTTCAGGGCAAAAAAGATAGATTTTGGAACACTTAAGATAACACAACACAAACGTTAAATTAGTAGTTTCACACTCCTTCAACTTTTTGTTTATTTATATTTGTTAATTTATTTTTATTAGATTTATGGCTTTTTACAAACCAAACTACCGAATTATAGCAAAAAATTCGACTGCATTAAACAAAACAATACAAAACTAACCTTAAAAAATAGCGGTACCATTAAAGGCCGGCCGCATATTTGTAAACGACGTACATGATTGCGATTCGGTTGTAGCCCGAACGCTGCCGTAACCGTGTCACACGGTTCGGTTACGTTGGCGATCGATTGACCACGGTTAGGTTTCACATTCTCTAGGATCCTGGGAAAGAGGTCAGGAGAGTATGTTTTAAAAAAATATATGTATGTTAGAAATTTACGAATTCTTTCTTAAGAAAGATTGTTCCAGACTGATTTTTAACGAACATTTTTGCGATCACGGGTGTTAGTTGCCCAAGCGATTTACTATATCGTCTGCTATTTACCAGAGATGTTCGGGCGAAAGCCGATTGGCGATTCTGGGTGTTGTATACAAATATGCGGCCCAGCCACCGTAAGTACCGGGCGCCGTTACCGTACATAACAAAAAAGGAGCGAGAAGCTGCTAATGCGCAGACTCAGTAATAACAATAACGGTAACAAAGTGTAAAATACGCGACCCAAAATGTGCCTATTATTAAATGTTTATTACAGCGGATCGATCCAAAGGGTCATTCCTACTGAGAAAATTTTATCTTTTTCCAAAAATCGCGGCGATAATAATTATGTCTACCGTTATTACCCCCGACGCGAATGAAAAAGCAG
Source organism: Aspidapion aeneum (assembly GCA_963576565.1). Taxonomy (NCBI): domain Eukaryota; kingdom Metazoa; phylum Arthropoda; class Insecta; order Coleoptera; family Brentidae; genus Aspidapion; species Aspidapion aeneum. The sequence continues at coordinate 126,127,750 of OY755039.1, forward strand.
GGCTGTTATACATTTTAACACTTTGTCGATGTATCTGTTTCTACATAATCTAGCACTCAAACGACTAAACTGTCACGAGTTCGGGGATTATTATTAGCATTATTTACTGAGACATCATGCATTTCAGATTTGTTCAACATAAACCAAGTAAGACAATACCTATTAGTTGAGTGGCTTATGGTCAAAAAATGTATCCGAGGGATAGTTTCACAAACTGTGGCTTATAACTTTTGCTAAATTAGTTTTACAAAAAAACTATCATTACATTTTTTGTTTGCGAGAGGACACCCATATAGTGAAGAAATTAGCTTTATATTTTAAAATCTAACAACGATATTACTTTTTTTTTTAATACTAAAAAATAGTCACTTTTTTTACCCAAATAAAATTGAAGAGGAAGTTTTAGACTACCCGAAATTGGTTATACATCACTTAATTTTAAGTCGCTGGGCCTTAAATTTGAGTAAGAACGCCGTGTGGCGTCCTAAATACAAGATTGCGATTTTTTCCATGTTTTTTCAAACTATTGCCACATTACCTATACAAAAAAATTATAAAGGATACGATTTGTTCGCAATGGAACAGTTACTGTCGTTTTAATAAGCTTTATATCTCTAAACTAAAAAAGATATTGTAATTTGATTAAATACTAAAAAAAAATCAAAATTCATGATTGGGCAAGAAAATTTTAGACAAAAAAGTTTATTGAATGTTTTTGGTTTTAGACTGCCCTCGATCGATTGTTGATGGATCAATTAGTTTTAAGTCGCCGGGTGTTTGCGCAGATTTGAGTAGGAGGTGCTATATATTACGTCATAAATCTAAAATGGCGACATTTTTGCCAAATTAGTTTTATAGAAAAAATGTAAATACGTTTTCTGTTTGCAAGAGAACACCAAATATTGTGGTAAATTTTTATTGGCTTTATATCTTTAATACTAGCAAATATATATATATATATATATATATATATATATATATATATATATATATGTATATATATATATATATATATATATATATATATATATATATATATATTTTTTTTTTTTTTTTTTTGGTTAAGAAAGCTTACTATTTTTTTTTGTTTTTTGAAAAAAAAATATAGCTTTGTTAGTTTTGAAGATATAAAGCTAGTTCCTTTAATATATTAATTGTTGTTCCCTTGCAAACAAAAAAGGTATTTACATTATTTCTGTAAAACTATTTTAGCCAAAGTTTCTAAAAAAAAATTAAAATGCCGTCATTTTGGATTTATGACTTGATATAGGCGCTCCTCCATCCAAAATGACGGCATTTTATTTTTTTTTTAGAAACTTTGGCTAAAATAGTTTTACAGAAATAATGTAAATACGTTTTTTGTTTGCAAGGGAACAACAATTAATATATTAAAGGAACTAGCTTTATATCTTCAAAACTAACAAAGCTATATTTTTTTTTCAAAAAACAAAAAAAAATAGTAAGCTTTCTTAACCAAAAAAAAAAATATATATATATATATATATATATATATATATATTTTTTTTTTTTTTTTTGGTTAAGAAAGCTTACTATTTTTTTTTGTTTTTTGAAAAAAAAATATAGCTTTGTTAGTTTTGAAGATATAAAGCTAGTTCCTTTAATATATTAATTGTTGTTCCCTTGCAAACAAAAAACGTATTTACATTATTTCTGTAAAACTATTTTAGCCAAAGTTTCTAAAAAAAAATTAAAATGCCGTCATTTTGGATTTATGACTTGATATAGGCGCTCCTCAAATTTGAAGCAAACACATGGCGATTTAAAATTAAGTGATTCATCACCAATCGACCGAGGGTAGTATTAAACTTTCTTGATCAATCTTGAATTTTTATAACTTTTTTAATCTTTAAAAAAATAACAATATCTTTTTTTAGTTCTTGATATACTAACCAGAAACATGGGAGAAGTCGCAATTTTGGATTTATGACGTCACACAGGCGCTCTTACTCAAATTTGAGGCAAACACCCGGCGACTTAAAATTGAGTGATAAACAATCGATTTGGGCGAGTCTAAAATTTCCTTCCTATTTTTTTTTGTTAAAAAAAAGTTAATATATTTTACTATTTAAAAAAAAATCATATTTTTGTTAGTTTTTAAGATACAAAGTTTACTTCTGTACTATTTTAATTGTTGTTCTATTTTAAACCAAAAACGTCTTAACAGTTTTTGTTTAAAACTAATTTTGCAAAAGGTATCAGCTAAAGTTTGTGAAAAAACATGACATAAAACTAAAATGCCGCCATCTTGAATTTATGACTCACACCGGCCCAACTGACTTAAAACTGTGTATCTACCAATCGATCTAGCGTAGTTTTAAAAAAATCTTCCACAACTATCCCACGGGATAACCCTCTCAAATATATGAAAAAGGTTTTTTAAAAATTTTAATCTAATTTGTTGTAGGTAACAACAGCAGTTTTTAATTTGGTGTAAATTTTTATTGTTACACAAATACTGTTGGTATTATTTTAAATTTCAGAAAACAAATATTAAAACAAAAAGATACTTTGTTGCTATTATACATCTTTTTTAATAACAATAGCATCACATTGGGTTTACTGATAAAATTTATGATAATTTTAAACTGTATGCCACAGATGCAACATATGCTAATATAAAGGTTTTACTGACTAATGAAATTCAAAGACTTTATTTGTGGTTTGTTACATTGTAAAATATGGATTTCAAATAGGTGGTTGTATTGTTCGCTTTTATTTTCTGGCCTAAGACAAAATATATGACACAAATTAAAAAGAACTCTCTCAGTTTATGAGGCTGCATGCATAACTATAAATGATTACAGGGACTTACCCAAGTCATCACTTTCAAACAACAGATTTTCGTGCACTCCTAAAGATCTGCAGAATTTCAGGAAATTTGCAACATTGTCTCTCGAGAAGAAACTCCTTCTCATTGCTTTTTCGAAACATTTGCCTCTCACACTTGGGATAGCCTAAAATTAGTAGCAATTATAATGTATTATTTATGAGCTGCGTTGTGAACTCAATGAATTTTAGTTTCACATTTGAATCTTGCAAAAGAAAGTTTAGCTGTTCTGGACATCTACCTAAGCACTAAGTGGAAATAGTGGGATGGGATGAGAAGTTTCAGCATATCTGTAGTTTTGATCGTCCTTAACGTATCCTCTTTTAAAGTTTTTTTATTTGTCAAACACACTGTTATATTTAGCAATTTTGTTTTAACTTTACGTTTATTTACTAGAAAAGTTAGATTTAAACTTAGGGTTCACTCAACAGTTCTCCTTGCTTTGTTTCGTCTGTAGCTCACAATTGTGTTTCATTCATTTCACTAGCTCAAATGGCTTGACTCTTTTTAGTCTTCGAACTAGCATAGTATTGTGTAGAAGCTGAATTTTCTGATGAGTCTATCTTCATGGCTTTTTGCGTACTTTTTTATAGTCTCTGCCACAGTTTCGATTTTTAGGTCCCGATGAAGGTCACTATTTCGATCGTATCAAGGTGCATTCATAATGTTTCTTAATACTTTGAATTCTCTGTAAAACTAGAACTCTTTAGTACAACCCCATATGTCCATGCTGGTTTCAGTATTTGTGTATAAAGCAGCAACTGATTATGTATTGTTAGATTGGACTTCCTTCCAATTAGCCAGTTCATTTTTTTATACCTTATCTCAAGTTATTTTTTTCTTAACATGTTGCCGCAATTTTACATCAAGTGTCATACCGAGATGTTTTGCCTCATTTAAATATGGTACGGGAATGTTGTTAATTGTTATTTGTATGTGATTTACATTTTTGTTGGTAAAATCAACATGAATTGATTTGGTTGGTTGGATACATGCCTGTAAAAAAAATAGCTGAGCTAATGCTACCTTAAGCGAATCAGCTCCTTCAATTACCACAGTTATGAAATGGTGCACATTGTTATTAAAGATCGCATATTAAAACTGGAAGAGATAGCTGATGTGGGCTTATCAAAAGAGAGAATTTAAAATATTTTGTGTGAAATTTCAGATATCATAAAGCTATTAGCCCGATAAATAGATGCCGTTTGCTCAGCCCGGAACAAAAGTTCACTCATCACCAGTTTCAAATAAGAGGGTAGTACTGTTTGCTGGAAAGTCATGACAACAGTTTTTAAATACTTCGCATCGATTTTTGAAAAGGAAAAAATAATCAATTTGGAATAAGGAACTTACTGGCTAAAGTAAAACACTAGCGAGAAACATGCAGGACACTAGCGAAAAATGCGCACGTTTAAAAAAATTCAACTGCTGCTGTTGCAAAATCATTCCCATTATTTGAGAGAACATTCATTTTTTTCCAAAAATTCTGGCTGACAAAAAGTTTGCGACGAATTCAGAAGTGGTAGATACAGCGATGATATTAACGCTCTTGAACATCGGTTACACGTATTATTAGTTGATAAATGTTATGACTATACAAACGTAATAAAAAGCTTGAAAGAAGCTGTTGGATACCAAGATAATAGAATGAACAATAAGATGTGGTCGACGGAGGAAATACAGGAAATGATCAAGGGGAAAAAACGCACATACTGGAAATGACTCAGTACTAAAGGGCAAAGAGACCTAGAAATCTACAGGGAAACCAGAAGACAGCTAAGAAATGTGATATGCATAGAAAAAAAGTTAAAAGTTCGAGCGCAAATGCCACGATATAAATACACACGTAGGAGATAGGCAGAGTTCTGAATTATGGAAATTCATTTCTACAGTAAAAAACCCAACGAAAGAAAAAGTAAACATCCACATCATCAAAAAAGAACAATGGACAGAACACTACAAGGGACTGCTGCAGGAAACGAGACCCGAATATCTGTCAGCGTCTCCGAGAAGAGATAGAAGTACCTACAAGGAGAGGAAGTAATCATCGAAAAAGAAATGATAAAGAATAGTATTAGCTTAAATCCGAAAAAGCTAGCAGACCTGGAGGAATATACGCTGAAATGCTCAAATATGGATCAGAGAAACTACTAGAAAATCTCACATATATTATCAATTAATGCATAATCGGACATTCAGTATCTGATCATTGGAAAATTGGAAAAATGCATTCATATCCTCAATACATAAAAAAGGAAAAAAGCTGGATTGCAACAATTACAAAGGAATTTTAGTAACCAGTACTCTAGATTGTACGGTAGGATTCTTAAAGATCTAATACAGAATAATTTTCATGAACAAGAAGAAGAAGAGCAAAGTGGGTTTCGTGCAGGCAGATCTTGTAGTGAGAATATATTTGTCTTAAACAAGTAATTGAGAAAAGTTGTGCCGGAAGTATAGAGACACATGTCACCTTTGTGGACCTACAAAAAGTACATAATAAACGTAAATAGCAAACTAATATCAATTATACATACAGGCTTAAGACAGGGATGTTGTATCTCTCCAACTCTTTTTAAAATGTATATCGCAGTAGCTTTAAAAAACCGGAAACGTAAAGTACATGGCATGAGAATACAACTTATCGACCGATTTATCATATACACACTACGTGGTGACGACCAAGTAATTGTAGCTAATGATAAAGAAGACATGGAGTATATGATGAAAAAGTTAATGGAAGAATACCAATTAACAGTGAACGTGGACAAGACACATTACTTATGTATTGGAAACAAATCAAGTGAGTTAGAACTAGATAATGAACAAACAATATCTCCATGCAATGAGTATGTATACTTGGGTGTCATTTTTGATAAGACAATCAGACAGCAACATACTGTAAAGAACTGGAAAAAAGAATAGTAAAAGCAAAAAAGATTATTGGATGTCTTAACAGTATTTTATGTATGATCAATGAGAATATCTAGAACAGATCACATAAGAAATGAGATTAAAAAAGAAAAAATGGGAATCGAGGGAAGCATAACGGATGACATCACTAAAACACAACTGATATGGTACGGCCATGTACAACTAATGAACGACGAAAGATTACGAAAGAAGGTCCTAGAATGGCAACTAATAGGGCGTAGAAAAAGAGGGCGTCCTACACTAGAATGGCAAGTCAATTCAAAGATCAATGAGTCAAAAACCTGACAGAAGATGATTGTCAGGATCGAAGGAGGTGGAGATTAGGCGTCGGACAACGTAGAAAAACGTTCTAAACCGACATAGTAGTAGTATGTTATGAGTATACTTACTCCGTTTGTTATTCCAGCTTTTGTAGCCCGAAGGGCATACTCGCAAATGACTTGCGCCAAATGACACAAGATAACTCCATTGTCCAGTTCTGCTAGGAAGTTTTCTCTATTCAGATAATCAATACCTGAAAAAAAAATAGTTATATTTTGCAGACACGTTTTCTAGGTTTATTTATTTTTTGTCCTGACGGAGGTTGGAAATATACATAACTATATTCTCATATCATTCATATTTTGTTTGCTGCTGCCTGAAACAGTTGAATCGACGTGACGTCAGTGCCGGTTTAAGGGCCTAATGGGCCTAGGCACTAGCTGTAAGACGGGCTCCCCCGCTAATAAAACAAATAGATTTATTGGAACAAATTGAATTAAAAAAAAAATTTTACGTTAAATACTTGAGTCGAATTTACAGACAGCATGGATATTCAATATCGATACCCTAATTCTGATACGTCGTAACCCACAAAAAAATTAAAATTCATATTTTTGCGTCGAAAGTTAGTAATTATGCTGCTAAATCCTCGCAACCAAAAAAAATATCAAACGGTCATTCCCGCAATTTCTAACAAGTCGCATAATGCTTGCCCTATTTAATTTGCTTCTAACTTTTCTTATTCCTGTAAAATTTTGTTGATTAGGGTTACGACCTATCAGACTTAGGGTATCGATATGTGAAACTAAACTTTCAGATGCCAAAAATTATTATTAGGTACACAACCCTTAAGAAAACATGTCGAGATCCGTAAGACAAATCTTGACATTCCTAAGTATTTTTCGACGCTTAATCTGAATCCTGGGTCAAAGTCCTTAGATGCCTGGAATTTTCCAAGTCCAGTCAATTTATATAAAATTAACAAAAATAAATGGATCCATGACGGATCTGATACCTTTCTAGTCCTTTAGCAAACTCTACGTGAACTCCAAAGTCTTGAAAACAGTTTTTTGTAAATATCAAAGCTTCTACGACGTTTTCGGTTATACACAGTGTGCCTGAACGAAGTATAGGTTACAGAAAAATGGTTCCAAAACCTAATTGCACATTTTGAATATGGACTCTTTCCTGCCTTCAGAGCGATATTCGTATAAATCCTAGCTGATCCTCTTCTCGAAATGTTATCAATTTTTTGCCATTTTTCTAGTTAGTCTAGGCGCTGCCTCCTGTCACGTGCGACCTAATATGTGCGCTCAGTTTGACTACGGGATATCGTTAAGCACCCATAGGTGTATAAAAAAAGTTTGGTCACGTAGTCGAACTCATGGTCGTTTGGCCGCCATCTTTGAAAATGGCCGCCAAATTAAAAGATTTTTTTGTTTAAGCGTATCTCCCTACTCAGTCATCCGATTTTAATTTTTTAAGGCTTGTTATACTCCTTTTTTCAAGGCAAACAAATTTTGTTATTACACATTTTTTTATTAAACCAAGTAGTTTTTGAGATATACCAAGATTATTAGTATTTCCGCTCGCAAAAGAATTAAAATAATACCCGTGCTAATTTTATTGTAGCCACAATATTATTGACATTTGTTTTTTTTGTTACATAGAAGGCTTTAAACCTTTCACGGAAGAGGATATATTTTAATTTACTTCCCTCTCCTATAAATGTAAAGTTATATAAAACTAACATTGCCCACTTCCAGAAACGCTAGAGAGCTGAGCATTGAAATGCTGATAGAAATTATGATAAAACCATGGGAAAAAATTTAAAAAGTCCAATATTTTCATTTACTCTCCTCCCCTATAAATGTAAAGTTATGTAAAAGTAACATTACCCACTTCTAGAAACGCTAGAGAGCTGAGCATTGGAAGACTGATAGGAACTATGATAAAACTATAGGACAAAACTTAAAAACACAACAATTTTAATATATTTCACTCCCCTATACAGTAAAGTTATGTAAAAGTAACATTGTACACTCTCAGAAACGCTAGAGAGCTGAGCTTTGGCAGGCTGATAGGAACTACGATAAAACCATGGGAAAAAATTAAAAACCTCAAAAATTTAAGTAAGGTATTGCAAAAGTTTTGAACAATATTCCGCATATTTTACTACTTTAAAAATTAAGTATTATGCAATTCCTTTAAAAAAGAAGTGAAATCATAACAAAAACATTTCATGTAAAAAAAAGCCAAGTACGCGAAAAAGGCATTCCGTAAAAAGAATTGAGATAAAAGTAAAGCCAAGTTCTCCAATACAAATTTCAAAATGAAAGGTGCTTACTAGTTTGGAAATATTTTTCTAAATGTTTTTGTTATGATACTAATAATCCTGGTATATCTCAAAAACTACGTAATTTATCAAAAACTGTGTTATGACAAAATTTGTTTGCCTTTCAAAAAAGAGTAAAACACGCTTTAAAAAATTAAAATAGGACCACTGGGTAGAGAGATACGCTTAAACAAAAAATCTTTTAATTTGGCGGCCATTTTCAAAGATGGAGGCCAAGCGAACATGAGTGTGACCACGTGAGCAAACTTTTTTTATACACCTATGGGTGCTTAACAAAGCCCCGCAGTCAAACTGAGCGCACATATTAAGTCACACGTGACAGGAGGAGCCAGCGCCTAGAGAAGAGGATCAGCTAGGATTTATATGAATATGGCTCTGAAGTCAGGAAAGAATCCATATTCAAAATGTGCAATTACTTTTTGAAACCATTTTTATGTAACCTATACTTCATTCAGGCACACTGTGTATACTACAAATGATTGACAAAAATGTGTTCTACTATATTCCGGAAACCGTATATTTATGCGATGCTCCGTTAAAAATTTAGCATATTCTCAATTTTTAAACTGTCAAAAAACTGTCATTAGCATTAACAGATTTGACCAAAATCTAATCAGCTCGTTACAGCGTAGAACTCTATTTTACCTGAATATTTCATAAACATCGGTTAAGAGGTTTAGGAGCTATTGTGTTACGGACAGACATACACACACATTTCACACACATTCACGTCACGACGTATATTGCTAAAATAGGTCATTAAAAAAAAATAAATTCGCCGGAAACAATACCTTCCCCAGTCATTGCTGCGCGGGCTAGGAAGGTAAAAATTAGGTTTGGCAGACCATCTTTTCGATTTGAATGATTTTTCATATACATTAATTCTAGCAAATTTAAAACTTTTCTAATAATTATTTTTGTTTAAATTAAAAAAAAAACTGCAAATTTGGCTGAAGTATGTACTAAAATAAATTCAGATTTACATAAGACCATTATGCGGTTCATCTGCCACTTTTTGCCTGATTACCTATACAAAATGGCACCATAATTTAGCCAATTCTATTAAATACCTAGATTTGAATAGTAGTTTTCCAAAAAAAAATCTAAAATTACAAAAACTTTAATTTTACCTTCCTAGCCCGCATAGCAATGGCTAGAGAAGGTATTATTTTCGACGAAAAATGTTGTTTTGAGATAACGCCAAAAATGTGTTATTTGGATGTATTTTGATCTATATCGTCGTGATATGTCTGTCTGTGTGTGTGTGTGTGTGTGTGTGTGTGTGTATGTGTGTATTATTTCTGTCCGTAACACGATAACCGCTAAACCGATTTTCATAAAATGTTCAGGTAAACTAGTGTTCGACACTCTTACGAGCTGATTAGATTTTGGTCAAAATTCTATAATGCTAATGACAGTTTTTTGACAATTAAAAATTTGAAAAAATTCTAACTTTTTAACGGAACATCGTATCAATACACTGTTGTCGGAATATAGTAGACTATATTTTTCTCAATAATTCGTGTTATAACCAAAAACTTAGTAGGAGCTTTGGTTTCTGAGTTTCAAGGTTAATATATTATCATGGCTTAACTTGAAGTGTGATAATAGGCTAGCTAGGAAGGTTCAACAAATGGATCCGTCATGGATCCATTTGTTTTCCATTATATTCTTGCATTTTTTTCCATCACAATAAATTTAAAGTTAAATTGAGTTTTTGAACCAGGGCCCTGCAGGCTCCCTTAAGGCTGCGGGCCCTAGGCAAGTGCCTAGAGTGGTAGTGTATTAAATGTATGTATTTTGCATTTAATAATAGACTTAAACTTATTTTGTGCCGGTGCGTCACAGAAAAAATTGTTACTGCACTGTATTCCGTATTTTAACAAATACCGGGTGGGCCAAAAAAAACCGGACAATTTGTTTTTCATTATAACTTTTGAACTGTTTAATCGATTTTAATAGGACAAACTGTACTTGATAGAGAATTATTCAAAGTTTTGACTATATATATCTTTTTGTCCGCCATCTCAAAATCCAAGATGGCGGACCAAATTAAAATATACCCTTCAAATATCCTCGTTTATTCTTGTGTTACAAACATGTTAGAATAATTTTTTTAAATTATTGAAAAAGCTGCATTCTTGTAACGCACAACAAGGTACGAATCAGTAAAATCGGTTCAGTGATTCTAAAAAGAAATATTTTTGTTTCAACTATTGTTTTGCATATTATACAATTGCTTTGCCAATCATGTCTACATTTATTTTCATATAAATTCATTACTACTAAACCGATTTTGATGAAATAAAAAACATCCTGGTGAAAATTAATTGCTTTTTAAAGATCATGATTAAAATTTATTGCCATCTTAAAATTTAAGATAGCGAACAGAATCATAATGGCGTGTTTATTCTTATTTTCCGAAAATGTCTTAGTTTTTTTAATTTATAGAAAATCACTACTTTTCCCTCACACAACGACGTACAAGCTAGTAAAATTGGTGTGGTGCTTCTTAAAAAATCTATTTTTGTTTCAACCATTGTTTTACAGATACTACGATTGCATTGCCAATCCTGTCTGCATTCATTTTCTTATAAATTCGTTATTACTAAACCGATTTTGCTGAAATAAAAAAAAATCGTGGTGGGAATTGATTGCCCTTTAAAGATTTTTATTAACATTTTCCGCCATCTTGGAATTTAAGATGCCGGACAGAATCATACTTGATTCTTCAACATGGCGTGTTTATTCTTATTTTGCGAAAATGTTTTCGTTTTTTTTTATTTATCGAAAAACACTACTTTTTTCCCGCATAAAATCGGTGTTGTGGTTCTCACAAAATCGGATTTTGTTTTATACATTGTTTTACAAATTATATGGTTACATTAACAATCCTGTCTGCATTCATTTCTTTATAAATGTATAATTACTGAACCGATTTATTGTGAAATAAAAACATCATAGTGCAAACTTTAAAGATCAATCAGCTTGCGCCATGATGTTTTTATTTCACTAAAATCGGCTCAGTAATAATGAATTTATGAAGAACTGAATGCAGACACGATTGCAAATGCAATCGTATAATTTGTAAAACAATGGTTAACACAAAATCAAAACAATGGTTAACACAAAATCACATTTTTTGAGGAACCGAACCGATTTTACTATTTTGTACCTTGTTAAACGGAAGAAAAGTAGTGCTTTTCTATAGATTAAAAAAGTAAAGCATTTTCAGAAAATACGCATAAACACGCCATTTTGAAGAATCAAGTATGATTTTGTCCGCCATGCTAAATCTTAAGATGGCGATAAATTTTGATCATGATCTTTAAAAAGCAATCAATTCTCATGTTTTTTATTTCATCAAAATCGGTTCAGTAGTAATGAATTTATAAGGAAATAAGTGAATACATGATTGGCAAAGCAATAGTATAATATTCAAAACAATGGTTGAAACAAAAATATTTTTTTTAGAACAATCCAACCGATCTTGCTGATTTGTACCTTGTTGTGCGTGGCAATAATGCGGCTTTTTTATTAATTTAAATAAATAATTAAAACATGATCGCAACACAAAAATAAACGAGCATCTTTAAAGGGTACAATTTAATTTCGTCCGCCATATTGGACTTTTAGATGGCGGACAAAAAAATATATTTGATCAAAACTTTGAATAATTCTCTGTCAAGTGCAGTTTGTCCCATTAAAATCGATGGGATAGTTCAAAAGTTATAATGAAAAAAAAATTGTCCGGTTTTTTTTTCCCACCCGGTATATTAGGTATTAGTTGATTTTATAAGGGAAATACAGTTTTTAACAATACCTTGTACCTATAACTAAGTAAGTAAGTAAGTTGCAAATTGGTATGCCACGACCAAACAAACAAACAAAAGAATCAGTTGGTCCATTTACTAGAGGCCACTCCCGTAAAACAGAACAATATCTGGGCAAAATTCTCTTTTTATACTTATGTCTCATACAACATGACATGTATGTGCCATTTTAGCTTTTTTAATTCCTTTATTGTCGGTCGGTTGGTTAGTTTCTATCATTGTATTATTTTGCATTAGTATACAGGGTGTTCTAAGAAAATGGTACCAAAAGTGTCTCAAAAAGGATAATTTATTATATGACAAAACGAAACATATGTTTACAGGGTGTCCCAACTAAAAGGTAACGGAGGTGTTTTTGGGTATTTTTCGTGCGAATTTGGAGAAACGCTCGGATACGTCGATTTTGTTTACGAGGGGTACACTTTTTGGCTGTCTTAAAATTTTTGTAGCACGCACCATCTTCGAGAAGTATACTTTATCCCTATAGTTTGAATAGGGAAAGTGGTTCTTGTCTTGAATATCTTTACAACCGTGTAAAAATTTCGAAAATCCATCGATTAGTTTTTGAGATATTTGCTTTCAAATTTTTAAATTTAACATGGAATGAGAAATTAAAACTTAAATATGAAAAATATAAAGTTCTGATTAAATTATATTATATTATATAACATTATCTCAAAAATTAACGGATAGATTTTGGAAATTTTCACAAGGTTGTACAGACATTTAGGAGGCCGTCAAAACAAGGCCCACTTTCCCTATGCAAAATATAGGGGTAAAATATACCCCTCGAAAGGGGTGCGTGCTACAAAAATTTAAAGAGAGCCAAAAAGTTTTCCACTCATAAGCAAAATCGATGTGTCTGAGCGTTTCTCCAAATCCGCACGAAAAAAACCCAAAAACACCTCTGTTACCTTTTAGTTGGGACACCCTGTATATATAAAGAAACCAAAAAAGCAATGCGTGCTTAATTAACACACTATACAGTAAACAACAAGTGAAATTAAAGAAAGAAAAATAAGAAAAAAGTTTTCTGCTTTGGCCGGGACTCGAACCCCGGTTCTCTTGCTCTCTAGGTAAACATTCTAAACATTGAACTACCGAAGCAATACATACATTTTTGGAGAACTTCCATCTATGCAGGCTGCGATGTCTCAATACAAGAACGAGAAATTCTCAGGGTATTGACTCGACCAAGTCATCCAACTGATCTCTTTAATTCTTCTTTCCCACTGTCAAAGGTATGATAACTCAAATTAGACGTAAAGAATCAACGTCTGAAAGCATGAGATCACCTTTTCGTGTGTTAAAATTTCTGATCGCAAATGGGCGATTGCCAATATAATTATCAAATACCAAATTGTTTAATGTTTAAATGTTTAGAATGTTTGCCTAGAGAGCAAGAGATCCCGGGTTCGAGTCCCGGCCGAAGCAGAAAACTTTTTTTCTTATTTTTCTTTCTTTAATTTCACTTGTTGTTTATAGTTTTAGGTCCTTGCATTATTTTGCAATTTGGGATTTGACACTATACAGTGTTTAATATTACGACTTAATACACTTTTCTTCCAAAATACAGCTATTGTTAAAGTAGTAGGGGAGCGAAGGGTAATCAGGACCAGCGTGTAATGAGAAACACGCAATTTAAACCACTAGTAGCATCTTTGGATGTGCATGTGTATTTTAGAAATTTGACTATGTGCGGAAGTGCTCACAGAGCGCAAGCGGTTTGGCTTTATTCGAAATTAGGGCACGGATCACCTAACAAAGGTGATCCGTGATTTAAGCCTTGAATGACCAGGTTTTTGTTTTCGGCAGCTCTGATGTAATTCTGTTGTGCGTAAAATATGGTATGCAGATAAATGTAACTGTATTTAAATACTTTTTATAAGCTTTACTCATACGACGATACGTAAAAATTTATAGCAAATCGGGTACTGAAGAACACTTGTTCCATGATAACCCGTTGGAATGTTCCCAATTACCCTACAATAAAATTAGTGGTAATATTTTACATATAATATCGATCATAACAAAAAGATTTCATGTAAAAAAAAGCGAAGTACGCGAAAGTCGTATTCCGTAAACAGAATTGAGATAAAAGTATAGCCAAGTTCTCCAATACAAATTTCAAAATGAATGGTTCTTACTAGTTTGGAAATGTTTTTTTAAACTTTGCTATTACAGCCAAACTTCTTTACGTTCAATTTAGTACTGTGCCTAAGAGTCATTTGCAGCCGTAATAGCCAAGTTTAGAAAAACATTTCCAAACTATTAAGAACCATTCATTTTGAAATTTGTATTGGAGAACTTGGCTTTACTTTTATCTCAATTCTTTTTACGGAATACCACTTTCGCGTACTTGACTTTTTTTTACATGAAATGTTTTTGTTATGATTTCACTCCTTTTCTAATTTGGATAATATTTAAGTTTTAAAGTAGTAAAATATGCGGAATATCGTTCAAAACTTTTGCAATGTCTTATTAAAAATTTTGAGGTTTTTTTTAAATATTTTGCTATGGTGTTATCATAGTTCCTATCAGCCTTCTAAAGCTCAGCTCTCTAGTGTTCCTGAAAATTAGCAATGTTAATTTTACATAACTTTACATTTATAGGGAAGGAAAGTAAATTAAAATGTTGGTGTTTTTAATTTTTTTCATATAGTTTTATGATAGTTCCTATCAGTCTTCTTAGCTCAGCTCTCTAGCGTTTCTGTAAGTGAAGAATGTTAGTTTTACATAACTTTACATTTATGGAGGAGGGAAGCAAATTAAAATTTTGGGGTTTTTTAATTTTTTCCTATAGTTTTATCATATTTTCATCAGTCGGCCAAAGCTCAGGTCTCTAGCGCCTCTGGTAGTGGGCAATGTTACTTTTACATAACTTTACATGTATGGGGGAGGGGAGTGAATTAGAATTTTGGGGCCAAAGCTCAGCTCTCTAGTTTGTGAAAATGGGCAATGTTACCTTTACATAACTTTACATTTATAGGGGATGGATGTTAATTAAAATTTGGGGTTTTTAATTTTCTTTTATAGTTTTATCATAGTTCCTATCAGCCTTCCAAAGCTCAGCTCTCTACCGGCTCTGGAGGTGGGCAATGTTACTTTTACATAATTTTACATTTATAGGGGAGAGGAGTAAATTAACATTTTGGGGTTTTTATTTTTTTCCCATGATTTCATCATAGGTCCTTTCAGCCTTCCAAAGCTCAGCTCCCTAGCGTTTCTGGAAGTGGGCAATGTTACTTTTATATAAATTTACATTTATAGGGGAGGGAAATAAATTAAAATGTTGGTGTTTTTACATTTTTTCCTATAGTTTTATCATAGTTCCCATCTGTCTGCCAAAGCTCAGCTCTCTAGCATTTCTTATGTATAGGGGAGGGGAGTAAATTAGAATTTTGGGGTTTTTTGATTTTTTCCAGGGGTTTGGTCATAATTTCTATCAGTCTGCCAAATTTTTGCTTTGTAGCATGTCTGAAAGTGCAGTAGAATATTGATGATCTATACATGAGTGAGTGAGTGAGTGGCAATTTCGACGTTTCTTGAAATCGTAACTACTTTACTACTTTATGGAATTCCATGGAGGGGTTGTTAACTCCATGAAGATCTACGACTGTGCAA
Source organism: Aspidapion aeneum (assembly GCA_963576565.1). Lineage (NCBI taxonomy): Eukaryota > Metazoa > Arthropoda > Insecta > Coleoptera > Brentidae > Aspidapion > Aspidapion aeneum. The sequence continues at coordinate 126,143,606 of OY755039.1, forward strand.
AATTTGAAATTCGTAGCTCATTCCGAAGTAGAGTTTTAGATAGGTCAAATATCGGCTGAAATGTTTCAAGAAAAGATGGTACGGCGCGCAGCTTGGCGAGGCACTGCCGTGCCCTCAGATAATTACACAGTGTTTTAAAAAAATTGATAGTGTTTTTACTTATTTTTATTTTTGGGTTGTAAGTTGTCGTTTTGATGGTATATATTTTTAGTTTTATTAACATTTTTTATCGTACTTTATTACCCGCCTTCTATTTTCAATCATCCGACAGTGTCGGGTAGTTGAGAAAATGCTTTGTGCTGTTTTGCTAAACCCTATTTTAAGGTGCAGAATTTATATTTATAGTATATTTAGGGTCCATCTCACCGACTTTTTTTTCCTTACTTAGCTTAAAGTTTCTTAATATAATAATAATATGACGTAATAAGGAACACTTAAGGCTAAGTTACGAAAAAAAAAGTCGGTGCGATCGGCTATTAAAGACTGATGTTTACTTATAGTACAATCAAACTTTGTAAGTTGTAGGTTTTAGTTTTGAGTTTTTCCTAATGAAAATTATTATTTTCCTTATGTGTTCCCAGTTACCCTCCTCTCCCCTATAACTTATAATAAATTATTCACAAAAATATTTATAAACACTTATTTTTTAAATAAATAATAGTATTTAGCGGCGAGGACCCTAGAGGTAATAAATCATGTTAAATGTATCTGGATTCTGAATTAGAACTAAATAAAATTAATAAACTAATATTTGAAGACAATATCACGGCATGCGTTTCACAAATTTTGAGCGGAAATTGTTTACGCACTTTTGAACAATATTTTCTCTAAACGCACCTGTTTGACCAAATTGAAACTAAATTCTATTTGATGCATAAACAAAATGTTGGTTACTGGCGCAACGTAAAAAAATCTCGTTAATACTATCAATTTTTATAGATAGTTTTTCCGGGTGTACTCTTTATTTTTTCCATAGTTAAAACAATCCATAATTTTCGTATCCGAGGCTTTACCATTTCTCTCTCTCTCTTTTTTCCCTTTCTTTGTCCCTCTTTCTCTCTCTCTGTCTCTCTCTCCCCCTCAGCCTTTCTCTCTCTAAGACACATTTCAAGTCCCTTGGATTTTGCCTCTATTCAAAAGATTGTATTTGGAATTCTGAACAAATTTTTTTATACCATATTCTCTTTTAAGAACAAAATATCTGTGACATGCAATTTTTCTTGGCATGGCATGATAGATTTATGACACTTTCTAAGTTTTTTTTATTTGTCAAACACACTGTGTTTAATTGTATAATTTGGACAATATAAACAATTAACAATTTTGAAAATTATATTTACTAAAAAAAGTTAAATTTAAACATAGGATTCACTCAACAGATCTCCCCGCTTTTATTACAAATAGCAATTTTGTTGTGTTTATAGCATTATTTTGTTTTATTTATTGTATTTAGCTTATTAGCTCAAACGGCTTCATTCTTTTTAGCCTTTGAACTACCATAGTATTGTCGAACTTACCAAGATGCATTTACATTCTTTCTTATTACTTTATTTTTAAATCTCTCTTTTTAGTACAATCATCATCAGCTAATGTTGCTGAGTGGCAATTTTCTGGCTGCGGAAATATAAATTTCAAAGTTATGACATTTTTTTCACTTGGTATCATGAAATCCGAGCAGCATTGTAATATGTTTGTATGTATGTGCCTATTATTATGGCATACATGTAACTTAATACCGCTCGTTCGGTGATCAAGATTAAACAGAAAATACACACATATACATATAGATAGATTCAGGAGGGTGCGTTAAACTGAATACTAATTTGTAAAAAACTCGCAAAAGGTCATTAGCAAAATTCCTATTTATGCGAAATATACAGGGTGTAACAATAAAAATAAAAAAGCAAGAAACCAAATCTTAAGAGGGAGTTCTGCGTATTGCATATAATGAGCATGTAAGGGTTTTAAAATAAAACTTTTATGGGAAAAGTATTTAATATTTTTTGATAAAACTGACAATTACCAAAAAAAGGAATTCCTTACATTTTTAGTAATTTTTTGATACATTATTTTGCCTAGAACCGTTTCACTTATCGCAATGGGCAGTTAAGCCTCTTCTTAAAAGTGCAAAAAAAGGTTTTTTCAAAATTTGCAAAACTCTGCCCAAAACGTGTTATTTGAAAACCCTTACAATTAGATTTTTGCCTAAAATATTTAATATTTTTATTCCGATATAACTCTGCACCGCCTCCACTAACTTAACGGATTCAGGAAGTTTTAATTATTTTGTTGTTCTCCTTTATACTAAAGACTTTTCCCATAAAAGAGATATTTCAAAACCCTTACGCGCTCATTATATGCCACACACAGAAATTAATATTTTAAGAAAATTCTCGAACACGTCGATTTTTAATTGAAGTGGGACAATTCAATGTTCTATTATCCGTGGGGACAATGGACACATTTTGGGATGATTAAAATGTTTGTAAAACGAACCCAATTCGAGGGGTGCGTTTATTAATGACTCATGTAAGAAGTAGGTTAATTTTAACATAATAAAAATCAATTTTACGAAAATATTTGCGAATAAGATCTGTTTATGTTTTTAAAAGGCGGCAAGCCAAGACGGGGGCAATTATTATTTGATTTAATGGCTTGGGTCTTTTTAATTTCTTGATAAAATACTGATGACAAAAAGCATAGCGCGTTTAGGTAATCGTAACCCAAGGAAAATATTTTATAAACAAAACCGTTTAATAGGTTTCCTGTAAGTTTTCTGGGATAATTAGTTAGAGCAAACTCGAACAGTGAAGTGGTTTTAAGATAGTTAGTTTGTGATTAAAATATTATTAGGTGAGTGTTTCTCACAGAGTAATTAATTTACCTATTATAATTTTACATCACCTGATCTTAGGCGTTAGGTGAGTGTTTCTCACAAAGTAATTAATTTACCTATTATAATTTTACATCACCTGATCTTAGGCGTTAGGTGAGTGTTTCTCACAGAGTAATTAATTTACCTATTATAATTTTACATCACCTGATCTTAGGCGTTAGGTGAGTGTTTCTCACAGAGTAATTAATTTACCTATTATAATTTTACATCACCTGATCTTAGGCGTTAGGTGAGTGTTTCTCACAGAGTAATTAATTTACCTATTATAATTTTACAACACCTGATCTTAGGCGTTAGGTGAGTGTTTCTCACAGAGTAATTAATTTACCTATTATAATTTTACATCACCTGATCTTAGGCGTTAGGTGAGTGTTTCTCACAGAGTAATTAATTTACCTATTATAATTTTACATCACCTGATCTTACGCGTTAGGTGAGTGTGTCTCACAGAGTAATTAATTTACCTATTATAATTTTACGTCACCTGATCTTAGGTGTTAGGTGTATGTATCTTACAGAGTAAGTAATTTACCTGTTTTCAATTACACGACACCTGAAGTATTTGATAGTGTATTTTTATTTAACGTTTATGCATAAACTTTTTGTACAATTTACTGAGGGTTTAGTTTGTTTTTATAATTAGTCTTGCTCAGGCATATTTATGGCGTCTATAGAAAGGTGGTACCTAGCCCATTTGCAGATGAGCAGGCACCTTTGTACGTCGGAGCGGAGTACTATTTGTCCTTTAGTACTCACCTGCACGCTTCACCGCTAGTATCTGGAGCGGGTACCTAGCGCTAGTATTTAATTACTATTTTTGGTTAAGTATCTGAGCTCTCTGTACCATTGCACGACTCAGTATTAGATTTGGCATTTGGGTACAAGACTAATTTATTTATTACATTTTGTACTAATGTATTTGTCCTTTACATTTTTGTACTAATGTATTTTACCATTACATTTTCGTCAGTCGACCTACTGTGGTTTAGATTTTAATGACGATTTATTTTGTATGGTTGATTATAAAGGGGATTTACAGTGTTGCACTACTGCTGCACTTAAGTAACCTTGTTTTAAGTAGATTTTGGGTAAATTCGTTACTCAGGTACGTTTCTCTTAATTACAGATACAATAAACCGGCTTGAACATCCAGTTTAACTTTTGGTAAATAGTTACTATGTAAGTACAATTTAAATTACATGACTATCAAACAATAAAGTTTACTGTTAATTGATATTGTTTTAAATTAGACTATTTATTCTTTTGGTAATATAATTTATAGCGCCCAAAAGATTTATGCCCTACAAATTTTCAGAAGTGGGACTGCCTTTTAACATAAATAATTTTAACCATCGATAAAAAAATAAAAATAAAATACAAGTAGAGATTTTATGCGTTCGTAGAGAGGTGCGCCTGGATTTTTACATTAACAAACTCCCAACTATTCCTAATACCCAAAATTCGACTAAAATGACAGCACTTGGTTTAATGCGAATGCGCATGCGCGATTGCGTATTTGTATTTTATTGAGTTACGGACAATGACACTAAAATCTGGAGTGCATTTTTCTGTGGAAGCATAAACATATATAAATCTTTTTATGGATAAAAGTATAATCAATAAATTTTAATATATTTTTCCTTTAAAATAAAATAAAAAATTAAAAAAAAATTGGAGTTTTACATTAAAAAAAAAACACACAATAGATTTTAATTAAGAGGCTTGGTTATTGATTTCGTTTTTTTTTGTTTCACTTTAAACAGTCGTGCAAACATGAGTCAACGCCGTAAACGTGCCTTACCCCTCGAAAGTAGAGCTAGAAGTCCTAGCGATCGTAGTCTTTCACCACCTAGCAGTAGATCACGTACCACCCAAAGTTCAATAGATCGTTTAACAGCAGTTATGACCACTTTTATCGAATCTACCGCAGTTAGATCAAATGCTGTCCCCGTTGCAAATAAAGATATTATACCTTTATTTGATCCAGAAGAAAAACATCTAACTTCTTCGTCTTGGTGTCAAAAAGTCGACGAACTAAGGGACATTTTTAAATGGTCTGAGGAGACTACCATATTTTTTGCTACATCTAGATTGACAGGATTAGCAGAGGTGTGGTACAAAAATCTACCTAGCTTAAAATTTAGCTGGGAAGAATGGAAGCAAAAGATAGAAGTAGGATTTCCTACAAAAAGAAATTACCATACTGATTTGGAAGAAATGATGGGCAGAAAGAAACGCTTTGATGAGTCTTATACTCAATATTATTACGAAAAATTGGCATTGTTAAACAAATGCAAAATCTATGGCGAAGATGCTGTTTCCTGTATCATAGGCGGCATGCATGACGTTATTGTAAAAACCGGAGCAAACGCTGGGCAGCACCAGACACCAGAATCATTATATGCATATCTAACCTCATTGAACATGCCGGGAACTTCAAGAAGTTCTGAGTTTTCAAAAACTCAGAAACAGAAAATGCCTCTTCGTTTTAAAGGGACACAATCTACATCAAAAATGAACCTAAAATGCCACAAATGTTCTCAATTTGGACATTCTTCAAATTTTTGTCGAGAAAAGGGTGAGAACACATTTCTAGATTCAAGAAAGATGCCACAATGTAATTTCTGTCGACGTCCGGGACATTCTGAAAAATTCTGTTACAAAAAGAAAAGATCTTTAAACCCAGCACCACAAATATGACTAGTATCTGATGACCCAAATCAAAAGTTTTACAAAAATATCTACATCAACGGAACTTCATCTTTGGCCTATGTTGATTTTGGTAGTTCATGTAGCACCATTTGCATTGCAGAAGTAGAACGATTAGCTCTGCAAAAAGATGGTTCAAAAACAACTGTACTACAAGGCTATGGTCAAGGACAAACGTCAACATTAGGAACTTCAACATTTAATATAAAAATAGATGAGGCTGAAGTAGAAATAACCTCACATATTGTTTCGGATTCAGCTCAGGAAGTGCCTGTCTTACTAGGACGAAATTTTACAGAACTGTCCAGCATCCAGACTGTCAAAGATGATGTTTCATTAAAATTTTATAATAAAAACAAATCTATAAATTCTAAAGAACCCGTAGATTTAGAATTAAAACCAGAAGCTAAACCAACAAATTCAAAAATCATTCTAAGGATCTTAGAAAATTCTACTCTTTTGGCCAACCACTGGGGACATGTACAGGTTTTTGCCGAAAATTATGAAGGGGATGCATATATCGATGCAAGCATACGTTTACAAGAAGGCCAAGAATACTGTATACCACAAACAGTTTTATCTTTGAAAAGCAGTAAATGTACAAGAAGGAACTCTTGTGCATTAGCTTAACAGAAAATAATATTTCGTTTAAGAAGAAAAACATATTGGCAAGAGCTATACCGTGTGTAGAAGACAAAACACCTGTAGTTAACATTTTCGCTATCAACGAAAAAAAAATATAAACCTTTGCCAAAAGATCAGATTTTGATAGGCCCTGTGAATGCACAACAAAAACAAAAACTTTTTAATTTACTCGATAGTTACAGAGACTGTTTTGCTTTTGACATGGAAGAGCTTGGTTGTTCCAAAACAACACAAATGGAAATAAAATTGCAAGAAAATAGACCATTCACGTATCGACCCTATCGAATGTCAAGAACCGAACAAAGTTTGGTTAAAGAAATTGTTGAGGAATTACTTATTAGCAACATTATTCGTGAGTCTGATTCTGATTATTCATCACCAATTCTTCTTGTCAAAAAGAAAAATGGCGAGCAGAGACTAGTGGTCGATTATAGAAAATTAAACAGCTTAACTATAAAGGATAGTCATCCACTTCCACGAATAGATGGCCAGCTAGATAAGCTACAGGCTGGAAACTATTTTGTTAGTTTAGATCTAAGGTCTGACTACCAACAAGTAGCACTCCAAGAACAATCAAAACACTACACGGCTTTTGTTACACCAGAAGGACAGTACGAATACAACAGGGTACTATTTGGCCTATCCAATGCGCCAAGAGTGTTTCAGCGGTTGATGACCAAAATTCTAAGACCAATTGGAACTAATTCGGCACTGTATTTAGATGACGTACTTATATATGCACCAACCGGCGAGACAACAATAGATATGTTGGAAAAAGCTCTAAAAATTTTTCGAGAAGAAGGTCTAACTTTAAATCTCAAGAAATGTAAGTTTTTAGATACTTCAGTCACATATCTTGGTTACGAAATTGAACAGGAAAGAGTTACTCCTGGAACATAAGCTTAAAGCAGTGGTAGAATTTCCTTTGTTAAAGTCATAACATTCGTCAATTTTTAGGATTGACAGGATATTTTCGTCATTTTGTTCAAAATTATGCCATTATCGCCAAACCATTAACATCACTCATGAAAAAAGACGTAGCATGGAAATGGGAAGAGGAAGAAGAAAATGCTTTTCGAAAACTTCAAAATATTTTAATAAATCGTCCAGTATTAAACTTATTTAATCCCGAAGCCCATACTGAAATACATACTGATGCAAGTCAAATTGGTCTAGCTGGAATACTGCTTCAAAAAGATAAAGATGACCGTTTACATCCAATTGCTTATTACAGCAGACAAACATCGAATACCGAACAAAAATAACATTCTTATGAATTGGAAACTTTGGCTGTAGTCGAAAGTCTTAGGAAATTCAGGACATACTTGCTTGGAATATTCTTTACTGTTGTCACCGATTGCAATTCTTTAAAAGCTACTAGTAAAAAGAAACATATAATACCGCGTATAGCAAGATGATGGCTAGAGTTACAAGAGTATACTTTCGAAGTTCAGTATAGACCGGGTGATAGAATGAAGCATGTGGATGCCTTAAGCCGTAATCCTTGGCCTAATAGTTCAAATGCTGACGAGTGTGAAGTTATTTTTAAAATTCAAGAAGCCGATTGGGTTTTGTCCGGCCAACTGACAGATGAGAAAATTAAAGATATTCATAAAGTTTTGCTAAAAGAACCAGTAACTAACGATGAAAAAGAAGTGTATAAAAATTATTGTTTAAGAGATGGACGCGTATATAGAATAACAGCAAGAGGAATATTGTGGGTGGTCCTAAAGGAATGCGACAAGTAGTTAAAGCCTCTCATGACGATTTGGGACATTTTGGAGTAGAAAAGACACTATATAGACTATGTGAGACCTATTGGTTTCCTCGAATGTATTCCCTGTTTATACAACAAAAGAAATTTTGGCAAAAAGGAAGGATTCCTACATCCAATTCCAAAAGGCAAAGAACCTTTGAATATATTTCACATAGACCATCTTGGACCATTTCCGAAGTCAAAGAGGGGAAACTCTTACCTTATCGTTGGGATAGATGCATTTACCAAATTTGTATTTTTACGTGCTTGCAAAAGTACAAAAACTAAATACGTATTAGATTATTTTAAGGATATTTTTGCTACTTATGGCTCGCCCAAAGCAATAATAACGGATCAAGGCAGTTCATTTACATCAAAAAAATTTACTTCATTTTGTAAACAAAACAATGTTCGTCACATTAAAAATGCAGTTGCAACACCCAGAGCTAATGGTCAAGTAGAAAGACTTAATAGTACGGTACTTAGTGCACTATTACCATCCATTCCAGAAGAGGAATTATGAGACGAACAAATCAGACAAGTCCAATTTGCGATTAACAATGTCATAAATAAGTCAACTAGGAAGACGCCCAGTCAACTAATGTTTGGTTTTACTCCACGTCATAGTACGGATGCACTTTTAAGAGACGAAGTATGTTTAATACCACCACTTTTAGAAGAGTTAATAAAAATTAGAAAGGAGGCTTCAGACAAGAATAAAGCTGCTCGAGACAAACAAAAGATATATTTTGATAAACGTCGAAAAAAACCTAAAATTTACAAAGAAGGAGATTTAGTTATAATTATAAAACAAACTCCAACACAGGGGGCTAGCAGAAAACTAAAACCTCAATATAGCGGTCCAATGGTCGTTAAAACTGTTTTCCCAATGATCGTTATGTGGTAAAAGATATGAACAATTCGCAAAGAACACTTAGATCAGCCAAATATGAAAAGACAATAGCTGTGGATCGAATAAGACCGTGGTGTCCACCAGGAGGCATATCAGATGATACTGCAAGCGACAGTGGCGAAGATGGGGTGGTCTTGTCTTCTTAGGACGAGGACAGCCTGCACCAACAAATCTCGGGACGAGCTTCTTGCAGGATGGCCGACTGTAAGAAGTAGGTTAATTTTAACATAATAAAAATCAATTTTACGAAAATATTTGCGAATAAGATCTGTTTATGTTTTTAAAAGGCGGCAAGCCAAGACGGGGGCAATTATCATTTGATTTAATGGCTTGGGTCTTTTTAATTTCTTGATAAAATACTGATGACAAAAAGCATAGCGCGTTTAGGTATTCGTAACCCAAGGAAAATATTTTATAAACAAAACCGTTTAATGGGTTTCCTGTAAGTTTTCTGGGATTATTAGTTAGAGCAAACTCGAACAGTGAAGTGGTTTTAAGATAGTTAGTTTGTGATTAAAATATTATTAGGTGAATGTTTCTCACAGAGTAATTAATTTACCTATTATAATTTTACATCACCTGATCTTAGGCGTTAGGTGAGTGTTTCTCACAGAGTAATTAATTTACCTATTATAATTTTACAACACCTGATCTTAGGCGTTAGGTGAGTGTTTCTCACAGAGTAATTAATTTACCTATTATAATTTTACATCACCTGATCTTAGGCGTTAGGTGAGTGTTTCTCACAGAGTAATTAATTTACCTATTATAATTTTACATCACCTGATCTTAGGCGTTAGGTGAGTGTGTCTCACAGAGTAATTACTTTACCTATTATAATTTTACGTCACCTGATCTTAGGTGTTAGGTGTGTGTATCTTACAGAGTAAGTAATTTACCTGTTTTCAATTACACGACACCGGAAGTATTTGATAGTGTATTTTTATTTAACGTTTATGCATAAACTTTTTGTACACTTTACTGAGGGTTTAGTTTGTTGTCTTGCTCAGGCATATTTATGGCGTCTATAGAAAGGTGGTACCTAGCCCATTTGCAGATGAGCAGGCACCTTTGTACGTCGGAGCGGAGTACTATTTGTCCTTTAGTACTCACCTGCACGCTTCACCGCTAGTATCTGGAGCGGGTACCTAGCGCTAGTATTTAATTACTATTTTTGGTTAAGTATCTGAGCTCTCTGTACCATTGCACGACTCGACTTGTATTTTACCATTACATTTTCGTCAGTCGACCTCCTGTGGTTTAGATTTTAATGACGATTTATTTTGTATGGTTGATTATAAAGGGGATTTACAGTGTTGCACTACTGCTGCACTTAAGTAACCTTGTTTTAAGTAGATTTTGGGTAAATTCGTTACTCAGGTACGTTTCTCTTAATAACAGATACAATAAACCGGCTTGAACATCCAGTTTAACTTTTGGTAAATAGTTACTATGTAAGTACAATTTAAATTACATGACTATCAAACAATAAAGTTTACTTTTAATTGATATTGTTTTAAATTAGACTATTTATTCTTTTGGTAATATAATTTGTAGCGCCCAAAAGATTTACGCCCTACACTCATGTGAGAAAGTTCTTGATCTCATTGATGAGCTAATCAATGCAATCAAACGGGTTCTTAAAAAGTTCTGATGCGATCCACATGCCATCAAACAAGTTGTTTCACATTTCCGATGTAATCGATTGTTGACAACAATAGCCATCGGCCCGTGGAGTCGACACCTGTTGATGGAGGAATTTATATCATAACCTCAAATTTCAAGTTTTTAAAATTTAATAAATCTTTTTGAGGAATGTTGCCTATAAACAACTTTGCGCCGAAACTGGCAATAAATAAGTGCACGAAAACCTCATGCAAAAATCCTGGATTATGTCGAGAAAACGGTGGAACATTATAGTTTAAGTGACTAAGGGTCCATCTCACCGACTTTTTTTTCGTTACTTAGCTTAAAGCGTTTCTTAATATAATCCGCAGCCCACGAGAAAGACCGGCCCGGGCGCGGAAATATCACGTGACCGTAGGAGGGTCACAAAAGAACGCCTCCCGGCCAGCTGTCATTATAAAACATGTGTGTTTTCAGTTTTGGTATGTTTGTTTACGTCGATTTTTTTTTAATTCGGGCACGAATTTTATGTGAATTTTATCAAAGTCAAGCCCACGAAAAAGACTGTCGTGATCTGCGTTAAAATAATTAATGGCTAATGAGTAAATTAAAAAGAAAATACCTATAAGATAAACAATGCCGCAAACGTGTAGTGTTGTTGGTTGTCGGTCCAACTATAAAACTGAAACCGAATATGTCAACTTTTAATTTGCCAGTGGATAAACAAAATCATGAAATTTGGTTGCGAAAATCTTCTAATGATTTAAGTATCTTAAAACGTCCACAAGTTGAAAGCTAATGCAGTTTATTGAAATGAAAGTTGCAAACGGTAAAGTAGTGGTAAAAGATAAGATTGATCAAGTAATAGACATCCTTAGTGACATTTTCGATAGTGAGAGTGAAAAATGTGTTCAATTGTCATTTCTTATTGAACAATTAGGTCTCTTGAAAAGGTCACCTGAGAATCGAAGATATTGTGGATACACTTTAATATTGGCTACATCTTTGTTTATCCAGTCATCCAGTGCATACATGTCAATTTACAAAACTAAGGTAATATGTCTTCTGCACCCTCGCAATATTAAAAAACTGATTTGTAAAATATCGTTAACAGATAGTAATCTCTCCGGTTGTGTCCAATATTTAAAAAGATACCGCTTTGTGACAAGACAAAGAAAAATTTACAAAGTTAAAGCTTAGGTTTGTTGTGTCCAATTTTAAAAGACTTGTATAGATTTGAAGTAACTAACGATATTATGTACCTAATATATGTACCTGAAGATATTAGAGTGCAAATTTTATATAATTTTTTATTTTATAGATTCAGTTGTTTTATCCATAATAAACACATACATCAGCAAAATATTTTTTTCAATTTTTGCCTATATGAGAACAAAAAAATTTGGTCAATTTATTTAAATTGTGTAAAAACAGATAATATATTAAGCAATACAATAAGAATCCTGGAACTCCTAAGATCACGTGACCGCCGACTTGCTTATAACGCGCCATGGCCGGTATTTATCGTTGGCTGCGAATATAATCATACTATGATGTAATAAGGAACACTTAAGGCTAAGTAACGAAAAAAAAAGTCCCACTTTGGAATGACCCGAGACGCGGTTGAGGTGGGTCATAAAATTTACAAAAATTCAAAAATTAGGTTAAACTCAGGGAGGGAAACAGGAAAAGTGGGTCAAGGGTCTCATCCTTTCGGAGATATTTACAGATGTAAATAATTGCTGCCATGTAAAAAAAAATTATTTAATCTTTTTGTTTTTGTTTAAATTTTTTTAAAGAATTTTGAAAAAATACCAGACCCGTCAATTTTATGTTAACCCAGAGAACATTTTATTAAATTATATTTTTATATCCGAAAACGGCGCTGTTTTGGGTGTGTTGTTACACCCTGTATTATTATGCATAAAAAGAATCTATGGGTGGTCTGAGTCAATTGACTAATTAGTGTCAAAGGTAGCCTATATAAAATAAAAGTTATTAAAGTATAAAAAATTGTGTTATTTAACCTGATAAATAAAACTTTAACAGCAAAAGTATTTAATAACAAAGGTGCAAGTATAGGGGAACATACTACGTAGTATATATTCCTCTATGGTTCACGTTATAGACCCTGTATGTATGACATATTTTTTCTGTATGTATGACATATTTTTAAAATAGAGAGACGTGACAAACCCATCAAAGTCACTGAAATTAACATTTTTTGGTTATGTTATTTTCTTGCCAGGATCATTGGCGTTTTACTAAATTAATTTAAATTGTCAGCGGTAAGTCACATCAATCAGCATGCAACACAAAAACAAACACGCTTATCCGAACCCTCTATATAGGGGTTGTTAAAAATCGTTTATTTTTATTTCCCGACGCTTATGAAATAACAAGGACAGAAGGTGCGTCTCTCTCTAAACATAGCTAGAGTATAGAGGACCGATATTTTCATCTTTTGATTATGACATAAATAAATTTGACTTTGAAGAGTTTGTCGCGTCTCTCTATTGTAAGAATATCATACAGGGAAGAATATGTCATATATACAGGTAGAATATGTCATACATACAGGGAAGAATATGTCATACATACAGGGTCTCTAGTTCAAGTATAGTAAGTTCTAAAATCTATATTTGAGTTGCAGGTTAATTCTGTCGCGGTGTATCATAGATATGGAGTTTTCAGGTTAAGATTTATAACTCATGTTTGGCTAGTGTTGTATAATTTCCAGAAATATATTTTCGGAAATATGTACAGAAACATTGGAAATATACGGAAATATATGAAATATTAAAAAATAATAAAAATCATAACAAAACACCGGAAAACGCAGAAGGCTTATACATGAACACATATCAGAAGTAATTCTTCAAACAAATAAACAGAAATAAGTTCAAATTTGTACAACAAAAATCTCATTCTTGACACACTACACTATTCACTAGTCGAGCAAGAGGCGTATCTTCATCGCTGTCATCAGAATGACCCTCAATAACATCGTCTTGCAAGTCTACTTCCTCAAAATCTTCAATAGTATCGGAAATAAAAATTGTTCTGCAGTAAGTTTAATGCTTGAGGTTACAAAATATGAAAGATAATATTAGCTCACACATATACTATACTATAGTATTAGCTCACACATATACTATACTATAGTAGTGTGAGCTATGGTGATCCTAATTTTTTCGAGAAAAAAAAAGTTGCTCCGATTTCAAAAATTTTTATATATCTTTGCGTTTCAGATGATTTTGAAACTTTTTTGTCGCGCCGTCTGTCTGTCTGTCTGTCTGTAAAGACCAACGCGCATAACTCAAAAACCGCTAGGCGGATTTTAATGAAATTGGGTACCTAGGCTGGGTCTTGGGTCGAGATGGTCCCATTTAAAAATGAACAAAATCCACCAAACACAAGCCAAATAAAAGGGTGGGGGAAGATTTCAAAAATTAGAGTTTATGTGAAAATATGGCGTGTGTGATACCAAACGAAAGGTAATTGAGTATGGAGTTAAACAACATACATTTTAGTTTTTTTTCTTCAAAAAGGGTGGGGGTAGATTTCAAAAATTAGAGTTTACGTGAAAATATGGCGTATGTGATATCAAACGGAGTTAAAAAAAATACATTTTAGTTTTTGTTTTTTAAGGGTGTGGGTAGATTTCAAAAATTTGAGTTTAAGTCAAAACATGGCTTGTGTGGTATCAAACAAAAGGTAATTTAGTCTGGAGTTGAATAAGATATATTTCAGGTTTTAGTTTTATTAGCTCGCACGTACACTATAACTATAGTACCTAGTGTGAGCTTAGGGGCCCATAAATTGGCAGAGTATTTTTTAAAATATTTCCAATATTCCCGAGACATGTTCGGAAATTTCCAATATTTCCATTTACATCACTATGTTTGGCTAATACCAATGACGTGTAATCATAGCTAATAATTTATCTTCTAACACAAAATTTAGTTTCCATGGATTAAAGATTTCACTTGTAGCTAATAGTAAATTATGGAGTCGAGTCGGCCCTAAGGCCGGAAAAGTAAGCAATGTCGTGGGCCCTTTTAGACGTGTGGCGTAAAGCGCACAATGTGTAAGATTTATGATACGTAACTTACTTTTTATAGGGTTAAGGGATACTGTTTTTTGATTCAAAACCCATTGTAGCTTTTAACACCCATGTAGTCCGGGGCCGTAGCGTATTTCGTGGGCTTTTTGATGAAGAATTTACAACACCTGTTTTAATCGATTACTAATGGTCCCACCAACACTGTTAACCTGACCTGTTAACAGACCCAAAATTGGCTCAATCGAAAAGTTAGGTTATGGTATCAATTTTATTGAATTCTGAACGAGCTACAGTAATGAAACTTGGCACGCACATCAAACTTCACACACTTATCTTTGGCTCTCAAAAATGTTTATATGTTTTGCTCCTAGGGGGCGCAAGTGGGCAAAATGTGTTTTTATATTATGCCTTATATCTTTTAAACTATTGCACCTGCACAACCATTATTTATCAAATTTCAATTATCCACAGGTTTGCCATGTAAAAATAAATTCGAAGCTGTTAACGAGGCCCCCTAAGTAGGTGCAAAAGTTTTTGTAATTTACAATAAAAAAAGCTTAATTGACTTATACCCTGCGCGATGTTAGCAAATTTGCACCAAACGGTTGCGGTGACTACTTCTTAATTTTATATACTTTGCCCGCGGTTCCTAGGGGCTGTAAGGGGCCAATATTTTATTTTGACCCAACCGCACATGGTATGTAATCCTCTAATTTATTGAGACCTAGTTGTGCAGGTGCAAGGGCCTAAAAGGTAAAGGGGATAGTCTAAAAACATTTTACCCCTGACACCCCCTAGGGGCCATAAAGATAATTTTTTGTCACAGGTAATGGATCAATACCTACCCCAGGTCTGGGATAAATTGCCACAAAAATGAGCTTTTTTTAATTTGCAACGATTTTATTTAATAAAATTGCTTGAACTTGAAATTTATAACCCGTATGTAGGAACCGCCCCTTAATATAAAAATGTTTGTATTTTGTGATATGTGACCTACCCAATAAAATATCTAGTGATTTTCTGATTTTACAGTGGGGTCAAAATAAGATGTTATACATAATTTTTTTTGACAGTCAAAAAGCGTGAAAGTCGATGTGCTTGCCAAGTTTCATTAATAATATTGCTTAAACCGTTCAGAATTAAAAAAATATTTTGACATCCTAACCTTACTTTTTGACCGAGACCATTTTGGGTCTGTTAACAGGTCAGGCAGTGTTGGTGAGATTATTAGTATTCGATTAAAACAGGTGCCACGGAGGCCAAATTTTGAAGATATGGCCCCGGACTAATGGTTTTATTTTTTAATATAGCCTATTTTATTTCACTTCTGTTTTATGACAACCTAATTTATTATTCCAACTTCTAGGAGTATAAATAAAACATCTCGTGCAAGCCTCATTGAGCCAAATACAGATAATAGTAAAAATTAAACCCATAACTTTGGATATTTGCGATATTTTCGTTTACAAACCGCGAAGCGTACCAGGAACCGATGTCCCAAAAGCTTCCAACTTTTTGCCCCCGATCATGCATTCCGTGCCTATTATAGATTATGAAAAATATATATTTTTGATTTCTGTGCCATAGAGGTAAGTAAATAACATCACGGATCAGCAGCCGTGGAACACTGTCAAAGAATATAAACCATACTTACTGTTTTATTTAGGGTTGACCGTAATTAAAACAACACGTCAAGAAGTTATTTAATAATACAAATATTAAGGCAAAACAAGTTATAAAACATTAAATGTATAAATAATGCAACCCGGCCAAGTAGACGACTGGATATCCCGAGTCTGGTGCCAACACGGACCATTAAATAGTTCGCGCACTCTCCGCTATTTCTGGCAGCACTTACCACGGGACACACACATTAGAGACATATCTAGATTAGAACACTTACTACCATATAATACATCCCCACTTATAAGTTTAGCTTGTCTGGTTTTTTAACAAGACGACCAGAACGAGTTTTATGACACTGATCCAAAACATTTGACCCAAAATCAGTTTTATTAGATTTGAAGAAAGCAGTTGGACTTTTACTTTGATTATCCAAAGAAGTGGACGTGGAAGCAACCTCTTCACAACTAGAGTCAGGCAAAATAGCTTGATTAGAATTCTCAACATATTTAGTTAAGGATTCTCTCAAGTCCACTCTGTTTCTAGTGATGTCCTTACCATTAAAATCTTTAACAAGGTAAGACCTGGGATTTGCATGCCTAGAAATTATCTGTCCAGGTTCCCATTTGTTTCTAACATGATTATACACTGTGACACTTGTGTTTGGGTTCAAAGGTTTTAAATCTTTGCCAGTTTTATTATAATTAGACTTATAAATATCTTGTCTACTTTCCAATTTGTCGTAGACATTTTGACATAATTTAGGTTGCAACAAACTGGAATTAATGGGTAGTTTTGTTTTACAAACTCTACTCATCAACAGCTCAGCTGGAGAATAGCCAATATGCTTTAATGGTGAATTACGGTATTGCAACAAAGCTGTAGGTAGATCACCATTTGCTTTAAAAACTTTTTTAATCATCTTTTTACCTATATCTACCCCTTTTTCAGCTAAGCCATTAGATCTTGGGTAATATGGACTTCTTAAAATAACTTCAAAATTCCAGTTTTTTGCAAATTGTAAAAATTCGTAGCCATTAAATGGAATATTATCAGCAGTTAACTTATCGGGTATTCCATGAATAGAAAACACAGATTTCAATACTATAATAACTGCTTTTGCTGACTTATCTTTAATTTTGACAAATTCCAACCAATTAGAATACGAATCATAAACAATCAAATAACTTTTCCCAGCATACGTATAAATATCCGTTCCGAGTCTTTCCCAAGGACGTTTTGGTAATTCATAAGGTAAAAGTGTCTCTTTTTG
The DNA here is from genome assembly GCA_963576565.1 of Aspidapion aeneum. Lineage (NCBI taxonomy): Eukaryota > Metazoa > Arthropoda > Insecta > Coleoptera > Brentidae > Aspidapion > Aspidapion aeneum. The sequence goes on from OY755039.1 coordinate 126,161,113, forward strand.
TTGTTTTTTAGCAAATTCTTTACAAGTTTTACATTTTTTAATAAAGCCCTCAATATCAGTAGACAAACCTGGCCAATAAAAAATTTGTCTAGTGCGATTTTTGCATTTTTCAATGCCATTATGGCCTTCATGTAAATGTTTAAGAATTTCTTGTCTTAATGGTAAAGGTACGATCATTTTTTCACCAAAAAATAATAAGTTGTCAACAAAAACAATCATCTTTAATTTTGAAAAAGTGCCTTACTAAAAACGGTACTTCATTTTTGTTATTTGGCCAGCCATTCTGCAATAAATTAATAATTAAGTTACAAGTTTCATCTTTTGAAGTTTCTTGTCTAAATTGCTGTTTACGAGTTTCAGACATGGCTAAATCTCTTGTTAATTGATGAACCGCAAAATTGAATTCTTCATCAGATTTTAGCCCAGTTTCAGGCAAAAAGGCTCTAGATAAGGTATCAGCAACATAAAGATGCTTTCCAGGTTTGTAATTAACTGTCACATTATGGTTAAGCAAACGAAGTCTCATTCTTTGTAGACGTGGAGAAATAGATGCTAGATCTTTTTTCATTATAGTTTCAAGTGGTTGATGATCTGAATTTATTTTAAAATCAAAACCATATACAAAATAGTGAAATTTTTGACAAGCAAAAACAATGGCTAGCATTTCTTTCTCTATTTGTGCATATTTTTGTTCACAAGGCGTGAGACTTCTGGATGCAAAGACAACTGGATGTCCATTTTGACTCAAACAGCAACCCAAGCCATCCTTAGAACTATCAGTATCAATCTCAATCGGTTTAGTCAGATCAAAAAATGACAAAATCGGGGCGTTAGTCAATAATTTTTTAAGTTCAAGCAAAGATTCATCATGTGACCTTGTCCAATTCCAATCAACATCAAGTCTAGTTAAATCTCTAAGCGGTGCAGTAATTTTAGACACATTAGGAACAAACTTTCCTAAATATTTAGCCATACCTAAAATACGCAATAATTCAGTTTTGTCGTTTGGCTTCGGCATTTCCAAAATAGCTTTTACATAATTTTGATTAACTTGACGCTTTGTGATTTAAATTGAATCTTATCTTTATTAAACTTAATATTGTATTTTTGAGCTCGCTCAAGGACTAAGCGCTAATTGTTGTCATGCTCAGCCTCATTAGATCCAGTAATTATAAGATCATCAAAATATAGGCCAACGCCATCAATATCTCCAAATAATTCATAGTTTTGTTTTTGAAAGACTTCAGGCGCTGAACAAATGCCAAAAGGCAAACGGCTAAAGGCAAATCTGCCAAATGGCGTGCCAAATACACAGTAGTCTTGACCTTGTTGTTCAAGGCTTTCAAGTTTCGATTTTAAACGATCATGTAAAGCAATCGGTATCCGTCTAAGTGGTTGCACAACTGGGACAGCATTTTCTTTGAGAGTAATATGATGCTCTCTAGGAAATGAGCCCAGTCCCTCAAAAACACTAGGAAATAATTTTTGCACATCATCAAGAGACTTAAATTTACAAATTTGACTCAAAACACTATCAATTTTGTTAATTCTTTTAACCAAATTCAAATCGACACAGTCAGCACAACTTAATAATGGCAATTCTTAATTAATGCCATTTTTAGTTTGACAGTTTAAAGAAATTTGACCATATGGTTTAAATGTAAAATTTGGACTACCATAAGGTGCTAATTTGACTTTGGTTTTTTGAATTTTATCAAGCAATCCAAGTTTTTCAACAACATCTAGAGTCAAAATACTAACTTCACAACCGGTATCTAATTTAAAACTTACGTTTTGTCCTTCAACTTTGATTTTTTGAAATCATGACAATGGTTTTTCATGAATACCAAGTGTGTTTACCTGCCTGATTGAGTCACAATAATACTTATCCTCATCAATGTCACTGTCTGAAGAGTCTGATGAATCTTCACATTCGGACTCCTCACTCGACTCCTCTTTTTTTAACTTATTCACCCGTTTCTTGGTATTCTGCTTTTCTTTATTTTTTAAATCTTTGGTCCCAGATAATTTTTTGTTTTTATTATCTTCTTTGCACATGTTTGCAAAATGATTTCGACCTTGACATTTTGCACACGTTTTGTTATACGCTGGACACATATTTTTATCTCTATGAAAAAATCCACAAAATTCACATTTCTGCTGAAATTTATGCCTAGAATTAAATTTTTCTTTGCTATATTTTTTTGACGTTCTTATAAAGCTACAAGTAGCAGTTTCTTGCATAATTTGAAGCTGTTTTTGACTAGCTTCTCTTGTTCTGCAAATATTTATTGCATCCGTTAATGTCAATTTTGGTTTACGCAATAATTCATCCCTGGTTTTGGAATCAAAAATTCCCCAAACAATTCTATCCCGTATGAACTCATCTAGCATGTTGCTATATTCTGTGGTTTTACCAGCTGTTCGTAACTCCGTCAAAAAAGTATCAAAAGGTTGATTTTCTGTTTGCTGAATGCAATTAAATAAAAATCGTTCAAAAACCACATTTTTTTGAGGTTCACTGTTCTCGGAATTTTGTTAGAACATTTTCCAACGTTTTTTGGCCTGCAGCTAAAGGGTCAAAGGAGTTATACAAGTCGAGTCCATCATCTCCTACTAGATTCAACAAAATCGCAATTTTTTTCTCATCAGTCTCTTTAGCAAGATCTGCAGCAGTCAAAAATTTCTTAAATTTCTGCTCAAACTTTTTCCACTTTTCTGCTAGACTACCCTGTAACGACAAGGGTTGTGGAGGCTTATAATAGTACTCCATTATCACTATCTACTTGTATTTACAAATTTTGACTCACAAGCAATACAAGAAATTTTTAAACTCAAGAGCCAGATTTTCTTATCACAAGAACTAGAGCATTATTTTGTTTGATCACAAGAATTAGGTTATTTCATCATAAACACTAGAATTTTTTATTTTTTTCAAGAGTTTCAAGAGTCGAGAGGTTAAACGCGCAACGCAAGAACGGGAGTAGGAAATCAAGCAGCCATTTTTGCACGTATCTAGCCGTTTCTATTGTACCAGGTTTTGTCGAGAGGTTTTCCAGAGTATTCACTATTTATCACGAAAACTAGATTTCACCTGACACCATGTTTTATTTAGGGTTGACCGTAATTAAAACAACACGTCAAGAAGTTATTTAATACATATATTAAGGCAAAACAAGTTATAAAACATTAAATGTATAAATAATGCAACCCGGCCAAGTAGACGACTGGATATCCCGAGTCTGGTGCCAACACGGGCCATTAAATAGTTCGCGCACTCTCCGCTATTTCTGGCAGCACTTACCACGGGACACACACATAGGACACAGGACATATCTAGATTAGAACAGTTACTACCATATAATACACTTACCCACTCTAAATTTTTAGAACAAAGGCCAGGCCAGCATAGTTTATCATAAGGGACAAATAAAAAATCGTCCAAAAATGGAATTATTAATAACCGGACATTATTAAAAACGGCATTGATGAAAAGAAGACAAGAGCAAAATCGAAGTTAGTAGTATAACTTTTTTCTATCAAAACCGGAAAAAAAACTAAAAAAGATAAAATTATAAAAAGGGGCTAGGCTCAGCCTGTGTTTCATTTACCTAAAGTCCGGTTATTTATCATTCCGTTTTTGACATTGGACTGTTATACCATTTTCCTTTATGATCTTGGACGATTAATTTTGTTATTTATGACGATGACTTGGGATTCGCATAGGGTATAGAGTTCGCGTGACGAGAGTTGAAGCCACCCACGTTACGGCTGAGAGGGATCTACTGGCCCCGCCTCTAGCTTGTGATTGACTGTTTCGGAGATCCATAGGCTTAGTGTTTTATATTGGGAATTAGTTTAATAAATTATTATGTGTAATTTATTCCGCACGGCACTGTCAGACCGCAAGTAGGCGTATACCAAGATAAAATTGATGACGTGCGTGGCATCAACTCTCGCCGCGTCTACTCTACCTCACGCCCACCTACGGGTAAATCCTCGACACATATATTTTTTGTTGCTATTGGAGTCTAGTTTCAGATTTTGCTTGTTTGCCACTTGTCAATTACAGCAACACCTAGGGGGAAGAAAGCGACAGAAACGTAGTCCAAGTAATACTTATTACGGAAGCTTACAGAAGACTACTTTTTCTTTAAAAAAATGTTACTTTTATAAAAATCGGTTGATTAGCTGCCGGGATATATAAGCGTTTTCTTTTTGAAAAAAAGAAACGCTTTAAGCTTGGCAGCTAATTACCTAGTTTTACAAAAGGTATTTTTTTTAAAGAAAATGTAATTTTCTATGAGTTTTTTATTTTGATCACTTTTGCCTCCTCCTCCCTGGGTGTATGCTATAATTGACGATTAGCAATGAACTGGAATTCCAATTGCAACAAAAAAATATATGTGTCGACAATTCCAACGTAGGAGGAGGTATACCCTATGCTGGCCTTCGGTCTGTTAGGCCCCCCATGGGCCCCTGGCCCCCATAGCGCATACTTTTACTTTAAATTGTAAGATGGCGCGTTAGGTGGGTGTGTAATATGGCTGATTTTCCCTTGACCACAAAGGATATACCTACTTACTTTATGACTTGTTACCATACACACTCCATTATGCATGATGACTTAGAACTGTCAAGTAAAATGTACGATAAGCATGCGTGTCTATGTGGGGCTTTACACGTTTTACCTATGTTTTTCCAAGTGATTTCTATATGCTGGATAAGACCAACGATTATAAACGCACAGGATTGCTTATTTCCATTTAACTCTATGTTAGCGTCGCTCAAGCGACCGAACACTGCCTGCTGACGTCACCAGCGGACCAGTTGCTTTGTTTGTATTGAGAGTTCGTGTGGTTTTAACATGTTTTTGACGTTTCTATCTCCGTTTTTTTGCGTTTTTTCATTAATTTGACGGTGTGGTTGACTATTTAGAAATGTGAATTAAGTGAATTTATATAAACAAAGCACATTAATTTATTGTTGAAATAAAAGCTGTTGATGAACCCTCTTTCAGTGTAGAAATATAAATATATATACGTTTATCATGGGCGCATCCAGGGGGGGCCTTAAGGCCTAGCCCCCCCCCCAAGCCTTGGATTTTTTTACATATTTTCCACATATTCCATGAAAAACACAAAAAATAGCTTAAAATTCGACATCATGAGGCTTTGAGACCCCCCCCCCCTCCAAGAGGCCTCGGGCCCCCCAAGACCTATTCCTGGGTGCGCCACTGCTTTTATATTATTATATTTATATAAACTTTGGATTTTTGGAAACTCCTTGCTCATTAAATTAATCACATTGAAGAAAATTGGTAATTATGCCGCAAACGTACTTCTTTTATTAAACTGATTTTTGGAAAGTTTATTTTGTAGACAAGTTTAGTTTCAGTTTTTTCCTTAAGTTTTTTTAGTCTCTTTATAGAAGTTTTCAGAAACATGTTACAGGAGAAGGAGTGAAAACAGGCGCTGGGTGGGATAAAAACAAATCATAACACAATGTAAATCATATGAAAAAAAAATTGGAAATATATTGCTTTAAAGCATAAGAAGTTGAAAAACACATTTATTTGGCTGTTTTCTCCCAAAACTGACTGGTTTTTGACATAATAATATAATAAATATTGCAATTTTGGATCTGTAATATCAAATAAATACCTTTTTGTTACTACATAATATAAAGTGTATTTTATTATATTCGCAACAAAAACAATACATTATACATCTAATGATTTAAATTGATTAAACTTTTAGAAAAAATCCTACTTCTATTCTAAAACTTTCAACTATTTAAAAAAGAAACTCCAACATATCGTCTGGGTAGGAAAATTTAGCTCTCTTGATTTATCAAATCATTTGTTTTAAATGAATGAAATTACTAATTATATTTACTAACGCGAATAAAAAATTTGTTTGCAAATAAGCAAGAAAAAAGCGGGAAAAACTCACGATTGCAATGTGTATTAAATGAAGCGCGCTGAGCAGAGGTCCACTAGTGACATAAGCAAGGCGCCGCCTACCGCTGAAAGATTCGAGCTAATAGGCAATCCTGTGTGTTTATAATCGTTGGGATAAGACCACCATTTTATATACAGTGTGTCCATAAAGTGGGAAAACTGCACGTTTTTGAGAAAAAAGCTAAGACAAGTCGATTTTATTGTAAAAATGCCAGTTGAAAAATTAGATAAATAACATTTTCTTCTGTTGAGAATGCATATCTTTTATTAATAAGCAATGCAAAACTTTTTATAAAGAACTATTCTCTTTATAAAACAATAAAGTGTCAAGTATCCATCCGGGACGCGCGTATTTTATTTTATTTGACTTTCATTTTTTTCCGGAAAAAATCACACGGGTTCATCAAACGTCATTTTAATAAAGGCATACCCACTGCATATCTTGCATTTAAAATTTAAATGCCGTGTAGGAAGGTTTTATTTTCCATTATTGTTAGATCCGTAGAAATTATTTATTTATTCTATTGCAACGTTTTTCTCATAATTCCTTTTGCATGCACAGGATTGTGCAATTGTTGGACATGCCTATACGACACGAACAGTTTTCTCAAAGCTTGAGATAATAAAAATATTTATAATGCATTAGCCTATACACATCCTTATCCACATTCGCTCAAAAACATTTAAAAACTTATAAAGGTTTTTTTTTTATAAAAAAAAAGTGCAATAATCATGCAAGAGGCTTGACCGTCATCTTTGATCAGCCATATTTTTACCTTCCTAGCCCGCGCAGCAATTGCTACGCAGTCCCAAACAGTTACCTATCTATCTATTACTTAGGTACAGATCACTTTTATCTTAAAAATAAATTTTTCACTAAAAAATCACATAGGTTTGTACCACCTTTAATTAGCTTCTACTACCAACAAACTAAATACTACCACGTTCACCTGCCTTCTACCGCCAAAAACATCAACTAGCTCCTATTATCAAAAAACCAACCATTACCACCTTCCATGAAATTCCATCAAAAAACCAACTACTACCATCCCCTAGCTTCTACTATCAAAAAATCAACTACTACTATCTTCCCCTAGCGTCTACCACCAAAAAACCAACCACTTCCATCTGCCCCTAGGTCAAGGGCAAACAGTAGCGTGTCGTTGATAAAAGGGCGGGGGGGCACCATTTGTTTTTGCGTTAAATTTAGTTTTTCTATTTTTTTCTCAAAAGACGCCAGGGGCGCGAAGTGCAGAGGGGCGGGGGAGGAGGGCGTTCGCGTACGACACGCCACTGCGGGCAAAGATTTTTACACATTTTTAAGGGTTATGTGACCACTCTTTTTCAAACGCTAAACGCCATGTAAATTGACATTGGAAAGTTTTAGAGCAAACTGAACGCAATCACCAGTATTTACTAAGACCTTAAGACTTAGCATTGTAGACCGGGTTTAAGTATCAAGTCTATAGACTTGATACCGACCGGTTTAAGTGTATTTTTTAATACTCACAGGTCAAATAACTGCAAAGATTTGGTTCACCCTAATGTGCAATATGATAGTAAGCATTTCTCAGTGAGTTTCATCTCATTAAAATTCAAATTAACTTTAGAAATAAAGAAAAACCACATAAAAATTTTGTAAGCAAATGTCATTTTTTGGAAACTTAGTCCGTGCAGTCGTAGGATTCCTGCTAAAAATAGTCTCAAATTGTAGTACCACCCCTGAGGGGTGGTTTAAAGTTCGAAAAACAATAGAAATAATCCATGATTGACAAAAAACTTACATACAAAAATATTCAAAGCTAAATAATACATAAATAACTTAAAACTGTATCTGTAGATGCATTACCGTATTAAATACGTATCAATATTTAAATACGTATCAATAGTTAAATACTGTAAAAAGCACAAGATATATTAGAATCCCTTTTCAATAACACATTCACTAAAACAATCGACCATCGGTTTAATCCACGGTGGATAGAATAGACCGGTGTTCGGATCTTATAAATATATGTCGAATTTTCACGACACTGGTGGTCCAGCTGATTTTTGTAAACAAAAGTTAGATATGATATGAACAACTAATATTTTTTAAATTTTTTAAAAACTAATACCCTGTTTCCACCAATACATGCCCACCCCGATTCAAAAAACGCATCACGTGATGGCCCAACCGGTGCAAAGGTTTTAAATGAAGCGTCACCTGATGCGTTTTTTGAATCGGTGTGGGCATGCATTGGTGAAAACAGGGTATAGGGCAACTTTCCTACTATTTTTTAGTATATTCTTATAAAATAATATTTTTCAGACATACCAGTCGTTATTTTTTTTAGCCCGCTTCATTTCTCTTTACACAAAAATTAAAATTCGAAGAAAATAATGTGTTCGTTTCAGCTTCAAAAATAATCCGCTGACCTACATCTTTGTTTACTTCCCAAGTCCTCGGTTCACCTTTGATACTAAACGATCACATTCAGTTTGACTTGTAGTTTAAGTTTTGTGTAATAAAAAATAAATCGGGCTAAAAAAAAATAACGACAATAAGTCTAGAAAATTATATCTTATAAGGATGTACCAGAAAACAGCGGGAAAATTGCCTTAGTTTTCAAAAAATTTAAAAAATATTAGTAGTTCCGTTGTTCATATCATATCTAACTTTTGTTTACAAAAATCAGCTGGACCATCAGTGACGTGAAAAATTCGACATATGTATATAAGATCCGAACACCGGTCTATTCTATCCACCGTGGGTTTAATGTCGCTAACTTGTCTAAAAAATTAACATGTATATAAATATAGCGGACACTGACGTACACCGTTTTTATTCGACATTCCCTAGTGACGTTTGGAGGTTTAAATATGGCTACCATTGTTAAACGAAAATATTTTATTATTTTTATTTATTTATAACCTTTGTGTGGAAATAATGTCTTTGTTACAACGAAAAAAGATAATCCATATCCCAAGGTATTTATGAACAATTTATATTAATATTAAAAACTATTGCATTCACGGGAAAAATAAGTTAAACCTTCAACCAAAATGTAGACTTTTAAACCTAGGATTGTAGCACTTAGCACTGTAGACCCTTAAGTAAATACTGGTGAGTATGTACTAAAAATTTGGACTTCCAACTATCAATAACACATATAAAAATCCGAGAAACAACATGATTTTAGTGGACAACAACAAATATTTTCTTAAAAATATAGGTCATAAATGTTACTTACACAATGTCTTGTTGAGCCAGTCAGCCAGGTCCTCTTTGAGCGGATCGAGCTGCCTGAGTTGAGCAGATATCATCCGTTCTGTGCACTCCTCGGCTATCTCCTCGCGCAACTCCAGCCTGCTGAAGTCGGTTGACATCGGGCCCCAACTGTTTCTATTTCTAGAAACAAAGTTTCGCGTCGTGTATGCCGTCATCTGTAAGAAAAAGTCAATGTCAGATTGACAAACTTTAATATCACCTTAGAGGGCCTCAATACTTTTGACCAGTTTTGACCAATGAAAACAACTGTGAAAATGTCCTCTAGTATAGACTACAGACCCTGTATGTATGACATATTTTTACCTATATTTTTAAGAAAATATGTCATACATACAGGGTCTCTAGTATAGACTAAGGTAACTATCGTGGCCATCATTTTTTTGGAAAAAATCTGTTTGTAGTTAGGAAGATAACTGGCAATATCGGGCCTAACCTGAATTTGAGTTATAAAGAAAATTTTATTGCTGATTTTAGTAGTCAAAGGGCTTTTATTTAGGACTCCGGTTGATGCCACTCTGGCACCCTTGAATATTTTGAAATATTCAAGAAGGCGTCTGACTAAAGATAAAAAAATAAAATAGTATTTAAAAACATAAAACCAAGGGTGCAATATAACTATTGTATTATGATTCCAATAAACATAGTACAAGCGCCCGTCAACCCCTTTTCCTTCAGGAACATTGTCAGAAATGAGCCGCTATCTTGGATTTTCGACCATCCCAACCGGTTTAACCAGAATTTCCGTTAAAACTGGATGTGGTCGTGGTTGATGTCAATCTATAAATAATTAAAAATAAGGATAGGGATATGTAAGCCGTTTGTCCATAGCTCTAACCGTTTTCAAAATATTCCGCCTTAAAATTGGTAATTAGCGTTTTTGAACTGTCAATATTTCAAAAATGGTTAGACTTAGGTATAGGATATTGTTTTTATTGTCACATATGTCTAGAATTTCTTGAAGAACCCAAGAAATAAATAATATACAGGAGGTTGCATTTAAAATAAGAAAGTTGGTATTGGCCACTGTCACATTACACACCCTATATAATTTTTTTTAAAAATGCGCAATTAAAAATACAAATTGATGTGTTCAAGCGTTTTTCCCAACACGCCCCCAATTTATTCGTTTTTGAATTTATTCCATTTGGCTGTTCCACACTGTATATATATATATTTTTTTGCGGTTCTCGCAGAAACTAAGTATTTCAGGAAAATTTATGTATTAGGTTTTATTTTAGAGAATAAAATTTTCTGTCGAATGATCTATAACTTAATAGGGTAACGTGAGAAATGTAATTTTTATCCACGCCAAGTTTTTTTTGTAGGCTTAAAAAAGTACAAAAACGCATTCTTTTACTTACATTTAAAAGACAATTTTATTGCTATTAGCGTGGCATTACCCATTTTTTAACAAACAGCTTCATTTTTAAGAAAATTAATTAAAAACTTTGAACTAAACTAGATTTTCGACGAGTTCTATAAAATACCCCCAGCTGTGGCCGTCATTGTATCGTTAGGAGTAAACTAAAACACGCCAAGTAACACATTTTTAAAAGGGAAATTTTGTTTTCTAAAAACCTTAGTTTATACATTTATCATGCAAGGCTTGGTCTTTCAGAAAATTTTATAAAACTTAAATAAAATAAAAAATACTTTTTGTAATTTTTATAAGGCACTTTCGTTTATGGACGACATTGAAATGTTATTCATAACCTTCAGCCAAGCTTGTTAGACATCGTTAAAAAAAATTTACTGACTAGAGCTTAGCCTAAATAGTTTTTTCCCAGAGGGCTTTATTTTTAAGAATATTGAATAAAAACTAATCATTAAAATTGATTTTTGACAATTTCTGTAAATGACTTATGGTTTTACCTTTGGTGGGTAATTGTTTATTTATCTATGATTACTAATAGTTTTAAGACGCAAACATGTATTTTTTTTTCTGATAAATAAACCTATTTATTATTTATTATTAATATTATGGACGTCACTGTAACGTAGTTATTTTAATCCTACTATATGATAAATCGTTATAAAGAAAATTCTATTTCCTTAATAAAGTATTATTACAACTATTTTCCTTAAAAGTTTAGTTTTACGAAAATTGCAAAAAGTTGATAATATAATAACGTATTTGTTTATGATTTTTTAAAATCGTCCCAGTTTAGGAACGCCACTGAAATAGTAGCCGAACTCTTGAGTTAATTATGTCATACATCATCGGAAAGTAAATTTAATTGTCTAATTAAAGCTTAAACACGTAAAAATTCAATATATTTTCGACGATTTCTAAAAATCACCCACACTTATGGATGGCACTGTGCTTTTAGTGGTAAACTTGTCCCTACCAAGTTATACATCGTTAAAAAGGAAAATTTTAAGAAAATTGCAAAAAACCTGTTCTAATTATTTTGACTGTTTTTGATGTTCTCACTTTACGGACGCCACTGAAGTGTTACTTACAATCTGGACTGCACCAAGTGAGCAGCATTAAAGACCTAATACTTTCAAAAAACTATCAGAATCCTCCAATCAAATTGTTGAATAAAGGATAAAGGTCAGGATTGATGCCAAAAAGTCAGGACAGTTATTGTTTGACCACTTTCTCAGCTCAAATCCACTTTTGGCCAACAGGGAAATAACTTCCTCCTGAAGAGCGAGACCTTTAGCTAAGGAATTAGCTTACAAGCAGGCGTCGTCAATATAAATGTAGATTGTCGCTCTTTAAAGGCTAGAGGAAAATTATCGTTTTCTAAAGTTGCTAACTCTTGGACAACTCGAAGGGCTAGAAAGGGCGACGAGGTGACACCAAATGTAACTCTGGTTAGTTTTAAGTCTTAAACTGAATCTTTTGGAGAAAACCTCCATAAAATCCTCTGATAATCTGAATGTTCAGGAATTAGTAAGATTTGTCTACACATAGCTTTAATAGTGGCTGTGAAAACCAATGCATATCTATGGAGAATTTTCTTAATTTTTTTAAATAATTTTACTCTGTATACTAATAATTACAGATATACTGCAAAAAAATTTTTTTGGCTTCATACTAAGATCTGCAAGTAAAAATATATTGATGTCCCCTTTTTTCCGCGTCGTCACACTGTAAGCCGGGTCTCCCCTATACACTTTAAGAATTAACTTGTCAGCTAAATGTACTCTTATTAGTTATCAAACACTAGACATGCCTTTAGGGTTGACTGACGACAGAAAAACAGTTTCTCTCATGCGTTTCTTTTATGTCAATGAAGCAAACCATGTGTGCCTGCATGCGTAAACACAAGAAGACTTTTTTATGTTAAACGAAATTGAGATGGAATGTTTTATCTTTTTTATCATAGAATGGTTCATTCATTTATTTTTTTAACGTATATTAGAGACCTTTTGCACGCCCTCCTTTAGCTAGAGACCCTGTATGTCTGACATATTTTAAAGATAAGTAAAAATATGTCATACATACAGGGTCTCTACTACTCCTAACCGAACCTTTAGCTAACTTTATCCTTTATAAATGCGACATTAAATGACAGATGTGACGTGATATTTAGTAGCCCAATTTTGATCTTTTGCAGACACAATTTTTTATTCTTTGTCCTTTATTTATTTGTCAAAAGCCTGTTTTGTGTTCTGTAGGCAAAATTAATTAAAAAGTTCCGAAAACAACTAGGGAAAAACTGAAAGAACAATACCTGTGAAAAACTGCCAGGAAAATATAAGAATGGGTCTATGTTTACTCTGTACTTCATATTTTTTTACGCACTTTAACAGAACATTGATGACTTTTGGTTAGTTGGTGAACACTGTTGCGAAATAACACATTAATTTTCAATAACTGATATAAAATTAAATCTGCGGATTACCCCGCATTGGTAGCTCTTGAAATAATTGTCTCGTATCAAAAATATTTTAAATTTACATTACATTTCGAGATAACGTTATATGCGCGGCAACACTGTATCAAAATAAAAGAACTAGTAGCCTGCGTTATTGGAACAGAAGTAAGGTCAAACACTATCGTTTAGTAAAGGATAAGGTTCAAACCAGGTAACTGCGCATGCCTCAAATAGAGGACAAGAGAAAAATGGGACATGCAAAAGGTCTCTACTATACAAACTACTATCTATCAATTTAGAGAATTTATTACATAAAGACCTTAGAGTAAGATCATAAACGAAAATGGTATAACAGTACAATGTCAAAAACGGACTTATTAATAACCGGGACATGATCAAAAACGTTATTCATCAAAACAAGATAAGCGAAAAAAGTTTAATATATGGTCTTTTATCAAAACCGGACAAAATCAAAAAGGACAATGCGCATGCGTGACTCTTTTCTTTACATGTATGTAATTCCTTCTCTCTTATCGTATCATGGAAGTTTGGCGGCAAAACTAAATCGGAAATAAATAATATTGTTGTTTTTCAACACCAAAATACATAAAAATATATGTTTGTTTCTTTAATTAGCTCCCTTCATTTGCATACCATGGGCATATACAATAAGCCAAGCGCGGATTTAAGGGGAATGGTAACGGAGCAATTACCCCCCCCCCCCCCCAATAGAAAATAACTTTACTTATATACTATACTATACTATAATACTTTTTGATACTTAAAGGGAAAACAGGAGAATAACCCCCCCCCTAGAAAAAAACTTATATTACAAAAAAATTTTCATCGACTCTTGCCCCTTCTAGATTTTTACCTAGATTCGCGCTTACGTTAGCACATGTTTTTGTGTAACTAACCCATATATTCGATGAATATCAAGATACTAAATGCATATAGGTACTATGTATATTCCAAATCTGTAAGATCAACATAAAACAATGTATTTTGTTCATCGGCTGAAAATCAATAAATAAATTCATTAATTTTACATACCTTTTTCATTCTGTGCAAACATAAACACCGACAAAAATTTGGAAATTCACAACTTTTTCATTTATGAGTCGTTTTTTTTAATTGTTTTTTTAATTATTAAGTACAATGTTATAAGGAACTCTAAATTATTTCAAAGTTAACTAACTAACTAACTAAATATAATACACTTTTTTAGATTTTACCGCGCAAAGAAAATTTTCGTCGTTCTTTTGATAATGCCGAAAGCCTTTAACTATTTATTTTGTCTATCTTTAGTTTAGATTTAGACTTCTTTCACTTCTAAATATGTTTGTATACAATTTGATTAAATCTCACCACCTACTTCATTTGCTTAAACGCGGCTTGAATTTTAAATTAACATTTTTTAAAACCGTAATAACATTAGACACCACCCAAACTATAGTGTATCAAAACCATCTAAACCTTTTGACACGGATCATTTGTTAGGTGATCCGTGCTTTTGATATTCGGGTTAGGGTTCACAGCTCTCCATACAAATACTTTAAACCAGGAAAGAACTGACAAAAAGGAACTAGAAGAGAAGAATCTTGACTATTATGATGTACGGTTTAATAAGAATAGACCAGTAAAAACGCCCAAAACAGCATACTTTCTCACTACAATCGTGATTATCGTTATTGTGAGTCGACGCGACAAGCTGTAATGTTTAATTACCAGAACAGACGTGGTCATTCACGGAGTCTTAGCGTCAACTTTATATAAGCTGTTATGGTTATTTGACATTGACAGGCGCAACTAACCAAAAACTTGAATCGTGTTAAAAATTTATATTTTAGACATTTATGATAATAATTTTGTGAATGTTTTGGCTTAAAGCTTAAAATTATTTTCTTTGTTAAATAATTTTCTTGAAAAGAAAACGACAGAAATTTTAAGGTAAGTTAAACATAAAATGACGGATTGCTAAAGTTAAAGTTTGGCACGTTCAAAAATTTTGTTTTTTATACAAAAACTTATCGTTATTAACCACAACTATAACCAAATTGACGATTACAATGACTGATCAAAAACACCCTATAATAGTAAGTAATACCAGAAGTGTAACGTATGACAAAAGTACAACTGTCCTTAGATTTTAACTAGTGCGCATAAACAGAAGCGGAATAGCCACATAAATCGTTATTTATAGGGCGATTTTACTATTCTAAAATATCTCTTAAGCCTGGTTTCCACCTATGCGTGCCCAATCTGATTCAAAAAACGCATCACTTAATGAGACATGTATTTGCACTTGTTTTAACTGCCGCGTCACCTGATGCGTTTTTTGGGCATGGCAGTGTGGGCATGCATATGTTGAAACAGTGGCGGCTCGTGAGTTTCGCAATAAGTGACGCAGGATTTCCCTCCCCTCATTTTTTATACACACTATATCATAATTTTTTTGAGATAACTTTTTGACAGTTTTCAACTATTTTCCATAACAAATAGCCTAGGCCAACGAAAAACAGTTGTAAAAAGTAGTCTTAAAAATAATGATATGAACTGTATAAGACATAAAAATATAATAATATGGTAATAATGTAAATACCTATTCCATAAAGAACTTACCTAAGTTCTTAAATTTTTGTACCACGATTTTTTAAATTGTCGAATGTTCACTTTGTCTTTAACCTTGGCGGTTTATTTAAGTTCAATATAGGGGACGGCTTTTTAGAGTTCAAAAAGTATTTTTTATCATTGTCGTTCCTCCTCGAAAACGGTTTTTCCAGTAAAGCACACACTGCATCGTAAACAGGGAACAATGTGCAAAATAATTAAAATAAAAGCCGAATCAGAACCGAATGTAAACAACATGTCAGTAACCGGAGACTATTTCAATAATGTACGCAGGTTCTTCATCTGATTCTTTGCCCTGCGAAAGCATGCGTTGTCATGTTAACCAACGGACGCCTTCACAGGCGAACGAAACACAACACGCTGGGCCAGCAAAGAATCCGCGGCGGGAAACGCTCACGGTTTTTTTTTTCGGCTAATAGGTCATAAGGTAACCAACCCCTCGTTCGGTTTTGCTGCTTTTGCTTAGATTCTTAAAATGTTTAGTCTGGACAAAAGAGGTGAAGCAGCGATTCACCTGCGTCATTGGGTTGAAACCGGGTTTAATGATTACTCAAACCCCATATTTTCACTTTTACTACCTATTTACATAGAGTAACGTAGTATATACTACTCTATGTTATTTATAACAAAAAATTTTTGATAAAAATTAGTTTATTAAGAAGACATGTTACGACATAAAAATATTTTAAGACATCCTAAAGTAGTTGGGATTAAGAAAATTGGTATGAAGAGATACAAAATTATATTTCACCGAATTATGTTGTGTCCACTTAGCTTGACTTAAAGGTACATAGTTCTAAAATAACCTTCACAGACTGTCCCAATGTTCACCCAGCATAAAATAATCCGGAATTCACATCCTGCCTGTCCACTTTTATAAGAAGTCTAGAGGGTGGCTTAATAGTCACAGATGGAATTTTTAATTTAAGTAGGGAGTCATCTGCCCAAGGTGACAAAAATTAATATACAAAATATTTTTAAAAAAAGATCTAAAAACCTGGGAAGATATACAGGGTGTCCCATAACTTAGGGGCCAAAGGCCAACAGGTGATAGAGGAGGTCATGCCTAATAAAAAAGTTCCTATAATGCATGGGCCAAAACTCTTTCTTTGTCAAGATACAGAGCATCAAATGGCGATTTTTTAAACTTTTTTGATAATAACTTTTGAAATAAATGGATGCATACCTTTCTAGCTAGCCTATTAGCTAACTAATGCTCCTACGAAGTTTTTGGTTGTAACACGAATTATTGAGCAAAATGTAGTCTACTAGATTCCGAAAACCGCATATTGATGCGATGCTCCGTTAAAAAGTTGGAATTTAAAAAAAAATTTAATTGTCAAAAAACTGTCATTAGCATTAATGGATTTTGACCAAAAATAATCAGCTCGTTAGGGTATCAAACATTATTTTACCTGAAAATTTTATTAAAATCGATTCAGCCGTTTAGGAGTTATCGTGTTACGGACAGAAAAAATACACACACACACACACACACACACCTAGACAGACGTCACGACGATATTGATAGGATAGGTCAAAATACACCCAAATAACACATTTTCGGCGTTATCTCAAAAAAAAATTTCGTCGAAAACAATACCTTCTCTAGCCATTGCTGCGCGGGCTAGGAAGGTATAAAACGCAGAAAATATATGAAATTGGGTAAAATCGTGTATTAGAGCAAGAGCAATAAATTAAAATAAAAATTATTTTGAAAAAATTTTTTGGTATAAATTTTTCTGAATGCCATATTAAACGCATTGTTTTTTTGTTAATAAAAACAAGTCTCTAGCAAGACATAATAATAAAATATTATTGATATTTTTTAAAAGAATAAGTAGGCAAGAATTAATTTAAAAAAAAAATTATTATTTTTTATACATTTTTGGAGGGTATTTTGACAGCCCGTATCTGTACAACTTGTAATTTTATCAATAAAAGAAATATAATATTTTTGAATGACAATTAGCTGAGGATTCAGCTGCCTGTGCCAGATTTTTTTTTTGTAAAACCCTGTTTCCCCTCACTCCTCTAACTTTAAAAATCCTATGTGTGTTGACCCCATGTTATATAAACTTTTTTCTCGGAAATAACCTCCTCTATCACCTGCTGCACTATGGCCCCTAAGTTATGGGACACCCTGTATAGATTTACAGCATTTGGTGTACTACATAGCAAATATTGCTCCATGTAAATTTTAGATTTTGTGCGAGTCAAACACTAGAACAGAACAGGACATAAAACTGTTTAAATTTTACAACGCATTTACTAGCCCGAGCTGTACAAGCCCTATTTCCCCAACTACGTGGGAAACGGGGGTAAAAGCATGAAAATTTGTACACATATTGTGTGGGAAAATACAAAAATGTTCACCCGCAGCACCCTTATTTTGCTTCACCGTGGAAGGGGTGGGAGAAATTAAAAAAAAAATGACGGGAAAAAATTGTCACAAATTAGGTCATAACCATATAGTCAAGATTATACTTGTTTTTGTATAGTTTGTATTCAGTGATTTCAAAAAACATGGTTTCAAAGTCATTTGACCTTACACGCCCTTGAAAATTTAAGATTTATTCGAAAAAACACGATATGAAGTATTTTGATTAAAAAAATCACCAAAATTTATTTTTTTTTCATTCAAGGTCAAATATTATTTAAAAAATATTATTACGAAACCTATATTTAGTTACTACTTATATAATAGCGGTTCATCATCATAATCTTCTACATATATTTTCACACCTAATTAAAATATGTCATTAAAAAATTCCATTCTTCCCCATTACCCTGGAAGTAAAAACTCAATTTAGATCAATATTTGCAATCTGATGCATTTTTTTTTTAAATCTAGTATAAACATCAAAAAATACTGCCGCAGTGCTGAATCTGAATTATTATTTTTTTTTAAATATAAACCAATTTTAATGGGACATAGCTCCTGGACTAACAGCGCTAGATAAAAAAAACCGGGGAGCTGTGCATTAGGTCTTCCTTAACCCTACTAAGTATTCTTTTTTTTAACGTTTTTTAAATGTAACGCCGTGAAAATTAAAAAAATACACGAAAAAATGCAATTTTTTACAAGATGATTTTATCAAGATCAAACAAAGTCAAGTCTGAACCAATTTTTTTTTAATTCTACTTTTTTAGGACATTAGGAATCTAATGTCCATTGGTCAAAATAAATTTGCCGTCATCTTGAAAACAAAGACAGCTAAGCATTGACTTCTATACCTTTCAGGGCGTTATACAACTCAATGCAGCTAAGTCAGTTTTTAAATATTAGACCTAACCTCCTTAATGTTTCTTCCAAATTTATTAATTTTCACTCAATATTCAATTGGTATGGGAGTAGCACTAAGGTCACTCATCGTCAAGCAAGCTTGCTTGACGATGAGTGACCTTAAGTAGCACGCTCTAATGTTGGGTTCTCGAAATATGTAATTTTCTATGGGGTATTGCTCAAAGTCAACAAGCTTTGAACGCCAGAAAAATTTTACGGCAAATTTTTACAGATCTTTTTTATAGTTTAAAAATTTTTTTGCTTTGCTTTTGATAACCCTCGAATTTTGGTGATTTTTTTAATCAAAATACTTAAAAATCGTGTTTTTTCAAATAAATCTTAACTTTTCAAGGTCGTGTAAAGCCTGGATATAAATTATATAAAAACGAGTATAATCTTGACTATATGTGTACAACCTAATTTATTCCAATTTTTTTCCGCCATTTTTTTAAATTTTCTAAACCCCTTCCAAGTTGAAGCAAAATAAAGGTGCTGTGGGTCAAAAATGTTGTATTTTTTCACAAAATATGTGTACAAATTTTCATGCTTTTATCCCCATTTCTCACGTGTCTAGCGTGTACAGCGTGTCCCATTTTCGATGGGATTAAATGGAAACTCGGTTATTATTAAAGATATTGATTTTCTGATTGCACCTTACCGTGCTCTTTTTTTGAGCCCTTAAAATTGATGTAATCAGATTTTTGCTATACCCCGTAGTTTCGCTAATACAGGGAGTTTTTGAAAAAATTGTATTTTTAATAATCCCTTATATCTCGCTTATTTTGCGAGATATTTTTATTATCTAAAAACCTTTTTGTGGCACCTTTTTACAAGAAAAAATGACGTTGTCAATTTTTTTAAATATTGTTTAGTTTTTGAGATATGTTATTTATCATGAAAAAATTAAATACGGACCTGGATTTTTTTCATTATCATTTTGATTGGTTTCATGCTAGTATTATCACAAAATAATAAAAAATTTTAAAAAATTTGTTTTAAGGTAAAAAAAAATATTTAATATTTTTAAAAAAATTAGTCTGAACCTGGATATTTCCAACATAAATATAAATTAAAAATTGCAAGTTAAACGATTTTTAGTTTAACTGTTTTGATACTTAGCATATTAAAATGGTTTTACGTTAATTTACAGATTTATTTCAAATAAAGTCTAGGAAAAATACAAAGAAATAACTAATTTTTCTTTAATGATATAAATGTTCAAACTGATTGCCATTATGTGTGTAATATTTCTGTCGTTTAAATATTGGGATTTTGTTGCTTGAATAAAGCAGTCGAACAAACATATCACATTTTCCAAAATCTGGATATGGTTGATCTAGCCATTTTAGAATAATTGTAAGCCATCCACAAAAATGATAAGTAAAATGACAATGTCAATTCCACGCTTTTGTTTGTAAATTTCATAACCTGCTGTGCTACCATCAAATAATTAGTACGACATTATTTTTGTAACTTTTTCACGTTTTTTACTTTATTTATAAATCTTTTAATTAACTTTTCAAAACAGATAAACTAAAAATCGTTTAACTAGTATGTCTTGCAATTTTTAAATTATAATTACGTTGAAAATTTTCAGGTTCGGACTATAATTTTTTTAAAAATATTAAATAGTTTTTTTAACCTTAAATCAAAAAAATATTAAAGTTTTATCATTTTAAGATAATAATAGCATGAAACCAATGAAAATAGTAATAAAAAAATCCAGGTCCGTATTTAATTTGTTTATGATAAATACCATATCTCAAAAACTAAACAATATTTTAAAAAATTGACAACGTCATTATTTGGCTCTAAAAAAGTTGCCACAGAAAGGTTTTTACAGAATAAAAATATCTTGCAAAATAAGCGAGATACAAGGAGTTAATAAAAATGCAATATTTTCAAAAACTCCCTGTATTAGCGAAACCACGAGGTATAGCAAAAATCTGATTACACCATTTTTAGGGGCTCCAAAAAAGAGCACGGTAAGGTGCAATCAGAAAATCAATATCTTTAATAATAACCGAGTTTCCCATTTAATCCCATCGAAAATGGGACACGCTGTACAGCTCGGACTATACCATAGTTTACCTCTCAGAGTAATAATTAATACTCTAAGGTTTACTTTAATCTATTTTCGATGCTTTAATAGAAAGTTTTCCATACAGTGAGTGCACAAGTAGACACGCTGGCGCTGTAGATGTTTTGTGCGAATGCTATGAGAACCTTTTTTCGTAACATCCTGTAGGGTATCAAATTGTTGGACTTGCCTATATAATTATAATAAATATGATGAACTGGATAATTACCTTATGAAGAAACTTGTCTTTGATGGTGTGACCAGTGGCTATTTTCCATTAATACCGATGTGAACCTGCAATCACTGACTTTAACTTGTATTGTAAAGTATGTTAAATCAGTGCAAAATTATGAAAAGTGCGTGTATCCGGAAAAGGCGATACTGGCCATAAATTTTGACTTTTTTAACGGCAAATAACAATTTAACTTTTACTACCTAAACGGACGAGACTTAATTGTCAACCGAGACTCAAGAAACACTTTTTAGGAGTTTAACTGCATTGTAATCAAAATTCCTAAAATAAATATGTTATTAGTGTTTTAAACGGATAATAATTAGTTTAAATAACTCCTTGTAAACAAGACGTACCGGAAAACGTATGGCATACATTTCTTACTGTCAAAAACATTACATGATAGCTCGACAAAATAACTGCATATAGTAAGATAAGTAAAATTAAGCAAGTGGAAAATTTAAAGAAATTAATGGATCCATGACGGATCTGATACCTGCGGCCAAAAAAAAATCGGGGTGCTGCGTCAAATTTTTTCCCAAAATTCGTTAAAAACATGCCTCGATCAATTTTTTTAATGGCGCAAAACCAAGAGCCCATAGTTTTGTATTATATATTCACTATTTTTAGTTTTTTAGATGCTCGCCACTTGGCTCGATCGAACACACACACACAAAGAAACTAACCCAGACTTACCCAAATTACACCATAAAATAACTCAAAATTTATTAAAAATTCTGCTGAATTAATTATTTAAAAATAAACATTATTTTTATCACAAATAGTTTTATTAAATTTACGAC
Organism: Aspidapion aeneum; assembly: GCA_963576565.1. Classification (NCBI taxonomy): domain Eukaryota; kingdom Metazoa; phylum Arthropoda; class Insecta; order Coleoptera; family Brentidae; genus Aspidapion; species Aspidapion aeneum. Next base: position 126,183,208 of record OY755039.1, read on the forward strand.
AATTCGATTGTTGTCCACTTCCACGTTTCTGTTTCAATTATTAAATCCGGTAGTGACCGGCCTAATTCTTTAATTTTTAGTTTTTCCTCTAGCGAAAAACTACTAAAAGAGTTTTTTTAAGACGCTAATTTTATTCATTTTCACTTAAAAAATAAAACAATTTGCAAAGTATTAGAGGGCGTAAATTAAAGCATACATCGTCCCCTATCTCACGTACCGACGTAACTAACAAAAATCCAAAAAATAAGATTCACTACCAAAATGTTTTCCATAAGTACGACTTTTTGCTCACAAAGTGGCGTAACCGTATCGCTAGCGGCTGTAGAGTTGTTTGTGGTGGACGTACCTACCAATTTTAATACAGCTGATTTTTTAATTTTCGCTCTCTTGAGAAATTTATTAAATGCTAGTTCGTCGGTACGTGAGTTAGATGATGACATGCTCCACGAACAAGAACAAGACGACTAACTGCACACTAACTGGCTAGCGTGCCTGGCACAAATTTAAGTTGATTATTTTCATTATACAATGTAAAAATTGTCCAACTCTGTCACTCATAGGCCACTGGTAAAAATCTCTCTCTGTTCGACGGCGCCAGCAGACAAGCGGCACGCATTCCACCAGCTACTTACTCTGCGTTTCAACGGCAGGCAGCGGGCCAGCCAGGCGTCGCGCATTATCGATTCGTAGTGCACAGGGTTTACCAGATTTTATATAAATTAAAAAGAAATGCATAAAATAAACATTTTAAGATGTTTTAAAAATAAAAGAAAAGTGTTTTTGTAGAAAAATAAGGTAGTGAAATAGCTCCGTGGCACTATCCCATGAGCCGCCACTGTACCTGCCTAGCCCATTAGCACACTCCAAGTGAACTCCACGCTATATCAGCCTTGAAAACAGTTTTTTTGTAAATATCGCAGAAACGAAACGATTAAAATACTGATGCGATGTTCCGTTAAAAAGTTAGCATGTTTTAAATTTCATTAAAAAAACTGTGATTGGCATTAATGGATTTGGACCCAAATCTAATCAGCTCGTTACAGTGTCTCGAACACTATTTTTGTATATATGGTTCCGGAGCTATCGTCTGCCGGACACAAAGACCTTGTGTCTTCAGAATTTCACGAGTCATGTTTCCATATAACAAATGGTTTAAGGCAACCTGGAGACGTAGATTTTTTAATCTCAAATTTTAATATCCATTCTTGTTCTGTAGTAAACTCAAATCTTTCGGATCACGAGGCCGTTAGTGGTCAATTCACAATAAAAACAACCAATAAAAAAAGAAAAAGAAAAAAGGGGCGCATCTTCAATAAAAAATCTTTTTCTACCTTCAATGAACTTGGGCAAAATGTTAACTGGGAAGGAATAAAGCGCTCTCCTGAACCTCTCTTATCCTTTCACTCGACGGTTTCAACAATTTTTAATAGGGCATTTCCTTTAAAATGGCTAAAACAAAAAAATTATAAAACTAATAAAACATGGATTACTCAAGGAATAAAAACCTCAACTGTAAATATCCGTTCACTCAAACATATAAAAAAGTTTTGTAAAAACAAGTCAACAAAATTTGTAGAATACTGTAACAAGTACCAAAAAATTTATCATAGGGTAATTAAAATAGCCAAACAAAATTACTACGAAAATAAACTTAAAAACTCTAAAAATCAAAAAAAGAAAGTTGGTCTATGATAAACGAATATCGCAATAAAAATAATCAAACAAAGGTAGATACCAATATTGACCCTAATATTTTAAATAACTATTATTGTACCATAGGACAAAACATAACTCAGAATCTTTCTTCTAATATCGAGCCAATCAGTTTCTTAAATAATGTTGAAATGTGTGATTCCTTTTACTTTTATCCCACTACTATCAATGAGGTTAAATATGCCCTGAGTGAAATATCAAATAAAAAATCTTCTGGTGAGGATGGTCTTTCAGTTGAAGTTCTCTCTAAACTTCCTGACAGTGCCTTTATTGCGCTTTCAGAGGCTATAAACAACTCTTGGAATACAGGAATCTTTCCTTCAAGTTTAAAAAAGGGGTTGGTAATACCGCTACATGAAGGAGGGGTGACAAACGAGCCTAGCAATTTTAGACCAATTTCTCTGCTATCCACCTTATCCAAGGTTCTAGAAAAAATAGTAAAGAAGAGGATCTGGGACTTCCTTAAATTTCATAACCTTATTTGTTTTCATCAGTTTGGTTTTCAACCAGCTAGGGGGACTCATGATACCATTTTTACCTTTCTAGAACATGTATATAACAATATCAACAACAAGGAGGCTTCAGCAGCAGTGTTTTGTGATCTACCGAAAGCATTTGACTGTGTAGATCACGAAATACTGCTGCGGAAGCTGGAAAAATATGGCATTAGGGGTACCGCCCTTGAATGGTTTAGGTCCTACCTCAGTGAAAGGTGTCAAGTGGTTTTGGGTTCACAGGATAGTTCATCGGCGATGTGAGTAACGTGTGGGGTCCCACAAGGATCCGTTTTAAGCCCCCTTCTCTTTTTAATTTATATTAACGACATCGTCAAATTAGAGATCTCGGGAATATTTACTCTCTTCGCGGATGACTCTTCTGGCACCACAAGGATGTTGAAACCCTTAAATTGATAATTTCTCAAGACCTTAAAAGTCCTGGTGTGATGCTAATAAATTAGCTTTTAATATAAATAAAACGAACATAATGGGCTTTAAATGCGACACACAGTGGGGCAGAAGCACAAAAAGGTGCGATAAAGTCCCACAGTGCAATGGATGTATTCCTTTGTAGTCAGGAATGTTTAAAATTAATTACTTAGTGATCCAAAATAAAAAAAAATTGACCCCGAGCTGTTAGACGAGGTATAAGTGGTCGAATAAGCTTCAAAATATTTCCTAAAATACTATGTACGACGGCAATGTTTACAAAATGTTATATTATGTTGTCGACCCTACAGAAACGGAAAGGCCAAGTTTGCTCCCTCCCCAATTACTAATCGTCCCCCTGAAAAATGAATACACCTCAACTCCCCCAAAAAAAAACATTACAGAACCGACATTAAATTTTTACACACTTTCCTTCTGTCTGACTTTCGCCATTTTTAAAACGACTTGACAGAAGCTTTCAGCGGCGTATATAAGGGGGGGCCTAGGGGGCCGGGGCACCCCGCGAAGCTAAGATTTTTTTAGATATTTTCCACATATTTCATGAATACAAACATAAAACAGCATAAAATACAGCCTCATGGGGTCTCGACCCCCCCCCCCCCCCCCCAAACTGTCTCGGGCCCACCCCGAGACATTTTTCTATATACGCCACTGGAAGCTTTCTTTGTTTATAAATAATTATGTTTATATATTATACTAAACAGAACAAAAAATAATTTAACTATATTAATAAATCAAATAATAAGTTAAAAAAAAGATCGGTTTGAAAGCGTAAAATTAACGTATAAACCTCGTTATAAAAGCGTATTTTTATCCTTTAACGAATTGTAGCTTTCGCTACGCTCGTGCTAAAAACTTTTTACCTTGAAATAAAAAGTGTCACTTTTATCCCTTGGTGTATATTATAAGAACAGGGCCCCCTTTAATCCTTGTTTTAGCGATAAAACTGTCACTTTTTATCCTTAAAATTCAAAATAAAAGGCTCTATCAGACATTATGTTTTTAGTTAAGTAGCTGAAAACCACATAATTATAATTATAATTTAATTTTAGGGCAGAAAAATCCAAAAGTTTAAAAAATATCTCCTAAAATTCGTAATTAGTGTCTTGTTAGCTATTGGCCAATTATATACCTCGCTACGCTCGGGCTACAAACTTTTTGCCTCAGGATAAGGTGTGACTTTTATTCCTTAATATATAATGAGTATAATAATAGTATGTGTAGATGTATATGTATTTAGTACGTTATATTTTAAATATCTATACTACAATTTAGACACATATTTCGGTAAGTTTGGAGAAAAATGTTAATATTTAAAAATTAATTCCGGCCTTATTAGCAAAAACTAGCAGCTAAATGTGGCATCATTTTAAAAAGGAAGGTTCAAGTAAAAATGACATGTGAAAACTCGCCCGCGACAGCGGGCGACAAGTTACTTTGTGTCCACGTATATTTTTAAAATTAAAGAAAATAATAAATTTTTTAAAGATTTTACAAAAATGGCTGTTTGAAGAAAAACAACAAAAAAATTTGCATTTTTTTTATACGAGAATAATGTACTCACAATAGTGATTATCTGACATAATTAAAATTATTTTAACCAAATGTGATCAACATTAAATATTGTGGCAAAGTTGATTCATTTGTTTTCTTAAAACAACTACGCAACGTCAGTTTTCAAAACACGCTAACTTTGACAAGGTGTTTTATTCATTTGTTTGACGTTTGACTATCCGAAGCTAACTTGCTATGGTAAAGCGATTATTAATAAATAGTTTTCAGTAAAAATATCTCCCATATTATATAAATGAGTTCTGCACTAAATCGCATGTTTTCTTAATTTTGCCCCTCTGTGCGACATGTCGGGAATTAACTTGGTTGATGAACCACTGGCACAACAGGAATCTACAAAGTTCCTTGGTATTGTAATAGACGATAAATTAAAATTCGAAACCATATTCTCCAGCTTGGTAAAAAATTATCTTCTGCGTGCTTTGCCATCCGCATTGTGAGAGCTGAGTTGGGCTCTGGAGTTGCACGATCAGTCTATTTTGCACTATTTGAATCACGTTTAACGTACGGCATATCATTTTGGGGATCGACCAACAAATTTCTTTTAAAAACTCTTTTTATTTTGCAAAAAAAGGCAGTGCGATTCATCTCCAAAGTACACCAAAGAGATAGTTGTAGACCACATTTTAAATCACAGAAAATTCTAACCATAACATCTTTGTACATCCTGGAAATATGTACATTAATTTATAAAAACAGTTATAACATTGTTGCTGGAAATGGAGTACCGCTACATGATACCCGCCATGCTGGTGATTTGCCCTTGCCAATTCCAAGATCAAATCTAACTAAGTCTTCCCTCATCTATGAAGGGAAAAATTGTATAATTCATAGGGCTGTCTAACAAAACATATGATCAAATCCAAGATGTCTTCCATAGGACAAACAAACCGATTTCCCATAAGCCGTAATGTTAACAAAAACGTAAATTTTACAAAAACGACAAGAGCTTTAGTCTCAAAAATTAATCAGTTTTAAGAACACATCCTTTGTGCATATGGGAAAAATGCGTTTTTCTTAAAAATATTAAACTAAAGCGAGAAAATCTGAAATAAAAGGGACCATGTTTTCTTCAAAAAAGTAGTTATGTTTTTGTTTATTTTGTTTTTTTTTTACTTTTTGTCTAGTTTTTTCACTTATTTTGAATTATTACATGGGCGCACCAAGGGGGCGGGGGGGGGGGCTAAAGGCCCGGACCCCTCCAAACCACATATTTTTTTTGATATTTTCCATATATTTCATGAATAAACAGAAAAAATAGCATAAAGTACATCATAAGACTCTGGGGGCCCCCCAAAGGTATCGGGCCCCCAAAGGTTTTTGAAGTTTTTTGACCAATGAATCAATGAACTATCAGCCCAAGGTAGGGGAAAGTAGTTCTATTCAAAGAGCTCACTTCATGGCTCACTTAACAGAGACGAAATTGAAATAGACTAAACTTTTCTCATCCGATTCAAGTTTTCTATTAGGATCTTTTGTTGTACTTGACTAAACCTTTTGCTAAGTAATAGGCTTTCTATAGTGTTAAACTGTGAAAAATATTTCACTATGATTTTTAGGTTTAGACCAAGTTTAATTGTTTTAACCCTCCAGTAGTGACATGAAAAAGAGGCACAACTTATAGGTAGGTCAGTCCAACACAATATGCAACAATATGCACATATGAGTTCCAACCGAGGTTAGTCAAGCAAACTTCTAAGTACAGTCGAACCTCTATAACTCGAACCTGAAGGGACAACCAAAACAGTTCGAGTTATGGAGAGTTCGAGTCATAGAAACTCGAGTTACATAGGTTAAAATACATGTAAAAAGTGCAGGGATTGCTTAAAAGGTTCGAGTTATAGAGGGGTTCGAGTTATAGAGGTTCGAGTTAGAGAGGTTCGACTGTACTTTACAAAATATGTTTATTTAAAAAAATATAAGTAAACATTATATAAAAAAAAACTTCAATACAGTTTTTCCTTGTCATTGGCCTCACACACCGTACATCACCATATGATTTTCCATGAACTATAATACATAGGGCTTAAGTACGGTCAAACCTAAGGTTCATCAGCTCACAACAGTAAGTACTGTTCAAATTTTACAACAGTACAATATTCGCTGTTGTATTACTACTGTTACTATTACTTTTATTACTGTTTTTTTGTAACAATATTTGCTCAATTATGTATCTAAAAGTTTATGCAAATAAATATATATTCTACTCTACAATTGGGCATAACAGCATATGACCCATTAGGAGTATTAGAACCCAAGTTTTTTTGAGAGAAATTGAAAAAAATATCTGAGAGAACTTATTTGTTTTTCTTGTGGTCATCAAAGTCAACAAAGATTACTTTTTTTTCCATCTATTATTAATGATGCCATAAAAAATTTTTTTTGGTAATAAGCTCAGAACAGTACCATAGAAATTTCACAACAGGACTGGTAGTAGGTCCAGTCAGATACTATACAAATTTTACGGTGTACAAGTTTTAGGTGTCAAAAAGCATGGAAATAAAGGAAAATTTGCACCAAAATAGTTTAAGATAAAAAGAGGTTTGAGTTAGGGAGATTGTCAAATTCACCAGTTTATTCTAAACTGTTTTGAGGTCTGTAAAATAAATATTTATTAAAGAAAAAGAAACTTTGATGATACAGGACTTCAATCGACACTATACAGGATGCTACACTACCAAAAGTTTATTTAAGAATTCTGTAGGATGGTGTACAAATTTGGTTCAGCTCATTATTCACACTTTAACCTCATATTGTTTTCCTTTTCTTTCTTCTCTGGACCCTTTTTTCAACAATCATTTTTAAAATTTTTCAACCGTTTTGAAACAATAATCCATTCAGGAGAGACCCAGTCATGATCATTGCTGTATTCTAGTTTTGAAAGTTGCTTGCCTAGAATAGTAAAAAAATCATAGTGAAATATTTCTTACAGTTTAACACAATTCTATGTTACACTTCTGCAAAAGGTCCACTCAAGCACAAAAAAAGATCCCAATAAAAAATGTTGCCAAAATGGCAGTTACACATTTATCCAAAACAAACCTGACAAAAAACTTTCAAATATTTCAATTTATCCTCTGTTATCCACTTTCTTTGAGCTGATATCTAGTTCATTTAAATCAAGATGATTTTTTAAGGTCAAAATACTTGGCATTCCATCAAAACTAACATTATCAAGCTCTCCCCAGCTGCCACAATTCATAACAGCACAGAAACGAATAATAATGATTCAAACTGAGTAAAAACTGGAAAAAAAGTAAAAAAAAACAAAAGTAAATAAAAACATAACCTGACTTTTGAACAAAACATGGTCCCTTTTATTTGAGATTTACTGGCTTCAATTGATTTTTTTTAAAGAAAAACGCATTTTTCCCATGTGTACAAAGGTTCAATACTTAAAACAGCATCTTTGTTGTAAGTTAAATCGTTTCACTTTTTTTTTTAATTACGTTTTTGTTAACATTGCGGCTTATGGGAAAACACTTTGTTTGTCCTATGGCGACCATCTTGGATCGAAAAACAGCTGATCGTGACAGTTCGTTAGACAAGCTAATTGTCGCGTAGGTTAAAATCATTACAAACAATTAAGTTATTTAGAAAGACTCTTAAAAGCATTTTAGTAGAGAAAGCATACTATGATTTGGCTGAATTTTATAATGACTCACCAGTTTAAATGTTCCTATTTCTTCTTTTTTGTTCCTTTTTTTCAGTATATTTTAAATTAAGTAAGATATTATATTTGTATTTTTTATCTAGTTTTTTATATACCTATGTGTGTCGTTTTTATTTATTTATGTTAAAATTTTTTGTCTAAATCTGTCTGTTTTTTAAGTATGTTTACTGTGTCTTTTATACCATGTTGACCATTTTAATCTTTTAATTTTAAGCTATAAACGATTTTAAACTATTAAGTAAGAAGTGTACATTTTAATTACTTTGACTTTAATAGGTAAATTTAATATATTTTTATAATATTGTTTTTTGTAGCCTTATTAATGAATTTATTTATAAGTAGTTTTTTAGCAGGCTTTGTCTTTGTGAAACACAGTTTTCCTTTATGACAATAAAGCATTTTTGATTGATTGATTGATTACAGTTGACCATGGACAGACGTCACGACCAGTGTATGAATTCTTGAATGGATGAGGAGTACTCCCTCAAAATCGGGTGAAAGGCAAACTGCGCATGCGATCTCACTTAATTTCCGCATTTCTATTGGTCCTGACTTGGGGAGATGCTCACTCTTACTCGTTTCAAGAATCCATACACAGATTGCTAAGATATGGGTCCAAATACCCCTAAACACATTTTTGGAGTTATCTCAAAAAAAATTTTAATCGAAAACACTACCTTCTCTATAGCCATTGCTGCGCGGACTAGAAAGGTAAAAATAAAGATCTACAATTTTCAACATAAATCTTGTTGTTTCAGGCAACGAAATATAGAACACATAAGATCTAATAATGCAAAAGATCAAAAAACACTATTTTCCGTTTTTGCTCGATATTTTAAAAACCCCTATAGATATTGTAATGTCGACACAGCATCTGATTAGGCTCGGTATTAGAGATGGTTAGTTCGCGAACGAACTAGAAAAATGAACTAGTTCATTCAACAAGGAAAACGAACTAGTTCACTTTTATAAAATGAACTAGTTCAAAGTGAACTATAAAGAAGAATTATTTCTGTACACTAGGAACGCGGCATCTGTTTTCCTGTTTATGAAATGCTGAACGAGCGCAGAACACTGAACGAGTGAACGATACCGCGGTGTTTTCTACGATGAACGAACGAACTGTTAGAAATGAACTATTGAGTTGAACTAATAAGTAAAAATCGGCGTTCGTTCAGTCGGTTAGAGTGTCGAATCACCTGTTTCGTTGCATTGAGTGGCACGCCCAAGCTACGATGAACTAGGTATTTAAAGTTTTGGTTTGATTGCGGAAAATTAAGGAACTGCTAGCCTAATACAAAATAATAGGGCCATTTTGGGTCAGTTACTAAGAATAACGGCACCATTTTAGGGCAAAAAAGATAGATTTGGAGGAATGCGTTATCTGTCTTCCTGTTCATGAAATGCTGAACGAGCACTGAACGAGTGAACGATATCGCGGTGCTTTCTACGATGAACGAACGAACTGTTAGAAATGAACTATTGGGTTGACCTAATAAGTAAAAACCGGCGTTCGTTCAGTCGGCTAGTCGAATTACCTGTTTCGTTGCATTGAGTGGCACGCTTAAGCTACGATGAACTAGGTATTTCAAATTTTGATTTGATTACGGCAAATTAAGGAACTGCTAGCCTAATACAAAATAATAAGATTTTGACGAATGTTCAATTATTTATTATGTATTTATACCTACTGTAAAATATTTTAGTAAAAAAAAGCATTACAATAAAAATAATAACTGTTTTTGATTTTGCAAATATTTTAACTAAAAATTAAACAATTAAATAAAACAACTCAGAAATACGATAAGCAGGTTTTTTTTTTAACAGAATGAATATAAAATATAAATATATAACACGCTTAATCCATGCATATAGCCATTAATAGTTCAAACGAACTAGTTCAGTGAACTAGTTCAATTTGGTGAACTAGTTCACATGAATTAGTTCATTAAAATGAACTGCTAAACACATCTCTACTCGGTATAGCGCAAGTCTTTTCCGCAGCCCACGAGAAAGACCGGGCCGGGCGCGGAAATATCACGTGACCGTAGGAGGCTCACAACAAAACGCCTCACGGCCCGCTGTCATTTAAAACATGTGTGTGTTCAGTTTTGGTATGTTTGTTTACGTCGATTTTTTTTTTAATTCGGGCACGAATTTTATGTGCATTTTATCAAAGTTGTTAAAATAACGCAGCCCACGAAAAAGACTGTAGTGGTCTGCGTTAAAATAGTTAATGGCTAATGAGTAAATTATAAAGAAAATACCTATAACAATGCCGCGAACGTGTATATAGTGTTGTTCCTTGTCGGTCCAACTATAAAACTGAAACCTAATATTTTGCAAACGGGAAAGAAGTGGTAAAAGATAAGATCTTGGATAAGTAATAAACATCCTTAGTGATATTTTCGATAGTGAAAAATGTGTTCAGTTGTCATTTCTTATTGAACAATTAGGTCTCTTGAAAAGGTAACCTGAGAATCGAAGATATGTTTGTTCTTTGTTTTATGAAATATATATTAAACTTTGTGCTGGGTAATTTTTCAAATAATTATTGACGACCACTACATTCAGTTCATTGAATGTGAAAACCATCTCACTTATTCACAAAATCACTTGTTTCTTTTTAATAAATTATTGTGAAATGTTTTATATTGAAAATTTTTCTTCAGATAACTCTAGCGAGTGTTTTTGTGGAGAAAAACTATTGTCAAAGCTTGAAAAAATTAGTTTAAGGGCATGTAAAGTTTTTTTAAATAATTTTATTAAAAAGCACAATGATTTAGTGTCTGCTAATACATCTTTGAATAAGAACTCAGACAAAGATGATGACACTCAAAGAAAAATTAAAAAACTAAAAGCTTAGGTTTGATATGTCCAATTTTGAAAGACTTGTATAGATTTGAAGTTACTAACGATATTATGTACCTAATATATGTACCTGAAGATATTAGAGTGCAAATTTTGTATAATTTTTTATTTTATAGATTCAGTTTTTTTATCCATAATAAACACATATATCAGCAAAATATTTTTTTCAATTTTTGCCTATAAAAGAACAAAAATTTTTTGTTAATTTATTTAAATTGTGTAAAAACATATAATATATTAAGCAATACAATGAGAATCCTGGGACTCCTAAGATCACGTGACCGCCGACTTGCTTATAACGCGCCATGGCCGGTCTTTATCGTTGGCTGCGGTCTTTTCTTATTTCAAATTACACTTTCCGAAATTCCGATGTAGTTACTTTTATCTGGGACACCCTGCATAAATCTTCCGGTGACCGAATAAAGTTTTGAAATAGTTTCAACTTAGGTCACATTTTTGTCAAACTTATTCTTTAAAAAGATAAGAAAATTAAATAATAATTATACATATCATATATCATATCCTACATAAAACGTCACTTCCTATTTAATGAAAAACATGTAATATTAATTAAGTGTAATTTACACCGTGCACTAAACTTGCTAATGAAATTTTCAATGCAACGAGAAACAGATGTTAAAAGAAGTTTATCTTTAGGCTTTACGGTTTTTAGAGCATTTATATCCCTTTTGATTTATTTTCCTTCTGGTGCACTTAAGTGTACACTTTCTTCGTGTTGATTGCTATTTAAATAGGAACAAACTTCATAGATTACAGTTCTTTTTAATCCATTAGGTGAATTGTGGGATAGGGATGTGCGATGTGCCAATTACTACAAGTAACTCTATCAAACAACGGGGTGACGAAACAAAGATCAAAAGATCGAAAGACAAAAGATCGAAAAACAAAAGATCGAAAAGGCAAAAGATCGAAAATACAAAAGATCGAAAAACAAAAGATCGAAAGTACAAAAGACGAAAGATCAAAACGCAAAAGATCGAAAAATAAAATATCAAAAAACAAAAGATCGAAAAAAGAATTGCAGGTAAATAAGATCGAAATATACAAAATGGAACACCCTCTAGGATCCCGGAAAAGAAATCAGGAAAGTTTTTTTTTATATTTTAGAAAGAGACCCCTTAGTCGAACTATGTAATAGCGATATTTTGAAACGCGCTATTTTCATATGTGCTATTTTGATCTTTTGTCTTTCGATCTTTTGTAGTTTCGATCTTTTGTCTTTCGATCTTTTGTTTTTTGATCTTTTGTCTTTTCGATCTTTTGTAGTTTCGACCTTTTGCTTTTCGATCTTTTGTGATTTCGATCTTTTGTCTTTTCGATCTTTGTTCCGCCACCCCAAACAACGATACTACTAAAGACCCTGTTATTAACTTCGATGGTGAATATTTTATTTTTATATAATAAAACACACAATGTCTCTAGATAATTCTTGCTATCCCTCTTAAATGCGAAATATTAAACCCATCCTTAGCACGAAACTAGGATAAAAACTACTACATGACCTAAAAAAAAATGAAGATGGGAATTAAAAAACCTAGAGAGCAATCTTTGCACAGCTTACCTACCTAGGTACCTACTTGAATTTATTAAACACGAAAAAAAAGATCTCAAAAATTACCCACGCTATACCCACTTAAGTGTCTACTTAAACAATAAAGTTAACAAACCTCTTATTCAAATTGGTGAACGCCATTTACAACGAAGTTGCATTTTGAAGCTTCACACTTGACATGTCATATTAATTTCATTCAAGAATGAGAGGAAGTAATCGCTTACTTAACCCGGCGCGGTGTGGCTGACAAAAACCAAAACAAATTAAGTCGTTTAAAAAAAATTAAGAAATTAGTTTTTATCGGAGAATTTGGGACAAATAATTGAAGTAACGGAAATCCGAAACAGCCAATTCCGAAAGCGATGGTCGTCATGCGTTTGATGTCCTTAGTAACAAAACATTTAATAAAATGCTGTTTTTTAAAATTCTTTTCTAAAGTTGCGGCAAAAAATTTCAATGTTTTATTAATCTGGGGGCACGGTAGTTACTCGTCAAGTTCGCGTAAACTGCTGTACCATCTTTTCTTGAAACATTTCAGCCCAGATTTGACCTATCTAAAACTCTACTTGGGAATGAGCTACGAAACTCAAACTTTGCGCAGTCGTACATCTTAGCAACCCCTCCAAGTTTCATGGACTTCCATAAAGTAGTTTCCAAAAACGTCGAAATTGCCACTCACTCATACTCATGTACAGATCATCAAAATTCTACTATACTTCCAGACATGCTACAAAGCTGAAATTTAAAAGACTGATAGAAATTATGACCAAACCCTTGGAATAAATCAAAAAATTCCAAAATTCTAATTTACCCCCCCTCCCTCTACATATAAAGTTATATAAAAGTGACATTGCCCACTTCCAGAAGCGTCAGAGAGCTGAGCTTTGGCAGACTGATAGGAAGTCTGATAAAATTATAGGAAGAAATTAAATAAAAACCTCAAAAATTTTATTTGCTTCCTCCCCTATAAATGTAAAGTTATGTCAAAGTACCATTGCCCACTTCCAGTTGAGAGTTGATCTTTGGAAGGCCAATAGGCACTATGATTTTAATTAACTTCCCTTCCCTATAAATGTAAAGTTATGTAAAAGTAACATCGCCTACTTTTAGAATCGCTAGAGATCTGAGCTTTAAAAGACTGATAGAAACTATAATAAAACCATAGGAAAAAATTAATAAACCTTAAAATTTTTAATAAGGCATTGCAAAAGATTTGAACAATATTCCGCATATTTTACTACTTTAAAACTTAAATATTATCCAAATCCTTTGAATAAGGAGTGAAATCATAACAAAAACATTTTATGTAAAAAAAGCCAAGTATGCAAAAATGGTATTCCATAAAAAGAATTGAGATAAATGTAATGCCAAGTTCTCCAATACCAAATTTAAAATAAAAGGTTCTTACTAGTTTAGAAATGTTTTTCTAAACTTGGCTATTACGGCTGCAAATGACTCTTCAGTGCTAAATTGAACATAAAGATGTTTGGCTGTAATAGCAAACTTAAAAAAAAACATTTCCAAACTAGTAAGAACCTTTCATTTTGAAATTTGTATTGGAGAACTTGGCTTTACTTTTATTTGCTTTTATCTCAATTATTTTTATGAAATACCATTTTCGCGTACTTGGCTTTTTTTACATGAAATATTTTTGTTATGATTTAGTTATTTTAAATATGGCTTTATCTCGTCCTTTCAAAGATTTTGAATACTAAGTTGGTACTGATTACGAATATATGTGTTTAAATCATTTTGAACATGTTTTTTTATAATGTCGCCCATCTGTCTGTAACCAACGCTCATAACTTAAATTATTTTATCGATTTGGTGTATAGTTATCTGGTCCCATTTAAAGATCATTTACAAAATGAAACTTACAAATAAAATCCAAGTACATATGATAATTTTCAAAAATTAAAATTTCAGTCAAACTAACAATTAAATCGTAAATGAGTCTGAAGTTAAAAATATTCCACTATTAAAATATAAATGTGACAAAAGAGATGCATTCGTTTAAAATGATGTTGTAATGACTTGTTATGAAAGATTACCGAATTACTTGAAAAGGTGTGCCACAAGGTACCATATTTGGACCACTTATTGATTTGCTTCCTTGACTTTTTCAGTTTCTCAAATAGGAAATTCGTTTTAAGAAGATTTAAATTTATAACTGGTGCTTAAGGCATTTTAATATGCTATATATATTTGCTATTTTGCTCAGGTTTGTATCTAGATTTTTTACAAATCCCACTGCTTCAGTTTTTCATTGAAATTGACACAATTATAATTGAACTTATTACATATAAATCCTTTAAGTTCATTAATAAGTCAATCAAATATAAGATTATTCCTCATGGGACATGGTCAAGATAAATACCAGTTGATTTATAGAATTAATTTCTATATTTGTTACTTTGTTTTCCTTCATGATATTACTATGTATAATGTACTTAACGTGAAAGAAAAATCTTTTTTTAAATATCCTTAAATTATTAAAGTTTAATGTTTACCTTACATGAATTAGAATTTCATTCTTAACAAGAAAAAATCCCACCCGCCCATAGAGAATTGTTCCATATTTTCTAATGGGTTTTTCCTTAAAAAAAAAAACAAAGTTTTACCTGAGAAAATTGCTTTTTAACATTAGGGTTAAAAAAAATCTGAAAGTGCACAATAAAAATTGAGAAAAAATAACTCTGCAAAGGTAAGCGTTATTTACCTTTTTTGACACTTATCGTTTGTTATTGTTTTGTATTGTAGGCTAGGCCTACTCGATTGTAATTTTTTAAGTATTTATTTTAAATATTAAACAATCCTTAGTGCATCAAGGATTACTAATGCTAATAAACGGATTTGAATCCATGTACAGGGTCATTGATTAAATAATAAATAGCATTTTCTTTAAAGATGGACGTACAATCTGTAGAGAAAATGCTATGACCGCAAAAACCAAACCAAACCATTAATACTTGTCAAATTACATATCAGACCAGGGCTATCAAAACGGACGGGCCACGATCCTCCACTTTGTTGAAGCCACATCCGGGGCCGATTTTTTTTGATGGTCACGTTACGACACAGCTGATTGTCTTTAAAATATTGAAGTTTGAATGACGGTTCATCAATATTTGATTTTTTTTTTAATAATCCGGTTTTGAGATTGGTTTTACTATATTCTTTCAGAACAATTTTTTTTTTAATCTATAATAATTCTTAATTTTTCAGAGCCGATTCATTAGCTCACACAAAAATTAAGTTTAAAGCAGAAGCGAATGTGACAATTACAGATGACAAAGTCAAATACATGTCAAATATAACAGTTGGCATGTGGTACATGGCGGGTAATTTGAATTCAAAATAAGAAATGCTAAATCTTGAAGATTTTAACCTTTTAATCATGTTGCTTTCTTACAAAACTTTGGTGGAACATCGGGATAGTGTCTGAGAATATTTCACTGAAATTTCGCGGAAATCTGTAGTGCCATTTTGAAAATATCATAAAAAAACGTCCGACCTCCCATAAGACCCAATGGAAAATTCAGCCCCCGGAGAACATCTGATTTTTTCAGGGTCGTGGCCTCTATTTTTGTGTTGGCCTTGATCAGACTATAGTATAAACTATAGTATTGAGTAAATATATGTATAAACATTTTTACCGCATGTATTTTTTTGTGTTGGTATGACTATTGACTTTGTTTAATGGTTGCTATCGCAAGAGAGATGGAAGAGATCCCTAAAAAAATTTTAGTTGCCGCCAATACGATATTGTTAAT
Organism: Aspidapion aeneum; assembly: GCA_963576565.1. NCBI lineage: Eukaryota > Metazoa > Arthropoda > Insecta > Coleoptera > Brentidae > Aspidapion > Aspidapion aeneum. Next base: position 126,199,330 of record OY755039.1, read on the forward strand.
AAATAATAATACTCTGCCAATATATTGGCACCTAAGCTCACACTAGGTATTATAGTTATAGTGTACGTGCGAGCAAATATAACTAAAAACTGAAATATATTTTATTCAACTCCAGACTCAATTACCTTTCGTTTAATACCACACAAGCCACGTTTTGACTTAAACTTTAATTTTTAAAATCAACCTCCACCCTTTTTTTTAACTAAAATCCGTAATTCCGGGAAAAAAGTCGAACATTAAGAATAGGGACTTATCTTCTTTTTCCCCGGCGCAATAGAAATTTTTTTTGTTTACTTTCGTTTGATATCACACACACCATATTTTCACTTAAACTCTAATATTTGAAATCTATCCCCACCTTTTTTTTTTAAATAAACCAAAATGCATTTTGTTTAATTTCAGACTCAATTATTTTTCGTTTGATATCACACAAGCTATATTTTCACTTAAACTCTAATTTTTGAAATCTACCCCCACCGTTGCCTTCGGTGGATTTTGTTCATTTTTAAATGGGACCATCTTGACCCAAGACCCAGCCTAGGTACCAAGGTTCATTCAAATCGGGCAAGTTGTTTTTGAGTTATACGCGTTGGTCGTTACAGACAGACATACAGACAGTTTCAAAATCGTCTGAAACGCATATCTTTATACATTAATCAAAGTTTTTGAAATCGGAGCATTTTTTTTCTCGAAAAAATTAGGGTCACCATAGCTTACACTACTATAGTATAGTAATTGTGTGAGCTAATGCATACATTTTGTTTTGGTAAGTGGTACCACACTGGGGGGGGGGGGATCTCCAATCGGCCGCGAACCGGGTGGCGGATAGGGGGTTATTTTCGCGGATCAAAATGGGCCAAAATTACATTATACATTAATCGTGTGAGCTTAAGTGCCTATAAATTGGCAGAGTATTTTTATACTTACCTGTTCAAGTTTCGTTAAATAAAACACATATATTTCGTAGTTTTGACTATTTTAGCTCACACATATACTATACTATAGTAGTGTGAGCTATGGTGATCCTAATTTTTTCGAGAAAAAAAAGTTGCTCCGATTTCAAAAATTTTTATATATCTTTGCGTTTCAGATGATTTTGAAACTTTTTTGTTGCGCCGTCTGTCTGTCTGTCTGTCTGTCTGTCTGTCTGTCTGTCTGTCTGTCTGTCTGTCTGTCTGTCTGTCTGTCTGTCTGTATGTCTGTCTGTCTGTGTGTCTGTATGTCTGTCTGTAACGACCAACGCGCATAACTCAAAAACCGCTTCGCCGATTTTAATGAAATTTGGTACCTGGGCTGGGTCTTGGGTCGAGATGGTCCCATTTAAAAATGAACAAAATCCACCGAACACAAACCAAATAAAAGGGTGGGGATAGATTTCAAAAATTAGAGTTTATGTGAAAATATGGCGTGTGTGATATCAAACGAATGGTAATTGAGTCTGGAGTTAAACAAAATACATTTTAATTTATTTAAAAAAAAAGGGTGGGGGTATATTTCAAAAATTAGAGTTTAAGTGAAAATATGGCGTGTGTGATATCAAACGAAAGGTAATTAAGTCCGGAGTTCAACAAAATACATTTTAGTTTTTGTTTTTTTTAAGGGTGGGGGTGGATTTCAAAAATTTGAGTTTAAGTCAAAACATGGCTTGTGTGGTATCAAACAAAAGGTAATTTAGTATGGAGTTGAATAAAATATATTTCAGTTTTTAGTTATATTAGCTCACATAACTATAGTACCTATTGTGAGCTTAGGGGCCCATATATTGGCAGAGTATTTTAATTTTAGCTCACACATATACTATACTATAGTAGTGTGAGCTATGGTGATCCTAATTTTTTCGAGAAAAAAAAAGTTGATCCGATTTCAAAGTTTTTTATATATCTTTGCGTTTCAGATGATTTTGAAACTTTTTTGTTGCGCCGTCTGTCTGTCTGTCTGTCTGTCTGTATGTCTGTCTGTCTGGGTTTTGGGTCGAGATGGTCCCATTTAAAAATGAACAAAATCCACCGAACACAAGCCAAATAAAAGGGTGGGAGTAGATTTCAAAAATTAGAGTTTATGAAAAAATATGGCGTGTGTGATATCAAACGAAAGGTAATTGAGTCTGGAGTTAAACAAAATACATTTTAGTTTATTTAAAAAAAAAGAGGGGGGGTAAATTTCAAAAATTAGTGTTTAAGTGGAAATATGGCGTGTGTGATATCAAACGAAAGGTAATTGAGTCTGGAGTTAAACAAAATACATTTTAGTTTTAAAAAAAAGGGTGGGAGTAGATTTGAAAAATTAGAGTTTAAGTCAAAACATGGCTTGTGTGGTATCAAACGAAAGGTAATTAAGTCTGGAGTTCAATAAAACATACTTCAGTTTTTAGTTATATTAGCTTTCACGTAGATACACTATAACTATAGTACCCAGTGTGAGCTTAGGTGCCCATAGATTGGCAGAGTATTAAATAGGGTGATACAAAAGTCCAATAAATTAAAAAATCATATTTTGATTTTTCTACATGCTCGTAGGAAAAATGTAGTACCTAACTCGTGCAGAAAGTATCTTTACCGTACTTGCCGATGCGTGCGGGAAACTGTCACTTTCTGCACTTGTTAGATAAATATCTATTGTTTGGAATTGTGGAAAGATATTTTCCAAAAGACTATTTTTGTTTTATTTTTTTTGATTATTTTTCTTTTTACTATTTTGGTAAAGTTTAAGAAAAAAAGATCAACATTTTTGTTTAGTTTTGATCAATTTAAAATTTAAATAACGCGCGCGAAATGGCCGTCAAAGTTTCAATGACACCTGCGCGCCTCCCCCGCCATGACGCGACGATTTACAGCACTATCGCCGTTCTGTTCGAATCCAACAACAGAGGTGTACACACGAGGTGAAGAGAATAGGAAATTTCAAGGTAAGCAGGGTCAATTTTGACGCCATCTATATTTTGTTGTAATAATTTATCCATTTACTAATCAGTGTTTTGGTTTCCCTGCTGACCGAATAATAGGGTGATCCTTCATTTCTTTAATCTATAATTACTCATCACTCCAAACAGTGTGCAGGAAAGTGCTACTTTGCGTATACTAACGCAAAGTAACTTATTTGCGTTTACTAGTGAAATAGTAAAGAATGACAGATTTAGCCCACACGAACATTTTATTGCGGATAGATGATCCAAAAAAATCAAACGTTGCTCATCTGTTAAATTGAATATTAATGACTTTCTTGTGGGTGTCCCCACGTGCGCTGTTTCCCTACTATTAGATCCTTATAGCAGTGGCGTAAAGAGGGTCCGGGACCCAACTCCCTTTCAATGTATCTCTACAGGTAGCATCCCACAAGAGAGCTTTACCTTTCTTCCATGGGACTAAAGTTAATCCGACAACACGTTTCCCGTCACTACGACAAATATTCTGTGGTTCAAGTACAGCTAGAATGTCAACAGTTTAGTTAAATAGAGTAATATAGAATAATAAATTATATAATACCTAATATAAGATCTTGGAAAGTAGTTGAGAAAGAATCGAAAATAATGTTTAATTTCTTCTTTCGCAGAGTTTTGTGTCTAAATAGGATATGTAGTAAGTGATAAAAGTGTAAAAATAGCGTATAAACCTCGGGCTTAATAGTACCTATATCATGTACCACTTTTTAATATGTTTTCCGAGTTTTTTTCTATTTTTTTTATTGTTTTTAGATTAAAATTTTTTTTTTTACTTCCCTCGCTAGAGAGGAGTATGTGGATTTCTACTGTTTATTTCTATCAGTCACTTTTTATCCCGATTTTTACTTTTTATCTTTCATTATACCAAGCGTTTTTTTCTATTTTTTTGATATTTTTAGGTTTTTACGTTTTTTTACTTCCCTCGCTAGAGAGGAGTATGTGGATTTGTACTGGATATATCTGATCAGTCACTTTTCAGCCCGATTTTTTGTTTATTTGTCACTTTTCATTCCGAAAATTAAAAGTGATACCTTAATCTCTAAAAATCGGGATGAAAAGTGAACTTTATATGCCAAAAGTGCGATTATTTTATTTTCTTCCTTGGTATCTTTAATATGATTATAAACTGTTATTTCAAAATTTATTTGTTTTTTTTTGTTTGGTTTTAATCCTCACATTATTGCGACGAATTCGGCATGGTCCAACCTAGTTAATTTGAAACACAAATATTTAAAATATACATTTTAAGCAAATCTTTTTAAAAACAACAGAAACATAGACCCTAAAACCAAAAAAGACAGTTAAACCCTCCCAAAAAATAATTTCTTATAAATGCGCCACTGACTAATAAATAATAGCTTTACCTACATACTTCCACATTTGTTTTATCGCATTTATTTGCAATTATTATTTGTTTATTATTATATTAATTGCAACAAGGATTATGCAATTGACACAAATAAAACGAAACCTATCCTAAACTCTGCCATACCATTTGGTGACCAACGTTTTACTGGAGAAGATAGACGTGAGTTTTTTTTTAAACGGTCAAATTCCAAAATTTGTAGTAAAAAATCAAAATTGAAATCAAGCAAAATTAAATATAAATATCAGTGTTATTAAAGCTTTAACTTTACTAATTAATCAAAGGGGCCTAATTGTTTTTTGTTGTTTTTGGTGTAGACGCAGTTTTTGAACAACATGTCTTTTTTTTGTAACCATCCAAAACACCTCTATTTTCTCCCGTCTAGAAATAATAAAGAAGAATGTAGTTCTTCGTAAATGTTTAAACTTTGTTTTGTTCTTAGTATTTTAAGCAAAACTCAAAGTGCTGATTTTTAGAAATGTGAAACTATAAGACAAAAAACGTTAAAGAAAATTAATAATATTTGGATCGTTTGCAAATTTTTTTGCCTACTTCAACCAGACGTTAGAATCTGATTAAAATACATGTGTATTTGATTTCTTGATTGGATAAAATAAATATATATATACATACAATTAACAACATTATAAAAGACAAATAAATGTGATGAGTCAGGGGTTTCACATCTGTTTCGGGCAATTACATAAGCAGATAACTGATAAAACAGAGGGATGTAAGGACTACAATAGTTTAATTTCAACAAATAGTGAGCATAATATAAAATTAGAAGAATAAGTTAAGAACCAATATCGTTTTTCATTAAAATATTTATTTTTCCTTCATGTTAGGTAGCTATACAATAAGTCGAATCTTGATTTCGAAACGCTTTCTGGTTTCGCTATTGGATATCGCGCGGGTTTTGTTTTTGCGCTTTATTTTTGATGTGCGGTTTTCGTACTTGCTTGGTATTTTTAGCGCGTTAATGGGCTGCGCGTGGTATTTTTAGCGCATTAATGGGCTGAGTGGTTTATTATTTTACGCAGTTAAAAACTTGCGTGGTATTGGGCTACACGGTTCATTATTTTTACGCGGTAAAAACCTTGCAGGGTATTTATTTGCGCCGTATTTTTGTTGTGCGGTTTTTATACGTAGGTGGTAAAAGCCTTGCACGAAATTTATTTGCGCGGACATCGGCGGCGCAGTTTTTAACCTTGTATGGTATGTTTTTGGACGGCATGCTGTATTTTTTGCCCGGTAAAGACGTAAATAAAAATCAAAAAATTTTTACTCATGCAATAAAAACTTTAAGTGCAGAAATCTCAAAAACCCTTGCTCTGAGCTACATCAAAACAGTATAACTTTTTTACATAAAAATGATTACAAAAATCATATTTTAAATAAAAACAGACCGAGGCACAAAAAAGTTACAACGATTTTAGTGTAAGGGTAATGACCCAGAGAAACCGAAATCAAATTGCTCATTCCAAAATATTGATTAGTAAAAAAGTTTAGTATTTCGGTTAATATCAACTTTTCAATTCAGACAAGTGTAGGTAAATCTTAATATTTTGATCCAAGGGATCTACAGTTTTACTATATACCATTAGTTCTCAGACACCTTGTATAATGTCGTCCGAAACAGCTAAAAATTGTTGTTTCGGACGGATATATCTCGTTTCGGACAATTACGTTTCTTAGCATTTAAGGTTGCTACAACTTTGTTAGGAGGTTTTCTTGACTTGTATGCCGAGACTTTATGTTTTTGGAAACAATAATATATTATTAATAGGTATATATTTTTTAATGTATCAGACTAATGCTGTTCTTTAACACTCGCTGAGGCTGCAAGTGTGGATGCAATTTTTTACGACTAATAGGACTTTGTATCAGGAAGTGAAGTACACATCACCTGGACTGGACTGCCAACGACGAACCCATTTCGGATGGGTAGAAATGTAGTATTACAGTTTTAGTGCCTTCCTGTAATTAGACAATTATTGAAATACAGCCAGGCTATAATTGTGCCAGGCACTATTTTGACACATTCACATTGATAACTGACAGTTAATCCTTCAAAATTGACATACCAAAGTCGAATTTAAAACTTTTGTCGTTTATTTTCAATTAATGAAATAAGGCAGTATTTATTCCGGTTCATATAGTAAACAAAGGCCGTGTGTTGAAAGATCACAGCTGATATTACAATGTAAAGGTGTCAAAATTGTGCCTCGCACTATTATAGCCTGGCTTTATTTCAATAGTTCTCTATTATGTTTACTGTTTGTTACAGATTATTATGATACCACTTGTCAATAACTTTTCAATGTCTTTCAAGCTCTCGAATTTAATAAATTTATTTATACATGCAATACTACAGCTATAGAATCTGATATACTTATGTATTGTTTATCTCTCATACGATAGGCTTATGTAATTGTTCATTTCCCCTGCAGATCTTGCAGCTAACTGCTCCCTAAATGTTGGTTTACTAAGCCTTCCAAAAGTTTCTTCTATAAATTTGTAGGTTTGATTGGCTTCTAGTAGAGACATATTTTAAAGGAATAGAGACGCGACAAAGTCTTTAAAGTCAAATTTATTTAAGTCAAAATCAAAGGATGAAAATATCGGTCCTCTATACTCTAGCGATGTTTAGGAAGAGACGCACATACCGTCCTCGTTAATTCATAAGCGTCGGAAGAAGAAAGACGCACCTTTTCTCCTTGTTAATTCATAAGCGTCGTAAAATAAAAATAAACGATTTTTAACAAAACCTATACGGGGATAAGGACAAATGTTTTTGTTTATAATATGTTGCATGATGTTTGATCAGGGCTATCAAAACAGACGGGCCACGATCCTCCACTTTGTTGACGTCACATCCGGGGCTGATTTTTTTTTGATGGTAAAGTTACGACACAGCTGATTGTCTTTAAAATATTGAAGTTGGAATGACGGTTCATGAATATTTAATTTTTTTTTAAATAATGCCGGTTTTGAGATTGTTTTTACTATATTCTTTCAGAATTTTTTTTTTAATCTATAGTAATCCTTAATTTTTCAGAACTGCTCACATAAAATTAAGTTTAAAGCAGAAGCGAATGTGACAATCACAGATGACAAAGTCAAATACATATCAAATATAACAGTTGGCATGTGGTACATGGCGGGTTTTTTGAATTCAAAATAAGGAATCTTGAAGATTTTAACCTTTTAATCATGTTGCTTCCTTACAAAACTTTGGTGGAATATCGGGATAGTGTCTGAGAACATTTCATTGAAATTTCGCGGAAATCTGTAGTGCCATTTTGAAAATATCATAAAAAAAACATGTGACCTCCCATAAGACCCAATGTAAAATTCAGCCCCTGGAGAACAGCTGATTTTTTCAGGGTCGTGGCCTCTATTTTTGTGTTGGCCTTGGTTTGATGTCACTCACCGCTGACAATTTAAATTATTTTAGTGAAACGCCAATGAATTTGGCAAGAAAATAACCTAACCAAAAAATGTTATTTTCAATGACTTTGATGGGTTTGTCGCGTCTCTGTTTTGTAAAACTATGTCATATATATAGGGTCTCTAGCTTCTAGTAGTTGAAATAATAATAATTATGATCTTTTCGGCCCAATGCATGGTGCATTTTCTTGTATATGAATCAAATTTTTCAAAAAAATCAAACAAGCTTTCGTGGCTAATTGGGTAAAAATAAGTTTTTGTTCCTCTCATATTTTTCCGTGGGTAGCTCGAAAGTTTAATCTCACGGGGGTCCAAGATCTAAAGGACACCTAATAAGTGTTGACAGTTAACTGTTTCGTCCTTATGAGACTCCTCAGAACACTGCTTGGCCAATGTGACACCCTTGCGAAGTTAATTAGACGGTTTTGTCTCTAATCCTATGTCAATAGTGAGAAAACAAGCCGCAACTTCTTTTTACCCGATTAGCCACGAAAACTTGTTTGATTTTTGAATTCACGGGTACTAAAATTCACGCATATTTTTTTTATTCAGTATAAGAAGATCTAAAAGAGGAATCTAATCGTTGCGTATTCTTCTAGGGAATTTAATCAGTTGATGGCCTACATATGATTTGTAGCTATCAATGAAACACAGGCTGTGTGATCTGACACTAAATTGTTCCAGTTGACATCTATATATTTGAAGTCACCACGTAGGTGAACTGGATAGCACTGCGTTTTCTACATGCTTTATGAGTTCCATGTTTTGTTTGATTGCGGTCTTTGCTTTTTGTCTATAAATACAGGCTATTAAAACTTTAATGCTGCTTACATTGATTTCCAGTCAGATCGATTCTACTAGCCCTAGTATTTAAAATATCTGACTAGGCTAGTGCAAACACTTTGTTTCCGGCTCTTGTGCTTTGAACAAACAGATAAATACCTCCTCCATCAGCTCCTCGTCTTTTCCAACCAAATAGTAATCTAATATAGTAGGGTCTGTGTTTTTACTAGCTTGTTCTGATCTTGTCAAGTTGTTTATACTACTTCTTTATAAAGACATGCATGCTAATTTAATTTTAAAAAACATAAACAATCATTGAACGATGAAAAGAAGTATAATTACAAAGCTGAACTTTACACTCTGATTCTTTTTTACGAGCGCCAGTGCGTTACTATTCGGCTTTTCTATGGCTTAAAGAGGGCTAATTATTTCAATAAACTAGTAGTTAGACATAGTAATGGTTTCGTTTTTTGCCATTGAAATAAACTCTATATAAAAACATGTCTTCTTTTTAACCAAGCCCCTTACGAGTCGATGAAATGTAACAACAAAAATATATTACTTTGCACTCGACAGATAACACTATCTTTTCCTCGTTCTCAGGATGGGCATCGTGGTATAGCCACGGATCACCTAACAAATCCGTGGTATAGCGGGTCACGACACCGCATCGCTTGCCGTGCGGGTGATCCGGGTTTGATCCCCGGCCTTGCCAGTGGATGTTGTGTGCGTTTTTTAATTACTTTACTTTGTTACCATCATGTTTAAATTAAGTTGTAGGAACACTGTGCATTTATCCAATTGAAAGTCCTAGTATAAAAACACATTTTTTTTAGTCTTCAGCAAGCGCGGGTCTGAGTGAAAATCTAGGGGGGGGGGTAATAGTCGACAAAAAAATTATAATAATAAATAAATTATTTTTTTCTAGGGGGGGGGCGTAATTCTCCTGTTTTCCCTTTAATTGTTCGCAACAATTACATCTAGGGGGGGGGGGTAATTACCACGTTACCCCCTCCTTCAAACTTATCTGTAATTTACCTTCAAAATTAGCATTTTCAATGATAATAATTAAAGTCATTGAGACCAGGTTTTATTTAGACAACCTAGTAGTTGAGAGGCCTATGGTATTCTGTGGGATAGTTGTGAAAGATTTTTTTAAACTACGCTAAATCCACTAGTAATAGATTACACAATTTTAAGTCACCGGCTGTTTGCCTGCAATTTGAGTAGAAGGGCTGGTCTGATGTCATAAATCCAAGATGGCGGCTTTGTTATCACAAACTTTGGTTTATAACTTTTGCAAAATTAGCTAGACAGAAAAACTGTTTTGTTTTCAGCTTTTCAGCTTTATATCTTAAAAGCTAACCAAGATATTATTTTTTTTTAATACCAAAAAATAGTAACTTTTTTTACCCACAAAAAAATTAGGAAGGAAGTTTGAGACTACCTCAAATCAATTGTTTGAGAAATCATTCAATTTTACGTCGCCAAGTGTTTGCCTCAAATTTGAGTAAGAGCGCCTGTGTGACGTCATAAATCCAAGATTACGATTTTTTCCATGTTTTTTCACAAACTTTTGCTTTTAACTTTTGCGACATCAACTTTACACAAAAATTGTATACGTTATAATTTGCAATAGAACAACAATTAAACTGTCGATGTCGGTCGGTTCAATGAGCTTTGTTTCTTGAGAAGTAAAAAAAATATTGTTATTTTTTTAAATATTAGAAACATTTAAGATTGATTAAGCAAGTTCAAGACTACCCTCGATCGATTGGCGAGGGATCACTTAATTTTAATTCACTGGTTTTTTGCCTCAAATTTGAGTAGGAGGGACTATATAATGTCATAAATTGAATGAACGGAACCAAAATGGCGGCATTTTCCATTTTCTTATAAACTTTGCCTTGTAAATTTCGCTAAATTAGTTTTACAGAAAACCTGTAGATACGTTTTTTTAATTGCAAGAGAACAGCAATTATTATAATGTTTTTGGTTTTAGACTATCCTCGATCGATTGGTGATGGATCACTTAATATTAAGTCGCAGGGTGTTTGCCTCGAATTTGAGTAGGAGGGCCTATGTGACGTCCAAATCCAAGATGGCGGCTTTTTTCTTGTGTTTTCACAAACTTTGGCTTATAACTTCCCACATAGCACAATCACGTGTTCAACACGTAAAAAAGGCGTGAGAAATAAAAACGTTGATTTTAAAAGCTGCTAGAAAAAATCGTTTATTTCATATATGAAAACAAGCTTCATAGGTCATTCATTAACATTATAAAAAATAACGTTGCTAAAAACTGCGTTGTAATAACGCCATTATAAAATTAAAACAGCATGTTTTTACGTTAGTTTCAAGTGATTTTTACGTTAAAATAACGTTAGATTCACGTCTTTTCTACGCGAATTTTAAAACGCGACTTGCATGGCTTTTTTACTGAATGTTTTTGAGATTTTACTAGCAGCAGCGCCACCTATTGTCGGGATTTTTCACTTTGACGAAATCTATCAGGCAGTGCTTTGGCCTCTAAACTCCAAAAACCTTTTAAGTTACTGATCCCTGATCCTTCACGATCACGATGCATCTGTTATTAACCTGATAAAGACACATTAATATTCTGTGAAAGTGTTTACTGTTAAAAAATCTTGTTTAGCTTTTTAAAAAAAACATATATATATATATATATATATATATATATATATATATATATATATATATATATATATATATATATATATATATATATATAGATAGATATATAGATATTTTGTCTTGCCTTAAGCGCCATCTTTAAAATTGTCTTGAAGTGTTGTAGTCTTACTTTTATAACTCCTTTCGCATCTCTTTTAAGTTAAGAAAATGTTATTAAAAAAACGTGACCAAAAAAACGCAGAATGTTAGTAGTTTTGAGAAGTCTTAATGTATACGTTTTAAAACATGTTGTGGAGGACTTTTCAAGTGTGAATTTGGTACATGAAAATAACGAGGGTAAACATCACGTTATATACATAGCACCAGAAACTTCAGCAAAAAGTACATTTTTATAGCTTGGTTTCTCCTTGTTTTTAAGTTATCTGTAAGCAAGTAGATTTAACAAAATAAATATTACATCGTATGAGGTTGTTTTCAAGTAAAAAAAAACTTTAATGTTGATGTGATTTTTGTCCTTTGTGGGTTTTGCTAAACTGTAATTACGTTTTTTGTTTGCAAAAGAACACCAATTATTATAGTACACAAATTAGCTTTATATCTCAAAAACTAACAAAGATATCTAAAAAAAAAAAAATATCTTTGTTAGTTGTTAGTTGTTAGAAACTTTTTTGTACCCAAACAAGAAATTAATTTCTCTGTTAGTTTTTAAGATATAAAGCTAATTTATTTACTATAATGATTGGTTTTCTCTTGCAAACAAAAAACATATTTACAGTTTTTCTGTAAAACTAATTTAGCGAAAGATATAAGTCAAAGTTGGTCAAAACCCAAGAAAAATGCCGCCATCTTGGATTTGGACGTCACATTTTCGATCGAAGGTAGTCTAAAACCAAAAAACATTCATTAAATTTCTTTCTCTAAAGCTTTCATGCCCAATGATGAATTTTTATAATTTTTTTGGTATTTAAAAAAATAGCAATATCTTTATTAGTTCTTGAGATATATAGCTTGTTAAAACGACAGTTAAATTGCTGTTCTATTGCAAATAACCTGTATAATTTTTCTGTGAAGTTGATGTGGCAAAAGTTGAAAGCAAAAGTTTGTGAAGAATCCTGGAAATAATCGCAATCTTGATTTATGATGTCACACAGGCGCTCTTACTCAAATTTGAGGCAAACACCCGGCGACGTAAAATTAATTGATCCATAGCCAATTGATTTGGGGTAGACTAAAACTTCCTTCTTCAATTTAAAAAAATTTTTATTAATATCTTTGTTAGTTTTTGAGATATAAAGCTAATTTCTTCACTATTTTAATTGGTGTTCTCTTGCAAACAAAAAACATATGAATAGTTTTTCTTTAAAAGTAATTTAGCAAAAGTTGTAAGCCAAAGTTAGTAAAAAAACATGAAGAAAGCCGCCATCTTGGATTTATGACGTCACAGGCCCTTCTACTTAAATTGGAGGCAAACACCCGGTGACTTAAAATTGTGTGATCTATTACCAATCGATCAAGTTAGTTTTAAAAAATCTTCCAGAGCTATCCTACCGGACACGATTCTTTACTATAAGCCACTCAACTAAAGCAAACGTTTTAAAGTCGTGTAGGTGTGGTAATCCACAGTACACCAGTCTATTTATTAAATAAAAAATAGCAAGCTGAATTTCCGTAAATAGCTTCAATTTGCTGAGACGCCCAACTTTTTCCCCTTCGAAAATTCTTGGTGAAAGTGATTCCTAACAGAGTACATAGTGTCAATTCAGTGATGTAAAAAATTCATTAAGTAATCATTTATTGTAGGTGATTAAATGGTAGCATAGAATTGTATTATTTTTTTTTTTTGATACATAAACTTTTATTATTATTATTAACAATAAATTTTTTTTAAATAAAATTTTCGCGTTTTCAAGTGTAAACCATTTAGACTTGAAAACGGTTAGAGATACTTACTAACCGAAACGTCGTGTTTAAAATAAATAAAGACAATGGAAATCCGAAATTTTATTTCTACTCAATTTATGTCTACGAGTTTCAAACAAAATAAGTTTTTTGCTTAAATCTAAAGATTTTATTTTATCAAACATTAAAAAGAATATGTCCTACAAATTAGATGTTTTGACGACCATGTTCCCCATCCCAAACATGTAATTTTTTTTTGTAGCTTATTAAAAATGTGTTTGAAAGATATTGGCAACATTGTCCTACAAATCGTATGCTTAGTTTAGTCCGACGCTCGAAAGATGTCTGCGCCTGCGTACTCTGTTAGGAATCACTTTCAAAAATTTTCGCACAGGAAAATGTTCGTCTTGGCAAAATTAATCCATTTACGAAAATCCAGCCTGTGTACCTACAGTCAATTAGTATATAACCCTTCCATTGCTACAGTGGATTAAGGTGTTATAGACTATTTCATGTTAATGTTTTATTTAATATTATTTATCGCCTTTTCTGGATCCTAGACATTTCTAATTTGTTTAATATTTCCTTAGGTAAATCAAGGATGTTTACATACATATTTAACATCAGTGTTTTCTTAATAATTATATGATTAAATTACTGCTTCTAACAAACTTAACCGATATAAGAGATAAGAACTGCTATAAAAAATACGGTTATGTCAAATTACAGGCACTATGTAATTTAATTTTTGCATAAAACAATAAGAGCCATGTTTTTATTTTTACATGCTATTGTTAACAGAAACGTTTGATTTTTTATCATTAAATGATAAATAGAAACATTATCTCAACTACCTTAATCTTTGCTAAACTGCAAACGCCAGTATTGTATTTTTAGCTTTCCAAAAACAACAAAGAGAAGGATTAAAAATCGGCAAAACATTTTTGTCGAGATGACACTGAATAGGCGACCGAAACATAAGTTTTCTTTTTTTTAATTGATAGACTTTACAGCAGCTAAAGGGTGCCCAGTACTAAGTTCATAGGCTTAGCAACAGCGGCGGTCTACGGGGGGAGGGGGGGGGGGTTGAATTCGGTTCGGTTCGGTTATAAATAATATAATAAATATATAAATATAAATATTAATTTCTTACCACCTAGATTTAAAAAAATATCACATCCCATATATATTTGTACCTTCCTAGCCCGCACAGCAATGGCTAGAGAAGATATTGTTTTCAACGAAAAAATTTTTTTTGAGATAACGCCGAAAATGTGTTATTTTGGTGTATTTTGACCTACCCTAGCAGTATCGTCGTGTTTTCGAGATAACGCCGAAAATGTGTTATCTGGATCTGGGTCAGTGGCGCACCCAGGAATATGTCTTGGGAGGGCCCGAGGTCTCTTGGGGGGGGGGGGGGTGGCGAAGCCTCATGATGTCGAATTTTAAGCTATTTTCTGAAATATGTCGAAAATATGTAAAAAAATCTAAGGCTTGGTGAGGGCCCGGGCCCATGGGTGCGCCCATGTCTGGGTGTATTTTGACCTACCCTAGCAGTATCGTCGTGATGTCTGTCTGTGTGTGTGTGTAGGTGTATAGGTGTGTATGTCTGTGTGTGTGCGTGTGTGTGTGTGTGTGTGTATATAACTCTGTCCGTAACACGATAGCTCCTAAACCGCCAAACTGATTTTCATAAAAATTTTAGGTAAAATAGTATTCTATACTGTATCGAGCTGATTAGATTTTGGTCGAAACTCATCAATGCTAATGACAGTTTTTTGACAGTTAAAAAGTTTAAAAAATACTAACTTTTTAACGGAGCGTCGCATCAATATGCGGTTTTTGGAATACAGTGTACTCCGGTTATAACGTACCCACAAGGGACCAGAAAATATGTACTTTATAAGCGGACGTACTTTATAAACAGCACAATTAAAAAGAAAAGTATTATGGCCGGACGAATGAAATATGTACCTACGTAATAACCGAAAGTACGTTATAACCAAATACCTTAAAGCATATAAGGTATTTGGTTATAACCCAGGTACGTTATAACTGAAGTACACTGTAGCCCACATTTTTTCAAAAATTTGTGTTATAACCAAAAACTTGGGAGGAGCTTTCGTTTCAGAGATATTTACAAAAAACTGTTTTTAAGGTTCATATAGCATGGATTTTACTTGGAGAGTGCTAATGGGTTACGAAGGTATCAGATCCGTCATGGATACATTTATTTTTATCAAATACCAAATTGCCTACCTAAAACTATAAACAACAAGTGAAATTAAAGAAAGAAAAATAAGAAGGGGGGGATCGAACCCGGGATCTCCTGCTATCTAGGCAAACATTCTACCGCTGAACTACCGAAGCCATACATAAATTTTCGGAGAACTTCCATCTATGCTGGCTGCGGTGTCTCAATACAAGAACGAGAAACCCTCAGGGTATTAACTCGACCAAGTGATCCAACTGATCTCTCTAAATTCTTCTTAGTCTACTTGAGTTATCATACCTTTGACAGTGGGAAAGAAGAATATAGAGAGATCAGTTGGATGACTTGGTCGAGTTAATACCCTGAGGGTTTCTCGTTCTTGTATTGAGACACCGCAGCCAGCATAGATGGAAGTTTTCTGAAAATTTATGTATGGCTTCGGTAGTTCAGTGGTAGAATGTTTGCCTAGATAGCAAGAGATTCCGGGTTCGATCCCCGGCCGAAGCAGAAAACTTTTTTCTTATTTTTCTTTCTTTAATTTCACTTGTTGTTTACATTTATTTTGTTTGTTAATAGTTGTTAAAATTGACATTAATCGACGCAGTCATTTAAAAATAAAAAATTCATGTCATTTCCCGCGAAAGCAAACAGGCTTTAATCTTTGACCCAATGTAACTTAAGTAAGTTACACGACCTGTCAAAAACTTCAAATTTAAATAAAAGTAAACCAAGGGGTAAGTACTAAGGACACTCATCGTAAAGGCAAGCTTTATAGGAAGCGAAGCTAACGTCAGGCTTTCTATTTTTTGGTTATTATTTTTGACATGTTTTCCTCGGTTTCGCATTGGCGGTTCTGTTTTATTTTGAAGATGTTGTTTTGCACAGTATGAAGGTACCTAAACTATATATATTTATGTAATTAGAATTAAAAAGTTATGCTGCAAACTATCTTAAAACTGTATCATTAGATCTTTAGACTGTGTTAAAACCACATTTTTAAAATAACAACGAAAACATGTCAAAAATTATAACCAAAAAATAGAAAATCAGAGTTAGGCTTCGCTGACGATGAGTGACCTTAGTAAGTACCCTGGGAAAACAGCCGGTATATATTTTCTAAATCTTATATACATATATAGATAAAAACAAATATAGATAAAACAGAACTAGAAAATTCTTGTCTCAAGTTCGCATCTGATAAAATCTATTTTCTTCGCAAAATAAAATAAAAACACGCAAAATATAGAAGACATGAGCTATTTAAATTGCATGAGAAACAAATTAGGTATATATGTACTGTCAAAACGGGCACCTATTTAACAAGAAAATTCATAAATTTCAGAACCAATAAGAAAAGAAAAATTCAAGAGCACGTTTTAAGAACACAGTATTGGATGAAACAAGATAAAACACATGCATTTTGGAAAAGATTTACTTGTTGGTATGTAAAATTTTTCGTATTCTACTAGCCCGCAGCCAACGATAAAGACCGGCCATGGCGCGTTATAAGCAAGTCGGCGGTCACGTGATCTTAGGAGTCCCAGGATTCTTATTGTATTGCTTAATATATTATATGTTTTTGCACAATTTAAATAAATTAACAAAAAATTTTTGTTCTTTTATAGGCAAAAATTGAAAAAAATTTTTTGCTGATATATATGTTTATGATGGATAAAAGAACTGAATCTATAAAATAAAAAATTATACAAAATTTGCACTCTAATATCTTCAGGTCCATATATTAGGTACATAATATCGTTAATAACTTCAAATCTATACAAGTCTTTCAAAATTGGACATATCAAACCTGAGCTCTTAGTTTTTTAATTTTTCTTTGAGTGTCATCATCTTTGTTCTTATTCAAAGATTTATTGCAGACACTAAATCATTGTGCTTTTTAATAAAATTATTTTAAAAAACTTTACATGCCCTTAAACTAATTTTTTCAAGCTTTGACAATAGTTTTTCTCCACAAAAACACTTCACAATAATTTATTAAAAGGAAACAAGTGATTTTGTGAAAAATTACCCAGCACAAAGTTTAATATATATTTCATTAAAGTGTAAGTTAACTACCAACTCATGTTCTCTTAAAAGCTGTATCTTACTTTTTAAATATTTCGCACTACCAGAGAGATTACTATCTGTTAACAATATTTTACAAATGAGTTTTTTAATATTGCGAGGGTGCGGAAGACATATTACCTTAGAATTGTAAATTGACGTGTATGCACTGGATGACTGGATAAACAAAGATGAAGCCAACATTAAAGTGTATCCACCATATCTTCGATTCTCAGGTTACATTTTCAAGAGACCTAATTGTTCAATAAGAAATGACAACTGAACACATTTTTCACTCTCCCTATCGAAAATGTCACTAAGGATGTCTATTACTTGATCAATCTTATCCAAGATCTTATCTTTTACCACTTCTTTCCCGTTTGCAACATATTAGGTTTCAGTTTTATAGTTGGACCGACAAGGAACAACACTAATTACACGTTCGCGGCATTGTTTATCTTATAGGTATTTTCTTTATAATTTACTCATTAGCCATTAATTATTTTAACGCAGCCCACTACAGTCTTTTTCGTGGGCTGCGTTATTTTAATAACTTTGATAAAATTCATATAAAATTCGTGCCCTAATTAAAAAAAAAATCGACGTAAACAAACATACCAAACCTGAACACACACATGTTTTATAATGACAGCGGGCCGTAAGGCGTTTTTTTGTGGGCCT
Organism: Aspidapion aeneum; assembly: GCA_963576565.1. Taxonomy (NCBI): domain Eukaryota; kingdom Metazoa; phylum Arthropoda; class Insecta; order Coleoptera; family Brentidae; genus Aspidapion; species Aspidapion aeneum. Next base: position 126,217,381 of record OY755039.1, read on the forward strand.
CCTACGGTCACGTGATATTTCCGAGCCCGGGCCGGTCTTTCTCGTGGGCTGCGCTACTAGCCTTAAGATAACCGACTTTACCCGTTAGCCCGACTTGCACGCGTCAGCGTAAAAAAATTGCCTTCACCAGACAGAATGTCTCATAGAACATTTCAATGAAATCGCTTAAGTAGTTTCTGAGATTAGCGGTAACAAAAACTGTTATTATATATAATTATTTGGGTTAAAAAATGGGACATGATATATCAAAAACCGATTTTAACCAAATTTGGCTCAAAAATATTGCGATAACCGTGAATAGAACAAAATAAAGAATAAAAAGAAGAATCATAATGCGCGAACTACAGCAACAGTATTTGAGATATAAAAAATGTTTAAAAATTGATCGCATGCAGCTAGCAAAACGCCGTTTTCAAATTTATAGTAATTATTTTTTTTTTAAATTTGACATAGCATCAAAGTTGGTCAATCACAAACCGACAGGAGCTAGAGTATAACTTAGTTTTCACAAATTGTTAATAAACTTAGTTTTCAATGGCGCCAATTTGTCGTAAGATTTAGAAGTCCTAAAAAAATAAATTTTGAGTAGGCTTTGAAAAATTCGCAATAATGACTTAGTAACTGGGAATCAAACGCGGTAATTAGCCCCCCCCCCCTAGAAAAAATGCACATTTTATTAATAGTTAAAGGGAAAATTGGAAAATGAACCTCCCCTAAATTTTATTGCATATAATTTTTTCGTCGACTATTAACCCCCCTAGATTTTTTGAGATTGCTTTTAAACTAAAAAAGAATTTAGAATAAGAAATACGGCAATTAATTAAACGTTTTTGTTAAGAAGTTTTAAAATGATTGAGTTTTTCTTTTAATTTTTTGTTTCATGAACTTCTTACAAGTAACAGAAACCTTGGCTAAGATGTAAACCTAGCAATCGTGGACTGGGTATCATTAAAATTTATTTTTTCTCTTTTCAAAAACGACTAATTATCGTCAATGTTGGTCTCGAGAAATACATAAGTAAAACAAAAAATGCAAATAAACGAAAAAAAAACGACCCGTATTTATTTCATGGACGGTATTAAGGATTTTCACGTGTATAGTTAAACCACAATAGCAAAATATACAGGGTGTAATTTAAATGATGCAGTAAACTTTAAGGGGTGGTAGGAAAGGTCAAAAGAAGAAAAAAATTCCATTAAATTTTGCATCAAACCTCTTTGTTTTTTTGAGTACAACGTGACAAAATTAACAATTTTTATTTTAGTTTTTGTTGAAATTTCCATAAAAACTTACAACAGGCATCCAACAACCTAGCCTCGAATCGAACCCGGACCGTCCGAGTGTGAAGCAAATGTTGCTACCACTACGCTAGGCACGACGACTTTTAACTTTGTCGAACTTTGTGAAACTCGGCGGTTGCTGCTGATTGGATAGAAAATCCCCGTCTAAAAAAAGTAACTGTGTATGTAGCGTAGCAATGGCTAGAGAAGGTATTATATCTTCGACGAAATTATTTTTCAGATAACGCCGAAAATGTGTTATTTGGGTGTATCTTAGCAATATCGTCGTGATGACTGTGTGTGTGTGTATATTATTTCTGTCCTTAACACGATAGCTCCTAAACCGCTGAAGCGATTATCACAAAATTTGCTCTTCGGCTGTCACAACAGACAGACAGACATTTCGACAAACAAAATCGCAGATTTTGTTGGCTGGTATTTAACCAAGAATATTACCACAACATCCTGTATTAGTGTAATTTTTTCTAAATAATTTGTTTAGCAAATTAAAAAAATGTTAAATCTTCAACCCCTATGCATTAAGTCCATCACCGGGATTTCCTACTCCCTTGCTGTCTTATTGTTGCAGGAAAATAGGGCCCTACCCTTCAGCCCTTGACCGATTAATGGGACCTCTATTTACATTATTCTTGGCTGATTCAAAATTAAAAAAAAAAAGATTGAATCTATGAGAAGATCCTCAAGCATTAAATATCTGTAAATTATCAAAACAAAAGACTGGCCGAAAGATATAATATTGTTACGGGTTCACAACGACAAATTAAAACTCGCAATTGTTGAAAACGATACGTCAATTTATTTCGACAAATTATGTACAAAAACACGCACTTAAACTGACTAATAACTCGCTGATAATTCACTACTATAATCGGTCTATTAACTTCGTGTTAATATCTCACGACCACTACAGAAAGTTATCTGTGACTGGTGCACGACCCCGGCCCTATATATAGGATCGTCCATCTCTCTCGAACTTTCCGGCAGCCTTCGACGTCCGGAAAGTTCTCGTATTATTTGGACCGCAAGTCACAGATAACGCAACTAAAACCTAGACTAAGAATACAACCTTAAGATAAATCAACCTAATACTACACTAAACCTAAATAAATTCCAATTATAAAATGTAAATAACTTAACTTTGTAACACTATCCTCCTCTTCAGGTTTGATCGTCTCGATCAACATTTCCCAGGTAAGGTTTTAGTCTGTCTAGATGAACAACTTTCATCTTGGACTTCGGGCTTCTCTGGATTCGGTAGACTACATCATTAATTCTCTTAACAACTTTATAAGGCCCTTCCCATGGTGGTGTCAACTTAGGTGATCTTCCTTTCTTGCGTTGAGGATTGTATAGCCAGACTTGATCATTCTCTTTGAACCCTGAGGAGTTTGCTTTCAGGTCATATCTCGCTTTCATGCGGTCACTGGCTATTTCTATTCGCTCTCTAACCACTTCAGATATCGTGCAGCTTTTGCCTTAAACGTTCGACATAGTCATTAACCTCTAAGTGTGCTTCTTCAGGTGAACCAAACATGATATCACATGGTAAACGCAGTTCTCTACCAAACAGGATACTAGATGGAGTAGCTCCTGTCGTATTGTGAATGGCGGTTCTATAGGCCATCAAAAACAATGGAATATATTGGTCCCAATCTGTTTGGTGCTCATCAACAACTTTGCAAAGATGTTCTTCTATTGTTTTATTAAATCTTTCAACCATGCCATCTGACTGCGGATGTAAAGCAGTAGTCCGTGTTTTATGTATTCCTAAAAGGTCACAGAGATTCTGGAAGAGCTTTGATTCAAAGTTTCTTCCTTGATCTGAATGTAGTTCCAAAGGAATGCCAAATCGGCTGAAAACATCATTTACCAGAACTTCTGCAACTGTAGCGGCCTCTTGGTTAGGCAAAGCAAAAACTTCTGGCCATTTGCTAAAGTAATCCATGACAACAAGGATGTATTTGTTGCCCTTTTTAGTTTCTGGAAATGGTCCGGCCACATCAATAGCAATGCGTTCGAATGGTAGACCTACGTTATATTGTTTCATATGAACCTCTGGACCTTGTTTTGGGACCTTGGCTGGCTGCACAAGTCGAACATCGGCGGCACCAGTTTTTCACATCTTGAAAGTAATTGACCCAATAAAATCGGTTTCGAATTTTGTCCATGGTTTTATTTATGCCTAGGTGCGCGCCTGATTTTCCACCATGGCATTCGGCCATTATATTGTCTACCATGCCCCTAGGAACCACTACTTGATTAACCACAGTAAGGCCATCGGCACTTTCCCAGGCACGTTTAAGGATGTTTTCCTCTACTATCAGTGAATCCCATTGTGCCCACAGTGATTTGAATATCACCCCTTGGTTTGCGATATCTTGCCATGATGGTCGTGGCTTGTTATTTTCTTTCAATCGCAAGATAGGTCCTACATCTTTGTCGTTAAGTTGTGTGGTTCTAATCGAAGCCGATATCCATTCTTCATCTGGTTCTAACTTTATCTGGCGCACGTAGGTAATTCCTTCTTTCTGGTCAATTTTCCTGCAATGTTTACAATCCTCAGGGCAAGGTCTTCTGGACAATGCATCCGCATTATTATGCACCCTTCCCGCTCGGTGCTTAATTTGATAATGGTATTGTTGTAGCAGCTTTTCTATCCATCTCGCGACTTGCCCCTCAGGTTGTTTCATTTTCATGAGCCACTGTAACGCAGCATGATCCGTTCTAATCAGAAACTCTTGTCCGTAGAGATATTTGTGAAAGTGATCTCCGGATTTAACTATGGCTAGGAGCTCCTTTCTAGTAACACAATAATTTCTCTCTGGTTTGGATAGCTTCTTGCTGAAAAATTCGATGACCCGTTCCTCTCCATCTTGTACTTGGGAGAGTACTGCTCCTATGCCATCGTTGCTCGCATCAGTATCTAATATGAATTTTCCTTTTGGAATGGGATATGCAAGAATCGGACTAGAACATAATGCTGCTTTTAGTCTTCTAAATGCTTGATCACATTCGGTATTCCATTTGTAAGAAGCTTTATCTTCAGTAAGTCTATCTAATGGAGATGCTATTTTGGCGAATCCTTCTACAAATCGTCTGTAGTATGTACACAGACCCAAAAAGCTTCTTAAGTCATGTTTGTCCCGAGGTTGAGGCCATTCTTTTATTGCTTGTAACTTCTATTCGTCGGTATGGATGCCTTCTCGGGAAACGACGTGACCCAGGAACTCAACTTTTTCTTGGAACAGAAAACATTTCTTTGAGTTCAATTTAAGATTTGCGTTCCTGATTCTTGAGAATACTTCTCGTAAATTATCTAGATGATCTTGAAATGATTTCCCCATTACTATGACATCATCTAAATAGACTAGGCAGGTTTTCCAAGTAAGGCCTCGTAGAACGACTTCCATTAGTCTTTCAAATGTAGCTGGGGCATTGCACAGGCCAAATGGCATCACATTAAACTGATAAAGTCCACTTCCAGCAGAGAATGCAGTCTTCTCTTTATCTCTTTCAAAGATTCCTACTTGCCAATACCCACTTTTCAGGACAAGAGTAGAAAACCAATATGATCCTGCCAACGTTGTTAATGTGTCGTCTATTCTTGGCAGTGGGTAACTATCTTTCTTGGTCACATCGTTAAGTTTCCTGTAGTCGACACAAAATCTAGTACTTCCATCCTTTTTAGTGACCAACACCACAGGAGATGACCAAGGACTTGATGACTCTTCAATAACACCGTCGCTGAGCATTTTATTAATGAGATTGTGAACTTCTTCTTGCTTGGCCATTGGTAGTCTTCTTGGGGGTTGTCTTATCGGTTGGGCATCGCCAGTGTTGATAGCATGTTGAATAAGGTTTGTGCGTCCCGAACTACTCCTAGTTTCGAAGATATTACTTTGTTCTTCTATAAACTCTCTCGCTTTACTAAATTCTTCTGGAGTGAGATGTTGCCAAGTTGACTCAAATTGCTGAAGTACCTTCATTGGTAACTTGCTTGTATCCTCGGAAGTTGGCTCTTCACATCTTGTTACTTTCTGTACTGGTTCAAATAATGCTACCACCTCCCCCTTATTAATTTTGACACTATTTGGGAAAATATTGGCGACTCTAATCGGGATGTCTTTATCGGTTTTAACTAGTGATTTTGCAACGAGGTAGGTGTTGGGTGTGTTTTGTTGGCTTATGAGTCCGACGCAGCTTGATGTTTTACTTTCCAGCCTCCCAAAAATTATGGTCTCACTGTTACCGACTAGTCTTGTTGTGCATACTGCCACCACCTTAATTGGTTCTTTATTGATGTGACTATTTGACAAAATGAACTCTTCGTTCCCAAATCTTAGGGTATTAAGTTTATTATCAAACGCAAATCCATGTTTACTTATCAGGTCCATTCCCAAAATAAATTCGTCTTCTATGTCTGCAACTAATACCGAGTGGCGAATCTTCAACCTCCCCAGCTGTAGGTCTATGTCTGTCTGCCCCAACACGTCGGCGGATTCTCCAGTCACAGTCTTAAGTGTTATTTTCTTTTCTGTTGGTCGAATTTTATATCTCGTTGCAATTTTGAACTTAAGCAATGATATGGCAGCACCAGTGTCTACTGTTATATTAACTTTTCTTCCATTAATAAGTCCGTCGATGTTAAGACTGTCAGCAGTATGTTTTAAGCTCTTAATAGAGTAAATTTTGGGGGCTAAATTCCCATTAGCCAACACCCGCCCCTCTGCGTTGACTAGTTTTAGTTTTCCTGATCTCTTCTTCGGTATTCTGTCCCACTAGATGGTGAGCGAGACCTCATTTGGACACGACAATCGCGTTGAATATGCCCTGTACGTCCGCATCTGAAACACTTTACATTTGGAGGGGATCGTCTACTTTCTTTCAAAGAATCAATCTTCTCTATCAGTGATTGAAACAGTTGGTTTAGCGTTTTTAAGTTGACCTCATCTCCAGTGCTCATTTCTTCTCCCTCCTGAATTGAAACAGCTCTTACTTTTGGCCTAGACATATTATTTGATGATTCAATTTCAAGGGCTCGAATCAACACTTCACTGCTGTTATGGAAGCGTTCTCGACGAAGTAATTTTGCTAAGTCCGTGTCTCGCAAGCCGTTAATAAAGCGATCTACCGTGAAGGGATCTCTGTAATTTTCTGGCATTTCTGGGTAAGCCAAGTATATCAGCCTCCTGATATCCGCTTCATACTCTTGTAATGACTCTCCTGGTCTTTGCTGACGAATATTTAATTCTGACCAATGTAAATTTCGCAAGTGTTCGTCTCCATACCTTCTTTCTAACGCTGCCACTAAAGCGTTATAATTCTGTTTTTGTTCGACTGGAATGGACCGGAAAAGTCCCAGAGCAGGTTCTCGCAGAGCTACTAACAAAGCTCTAGCTTTTTCGTCATCATCCCAACCATTTGCAGCAGCGGCAGCTTCAAACTGTTGTTTGTAAGTAGACCAGGAAGACGTACCATCAAAATTTGGAGGCTTAATGTGTTGGTTGGAATTCACAACACATCCCTGAGCTTTTATTTTGTTGTGTTCTTTTTGAAGCTGTATAAGCTGTTTTGAGACGTCCTGGAATCTTTCTTCCATAGTTTGAAAAACTGCTTCCCTAACATTCTGTAATTTGTTCTCCACTTTTTCTTCAACATTTTGTACCTTCTCCTCAACATTTTGTACCTTTTCTTCTACATTCTGTAATTTATTTTGTACCTTTTGTTCCACGCTATGCACTCTTTGAGTTATTTCTTCCTTAAGGTCTTCGGTTGCAGTCTTAAACTCTTCTCTCAGCTGTTCGGAGTTGCTCTTTATTTGATCGAAGTTTTCTTGAATGCCATCTAATCTTTGCTCAAATGTCTGTTTCATATCGTTCTGGTTTTGTTCCATGGTCTGTCTCACGTCGTCCATGGTGTGTTTTATATCGTTTTGGTTTTGAGCCATTTGAGCTGCTAGAGCCTGCATCATTTTAGTTAGATCTTCCATCTTTGCTGATCCTTGTCTAGTAAGCATCAACTTCCTGATAAATCACTTAAAATGTCTATTTTTAGGCTATAAAGCTAATGTCGCAGTCGGTTTTTGTATATCTCTTCTAGTTCTCGAATAGAACGTCGTATAATGTTATGGAATCTTCTAGAAATTCTTTCTAATTCTTACTTTTGAAATAACTAAACTAATGTCGAAATCGGTATTTGTATATCTCTTCTAGTTTTTGAATAGAACGTCGTAGAATGTTATGGAATCTTCTAGAAATTCTTTTTAGTTGTTACTTTTGAAATTACTAAGCTAATGTCGAAGTCTCTTTTTGGATATTTCTTCTGGTTTTCGAATAGAGCGTCGTAGAAAGTGATGGAATGTTCTAGAAATTCTTTCTGATTCTTACTTTTAAAATTACTAATCTAATGTCGAAGTCGGTATTTGTATATCTCTTCTAGTTTTTGAATAGAACGTCGTAGAATGTATAAAGTATTCTAGAAAATCTCTCTAATTATCAATTTTTGGACTGTAAAGTTAATGTCGAAGTCGGTTCTTAAATATCTCTTTTAGTTTTTGAATAAAACAATATCGAACTTCTTCGAATATTCTGGAAAAAATCACTTACTGTTTTTCTGTCCAATTGTCCTATCCGGTGGTAATATGTAAGGGTAGTCTTTGCACTATTCACTTCCGAATATTCTGGCAAAATCACTTACTGTTCTTCTTTTTAATTGTCCTAGCCGGTGGTACTGTGTAAGGATAGTCTTTGCACTATTTATTTCTTTTAATCCCACTTCTGACACCAATTGTTACGGGTTCACAACGACAAATTAAAACTCGCAATTGTTGAAAACGATACGTCAATTTATTTCGACAAATTATGTACAAAAACACGCACTTAAACTGACTAATAACTCGCTGATAATTCACTACTATAATCGGTCTATTAACTTCGTGTTAATATCTCACGACCACTACAGAAAGTTATCTGTGACTGACTGACTGGTGCACGACCCCGGCCCTATATATAGGATCGTCCATCTCTCTCGAACTTTCCGGCAGCCTTCGACGTCCGGAAAGTTCTCGTATTATTTGGACCGCAAGTCACAGATAACGCAACTAAAACCTAGACTAAGAATACAACCTTAAGATAAATCAACCTAATACTACACTAAACCTAAATAAATTCCAATTATAAAATTTAAATAACCTTAATTTGTAACAATATTATATGGAATTAATTCTTCAGGATTTGACAAAATCTACTGACAATTCCTTGAAAACAATTTCTCAAGGTTTAACGAAATTTGAATGCGATTTTTCGTTATTTAAACACACACACACACACACACACATCATTGTTTATAGAGGGATTAAGAGGACTTAGCCCAAAAAAGTACTGGCCTATTATAATTTGAGTAATACCTAGTATAATAGTCAATGGCATGATTTTGAAAAATCTAAGCATTTTATATTACTTTTGCGATTAAAATGTTGACACGGGCTGAGTTAATCAAGATGGCGGCCAACATGGCGCCTAAATTTTAAATTGACGCTGTAAAGCCTATTTGACAGATATGCATTTAAAATTAAATCTCTAGTCCGAGGCCATAGCGTCTTTCGTGGGCTTTTTGATGAAGATTTTATGACACCTATTTTACTAGATTATGCGCACATTCCACCAACACTGCCTAACAGACCCAAAAATGTTTTGATTAAAAAAGTAAGGGTTGGGGTGTGAAAATATTTTTTCAATTCGGTTTAGTTTTTTATTTTCTTAAAAACTAAAAAGGTTTAATTTTTTTATTTTTTAGCCTGGTTAGATTAAAACATGAAACTAAAATTGATTATTTTAAAGGAGTCCTTAATGTGACATTAGCCCCACATTAAAACACAGCATTTAAAAAAATACTCTGCCAATCTATGGGCACCTAAGCTCACACTAGGTACTATAGTTATAGTGTGAGCTAATATAATCAAAAACTGAAATATATTTTATTCAACTTCAGACTCAATTACCTTTCGTTTGATACCACACAAGCCATGTTTTGACTTAAACTCAAATTTTTTTAATCTACCCCCCACCCTTTTGAAAAAACTAAAATGTATTTTGTTTAACTCCAGACTCAATTACCTTTCGTTTGATATCACACACGCCATATTTTCACTTAAACTCTAATTTTTGACATCTACCCCACCTTTTTTTTAAAAATAAACTAAAATTCATTTTTTTTAACTCCAGACTTAATTACCCTTCGTTTGATATCACACACGCCATATTTTCACATAAACTCTAATTTTTGGAATCTACCCCCACCCTTTTATTTGGCTTGCGTTCGGTGGATTTTGTTCATTTTTAAATGGGACCATCACGGCCCAAGACCCAACTTAGGTACCAAATTTCATTAAAATCGGACAAGTGGTTTTTGAGTTATGCGAGTTGGTCGTTACAGACAGACATACAGACAGACAGACAGACAGCAAAACAAAAAGTTTCAAAATCATCTGAAACGCAAAGATATATAAAAAATTTTGAAATCGGAGCAACTTTTTTTTTCTCGAAAAAAATTAGGATCACCATAGCTCACACTACTTATATATAAATATATTTCCTACAATAAAGTTACAATTTTTAAGTGTAGTTTTTGAGAAAATTTTACAAAACCTATAATAAACGTGTTTTTTTTTCTACATAATCCCAATTTACGGACGCCACTTAAGAGCTATTTTCTTCTCCTAAACTTATCAACCAATACATTGTTGGAAAGAGATTTTTTACATTGGAAGGGAGTTCACGATTTGAAAAGTCTTAATTAAAAAGTTTCACGGGCAAATCCACAGAAGTAAAGGTAGCTCGGCGACGCTGCGTTTTGGCCTCATTCAGCCCGAGCATAACCAATAAGGCCTAATGAGGCAGAAACGCAGCTCCCACAAGCTATTTTTTTACCTCTGAGGATTTGCCCGTAAAACCTTTTTGTTAAAAATTTTTCCCCGTAATATTGTTCTTTGCAATTTTTGCTAAAAAGGTTAGTTTTAGAGAAAATTGAGTAAAACCTAGGAAATCCATGTTTTGCGGGGTTTAGGGGGCGTTTTCTCAGTCCCTATCAGAGGGGTCAAAATAGGGGATAAAAAACTATAAACGATATATAAAAAGCTTGTAGATCGAAAATCGCCTTTTTAGATTTTTTGCCTTGACGATAAGCCCTAAAATCAGAGACTATAAAATTCAAATTCGAATTAAACACCATTGAGAATGTGATGTGTTCATTGTTTGAAACACATCTGCGTTGCAAAAAACTCTTTCAAATTCGACCGCCACATTTTTTTTTAAATTCGCAACGCGCGACATACGACACATCTTTCAATCCTGCAACATAAAAAACTGCTATTGTTTTCGATCGATCGATCAGTCAATAATTGATCATAAATTATGAAAATAATAAAACTCTTTATTTACAATCTAGCTACATCCCACAATATAAGGCGTGTTTTTCGGTATGAATACCAAAAAAAAGTATTCATAAATGGAAATTTACGTTAAAATAAGGAATAAAAATACACTTTCAGTGATAAAATTGCACTTTTGTTTTTTGAAATATTTGTTATAGTTCCTTAAGCTAGATCTGATGCTAAAAACTCGTGTGTTAAACTCAGGGTTCCGCGGATATATATCAAGTGATATATATATATATATATATATATATATATATATATATATATATATATATATATATATATATATATCAAGTGATATATATATATATATCATGATATATATCACGATATATATCATGATATTTATTGCTTGATATATATCCGATATATATTAAATAATTTTACTTATTAAACTAAAAATGTTTTCTACCATTCTAAATATCAGAAAATTTGTCAGTACGTCCAAAAGTATAAGCATCTGTAAAGGTGTAGGCATCGCGGGGCTGACTGGGAATTCCCTGTTTCACATCTGGTAGATCCCCGACGCGACGATTTCTTTTGTTTTCTGTCTTCTGTTTTCCCAGGTTAGAGCAGTTACTGTGTTTTCTATCTGTGTGTACTTTTGATTTATTAGTTGGTAGTGATTTTTATTTAATATGCCAAGACCAAAGCATTCAGTTTGATAATGATATATATCAGATATATATCTGACATATATCCGATATATATCATGTGATATGATATTTATATAAATATCATGATATTTTCGAACCCTGGTTAAACTACAGACAAAAACGAAAGAAAATGAAATAAGAAAAACAGAGACAGGTACAATGGAGGATGTTGATAATGATGGGTACAGACCAAAATAAAGAGTTCGCGAGCTGTTCTCGAACAGCTCCCGAACCGAACCCGAGCAGCTGGCGAACCCATCGTCCACAAATTTCTGCCCACGCATTTCTCCCTTTTCCTAGCCCGCGTAGCAATGGCTAGAGAAGACCTATCTTCGCAATATAGTCGTTGCTTCGTCCCGGCGTTTAGTTTTAAGATATAAAATTTAGAGACATTTATCTAAATTAGAATGCTTTTTATTTTCTTTTTTTTTGCTAGAGTTATGCTAAAACTTTATACTTAAAGTTACTTTTATTTCTTGGTTTAAACTAATTTAGTTACTAAGATATGCCTTGCCTACAAAAAGGGTAAAAATTTGAATTTGCGCGGTGAATTATATGCTCAAGAATGCATTGACTTTACTTTATTATTTTTGCTTTTTCTACCTTGAGTATATCCATTTTCCATCCTTTTTTAATTTAAGTTTTTTTCCTAATTTTATACATACCTTTTTACTGCTATATTGCTACATACAGCAGTGCTCCAACGTCCGTCTTGCTATACGGAGCTCATGCGAATATTTGGGGTACTCTCCATACCAGTGATATATATTGATCGCCAAGTGAAATCACATGCGTGCTTTTTAAGACAGCGGTCGTGTATAAACATTTATGGATTGCTTTGATGTGCTACTGCTACTACTTTGATTGGAATTATTTGGATTCGACTGTGCAGTTGTCCATGTACCAAGTTCCTTTCATCCAAGGGTAAGTCAAAGTGTTTTTGAGCTGCGTTTCTTTACATTTTTACTTATTCCCTATGCTACTATTCCTAACTAAAAACACAAATGTGTAATCTAAGAGTGGGAACTATTGGACTGGAGATCCCTATTGCTACAGTTCGGTTGGTTTGTTGACTTTTTCATGCGAAAGACGTCTCGACCGACCATTTTTTGGTCCTTCGAGCCGGATTTCCCGTTCTGCGTAATAGGTGCTCTCAGAGTTGCATAATTGTGTTTGAAGTTAGGACTTTACTTTGCGTCTTTTTGAGACAAGGCATATCTTAGGTTTTACATTTTATCTACGGTGTGTCTATTGTACGTTGCACGTACCAACTTGCATTGCATTTTTTTATTTGTGCAATATACAAATTGCATACAAATTTTGAAAAATTTATTTTTTTTTCAAAATTAAAAATTATTGCGCTGTCGATGTATGTAAGGCTTGCGTTTCCTTGCGTACCTACACAAATATAGAAACTCTTATCAGTTGCTAAATTTTTTGTGCATATTTTTTAGCATTTATACTTTTTGCTAAAAACTTGCTGTTCTTTACTCAATATTTGCTAAAAGCCGCTGGCCTTTTACTATTGCTTTGAATCTTGGTTTACGAGAGAATTTGAAAAGTAGTACGATATATTTTTTAAATTTGCTTCCCTTATTAACTATTGCTTTACTTTACACTTTAACCTTTTAAAATGGTAAACGATACCGAAAAAAAGGTAAGCTCGGCTAAGGCCTTGCGTCAGACTGCAATCAATCAGTTGAGTGTGCTTGAACACTATGCCAATCAGGCGAAAACAAATCCAGCTGCTCACACAAAGTTTAAAGTTAACTTTAAAAAACTTTCTTCTTGTTGTAAGAGCTTTGAAAAGCATCATAATGCTTTACTGATCTTGATTTCAGACGATTCTGAAGCTCTGGAAGCTCAGAATAAAATACAAAAAGATTTTTTGGATAGATGCGTAGAGGTTGAGGCTTTGCACTATGATTTATTTGAGGTGGAGGCTGAAGAAATAAATCGAAGCCACAATGAGGTAAATAATCAAACAATTATTTTTCCGGAACCAGAATTTTCTCTTCCTAAGTTAAATGTCCCTCCTTTTTCGGGCGATGTTGAGGAGTTTCCAAGCTTTATTGAGATTTACAATGCGGTTGTACATACGCGTAAGAGCTCGGACATTGAGAAGTTTAAATATTTACGTACGATTTTAAGAGGCCCTGCTTTAAATTTAATTAAAAATATACCTCTTGAAGGAAATAATTATTTACTTTGCTACGATACGCTGATTTCCAGATATGACAATAAGCGCTTGCGTGCGGTTTCTTACTGGAAATCTATCGAAAACTCACCTCGGCTATCCAATGATGACGTTTTAGAATTGCGCAAAATGCTAGATACGTTCAAGGAAAACCTTGATTGCTTAAAAAATATGGGATATGCGACCCATAGTTGGTGCTTTATTACTGCGAACATGCTTTTGGATCGATTAGATCTCGGAACGCGTAAGTTATTTGAACTAAATCACGCTTCTAATTTAATGCCAAAATACGAAGATATTTACAAATTTTTAGAGCAACATTGCACGTCTCTTGAATCTTTATCTTTGTCTATGAAACAAGATAATGTTCAAAACTCACGACCAGGGAACTTCTCGAGATCCCCCCGTAATCCACGAAATAAAACAGTTTTACTTGCGAACAGACAGTCACAAAAAACTCCAAATTCCAAACAAAACACGTGTTTCTACTGCAAAGCAAAAAATACACATCTGATTTTTAGCTGTGAATCTTTTTTAGTGAAACCAATTCAAGAACGCATTGATTTTATTAGAAATAATAAGGGATGCACCAACTGCATGACTAGTTTTCATCAAGTAAACTCGTGCACTTCACAAAAAAGATGTAGATTTTGTTTTTTAAATCACCACAGTCTTTTATGCCTAAAAAATAACTCCCCAGCTTCGGTGATTGCTTCTTCTTCTGTGACGTCTAGTGGATCACAAACTAACCCCGTAGAAAATCAGATTACTGAAAATAAATCTATTCACGCGGGTACTGTGCTTGGCGACTATGACACGTTGCTTTGCACTGCTTTGCTGCACATCCGTGATGTATACGGAAATTGGCACGAAATACGCGCCATCTTGGATAATGGCGCCATGTGCTCCTTTATAACGAAAAAATGTGCGAATGCACTCGGACTTCCTAAATCCAACATTTCGCTTAATGTAAACGGTTTAGGAGATATGTCTACTACGGCGCGCCATGCGGTGCATTGTAAAATTGCTGCTATCGATAATAAATCGAAAATTTTTAGTCTAGAACCCGTATTAATAGACCAAGTTTGCGATAAAATGCCAAGTGTATCTTTTAATCAAAATTCTTTGCACTACTTAACTGGTCTAAAATTAGCTGATCCCAGTTGGTATAATCAAGCTGGAATTCAGCTTCTTATTGGCGCGGACCTTTATGGATCACTTTTAGAAGAAGGTAGACTTTATTTCGGTCCAGACACCCCCTCTTGTATTAATACAGTCTTCGGATGGACTTTGCTCGGAAAAATGCCTCTGCAAAATGCTGCTTTTGCATCAAAAAGTATTTCTACTTTTATGGCAACTATTTCCACTCCTGATTTAAATAATACCTTGCAAAAATTCTGGGAGTTGGAAGAGGTTCCTACGGTGGAGAAAAATTCACCTTCAGATATTTTTTGCGAAAAATATTTTGAAAAAACTACTATACGCGATGTGGACGGTAAATACACCGTTTCGTTGCCTTTTAAAATCAATCCCGTTGATTTCGGCGATACCCGAACCCTTGCTTTGCGTCGGTTGTACTCGCTTGAAAAACGTTTACTAAATGATAAAAAATTATTTACTTCTTACTCACAAGTAATGCAAGAATACTTGGATATGGGTCACATGCGTGCAGTTTCACCCCCTAATAACTCAGAAATTCATGAATATTTTTATATTGCTCACCATGCGGTTATAAAAGAAAGCTCGAGTAGCACGCCTGTTCGTCTTGTCTTTGACGCATCGAGTCATTCTTTAAATAAGCCTAGCCTAAATCAAGCCCTCCACACGGGTCCTAAACTACAAGGAGATTTAGTTAAAATTTTGCTTAATTTTCGGCTACATAAATATTGTTTTGTTAGCGATATTTCTAAAATGTACAGAATGATAAATGTGGAGGAAAATCAACATAAATACCAACGAATTTTATGGCGTTTTAATTCTGAAGAATCGGTGCAAGATTACGAATTAAAAACTTTGACTTTCGGGGTAAACTGTTCTCCATATTTAGCAATTCGAACCTTGCTTAAATTAGCCGATGATTATCAAGACTTACCGTTGGCTTCTGCGATTTTAAAGGACAGCGTCTATATAGACGACTGCGTAGTAAGTTGCAATGATTTTGATCAAATCATGCTTATGAAAAATCAATTAATTGAGTTATTAGGGCGAGGTGGATTTGAACTGAAAAAATGGGCATCAAACGAACCCAAATTGCTTGCAGACTTGCCTGCAACCCACATACAAACCAAAGACTTTTCTTTGGATCGAGAGGATGCAAACTCTCTAAAAATTTTAGGCTTGAGGTGGAACCCTCAAAGTGATAACTTTTTTTATTCTTTTAATTATAATACAAAAATTTGCACTAAGCGTAATTTGCTTAGTACCCTTGCGAAATGCTTTGACCCTTTAGGTTTTCTTACACCGGTTACGTTTTTTGCAAAAAATTTAATCCAGTACTTATGGTTTATAAAGTTAGATTGGGATCAGTTAGCACCCCCGGAAATAATTTCCAAGTGGAAAAAATTCGAGGAAGAACTCAAATTATTTTCTGATTTTTATATCCCAAGAATGATTGATCTCTCTAATTTTCAATTTTGTCAAATTGTTGGATTTAGCGATGCATCCGAGCGCGGTATGTGTGCGGCGGTTTATTTTCGTATTGTTTATCAAAACGGAGATATTAAAACGTATTTTGTGTGCGCAAAATCGAAAGTCGCTCCCATAAAAAGAATCAGTATTCCCCGTTTGGAGCTCTGTGCTGCAGTTTTGCTAGCTAAACTCATTCAATTTATTCAAAATACTTTTGCTAATAAAATTGCTTTTCAAAATACTATTGCTTTTACGGATAGTATGGTAGCGCTCTCTTGGATCAAAGGATCACCACATGCGTGGCGCACTTTTGTATCCAACCGAGTCACATACATACAAGAAAAAATTCAGCCTTGCGATTGGAACCATGTTCCTTCTGAATTAAACGCCGCGGACCCCGGGTCACGTGGTCTATTGCCTGCAGATTTAATTAATTGTTCCCTTTGGTGGCAAGGACCCGAGTTCCTTTGTAAGCCACAAGAGACATGGGATTTTACTAAAAATAATATTACTACACCCAAAGAAGCTCTCGAAGAGGAGCGAAAATTGGTGTTTGCTGCAACAATTGAACCAAATTTTTTGGATTGTCTGCTTAACAAATTTTCAAATTTTTTGCGTTTAATTAGACTTGTTGCTTTTATACTACGTTTTATTCACAATCTTCGCGCGCGTAAATTTAATAATGAGAAAATTATTATTAATTCTACGTGGTTAATACAATATGAGTTACAAAATGCAATATTTGTGCTTATAAAACACGTGCAAAATAAATATTTTCAAAACGAGATTTCTTTACTCGTCGATAATAAACCGTTGCCAAAGGTTTTTAGAAAATTAAATCCGTTTTTGGATCAAAATAATATTTTACGCATTGGCGGAAGATTATGCAATTCGGAATTAGATTATGACAAAAAATTTCCTATACTTTTACCCGGTGATTCTCAATTTACAAAGTTATTGATTGCGCATACTCACGAGAAACATATGCATACCGGCATAAACACGACTTTATTTTTACTTTTTCAAAATTATTGGATTTTTGCAGCTAAAAGGCATATAAGAAAAATAATTTCGCGTTGTTCTACATGCTGGCGCACGCGCCCCAGTAATTATCAACCCCCTGTTGGAAATTTGCCAAAATTTCGCGTTTCACAAGCAAAAGCTTTTCAACACGTTGGCGTTGATCTTACGGGAAGTTTTGCTATTACAATGAGCCGCATGCGCGGTGCTAAACGACTTAAGGCTTATGTCGTTCTATTTATTTGCGGTTGTACGAAGGCGGTACACTTAGAAATTGTGTCAGACTTATCGGCAGACGCTTTTATGGCAGCATTCCGACGTTTTATTGCCAGAAGAGGACGCGTGGAAGTAGTCTACTCGGATAACGCGTCAAATTTTACGCTTTCTGCTAAAATGCTTAACCAGATGTTTGCTGAAGTTGCTAATCGCGAATCAATTCGTTGGCACTTCAACCCTCCATCCGCACCCCACATGGGCGGTTTGTGGGAAAGTAACATCAAAAGTGCAAAGTCTCATTTACTACGAGTAATTGGAGAACAGGTGCTTACTTTTGAGGAGCTTTATACTGTGGTTACTCAAGTAGAAGCTATCCTCAACTCTAGGCCTTTGTGTCCAGTCAGCACAGACCCAAATGATTTGACTGCACTGACGCCCGGTCATTTCCTTAGCCTGGAACCACTTACGACTGTTCCAGACCTCGATTTTGACCAAGTGCCTTTAAATAGGCTTTCTCGGTGGCAGTTGCTGCAAAAACTGCATCGCGATTTTTGGCGTAGATGGCACAGAGATTACTTACATACATTGCAACAGCACGCTAAAGTGAATCAAGACAAAATTGATCCCATTGCGATTGATACGATGGTTTTGATCAAAGATGATCAAACCACTCCCTTAAATTGGGTATTGGGACGAGTAGTAGGATTGCACCCTGGTACTGATAATGTAGTAAGAGTTGCTACAGTTAAAACCTCCAAAGGTTTATTCAAGAGGCCTTTGGTGAAATTGTGCCCTCTCCCTAATGCTTAGTTCAGAAAATACCATGCCCTGGGTATTTTCAGGGGGGCCGGAATGCTTCGTCCCGGCGTTTAGTTTTAAGATATAAAATTTAGAGACATTTATCTAAATTAGAATGCTTTTTATTTTCTTTTTTTTTGCTAGAGTTATGCTAAAACTTTATACTTAAAGTTACTTTTATTTCTTGGTTTAAACTAATTTAGTTACTAAGATATGCCTTGCCTACAAAAAGGGTAAAAATTTGAATTTGCGCGGTGAATTATATGCTCAAGAATGCATTGACTTTACTTTATTATTTTTGCTTTTTCTACCTTGAGTATATCCATTTTCCATCCTTTTTTAATTTAAGTTTTTTTCCTAATTTTATACATACCTTTTTACTGCTATATTGCTACATACAGCAGTGCTCCAACGTCCGTCTTGCTATACGGAGCTCATGCGAATATTTGGGGTACTCTCCATACCAGTGATATATATTGATCGCCAAGTGAAATCACATGCGTGCTTTTTAAGACAGCGGTCGTGTATAAACATTTATGGATTGCTTTGATGTGCTACTGCTACTACTTTGATTGGAATTATTTGGATTCGACTGTGCAGTTGTCCATGTACCAAGTTCCTTTCATCCAAGGGTAAGTCAAATTGTTTTTGAGCTGCGTTTCTTTACATTTTTACTTATTCCCTATGCTACTATTCCTAACTAAAAACACAAATGTGTAATCTAAGAGTGGGAACTATTGGACTGGAGATCCCTATTGCTACAGTTCGGTTGGTTTGTTGACTTTTTCATGCGAAAGACGTCTCGACCGACCAGTCGTGATGTCTGTCTGTGGTGTATGTCTGTCCGTAACAAGATAGCTCCTAAACCGCTGAATCGATTTGCATAAAATGTTCAGGTAAAATAGTGTTCGACACTGTAACGAGCTGATCAATTAAGTTTTTAAAAATGCTAACTTTTTAACGGAGAATCGCATCAATATGCGGTTTTCAGAATCTAGTAGATCGTATTTTTCTCAATAATTTGTATTACAACCAAGAATATCGTAGGCTTTGGTTTCTGAGATATTTACAAAAAACTGCTTTCAAGGCTGATATATCATGGAGTTCAGTTGAAGTGTGCTAATAGGCTAGCTGGGAAGGTATCAAATCCGTCATGGATCCATTTATTTTTTATAAGAATCTTTATTTTTTGGATTCCATGTGACTATTCTTGTAATATTCAATTAATAAGAATACTTGTTCAGCAGTGATTGCAATCATTTTGATTTCAAGGGCATCGAATCGAACGACGTCCACGAACGAACTGTGAATCCCTTTGTGTTCGCATCAAAGACCGCCGGCTCACTGCCCTATAAAAAATAATGGATTCAATGGCATTAAAAAGTATTCAGTTTTTATACCTTTTAATAACTATGTATCCTGCTCAATTCCCTGAGCAGAGGATAGGTATTCAGAATTTATTCCAACCAATACTTTTTTATCCAAAACTGTTTTGGTTACATGTATATACCAAATTCTGAATTCATTTTTTATACATTTTAATACTTCTCAATATCTTTTGAAACCTATCCATTTAAATGACTTTTTATGAATTCATTATTTATACCGTTGAATACTTTTCAATACCTTCCTTTATCAATACAATTGAATGAACTTTTCAAGTATTCATTTTCTATATATTTGAATACATATTTATACTCTTTAAAGCAATCCAATTATATACCTTTTTATGTAATCATTATTTATACCAATGAATACTTTTTAATTCCTTCCTTTCTCAATACAACCGAATAAACATAAAAGGATTCATTTTTAATACATCTGAATACATACTAATACGCTATAGAACAATCCATTTAAATGACTTTTTATGAATTCATTATTTATCCCGTTGAATACTTTTCAATACCTTCCTTTATCAATACAATTGAATGAACTTTTCAAGTATTCATTTTCTATATAGTTGAATACATATTTATACTCTTTAAAGCAATCCAATTAAATACCTTTTTATGTAATCATTATTTATACCAACGAATACTTTTTAATTTCATCCTTTCTCAATACAACCGAATAAACATACAAGGATTCATTTTTAATACATTTGAATACATACTAATACGCTATGGAATAATCCATTTAAATGACTTTTTATGAATTCATTATTTATCCCGTTGAATACTTTTCAATACCTTCCTTTATCAATACAATTGAATGAACTTTTCAAGTATTCATTTTCTATATATTTGAATACATATTTATACTCTTTAAAGCAATCCAATTAAATACCTTTTTATGTAATCATTATTTATACCAATGAATACTTTTTAATTCCTTCCTTTCTCAATGCAACCGCATAAACATAGAAGGATTAATTTTTAATACATTTGAATACATACTAATACGCTGTAGAACAATCCATTTAAATGACTTTTTATGAATTCATTATTTATCCCGTTGAATACTTTTCAATACCTTCCTTTATCAATACAATTGAATGAACTTTTCAAGTATTCATTTTCTATATATTTGAATACATATTTATACTCTTTAAAGCAATCCAATTAAATACCTTTTTATGTAATCATTATTTATACCAATGAATACTTTTTAATTCCTTCCTTTCTCAATGCAACCGAATAAACATAGAAGGATTCATTTTTAATACATTTGAATACATACTAATACGCCATGGAATAATCCATTTTAATGACTTTTTATGAATTCATTATTTATCCCGTTGAATACTTTTCAATACCTTCCTTTATCAATACAATTGAATGAACTTTTCAAGTATTCATTTTCTATATATTTGAATACATATTTATACTATTTAAAGCAATATAGACAATATAATTAGAACGATGGGATCTCCAGTACCCCTCACAATCTCTGAGGTCAAAAACGTGTGCACAACCTTAAAAAGCGGTAAATCTGCCGGACCCGGAAATATCCCAGCCGAACTTATTAAATATGGCACTGAAGAACTGTTTTGGAGATTACGGAATCTTTTCCAAAAATATTTAAATGGAACTGTAGTCCCAACTGAGTGGAAAACGTCATATATATCCACAATACACAAAAAAGGAAGGAAAGATATATGTGACAATTATAGAGGTATATCTGTGACTAGTACGCTAAGCAGAATATACGGTAAAATAATAAGAAATAAAGTAGAGAGCGAATATAAAGACATGGAGGCAGAAGAACAAGCTGGTTTCAGGGCGGGTAGATCGACTTCAGATCATCTCTTTTGTATAACCCAAGTTATTGAAAAGAAAATGGCATACGGTCAAGAGCTGCATCTGCTTTACGTGGATTTGCAGAAGGCATATGATAGTATACCACTAAATCTACTTTGGAAAGCGTTGGAAAACACAAACATAAGCGTACAACTAATTAAGGCCATCCAAGAGTTATACCGCAATAGTAAGGCAAAAGTTAAAATAAAAGCAAAACTAACCAAAGGCTTTCAAGTAAATAAAGGTCTTAAACAAGGTTGCTGTATCTCGCCTACGCTCTTCAAGATATACTTGGAACAAGTCCTTAAAGTATGGAAGAGAAAATGCCAAAACATGGGAATTCCGTTGGACGAAACCACCTTGTATACTTTATGTTTCGCCGATGATCAGATAGTAGTGGCTCAGGATTATGACGACCTCGAATATATGACACGAAAACTAATAGAAGAGTACAATAAGTGGGGACTAGAGGTTAATCTCAATAAGACAGAGTATATGTGTATCGGTGGAATGAAACAGGATCTAATCTTAAATACCGGGCAGCGAATTCACTCCTGTGATAAGTATAAATCCTTAGGTCTAAAAATTACAGCTGACGGAACACTAGACAAAGCTATAAAAGATCGAAACGTACAAGGAAGAAAAGCAATAACTTTATTAAATGGAATAATTTGGGACCAAAGTATATCAAAACATAACAAAAAGCTTATATATAACACCATTATAAAAAGTATTATTACATACGGCTCAGAAGTATGGCCAATCAAGGATAGAACAGAAAAAATGCTTTCCGCTACGGAGATGGACTATTGGAGAAGAGCAGCAGGGAAATCAAAAAGAGAAAGAGTTACAAATCAAAGAATAAGAGAAATTATGACAGTAGGTGAACGTACTTTAGTGGATGATATAAGAACAAAACAACTGGTGTGGTACGGACATGTACAAAGAATGAATGACGAAAGACTACCTAAACAAATACTACAATGGAAACCAACTGGCCGAAGAAAACGAGGACGGCCAAGGAGAAGCTGGAGAGAAGGAATAGACAGTGAAATAAGAATAAGAGGCCTAGATGATGAATTATGGGCAAACAGAAACGAGTGGAGATTGGGTATCGGAAGACGTAGAACGTTGTGAAACCGATAAATATATATATAATATATATAAAGCAATCCAATTACATACCTTTATATGTAATCATTATTTATACCAATGAATACGTTTTAATTCCTTCCTTCCTCAATACAACCGAATAAACATAAAAGGATTCATTTTTAATACATCTGAATACATACTAATACGCTATAAAACAATCCATTTAAATGACTTTTTATGAATTCATTATTTATACCGTTGAATACTTTTCAATACCTTCCTTTACCAATACAATTGAATGAACTTTTCAGGTATTCATTTTCTATATATTTGAATACATATTTATACTCTTTAAAACAATCCAATTAAATACCTTTTTATGTAATCATTATTTATACCAATGAATACTTTTTAATTCCTTCCTTTCTCAATGCAACCGAATAAACATAGAAGGATTCATTTTTAATACATTTGAATACATACTAATACGCCATGGAATAATCCATTTAAATGACTTTTTATGAATTCATTATTTATCCCGTTGAATACTTTTCAATACCTTCCTTTATCAATACAATTGAATGAACTTTTCAAGTATTCATTTTCTATATATTTGAATAGATATTTATACTATTTAAAGCAATCCAATTACATACCTTTATATGTAATCATTATTTATACCAATGAATACGTTTTAATTCCTTCCTTTCTCAATACAACCGAATAAAAATAGAAGGATTCATTTTTAATACATCTGAATACATACTAATACGCTATAAAACAATCCATTTAAATGACTTTTTATGAATTCATTATTTATACCGTTGAATACTTTTCAATACCTTCCTTTACCAATACAATTGAATGAACTTTTCAGGTATTCATTTTCTATATATTTGAATACATATTTATACTCTTTAAAACAATCCAATTAAATACCTTTTTATGTAATCATTATTTATACCAATGAATACTTTTTAATTCCTTCCTTTCTCAATGCAACCGAATAAACATAGAAGGATTCATTTTTAATACATTTGAATACATACTAATACGCTATGGAATAATCCATTTAAATGACTTTTTATTAATTCATTATTTATCCCGTTGAATACTTTTCAATACCTTCCTTTATCAATACAATTGAATGAACTTTTCAAGTATACATTTTCTATATATTTGAATACATATTTATACTTTTTAAAGCAATCCAATTAAATACCTTTTTATGTAATCATTATTTATACCAATGAATACATTTTAATTCCTTCCTTTCTCAATACAACCGAATAAACATAAAAGGATTCATTTTTAATACATCTGAATACATACTAATACGCTATAGATCAATCCATTTAAATCACTTTTTATGAATTCATTATTTATCCCGTTGAATACTTTTCAATACCATCCTTTATCAATACAATTAAATGCACTTTTCAAGTATTCATTTTCTATGTATTTGAATACATATTTATACCCTTTAAAGCAAAACAATTAAATACCTTTTTATGTAATCATTATTTATACCAATGAATACTTTTTAATTCCTTCCTTCATCTCAATACAACCGAATAAACATAAAATGATTCATTTTTAATACATCTGAATACTACTAATACGCTATAAAACAATCCATTTAAATGACTTTTTATGAATTCATTATTTATCCCGTTGAATACTTTTTAATACCTTTCTTTATCAATACAATTGAATGAACTTTTCAAGTATTCATTTTCTATATATTTGAATACATATTTATACTTTTTAAAGCAATCCAATTAAATACCTTTTTATGTAATCATTATTTATACCAATGAATACTTTTTAATTCCTTCCTTTCTCAATGCAACCGAATAAACATAGAAGGATTCATTTTTAATACATTTGAATACATACTAATACGCTATGGAATAATCCATTTAAATGACTTTTTATGAATTAATTATTTATACCGTTAAATACTTTTTAATACCTTCCCTTATTAATACAATTGAATGAACTTTTCAAGTATTCATTTTCCATATATTTGAATACATATTTATACTCTTTAAAGCAATCCAATTAAATACCTTTTTATGTAATCATTATTTATACCAATGAATACTTTTTAATTCCTTCCTTTCTCAATGCAACCGAATAAACATAGAAGGATTCATTTCTAATACATTGAATACATACTAATACGCTATAGATCAATCCATTTAAATCACTTTTTATGAATTCATTATTTATCCCGTTGAATACTTTTCAATACCATCCTTTATCAATACAATTAAATGCACTTTTCAAGTATTCATTTTCTATGTATTTGAATACATATTTATACCCTTTAAAGCAAAACAATTAAATACCTTTTTATGTAATCATTATTTATACCAATGAATACTTTTTAATTCCTTCCTTCATCTCAATACAACCGAATAAACATAAAATGATTCATTTTTAATACATCTGAATACTACTAATACGCTATAAAACAATCCATTTAAATGACTTTTTATGAATTCATTATTTCCCACATAGCATTGAAAGAACATTCAAATGCTTTGTATATGCTTTTTAGGTACTTTAAAGAATATTCGTTTAGTGATATGCTTAGCATATTTTGAAAAGAAGATTCACATCCCAAGTATATGCGATGAATATACTGTAAAGGATCTTCTTTTAGGAATCAGCATACCATATTCTTGGCATTTACCATGTGAGAATGTTTCACTTTAGTTCATCCATAGTATATACCAGTTATGAACGTGCCAAGAATATTCTACAAAAAACACTACAATATTCTTTAAACATTTTTGAATAATAAAACTGTACAAAAATATTGCTTTTTAGAGAATTGGTAATTTTAAGTATAGGTACCTTGTGTAAAGAATATTCTAAAAATTCTAAATTTAAATGATAATTAAATACCTGTTGAAAATTGCTAAAATTCTTATAGCTGGGCTATTTTTCTAAAAAATTATGACGTCACAGCCGAGATCATTTTTACAAATTTTGATTGAATAACTTTTTCAATCAACGATGTGATTGCGTGTCAAACTGTTTAAGAAATTTATAACCGATCTTTCTGACTGTGGCGTTCCAGGGTTCCTAATTTGGTCATAATCAGTGGCGTATATAGAAAAAAGCTTCGGGGTGGACCCGATACAGTTTTGGGCGTATATGAGGGGGGGGGGCCGGGCCCCCCGTAGCTAAGATTTTTTAGATATTTTCCACATATTTCATGAATACAAACATAAAATAGCAAAAACGAACCGAACCGAACCGAACCGAACCCCCCCCCCCCCGATATTATATGAACGAACCGAACCGAACCGAACCGAACCGAAATAGCGCAGGACAAAATAGCGAGGACAAAATAGCGCGGGACAAAATAACGCAGGACAAAATAGCACAGGACAAAATATCGCAGGACAAAATAACGCGGGACAAAGTAGCCCGGGACAAAATAGCGCAAGACAAAATAGCGCAGATCTCAAAAAGATACTAAAAAAATAACCTAACCTTACTTGGTTAGTTTAATATACAGTAAAGGCCTAACCTTATCACTCAAACTGCACCAGCCGAAGTGGATCAGGGGCCGAGGATAGGTTAGGTTAGTATCCCAACCTGACCCAGTTAGGTTGGGATACTAACCTAACCTATCCTCGGAGATACTAAAAAAATAACCTAACCTTACTTGGTTAGTTTAATAAACAGTGAAGGCCTAACCTTATCACTCAAACTGCCCCAGCCGAAGTGGACCAGGGGCCGAGGATAGGTTAGGTTAGTGTCCCAACCTGACCCGGTTAGGTTTATTTACAAAAAAAAACTTACCTGATCTGTTCAGGCAAGTTTTTTTTTGTAAGAAACCTAACCGGGTCAGGTTGGGATACTAACCTAACCTATCCTCGGCCCCTGGTCCACTTTGGCTGGACAGGGCAAATCGACTTGGGATTTATGACGTGCGCTATTTTGTCCTGCGCTAATTTATCCTGCGCTATTTTGTCCTGCGCTATTTTGTCCTGCGCCATTTTGTCCACGCTATTTTGTCCTGCGCTATTTTGTACCAGAGCCCCCAAAACTGTGTTGTTTTTCTATATACGCCACTGCCGTATTTTATGTTTTTATTAATGAAATATGTGGAAAATACCAAAAAAAATCTTCGCATCGGGGGGAGCCATTCGGAATCCTTTAAAAATAGTGTCACTTTTTCAAATTTTATTTTATTAATTTTTGAGCGGCTCCTCTTCGAATACACCATAGACATGGTGGTGTTATTCATAATGGTTGGGTGACTACGTCCTTATTTACCTAATCTGTGGTTATGTCAATATTTGCGTGCTAAAATCAATGAAATTGAATGTTTTTCAGTTTTTCCATTATTACTCTAAGGTTTTTCCTCTTCTTGAGTTTTCAATTTGGTCTTTGCTTGTGTTTTTTGGATTGCCAGATCGGTTTGGCCAGGTACGTTTTAAATTTCATTTCGAATCCGTGTGTTCTGTAAGGCCCCTACTTAGAAAGGAGGGTAGTTAAGTGCCTATTTATAAACTAGATGTATAAGAGAAATCAGAAAGGTTCTTAGCAGTCAATTTTACCATAAATTAGTTGACAAATACAAATATTATTTTAGTTCTGGAGTGTTTTATATAAAAGCATTTTTTTTTATTTAATAAATTTTGAGAAAAATTATATCAAAAAGTTTTCTTTTAACTTGAATCTTTACCTAACTTTTAAATCTTGCAACAGATATTTTTTATACTTCTCAGTGAGCTAGATACTTTTGGTAGGTGATTATTGCTTAAAACATTAGCTTAGAACAAGTCAAGTCATAAGTTTTGTTTTAATAGGGACATTCCAGTGAACTTCCTCTCACAGTACGCGTTATATGAGACCATTTTTTCCATTTGGTAGAGGTTCAAGGATGATTCATGATTCATATGTGAGTGGGCCTTGGAGCCCTTCTACTGTGACTACTATCGGGTCTATTGTGGCTCAGCTTCAAGGATAGTGTTTATATGGATTTTAAATCAAGGATAGTATTTATGGTGCCATTTTGCTAAGGATGTTTTTCAGCTAAGTGAATAGAAATTATGAATTAAAGGTTGGTTAATTTGAATCTGTCCTCTTCTTTATAATTTTTTTGCACCATAAATAGCAGAACATAAATAAGAAACTATATAATATGTATACTTATATATAAATAGGAAACTAGCAGTTAGAAAAATGTTTAAAAGGAGAGTTTTGAGAGAAGCTTTGCACTTAATCCAGAGAAATTTTTCAGTTAAGAATTAACCGTAAAAATCTCCTGTTTAACAGTGTTATGAAAAACTGCTAGTTTTTAATATATTCTAATGTGTTCTGCTAATTATGGTACCCCCTGTATAAATTGTATACATGGGTAGGATAGAAGAAATAAGAACAAAAGTTTTTTGGAGTTATTGCCAATCTATAAATAGAAACACTTTTCTAGGTTAGGTATTTGGTTGGTGTTATTATTTTTTTTTTGTTTAACTAGGTACTTATAGGGCTGTCTAGCAAAACATATGATCCAATCTAAGATATCTTCCGTAGGACAAACAAACTGATTTCTCATAAGCCGTCATGTTAACAAAAACTTAAATTGTACAAAAACAACAAGAGATTGGGTCTCAAAAATTATTCAGTTTTAAGAATGGGAAAAATGTAAATTTTGGAGGTATTAAAATGTATTTATTCTGTATACTTGAAAGGGGATTCAAAAGGATAATTATTTAATGGATTGGAGGGTATTCAAAAAACCCTTAATGATATAGAAATGGATTCCTTTTGAATGACACAAAGTGTATTGAAATTGATGAAATGTTCATATACTTTTTAATGACAATTTAATACACCTTTTCAAATCCTTTTTTTGGATAAGAAAGAATTGAAAATGTGAATTTGGGAGGTATTAAAATGTATTAGGGCAGTTCTTCAGAAAACCTGTGAAACAGTGTCACAGGGGTAAATATCTCATTTTTTGAAGCAGAAACCTACTTTTTAATTTAAAATAGGATAAAATGCAATCTAATTTGCTACCTCACCAAAACAAGAAAAAATATTTTAATTATTAAGGATTTTTGCTGTATTAATAGTAGCTGAGGTCTCAGGCTTTGTTAATGTCACAACCCCAAGGTGAGCACATTCCGACTTATTTTTTAAAGTTATGGTTAATGATTTACATTAATATAGTTAAGTTCTAACAAGATCAACTAAAAAAAACTATTTTGAGCCAAAATAATAATATTCAACAAAAGACACTCTGATTTTTTAAAAATAATATTGTTGTCACATCCTCTTTGCATCAGCTTTGTTACCAATTTTTAAATCGCACTAAAATCCATATATGGCAACACAAGCAGCCGCCATTGCATTGTTCCGTTTACTTTAGTCACATTCTTCGCTGTCAAGAAGCAGGTGGACGCTGTGAAGTGTTGGTGTTTTTTTTTTTTAATTTTGAAGTGACAAAACAGGTAAGTGACAAGCACACTTTCTCAACTTTGTTGTCAAGTTCCTGACAATACAAAAAATGTCTTAAATAATCTAAATGTGACTTAATAATGCGCAAAACGTAATAAAAAACAGGGCAAAAAAACAGATTCCAACATTTTGTTTTCAAGGAGTTAGGCGGGAAATATGAATAGATTCCTCAGCTCCGTTAATATCAGCTTTGTTAATACTGGTGGTAACAAAGCTGAGGATGTGTTAACAAAGTTGAATGTTATAGTATAATTTACTGAAAAAGCTTAGGTAGCAAAAAAATAAAAAGTATTTTCGAATTATTGGGGTCAATTATTAGGCAGAAACGACAGTTGAAACGTTTCGGCCCTTTTCGTTAACACAAAAAGTCAATTAACGGTAGCTTGGGTCAGGTTGGGTTGGGTTTACTTAACATTGCATTTCTTTGCTAGTTATAGTGAATTAACATTTTTTCAAACAATAATAAATGTAATAACATATCTTATCAAAAATCAGTTCGAGTTATGGAGAGTTCGACTTATAGAAATTCAAGTTAAAGAGGTTAAAATTCATATAAAAAGTGCAGAACTTAGATTAATAAATTTGTTAGTCTGAGGTGCAGAACCACTTAAAAGGTTCGAGTTATAGAGGTTCGAGTTAGAGAGGTTCGACTGTATTACAAGGCGGTCATCGCTTTTATTATTATGATATCGCAACAAATTCATTTTTAACTTTTTAGTGAATTTTATAAAAGCTTAAAAAATAGGTACATTTTTTTGACATATAAACTTTTTTATAAACATTAATTTTTTGATTTCTAGAAAAATGACAAAAAAAAAGAAAGACACAAAAAAGGTGCAGATGAAAAAAAAGCAAAATCTAGAGAATATATGATGGGGATCATGGAACACTTGTTCCTTATCAGAACGTGTTCCAGACGGGGATCATTCGTATCCTTGTGATCGACGTTGGAGAGAGTGAAAACCAAACAGTTTTAACAAGTTCCCAACAAAAGCATCAAACCATCAGTATAATTTAATACGGGTAGGAGTATTTTCCCTCTGAGTAGTTGTTTCTGTTGGTTTCACACAACTTATGCTCTACACGGAGCTATCGCCTACATTCACCTGAGGATGGCCCAAAAGGCCGAAACCGGACGTGGATTGGCATGGATTACTTGTTCCTGATTGTCAGAACGTGTTCCAGACGGGGATCATTCGTATCCATGTGATCGACGTTGGAGAGAGTGAAAACCAAAGTTCCCAACGAAAGCATCAAACCATTATCTGTAGATCAACTTTTTATATTGTTGCTCATTTAAGATTTAAGTGGTTTAAGAAGAGATTAAAAATTTGAAAATAATAGGTTTTAGGTTTTTTGTTCATTATAATTATTTTTGTTTATTTGGTAGTAGTAGTTTTTTAAATTTAGTTATGAGAAATTTAAATACAATAAGCTTTGCAATATATATTTTCTAAGTAATTTATCAGCTTTGTTAACTTGACCTCAGTTTCGTTAATATACTTTTTTTTAAAATTCTTCTATTTTTGCTGTGTTTTTTGATAAAATGTAGTTTTTTTTGTTTTGTTATGACTTTTTTATGTAAAATTTGTTCACTACATATATTTTCTAAGTAATTTATAAGCTTTGTTAACATAACCTCAGCTTTGATGAATCACTTTTTCTTATTTTTATTTTTTCTCCAAAAATATACATTTTTTTTCTGAGAAACATACTCTATGCAAAATATTAAAGCATTTTCTTTTTAACAGACAATAAAAAGCTTATTTTTTAATATTATATTTTTCAAAAAAAAGGGAAGCTCATTTCACAGGTTTTCTGAAGAACTGCCCATTAATTCTGTATACTTAAAAAGGGACTTAAAATGACAAATAGTTTATGGATTGGAGAGAATTCAAAATAAAAACCCTTAATGGGATAGAAATTGATTCCTTTTGAATGTCACAAAGTGTATTGAAATGGATGAAATGTTTGTATACTTTTTAATGCCAATTTATTATGCCTTTTCAAATCCTTTTTTGGATAAGAAAAGATTCAAAATATAGATCTAGGAGGTATTAAAATGTATTCATTCTGCATACTTAAAAGGGGATTTAAAAGGATAAGTAATTTTATTATTATTATTTTTTTTTTTGATTGCCACAAACTGTATTGAAATGGATGGAATGTTTATATACTTTTTAATGCTAATTGCATACGCTTTTTGAAATCCTTTTTTTGGATAAGAGAGGATTAAAAATGTAGATCTCGAAGGTATTAAAATGTATTCATTCGGTATTCTTGAAAGGGGATTCAAAAGGTTAAAGATTTTATGGATTAAAGGGGATTAAAAATAAAACCCCCTAATGACATAGAAATGGATTCCTTTTTTTGGATAAGACAGGATTGAAAATGTAAATTTCGGAGGTATTAAAATGTATTTATTCTGTATACTTGGAAGAGGATTCAAAAGGATAATTATTTTATGGATTGAAGGGGATTAAAAAAACCCTTAATGCTATAGAAATGGATTCTTTTTAAATGAAACAAAGTGTATTGAAATGGATGGAATGTTTATATACTTTTTAATGACAACTTAATACGCCTTTTCAAATCCTTTTTTCGGATAAGAAAGAATTGAAAATGTGAATTTTAGAGGTATTAAAATGTTATAATTCTGTATACTTAAAAGGGGACTTAAAAGGATAAATAGTTTATGGATTGAAGAGAATTCAAAATAACAACCCTTAATGGGATAGAAAGGGATTCCTTTTGAATGCCTCAAAGTGTATTGAAATGGATGAAATGTATTCATTCTGTATACATGAAAGGGGATTCAAAAGGATAAAGATTTTATGGATTAAAGGGGATTAAAAATAAATCCTCTTAATGATATAGAAATGGATTCCTTTTGAATGCCAAAAAGCGTATTAAAATATATATATACGCCTTTTCAAATCCTTTTTTCGGATAAGAAAGAATTGAAAATGTGAATTTTGGAGGTATTAAAATGTATTAATTCTGTATACTTAAAAGGGGACTTAAAACGATAAATAGTTTATGGATTAAAGATAATTTAAAATAACAACCCAATAATAATGAAATAGAAATGGATTCCTTTTGAATGTCACAAAGTGTATTGAAATGGATGAAATGTTTGTATACTTTTTAATGCCAATTTAATACGCCTTTTTAAATTCTTTTTTTTAGATAAGAATAGCTTGAAAATGTAGATCTAGGAGGTATTAAAATGTATTAATTCTGCTTACTTAAAAGGGGATTTAAAAGGATAAGTAAAAACATTTATGGATTGGAGGGGATTAAAAATAAAAACCCTTAATGAGATAGAAAGGGATTCCTTTTGAATGCCACAAAGTGTATTGAAATGGATCAAATGTATACATTCTGTATACATGAAAGGGGATTCAAAAGGATAAAGATTTTATGGATTAAAGGGGATTAAACATAAAACCCCTTAATGACATAGAAATGGATTCCTTTTGAATGCCAAAAAGTGTATTAAAATGGATGGAATATTTTTATACTTTTAATGACAATTTAATATGCTTTTTCAAAACCTTTCTTTGGATAAGAAAGAATTGAAAATGTGAATTTCGGAGGTATTAAAATGTGTATAATTCTGTATACTTAAAAAGGGACTTGAAAGGATAAATAGTTTATGGATTGGAGATAATTCAAATTAAAAACCCTTAGTGGGATAGAAATGGATTTCTTTTGAATGTCACAAAGTGTATTGAAATGGATGAAATGTTTGTATACTTTTTAATGCCAATTTAATACGCCTTTTCAAATCCTTTTTTTGGATAAGAAAGGATTGAAAATGTAGATCTAGGAGGTATTAAAATGTATTCATTCTGCATACTTAAAAGGGGATTTAAAAGGATAAGTAGTTTAGGGATTGTAGGGGATTCAAAATAAAAAACCTTAATGAGATAGAAAGGGCTTCCTTTTGAATTCTGTATACTTAAAAAGGGACTTGAAAGGATAAATAGTTTATGGATTGGAGATAATTCAAATTAAAAACCCTTAATGGGATAGAAATGGATTTCTTTTGAATGTCACAAAGTGTATTAAAATGGATGAAATGTTTGTATACTTTTTAATGCCCATTTAATACGCCTTTTCAAATCCTTTTTTTGGATAAAAAAGGATTGAAAATGTAGATCTAGGAGGTATTAAAATGTATTCATTCTGCATACTTAAAAGGGGATTTAAAAGGATAAGTAGTTTAGGGATTGTAGGGGATTCAAAATAAAAAGCCTTAATGAGATAGAAAGGGATTCCTTTTGAATGCCACAAAGTGTATTGAAATGGAATGTTTATATACTTTTTAATGCTAATTGCATACTTTTTTAAATCCTTTTTTGGATAAGAAAGGATTGAAAATGTAGATCTCGAAGGTATTAAAATGTATTTATTCTGTATTCTTGAAAGGGGATTTAAAAGGTTAAAGATTTTATGGATTAAAGGGGACTAAAAATAAATCCCCTTAATGACATAGAAATGGATGCCTTTTGAATGCCAAAAAGTGTATTGAAATGGATGGAATGTTTATATACTTTTTAATGACAATTTAATTCGCCTTTTCAAATCCTTTTTTCGGATAAGAAAGAATTGAAAATGTGACTTTTGGAGGTATTAAAATGTATTAATTATGTATACTTAAAAGGGGACTTAAAAGGATAAATAGTTTATGGATTGAAGATAATTCAAAATAACAACCCTTAATGGGATAGAAATGGATTCCTTTTGAATGTCACAAAGTGTATTGAAATGGATGAAATGTTTGTATACTTTTTAATGCCAATTTAATATGCCTTTTCAAATCCTTTTTTTGGATAAGAAAGGATTGAAAATGTAGATCTAGGAGGTATTAAAATGTATTCATTCTGCATACTTAAAAGGGGATTTAAAAGGATAAGTAGTTTATGGATTGCAGGGGATTAAAAATAAAAACCCTTAATGAGATAGAAAGGGATTCCTTTTGAATTCCACAAACTGTATTGAAATGGATGGAATGTTTATATACTTTTTAATGCTAATTGCATACGCTTTTTGAAATCCTTTTTTTGGATAAGAAAGGATTGAAAATGTAGATCTCGAAGGTATTAAAATGTATTCATTCTCTATTCTTGAAAGGGGATTTAAAAGGTTAAAGATTTTATGGATTAAAGGGGATTAAAAATAAATCCCCTTAATGACATAGAAATGGTATCCTTTTGAATGCCAAAAAGTGTATTGAAATGGATGGAATAATTATATACTTTTTAATGACAATTTAATACGCCATTTCAAATCATTTTTTCGGATAAGAAAGAATTGAAAATGTGAATTTTGGAGGTATTAAAATGTATTAATTCTGTATACTTAAAAGGGGGCCTAAAAGGATAAATAGTTTATGGATTGAAGAGAATTCAAAATAACAACCCTTAATGGGATAGAAATGGATTCCTTTTGAATGTCACAAAGTATATTGAAGTGGATGAAATGTTTGTATACTTTTTAATGCCAATTTAATACTCCTTTTCAAATCCTTTTTTTGGATAAGAAAGGATTGAAAATGTAGATCTAGGAGGTATTAAAATGTATTCATTCTGCATACTTAAAAGGGGATTTAAAAGGATAAGTAGTTTATGGATTGCAGGGAATTAAAAATAAAAACCCTTAATGAGATAGAAAGGGATTCCTTTTGAATGCCACAAAGTGTATTGAAATGGATGGAATGTTTATATACTTTTTAATGACAATTTAATTCGCCTTTTCAAATCCTTTTTTCGGATAAGAAAGAATTGAAAATGTGACTTTTGGAGGTATTAAAATGTATTAATTATGTATACTTAAAAGGGGACTTAAAAGGATAAATAGTTTATGGATTGAAGAGAATTCAAAATAACAACCCTTAATGGGATAGAAATGGATTCCTTTTAAATGTCACAAAGTGTATTGAAATGGATGAAATGTTTGTATACTTTTTAATGCCAATTTAATACGCCTTTTCAAATCCTTTTTTGGATACGAAAGGATTGAAAATGTAGATCCAGGAGGTATTAAAATGTATTCATTCTCTATTCTTAAAAGGGGATTCAAAAGGTTAAAGATTTTATGGATTAAAGGGGATTAAAAATAAATCCCCTTAATGACATAGAAATGGATTCCTTTTGAATGCCAAAAAGTGTATTGAAATGGATGGAATGTTTATATACTTGTTAATGCTAATTGCATACGCTTTTTGAAATCCTTTTTTTGGATAAGAAAGGATTGAAAATGTAGATCTCGAAGGTATTAAAATGTATTTATTCTATATTCTTAAAAGGGGATTCAAAAGGTTAAAGATTTTATGGATTAAAGGGGATTAAAAATAAATCCCCTTAATGACATAGAAATGGATTCCTTTTGAATGCCAAAAAGTGTATTGAAATGGATTGAATGTTTATATACTTTTTAATGCTAATTGCATACGCTTTTCGAAATCCTTTTTTTGGATAAGAAAGGATTGAAAATGTAGATCTCGAAGGTATTAAAATTTATTTATTCTCTATTCTTAAAAGGGGATTCAAAAGGTTAAAGATTTTATGGATTAAAGGGGATTAAAAATAAATCCCCTTAATGACATAGAAATGGATTCCTTTTGAATGCCAAAAAGTGTATTGAAATGGATTTACTTTGAATGCCAAAAAGTGTATACAAAAGGATAGAATGTTTCAAAATATATTTATTTTGTATGCCAGGATCTGTATTGAAATGAATTAAAAATTTGTTATCCATTTTAATACTTAACACTTTCTATCCCCCAAAGGTCAGAAAAAGGATTTCAAAAAGCGGATAGAAAATGGATTCATTTTTTTTATCCTTTTTTATCCATTTTTTTTTATAGGGTGCGAGCGGCTTTTTGCGTGCTCGCCAGCATGCCCTTTTTACGTCCACAATAGCGAATATCCGTTCGTTGTTCGAAGCTCGTTGCTCGCTAATGAGTACCCGGCTTTAGGTTTAGATATAAAAATAATTTTTTATTTATTTTCCTTAATAATGATGAGAACCATATTAAAAATTTTTTTTTCAAAGAATTACCCTCTGAAACGTAGAGGGTTATTTATCTCGATTGGCTTTACAGACTTCTGCGTCGAATTAGTGTGGTATTAATTCGATTGGTTTAGTTTGGCGTCTTATCGCAAAGATGGCGATAGCAGTATAAAAACTTCACTTTAACTACTAGAGTGAGGACATTATTTTTAATGCAACCGAAGTAAAAAACTGGCAGCGTTTGCACAATGTGATGTGTTTGTTTTTCTTTGACCCGCATCCACCATTTTGTAAATACTTTTTAAGATAATTAATTTTGTTTAATTTCTATTCATTAAATCCGCATTTCGCGTTTTCTTAGAATCATGGCAAATGCAATGGAACACTTTAGTGTAATTTTATTTCATTCGCGCATCCCAAAATGTTGAATTTGCCCACGTTCCTTACCAAGAGCCGGTGACACAGAACTCTACGTTATCCATACCAAAATAATTCACCGTCAAATAGTGTCATATTATCCTTCAAATATATGTGCCTACTTTAGTTAATAACGAGACCTGGACTGAAGTCGCTAATTAGGCGAATTGTATGAAAAGATTTACAGGTGCGTTAACATCTTATAGTATCAGTTTAGACTCTATTGCAATTATGTCATATAAACATATTTATAAAAATATGATGAAGCTGCCGCACTTCACTCCAGCTGGAGGACAGGCACAAACTCTTAATGTAATAGACAGGTAAAAGTAAACTTACATAAACAAAAAACAAAATAATTTTTACAGTAAATGTGTCATTTATACCTCCCCTTTATAAATCCTTCATGCTGCCTCAAGTTGCCTTATCCCCAGTCAGGTAACACCTGCCTCACACTGCACTTTTTTTTAGATAAACTACCTTACTAAATACCAAAACAGCTTTTATCTAATTAGTGTCAGATGAATTACTAAAATAATAGTTAACTATCTTCAGCCAAAACTGAAAAGAGGAAAGTCACGCCTCCTTAAAGCAATTACATATGAACCACATACCTATATCTTTAACTAACAAATTAAATTTTGTTACAAAGGTATCATAAAAATGTCCTTATTGTTAAATAAGTATGCTGTCTAAATTTTACTTGACTAGATATGAGGCACACCGCCTGAAAGCAATTATTTAATTAGACTACATTTACATTAGAACGTATCATGGTATTTATTATGATCAACATGCCATATGAACCTCTTTTATATAAAAATACTATGCTGTCAAATTATCTTTGGATCAAAGACCTCACACACCTCCTCTGAAGATTGGTTATATATTTAGCCGATATACGTCATGAGATACCAACCAGATTTTTCTTTTATTCGGTTCAAATGTGATAAAGTATTGCAATGTAATGATGCTGCCACTACTTCTTTTGACGTATTGAAAGGCACATTTATTTTAAAGTTTCATCTACATCAAGTATCAAATGTTTTGACTTTAATATCATGTTAATACCCTGATTATTAAATTACTATGCTAACAAATTTTTTCCTAACAATAGGTGATGATTTACTTTACTTACTTCATTTACCTTAGAACATACCAAGTTAATTATTTTGATAAATATGTTATATAAAAATACTAGTAATTAATTTATATGAAAGAAGTTTTTTAAGAATGGGTTTTAAATACCAGTTTGACTACCTTAAATACGGAATACTCATTTTCTTACCCTTTATTGTTATTGCTTGGGTATACAATGCAGTGTAGATCTCTCTTATATCTAGACCACAGTGGTGTAGGTATCTTACAGTATGGTCACTCCTATCATAAGGCCTTTTCACTCACAACATGCCGTCGAGCACATGGAACAACAGGACTTTGCCCTCTGGATGCAAACAGGTAAGTTTTTATTGAACACACACAGAATTACTTGCTCATAGTTTTGTTTAGGGCTTGTTATTACACTTCGAATTTTTTTAATAACAATTTTATTAGTGTTCTAGTTTAAATTTTATAAAAGAAAATACATGTTTTTTAAAAACATGGGCTAGAAGACTGTCAAACATTTTGTAAAATATATTTTATAAAACATATTTGTCAAAGATCTTTAATAGCGTAATTCTAGCTCAAATAGTTCATAAGTTTTTCTGATAGGTCTTTCTTCAATTGTAAATATATATTTTTTCGTAGAGTTAAAAATTATGAAGATATTTTGCAATTTGCTTACATAGGGCAGAGTATAAATCAATTAAGCTTTTCTTATTGTAAATTACAAAAAAATTTGCCCCTAGGGGACCTATTTATCGGCTTCAATTTTTTTTTGTATAGCAGACCTGGGGGCATTTGTATGAGCTTCCAATTTGGTAAGACATAGTTGTTTAGGTGCAATAGTTTAGAAGATATAAGGCATAATCTAAAAACACATTTTGCAAACTTCCGGCCCCTAGGGGTAAAATATGTAATTTTTCTTGACAGAAAAAGAATAAGTACGTGAAGGCCGATGTGCGCGCAAAGTTAATTTAATTAGTCCAGCTTAAAGTGTTCAGAATTGAAAAAATATTTTGGCACCCTTTAATTTAATTTTTGACTGAAACAATTTGGGGTCTGTTAACAGGTTAGGCAGTGTTGGTGGGATCATTAGTAATATGTAAACTATGGCCGCACTAAGCACCCTAAAAAACGGTCAAAAATAAGAGCGACAAAATTAATTTTTCCACAACTAATTCACGACTAATTCACGGCAAATTATCCACCTAGTAGCGATTCGATTTGCGATGGGTGCCAAGATATGAAGTTAGCGAAGCACCCTCAAAAACAGTCAAAAATAAGAGCGACAAAATTAATTTTTCCACAACTAATTCACGACTAATTAGCGGCAAATTATCCACCATATTCGATTTTGATAAAAGCCATTTTTACGAGGGTGCTTCGCTAACTTCATTTGAAGTTAGCGAAGCACCCTAAAAAACGGTCAAAAATAAGAGCGACAAAATTAATTTTTCCACAACTAATTCACGACTAATTCACGGCAAATTATCCACCTAGTAGCGATTCGATTTGCGATGGGTGCCAAGATATGAAGTTAGCGAAGCACCCTCAAAAACAGTCAAAAATAAGAGCGACAAAATTAATTTTTCCACAACTAATTCACGACTAATTAACGGCAAATTTTCCACCTAGTCACGATTCGATCTGCGATGGGTGCTTAGCTAACTTCATGCTCATTTAAAAATGCGTTTCTGTTTTTAATGACAAGTTTAGGTCGTTTTATACTGTTTTCGCTAGTAATACCACTAGAGGTTAAATTATTTCCGGAAATTTTTTCGAGCTAATGAATATTTTTAAATATAATAATTTTCTAAAAATATTCATTAGCGAGAAAAAATTTACGGATTTAATTTAACCTTTAATTTTAATTTAAAAACTAAAAGCTGAATTATTATTTTTATGACTAGAATAAGAATAGTTGAAAATTTTGTTTATTTCATTTTCATATATTTACGTTCATGAATAAATTTAGTTTCGTCGCAGTTTCAACACCAATAGGATTAATTTCTACTTATTGTAGTTTCATAAAAATAGCAGTCCAGAATGTAAAATATTATATTCTCTATTTTATATCAAGTTTGTGTTACATCAAGTGGTAGAAAATTATAATTTTCACAATCAACAACACATTCAGTTCGCTCGCAGTTTCGTCACTAATGGATGTTAACCTACATGTTACAAACTTTTTTTTAATTTCCCGTTTATCCAAATCGACTAATAATAGTCCAAAGAATCATTTTCATGCAAAAATCGTTATATAGTGCGTTTTGACAAGCGAGGTAATACGTAGTAGAACCACAATTTATTTTGAAAAAAATCTGGGGGCACCGCAGTGCCCCGCCTAGTTCGCCGAATCTGCGGTATACCGTCTTTTCTAAAACTTTCAGCCTATAGTTAACATATGTAAACTTTACTTCGGAATGAGCTACGAAAGTCAACTTCCAAACTTACTTTTATCTCAATTCTTTTTTCGGAATACCATTTCGCGTACTTGTCTGTCTTTTTTACATGAAATGTTTTTGTTATGATAAATTTGATTTTGATAAGTTTCTCGCGTCTCTAATTCTTTGGAATATGTCATACATACAGAGTCTCTAGTTTATATGTGCTTAATTGCTTCGAAGTAAAAAAAAGTTCATATAAAGGATTTACACTACTGATTTGCGCCGCTGTGAAGCCTCTTATAAAGAAGCCTTTATAATTTTGGTTTTTCGGACCATTATTTAGCTGATATTTTTTAGCTTCGTTCCAACTCACCATTTGATAAAAACGGCCCGAAAACTTCTATAGTCCTTGCAATACCCCAAGTCCCTTTGCTATCCTTTTTTATTTTTCTGCTATAAAGAAGACAGAAAATAGCTTCGAAAATCATTGTTGGCCCCAGATTGCAGTTGGCAGTTGCAAGCCTGTCTGTCTATCAAAGCTTAAATTGACAATGAAAGTAAACTTTCAAAACAAAAAATTTTTGTCAAGTAGTCAAAATATTTTGTAAAGTAGATATTAAGAAGTATTCACATATTCTCAGAAAAATAGTCAAGAAAATTGGCGACAAAGATAAACTGTTCATTCGAAAATTCCACGCTTTTTTCGATCTTCAGTCCCATCCGTGATAACTATAGACAATGAATACACACGTGTATTCTTTGCTATAGAGCAGAATTTCAAGAAACACAGTAATGACAAAAAGTATAAAGACTCTTTGATGCCCTTCAAAACAACGCCTTTAAAAACTAATTCAAAAAGTTTGTAAAACTACTGTTAAAAAAGATTTATAAAACAAGAAGACTGAGAAAATGAGCCAAATTGGTGTCGTTCCTCTCGTCATAACTGAAGATGGCAGTTCACAAGATGGAGTTTTTTGGACGATGAGAATAAATTATTTTTGCGTAGTTAGTTTTTTAGTTAGATTTTTAGTTTTTCGATTGGTTTTATTTTATTTTAAGAGAATAAGTTTACAAAACCATACAAATAAAGCTTAGTATAATAATTTTCATCTTTTGATTTAAACTTAATCCTATGAGCAGTTCTACTGCAACATTTTAAACTTAGTAATTAGTAATACCCTCAATATAGCTATTTCTAGTTTAAATATTGTGTCTAAAATATATTTTTTAATTCACTCACAAAGAGTCTGTCTCAATACTGTTTTTGTTAAAATTCCCAAAGCCTCTGCGGTTAAATCAGTTAGGAACTTTATATTTTCTAAAAGATCTATGTGTCCACCATAAAAAATGTGAGATTTTCATATGAACAACTTTTTTATTAAAAAGTATAATATAATACTGTTTTAATTTCAAAAAAAATTAATGCTTATATACTTATTGTAACAAAGAAATGAGTATGTACTACATTAATATGAGTCGAGCTAAAGTTCATTT
This sequence comes from Aspidapion aeneum, assembly GCA_963576565.1. Lineage (NCBI taxonomy): Eukaryota > Metazoa > Arthropoda > Insecta > Coleoptera > Brentidae > Aspidapion > Aspidapion aeneum. Next base: position 126,258,875 of record OY755039.1, read on the forward strand.
GTGAAAACTACAAATAATATTAATTTAACTTTTATTAAGTCATTTTGCTTAGGTAATTTAAAAACTTCAATTTACAAAAAATATAATATAAACAGGGCCTAATCCTATTTTTAAATAATAATTTTTACCAAAACAAATTGCAAAGCTTAGCTCAAATCCAACTCAAAATACATTGTAGAAAATAACATTTTTGAAAAAATTAAATAATCACTAATTTTTCGTTTGTTCATGGTTTGTAGTTCTATGGTCAGTGGCACTGAAAATCTTCCAATGTAGAAACTTTGGCGGCAGGGCACCCCAATTGTTATATATAATAAATTTTTCACTACATAAAATCATTTTGGGACAGAAACTTTTCTCAAAAAACTATTCCAAATCAGAATCAGAATTTAAATATAAAATAAGCGATAATGTTTCAAAGTCAGAAATTTCAAAACAATTGACAGTTTAAACACCGATCCATCACCCTTATTATAAAGGATGGTGACCGATTATATTAACCTTAAGGTAACTGATAATTAGTTTTGCAGCGTCCATTATCAGTTACCTTAGGAACCTATGGTTTAAAACTGAATTAAGAATACACGTGCGTTTTGTTACCAGAATTACGGGGTGATTCAAGGCCAACACAAAAATAGAGGCCACGACCCTGAAAAAATCAGCTGTTCTCCCGGGGCTGAATTTTACATTGGGTCTTATGGGAGGTCAGACGTTTTTTTATGATATTTTCAAAATGGCACTACAGATTTCCGCAAAATTTCAGTGGAATATTCTCAGACACCATCCCGATATTCCACCAAAGGTTTGTAAGGAAGCAACATGATTAAAAGGTTAAAATCCTCAAGATTTAGCATTCCGTATTTTGAATTCAAATTACCCGCCATGTACCAAATGCCAACTGTTATACTTGACATGTATTTGACTTTGTCATATGTGATTGTCACATTCGCTTCTGCTTTAAACTTAATTTTTGTGTGAGCTAATGAAGCGGCTATGAAAAATTAGGGCTTACTATACATTTAAAAAAATTGTTCTGCCAGAATAAAGTAAAAACAATCTCAAAAACAGCTTTATTAAAAAAAAAATCAAATATCCATGAACCGTCATTCCAACTTCAATATTTTAAAGACAATCAGCTGTGTCGTAACGTGACCATCAAAAAAAAATCAGCCCCGGATGTGACGTCAACAAAGTGGAGGATCGTGGCCCGTCCATTTTGATAGCCCTGGGTGATTAAACAAAAGGACTAGCCTTATTGCAAAGAGTATATTTGCGTTTCAACTGCACGTTGCATTAAAAGTTTGTGTAAGTGCTGATGATCCATAAAAACATCGAAAAAAGTTTTGTCGAAACGTAAAAAGGTCGAAAAAAATTTTTTGGACCGTAATTAAGTCGAAAATAATAAACAATCGAAAGTAAAATAGACTAAAATAATTTAGAAGAAACGTAGATTTGACGATCCGTAAAATTATTGAAGATATATAGTTAAAACGTAAAAGCATCGAAACAGAGTTCAGTCGAAAACGAAAAAATAATTGAACCGTAAAAGTCAAATCGCAAAAAGGTCAAACCGTATAAAAATAAAAGAGCAGAAACCAACTCAAGGAAGATGTATTGTTGTTGATCCGTAAAGTTGTCGAAACGAATAGTAGTTTTGTCGATCCGTTAAAATGTCGAAAATTAAAGGCTCGATAGGCAATGGAGAAAAGACGCAAAATCATCGAAACGTAGTTTTGTCGAAATGCAAAAAGATCGAACCGTAGAAATGTCGAAAATGAAGAATGAAGTTGTCAAATTTAGCAAAATTTCTTGGTTAAATACGTGGAACTGGCGCTGACCGGTTAGGTTTTGACAGGCTCTTAAGTTAGGCGAGTATGATGTAACACTACATTTGGTAACATCGGTAGATTTTTGCAGCTGAGTTATATAATCGATGAGTTTTCGATTCGACTTTTTTTACAGTTTGACCTGTTTTAACATAATTACGTTTCGATGAATTTTGCGTCTCTTCTTCATTGCGTATCGTGCGTTTAATTTTCGACCATATTATTTTCGATATTTTTACGGATTGACAAAAGTATGTTTGCTTTAAATTGCTTTTACTTCGTTTTGTTTAAATTGTTTTCGTCTATTCTACTTTCTACTCTTGTGTGCGCTCGCATTAGGATTTTTCGTACTTGTCGTACTGGCCGAGAAAAGCTTGCTATTCTCGGGTACTGTTTACAACCATTCCGTTGGCCAGCCCCTAATATATTCAAAAATAAAGAGCTCAACATCTCATATTGTTTGTCATTTTTAAAATTCTAATCTGAAACCTGCGTTTCATTCGCTCTTGAGAAAAATGTTTAACCCAATAGTCCGGAGCCTAAGCCACTTTTGTCTGCATTTTTGCTTACCGTAATGAAACTCGGTCTAGGACAACTGGGCGCCGCCAACTCGGCGCCGCCAACTGGGCGCCGCCAACTCGGCGCCGCCAACTGGGCGCCGGGCCAACTCGGCGCCGCCAACTGGGCGCCGGCCAACTCGGCGCCGGACTAAAATTTTATTTTTTGATAAAATTTGTAGATGAAAAATAAAATATATTATTTATATAAAAACATCTTTAAAAAATCCTTTACGCAATATTTTTTACAAGCTTTTATTTAGCTTCAGATGTTCTGTCTAACTAACTATCTATTAAATCTTGTGAAGCGTTTTTGACACACGTAGTGGTCCCATGACAATACAACATTAAGAAATAAATATCCTCCCACCCTACCCCCACCCCTTCTATAGAAAAATGTGTTTTTGACACACTTCCCGTTATCCGATTTGGATAAAATTTGGTATACACATAGTGGTCCGATGATAATACAACAATAAAAAAAAATATCCTCCCACCCCTACCCCCACCCCCTTCTATAGAAAAATTTGTTTTTGACACACATCCCGTAATCCGATTTGGATGAAATTTGGTATACATATAGTGATCCGATGACAATACAATATTAAGAAAAAAATATCCTCCCACCTCTACCCCCACCCCCTTCATAGAAAAATGAGTTTTTGACACACTTCCCATTATCCGGTTTGGATGAAATTTGGTATTCACATAGTGGTCCGATGACAATACAACATTTAAAAAAAATATCCTCCCACCCTACCCCCACCCCTTCCATAGAAAATGCGTTTTTGACACCCTTCCCATTATCCGATTTGGATGAAATTTGGTATACATATAGTGGTCCGATGACAATACAACATTGAAAAAAAAATCCTATTACTCCTACCCCCACCCTCATCTATTGAAAAATGCGTTTTTGACACCCTTCCCATTATCCGATTTGGATGAAATTTGGTATACATATAGTGATCCGATGACAATACAATAATCGCATTATCCGGTTTGGATGAAATTTGGTATTCACATAGTGGTCCGATGACAATACAACATTAAAAAAAAATATCCTCCTACCCTACCCCCACCCCTTCCATAGAAAATGCGTTTTTGACATCCTTCCCATTATCCGATTTGGATGAAATTTGGTATACATATAGTGGTCCTATGACAATACAACATTGAAAAAAAAATCCTACCACCCTACCCCCACCCCTTCTATAGAAAAATGTGTTTTTGACACACTTCCCGTTATCCGATTTGGATAAAATTTGGTATACACATAGTGGTCCGATGATAATACAACAATAAGAAAAAAATATCCTCCCACCCCTACCCCCACCCCCTTCCAAAGAAAATGTGTTTTTGACACCCTTCCCATTATCCGATTTGGATGAAATTTGGTATACATATAGTGGTCCGATAACAATACAACATTGAAAAAAAAATCCTACCACTCCTACCCCCACCCGCATCTATGGAAAAATGCGTTTTTGACACACTTCCCATTATCCGATTTGGATGAAATTTGGTATACATATAGTAGTCCGATAACAATACAACAATAATGAAAAAATGTCCTCCCACCCCTACCCCCCACCCCTTCCATGAAAAATGCGTTTTTGACACACTTCACTTCAAATGACTTTTATAAAATTTGGTATATGCATAAAGGCCCGATGGCAATACAGCCCAAACAAAAAATATATTTCTAACTCTACCCCCACCCTCTCCTTCCCCCAATAGAAAAATGAGTTTCCAAATAACTCACGATCAGCGATTTCATCATTCATCTAGAATAAACTCTATTTATTTACTTCTGCATTTTTCTGCTAGATTGATTCTTGCAAATAGTGATATTTAATTGATACGGATATCTTATCGTAATAACATCATCAAAATGATATATTTTTTTTTAAATGTTGTATTGTCATCGGACCACTATGTGAATACCAAATTTCATCCAAATCGGATAATGCGAAGTGTGTCAAAAACATTTTTCTATGAAAGGGGGTGGGAGTAGAGGTGGGAGGATATTTTTTTATTAATATTGTATTGTCATCGGATCACTATATGTATACCAAATTTCATCCAAATCGGATTATGGGAAGTGTGTCAAAAACGCATTTTTCTATAGATGAGGGTGGGGGTAGGAGAGGTAGGATTTTTTTTTATTGTTGTATTGTCATCGGACCACTATGTGAATACCAAATTTCATCCAAATCGGATAATGGGAAGGGTGTCAAAAAGGCATTTAGTGGATAATGGGGTGGTGGTAGAGGTGGGAGGATATATTTTTTTAATGTTGTATTGTCATCGGACCACTATGTGAATACCGAATTTCATCCAAATCGGATAATGGGAAGTGTGTCAAAAACATTTTTCTATGGAAGGGGGTGGGGGTAGGGGTGGGAGGATATTTTTTTCTTATTGTTGTATTATCATCGGACCACTATGTGTATACCAAATTTTATCCAAATCGGATAACGGGAAGTGTGTCAAAAACACATTTTTCTATAGAAGGGGTGGGGGTAGGGGTGGGAGGATATTTTTTTCTTAATGTTGTATTGTCATGGGACCACTACGTGTGTACCAAATTTCATCCAAATCGGATAATGGGAAGTGTGTCTAAAACTCATTTTTCTATGAAAGGGGGTGGGGGTAGAGGTGGGAGGATATTTTTTTCTTATAATGTATTGTCATCGGACCACTATGTGAATACCAAATTTCATCCAAATCGGATAATGGGAAGTGTGTCAAAAACATTTTTCTATGAAAGGTGGTGGGGGTAGAGGTGGGAGGATATTTTTTTATTAATATTGTATTGTCATCGGATCACTATATGTATACCAAATTTCATCCAAATCGGATTATGGGAAGTGTGTCAAAAACGCATTTTTCTATAGATGAGGGTGGGGGTAGGAGTGGTAGGATTTTTTTTTATTGTTGTATTGTCATCGGACCACTATGTGAATACCAAATTTCATCCAAATCGGATAATGGGAAGGGTGTCAAAAACGCATTTTCTATGGAAGGGGTGGTGGTAGAGGTGGGAGGATATATTTTTTTAATGTTGTATTGTCATCGGACCACTATGTGAATACCGAATTTCATCCAAATCGGATAATGGGAAGTGTGTCAAAAACATTTTTCTATGGAAGGGGGTGGGGGTAGGGGTGGGAGGATATTTTTTTCTTATTGTTGTATTATCATCGGACCACTATGTGTATACCAAATTTTATCCAAATCGGATAACGGGAAGTGTGTCAAAAACACATTTTTCTATAGAAGGGGTGGGGGTAGGGGTGGGAGGATATTTTTTTCTTAATGTTGTATTGTCATGGGACCACTACGTGTGTACCAAATTTCATCCAAATCGGATAATGGGAAGTGTGTCTAAAACTCATTTTTCTATGAAAGGGGGTGGGGGTAGAGGTGGGAGGATATTTTTTTCTTATAATGTATTGTCATCGGACCACTATGTGAATACCAAATTTCATCCAAATCGGATAATGGGAAGTGTGTCAAAAACATTTTTCTATGAAAGGTGGTGGGGGTAGAGGTGGGAGGATATTTTTTTATTAATATTGTATTGTCATCGGATCACTATATGTATACCAAATTTCATCCAAATCGGATTATGGGAAGTGTGTCAAAAACGCATTTTTCTATAGATGAGGGTGGGGGTAGGAGTGGTAGGATTTTTTTTTATTGTTGTATTGTCATCGGACCACTATGTGAATACCAAATTTCATCCAAATCGGATAATGGGAAGGGTGTCAAAAACGCATTTTCTATGGAAGGGGTGGTGGTAGAGGTGGGAGGATATATTTTTTTAATGTTGTATTGTCATCGGACCACTATGTGAATACCGAATTTCATCCAAATCGGATAATGGGAAGTGTGTCAAAAACATTTTTCTATGGAAGGGGGTGGGGGTAGGGGTGGGAGGATATTTTTTTCTTATTGTTGTATTATCATCGGACCACTATGTGTATACCAAATTTTATCCAAATCGGATAACGGGAAGTGTGTCAAAAACACATTTTTCTATAGAAGGGGTGGGAGTAGGGGTGGGAGGATATTTTTTTCTTAATGTTGTATTGTCATGGGACCACTACGTGTGTACCAAATTTCATCCAAATCGGATAATGGGAAGTGTGTCTAAAACTCATTTTTCTATGAAAGGGGGTGGGGGTAGAGGTGGGAGGATATTTTTTTCTTATAATGTATTGTCATTGGATCACTATATGTATACCAAATTTGATCCCAATCGGATAATGGGAAGTGTATCAAAAACTCATTTTTCTATGAAAGGGGGTGGGGATAGAGGTGGGAGGACATTTTTTTCTTAATATTGTATTGTCATCGGATCACTATATGTATACCAAATTTCATCTAAATCGGATTATGGGAAGTGTGTCAAAAACGCATTTTTCTATAGATGAGGGTGGGGGTAGGAGTGGTAGGATTTTTTTTATTGTTGTATTGTCATCGGAGCACTATGTGAATATCAAATTTCATTCAAATAGGATAATGGGAAGGGTGTCAAAAACGCATTTTCTATGGAAGGGGTGGTGGTAGAGGTGGGAGGATATTTTTTTTAAATGTTGTATTGTCATCGGACCACTATATGTATACCAAATTTCATCTAAATCGGATAACGGGATGTGTGTCAAAAACAAATTTTTCTATGGAAGGGGGTGGGGGTAGGGGTGGGAGGATATTTTTTTCTTATTGTTATATTATCATCGGACCACTATGTGTATACCAAATTTTATCCAAATCGGATAACGGGAAGTGTGTCAAAAACACATTTTTCTATAGAAGGGGTGGGGGTAGGGGTGGGAGGATATTGTTTTCTTAGTGTTGTATTGTCATGGGACCACTACGTGTGTACCAAATTTCATCCAAATCGGATATTGGGAAGTGTGTCAAAAACGCTTCACAAGATTTGATAGATAGTTAGTTAGTTAGACAGAACATCTGAAGCTAAATATAAAAGCTTGTAAAAAATTGCGTAAAGGATTTTTTAAAGATGTTATTATATAAATAATATATTTTATTTTTCATCCACACATTTTATCAAAAATCAGATGGCGGCGCCGAGTGGGCCCGGCGCCCAGTTGGCGGCGCCGAGTTGGCGGCGCCCAGTTGTCCCATTCCGGACATATACAGGGTCGGAGTACAGGGGGGTTTTATTTAATACTTCTAAATTAAAAAAATATAAAAAGATGGAAATGTATGTGGATTTCTTAAACGTAAGGATATTTAAAAAAAATATATACGAAGTATAAGATACTTAGATTTTATTTATATTTAACGAAAAGAAAATAAAAATTAGTGTGAACTGTTAAATATGCAGGCTGTTTTTAAAAATAAGTAAAATTTTTATGATCATTAAGTAGTTTTTTTATGACGACTTTACAAATCACTATGGAAAACCCAAAGTCAGCACTTTACAACAATACTAGTACAGCTTTTATTATAGTGCTGAAAATTCCAATAACTCTAGATATCTCAAATAAGCATCTCATTGCAATCCCTATATTCTCGTTTATAAACCATTTATCGGACTCTATTTTTGTGATAAGTGCTACATCATTACCATTTCCTGAACGTATATACTGGGCCACAACAACTTTGCTGTCATTTTTACTGTTTTAGCTCACACATATACTATTATAGTAGTGTGAGCTATGGTGATCCTAATTTTTTCGAGAAAAAAAAAGTTGCTTCGATTTCAAAAATTTTTATATATCTTTGCGTTTCAGATGATTTTGAAACTTTTTTGTTGCGCCGTCTGTCTGTCTGTATGTCTGTCTGTCTGTCTGTGTGTCTGTCTGTAACGACCAACGCGCATAACTCAAAAACCGCTTGGCCGATTTTAATGAAATTTGGTACCTAGGCTGGGTCTTGAGTCGAGATGGTCCCATTTAAAAATGAACAAAATCCACCGAACACAAACCAAATAAAAGGGTGGGGGTAGATTTAAAAAATTAGAGTTTATGTGAAAATATGGCGTGTGTGATATTAAACGAAAGGTAATTGAGTCTGCAGTTAAACAAAATACATTTTAATTTATTTAAAAAAAAAGGTGGGGGTATATTTTAAAAATTAGAGTTTAAGTGAAAATATGTCGTGTGTGATATCAAACGAAAGGTAATTGAGTCCGGACTTTAACAAAATAGATTTTAGTTTTTGTTTTTTTTGTAAGGGTGGGGGTAGATTTCAAAAATTTGAGTTTAAGTCAAAACATGGCTTGTGTGATATCAAACAAAAGGTAATTTAGTCTGGAGTTGAATAAAATATATTTCAGTATTTAGTTATATTAGCTCACACGTACACTATAACTATAGTACCTAGTGTGATCTTAGGGGCCCATATATTGGCAGAGTATTTCTACATTATTTATTGTAGCTACTGCGTTAATAAGACTTTTGCAATGAAACTGGACACAGTTTGTTCCCCATTACAGGCTATGACAAAAAAAGTTAAGTTAGTGTAATTTTGTAATATGCTGAAAGATACAAGGTGATATTAATAAAATCATGTAAAATATAGTAGTCTCAAACTTTTCGTTATATCGGTTATGCAGTTTAAGATACCCCCATAATTTTACTACTTGTTATAGCTAGAATAAGGCGTTTTAGCTCACACTACTACTATAGTATAGTAGTGTGAGCTATGGTGATCCTAATTTTTTCGAGAAAAAAAAAGTTGCTCCGATTTCAAAACTTTTTATATATCTTTGCGTTTCAGATGATTTTGAAATATTTTTGTCTTGCTGTCTGTCTGTCTGTCTGTCTGTCTGTATGTCTGTTTGTCTGTTTGTCTGTCTGTAACGACCAACCCGCATAACTCAAAAACCGCTTGTCCAATTTAAATGAAATTTGGTACCTAGGCTGAGTCTTGGGCCGTGGTGGTCCCATTAAAAAATGAACGAAATCCACCGAACGCAAGTCACATAAAAGGGTGGGGGTAGATTTCGAAAAAGAGTTTATGTGAAAATATGGCGTGTGTGACATCAAACGAAAGGTAATTAAGTCTGGAGTTAAATAAAATGAATTTTAAGTTATTTAAAAAAAAAGAGTGGGGGTAGATGTCAAAAATAAGAGTTTAAGTGAAAATATGGCGTGTATGATATCAAACAAAAGGTAAATGAGTCTGGAGTTAAACAAAATACATTTTAGTTTTTAAAAAAAGGGTGGGGGTAGATTTTAAAAATTAGAGTTTAAGGCAAAACATGGCTTGTGTGGTATCAAACGAAAGGTAATTGAGTCTGGAGTTGAATAAAATATATTTCAGTTGTTAGTTATATTAGCTCACACGTACACTATAACTACAGTACTTAGTGTGAGCTTAGGTGCCCATAGATTGGCAGAGTATTTTACATGGTGTAGATTGTTTTACTTAGCTTTCTAATTTTAAGAAAATACATGGTGTTTCTTTTGTGAATATAATTTTTTTTAAATACGTAAACCGTTATTCCCAGCACTTATAAAATTAGAAAATATACAATAGAGTTAAACTATTAATCATCTATGTAGCTGTTAGTTAGAGACTTTAAAACATACAGGGTATTCAAATTAAAATATAATAATTTGAACTTTGTTATTATGAAAACTACAAGGTCGGTTAATTAGGCAAAATGTTAATATTTTTCTGCTAACTAAATTGGTGGAACAACAACAAAATTAAACGACGCGTAGGTGAAAAAAAATAATTTTTAAAAGATACACATTGTATACAGTACCAGCAATCCATAAAAAATTATATGTAAATAAAAGCTGTCATGACTTTTTCTTCTTAAGTAAAAAGTTATTAATGAAATACAGTAATTTTAATTTTATAAAAAATATTTTTTATATAATGTGTATTATCCTTATTTCTCAAATATCTATTTAAGTTTTCACTTCTGACAACCAATCTCAAATTGGATGCAATTATGTAATTTTATTAAAAGTGTCTGCTTTGGTACATAAGAATTGGCAGATTATGTTAAAAATTAAAAATTCTAGAAAGGATCCTGCACACTTGTAATGGGTTTCTAGTGCACGGCTAATATTGATAAAATTTTAATATGTTGTTTGTCTCACCTTACTGACCAATAATGGTTATGGGCCCAATTCCATCCTATGACCAGTTTCGGAGATACAAGGGCAATTTAAAAGATATTGCACTAAAACGGTAAAAAAGTTTTTTTTATACGAATCTCATAAGCGTCTACGTTTTAGCATGTTTTTAGCAAAAATTGTTATTTTCCTGTACGGGGGATATCCAAAAAGTCTGCAAACCTGTAATGAGTTTCTAGTGCACGGCTAATATCGATAAAATTTTAATATGTTGTTCGTCTCACTTTACTGATCAATAGTTGTAATGAACCCAATTCCATTCTATGACTAGTTTCGGAGACACGGGGGCAATTCAAACCATATTGCACCAAAACGGTAAAAATGATGTGGCTTGATTTTTAAAAGCTCTTTTTGTACTCGTCACAAAAGTATCTCTTATGTACATATATAAGTATGTTTTTAGCAAAAAATATAGATTTTCTTATGGGGGTATCCAAAAAGTTAATTAAAATACGTTGGTAAATAATCGAAAAGGTTCTAGTCAACCTCTTCGATTAGACCAAAATAAATGTCTTCTTACCTTTAAAACCAAACTTTAATGAAACTTTTTTACGAGGTACACATGAAAAGTAGTGCAGTCATAAATTGTAACCAAACAACTTTCTTAAAACAAAATTCTATCAAGCAATATTTAAAAATAACAATTAAAGTTTCTTAATACTCTAAATAGTAAATGTCTCAAAAATAACAAAGTCGTTATTTGGATCAGACTTTCTATTCTTCTTTCGCATTTCTGTACCAATAGTCAATCAATTATTTCGGGTAAATCTTCGACAATATTTCGATGACCTGCATCCAGGACTTGCCCTAAATTATTGGTAGATGGGTAACTGATATGTTCCTTATGGCGAGCATATGCCATTATTTTGTTTAAGGAAAGTTTTGGTTATAATTTATAACTGCACTACTTTTTATGTGTACCTCGTAAAAAATGTTTCATCAAAATTTGGTTTTAGAGGTAAAAATACATTTATTTTGTCCTATATAGTAAATCTTTTCGATTATTTTACGTACGTATTTTAATTTACTTTTTGATATCTCCGTATAGAAAATCTATATTTTTTACTAAAAGCATGCTAATTTATGTACATAAGAGATATTTTTGTGATTGGTACAAAAAAACCTTTTAAAAATCAAACCACAGCATTTTTACCGTTTTAGTGCAATATCGTTTGGATTGCCCCCGTATCTCCGGTTAGTCATAGGATGGAATTGGGCCCATAACAATTATTGATCAGTAAGGTGAGACGAACAACATACTAAAATTTTATGGATATTAGCCGTGCACTAGAAACCCATTACAAGTGTCCACTTTTACTTTTACTACACTACACTAACTTATCAAATTTTATTAAGTTAGGCTTGGTCAGGTATTTTAAATAATCCCCGGCAGATTAAGTTTTTGACATATCATGTGAACAGTTTGACATATTGACTCAATTGATATTTATTTTGGTTTAGAATACTAAATTACCTAGAAATCGATACCTCACACAACCAGTTTAGACGAAATAAGATTTTTACAATTTATCCTCCTAAGTTTTGCTCCCTCTCTAAGCTACATACCTATAAAGTTAAAGAAACAAAAATTGTACGCGAAACTAGTTTTATATTTAATTTATCAATTTTTCCTGTCTCACCTCAAGTACGCCCTTGTATCTTGGCCCTGCACTGGGTTCCATCGGAGCACTATTGTCTGGTAACCTTGTGCCAAATTTCGTCACGGTACGCGAAAATGCAGACAAGCCCCTACATTTCCGTCTTAGGCCCCGAACTACAAAAGTTAGAACACTTGTATACTTTACCCTTATATTTTGAGTAAATTCAAAAATCTATCTATTAGTTTCTAATTGCCTTCAAACTTTCAAATTTTAACAAAATAAAAATTTTATTAAAATTTTATATTTTTCAGATTTACGTTTTATTTTATCATTCAATGTTAAATTTGAAAATTTGAAAGCAAATATCTCGAAAACTAATTAATGGATTTTCAAAACTTTTACACGATTGTAAAGATATTTAAGAGAACTTCAAACAAGGTATCACTAGACTGACTTTCTCTATTTAAAATAAAGGCGTAAAGTATACCCCTCGAAGATAGTGCGTGTTACAAACATTTCAAGATAGCCAAAAAGTATCCCCTTCGCAAACAAACTCGACGTCTTCGAGCGTTTCTTCAAATTTGTATGAAAAATACCCAAAGACCCTCTGTTACCTTTTAGTTGGGACACCCTATATAACGCATGGGTCAAAACTTAATATTTCTAAGGGGTGTCCCAGTCTTTCGATAAGGCGAATATTTGGCAGGATGCCTTAGTGGATTTTAGGTCATATTTGACCTGGGACACCCCTAGGGTCATATAATCTGTCATGGGTGTCATTTTTGTCGTACATAATTTAATTTATGCAATATTGTTATCCTGGATCCATAAAGATTTCCGTCCTATGGTACAGCCAATCCTAATAGGCTAGTGAAATTACCATATTTTAAGGCAAGAAAAAAGAAAATTATTAACAGGACTTAAAGCATTGGAAATTGTAGAGCGGCGAAAAACGAAGTTAAAAAAATTAATGCGGGTTAGGTTTGGAGGAGGGTAAAAAGAGGCGGGGAATCGTATTATTGCGATTCTCGGCAAAAGTTGTCGGAGAAAAAAGTGATATAAAGAAAAGTCATTTGCCATAAAAATGTCAAAAAAATTTGTAGATGTCATTTTTTACACAACTTCAAAATGTTCGAGAAAAATAAAAAAAAACGTAATTTTTTTATTTTTCTTAGCCATAATAATAGCCATTTTTTAAAAACTATTTCAAAAATTATAAAATATCTATAAAATATTGTGACAATTTTTTAAAAGTTTTTTCCCTTTTCGGACATGTTTTTAAATTACAACAATTATTTTTTTTATGTCGCCAACAATTATTTTTTTTATGTCGCCAAATATCCTAATGTCAAAAAGTGAGTACAAGCAGAACTGGATACAATGATTTTCTGAAGATGAAATTTCAATTTAAAAAAAAATGTTTTTGATCGAAAAAAACAAGATCTTAGAAACTTCTTAATTTTTTTGTTTGTAAAATATTGTAAACATTAAGCACCCAAAGATCTCTACTCTTACGAAGTTTTGTTAAGCTGACATTATTTTTGCGAAAATAAAAATTAAAAAACAAAAAAAAACGGTTTTTTTTTCATTTTTCTCCAATATTTTGAGGTTATGTTAAAAATGACATTAAAAAAATGTTTAGATACTTTTATGACCTATGACTTTTATGTATGTCACTGTTTTCTCCAACGTCAACTTTCGCCGGATATCACAATAATACGATTCCTTGCCCCAAACTTAACCCGAAACGCACCGCTCACATTTATTTTTTTTTTAACTTAGTTTTTCGCCGCTCTACAATTTTCAACGCTTTAGCTATTAATTTTTTTTTTCAAAGTGCAATTTGACTGGTTGATAAGCAGAGAACTAAAATAAAACAAAAAGGAAAAAAGTCCTACTATAATCTTAATTGGCTGCAGAGCGATTATTATCTAAATTCGTAAGTAAGTGCATAATTTGGAAATTTCGTGCTTGTCGGGCCATATGAAACAGAAAAATGAGAAACCTTCTTTGTATTTAATTATGTAAATAGCTAACCCTTCTACCTAGTGCAATATATGAGGACCACAGTTTGACAATGGATTCTAGCTAACAAAAGGTCACAGATTAACGATCTGGATGTTGCCAAGCCAGGTTTTGGTCCAATTGTTTTTATCCCCCCTGCTCTTATAGCCCTGTTCGAATTTCTGAAAATTTAACTAACTTGACACATTGAAGCTACAATAACAGAGAAATTAATCAAAAATGTGTAAAATCCAACCTAAATAAAAAATTTTGTTAGTTTGTCAAATCTTAGCTGCAAAAACCCCCAAAAACCCTCCTGACCACCCAAAACCTGAGATTTTGATGTTTTCTTAAAATTTTCTTAAAAACTAAGCTTCTTAGGAAAAAATATATAATTCGCTTTATTTAGACAACAAAATTTTCTTTTTAGCGGTGTATTAGTCAATGAGGTACGACCAATGACAAACTCTTCAGCGGCGTCCGTTTATTGAGGTGATGTAAAAAAATTAAAAAAAGAAACATGTTTATTACATGATTTACCCGATTTTCTTGAAAACTAAGCTCTCTATCAAAAATTAGGTTTTATAGTTAATTGTAGACAATGAAGTTTTTTTTAAAACGGTGTATAACAAGGTAAGATTACTTTTATTTACAACAATTTAGGGTCGTCCGTAAATTACATCAATTTTGAAAAATCACTAAACTTTGTCTACAATCGACTAAGAAATATGATTTTTGATAGAAGGCTTGGTTTTTAAGATAATCGGGTAAAACATGTGACAAACAGGTGGTTTTTTTAATTTTGTTTACATTTTCTCAATAAACGGACGCCACTGGAAAGTTTGGTATTAGTCTGACCGCACTAGCTTGGACTTTATTAAAAAGACAATTTTATTTTCTACAATAAAGTGTTAATATTTTTTTCCTAAAAAGCTTAGTTTTTAAGAAAACTAGTAAAAAAAGTTTAGTGATTTTTCAAAATTGAGGTAATTTACGGAGGCCCCTTAATTGTTATAAACAAAACTAATCCTGCCCTATTATACACCGTTTAAAAGGAAATTTTATTGTCTACAACCGACTTTAGGACACAATTTTTAATGGAGAGCATGGTTTTCAAGAAAATCAGGGAAAATAGGTAATATGCATGTTTCTTTTTTTCATTTTTTTGCATTACCTCAATAAACGGACGCCGCTGGAGACTTTGTCTTTGGTCGTACCCCACTGACTTGTATATCGTTGAAAAGGAAATTTTATTGTCTACAATAAAGGTAATGACATTATTTTTTACTTGGATGCTTAGTTTTTTTTAAACATAAGTTATTTTTGGTTTTTTTCTTGTTTTTGGGCGTTTTTTCCGCTAAAATTTAAAAAAATAATATAATTTTATTTTTAGGTTAGGTCTTACACATTTTTTATTTATGTATCTGTCATTGTGGCTTTAGAGCATCAACATAGTTAAATTTTCAGAAATTCGAACACGACTATAAGAAGAGGGTGAATAAAAAAAAATTGGACCAAAACCTGGCTTGGCAACACCCAGATCGTTAATCTGTGACTTATTCTCAGCTAGAATCCATTGTCAGAGTGCGGTCCTCATATTTTATATACTCAACTACCTACAGCGCCTGCACTAACCTTAAAAATATGTATAAGAGGTGTGCCAGTCGTTCGGTCAGGCCAGTGTTTGGAACCATAGTTAATTTATTATTTAAGGGGTCCATATTCCACAGAATAATTAAAACCCATCTTTGTATTTAGTGATGTAGATGAGTTTCGGCCTCAAATATTACTGCATGAGGGGTGCCAGTCCTCTGGTCAAGCAGATGTTAGGCAGCAAAGTGAATTTATTATTTAAGAGTCCATATGACATATAAAAATTAAAAACCATGTTGGTACTTAGTGGTGTAGGTTAGGTTTATCGTTAAATATAATTATAAGTACTGTGTCAGTCCTTCAATCAGGCTGATGTTTGGCAGTATAGTCAATTTAGTATTTAAGGATCCATATGACACAAAGTAATTAAAAACCTTCTTCCTTTTTAATGATGTAGATAACTTTGAGCTTCAAGAATAGTTATAGGACGTGTGCCAGTCGTTCTGTCAGGCGAATTTTTGGCACCATAGTCATTTTATTATTTAAGGGTCCATATGACAAACAATAATAAAAAACTATCTTGATATTTAGTGATATAGATAAGTTCAGCCTCAATTATAAATATAGAAGGTGTGCCAGTCCTTTGGTGAGGCAGATGACACACAATAATTAAAAATCATCTTGCTATTTTGGCGTGTAGATGAGTTTCAGCCTCAAATATATTTATAGGAGGTGAACCTGTTCTTAGATCAGGCCGATGTTTGGCAGCATAGACAATTTAGTTTTTTAAGGTCCATATGATACACAATTTTTAAAGAGATTCTTGGTACTACATGATGTGGCTTGAAAGTAAAATATTTTAAAATTTTTATAGGTGTGCCCAGCTTATAGTAAATGTAGGTCGGGCAGCATAGTTATTTTAAACTTACGGGACCTATATGACAGCTATTTTATATAAAAAAAACTCTTTTCAACTTACGTAGGTGGATCTTAAAAACCTTTATAGTCTAGATGGTGTGCCTTGTCAGCAGCCAGGCAGCAACAAGGCATCATAAGACACATATATAAGGGGGGTGCAAATGACACATGTGCCAACAAAAGTGCGTGTGCCTCATTGGCTTAGCTAGCCTTGCTTTTCAGGGGGGCCGTGGCCCCGGTCTATCTTGAACAAAAAGCAAACATAGGTTTTAAAGAGTCGTGCAAAGTGTGCAATGAATAAAAAAAAATACGCGCATTAAATGTTCTAATATTTTAATATAACAAATTTAATAATACATTTACCAACTTATTTATATGTATACACAGGAAGTATGTAATTCAGCAATTCTACAAAGAAAGTTTTCTACGTCGCTGACTGAAAGCGTCTACCACACTGTCTAAGTCGACCTCAACATCTTTTTCTATGAATAACAATGACAAACCTGAGTGTCTCTCTTGAGTCATAGTTGTTCTAAGCCAATTAAAAACTCTCCTCATAGCAGAGAAAGACCTCTCGCAAGTTGCACTTGAAATTGGAAGAACACTCGCAACTTTAAAAAGTTGGTAGAGGTTTGGATAGGTGTTTTCTGCTATATGTTGTTTGATAGAATCATGACCAACAGTTTGATTTAACCGAAAAATACAATTCTTTAAAACGGTCATTTCTGCTCTTAGAGCAGAAGTATTAATATTAAAAATTTTCCGGTATTGCTCGACGAATTTATTTCATTTAACGACGTGGGAAAATTTTATATGAAAATAGTTATGAAATTGTCACCAAAATCGGAAAATTTCCATAAGACACTAAACGCTAACCTCAAAAAAACTAAAAAGATTATTATATTTATTTTAGAAAAACAGTTTAAAAAGGTCTTTTATAACCTTACGACATCTACAACCCGATTTCGGAAACAGAGGGGCAAAGGTCGCTGTCTTTATTAAATGCGAAATTCAACTTACACTTCTATAATATTTTACAAGATGTCGCCAATATGTATGAAATATTCAATATGCATAATTATGTTTAAATTTAAAAAATATTTTCGGGAAATTGCATAAGTGCAGAAAAGTTACCGTTAATTTAAAGAGAAAAAGCCTAATTCCGCAAGACAAGGGCTTTTTCCTGAAATGTAAACATTATCTGAATGATTTTAAATTTTAATGCACCTATTTTATTTGAATATTTCCCGAATAATAATAGAAAAGTATGTATTTTCAGCGTCATGTTCTTTTACTAGTAGTCGGTAGGGGAGGCCTAAAATATCTTAGGGGGGCCTGAGGGACTTCAGGGGGGGGGGGGGGCAGGCCCCCCCTAGCTACGCCAATGGTGTGCCTGTCCTCCAACTGGAGTGAGGTGTGGCAGCATCATCATATTTTTATAAATGGGTTTATATGACATACTTGCAATAGAGTCTAAACTGTTACTATAAGATGTTAACGCACCTGTAAATCTTTTCATACAATTCGCTTAATTAGCGACTTCAGACCACGTCTCGTCGTTATTAACTAAAGTAGGCACATATATTTGAAGGATAATATGACACTATTTGACGGTGAATTATTTTGGTATGGATAACGTAGAGTTCTGTGTCACCGGCTCTTGTAGTACCTAGACCCTACTTAGACCCATTTTAAAAACCCTCTTAGAACACACTCAAACACAATGTGCCTGAATGAAGTATAGGTTACATAAAAATGGTTCCAAAAACTAATTGCACATTTTGAATATGGACTCTTTCCTGACTTCAGAGCCATATTCATATAAATCCTAGCTGATCCTCTTCAAACGTTTGGTCCCGTGGTCGAACTCATGGTAGTTTGGGCGCCATCTTTGAAAATAGCCGCCAAATTAAAAGATTTTTTGTTTAAGCGTATCTCCCTACCCAGTCATCCGATTTTAATTTTTTAAAGCTTGTTTTACTCCTTTTTAAAAGGCAAACAAATTTTATCATAACACATTTTTTGATAAATTACGTAGTTTTTGAGATATACAGTGAAACCTCTCCTTGCGGACACCTCTATTAAGCGGACACTCCCTTTAGGCGGACAAATTTGTTGGAACCAAGCTTTTGCCTATGTCTTTACATGTAAAACTCCCTCCTATAACCGGACACTCTAATAACCGGACGCGGCCAATTTTTTTTGGTTAAAAAATTCTGAAACCTCCCTTAACCGGACGCGAATGTTGGCAACAAGGCACTCTGCAGCCGGGAAATTACCTCTTTCCGTTTTAATGCGGAGACGAAATACATCTGTCGTATTTACAACATTATTTGATTCAGCGGGACTGCTGTGTTTATTGTTCAGTTGGGTAATAATAGATCTCTTTGAAATGGCGCCTAGTCAAAAACTTCTTATTTTATGTGGAAAAATGGAAATTGTTAACGTTTCATGGAAGGAACATCTACCAAGACGAAAGATCGCCGAAAATTTTAATGTCGGAAAATCTCCGGCAGCGGAAATTGTTAATAAATATATATCAAAATTTCGCAGTTACCTCTCTTAAGCGGACACCTCCAATAAGCGGAAAAAATCGACGGAACCGTGAGTGTCCGCTTATGGGAGGTTTCACTGTACCAAGATTATTAGTATTTCCGCTCGCAAACTAGTTAAAATAATACCCATGCTCATTTTATTGTAGCTCCAATATTATTGACATTTTTTTTTATTACATAGAAGGCTTTAAACCTTTCAGACAAGGGGATATTGACTAGATTTTTTTAAAGTTTGTTGGATGGTACCCCTAAAGACTGCCTTAAAAAGGGTGGTTTCTGAAACTGTTCACAATATTATAGAAAAAGTGATAGTGTAGTTTTTTATAGTACTTTTAATTTCGCTTCTTTTGATGTATCACTTAACATTCTAGCTTTAATGGTAAGCTGTATAAGCCAGCGAAAACATACAATTTTGTAAAAATTCCATGTTTTCTCTCAAAATCGATTTTTTTCTTAAAAATTGTAAAAGATATGACAGTGATCAAAAGAAGCGGAATTAAAAGTACTATAAAAAATTATTCTTAACGTTTATCGCTAGGATGCATCGTTTCGCTGCAAATTCACTTTTTTTGTAATCTTGTGAACAGTTTTAGCAACTACCCTCTTAAGTCATTCTTTAGGGGTACCATCCATCGAACTTTAAAAACATAAAGTCAATAGCCTCTTCTGTGAAAGGTTTAAAGCCTTCTATGTAACAAAAAAAACAAATGTCAATAATATTGTAGCTACAATAAAATGAGCATGGGTATTATTTTAATTATTTTGCGAGTGGAGATACTAATAATCGTGGTATATCTCAAAAACAACTTGAATTATTAAAAAATGTGTAATAACAACATTTATTTGCCTTTAAAAAATGAGTATAACAAGCTTTAAAAAATTAAAATCGGATGACTGGGTAGGGTGATAGGCTTAAACAAATAAATCTATCAATTTGGCGGCCATTTTCAAAGATGGCGGCCAAACGACCATCAGTTCAACCACGTGACCAAACTTTTTTTATACACCTATGCGTGCTTAACAATGCCCCGCAGTCAAGCTGAGCGCACATATTACGTCACACGTGACAGGACCCAGCGCCTGTACTAACTAGAAAAATGGCAAAAAATTCATAAAATTTCGAGAAGAGGATCAGCTAGGATTAATATTAATAGTGTTTTGTTTTTGTAAACAGAGTACCTATACTTTTATTGACACGTTCCTTCATACGACAAAACAATAACAATTTTTCATTTTTTATTTATTTACCAATTGCAGTTAACAACCTTTAATATAAAACAAAAATGTAGATGCCAATTTTCCAAAAATGTGCATGTCAAACTTGAAAAGAAATAAGTTTAGTGACTATTATCACTTGCATCCAAAACAGAAGGGGGTACAGCAGCAGCTGTTGTATATGAAGGAGGTTCAATCGCTTTAAAAATTAATAAGTTTACAAGTACCTTTACAGCTGAGCTTTACGGAATCTATCAAGCCCTGATAAAAATCCAGCAAAGCAATTTCCAACGAGCAATCATAATAACAGATTCACTGAGCTCAATCGAGGCCTTAAACCTAGTTTCCAGCAAAAATCCTATTGTCCAGCAAGTCAAAACAATCCTTTCTGAGATGCACGAAGAATCCGAAACTACACTTTTAATGAACGGGAATATTGGGGAATGAAAAAGCCGACGAGGCAGCTAAAGCAGCCATTGAGGACCCGAGCTGCATGATAGTGTGCGAGACCTCTAAAAGGGACTTTAAAACATACATAAAACAGTGCGTGTATAAACTTTGGCAAGAGGAGTGGACTCAACAAATAAACTTAATACAATTAAACTAAACGTGAAACCTTGGAAGTTTTTAACTCCAAATAGAAAAAACACATGTGCTGGTATGTCGACATCGCATAGGTCATACAAAACTCACGCACCAGTACTTGTTAAATAAAGAAAACCCTCCTCTCTGTGAGTGCAACAAAAGGCTTACTATAAAACACGTCTTAACCAGACAGTCATGTACAAAATTTGAAGATCTCCAAATGCAACACAAACCTAAAGACAATCTACAAACCATTTTGCAGAATAATGCCGAAGCTGTACAGGGTGTCCCAAATTGGGCACTTTTAGGGGGTTTAAGGTACTTCTAGGGGAGACAGAGAAAAACTGACCACGCATTGCGAGGCTCAAATTTCAAGAGAAGACTTATAGTGAAAACCGCATTTTGAAATATCGTCTCATCTTTGAGCTACGGGGGCTTTTTGAAAAGTCTGCATTTTGAAAGGGGGTCTAGAACTTCGTTATTAGTGGAAATTTTGATTTAGAGTAAATTGCAATTTTATAGACTTTGTCACGAGGAATTCACCCGCTAAATTAAATTTTAACTGTCACTTTTAGTTTTTGAGATATGACATAAAGTTTCTTTTTTTCTTATGGAAAGGCCTATATTTTAGTTAATTTTAGAATTCGTCATTGAATTCTTTTTAAAATGATGTATCATATGTCACAGTTTGATTGAGCGGTTTCGGAGAAAATTAAAGTTTTTATTTTTGTCGAGTGTGCGTTGAATGACGTCATGCGCCATTGACATGAAAGCCTTGCGGTCAAATCCTACTTTAATGCTCCTATAGTTTTGTTGTCTTATACTATGCAAATCAAGTTGGCCTTGCGTTTTGGCGTTTTGTCATTGTTTTCAATTGTTTAAACAATTTGACATTACGCTTTGATATGAAATTATTTTGCACAAAAGCGTTTTTAATTTTATTTTGAAATAAGTCAAAACGATGAAAAGTATGACATGTTAAAATCTTACTGGGAAAGTAATGATAATCGACAGGACGCTGGAAACATATCTTTAAAGGTATCACGAACGAAGACAACCGTATATGGATATATTTCCAAAGTTGAAAAGGAAACTTGTTCAGTATGGCTCTTTTTCAAAACCGTGGGCCAAAATATATGACGTTAGGATGGACAGTCAGTTAGAGGAGATAGGCATTATTAGTTAGTAGGTTGGTTGTTATTTTTTCTGTTGATCTATGACGCAATTATTATTGATAATTTTTAATAATTTCGAATTTCTATTGAATCTTTAATTTTTGTTTCTTTTTATAACTACGCTTTGAGGGCCGTCAGCTGAATTATAATTTTTCCAAACCAGGCTTACAATATTTTTGACTGTCTAAAATAATAAAAATACTGGAGTGCCTTGACCTGCCTCAGCAGGAAATCATAGCGTACTAGAAATAAGTGAAAAAGCTGAATATCTCCTAAATCGCTCAATCAAACTATGACATATAATACATCATTTTGAAGAGAATTCAATGACAAATTCGAAAATTATGGATCGTTCATACTCGTCTTTTGTCTAGTCTTTTGTCTTGGTTTAGTCATATGTCTTGTCATAAGAAAGTTAAAACCACTGTTTCTTATGGGAGTGTTCATACAATGCTTTTGCTTTTGTTTTTGATTAGTTTTTGTCTTAAGAGTTGCCAACTTTCAATCCTTAGGACAACGACTAAGACGAGTGACAGACATCAGCTGATATTTGTTGTTTTTTTTACAGGGCGTCCGAAGAGCGCAAGCGCGCGGCCGAAATTTTGAATTTATCGCCATTAATCATGTTTTTAACAAAAAATCTCAACATAACCTCAAAATTTTATTTGTTTTTATTTTCGTTTTCGCTTTTGTTCTTTCGTGTTTGTGTTTCGTGCACAAATTAGGTTAAATAAGATTGTTTTGTGTAGAAAATGACTTTTGAAAAGGGGCCTTTTTATTGAAATTGAATTTTTTTTTCAGTGGGTTATGACTAAGACTAATCAAAAACAAAAGACGAGTATGAACAGCCGATTTTGTTCAAGACAGCTAAGACTAATCAAAGGACAAAGACTAATCAAAAACAAAAGACTAAGACGAGTATGAACAATACTTTAATTAAAATATAGGCCATTCCATAAGAAAAAATGCAACTTTATGTCATATCTCAAAAACTAAAAGTGACAGTTAAAATTTAATTTAGCGGGTGAATTCCTCGTGACAAAGTCTATAAAATTGCAATTTACTCTAAATCAAAATTTTCACTAATGACGAAGTTATAGACCCACTTCCAAAATGCAGACTTTTCAAAAAGCCCCGTAGCTTAAAGACGAGACGATATTTCAAAATGCGGTTTTCACTATAAGTTTTCTCTTTTAATTTGAGCCTCGCAATGTACCTTAAACCCCCTAAAAGTGTCCAATTTGGGACACCCTGTACGTCAGCTAACCAGTTTTTTGAAAGACAATTTTTTAAAACTTATTGGATTAGTCAGACTACACTTATTACAAGATTACTGGGAGTTAGTCTCAGTGCAATGAATTTAATTTAAAAGTTTTTCCCTTTATTTCATAAAAAAATTATTTAAAATAAAGCTGTGTTCTTTTTTGTGTTGGCCTTAAAAATCAGGAATTTAGGTGGCTATGAATACAGAAAGGATTTTAGAAAATGTTTGAACTAACATTTTTAAGATAATTAAAAATTAACTTACCTTTTTTTATGTTACAGTAAACGTTAAAAAACATTGAAACGAGTAAAGCTAAAATATCTACAAGTATCGTTAAATACGCTTCCGAAAATTAAACCGAATTTAAAAAGAAAATTCAAAAGCCGCGAGGTGCAGCACCCGGCTTGACAAACATAAATATAAACATGAAAAATAGGAAATTAAAAATGAACTTCCCTTTTTTTCCTCTACTTCAGTAAACACTAAAAACCACCAAATCGTGTCAAGCCGTGAAACGCAAAAAATATCAAAATATTTAAAAAACCGAAATCAAATATCATTCAATGACTAAATACGCTTCCGAAAATTAAACCGAAATTTAAAAAGAAAATTATAAAGTGGCAGCAGCAGCCAGCTTTACAAACGTAAATCAACATAAATTTTTTTTTTTGTTGTATTTCAGTTAACACCACAAAACACCAAATCGCGTTAAGACGTAAAACGATAAAATATTAAAATAAAACATCATGCAGTGATTGCGTTTTCGAAAATTAACCCCAAATTTAACAGGAAAATTAAAAATCGCGAGATGCAGCACAAACGTAAATATAAACATTCAAAATTAACTTACCTCTGTCTTTTATTTCAGTAAACACCAAAAAATACCAAATCGCGTCAAGCCGTGAACAAAAAGAAATTAAATATTTAAAAAGGCGAAATCAAACATTATTTATTCAATACTTAAATACACTTCCAAATATTCAACGGAAATTTAAAAGAAAAATTTTAAAATCGCGAGATGCAGCAGCCGGCTTACAAACGTAAATATAAACATTTAAAATAAAAGGTAACAAAAAAAACAATACACACGGTAAACGAGCAAGCGAGCAATAAAACGATACATGTGATGAATGCGATAAGGTTTAAAATCCTGCTGCAGCAGCAGGAAAGCAGCTGTTTGATGCTTTCGCTCTCGACGGTATGTCGCCGGTGTCGATATCGTAGAACGCCGGCACAAAACAGAACACAAAGGGCTTTAAAGGGAGGGGCTACTGCTCTTGCTTTATCGTTTGAGACCTTATAGAGCTTAAGGCGCTTGTAAAAAAAGTCAACAAGGAAATTTTCGATATTTGAATTAAAAATTTTAAAATTAAAGCGTGATTTTGAAAAGAATGCTAGAATTACTACGGTGAGGGTATAAACATTGCTTAAATGGTTAAAATAAATTTATTAAAAATAAAGGAGGTTGGTTTTTTGAAGCAGAGCCTCTGGGCCAAATTTTATTGAAATTGGTTAAGTAGTTTCTCAGATTAGCAGTAACAAAAAAAGCCCTGTTCCTTTATATAGGGTGTTTTTTAAGATAACAGAGGCTTTTGGCATTTGTCGTTTTTGGAAAATTTTGTTTACGTGGATGGGTTGAAATTTAGCATGAACTCCCTTCAAGGGGTAAACTTGGCCGCTATATTTTGAATAGGGAATGTGGGTCTCAAATTATACCCTGTTTTAAATGTCTTCACAACACGGTAAAAACTTCGAAAATCTATTGATTCGTTTTTGAGATATTTTACACGAAAAGATTATTCCGTAAAAAGAGTTGAACAATATTCCGCATATAAAATACTACTTTAAAACTTAAATATTATCCAAATGCTTTAAAAAAGGAGTGAAATCAGAACAAAAACATTTCATGTAAAAAAATCCAAATATGCGAAAATTGCATTCCGTAAAAATAATTGAGATAAAAGTAAAGCCAAGTTCTTCAATACAAATTTCAAAATGAAAGGGTCTTACTAGTTTGGAAATGTTTTTTTTAACTTTGCTATTAGAGCCAAACTTGTTTATGTTCAATTTAGCACTGTGCCTAAGCCGGTGCGGATCTACGGGAGGGGAAAAAGGGAAAATTACCCCCCCCAAATCTCAAACCATATTAAGTTTTACACACAGAATACACATCTTGGTAACTATGAAAAACATTTTTATGCAATATTTATTATGATATTCCCCCCCCCCCCAAATAAAGTTCTTAGATCCGCCACGGGCCTAAGTTATTTAAAAAAAAAATCCAAACCAGTAAGAACCTTTTATTTTAAAATTTGTATTAGAGAACTTGACTTTACTTTTATCTCAATTCTTTTTACGGAATACCATTGGCTTTTTTTTACATGAAATGTTTTTGTTATGATTTCACTCCTTTTTTAAAGGATTTGGATGATATTTAAGTTTTAAAGTAGTAAAATATGCGGAATATTGTTCAAAACTTTTGTGAGGCCTTATTTGGATAGCTTTTCCCTTTTTTTAATTTTCCTTTTGAAATGAATACATTGCTATTTTTATCAATTTGTGCATTAATATAATCCTTGTATTGCTATTCTATCCCTGGAAGATATGTAAATTTTAAAAACTTTTGTTATATAAAGTATTAGTATTTTCCGTATGATTTTAACAATTTTTATTCTAACAAATTGGATAACATTTTCTGTAGTATAGTTGCCTTGCTTTAAAAAAGCCCTTACGCTCTAAATCAATAAAGCTTCCGACAAGCGAATAAAAGTAACCAACTGTCGGAGGATTTGCGTGCGGCTTTTACTTATAGTTGAGATCAATTACACCAAGTTGTTTTCTGTTAATAACCATTTGGAATGGAAACTAGAAGATGGTTATTTTTTTAATTTTTTTCTTTACTTTAGGTAGCATAAATATTTGAAATGACCGCTTTTCTTTTGATTCTTCATATTTTTCAAAGAGTAACAAAGTCATACTACAATTGAGAGGAAGAGGGGTAATTTTTTTCCAATTGTTAGATTTTGATACTCTTAATTTATTTGTTATACTTACCTTTCTATATATTGTACAGGGTTTTCCCGTATATTTTTACACCATATCTAAAACGTTTATTTGAATAGATATCAAAATATGATAAATACAAAAGTTTCATAATTTTTTACAAATTTTAAGAATCTTTTTGACAGAATGTCAAAAAAAATTGTAAACGTCAAAATTTGACAGGTCGATGGTTTTTTTAAAGGAAATACCCTATATATTATTTCAGATTTTTATAGATCCTTTCTTCCTCATTTCAAAAATATATATGTTGGGATTATTTCGTTTAATAGTTTTGGAGATATATGCGTTTAAAAGTATAAAAAACTTAAATTGGTACTTTCTAAAACATCAAGGAAGCCATGAAAAAAACAATCGCATTGACACAAAAGTGATGCTATTGTTTTGTCACCTTGTCAAATTCAGTTTTAAGAGCGGTGAAGTATGATTTTTACCGAGGAAGAAAAACTGGATATTATTAAATTATTTTACTCAAATAATGAAAATGCTTCTGTAGCTCGCAACCAGTATTATATTCAGTTTCCCGACAGAAGATAACCAACCCGCCAAACCATAGTGAATATTGTAAACTCATTTAATCAAAGAAAAACACTTAAAAGAAAAACTAGAACAGTCGAAAGAAACGCTGAAGAGGACTTAAATATTTTGTTATATTTTTAAGGTTAGTTTTTCTTTATAAGTTATTTTATCATATTTAAAAAAATGTTTTCCCTTGTTATTGTAGAGAATTCTGAACGGTCTATTCCGGATGCAGCAACTTTTTCTACCAAATCATGGCATAAAATTCACTCTGTTTTAAAAGATCACAAATACAAGGCTTATAAATTTTTACCCGTGCAAAATTTGAGCAACGAAAATAAAATAAACAGATTACATTTTTGTCAGGAAATACAACGAGGAATAGCGGCAAATCAAATAAATTTGTCAAATATAATTTTTACTGATGAGGCAGCATTCACCACGGCGGGAATGTTCAATAAAAAAAATAAGCATATTTGGTCAAGAGAAAACCCGCATCCTTTACAAAATTTCAAGGACAGCAGATCCCTACATGTTTGGTGCGGTCTCCTGCAACAAGACGCTAGCCTTACCAAGTCCACCTTCGATCTCTGACTTCGCATGCGCAGATCTACCAATATTATTTACCTCATGTCTTAACAGGGTGATTTTCACTTGAATAATTCTAACCACATGAAAATAGAAAGTTTCAAAAACCTAACCTAACGAAACGTAATCAAATCTAACCGAACCGAACCAAAGCAAACTAAACCAATAATATAAAAAAAAAACTTTCCTGACTTCCTGCCCGGGATCCTAGAGGATGTGAATCCGAACCGGGCCGTACCGAACCGAACCTATCCAAACTTAACCATACCCAACTAAACCTAATTAGCAGTGTTGTAGTTTAGTTTGGTTAGGTTAGGTTTGGTTCAGTTTAGTTAGGTTCGGTTTGGTTCGGTTCGGATTCACATCCTCTAGGATCCCGGGTAGGAAGTCAGGAAAGTTTTTTTTTTAATTATTGGTTCAGTTTGCTTTGGTTCGGTTCGGTTAGATTTGATTAGGTTTCGTTAGGTTAGGTTTTTGAAATTTTCTATTTTCATGTGGTTAGAATCATTCAAGTGAAAATCACCCTGTTCATCTATTCTAAGACATGAGGTAAATAATATTGGTAGGGCTAGCGTCTTGTGTCTCCTGCATAACAAAGTTATTGGGCCTATATTTTTAAAAGAGGGCATTTCTCGGTCGGATCGTAGAAGCTTGCGCAATGAAGTTCTTTTCGCATAGCACGTGACGACTCGGAGCTAATTTAAAGCTTGCCAATGGCCAAAGCATGTGATGGGAACAATCACATGGTTCAAGTACGAGAATACGTAGTAGATATATACTGCTTAAAATAAAAAACGAGTTTTTCGAGTCGTCTCAGATTTTTTGGAAATTAGCTGCACATTTCTGAGAAAAAACTAAATTAAATTTATTATTTATCGAAGGGCTTTTATTTCTTTTTTTCCTTTTTTATAGTTTCTTTTATAAGGATTCGAACTGTCAACTTGAATTTTATCTGTCTGTTTGTTTTTGAGATATTACATTAAGTTGCTATTTTTCTTATGGAATCTCTTTTTATTCGTTGTACAACGGATGAGCGACGAAATATTACCAAAGCAGGTCCTAGAATGGCAACAGTCAATCCAAAGATCAATGAGTAAAAAAAACCTGACAAAAGATGACTGTCAGGATCGAAGGAGGTGGAGAATAGGCGTCGGACAACGTAAAAAAACGTTCTAAACCGACATAGTAGTATAGTTCAAATTATACGCATTTGTAATGACGTCATTTTTGTTTATCTTTGTTTAGTATATTATAAACAGCGGTGACAATAAACTTTTAAAACAAAGTAGTGTCTATGATTTAAATAGGTAGGTAATTGGTTATGTGAAGTGTCCGTCACTGTCAATTAAAAAAGGGCGAGTTTGTAAAGTAATCTAATTTTGCTCACCGATTACATCGGTTTTTTGACATATAACGTTTGACGTTCATTTGACATTTTCATTCGGCGAGTCCGATGAACACCAGATAATAAAAAAGAACGCGATGAATCAGATATCTAAACCTCGCCTTATTCGATTTTGATTTATTTTCTAAAAGATTAATACATGGAAACAAAATTTTCAATGTAACCCTCAATCCTGGCATGCCGCGGTCTGATGATATCCAAATTTTAAAAACAAAATAAAAAACAGGATTTGTTTTTTCATATTTTATAAGTATTTTAATGTTATTTAAAGTTTTTTTAGGCTTTTGTTTAGGTAGGCCTTTGTGCCTTTGTATAGATTAGGTTAGGATTAGGATGAGGAATTTTACTTGAAAAATTTACTCTAATTTAAAACAACTAAAACTCATTTATTTTAAAAATTCATATTAGCATATATACTTAGCATAAAATAATAATGGTAAAGGGCTCTCGAGATTAAGTTTTCTGCTCTCTAGAATAAATTAATAATAAGTTTGTAAAATGTAAATGATTTTATAAAAAAATTATCTGGTATATAAATAAAGAAATTGAAATTAACGCCAGATCTTCATCATCCGAGTTTTGAGACACTATTTATATCTTTTAAGATGACCATCGAAACTTTGTTAACCACACCGTGGAGCATTTAACAACAAAAAAGATATAAAATTACACAGCCGAAAAAAAACACAAACAATTTTTGACGTAATTGACATTCATCGAAGATTGCTCACCGACTCTCAGGGTCGGTGAGCATTGATGCCATCAATTGGTGCCTTGGTGAAATTCATCAGATAATTTACGAACCCGATGGATTTCAACGAATTGCACTGATTAATTTAAAAACTTGATTGTTGTCATCGATGAGCTCATCGATGCCTTTAGGAACTCGCCCAAACATAGGGCTGTCTAACAAAACATATGATCAAATCCAAGATGTCTTCCATAGGACAAACAAACCGATTTCCCATAAGCCGTAATGTTAACAAAAACGTAAATTTTACAAAAACGACAAGAGCTTTAGTCTCAAAAATTAATCAGTTTTAAGAACAGATCCTTTGTGCATATGGGAAAAATGCGTTTTTCTTAAAAATATTAAACTAAAGCGAGAAAATCTGAAATAAAAGGGACCATGTTTTCTTTAAAAAAGTAGGTTATGTTTTTGTTTATTTTGTTTTTTTTAACTTTTTTTCTAGTTTTTTCACTTATTTTAAATTACTACATGGGCGCACCAAGGGGGCGGGGGGCTAGGGGCCTGGACCCCCCTAACCACATATTTTTTTAGATATTTTCCATATATTTCATGAATAAACAGAAAACATAGCATAAAGTACAACATCATGAGACCTTTGGGGGCCCCCCAAAGGTATCGGGCCCCCAAAGGTTTTTGAAGTTTTTTGACCAATGAATCAGCCCAAGGTAGGAGAAAGTAGTTCTATTCAAAGAGCTCACTTCAAGGCTCACTTAACAGAGACGAAATTGAAATAGACTAAACTTTTCTCATCAGATTCAGGTTTTCTATTAGGATCTTTTGTTGTACTTGACTAAACCTTTTGCTAAGTAATAGGCCTTCTATAGCGTTAAACTGTGAAAAATATTTCACTATAATTTTCAGGTTTAGACAAAGTTTAATTGTTTTAACCCTCCAGTAGTGACATGAAAAAGAGGCACGACTTATAGGTAGGTCAGTCGAACAGATCAATATGCACATATGAGTTCCAACCAAGGTTGGTCAAGCAAACTTCTAATAAGTACTTTACAAAATATGTTTATTTAAAAAAATATAAGTAAACATTACATAAAAAAAAAACTTGCAAAATTAAAATACAGTTTTTCCTTGTCATTGGCCTCACACACCGTACATCACCATATGATTTTCCATGAACTATAATACATAGGACTTAAGTACGGTCAAACCTAAGGTTCATCAGCTCACAACAGTAAGTACTGTTCAAATTTTACAACAGTACAATATTTGCTGTTGTATTACTACTGTTACTATTACTTTTATTACTGTTTTTTTTTGTAACAATATTTGCTCAATTATGTATCTAAAAGTTTATGCAAATAAATATATACTCTACTCTACAATTGGGCGTAACAGCATATGACCCATTAGGACTATTAGAACTCAAGTTTTTTTGAGAGAAATTGAAAAAAATATCTGAGAGAACTTATTTGTTTTTCTTGTGGTCATCAAAGTCAACAAAGATTAGATTTTTCCATCTATTATTAATGATGCCATAAAAAATTTTTTTGGTAATAAGCTCAGAACAGTACTGTAGAAATTTCACAACAGGACTTGTAGTAGGTCCAGTCAGATACTATACAAATTTTACGGTGTACAAGTTTTAGGTGTCAAAAAGCATGGAAATAAAGGAAAATTTGCACCAAAATAGTTTAAGATAAAAAGAGGTTTGAGTTAGGGAGATTGTCAAATTCACCAGTTTATTCTAAACTGTTTTGAGGTCTGTAAAATAAATATTTATTAAAGAAAAAGAAACTTTGATGATACAGGACTTTACTCGACACTATACAGGACGCTACACTACCAAGAGTTTATTTAAGAGTTCTGTAGGATGGTGTATAAATTTGGTTCAGCTCATTATTCACACTTTAACCTCATATTGTTTTCCTTTTCTTTCTTCTCTGGACCCTTTTTTCAACCATCATTTTTAAAATTTTTCAACCGTTTTGAAACAATAATCCATTCAGGAGAGACCCAGTCATGATCATACCTAGAATAGTAAAAAAATCATAGTGAAATATTTCTTACAGTTTAAGACAATTCTATGTTACACTTCTGCAAAAGGTCCACTCAAGCACAAAAAAAGATCCCAATAGAAAATGTTGCCAAAATGGCAGTTACACATTTATCCAAAACAAACCTGACAAAAAACTTTCGAATATTTCAATTTATCCTCTGTTAAGTCAGGTAATAGAGCACTTATCCACTTTCTTTTCCCTTCTTTGAGCTGATACCTAGTTCATTTAAATCAAGATGATTTTTAAGGGTCAAAATACTTGGCATTCCATCAAAACTAACATTATCAAGCTCTCCCCAGCTGCCACAATTCATAACAGCACAGAAACTAATAATAATGATTCAAACTGAGTAAAAAACTGGAAAAAAAGTAAAAAAAAACAAAAGTAAATAAAAACATAACCTGACTTTTGAACAAAACATGGTCCCTTTTATTTGAGCTTTACTGGCTTCAATTGATTTTTTTTTAAGAAAAACGCATTTTTCCCATGTCTACAAAGGTTCAATACTTAAAACAGCATCTTTGTTGTAAATTAAATCGTTCCACTTTTTTTAAAAATTACGTTTTTGTTAACATTGCGGCTTATGGGAAAACGCTTTGTTTGTCCTAGGGCGACCATCTTGGATCAAAAAACAGCTGATCGTGACAGTTCGTTAGACAAGCTAATTGATTGGCAAAAATATCTACGCCATACGTTTTTTCCCACCTGGTGACGTCATTACAAATGCGTATAATTTAGACTATAGTATCTCTTTTTATTCGATTTTTGGAATCAGCGTTAGATCATGTTTAAAATGACGAATCACATTCAATATTAATTTTTTTATTGTTTTTTATATTTTTATTTTTTAATTGTCTCTATTTTTGATTATGTTTTTTTTAAATTATTTTACAATATACAACACCCAGTAATCAAATTAAAATATAACCTAAAAACTAACAATTTAAAGAATACAAAGCATGTAAAAAAATATTCCATAAAAAATACTAATTTTATCCAATATTTCAAAAACTAAAAATTATAGATGAAATTTAATTTGATAGGTCTTTTAGAAAAATTCCATAAAAACGCAATGTACTCCAAAATTAAATTTTCATAAATAAAAAGTTATAGCCCCTCCGTAAATGCATACTTTTTAAAAACCTCCTCGTAGGCTTTTTTTAATTAAGCCTCCTAAGTTGGGTTAAGTTTATTTTCATCTTTCCTAGCCTGTAACCCCTCAAAACATCAAATTTGGGATGAGCATGAAGTTAGCGAAGCACCCATCGCAGATCGAATCGTGACTAGGTGGATAATTTGCCGTTAATTAGTCGTGAATTAGTTGTGGAAAAATTAATTTTGTCGCTCTTATTTTTTACCCTTTTTTTGGGTGCTTCGCTAACTTCATATGAAGTCTTATTTTTTAACGTTTTTGAGGGTGCTTCGCTAACTTCATATGAAGTTAGCGAAGCACCCTCGTAAAAATAGCTTTTATCAAAATCGAATATGGTGGAAAATTTGCCGCTAATTAGTCGTGAATTAGTTGTGGAAAAATTAATTTTGTCGCTCTTATTTTTGACTGTTTTTGAGGGTGCTTCGCTAACTTCATATGAAGTTAGCGAAGCACCCTCATAAAAATAGCTTTTATCAATATCAAATATGGTGGATAATTTGCCGCTAAATAGTCGTGAATTAGTTGTGGAAAAATTAATTTTGTCGCTCTTATTTTTGACCCTTTTTTTGGGTGCTTCGCTAACTTCATATGAAGTTAGCGAAGCACCCTCATAAAATGACTTTTATCAAAATCGAATTTGGTGGATAATTTGCCACTAATTAGTCGTGAATTAGTTGTAGAAAAATTAATTTTGTCGCTCTTATTTTTGACCGTTTTTGAGGGTGCTTCGCTAACTTCATATTTTGGCACCCATCGTAAATCGAATCGCTACTAGGTGGATAATTTGCCGTTAATTAGTCGTGAATTAGTTGTGGAAAAATTAATTTTGTCGCTCTTATTTTTGACCGTTTTTTTGGGTGCTTCGCTCACTTCATATGAAGTTAGCGAAGCACCCTCAAAAACGGTAAAAAATAAGAGCGACAAAATTAATTTTTTCACAACTAATTCACGACTAATTAGCGGCAAATTATCCACCATATTCGATTTTGATAAAAGCCATTTTTACGAGGGTGCTTCGCTAACTTCATATGAAGTTAGCGAAGCACCCAAAAAAAGGGTAAAAAATAAGAGCGACAAAATTAATTTTTCCACAACTAATTCACGACTAATTAACGGCAAATTTTCCACCTAGTCACGATTCGATCTGCGATGGGTGCTTCGCTAACTTCATGCTCATAAATTTGGGACACCCTCTATACATAGGGAGGCTATTTTTGTTATGTGTAAAATAATTGCTTGATTAACTTTATAATAATTATACATAGTTACTTGATTAATTTGATAATAATTTTAGATATAATTTAGCAAGCCGATTACCTATCTCTTTTTATATATATAAAGAAAAGGAAAGGTGTATTATAAAAGATATTTTATTTTTGAAAAGGTCACCTCTTTGTTTTTTATTAATAATTTTAACTCTGTATTAGGAACCTTATTTTAGAAATAATAACCAAAAATATTGATATGTGTTAATTATTTTTCAGTCGCTTTTTATCAAGTCTGTTCTATATTCTGTTGATTTTATATGGTTACTTGGTTACAATATGTCAGATAGGTGGTCCAGCTTGATAGGGACACATTAGTAATTTTGTACCTCGATTTATTTTAAAATAAAACTCGTTAAAATAATAATTGAAGTCTTGATATATTATTTAAAGTCTAAAATAAACATTATTAAAGTTTTGAACAAAAGATAGAACAGAAATAAAACACTTACCTTAACTAAAAATTAGTTAACAATAAACTAGGAACATTTGCAACATAAATATGGTGTCGTCAATCTCTAGCTCCGCTATGCTCAACTTTTTTACAGTTTTGTCGATTTTTTCCAAAACCTCCCGTTCTGGCGGAGTTATCATCTCCTCAATCTAAAATAAATAAATAAATCTCAATACTAAACAAACATTTCAACGATTAATAATTCTAGCCATAAGGAAAATAGAAAAATCAAAATTTAAAATCAATAATTAATTTTTGAAATTAAAAATCTTAACTTTGCACAAACATGTATAAAAAGTAGGTTTGGGTATTTCTCAATTGTCAATTGATTTATAAAAAAAGATTAATAGATTAAATAGAATGCAGTGTTATTTCAAATGTCCATTAAAACATAAAATTATCTAAATCATATCCAATCCCCAATGCCAATGTACACTAAAAATCACAAAAGCTCAAAAAGTTAAATATCTGGGTATAATGTTAGATCCCAATTTAAAATGGCATTTACACATAGAATATGTGACCAGTAAAATCAGAAAATTAATATTTAAATTCTACCAACTGCGCCAGATAATGAATACAAAAATGTTAAAAACGGTTTACTATGCATTAGTTGAGTCCATAATGGGATTGTATTGGTGCTTGGGGGGCGGCTGGCAAAACTGTACTTACACCATTGATTAATATACAAAAGTACATACTAAAAGTAATGCTAAATAAAACCAAACGATTTCGTACTGATGCTTTATTTAGTGAGGCTAAAATACTAAGATGTAATCAATTGTATATAAAAACAGTTGTAAGATTTATGTCTAAAAACAGAAAGTATATAGAATTATTTAAGCATCAAACTAATACTAGGTAAATAAGTAATAATACTGCCTCTATACCTAATGTCAAACTTGCTAAGTGTCAAAAAAGTCTACCATACACAATGCCCAAAATCTATAACATGCTGCCTAGGGATCTAAGGGATAAGCCATTCAACAAAATTAAAAATAAGCTAAATAATTGGTTATTGGCTAATGATATAAGATGGTTTTTAACATAATATCACAACATACCATTTAATTTTAAAAAACATAAAAATAGCAATATATTATACCAAACCTTGTTTGAAGAAACTTGTTAGGCTTTAAGTATATATTTAAATTAAGTGCACGCACAGTTTCTGAAGAAACCATTGTTCATTCATTCATTCAGTATACTGTATATCTAACTTTTAGCAATGTATGTATTTTTTCTTTTTTACTGAATAAATTTTGCTTTACTTTGCGTTACATATTTTTTTGGAACAATTTGTCTGACAAAAAAATCTGGTAGCCCTGTTAAAGTGGGCTCTAGTTGTGGAGTCGCGAGGCTAATTGGTCTAAGTGCCAGAAACGTTTTTCGAGAAAAATGTGAGAAAAGACGTAAAACGGATTATGGCGCTCTTATGAGCTGAACCAACTCTTGACGGCTTATTCAAAGAGAAGAAAAGCGCCCTTGAATCATATAGCTCTGCATTGGCCTGGTTACATAGATTATTTATGTGCATTTTGTGTCCTATTATAGAATCAGGTAGGTATTCGTGGGTAGAGGACAGACCAAAAAGAAACTAAGGTACCTTTGGCAACGATATCATTTTGTTTATCAAATTTTAAAGTAAAATGTTCTTCGATCAACACTCACCCCTGTTCGCTGTACTTATGGACCCAAGAAACATTTCTATCTGAGGCTTGAAAAAGGATTAATTAAATCCGAAACGTTGCCAAAGGTACCTTAGTTTCTTTTTGGTCTGTCCTCCACCCACGAATACCTACCTGATAGATTATTTAGGTGGCAAAACCCGGAATATCCGATTTTGGCACTTTAATTTAAAACACCACACTAAACAACTCTAGATTAGTGATGGGCAATTCGGGTCTTTTTTGAAATCCGGCTTAACGGATCCGGGTCAGTACAAAGAGCCGACTCACTGAACCGGCTCGCGGATCCGGATCTCTCTCATTTATGACGATCGTGATTTCTGCGTTTTCGGTTCTCCGCTTCGCTGTCAATCTGCGCGCTTGGTCTTGGCTTTTGCCGCTCGCCGCAAATGGGATACGTGGCGCTATCTGTGAATTCTATGCTGAACTGCATTATTTAGATTATTGATCAAGCAAGCTAGAAAACTATAACAACGCCATTGTAGTTATGAATCATCTGATCGACCATAAACAAAATATCGAGAAACGCGTCCTTTTGTTTTCAAGTAATTAAATTATCATAAAATTGTGCCGTAAAAAATAAAGTTGTTAAATAAAAGTTCTCAACGTGCTCTTTACGCAGCCTCCCTTCAGTGTTCTGTGCCTTTGCGATTCAACGGATCTCGGATCTCTTCGGTCGCTTGATATTTTCGAGCGGTTTGAATTGCGGTTCATTCGGGAGTTCTGTGGTCGGAAGAGTTCGTGAATACTCGGACGCTTTCTCAATCGTCAGATCCTCACAGATCGAGGATCCGCGAACCAGCTCTTTGAAAAGTCTGTTCTCACGGCTCAGTTTAAAGATCCGGATCTTTGAACCGGTTCATTCGCGAACGACCCATCACTACTCCAGATTTCACTGATTTGTCATATTTTTCCCGAATATGACCGGTCAAATAGCTAGAGATAAATTGACCGATCAATTGGCCATCCCCAACCATAATTAATAAAATTACTTAATTTTGATTTAGAGCTTACCTGGAAGTCATCATATGAGTCCTTCATATGACATAATATGTTACCGTTTAATAAAACGAAATATACAGGGTAACTCGGAGAAAACCAGAGGCCATTTCAAGTTTTTAAAAATCGATTTTGTTTAAGGGGGACACTTTTTGAAGTGTAAACTTCTTTTGACGAGACCTACCTAGTAGGTAACTATCTAATGTTTTTCGGTGAGCTATCTGTTGTCAAGAAATAAAAAATTTTTACATGGTACATTCGAATTTTGAGAAGCTTAACATTATTTCATTGTCCACTGTTTTACCATGTGCGCTATTTTCCGTGTGCGCTTTTTCGATGTGTGTTTTTATCCACGTGCGCTATTTGACGTGTGCGCCCTTTTCCTGTTGTGTGCTCTTGTCATATGAGCTTTTTTCCTGTGCCCTAATTTACAGTCACCCCTTGAGCATTACCCCCCCCCCCAGAATTTGGCTCTAGAACCGCCCTTGCTACAATGTCAAAAAAATCTTACATCTGCTAGTTGCTCCTCGGTAGCTCCCTGTGCTCTCATTCCCATAGCTATGGTGTCAACCCTCTGTTTCTTATCAATTAGTCTTTTGTTAACAAATTTTTCGTGGTTCCTTCTCGTTAGAATGTTAAAGAGGGTTTTATAACACATTTCTAATACCTAAAAGTTAAAAATTCATTTGATGTTAAATTTTTATTGTATAACTTTTTTTCTCAGGTACAGGGTATACCAAATTCGATGATTTTGTGGGTTTCAGGTATTTCTAGGGAATAAAAAACTGACCCCCATTTGCGATCCTCACTTTTCAAAAGATAATTAAAGGTAAAAGCCGCATCTTAATGTTTTTAAGCTACATGGGGTTTTTGAAATCTGCATTTTGGGAGGGAGCCTGTAACTTTTTGATTTACAAAATTTTATTTTATTTTGTGTAATGTTACTGCATTTTAATATAAACAAATCTTTAAGTATTAAAGACTTGTACTACTTGTTTAGATAAAATTTTGTCAAATGAAAATCATCAATCAGGTTTTAAATAATTGAATAGATTTGCCAGATTGGCAGATCCTTAATAATAGTTCAATGAATTGAAAAAAAGGTGATATACATATTTTTTGCTCCTAGTTGCTAGTAAGTGTGCTGTAATCTATTTAATGATTATAAGGTATTTCTTTTATTATATTTTTTTTTTATTTGTAATTTTTTAAAATTATTTGAATAAAGACGATTCTAATCTAATCTAATTTAGTGACTTTTATCTGGGACACGTTCCATATCAAAAAGTTCTACTTAATTAAACCTTTAGACTACAATTTAATTTTGTCTAAAAATCCTATTGTATCAGTATCGTATAAAAAATACTCACCATTCTTACAACTAACTCTAGTTGAATATGAAATAGGGTAAAACTTTTTGTAGGCCCCGAGTTGGAAGAGGTTTTTCGGATTTCTTGAATGTGCAAAAAGTTCTCCTCGTAAAGTTGATAGGTCAGTCTTTTTGCTTCTTTTGCCGGAATCATTGATAACTAAAATTATTTAATAATAATGTAATAACTATGTGCATATTAATTTTTATATCACAGCGCGACCAATAAATTAAACTAAATCATATAGGGTGGCGAAAAAATAAAAAAAATTATTTTAAACAGGCTTTCGGTATTTTTGAAAAAAAAATAATGGTACACTCTCCGGGACGCCACTTTTTTTATAAAAATTATTTTTGAAGTTGCCATTATCTGCTGAGTAAATCACATCCTTAGAACGAAACTGACACAACTCGAAATTTAGAATTTTTACTTTTAGTTAGAAAACCACAAAATTAGACGTACGAATTATCGTATTACCTAATTAATACCTGCCGAAATTTGATGTTCAAAATCAAGAAATGTATACAATAAGAAATTTAAATACTCATTAGTTGTTATGATAGAAAATAGTTGAATAAATTTATAAGTTTTTGTTAAAATTTTATTAACAACTTGACTAGATCAAATATGACAAAGTCCTCAAAACAATCAAATAGAGTGGATCACTTCCTCTTCCCCTTTTAACACCCATTATTCTATCTTCCCCGTTACACCTTCTTTTTTTTAAAGCTTCTCTTATAAATCTTCGATTTCTCAAGTATATTTTTATACTAGGAACTTCATATATTTTCTGTGTTTGTCATTATCTGTAACTTCTCCAATTCGGTCCCATCGTTTTGATCTTGGATTCTGCAGATATACTTTGCTTCCGATTGAAATGAGTTTCATATCTTTTGCAGAACTGTCATAATAATATTTTCGTTTTAATTGTTCGTTAATTTAATTATTTCTTATGTTTGCTGCTTCTTTCCAATCTCTGCAAAACTTTTTGTAGTGTTTGGAAATCCCAATAATCCTGCATCATACTTATCTTTATCTAATTGTCCGTTTATCAGGCATTGTAAAATTCTTTTCGCCGCAAAGTTCATTTCGAAAATTCCAAAATGGTTAAACTTTTATTTCCAGAGTTTTACGATTAGTTGGGAATCTATTTTTATTTGATTTAAAAGTGACTGATATGCATCATCCTTTTTAGCTTCATGTTGAATTTTATCAATCAAGGGATCTTGTAGATGAGATAACTTTATGCCATCCTCTGTGTTATCAACTAGGGAAATTTGATGAATAATTATATTGTTGATCGACAAGTATTCTCATAAATTGGCTTAAAAACGTTATGTTTTGAAAACGCTAAGCGAAACGCACAGCACCCTTCTCTCATGGCATTTTCGCTGACCGATCGAATTTGGTCTTCACGTTGGTAAACGCGCCCTTGGGATGGAAACTCGCTAAGCATCCTTCAAATTCTCGCTTTTTGTTTATGTTTTTTGACATTTGTGACATACATTAGAGATTTTTTTCACCCCAGTTAGTTATTTTTGGTATATATTGATAAAAACATCGAAAATCTAGAGGTGATGGTTAGAAATGGTTTTAATGAGAAATGTTGGGCTAGCGTTGTCTTAACATGATTGTAATGACCCCTACACTCCTAGGGTATAATAATAAAGGTTATATAGACGTAAACCATAAATTTTCATCGTATTCTAACAAATAAAATAAAGTTTAAAAAAAAATTTTGTTAAAA
This sequence comes from Aspidapion aeneum, assembly GCA_963576565.1. NCBI lineage: Eukaryota > Metazoa > Arthropoda > Insecta > Coleoptera > Brentidae > Aspidapion > Aspidapion aeneum. The sequence continues at coordinate 126,299,308 of OY755039.1, forward strand.
TTTTTCAATAATTATTAAAGTTTAAATTGTTTAAAACTTTGGCACTATCACCACCATTTCTTGTTCCAATTGAATACACTCGCTCATACTAGAGTGTTTCCAATAAGGCTCAAATGCTCGGGTACCTACTCTACAGGGTACCTTTACATATAGAAGTGTAGAAAACTTGCCCATAAACAATTTTTAATTATTTATTTATCTGTACCACTTAAATAGATTCCAGAAGGGAGAGAAATACAGTAAATATTTATTCACAAAATCCTTAAAATCCTTCATTTCTGTCTGAAAGAATAAGAAAGGTAGCTATTTTGGTCCTTATTGTACTTAAAGTAGAGGCTGAAGGCCTCCTTTAACCACTATAAATACAAAATTGGCCAAAAAAATTAAAAACTGTGTGCATAATACTTTTTAATGGGTTTGAATTTTCTAAAAACGCCAAGCGATTTCCCGAAACAGATGCCGATTAGTAGTTGTTTTTAAACACGGTTACCGTTTTAAAAAAATGCTCAGTGCATTAGCACTTTTGGTCAGGTGTTTAGCGAATTTGACGTCATTAAACGGTGAGCGTCTTTTGATTACGAGAATACCTGTCGTGCTGTTTGACCGTCAATAAGATCTTCTTTTTGAGCCTGTTATATTTGATTTCTTGATAGGGCATTTTGATATCGCTCACGCTATTCCGAGTAATTCAATCTCAATCATAGCATAACGCGACTCTGTTTCAGTTAAAAAGCGAGATCCACATTAGATCAATTTCAACTTATCATCATGTTTTTGCAATAAAATATGCCTAGACCATTTAGACGTGAGGCATCAGTGTGAATTGCAGATGTGCGAGAACTGGAGGTAGTGTTATAGCAGTTTTACAGCAAAAAAGCTTCTTCGTGATTTTCAGACCATAGAAATTGGTTTTTTTACTTTTAATAGACTCCTTAATGGTTTTGCGACTGAACTAATAATAGAGCAAAATGATCCGTTAATTTACTAATCCCATAAATGACCTTAATTCTGTCAAATACTGAGGAAATTTGAAATTTTGTATTGCTTCTACTTTTTTTTGATCAGCTTTGATACCATCTTTACCAATTATAGCCAACCAACGATACCTCTGAATAAGCAAAAATAAATTTGTTTGCATTAAGGGTAATTGAATTCTGTCTACAGCAATTTAAAACTTGTCTTATTCTTTACATGTGCTGTTCATGTGTGAAACATCATCTACACCTTTTTCTAAATTTCATATTTCTTGCAAGGCTTCATCTTCTCTCCTACAGAAGTCATCTCCAGAGCTTACTAGTCCTATAGAGGTCATTAAAAACAAGTATCTTCCTCCTAGTTGTTAATTTTTGACTTTCTTTATTCAACGGTAATTGCCAATAAACACATGTAGCATCTAGTATTGAAAAATATTTGCAATGGAAGGGTTGGTTAAGTGCACGTTTTTTCAAATGCAAAAAAATAATTTTGTATTTTGTGCAAAAAATCTTCGTTTATCTAGATCATAGGCAGAGCGTTTTCGAATAGTTTGTGGCCATCAACAGTGCCTCTGAAATAAAGAGAGCATGTTTTCTTGATCTTTGGCTGGATCCTTAAGTCTACGTAAAATTGATTAAAATTGTTATACAAACACAAAACACGTTAAAATACACCACAACAAATTAAAATTTACATGGATTTTTGTGTTCGATTTTTCTGTTACATTTATCTGAACCATCATTTCATTGTTACTTTTGGTGTCTTGGTATTCCATAATGTCTATTGTAATAATGCCGACATTCAATCTTGCTTTGTTATAAGAATTCTTAGCAAATTATTTTGTAATGCAGAATTTTCTAAAATGTCCTTTGATTAGACATTTATTCATACTTTTGTACCAAAATTTGTTACATCTTGGACATGTTTTATTTCTACTTGGTTTATCGTCACTATTTTGAACCCGTAAGACATTTTTATTGCAACAAGCTTTTTCCATCAGTGCTGTTACTTAACTTTCGAATAATCTCTAAAATCTTTTTATATCATTGACGTTTGCAGTGTCAGGAAGGTCTCTACTCTTTTCCCCTAATTCGGTCATACAGCGATTCAATTAAATGATCGTTTGTTCATAACAATAAGTGCAAGGATCTGTCAGTTGCAAAAGTTTCAATTTTTCTCAGTAAAAGTGCATAAAGGATTCGCCTTCTTCTTGTATAATTTTCATAAATTGACTACGTCGAATGGGTACATTTTCTTTAATGATTAAGAATATATTTCGCCTTTACATTTTTTATATCATCAATTTTTAATACTAAACGAATGGTGTCAGATAATGTCTTGTTCAAAAAATGTGTATCAAGAGCAGATACGGACCCAAAATTAAGAGAGTGTATTTCTGTCCGTAACACAATAGCTCCTAAATCGCTGAACCGATTTTCATTAAATTTTCAGGTAAAATAGTGTTGGACACTCTAACGAGCTAATTAGATCTGGATAAAAATCCATTAATGTTAATGACAATTTAAAAAATGCTAACTTTTTAACGGAACATCGTATCAATATGCGGTGTTCGCAATATAGAAGATTACATTTTGCTCAACTATTTGTGTAAAAACCAAAAACTTCGTAGACGGTTTAGTTTCCGACATATTTACAAAAAGCTGTTTTCAATGCTGATACATCATGGCTTCACTTAAAGTGCGCTAATAGGCTAGCTAGGAAGGTATCAGATTCGTCATGGATCCATTTATTTATTATAAATTATCATTTTTAAGATAATTATCGTCGTTCTGGTTGGGAACTGTCCTAACCCACAAAAAAATCGAGCTAGCACTCTTTTAAATAAGTTGTTCCATTATATCTTCTTTGTGCATAAAACTGTTCATAATCAGAATATAAAACATAATGTCTTTGTTCTTCTGTTTACAGTTTTAAACAAAAAACAAACGTAACGTTTTTGCTGACAAACTAGCTAGCTCAAGTTTTCATTTATGTGTGTTGGAAGAGTTCACAATTAGGGAGAAAATATGTTTCGAAGAGTTTCCGATGTTTTTAGGGGAGATAGAACAAAACTAACCCCCACTTACGAGGCTTTTACTACTTTAGGCTTGGTGGGGCTTTTGAAAAGTCTGCATTTCGGGGGCCTATAACTTTTTTATATATAATTCCATCTGTCACTTTTAGTTTCCGAGATATTACATAAAACTTTTATTTTATTCTAACTTGTTTACTGGGCTCAAAATATTTTGAAATTATCAAATTAAGAACTTGTTCAATAAGAATATAAAAAACAATAAAAAAATTATAATATTAAGTGGCATTTTAGAGAAAATTTTATGCTGATTCCAAAAACCGAATAAAGAGGTGCCGAAATTTAATTTGATTGATTGATTCTTTATAAACAAAACAAAAGGATAAAAAAGCAGTCTACACCAAAATGAAATTTTTATAAATAAAGAAGTTATAGGCACCAACGGCCTGCTCATATCTGGTATATAAATATTTTTTGTTTTATTAATTTTCTTAGACTAGGACTAGAGGTTAATCTCAATAAGACAGAGTATATGTGCATCGGTGGAATGAAACAGGATCTAATCTGAAATACCGGGCAGCGAATTCAGTCCTGTGATGAGTATAAATACTTAGGTCTAAAAATTACAGCTGACGGAACACTAGACAAAGCTATAAAGATCGAAACGTACAAGGAAGAAAAGCAATAACTTTATTAAATGAAATAATTTGGGACCAAAGTATATCAAAAAGCTTATATATAACACCATTGTAAAAAGTATTATTAAATACGGCTCAGAAGTATGGCCAATCAAGGATAGAACAGGAAAAATGCTTTCCGCTACGGAGATGGACTATTGGAGAAGAGCAGCAGGGAAATCAAAAAGAAAAAGAGTTACAAATCAAAGAATAAGAGAAATTATGACAGTGGGTGAACGTACTTTAGTGGATGATATAAGAACAAAACAACTGGTGTGGTATGGACATGTACAAAGAATGAATGATGAAAGACTACCTAAACAAATACTACAATGGAAACCAACTGGCCGAAGAAAACGAGGACAGCCAAGGAGAAGCTGGAGAGAAGGAATAGACAGTGAAATAAGAATAATAATGAATTATGGGCAAACAGAAACGAGTGGAGATTGGGTATCGGAAGACGTAGAACGTTGTGAAACCGATAAATATATATTAATTTTCTCTGGTCTTACTTGCTGGACTAAGTCAGGTTCAATATAGGGCTTTAGACGGATTAATCTAAATATTCTGGCCGCTTTTGAATCATATTTTTCCAAAATAATTTGTTCAATGAGTTCCCAGGCGAATTGTGTAAAAGCTTCCTTTAAATATATTTGATACGAACCGCCACTAGCTTCACCTGCTTTTCGAAATAAGTTGGTATTGTCTTGAGCTAAAATTGATTTTAAAAAATTAATCTGATATACTACTGCCAGGTACGAAAAGGTTTTTCATTCGTTTTTACTTTATTAACTCAATTCGGTGGACACCAAGATAATCTAATTGAATAGGATATAATTTGTTTGCAATAGTACAACAATTGAATTGTGGTCTTAATGAGCGTTATACCTCAAGAACTAAAATAGATATTTTAATTTTTTTAATACTAAAAAAGTTATAAAAATTCAAGATTGAGGCAGAAAGTTTAAGACTAACCTCGATCGATTACTCAATGTTGAGTCGCCGGGTGTTTTCCTCAAATTTGAAATGGCGCCATTTTCCATTTTTTACAAACTTTGGCTTATAACTTTTGCTAAATTAGTTTTACAAAAAAACTGTACATAAGTTTTTTGTCTGCATGAGAACACCAATTAATATAGTAAAGAAATCAGCCTATCTTAAAAAGCAACAAAGATAAAAAAATAATACTAAAAAATAGTACTTTTCTTACCCATTTTTTTTATATCTTTGTTACTTTTAAAGATATAAATCTAATTTCGTTATTATATTAATTGGTCTTATCTTGCAAACAAAAACCCTAAATGCAGTTTTTTTGGAAAACTAATTTAGCGAAAGTTATAAGCCAAAGTTTGTAAAAAATGGAAAATGCCGCCATTTCAAATTTGAGGCAAATATTCGTGATTCGACCAGGCTTCTGACCGACCATTTATGGCTTGCCATAGCGTAAAGGGGTCCTTTTTATATTAACCCTCCAGTGGTGACGTGAAAAAGAACCACAACTTAAGAGACCACGATGGATTTTTTTTTTAATAATTGGTTTCAACCGAGGTTTCTGAATTTAGAATATCTTATTATCCCAATAATCAAACAAACCGACAAAATTTTAAAAGTATGTTTATTTCGAAAAAATACGACTAAAATCAATATACAACAAAAACATATAAAAAATATCAAATATAATCGGTCTCACACACCGTACGTCACAAATGGCGGGTTAAGGAACACTTTAAGTTAAGAAACTCAAAAAGTAGTCCATGAGATTGGCTTTTAGCTAAATAATTTAAAAGCGCTATGTCAGGCGAAAGCAGGGTTCTCATTTGTCAGTATAGTTAAAGGACTGACTAATAAAAACGTGTTTTCACGTTAATTAATTTTTTGTAATGAATACTAAACAAAAATATGATGACAGTTTAAAAGTTTGACAGTTTCATCAGTCAAAAAAACCTCTAGTGAAAAAGGTACTTCTAGTGAATTAACCATTATTAACAGGGACTAATTAAATGAGAAATACTTACCCATAATATTAAGATACTGGTCAAAAAACACCAACAATTTGTGATTGTTTGATTTTCTTAGAACATCTTTGACTTCTACCATGGGAACCGGGTTCGAATTGTCTGCCCACGGTTCTGTTCTGATATACATTTGCTTTAAAAAATTACTTAAAATTTCGCCGGCATTTTCATCGAATTTTCTGGTGAAGGCTGATACTATGATTTTGTCTCTTATATCTTGATGAAATCTAAAATAGATTCATTGGAATAGGAATTTAGGAGGAATTTACATTACTAGACCGGAAACGTGAACTTTACGGGTCAACCCAGGAAATTAACAAAGTGAGTCGCAGGCGAGACCTGTAAACTTGGTGAGACCTATTAAGTTAGTCTCCGGTCATTAGCAAAAAATTTGAAACTACACTTCTTAAGAAAAAATATGTAGTATGCTTTATTGTAGAAAATATAATTTCCTTTTAAAGGCTGTAATATAATGTAGGGTTTATGTCACAGGAAACTCTCCAGTGGCGAACTTATAAAAATACATTTTCAAAAATAACCAAAATAATCAATTTTTGTTATATATTTTATGTATTTTTAAAGAAAAATACGCTTCTTTGGAAAAGTGTATCACATTTTGTGATACACCGTTTAAAAGGAAATTTCATTATCCACCGAAAAGTTAGGAAGACATTTTGTCGTAAGAAGCTTAGTTTTTAAGATTGGATAAAACCTGCAAAAATATTGATTAGTGGTGATTTTAAATAATTACTTTAGACTGGAGCGGTAACTATAAACTTTCACTTTCTTATACATCGTTTGAAAGGAAATTTTATTGTCTATGATGTATACAACACATTTTTTGATAAAGAGCTTGGTTTTTAAGAAAATTTAATAAAACGTGTAAAAACAGGTTTTTTTTTAATGATTTTTTATAAGTCACACTCCACCGAGTTTCACATTCTTAAAAAGAAAATTTCACTGTCTACAATAAAGTATGGTATATATGTTTATTTTCTGGTTTTTTTTAATTGATTTAATTTACAGATGCGCCTAAAGTTTTAATTATGAAACCAATCCAATCATAAACAAGTGAAATTAAAGAAAGAAAAATAAGAAAAAAGTTTTTCTGTCTTCGGCCGGGACTCGAACCCCGAACCTCTTTCTCTGTACGCAAACGTTCTAAGCATTGAACTACCGAAGACCACACATAAATTTCCGGAAAACTTCCATTAATGCAGGTGCGCGGTGTTTCAATACAACAACGAAAAATTCTTAGGGTATTAACTCGACCAAGTCATCCAACTAATCTCTATAATTATTCTTCTTTCCCACTGTCAAAGGTATGATAACTCAAATTAGATGTAAAAAATCAACGTCTGAAAGCATGAGAGTTTCGTGTGTTAAAATTTCTGATCGCAAATTGCCAATATAATTTTCAAATACCAAATTGCAAATAATGCAAGGACCTAAAACTATAAACAACAAGTGAAATTAAAGGAAGAAAAATAAGAAAAATGTTTTTCTGTCTTCGGCCGGGACTCGAACCCGGAACCTCTTGCTCTGTACGCAAACGTTCTAAGCATTGAACTACCGAAGACCACACTCATGATGATGATAACTCAAATTAGACGTAAAGAATCAACGTCTGAAAGCATGAGATCTCCTTTATACATCATTTTAAACGAAGTTTTATTGGCTATAATAAAATATAACACATGTTTTTCCTGTAGACCTTGATTTAAAAAAAATCAAATAAATCTTATGAAAAACATTGGTATATCAACATTTTAAATTACTTCAATTACCAGATGCCGCTGAATTGAATTATACCTTGTTAAAAAAGGAATTTTATTGTCTACAATAAAGTATATTAAATATTTGAAAAAATCTGAAACATGACATACATTATCACCAACTTGATTAAAAGACCCGTAAAAATATTTTCGGCCTCTTGGTTCTTTACCGGTACCTGTTGAAACCAGAAAGTTAGACACACAAAAAATGTACGGACGGTGCTTGTTTTTTGGTCAATTTAAAAAAACTAGAAAGTAATAATTAGAGTACGTATACACCAAACTGCTCCGCGAACGCACCGTATGTGCTACCCACACACCGCGCGCAAACAGGGATTCGTCCAGTCTTTGTGTTTTCAAGTTGCGCGCGCGCTGCTTGCAAGCCGGTTACTGAAAACCAGCTTTCCTCGGCTCCTCTTTGTGTGTTCGCAGATCCTTTGAGACGGCATCGGCAGTTTGTTGTCGAGTTTTCATTTCAATGCGTGTTTGCTGTTTTTCCGTGGATCGTAGAAAGTTCGTTAAAATGAATTCGGCGAGCGGCGCACATACGGAGCGCAAGATGCGCACACACGGCACATTCTCGGAGCAGTTTGATGTATACGCATTTTATGAATTAAAAGAAAAAATAGAACTAGATATTAGAATTAAAACGTTTTGACACAACTGTAAAGGTGATTCAACTACCCTCGAAGGGGTTGTATCTAGAAAATATTAATCAAGCATGCAAATGCACTAGTCTTAACTACATAAACGGTGCGAGAAAGTGAGCCGTCAAAATTGATTTACACCCAAAACAAAATATAGATTATAATCGAGTTTTTAGGGAACCTTTTTTTTTAAGTTGGGAAAATCAAAAATTTTTTTGCCAAAAATCATAGCAAAGTTCTTATTGAAAAAAACAAAAACTTAATGGGTCGGTTTAGGTTTAGGCGTATTAAAAAATAAATGCCTACGCAGATGCGCCGTTATATTAGCTATGAAAACATGTGTCTTTAAATTGGCCAAAGCCTACGACGTCAAAATTTGTGTTTTAAAAAATTTATGCCTATAGCGGGGAGGGAAGGGGGCGTGGGCTACTTTGAAATGCCATATTTTGCGAAGGTTTAGATGTTTAAAACATGTGTCTTTAAATTGACCAAAGCCTATGACATGTCAAAATTGGTGTTCTAAAAAATGTATACCTATAGCGTGGAGGGAAGGGGGCGCAAATCGAAAAAATTTATTTTGATTAACTCTACAATAAGTTTGAATCTCGAACCAAACGACTCGCTCTCGCGTTGTTTATGTAGGTGCCATTATTAACTCAAAATACATTTTCTAAAAAGTAAATTTTTTTAGAACGGAAATTACTTTAATGGTCAAACAACAAAAAAACCTGAAATGTACTTTTTAGTATTTAACCCCCTTACTGTTATATTATTTCTCGAAATCTGTAATTATTAACTTTAAACAACTTTTAATGTAAATAAGTTTACATGTAATAATGAGCTCACATTTGTCATATTGTTAGGCAATTGTAAAAAGTAGCTGTTAAAAAATAACAAAGCAAAGTTATTATAATTATCTCAAAAACGATTAAGGTTAGTTATAGACATATTTAAAAAAATAATTGTATTGACATAAGCAAAACCGTTTAAAAATCCAGGTGTTTCATTTTAGAAAATACGTCAACTTATCAATCTTACCCTATCTTACCTACCTGTCAAAATTGACAGCCCAATAGATCCCCTTATCAGGCAGCTCTACACTCGAATCACCTTGATGTGCTACCAACACTTTTAAATTAATGATGGGTAAAAAAGCCAGTTCTTGTTCTTCAATCATTAAGCTTGGCACAGGTTTCTCCTCTTTCGAGTAAGGGATTCGTGTCAGATATTTTGACGTTATTAAATAGACTAACTTGTCTTTGATGGTCAAAAGATTAGCTGTTGTTTCATTGGTTTTTGAAAGTCTTTCGTAAACCTAAAACATTTTTAAATTGGATCATGTGCGTAAACTGTATACTTTTATTATTTTTGATTTAATATAATTATATTTTTTATGGTGTGGATATAATAGCCTAGTCGTATTAGGAATTCACCTGGAAAAAAACAATTGACCCTAGTTTCTTTCTGTTCTTCGGTTAACAGATGCGGTATCCAGGGGGAAACTTATTTTCTTACCCCTAATTCTTCATGCAATTTTTTTTGAATTAAGGTGTTTGAAATCCCCAATGAAGCCCCAATCGCGCGATATGTCACATGTCGGTTTTCCTTGATCATCATGCGCACAGCATCGATGTTTTCCTGGGTGGCAGCCGTTTTTGGTGCTGGCCTTGGATCGTCGCTAAGGCTAAGCCGTCCAAGCTTGAATTCTCCATACCAACTCGGCAAGGCATTTGTATAATGAAAGTATGTCACTTTCAAAGAAATTATAGCCCAAAAATGATCTCAGTTTAATTCCATTTTTCGACTGATTTGTTAACTTAAAAAATTCACTGTAGCTATAAGACTATATGTACCGCACTGACGTTTTCAATTTATATATATATATATATATATATATATATATATATATATATATATATATTTTTTATCGGTTTCACAACGTTCTACGTCTTCCGATACCCAATCTCCACTCGTTTCTGTTTGCCCATAATTCATCATCTAGGCCTTTTATTCTTATTTCACTATCTATTCCTTCTCTCCAGCTTCTCCTCGGCCTTCCTCGTTTTCTTCGGCCAGTTGGTTTCCATTGTAATATTTGTTTAGGTAGTCTTCCATCATCCATTCTTTGTACATGTCCGTACCACACCAGTTGTTTTGTTCTTATATCATCCACTAGAGTACGTTCACCCACTGTCATAATTTCTCTTATTCTTTGATTGGTAACTCTTTCTCTTTTTGATTTCCCTGCTGCTCTTCTCCAATAGTCCATCTCCGTAGCGGAAAGCATTTTTTCTGTTCTATCTTTGATTGACCATACTTCTGAGCCGTATGTAATAATACTTTTAACAATGGTGTTATATATAAGCTTTTTGTTATGTTTTGATATACTCTGGTCCCAAATTATTCCATTTAATAAAGTTATTGCTTTTCTTCCTTGTACGTTTCTATCTTTTATAGCTTTGTCTAGTGTTCCGTCAGCTGTAATTTTTAGACCCAAGTATTTATACTCATCACAGGACTGAATTCGCTGCCCAGTATTTAAGATTAGATCCTGTTTCGTTCCACCAATACACATATACTCTGTCTTATTGATATTAACCTCTAGTCCCCACTTATTGTACTCTTCTATTAGTTTTCGTGTCATATATTCGAGGTCGTCATAATCCTGAGCCACCACTATCTGATCATCGGCGAAACATAAAGTATACAAGGTGGTTTCATCCAACGGAATTCCCATGTTTTGGCATTTTCTCTTCCAGACTTTAAGGACCTGTTCCAAATATATCTTGAAGAGCGTAGGCGAGATACAGTAACCTTGTTTAAGACCTTTATTTACTTGAAAGCCTTTGGTTAGTTTTGCTTTTATTTTAACTTTTGCCTTACTATTGCGGTATAACTCTTTGATGACCTTAATTAGTTGTACGCTTATGTTTGTCTTTTCCAGCGCTTTCCAAAGTAGATTTAGTGGTATACTATCATATGCCTTCTGCAAATCTACGTAAAGCAGATGGAGCTCTTGTCCGTATGCCATTTTCTTTTCAATAACTTGGGTTATACAAAAGAGATGATAGTCGATCCACCCGCCCTGAAACCAGCTTGTTCTTCTGCCTCCATATCTTTATATTCGCTCTCCACTTTATTTCTTATTATTCGTTTTCAATTTAGATTAGGTAATAAAGAGTGAGGTTAAGTTTTAGGAACGACATTCGATCAGTGTCGCTCACGGATAATAGTTTAATGTTCTAATATCTCTGGTGTCGCTCTCTATAGCGGCGTTCGGTATTTGCATCTCAGACGTGACGGATTTTTGGTCACGTGATTACAGATTAGTCTGAGCAAATTGGAATTAACGAACGATCCAGATCAAATCGATCAAATTTTTATAAATGGTTATAACCTTAAATGTAACCAAAAATATTATGTACATATCGCAACTCAAGCCCAGCTATAATTTTGACAAAATTTGCCTGTGATGTCGGAAATTTATATAATTTGTTGTCTTCAACATTAAATAATTCAATTTCAATCTTTTTACATAAAAAAATTATTTTTGTAAACAAAACAAATACACAACATACGTCACAATCTCAGATTAATCTGTTTCGTCGATCAAAATGTACGGAGCAACCAGATTTACGTCCGACTGGTCTGAGCAGAATTACCGAACGATTTAGATCTACCTCCCCTAGATCTAGATGGTATTAACGAACGATTTAGATGAAAAAGATTAATCCGACGTAAATATCGAACGCAGCTTATGTTAAAGGGGGGGGGGGGGGTTTCGGTTCGGTTCGGTTCGGTTTCGGGGGGGGGGGGGCACTTTAGGTGACATTCTTTCTTGGTAAAAAACGGTATATATTTTGTTAAGCAGCATTTTATTAAATTAGTCAGAACTAAAAAGTACAATATCCAATATACACTTTCATGCGCCGCAAGCAAAAATTTTGAATTTTTATTAGCAAAAACCTTACTTTTTACACATTTTTTGTATATTCAAAAAATTCTCGGGGGGGGGGGCAAGTGCCCCTAGTGCCTCCCCTCTGGATCCGCCACTGCGTATTAATAATACCGTTATGGAAATTGGACCATTTTCCTTGATCTTGGATTCTTCAAAATACAGTGTGTTCGGCACATGAACCGTCAAAATTTTTTGGGATATTTTTGGGGTCATTTGCTACCTTTTCAACCTTGGAACTTGGGTCCTTAGAGTCACGGCTAAAAAGATATGAATTTTTATTTTTTTTTCTCAAATTACCTAAAATTCCACCTTTAAACCCTCGTAAGCTTTTTATTAATGTCTGGAAAAGCACCATTTTTTTAGCTCACACATATACTATACTATAGTAGTGTGAGCTATGGTGATCCTAATTTTTTCGAGAAAAAAAAAGTTGCTCCGATTTCAAAATTTTTTATATATCTTTGCGTTTCAGATGATTTTGAAACTTTTTTGTTGCGCCGTCTGTCTGTCTGTCTGTATGTCTGTCTGTAACGACCAACGCGCATAACTCAAAAACCGCTTGGCCGATTTTAATGAAATTTGGTACCTAGGCTGGGTCTTGGGTCGAGATGGTCCCATTTAAAAATGAACAAAATCCACCGAACACAAACCAAATAAAAGGGTGGGGGTAGATTTCAAAAATTAGAGTTTATGTGAAAATATGGCGTGTGTTATATTAAACGAAAGGTAATTGAGTTAAACAAAATACATTTTAATTTATTTAAAAAAAAAAGGGTGGGGGTATATTTTAAAAATTAGAGTTTAAGTGAAAATATGGCGTGTGTGATATCAAACGAAAGGTAATTGAGTCCGGACTTTAACAAATACATTTTAGTTTTTGTTTTTTTTGTAAGGGTGGGGGTAGATTTCAAAAATTTGAGTTTATTGGCTCACACGTACACTATAACTATAGTACCTAGTGTGAGCTTAGGAGCCCATATATTGGCAGAGTATTTTATAATTCTGTAATCTTATGCTACTTTAACTAATTAATAGATTTGGTAAAATTTATGTACCAAAGGGACATACGAGGTTTTTTACTGAAGAACATTAGTGATTTTGTGAAAGAAAATCCATTTCAAAATTAAAAATTAAAAAAAGTATCGACACTTGAGAACTTCATTTTCTTTTAAAAACTTCTCTAGTTGATTACCTTTCTAACGGTATGCTACACATTGATTAAAAAAACAATTCTGCTTTAAAATACAGGTATTCCGTGAGACGGGCAATAATCGTTCGGACTTGATAAGAAAAACAATTTGATGTTTATGATCGCTTCGAACAAAATTTATAAATAAAGAACACAATATATTATTGCTAAAAGTTTAACTTTTGTTTAAGTAGGTAAACGATCATAAACATCAAATTGTTTTTCTTACCAATTCCGAACGAGTCTCGTCCTTTTGACGGAATATCCGTATGTTAAAGCAGAAATGTTTTTTGTATCAATGTGTAGCATACCGTTAGAAAGGTAATCAACTAAAGAAGTTTTTAAATGAAAATGAAGTTCTCAATTGTCGATACTTTTTTGGATTTTTAATTTTGAAATTGATTTTCTTTCACAAAATCACTAATGTTCTTCAATAAAAAACCTTGTATATCCCTTTGGGACATGAATTTTAACAAATCTATTAATTAGTTAAAGAAGCATAAGATTACAGAATTATAAAAAAATGGTGCTTTTCCAGACATTAATCAAAAGCTTACGAGGGTTTAAAGGTGGGATTTTGGATAATTTGAGAAAAAAAAATAAAAATTAATCTCTTTAGCCGTGACTCTTAGGACCCAAGTTCCAAGGTTAAAAAGGTAGCAAATGACCCCAACAATATCCCAAAAAATTTTGACGGTTCATGTGCCGAACACCCTGTATAAATATTTTATATATTGCATGTTCAATGCTAAAAGAAATAATCATATTACTTTTTTAGCAACAACATATACCTAACTACCCAAAAGTATTTAAAAACAATTAGATACCTTTAAAATTAACTCAGAGGCAGTCCAATAGCCCCGCTGTAAGACCTCCTCAATAATCATTTCAGACTCATCACCAAACCGCTTTTTAATATGATTTAGGTACTTTGGATATCTGTAACAAAAAGCACTTTTATATTATATTTGTCTTTTGAATTTGGGGGTAATAAGTTATGATTTTATATTTTTACATTTTTTGATTAGTAAAATTAGTGGTTATTAAATGCCAGTAAAGTTCCCAATTTTTTGCTTTACAACACCTTATTTGCACTGCAGGAAAAACATACATAAAGAATATATTTTAATTATTTTATAAACTGGCCGAAAAATGGGTAGGGGACAATTCGCCTAAACCGATTAACCGCGTACCGATTTACCACGGGGATAATTTGCCGCGGGGACAATTATCCGCGAGAATGTTTGTTTCTTATAAAGCAGTTTTTCAAAAACGAATTAAAAAGAAACTATATAATTAATAATACTTAACTAATTTTTCAAAAATATGTTTACTACAGACGAAAAATTCTCGCGGCGAATCAGCCGGCGGCAAATTGTCCCCGCGGCGAACTGTTTTGCACTGCAGGAAAAATATACATAAAGAATATATTTTTTTCATAAAAATGAAAGCATTTAATTATAGCTAGCCTGAAACCTTATTCGCCGGATAGCCTGACTTGCACACATCGTACCGTTGAAAAATTGCCCTGACCAGACAGAAGACCTCGACCAGACAGAATACCCCAAAATGTATGCCAAATTTCGTTGAAATCGGGTAACCATTGATACTAAAGAATACAATGGAGTTACCAGGAAATACCTACTGTGGACAGAAACTAGTATTATTCTTCTGTGGGGATACCTTGGGAATACAAAGGAAATAATTGTACATTTTTGTGCAAAACCCCTTCATAGTTTTGATACAAAAATTTTCGATGCAGTAATTTTGTACTATTTATAAACTAATTATGACCCTCTTAATTTTTTTTCTCGTCATTTTTTTACACCTTTTTTTTAATCAAAAATAAGGTGCATCTTCCACTAACGACGAAGATTAGAAAAAAAATAAATGCGGTTATTTTGTACTATTTATGAACTAATTATGAACTGCTTCAATTTTGTTCTCAAGTTCATTTTTACTCATTTTTTTTAATCAAAAGAAAATTTCGATGCACGGCAATACTAGTTGTAATTAACAAGAACGGTTTTATCTGAACTTCGGCCGTCATCTTAAAATATTAAAATTTTTACAAAACTTGGCTTATATTGATAAAATCCACAGGTTATAAAGGTCTCTTTAATTTTTACATATTAAGCGCCATCTTTGTGTCGGCTGGGGAACTAATTTTTTTTTTCGGTAGATTTAGCGCCGGTCAGTAGTTTTAATGAGACTATAGGGACTTATTGAAATAAAACCTGACCTTATTTTAAAATCGACCCTATGGTGACAGATTTACATATAAAAAGCAGCTGCTCTGCTTCAAAATTCGGTCTTTGTGTATTTAAAAACCGGATTTATTAGTGTCGGTATTTATTAAATGAAAGTTAGCGTCTGTATTATTAAATTTGGCTTTGTTATGTCAATTTTGAGAGGTCAGCTGTTGGTTTTCTGTGCAAATGTGTCAGAATAAAGTCGACTCTAAAATAAAATCAGGTTTTATTCCAATAAGTCTCTATTAAAAATAAATATCGCACACAAAATAAATATTTTTAATATAGCCGACATTTTATTTTGAAGTGCCAGGTGTAATTTTTTTTACATTTTTAGGTTGAGTAGGCCCCACTTTTATTAAAATAAATTTAATTTCTCTTAAAACATTTTTTTTCTTAACTTTATTATCTTGGATTCTGATGCCGGAAAATCGGGGATCCTCGCATAAAAATTTAGCTTTTATTGTTAGCTACTACCATGCCAAATATAAAAAAATATACCCATACATATATGGCAATAAACACCATAACTTTTAGTCGATCGAAACAATTTATAGAGCTAGGCACTAGAGCACAAACTTTATTAGGAGTGTAGGGATATTAATTATTATCTTTCTCTTTTGTATACCCCAAATACGTTAGAACATAAATACATGTTTAAAAAATCGAAAAGTGAAGCACTCATAGCTTGCCCTGGAAACAATGACAAATTTAAATTTGCAGACGCGAATTTTCAAGTGCGCATGCGTGTGTTTTAAAATATTAGAACATGTAGAGGAAAAAACGGCAAGACTTCTTAACAGCCTCTCTTCTGATGATTTCCAAAATTGCTTCGAACATTGGGAAAAAACAAAAAAAAAATGCAAGGTTGCGTCAATAAAGAAGGACTACATTGATGGGGAACATCATTAAATTGTATTAGTATTTAAATAAATTAGATTTTTTACAGTCTTATAATTATATTGTGACACCTCATATTATAATCTGGGACTGAAGACGCACGCTCAGCTTTGATACTTGTCGGAGGAATCGACTTAAGACAGTTAAAAGCAGCTTTCAAGTATATGCCCCTATTCTCTTCGCATTCAAAAAGGGTCATTTCATGTTTATGTAGCTTGTCAAGTAATCCTCGGGATCGGGCTGGTACAGACATAGGAGAAGACTCTGATACTGATACCCATGCAGTACATTCAATTCCTTTTCTAAATTCGAAGGTGATGTTTCGCGTCTTGTTATCAGATGAGATAAAGGTGCATCATCCTCTTATATCGAGTCCCGCAAATCCCGCATGGATAATCCTGCGAGGTTGATCCCGCAAAACTCCTGCGGGATCCCCCATTTGCGGGATTGGATTCTCTACTCTCAGTCGACAGTGACCCGTACAAAGACCATTCACTATAAGTATCTCCTGTCTGTTAAGTCCAATGATGTTTCTGGCTCTGCTCCTACAAGGTCATTTAATGAACTCTTTAAAGTGAGCCAGTTCTGTTATATTTATCCAGTATTATTCTATTCTCTATCCATTTTAATATGGTTGATTTAGCAGCATTGTATGATATCCCCAGGGCTGGTTCGGGGTCAAAAAATTCGGCAGATGCCGCGTCCCTCGCTGCTTGGTCTGCGGCCTCATTTCCCTCGTGCCCAGAATGCCCTGGTATCCATACTAATGACACATTCTTAGCGCTACCAAGCGTATTCAGCGAATCCAGCTTCTGATGGTTCTCGATGAGACTGTATAGGAATCAAGCACTCTTAAGGCTGCTTGACTGTCGGAGATTTTTATTCTCCTGTTGGTCCATTCGTGGTCAGTAATCCACCGGGCACATAGTTCAATAGCTACGAGTTCGGCCTGAAATATAGCTACTCTTTACTTTACTTTAGTATTCAAATAATTTTAAAATTATCTTTCGAATGATTACTTAAATCGCTACTTTCAATATTCATCCAAAAAAATCGATGTTTTTTTTTATTTAAATGATAAACTGCGATTATTATTCAAATGATCACTTGAATTTTTCTAATATTAGATTATAATGTATAAAAAAATAAAATTGTCGCGGTTTGCACTGCAAGGTTTTTATGGTCCCTAGATTTATTTTTTTCAGTTATTAAAATAAATAAATATATTTTTAAAAAAAATAATAATTTATACTGGGACTTTTTATCCAATCAGGATCAATCGTCCAGTTTAGCAACCTTTGAGCAAGGTTAAAGCATTTTTAAACCACCACAAACAACCAAGTACCTAGCCGGGAATCGAACCCGGACCGCCGGTGTGGGAAGCAAACATCGCTACCACTACACCATAACGCGACGGCGACTTATTTTTTTAATTAATAATTTTATACTGTTGGTTTTTCTTTTCCCACTTCATTAGCTTCCGTGACATACCGGGGGAAAAATGAAAAAAGAAAGAATAATAATTCTACCTACATAAACACCCCATTAAAGAAAATTATACAATTAACACAGGTAGGTAATATATTGCTAAAATTAATCAATTAACTAAGCTAGTAGGGGAAAAAATACTAAAAGCTAAATTCATATGCATAAAAAAAAATAGATCAGAAAATTATTAATTTACTGCTTATAAGTTTTACTAATACTTAGTAGGTTAAAAGAATGCACAAATCGAAAAAAAAAATATATTTTTTTTTTTACCTTCCCAGCCCGCGTAGCAATAGCTAGAAAAGGTATTATTTTCGACGAAAATTTTTTTTTCAGATAAAGCCGAAAATTTGTTATTTGTTTGTATTTTGACCTATTTTACCAATATCGTTGTGATGTCTGTCTCTCTGTGTGTGTGTGTGTGTGTGTGTATTATTTCTGTCCGTAACACGCTCCTAAACCGTTGAACCCATTTTCATAAAATTTTCAGGTAAAATAGTGTTCGACACTCCAACGAGCTGATTAGATTTTGGTCAAAATCCATTAGTGCTAATGACAGGTGTTTTTCCATATTAATTTTGCTGCTTCTCCTCTGACACCCCTTACTTTTGTCTTATTTCTTATCCATTCATTCCTTTTTCTATCTGTTGATGATGATTCATATATGAGTGGGACCTGCAGCCCTTCCACTGCGACCACTAGTGGGTCTATTGTGGCTTACTTTTGAGTGGTTCACCACTGTATGCCCAATCCTCCAAAAAGGTTAGCTATCAGTTTGGGTGAGACACTGTTCAGGTCTTCTGAATCAATCTGAGGTTTACCGAAAGTGTTTTGACGTAAACGTGCAATAGTCGGACATTCGCACAGTACATGTCTAACTGTTTCATCATCCTCAGAGTCTACATTCGGTCTCTTGTTATTCCCATTCTGTGCATGGGAACTCTTAGTCGACAGTGACCTGTAAAAAGTCCAGTCACTATGCGGATCTCCTGTCTGGTAAGTCCAATGTGAGCCAGTTCTGGTATATTCATCCAGTATTGTTGGAAGCTGTCCTCCATCCATCCCAATATGGTTAATTTAGCAGCATTGTATGATATGCCCAGGGCTGGTTCGGGGCCGAAAAATTCGGCAGATGCTGCTTCCCTCGCTGCCTGGTCCGCGGCCTCATTTCCCTCGTGTCCAGAATGCCCTGGTATCCATACTAATGACACCTTATTAGCGCTACCAAGCGTATTCAGCGAGTCTCTGCAGTTCTTCACGGTTCTCGATGAGACCGTGTAGGAATCAAGCGCTTTTAAGGACTCGCGGCTACAGACTAAAATACACTCTGGCTCCTTCGATTTCGCGGGTTAATTTGAACGTATATTTTTAAAATTCGTAGTAGTTCGGGGCCTAAGAGGGAAATTTTGGGGTTTGTCTGCATTTTTCCGTACCGTAATAAAATTTGGCACAGAGGTAGTATAGACACCTAGAGATGCCATTTTAGAAGAGGTGCTATGGAACCCAGTGCAAGGCCCAGATACAGGGGCGCACTTGAGGTGGGCAAGAAAAAATTTATAAATTAAATATGAAACTCATTTCGCGTACAGTTTTTTGTTTGTTTCACCTTATAGCTTGTAAATCCAAAAAATTTACAAAAAGTAAAGTTTTGAAAACGGTTTTTTTCAGTGGAGGGAGCAAAAGGAACGAGGACAGATATAAATTAAGTCAAAACGTCAAACTGTTCACATGATATATCAAAAACTGACACCTGAAATGTACCTGTTCTGAGATCTATGTGAGAGAATATTAAAAACACCTAATCAAACCTAACTTAATAAAATTTGATAAATTAAGTAAAAATGAAGTTTCTAGAATTTTTGAATTATAATGTACAGGGTGTTAAGAGTTAAGTCGCCACTATTACTTACTTCGTTAATATTAGAGCTACAGGGTCGGTTAAATAGACAAAGTTGTGGTATTTGTTTTCTCTGATTACGATGGTGATGAACGAAAAGAAAATCAAATGTCGAGTAGGTGAGTTATGTTAAAAAAACCACATTTTTTTAAATGGGACACCCGGTATTCAGTTCAGCCAATAAAATAATACTACAGTGTTGTACTATATTCGTACCAAGTATCATTACGGTACCCAAAAATGCAGACAAAAGTGGCTTAGGCTCCGAACTATAGGAATCCAGGCTAAATCTTTTTGAGGTTTAGGATTTATGGAAAATTTGATACTATATAATTAAATCACATTTATAATGAAGATTCGATATAAAACAAAAATAAACAAAATGTGAAATGTTTAAGCTATTAGCTGAACTCAAAAAAAGATTTTGGGAAACACAAAAATAACAAGTGGGCAGATGCAAAAATAAATTATTCTTCTAGGTATTTACTCTATTAGGTTTTTATTATTTTTAGGAATCAAGAATGTAAAAATTGATTTGCTATTACAATTGTCTCTTCTGGCTTAGGCTCAACTCCAGCCTAAATTACCTTTCGTTTGATACCACACAAGCCATGTTTTAAATTAAACTCTATTTTTCGAAATCTACCCCCACCTTTTTTTTTACTTTAAATTTATTTTGTTTAACTCCAGACTCAATTACCTTTTGTTTGATATCACACATGCCATATTTTCACTTAACTCTAATTTTTGAAGTCTACCCCCACCCTTTTATTTGACTTGTGTTTGGTGGATTTTGTTAATTTTCAAATGGGACCATCTCAACCCAAGACCCAGCCTAGGTACCAAATTTCATTGAAACCGGGCAAGCAGTTTTTGAGTTATGCGCGTTGGTCCTTACAGACAGACAGACGGACAGACAGACGGCGCAACAAAAAAGTTTCAAAATCATCTGAAACGCAAAGATATATAAAAAATTTTGACATCGGAGCAACTTTTTTTTTCTCGAAAAAATTAGGATCACATTAGCTCACACTACTATAGTATGGTATATGTGTGATAATAATAAATAATAAAAAGCATCAGGGTCAAAAATTTACCTGGATGAAATTTTTTTAAATGAGCTCTTAAATTAGACTTGGAAGAAAAACTGATCTCTTGAGTGCACTCGGTACATTCCATATTTTTAGGTCGATGTATTTTTATATGAATTGAAACAATAAGACAAAATAAATTTGACCGAACTAACTACACGACAAATATAAACACGGACTAATTTTTAAAACGGGAAGGGACTTCAAATTTTAAACAGTCCAAGGCTATTTGAACAAAAACAAAACAATTAAAACATAACCTCGAAATCGAAGGAGCCAGAGTGCATTTTAGTCTGTAGCCGCGAGTCTTTTAAGGCTGCTTGACTGTCGGAGAAGATTTTTATTGTCCTGTTGGCCCATTCGTGGTCAGTAATCCACCGGGCACACAGTTCAATGGCTACGAGTTCGGCCTGAAATATAGTAGCCATTTGCCGAGACAATGTTGAATCTCGACTTTTTCTTGGATACTAACAACTCTAGATCCAACGCCTGATGGCATTTTGGATCCGTAGGTATACCTTTTTTTTTCTATCTGTTAGATTTACATGTAACATTTATCTTTACAGGTCTGCGACCCATATAGAATAGAATAGAACAGAACAGTGCTTTATTGTCAAGAACAAAAATTCAGTGGACAAAGCAGGCTAAGTCTAACTTATCTATGTACTCTTTAAAATAATAATATTAAAAAAATATATATATTAAAAGTTACACATCACAGGCATTTAGATGATAGTTATATAAAATTATAATAAAATAATAGTTACACACAACTACAATAGGCTACAAATTTTCTTTAAATATTATAAAATAATAAAAACAAAGTAAAATAAATAAAAACAGATCAATATCTAAATTTGTCAAACTCAATAAAACTAATACAATAAATAAAACCATACATTATTGTAACCCATCTCCAAAAAATTCTGCTAGGTTGTAAAAGGATCTTTCTATTAGAATTCTTTTTAATTTTCTTCGAAACAGCTTGATGAAGCCAGCACATCTAACATGTATTGGTAAGTGATTTTTTTCCCTCGTAAAATATAGATTTTTGTGCTAAAGCACTTTTTGGGATAGGACGAGAAATATTATAGGTAAGTACAGGAAGGATACATTGGTTATACACTTTCGTTTTGAAGTACTGAGGATATTTTTTATTTTTTAATATGTAGCTTAATTTACCGAATGCTGCCCAGGCCAATCTTACTTGTCTCGTGATTTCAGCTGTTTGATTTTCTTTTTTGAGTTTAATAATTTGTCCCAGGTATCTATATTCCTCTACTTCATCTATTTTCTCTTGGTTTATCCTATTACTTAACACCTATTATAAGAATTATAGTTCAGTTCAGTTCAGTTCAAACATGCTTTATTGTTCAAGATATCCAAAAAATCTTATTAACAAAGCTTAACTTAACTCTAACACCAAAACACTCAATCTAGAAAAGATTTAGGAAAAAAGTAAAAAAGTAAAATGACCCAAGTACTTAGTATTTGATTGATTTGATTCATATATGAGTGGGCCTTGCAGCCCTTCCACTGCGACCACTAGTGGGTCTATTGTGGCTCACTTTTGAGTGGTTTCTCACCACTGTATGCCTGATTAGGCATCCCAAAAAGGTTAGCTATCAGTTTGGGTGAGACACTGTTCAGATGTTCTGAATCAATCTGAGGTTTATCGAAAATGTTTTAACGTAAACGTGCAATAGCCGGACATTCGCACAGTACATGTCTAACTGTTTCATCATCCTCCATACAGAGTCTACATTCGGTCTCTTCTGACAGTGACCCGTAAAAAGTCCAGTCACTATACGGATCTACTGTCTGGTAAGTCCAATGATATTTCTGGCTCTCTTCTGACAAGGTCCTTTAATGAACTCTTTAGAGTGAGCCAGTTCTGGTATATTCATCCAGTATTGTTGGAAGCTGTCCTCCATCCATCCCAATATGGTTAATTTAGCAGCATTGTATGATATGCCCAGGGCTGGTTCGGGGCCGAAAAATTCGGAAGTACTTAGTATTAAACAAACAAAAATAACAAAATCAAATTAAATAATTATAAAAAAATATTAGGCCAAATAAATTTACACGTTCTTACAAGTCCTTGAGCTAGTCTAAGTATTTGTTGTCAACTTTTGAAATAACATTATTATAGGTACCAAATGCAACCTGTTCCTTTTCTTATTTTAGTCAAACTAAATTCATTACGTATAAAATCAGTCAAAAACACAAGTTTATACAATACAGGTTAAAGTAAAAAACATTAAAATGAAAATAAAAAACAAGTAATATTGTAAGAAATCAAAAATCACAAAATATTAAAACTTTATGCAAAAAAGAAACAAATCAATTTTAAAACTTAAAACAATCTTAGATTTATAGGTATTTTTATCACATAATTAAACTATGAGCTGTGTGGGAAGCAATTAATATAATTTAAAAAAATATAAGTTTTTATATAACATAAATAATAAAAAACAAAATTTTAAACGAAATTTAAAACGCAGGGACAAAAGAAGAGAAAGAACTAGAGGGAGAGAAGAATAAGAAGAAACAACGAGAATGAGAGACTGAGAGAAGATAGGTAACATAAAAAAAGAAATCTCGAGAATGACAAAGAACTTAAGAAAGTAGCTGGAAGTAACAAAAGAGAATGGCAACTGACAATAGAAATATAGAGTTGGAACAGGAGTTTATGATTTAAGGGGAATTCTTTTGCTTATAGTCTCAAGTAAAGCGGTCAAACAACAGATTAGAAAGAGTGAGAAAGAAAATCATCAAATCAATGGTATAGAAGGCATGTTGTACCAAGATGTTTTTTAATTCTTTTCGGAATTTTGATGAATCAGGGATGCTCTTTATAACTATAGGAATATGATTGAAAAGCTTAATGGCTTTGTAGATTATGGAGTTTTGAACTAGTGATGAATGTGGAATAGGAAGTGGTGCGTTGTCTCTTTGACGTGTTCTGTATGTAGTTTGTTGAATAGCCAATAAGACTTTATGTTTATGTATTGTTACGGGTTCACAACGACAAATTAAAACTAGCAATTGTTGAAAACGATACGTCAATTTATTTCGACAAATTATGTACAAAAACACGCACTTAAACTTACGAATAACTTGCTAATAATTCACTACTATAATCGGTCTATTAACTTCGTGTTAATATCTCACGACCACTACAGTACGTTGTCTATGACTGACTGACTGGTGCACGACCCCGGCCCTATATATAGGATCGTCCATCTCTCTCGAACTTTCCAGCAGCCTTCGACGTCCGGAAAGTTCTCGTATTATTTGGACCGCAAGTCACAGATAACGCAACTAAAACCTAGACTAAGAATACAACCTTAAGATAAATCAACCTAATACTACACTAAACCTAAATAAATTCCAATTATAAAATTTAAATAAATTAAATTTGTAACAGTATTAATGTAGTTGATTCCAGTATAAAGAGACATGCTAGAGTTAAAATTTTAAGGTTCAGAAATAAAGGTCGGCAATGATCCCTTGGTGAAGCACCAGTAATAAAGCGGACGGCTCGTTTCTGGATTTTGAAGACAGATTGGAAAAGATAGTCGCTGCAGCAGCCCCAGAAAGGAAGGCCATAAGATAGGTGCGATTGAATAACCGCAAAATATACAGATTTTGCAACAGTAAGATTGAGATTTCTTGCCACTGCACGTACACAAAAACAACCGGATGAAAGTTTTTTAAGAGAGATTATGTGTGACTGAAATTTAAGATCAGCATCAAGTTGAAGTCCAAGAAACTTTGAATTTTGGGTGGATTTGATTGGGACTTGATCAAGATCAATATCCTCAATATTGCAGCGAAAACCCATTATTTGTATTTTACTAAAGTTGAGTAAAAGGCCATTTGCATCGCACCACGATTGATAGTAGCTTAGGTCCTTGCATTTTTAGGTACCCATATTACATTTTGGCAGTTTATCTTAAATTTTGCTAGCTCATTGTTGAAAACGTCTATATTATGATTATTTAACATAGTTAAATATCTATTAAGAGGACTGCTAACGCCATAGGCTGTTCACACATTCAGAAAAACTCCCTCCAGAGTATGGTATGAATGGATTTGATAAAATGGTGAACTAAAAAACAATAGACCATTCTGATAGCTTAAGTAGAAAAATTCTTAGAATTTCATGTAACTAAATCTAAGATCTTTGAGGCTAGCAGAAACGGAATTTATATGCTTAACAAACATTTTTCGTCAAAGATTACACCTAGATCTCTAATTGATGATTTATTTTATTATTTAAACATATTTAATTTTTTTGGCACCAATCTGATAAATGATCCAGGTCTTCCTGAAACAGTTCCTGACAGAAAATCTGTTCCATAATTCTCCAAAATTTAAGATCATCCGCAAACTTGGAGCACTGGCTATTCAAAAAACACTCAACAATATAATTCACAAAAATGTCAGGAGAAGTCAGGAGAAGTCAAATATGGCACTCCAGATCTAACAATAATTGCATCTAAGTAGTAATAGGAACCTTTTTTAAATTTTTGAATTCTATCTGTCAATGAGCTCTCCCACCATAGCATAAAATCAGAGTTAAAGCCTATTTGAAGCATCTTATCAAGTAGAAACTTGTGATCGACCTGATCAAAGGGTTTTGCGAAGTCTACGTAGATAGAATCTGTTTGGTTTCTGTCTTCCAAGAATATTTATCTATTTATGTCAACAAGAAAACCCACTAAAAATTTTTAAAATAACAACGTCAAAATGTATACATTACAATGTCATTAAAAAGAAAAATAAATTACACTAACATTAAGATACATACTAACAAATAATACAATAAGTGCCAATTTTCAAGTTTACAATAAATAAAAATGTGATTGACCATTGAACCACAAGTGAACAAAGAAAAATTTAATCAATAGATAACTACTCTGGTAAAATCCTGAGTGTAGATGTTTTTACAGAATTTGTAGACATTGAAAATATGAATTTCTGGATACTGATTTAGGAGTTTTAAAGTTCTCTCAATTAGTAAGTTGTTACCATAGTCAGTGGCATGGAAAGGAATACGAAAAGTGTGATAATATCTGAGACTTCTTGATGGTATGTTTAATATTATCCACGATAGAAGTTCATCATATTTATATAAATATCATATCACATGATATATATCGGATATATATCAGATATATATCTGATATATATCATTATCAAACTGAATGCTTTAGTTTTGGCATATTAAATAAAAGTCACTACTTCCTAATAAATCAAAAGTACACACAGATGGAAAACACAGTAACTGCTCTAACCTGGGACAATAGAAAACAAAAGAAATCGTCGCGTCGGGGATCTACCAGATGTGAAACAGGGGATTCCCAGTCAGCTTCGCGATGCTTGTGCGGCAGCCGAATCGATCGATACTACACCTTTACAGATGCTTATACTTTTGTACAGGGGCATACTGACAAATTTTCTGATATTTGGTAGAAAACATTTTCAGTTTAATAAGTAAAATTATTGAATATATCGGATATATATTGTTACAAATTTAAGTTATTTAAATTTTATAGTTAGAATTTATCTAGGTTTTAGTTGCGTTATCTGTGACAAACTGGTATGCGAACGGTCCGTGTTCTAGAAAAGGGCGGAATAATCCTGAATCGAACAAGGATGGAAAATTCTCGAATAGTAGGCAGACCCTTATATATAAGGCCGGACGTCGTGCATGAGCCAGTCAAAGATAACCTATGGTAGTGATCGCTAGATGTTAACGCGAAGTTAATAGATTAAAGTAGTGAATTATTAGCAAGTTATTAGTAAGTTTAAGTGCGTGTTTTTGTACATAATTTGTCGAAATAAATTGACGTATCATTTTCAACAATTACGAGTTTTAATTGTTGTGGAGAACCCCTAACAATTGGTGTCAGAAGTGGGATTAAAAGAAATAAATAGTGCAAAGACTATCCTTACATAGGACCACCGGCTAGGACAATTGAAAAGAAGAACAGTAAGTGATTTTGCAAGAATATTCAGAACTGAATAGTGCAAAGACTACCCTTACATAGTACCACCGGCTAGGACAATTGGACAGAAAAACAGTAAGTGATTTTTCCAGAATATTCGAAGAAGTTCGATATTGATTTATTCAAAAACCCAAAGAGATATTTAAGAATCGACTTCGACATTAGCTTAGTTAGTTAAAAATACAAGGATCAGCAAAGATGGAAGATCTAACTAAAATGATGCAGGCTCTAGCAGCTCAAAACCAGAACGATATGAAACAGACCATTGAACAAAAGCAGAACGATATGAAACAGACATTTGAGCAAAGATTAGATGGCATTCAAGAAAACTTCGATCAAATAAAGAGCAACTCCGAACAGCTGAGAGGAGAGTTCAAGAGTGCAACCGAAGATCTTAAGGAAGAAATAAATCAAAGAATGCATAGTGTGGAACAAAAGGTACAAAATAAATTGCAGAATGTAGAAGAAAAGGTACAAAATGTTGAGGAAAAGGTACAAAATGTTGAGGAAAAGGTACAAAATGTTGAAGAAAAAGTGGAGACCAAACTACAGAATGTAGGGAAGAAGTTTTTCAAACCATAGAAGAAAAATTCCAGGACATGTCAAAACAGTTTATAAAGCTTCAGAAAGAACACAACAAAATAAACGCTCAAGGATATGTTGTGAATTACAACCAAAACATTAAGCCTCCAAATTACGATGGTACGTCTTCCTGGTCCACCTACAAACAACAGTTTGAAGCTGCCGCTGCTGCAAATTGCTGGAACGATGACGAGAAAGCTAGAGCTTTGTTAGTAGCTCTACGAGAACCTGTTCTGGGACTTTTACGGTCCATTCCAGTCGAACAAAAACAGAATTATAATGCTTTAGTGGCAGCGTTAGAAAGAAGGTATGGAGACCAACACTTGCGAAATTTACATTGGTCAGAATTAAATATTCGTCAACAAAGACCAGGAGAATCATTGCAAGAGTATGAAGCAGATATCAGGACGCTGATGTATTTAGCTTACCCAGAAATGCCAGAAAATTACAGAGATCCCTTCACGGTAGATCGCTTTATTAACGGATTACGAGACACGGACTTAGCAAAGTTACTTCGTCGAGAACGCTTCCATAACAGCAGTGAAGTGTTGATTCGAGCGCTTGAAATTGAATCATCAAATAATATGTCCAGGCCAAAAGTAAGAGCTGTTTCAATTCAGGAAGGAGAAGAAATGAGCAATGGACATGAGGTCAACTCAAAAACGCTAAACCAAATGTTTCAATCACTGATAGAGAAGATTGACTCTTTGAAAGAAAGCAGACGATCCCCTCCAAATGTAAAGTGTTTTAGATGCGGACGTACAGGGCATATTCAACGCGATTGTCGCGTCCAGATAAGGTCTCGCTCGCCATCTAGCGGGACAGAGTACCGAACAAGAGATCAGGAAAACTAAAACTAGTCAACGCAGAGGGGCGGGTGTTGGCTAATGGGAATGGAGCCCCCAAAATTTACTCTATTAAGAGCCTAAAACATACTGCTGACAGTCTTAACATCGACGGACTCATTAATGGGAGAAAAGTTAATATAACAGTAGACACTGGTGCTGCCATATCATTGCTTAAGTTCAAAATTGCAACGAGATATAAAATTCGACCAATAGAAAAGAAAATAACGCTTAAGACTGTGACTGGAGAATCAGACGACGTGTTGGGGCAGACAGATATAGACCTACAGCTGGGAAGATTGAAGATTCGCCACACTGTATTAGTTGCCGAAATAGAAGATGAATTTATTTTAGGAATGGACTTGATCAGTAAACATGGATTTGCGTTTGATAATAAACTTAATACCCTAAGATTTGGGAATGAAGAGTTCATTTTGTCAAATAGTCACTTCAATAAAGAACCAATAAAGGTGGTGGCAATATGCACAACAAGACTGGTCGGTAACAGTGAGACCATAATTTTTGGGAGGCTAGAAAGTAAAACATCAAGCTGCGTCGGACTCATAAGCCAACAGAACACACCCAACACCTACCTCGTTGCAAAGGCACTAGTTAAAACCGATAAAGACATCCCGATTAGAGTCGCCAATCTTTTCCCAAATAGTAAAAATTAATAAGGGGGAGGTGGTAGCATTATTTGAGCCAGTCCAGAAAGTAACAAGATGTGAAGAGCCAACTTCGGAGGATAAAAGCAAGTTACCAACGGAGGTACTTCAGCAATTTCAGTCCACTTGGCAACATCTCACTCCAGAAGAATTTAGTAAAGCGAGAGAGTTTATAGAAGAGCAAAGCAATATCTTTGAAACTATGAGTAGTTCGGGACGCCCAAACCTTATTCAACATTCCATCAACACTGGCGATGCCCAACCGATAAGACAGCCCCCAAGAAGACTACCAATGGCCAAACACGAGGAAGTTCACAATCTTATTAATAAAATGCTCAGTGACGGTGTTATTGAAGAGTCATCAAGTCCTTGGTAATCTCCTGTGGTGTTGGTCACTAAAAAGGATGGAAGTACTAGATTTTGTGTCGACTACAGGAAACTTAACGATGTGACCAAGAAAGATAGTTACCCACTGCCAAGAATAGACGACACATTAACAACGTTGGCAGGATTGTATTGGTTTTCTACTCTTGATCTGAAAAGTGGGTATTGGCAAGTAGGAATCTTTGAAAGAGATAAAGAGAAGACAGCATTCTCTGCTGGCAGTGGACTTTATCAGTTTAATGTGATGCCATTTGGCCTATGCAATGCCCCAGCTACATTTGAAAGACTAATGGAAGTCGTTCTACGAGGCCTTAATTGTCATAGTAATGGGAAAATCATTTCAAGATCATCTAGACAATTTACGGGAAGTATTCTCAAGAATCAGGAACGCAAATCTTAAATTAAACTCAAAGAAATGTTTTCTATTCCAAGAAAAAGTTGAATTCCTGGGTCACGTCGTTTCCCGAGAAGGCATCCATACTGACGAAAAGAAGTTACAAGCAATAAAAGAATGGCCTCAACCTCGTGACAAACATGAATTGAGAAGCTTTTTGGGTCTGTGTACATACTACAGACGATTTGTAGAAGGATTCGCCAAAATAGCGTCTCCTTTACATAGACTTACAGAAGATAAAGCTTCTTACAGATGGAATACTGAATGTGACCAAGCATTTAGAAGACTGAAGGCAGCATTATGTTCTAGTCCGATTCTCGCATATCCTATTCCAAAAGGTAAATTCATATTAGATACTGATGCGAGCAACGATGGCATAGGAGCAGTACTCTCCCAAGTACAAGATGGAGAAGAACGGGTCATCGAATTTTTCAGCAAAAAGCTATCCAAACCAGAGAGAAATTATTGTTTTACTAGAAAGGGGCTCCTAGCCATAGTTAAATCCGTAGATCACTTTCACAAATATCTCTACGGACAAGAGTTTCTGATTAGAACGGATCATGCTGCGTTACAGTGGCTCATGAAAATGAAACAACCTGAGGGACAAGTCGCGAGATGGATAGAAAAGCTACAACAATACCATTATCAAATTAAGCACCGAGCGGGAAGGGTGCATAATAATGCAGATGCATTGTCCAGAAGACCTTGCCCTGAAGATCGTAAACATTGCAGGAAAATTGACCAGAAAGAAGGAATTACCTACTTGCGCCAGATAAAGTTAGAACCAGATGAAGAATGGATGTCGGCTTCGATTAGAACCACACAACTTAACGACAAAGATGTAGGACCTATCATGCGATTGAAAGAAGAGAACAAGCCACGACCATCATGGCAAGATATCGCAAACCAAGGGGTGATATTCAAATCACTGTGGGCACAATGGGATTCACTGATAGTAGAAGAAAACATCCTTAAACGTGCCTGGGAAAGTGCCGATGGCCTTACTGTGATTAATCAAGTAGTGGTTCCTAGGAGCATGGTAGACAATATAATGGTCGAATGCCATGGTGGAAAATCAGGCGCGCACCTAGGCATAAATAAAACCATGAACAAAATTCGAAACCGATTTTATTGGGTCAATTACTTTCAAGATGTGGAAAACTGGTGCCGCCGATGTTC
This sequence comes from Aspidapion aeneum, assembly GCA_963576565.1. NCBI lineage: Eukaryota > Metazoa > Arthropoda > Insecta > Coleoptera > Brentidae > Aspidapion > Aspidapion aeneum. The sequence continues at coordinate 126,330,270 of OY755039.1, forward strand.
GACTTGTGCAGCCAGCCAAGGTCCCAAAACAAGGTCCAGAGGTCAAATAAAACAATGTAACGTAGGTCTGCCATTCGAACGCATTGCTATTGATGTGGCTGGACCATTTCCAGAAACTAAAAAGGGCAACAAATACATCCTTGTTGTGGATTACTTTAGCAAATGGCCAGAAGTTTTTGCTTTGCCTAACCAAGAGGCCGCTACAGTTGCAGAAGTTCTGGTAAATGATGTTTTCAGCCGATTTGGCATTCCTTTGGAACTACATTCAGATCAAGGTAGAAATTTTGAATCGAAGCTCTTCCAGAATCTCTGTGACCTTTTAGGAATACATAAAACACGGACTACGGCTTTACATCCGCAGTCAGATGGCATGGTTGAAAGATTTAATAAAACAATAGAAGAACATCTGTGCAAAGTTGTTGATGAGCACCAAACAGATTGGGACCAATATATTCCATTGTTTTTGATGGCCTATAGAACCGCCATTCACAATACGACAGGAGCTACTCCATCTAGTATCCTGTTTGGTAGAGAACTGCGTTTACCATGTGATATCATGTTTGGTTCACCTAAAGAAGAACACTTATAGGTTAATGACTATGTCGAACGTTTAAGGCAAAAGCTGCACGATATCCATGAAGTGGTTAGAGAGCGAATAGAAATAGCCAGTGACCGCATGAAAGCGAGATATGACCTGAAAGCAAACTCTTCAGGGTTCAAAGAGAATGATCAAGTTTGGCTATACAATCCTCAACGCAAGAAAGGAAGATCACCTAAGTTGACATCACCATGGGAAGGGCCTTATAAAGTTGTTAAGAGAATTAATGATGTAGTCTACCGAATCCAGAAAAGCCCGAAGTCCAAGATGAAAGTTGTTCATCTAGACAGACTAAAACCTTACCTGGGAAATGTTGATAGAGACGATCAAACCTGAAGAGGAGGATAGTGTTACAAATTTAAGTTATTTAAATTTTATAGTTAGAATTTATCTAGGTTTTAGTTGCGTTATCTGTGACAAACTGGTATGCGAACGGTCCGTGTTCTAGAAAAGGGCGGAATAATCCTGAATCGAACAAGGATGGAAAATTCTCGAATAGTAGGCAGACCCTTATATATAGGGCCGGACGTCGTGCATGAGCCAGTCAAAGATAACCTATGGTAGTGATCGCTAGATGTTAACGCGAAGTTAATAGATTAAAGTAGTGAATTATTAGCAAGTTATTAGTAAGTTTAAGTGCGTGTTTTTGTACATAATTTGTCGAAATAAATTGACGTATCGTTTTCAACAATTGCGAGTTTTAATTGTTGTGGAGAACCCGTAACAATATCAAGCTATATATATATCGTGATATATATCGTAATATACAGGGGTCCCATTAAGGATGGCAGCCGGATTTATCTCAGATACTAGTAGAGCTACCACTTTGAGAAAAAAAATTTTATAACAAAATCGGGCCTTGTGAATTCACCTAAAATATTTTTGTTTCTGTAGCTTCCCGCTAGGGGGCACTAATAACATCTCCCAACTATAAAAATTGAATTTTAGGACAAAACTCTATGATAAACATACACAAATTTTACCATATTCGTATTCCTTTAAAGACTCTGATTCTTTCTCACTTCCCCACATGGATGGAATGAAAATGTCACTTTTTATTTAAAAAATAATTACTTCTATGTGGTAACTAAACCGACTCTTATTATTTATTTGACTTATTAAGATAACCCTAAAAAATGCAAATGTTCTTGATTTTTGGTTTAAATTAACATTTTTTCGAAACAGGAAATTTTTTAAAACTACCAAACCAAAAAACTTAAATTTCTTAAAAAATTCAGATACAAACCCATTAATATCTTTACTTGAAGTTGTCAAACGATATTCATTTAAGATATTACTGAAATCCGCAAGTCAAGATATTTAAAAAATAGTTTTGTTTGTGTATTATGTGGTGAGACGAGACCTTATTTTGTTATATTTGCATGTGTCACACCTGTTATAATTTTTTGACAATTTAATGTTTATTGACGTTTTATAATTCTTTATGTCAAAAACAAATTATAAAACGTCAATAAACATTAAATAGTACAAAAATTATAACAGGTGTGACTCATGCAAATAACAAAATAAGGTCTCGTCTCACCACATAAGACACAAACAAAACTATTTTTTAAATATCTTAAAAACTAAGTCATATCTTGACTTACGGAATTCAGTAATATCTTAAATGAAAATGGTTTGACAACTTCAAGTAAAAATATTACTGGGTTTGTATCTGACTTTTTTAAAAAATTTAAGTTTTTTGGTTTGGTAGTTTTAAAAAATTTCCTGTTTCAAAAAAATGTTAATTTAAACCAACAATCAAGAACATTTGCATTTTTTAGGGTTATCTTAATAAGTCAAATAAATAATAAGAGTCGGTTTAGTTACCACGTAGAAGTAATTATTTTTTAAATAAAAAGTGACATTTTCATTCCATCCATTTTTTTAAATAAAAAGTTAGGAATGCTGTCTGTACCTGTTGTTAGTTTGTTAGGAACATTTGAGATTTCATCAAAGATGACCATCTTTGTACAGTTTATATTGTTGCTAAGGTTCATGTTTCTAGATGCATTATTAGAAAAATCAACTGGATCTTGATTGAGAATGTAAACAGTTTTGAAAAAATTCATCATAAAATAATGAGCTAGGTAGAGTGTGACTAGAACCTTTATCCCAAAAAGGAGAATAAAAATACCCACCACTGCAGTTGGTGCACTGACATTATCTTCCCCTCCAAACTTCTCAAATATGATTTAGAATGACAGGTAATATACTTATATCACTGTCACTCTCTATAAACAAAGGCCAACAAAGATAGCAAACTATCCACAGGTCAATGTGGCATTAATCTGAACATGACAATTATTTGGTTGATATTGTGCATCATTTGTCACTGTCTGTCATCCAAGGCCAACAAAGATAGCATAGGTTTTTGATCAGGTTATTTTTTTATTCAAATGTTTGAATAAAAATCACTGTCTCTGTCTGTCACTCAGGGCAAGCCCAAGGCCAACACAGATAGCAAAGGTTTTTCATCAGGTTATTTTTCATTTGAATGTTTGAAAATACTCTGCCAATATATGGGCCCCTAAGGTATGTATGTATGTATGTATTCGAAAGTGGTGGCAGGCCCTACTGGACCTCCATGCACTGCGACCACAAATGGATCTATTGTGCCCATGTACCTACATACTGAGTTTGACTAAAGTGGCATATTTTTTTTTCAACCCAGTACAAGAAAAAACTCTGCAGATTACAACAATAAATGATTTAGGCTTAACACTTTGGCTCAAAGATATATCACTAAGGCCTCTGCATTATTATAAGGGTTAATGTTGAGTAGCTGGACTGTCAGCTAGACTTCGCCCTTTGAAAAGTGCTTTTTTTTATTTACTAACTTAAATTTCCAGCAATATTGTACATGGCATTTTTTTCAATAAAGACAATTTATTATTATTATTATTATTATTATTATTATTATTATTATTATTATTATTATTATTATTATTATTATTATTATTATTATTATTATTATTATTATTATTATTATTATTATTATTATTATTATTATTATTATTATTATTATTATTATTATTATTATTATTATTATTATTATTATTATTATTATTATTATTATTATTATTATTATTATTATTATTATTATTATTATTATTATTATTATTATTATTATTATTATTATTATTATTATTATTATTATTATTATTATTATTATTATTATTATTATTATTATTATTATTATTATTATTATTATTATTATTATTATTATTATTATTATTATTATTATTATTATTATTATTATTATTATTATTATTATTATTATTATTATTATTATTATTATTATTATTATTATTATTATTATTATTATTATTATTATTATTATTATTATTATTATTATTATTATTATTATTATTATTATTATTATTATTATTATTATTATTATTATTATTATTATTATTATTATTATTATTATTATTATTATTATTATTATTATTATTATTATTATTATTATTATTATTATTATTATTATTATTATTATTATTATTATTATTATTATTATTATTATTATTATTATTATTATTATTATTATTATTATTATTATTATTATTATTATTATTATTATTATTATTATTATTATTATTATTATTATTATTATTATTATTATTATTATTATTATTATTATTATTATTATTATTATTATTATTATTATTATTATTATTATTATTATTATTATTATTATTATTATTAGCCCCTAAGGTCACACTAGGTACTATACAGTTATAGTGTACGTGTGAGCTAATATAACTACAAACTGAAATATATTTTATTCAACACCAGACTAAATTACCTTCCGTTTGATACCACACAAGCCATGTTTTAAATTAAACTCAAATTTTTGAAATCTACCCCCACCCCAAAAAAAAACAAGAACCAAAATGGGTTCTTGTCGACTTTAGAGACACAAAAACTAAACATTTTTCGATCACGATTTCACTTGCAAACACTAATTTAGATATTTTTAAGCATATTAATATGCGGATAATATCAAAAAACACAATTTTTTTATTAGGTTTTGGTAAAGTCTAAACTATACGGAAAATCGCGTGCAAAAACTTGTATTTAATTTTGTTTACATTACAGGTGACATTACCCTGGAATAAATTTTTGGTTGGAAAAAAGAAAAACAAAAATTGTGCGCCGTTGCCAAACTGCTCATGAACGCGTCCTAAATCTAACAGCACAAATTGGTGAAAGATATTAATTTCGGTTCAGTTGGGTTTGGAATTGTTGGATTAGCTCGGGTTTGCTTAAGTTAGGTTTCATTACAATAAATTATGTTTGATCCGGTTAGGTTAGGTTAGATAAGGTTTCATTACAATAAATTATGTTTGATCCGGTTAGGTTAGGTTCGGTTTGGTTCGGTTCACAAAAATTGTTAGGTTAGGTTAGGTTAGGTTTCATTATAATAAATTATGTTTGATCCGGTTAGGTTAGGTTAGGTTTCATTACAATAAATTGTTTGATCCGGTTAGGTTAGGTTAGGTTAGGTTTCATTACAATAAATAGGGCTGTCTAACAAAACATATGATCAAATCCAAGATGTCTTCTATAGGACAAACAAACCGATTTCCCATAAGCCGTAATGTTAACAAAAACGTAAATTTCACAAAAACGACAAGAGCTTCAGTCTCAAAAATTAATCAGTTTTAAGAACGGATCCTTTGTGCATATGGGAAAAATGCGTTTTTCTTAAAAATATTAAACTAAAGCGAGAAAATCTGAAATAAATGGGACCATCTTTTCTACAAAAAAGTAGGTTATGTTTTTGTTTATTTTGTTTTTTTTCTAGTTTTTTTACTTATTTTGAATTATTACATGGGCGCACCAAGGGGGCGGGGGTCTAGGGGCCCGGACCTCCCAAACCACATATTTTTTTAGATATTTTCCATATATTTCATGAATAAACAGAAAAAATAGCATAAAGTACAACATCATGGGACCTCTGGGGGCCCCCCAAAGATATCGGGCCCCCAAAGGTTTCGGGTCCCCCCAAGACATATTTCTGGGTGCACCACTGATTATTATGTCAAGTTTTTTTGCTGTTGTGAATTGTGGCAGCGGAGGAAGTAATGATAATGTTAGTTTTCTTTGAATTTGAAGTTTTTTGACCAATGAATCAATGAACTATCAGCCCAAGGTAGGGGGAAGTGGATAAGTAGTTCTATTCAAAGAGCTCACTTCAAGGCTCACTTAACAGAGACGAAATTGAAATAGACTAAACTTTTCTCATCAGATTCAGGTTTTCTATTAGGATCTTTTGTTGTACTTGACTAAACCTTTTGCTAAGTAATAGGCCTTCTATAGCGTTAAACTGTGAAAAATATTTCACTATGATTTTTCAGTTTAGACAAAGTTTAATCGTGTTAACCCTCCAGTAGTGACATGAAAAAGTGGCACAACTTATAGGTAGGTCAGTCCAACAGATCAATATACACATATGAGTTCTTCTAATAAGTACTTTACAAAATATGTTTATTTAAAAAAATATAAGTAAACATAGGTAATATAAAAAAAAACTTGCAAAATTAAAATACAGTTTTTCCTTGTCATTGGCCTCACACACTGTACATCACCATATGATTTTCCATGAACTATAATACATAGGGCCTAAGTACAGTCAAACCTATGGTTCATCAGCTCACAACAGTACTGTTCAAATTTTACAACAGTACAATATTCACTGTTGTATTACTATTACTTTTATTACTGTTTTTTTGTAACAATATTTGCTCAATTATGTATCTAAAAGTTTATGCAAATAAATATATACTCTACTCTACAATTGGGCGTAACAGCATATGACCCATTAGGACCCAAGTTTTTTTGAGAGAAATTGAAAAAAAAATCTGAGAGAACTTATTTGTTTTTCTTGTGGTCATCAAAGTCATCAAAGATGACTTTTTTCCATCTATTTTTTGATGCCATAAAAAATTTTTTTTGGTAATAAGCTCAGAACAGTACTGTAGAAATTTCACAACAGGACTCATAGTAGGTCCAGTCAGATGCTATACAAATTTTATGGTGTACAAGTTTTAGGTGTCAAAAAGCATGGAAATAAAGGAAAATTTGCACCAAAATAGTTTAAGATAAAAAGAGGTTTGAGTTAGGGAGATTGTCAAATTCACCAGTTTATTCTAAACTGTTTTGAGGTCTGTAAAATAATAAGACGAACCAAGCAAAGAAACAGGAATATGATTTTTGGTACATGGAACGTACAAGGAATGAGTCGAAAAGTGAATGATATAGTCCATGAGTGCAGCACATTGAAGGTTGACCTTGCTGTACTAACAGAAACGAAGAAGAAAGGAAAAGGATCTGAAAACCTAGGACAGTATGACCATTTCTATAGCGGAGTGGCAAAAGAAAAACATGCGCAACAAGGAGTATCTATTTTGGTCAACAAAAGATTTAGAAAATATATCACCAACTGGGAAGCAGTAAATGAACGGCTAATAAGAATGAATATAACAATAAAAGGAATGAGACTTACGATTTTTGGAATCTATGCGTATAATGACGATGCAAATGTAGCCGTGAAAGACAATTTTTTTGAAGAAATCCACAATGAAATATCAGCAGTAAGTACATCTAGAGAAATTGTAATATTGGGAGATTTAAATAGTAGAACAGGTAACAGAGTAAATGATCTGACAGTTGGCCAATATGGAGAAGATGTTGTTAATGACAATGGAAACCGGCTTATCACAGTATGTGAGCAATTAGACCTAAAAATCCAAAACGGTTTTTTCCAACATAAGAAAATACACAAATATACCTGGACCAAACCCTCACAAAACCTGAAATCCGTCATTGATTATCTTATCACTAAACAAAAGACAAAACTAAAAATTCAAGATGTCAGAACAAAGCGTGGATCAACATGCGGAAGTGATCACTATTTTCTGGAGACCAAAATTCTCTTTCCTTATCAAGGCCGAAGCCTCCATCAACAAAATCTTGATGATACAGTGAATGAGGAAATTGATCACTGTCAATATAATCTACTAAGCCTAGAACATGACAGCGTAAAAAACTTATACAAAAAGAGACTGAACGAAAAACTTAATTCAAGTTCAGGTGAAACCCCAGATGAGGAATACGAATGTATCACATTAAGCATCCATCAAGCTGCAAAAGAAGCACTAGGATTAGTGGAAGAAACTCCTAAAAGAACAAAACCATACTGGTGGGATGCTGAGATTGAAAGTGAAATAGAGGAAAAAAGGAAATTATATCACACGTACTTATCCCAAAAGACAGATAGAAGCAGAGAAGAATACAAAATCGCGCAATCAAAGGTGAGAAGAAGGATCAGTGATAAGAAGAATCAATCATGGATGCAAAAGTGCCAGAAAATAGATTCTTACTTAGGAGGTAGGAGAAGTACCGAAAGCTGGAAAACTATAAGATCGATCAAAAAAGAAACATGCAGAGATATTATTTCACCAATACCAGACAAAGAATGGGATGAGCATTTTAAAAAACTTTTAACTGAAGATAGAGCAGAATTCAAGGAAGACGAAAGAGACAATATCATTAGAACGATGGGATCTCCAGTACCCCTCACAATATCTGAGGTCAAAAACGTGTGCAAAACCTTAAAAAGCGGTAAATCTGCCGGACCCGGAAATATCCCAGCTGAACTTATTAAATATGGCACTGAAGAATTGTTTTGTAGATTACGGAATCTTTTCCAAAGATATTTAAATGGAGCTGTAGTACCAACTGAGTGGAAAACGTCATATATATCCACAATACACAAAAAAGGAAGGAAAGATATATGTGACAATTATAGAGGTATATCTGTAACTAGTACGCTAAGCAGAATATATGGCAAAATAATAAGAAATAAAGTGGAGAGCGAATATAAAGATATGGAGGCAGAAGAACAAGCTGGTTTCAGGGCGGGTAGATCGACTTCAGATCATCTCTTTTGTATAACCCAAGTTATTGAAAAGAAAATGGCATACGGACAGGAGCTCCATCTGCTTTACGTAGATTTGCAGAAGGCATATGATAGTATACCACTAAATCTACTTTGGAAAGCGTTGGAAAAGACAAACATAAGCGTACAACTAATTAAGGCCATCAAAGAGTTATACCGCAATAGTAAGGCAAAAGTTAAAATAAAAGCAAAACTAACCAAAGGCTTTCAAGTAAATAAAGGTCTTAAACAAGGTTGCTGTATCTCGCCTACGCTCTTCAAGATATATTTGGAACAGGTCCTTAAAGTCTGGAAGAGAAAATGCCAAAACATGGGAATTCCGTTGAATGAAACCACCTTGTATACTTTATGTTTCGCCGATGATCAGATAGTGGTGGCTCAGGATTATGACGACCTCGAATATATGACACGAAAACTAATAGACGAGTACAATAAGTGGGGACTAGAGGTTAATATCAATAAGACAGAGTATATGTGTATTGGTGGAACGAAACAGGATCTAATCTTAAATACTGGGCAGCGAATTCAGTCCTGTGATGAGTATAAATATTTGGGTATAAAAATTACAGCTGACGGAACACTAGACAAAGCTATAAAACATAGAAACGTACAAGGAAGAAAAGCAATAACTTTATTAAATGGAATAATTTGGGACCAAAGTATATCAAAACATAACAAAAAGCTTATATATAACACTATTGTAAAAAGTATTATTACATACGGCTCAGAAGTATGGCCAATCAAAGATAGAACAGAAAAAATGCTTTCCGCTACGGAGATGGACTATTGGAGAAGAGCAGCAGGGAAATCAAAAAGAGAAAGAGTTACCAATCAAAGAATAAGAGAAATTAACGTGAACGTACTCTAGTGGATGATATAAGAACAAAACAACTGGTGTGGTACGGACATGTACAAAGAATGGATGATGGAAGACTACCTAAACAAATATTACAATGGAAACCAACTGGCCGAAGAAAACGAGGAAGACCAAGGAGAAGCTGGAGAGAAGGAATAGATAGTGAAATAAGAATAAGAGGCCTAGATGATGAATTATGGGCAAACAGAAACGAGTGGAGATTGGGTATCGGAAGACGTAGAACGTTGTGAAACCGATAAATATATATATATATAAAATAAATAGTTATTAAAGAAAAAGAAACTTTGATGATACATTACCCACACTTTAACCTTATATAGTTTTCCTTTTCTTTCTTTTCTAGACCCTTTTTTCAACCATAATGTTTTTAATTTTTCAACCTTTTTGAAACAATAATCCATTCAGGAGAGACCCAGTCAGGATCATTGCTGTATTCTAGTTTTGAAAGTTGCTTGCCTAGAATAGTAAAAAAATCATAGTGAAGTATTTCTTACAGTTTAACACAATTCTATGTTACACTTCTGCAAAAGGTCCACTCGAGCACAAAAAAAGATCCCAATAGAAAATGTGAACTGTCACGATCAGCTGTTTTTCGATCTAAGATGGTTGCCATAGGACAAACAAAGCGTTTTCCCATAAGCCGCAATGTTAACAAAAACGTAATTTAAAAAAAAAGTGAAACGATTTAATTTACAACAAAGATGCTGTTTTAAGTATTGACCCTTTGTACACATGGAAAAAATGCGTTTTTCTTTAAAAAAATTAATTAAAGCCAGTAAATCTTAAATAAAAGGGACCATGTTTTGTTCAAAAAGTCAGGTTATGTTTTTATTTACTTTTGTTTTTTTTAACTTTTTTTCCAGTTTTTTACTCAGTTTGAATCATTATTATTAGTTTCTGTGCTGTTATGAATTGTGGCAGCTGGGGGCCGATTTTTGTCAATTAACCTTCCGATCGTTTTGGCCGACTAAAAAATTTTAGCCTCAAGATTTAGCATGATGCCCGGCAACGCCGCCGGTCTAGACTCCGCAGCACCCCTTGGCACTGGCGATGAATAGCGTGGAGGGTCGTCGCACAGTGGGACCAATTGTTATAATTTAGCAGTGTTGTATTACAAGATTAAGGGGTAGTAAATCCTCAAAATTTTAGCTACCGATGTACCGGGTGTCCTATAAAAACATTTCATATTTAAAATGCAGCTAAATATTTGACCAGGTGCTGATTTAAAAAATTTTTAAATATATGTAAAGTAAATGTTTTTCAATCCAACTAAAAAAATGATCGCAAATATAAAATAAAGATTATTTCAGATACTACTTAACCAATTTTAATGAAATTTGGCATACATGTTTTATAAGCCATTCTCCCTTGTTAAGGCGATTTTTTTACGCTATGACATGTGCAAGTCAGGCTGAACCAGCGAAGCCGGCTATTGTTATTTTTTTAGGTTAGTTATTAATCAATTGGAATAAGAAACCGATACTTTCCTTAGGCTTTAAATGCAAATAAAGATTAATACGGCTTTTTTTTAAATTCAAGATGGCTACTATACGCTAAAACTATACAACTTATTTGTTTTAATTGACGGAACATTTATATTTAATTTGGTTACACGGTTACAAAACTACTAATTTAAAAAGGCAGTCATTAAAACAAAATTAAAGAGAATGTCACATACTTGGATTTATATAACGATACTCTTTTTAAAAATAATTCCGCATTTTTAGATTATTTATAATTTTTACCTGATAGCTTTGGCTGGTATTTGGGTATAATTGTTTTTTTCCTTTAAAATCGGTTTAATTTTAAATTTAATCACTGCTCCAAAGTCAAACTCTTAAGGCAATCCAAATATAAAATAAAAATAACTCCATTTTGATGGTTATATTGTTATATTAGTGAAAATGCAAACATGTACTTAATTAAAGTTTTTTTTTTAATAATATCTAACCAAACCACTTTTAATTAATGTTTTAGTACAGTTATTCCTTAACCCCCATTCTTTATGTACAATTTGTACGGAAAAATAATAAAGATTTGATTTAATTTGAAAAATAATATTTATGTTTACAAATACTTGTCTACTTTTTAAAACTATCGGTCATTTTTCATATGTATGAAATAATATCTAAAGTAGTAAACACTTGTTTAATGGACTAATTAGGTCAAAAGTCATAAACCTAACCGAACCAATGCAAAAAAAGGGCAGACATTTGTAGCCTAGCCTACAATTAGTACCTAGACTATTGCGCCACCGAGGGAAGCGACTTGTCCATTCATTTAATAGGGTTAATTTTTAGATCGGAAAAAGATTTAAGTAATGGAAGATATAAGGAAACTCGTACAAGGGGGACGAGTGTGATGTAGTTTAGGTAGGCTAGATTAGTTTACTGAAGATGGGCTCCACCTGCTAGTACCTAAAATAAGTATTGCAAAAAAAATACAAATAATAAGAATTTTCTTTCTTCTACCCTCCCACCCACCCATTAACCTTATTGTGCACATGACAGAAAATATTCAATGAAAAAAATGTCGCCGCGTACAAAAATTTGAGAAAAATTAGGCACTATTAGAAAAAAAATCGTTTGTTTAGCACGCTCTTCCACTCAGACCTATATATACAGGGTGTTCAATAACATAATTTTAGTATTAAATTTCTTGAGTGATTTTAAGACAAAAAGTTCATATAAACATAGGTCTACAAACACTTAGTTTTCGAGATAATATTTTTTGTTTATTTTGATATAGCCGCCATGCATTTTTTATTTTGATGATAGCAAAAGCTTTTTTATAAACGGTTAGAGATGCGAAAAAATTGCAAGAGACAAAAAAATTTGCAAACGAAACAAGGATTTTATTTCTTGTTTTAGAATCTACCAGTGGCTTACAACAAAAAAATATCCCAGGAAAAAAGTGACATGAGCCCTGAAAAAGTATAACCTTCTAGATTTTTACTATCGTTTGATATGTCTTATAGTGTAATGACACCAGCTAAATATATGTGTTAAATTTGAGCTGCATATCTCAAAAACTGCACGAGCTATAAACAAAAAACTAAAAAATATATGAAATTTTAACACCCTGTATCTCGAAAACTAAGCGTTTGCGTGTCTACGTTTATATAAACTTTTTGACTTACAATAACTTAAAGACCTTGTATAAATAAAAAATTGTATATGATCCGATTTGAATTAGAAATTCACAAAAAAAAACTGTGTACTAAGTAAAACATACATAAGTTTGAAACACATATTTAAGTCCTACAAGTTTCTTAAAACATTGTTGCAACTCTTATTTTGGAACTCATGTTCCACAACGGCACAGAATTTTGTCTTCTTTGAACATTTTTTGTATGAGAAGAGGACACTCTGATCTATCTTTTATATTTCACCATAAAGATTTCGTTGAGCCTTTACTTATGGAAAATAAAAACTTGATTTGGTTTATTTAGGAAAATACCTGTTTGTCTGATCGTGGACACATTTCCCTACCCAAATGCAAAAGTGAGTTTTAAAAAGTTATGTCATATCATTTTAAATAAAAATCTTCAGTCCTTATGATATCGGACGGGGGGCAGATTATGGTAGGTTGGTTGTGAGGGGGCTGGTTATGGGGGGAGGGGAATCTCTTACTTTACCCCTTCCCATAGAAATACAGGCAGTTATCCTTTTGTAGGAATCTATTTCTATATTATTATTAAACTACAAAAACAGCAATTAAAGTAAAATAATGTTTTCTTTTTTTAGGGGAGCTTATTTTTTTATAATGAGACTTAATTATGTTACTAAAATTTTAGAAAAAACAGAGCAGAAAGGCCTAGTCCGCATGTTATTTGTGGACTTGGTCAGCGCCCCTGATAGATTATGTTTATTTCGTTTGAAGGGGGATAATTTTGATCTTACAGGGCTTACCCTCCCTCCCCCAAGCTACTTCCTTGGCGTATAAACATACATTCATTCCATTCTTTTAAAAAATTTTAGTTTGGGTAATATCTAGTTTTACCAAGAAAAATTGCATTGGATATCTGATTTGGCCCACTGTGCTTGTTACTACGTCATCTAAGGCCCGCCAGTCTGCAATTCACAACAAAAAATAACCTTGGTGTTCTCATAGAGAAAATTTTGTCTCTGGGTGTTCTGCATAAAGTGGGTTAGGAATTTAATGTTTTTATTATTTATGTTCAACGTTCGATAGTTTTGATTGTTTAGCTGTTGGGCCGTATGTTCAAACGTATTAGTCTAGTGTTGTCTAGTATTTCGCTAGCAAGCCCCTTTGGGCACCCTTTGCCAAAAAAATGTTTTTTTTTTCAGTTGGAAATATTTCTAAAGGCAGGCTTTTCAAAAATAATTAGAGCTGAAAAATTTGCATCTTCTTGAAAATTATTGGTTTTTAATATAGAATTTTTTTTGTTACAAGTTTCTTATGTGTCTACAATGCAACAAAGACAAACTTCTCAAGGTTGCAAGCAACCCCTATCATCTGCTATGTTGGTCCAAATAAACAACTTGTTGCAGAAAAATAAACATCCTTCGAGACCAGCACAAGACTAGTAGATGCCACCCAAATCTCTCATATGATTTATTCTGTTATAGTAATGTAACTATGTGAATGTGAAATTGAATACAATGTATTATCAAATAATATATTTGTTAATTTTTATCAAAAATAATATTATTCATAAGAAAAGTGCGTAAAGTGATTACATTTCCACAAACAAAAACAGTTGAACAATATATGAAGTGAAGTTCGGTTTGATAATAGTTTGTGAGAAATAGGTACCAGGCACATAGATAAGGGAGGGCACTGGGGGACATTTCCCCCCTTCTTGAACAAGTTTTTGTCATGAAATTTTAGTGTCTTGGACATGTTCTGTATTCAGTGTATTTGCCTCCGGCGAGCATTTCTGCCTACCCTGTAAAAAACATCATGCACCGTCATGGAATAACAGCACAGTACTTTCTACATGGAAGTATCCCCCAAGAAAGAAAAGCTATCATGTGCCTGCTACATATTTTGAGTACATGTTTTACAGAACATTTTTTGTTCAGTTCTCCAGAAGGATAATTATATAATAAAATTTTCTTGAAAATGTTTTTGAACAAATTTCTGTTTAAAGAAAATGTTTAGGACTAAATGATTTCATACAATTTTTCATTTAAACAATAAAATTAATTTTAAAGATATTTCTGCAACCCACTTTTTTCTATGAGGGTTAACAAAAATAACTACTACGCACATATTTTTACTTAAATGTCAAAAAATGCTTCAAGCATGCCCCTATGTTGTAATAATAATGTTCTAAAAAAATGTAAAATCCTAATTTGAAAAACTATTTTTCTATTATCACCAAAAACACAAAGTTGTTGATTTTAAATAAAGCACCAGTCATTATTTTAATTAAAAAAAATAAAGTACCTTATGAAGTTTCTGAATCAATAATGTTTTTGGAGAAATTTCCATACAAGGAAAATGATTTCGAAGAATTTTCCATTTGAACATATTTTTACTCAAATGTTACAAAAACTGTAAAATCTTAATTTTAAAAATTATTTTAGCTCACACCACTACTATACTATAGTAGTGTGAGCTATGGTGATCCTAATTTTTTCGATAAAAACAAAGTTGCTCCGATTTCAAAAATGTTTATATTTCTTTGTGTTTCAGATGATTTTGAAAGTTTTTTGTCGCGCCGTCTGTCTGTAACGACCAACGCGTATAACTCAAAAACCGCTTGAAATTTGAGGTGGTGGGTCTTGGGTTGGGATGGTCCCATTTAAAAATGAACAAAATCCACTGATCACAAGATAAATAAAAGGTTATATGGCGTGTGTGATACCAAAAGTAAGAAGTCTGTAGTTAAACAAAATAAATTTAAGTTAAAAAAAAAAGGTGGGAGTAAATTTCAAAAATTAGAGTTTAAGTGAAAATATGTCGTGTGTGATCTCAAACGAAAGGTAATTGAGTCTGGAGTTAAACAAAATTCATTTTAGTTTTAAAAAAAGGGTGGGGGTAGATTTCAAAAATTAGAGTTTAAGTCAAAACATTGTGTTGTGTGGTATCAAAATGAAAGGTAATTGAGTCTGGAGTTGAATAAAATATATTTCAGTTTTTAGTTATATTAGCTCACATGTACACTATAACTATAGTGCCTAGTGTGAGCTTATAGGTACCCATATATATTGGCAGAGTATTTTTATAATCACCAAAAACACATAAAAAAAATAAAGTACCTTATTAAGATTCTAAATCAATAATTCATTAACTTTTTATTTCATTCATATTTATTCAAAAGGATAATCATTCAATAAAATTTTCTTCATACAAAATTGTTTAAAAACCGAACCGAACCGAACCGAACCAAAATTGTTTAAAAACATTTTCTTCGATTAGTCGAAGTTTGTTCGAACAAATTTCCATTTAAAGAAAATGGTTTCAAAACAAATTTTCGTTCAAGAAAAATGTTTTAGAAAAAAATTATTTCAAATAATTTTTTATTAGAACTTATTTTAACTCAAATGTTAGGTACAAAAAATGTAAAATAAAATAAAGTTTTTTTTTCTATTATAATCAAAAAAGTGTTTGATTTAATATAAAGGATAGGTAGTCATTATTCAGTGACCCAATAAAAGTTTAAAAAAAGTACCAACTGTATAAGGTTTCTAAATAATTTATTAACAAAAAAAATTGGAATAGGTGTGTCCCCTTATAAATTATTATACAAGTAAACAATAATTTATTCTAGCACTGTTGAAACTATGATTCTTGATGGGTAGTATCGGTATGCAAAGTTAAATTCAAAAAAATACAAAAAATGGATAGGTACCTATGTCACAGGCTTGTAGCAATAAATAGTGATTTTGGTTGTGGGGGTTGCTATAGTCTATAGTTAAAAAAGCTATAAGTACCTATAATCAGAGAGTGTAACTAGGATAACCCTGCCAAATTAAAATATCAAAATAAGCACCTATTAAAAATTGGTAAACTAATGATGTAACCACGCAAAGAGCACCAATATTATTTAAATGTTTTATTACCAAATTTGATTTAAGCCCCTCAAAAAAATTGACCCGGTTATATTCCTTATAAGGGCCTATATCCTTAAATTATGTAACACTCAAGGGAGGGGGGTTTGACTTTGCGTTACACACAATGATTTTTTAATGTGTTTTTTTTTTAATGCGTTACGAAGGGGGATTAATAATCCTGAATTTTTGTGTTACATAATTTAAGGATGTTCCCTAAGCCTGCTATACATATCCATTATTTTGAATTTTTATGATGATTTTAACTTTGTATACTAACTATAGGTAGGTATCTTTCTTTTCATATATCATTAGGAGATTTTATAAGTGGGGCTTCGAGACTATGCAGAACTATCCATATCTTCTCGTCTTTTGTGAGGGAAATATTTAAAAGAAATTGAGAACGTCTCTGGGATGGAAAACTTTATATACTATATATGTTTCTCTTCTTATATCATGAGATTTTATAGGTGAGGCTTCGAGACCGTGTAGAACCACAGATTATCCAAGTCTGCTATCCAAATCTTCTTGTCTTTAGTGAGGGGCGTATTTAAAAGAAATGGAGCCCCTCTCTGGAATAGTGATCCGCCCCACAGAACACCATATCCGCACGTGTGAGAAATCAACTTATCATTTTTTTAGAACTAGTAATATAATGTTAAAAAAATTCTATTTGTTTTTTGTGAAATTCCTTCATACTTGTCTGTCAAAGTAAGTGTCATAAAAATCACGGCGAACTCGATTTTCTGAAATAAGTGAAAGAATTCTACCATGCTGCACTGACAACACTGCGGCTCGCGATCACTGACTTGTATGAACACTGAGAAATAAATTCGGCGTACAATTCGTGTCGGAAAACGGTTTTTGTTTCCTTCATAGAATGAAATTCGTAAGAAAATTAGCTCTAGAATGTTGTGTTTACTAATATCTAAGGTTGTTTTGCCTTTTTGGTTCAAAATATTGAGCAGAAACCTTCCACGATATTTTGCCAGTTCTAGTTGAACTCAATACAGCCCAATTTTATATGACTAAAAATTTTAGCTGGCTAAAAACGATCGGAGGTCTAATCTACAAAAATCGACCCCCTGGGGAGATCTTGATAATGTTAGTTTTGATGGAATGCCAAGTATTTTGACCTTAAAAAATCATCTTGATTTAAATGAACTAGGTATCAGCTCAAAGAAGGGAAAAGAAAGTGGATAAGTGCTCTATTACCTGACTTAAGAGGATAAATTGAAATATTCGAAAGTTTTTTGTCAGGTTTGTTTTGGATAAATATGTAACTGTCATTTTGGCAACATTTTCTATTGGGATCTTTTTTTGTGCTCGAGTGGACCTGTTGCAGAAGTGTAACATAGAATTGTGTTAAACTGTAAGAAATATTTCACTATTTTTTTACTATTCTAGGCAAGCAACTTTCAAAACTAGAATACAGCAATGATCCTGACTGGGTTTTTCCTGAACGGATTATTGTTTCAAAACGGTTGAAAAATTAAAAAAATTATGGTTGAAAAAAGGGTCTAGAGAAGAAAGAAAAGGAAAACAATATGAGGTTAAAGTGTGGGTAATGAGCTGAACCAAAACTCTTAAATAAACTCTTGGTAGTGTAGCATCCTGTATAGTGTCCAGTGGAGTCCTGTATCATCAAAGTTTCTTTTTCTTTAATAAATATTTATTTTACAGACCTCAAAACAGTTTAGAATAAACTGGTGAATTTGACAATCTCCCTAACTCAAACCTCTATTTATCTTAAACTATTTTGGTGCAAATTTTCCTTTATTTCCATCCTTTTTGACACCTGAAACTTGTACACCATAAAATTTGTATAGCATCTGACTGCACCTACTACAAGTCCTGTTGTGAAATTTCTAGGGTACTGTTCTGAGCTTATTACCAAAAAAAATTGGCATAAAAAAATAGATGGAAAAGCAAGTCATCTTTGTTGACTTTGATGACCACAAGAAAAACAGCCAATGTTGTACTGTTGTAAAATTTGAACAGTAATTTTGTGAGCTGATGAACCTTAGGTTTGACTGTACCAGAGAACATATAACATATAACATCCAGTATTTCTTCGATGACTGTACTTAAGCCCTATGTATTATAGTTCATGGAAAATCATATGGTGATGTACAGTGTGTGAGGCCAATGACAAGGAAAAACTGAATTTTAATTTTGCAAGTTTTTTTTATATAATGTTTACTTATATTTTTTTAAATAAACATATTTTGTAAAGTACTTATTAGAAGTTTGCTTGACCAACCTCGGTTGGAACTCATATGTGCATATTGATCTGTTGGACTGACCTACCTATAAGTTGTGCCTCTTTTTCATGTCACTACTGGAGGGTTAACACAATTAAACTTTGTCTAAACCTAAAAATCATAGTGAAATATTTTGCACAGTTTAACGCTATAGAAGGCCTATTACTTAGCAAAAGGTTTAGTCAAGTACAACAGAAGATAGAATATAATATAATAGAAAACCTGAATCTGATGAGAAAAGTTTAGTCTATTTCAATTTCGTCTCTGTTAAGTGAGCCTTGTAGTGAGCTCTTTGAATAGAACTACTTATCCAGTTTCCCATACCTTGGGCTGATAGTTCATTGATTCATTGGTCAAAAAACTTTAAATTCAATGAAAACTAACATTATCATTACTTCCTCCGCTGCCACAATTCACAACAGTAAAAAAACTTGGCATACTAATCAGTGGTGCACCCAGAAATATGTCTTGGGGGGACCCGAAACCTTTGAGGGCCCGATACCTTTGGGGGGCCCCCAGAGGTCTCATGATGTTGTACTTTATGCTATTATATTTTCTGTTTATTCAAGAAATATATGGAAAATATCTAAAAAAAATATGTGGTTTGGGGGGGATCCGTGCCCCTAGCCGTATACGTAATATTCCAATACCCACGGTAATTTCCAGTTCTTGATGAAAACATTAAGAAATGGCAATATCAAATGTACATAAGAGTGTCCTTCTTGTAGAATTTAGTATAAAATTTTTAAACACATGCTTTAATTTACTCATGCATATTATTTTATTGGTGTATATCGTCCCCACACATTTGACCCGTGTCGTCACATTGATTTATCGGCGCACAGTGGCCAAAAACCCTATCTATGTAAATGTACAACTACAACTTTAAATAACGATATAGAGATTTTTTTTAAAGAGTTTAATCGCAAGTAAGTTTTTTTTTCAAATAAGGCAATTTCATTTGTGGCGCCTTTTGGAAGGCTTCACATCGTCTCCTGGATCAATAAATAATGTGACAGCTTTGACCAACGTCAAAAATGATGGAAAGGTTAATAGGCTAAAGAGGGCACTAAACTGAGAGATTCTCGTAAGACCTATTAACGGCAATAATCTCTATATGCAAAGTGAGGCAAAAATATTGATATTTTTTGTAGAGAGAGCACGCTGCGCAGGAGGTGCTACTGACAACATTGACAAACACTTTAATGACAAATCACAAATGACAATCTCCTTGAAGTATTAAGTTCACAGAATACCACAGGTGATTAGAACTAGAGAGAGAAAGATTGCAATGCTTAGCATTTATTGTATGTTGTCACTCTAAAAAAACTGTTAAATTTTTGTCTCAGTGTCTCATATAGCCGTGGTCGTTCCAGTTACTTCATATATAATTCATTAAGTTGCGGGTAGTATAATTTTTACATATAGATAATATTCAAAAAGTACTTACTATACAGGGTGTCCCAGATAAAAGTAACTACATGCGGTCTTATGAGAATTTTGGAAATGATAAGACATATTATAATTCTGGTTAAATGGAAAAAACTGACTATATTCTGAGCCCAATCAGGTGCTGTATTAAAATTTAAAATAACCACAAGGGTTTTTCCAAATATCAAGCAAAAACTAAAAACTGCTTTTAATAAAAATAATTTATTTATTGCTTGATTTTTTAAAAGTCTTTATAGATATTTTTATTTTTGAAATAGACTGGGCTCGGAACAGCGCCAATGTTTACCCAATAATTCAAATTTGTGTGTATTACTGTTTTCAAAATTCTCATAAGAAACCGTGTAATAACTTTTATCTGGGATACATGGTATACCACAACTATTTTTTAAAGTTTCTAAACAAGTAACGATAACTTTCAATGTGTTATGCAAAGTTTATATAGAAAAGAAATATCGAGTGTGCACAAATCTATCTTTCACATGGACTGCCTAGGCTTATCGGGGTAAATAATGTGTTTGCGCTTGCCTTAAGTTAAAAACGGGGTGATTGGAAAGTGACAAAGACAGAGTAATAAATAAACTTGTCACAAAAAATTATATTAAAAAATAAATATATATCACGTGACTGTCCCAAACCTATTTTGGTTTCACTTCTTATATCATACTAATAAATATAATTTTGGCTTTCTTATTTGTTCTGCACTTAAATCTTATTTACACTCTGTATACAGTGGCGGATCCAGAATTTCCCGGGGGCAGGGGTCAAAGTGGCAGCAAACATCAAAAACATTTTTTTTAGTGGTTTTTGATAGAAATTAAGATGTGAAATTTAGTAGCTAAATAAGAATAATAGCGCCGCAGGCGAAATTAAAAAAAAAATAAGTAGAATTTTTGACAAATTTTAAATAAATGATGCTGCTAAACTAAAAAATAAATTATATGTTTGGGTGGTGACCCTTCGTCGCATGTCTAGGATCCGCCGCGTTCGTCGCGTCATGGCACCACTCTTTGCTACTTAAAAAAATACTCTGCCAATATATGGGCCCCTAAGCTCACACTAGGTACTATAGTTCTAGTTTACGTGTGAGCTAATATAACTAAAAACTGAAATATATTTTATTCAACTCCAGACTAAATTACCTTTTGTTTGATACCACACAAGCCATGTTTTGACTTAAACTCAAATTTTAAAAATCTACCCCCACCCTTAAAAAAGCAAAAACTAAAATGTATTTTGTTAAACTCCGGACTCAATTACCTTTCGTTTGATATCACACACTCCATATTTTCACTTAAACTCTAATTTTTGAAATATACCCCCACCCTTTTTTTAAAATAAATTAAAATGTATTTTGTTTAACTCCAGACTCAATTACCTTTCGTTTGATATCACACAAGCCATATTTTCATATAAACTCTAATTTTTGAAATCTACCCCGACCCTTTTATTTGGTTTGTGTTCGGTGGATTTTGTTAATTTTTAAATGGGACCATCTCGACCCAAGACCCAGCCTAGGTACCAAATTTCATTAAAATCGGCTAAGCGGTTTTTGAGTTATGCGCGTTGGTCGTTACAGACAGACATACAGACAGACAGACAGACATACAGACAGACAGACGGCGCAACAAAAAAGTTTCAAAATCGTCTGAAACGCAAAGATATATAAAAATTTTTGAAATCGGAGCAACTTTTTTTTTCTCGAAAAAATTAGGATCACCATAGCTCACACTACTACAGTATAGTATATGTGTGAGCTAAAACTATGCGTCCGATTGACATTTTTCTAAAACCGTTGTGATCCCTGATCTTTGATACACAAAGTTTATAGAAGGTGTTTTTTTGATTAAGCAAAGGGTTCTCGAGTTATAACAAGTTATAAATTATTGTAAATACGCGTTTTCAGGGCGAGCATTTGTTTAATAGGGAACTCTTTCTGATAGAAATATTACTATATGCTTTTGGTGGAATCATGAGCACAGTTTATATATTTAAAAAATGCAAAAAAAAATTTCTAAATTTTTGGAAAAATTACCCCCACCACCTCCTGCACATGACGATTTTTGGACGACCAATCGATTTTGCATTCTTAGGGTGTAAGAAATGATTTAAATTGTATCTTACATTTTAGCAATGAAGTGCACACGAAAATCGGTTCTAGAAGCCTTTAACGCGCTTTAAAACTCTAATAGTCATATACGTAAATTACTTATATGCTAATAGCACGGATCACCTGATCCGTGCTAATAGTAGGTAACGCATTTCTGGCATAGACCACTGTGCCTTGCGCTTTCACTTCGCCTCTAGAGCCGTTTTAGCTCTCGTCACGCCCGAGGAAAACTATAAAAATAGTGTTTTGAGGAAAGAAACCTATTATATTCAAACAAACGTGTCAGACAAAACAATATACGTTGTCAAAATTTAATATAAATAAATACTTGTAAAATTTTGTTTCACTTAATTGCTGGCCCGGCCATCTAAGCGCGTTGTTCGGCCATCTGCAATTACATACGGCAAAGTAATATTGTTGTACTTGTTAAATTTACTATTTTCTACTAGGATGTGGAAAACTTCACCTTTCTGCGCGCAAGAAGTTAGTTTTTAGGGAGTAACTGACAGAATAATTAAATAGTCTGCTATAATTTTTAATAAAATAAAGAGAAACTATATAATATGTGTTTAAACCATTTTGCGAAAAGATGATTTTGCATATTGGGTGTACCGGACCCGCACCACTTGGAGACCTTGGAGCAACGCGGTAATAAGACAACTTCAATATTTATTTACATTTCAATTTCGTCTAATTTGACATGTTTATTTATAAATTACATTAAATTTTTTGAAAAAAAAAGGTACTCATAGGTAAAATATTGTACCTAACACAGGCGGAAAGTGTCTCTACTTACCGCCGTTCGATAAAGGTACTTTACCGGACCCGCACCATTTGGAAACCTTAGCAACGCAGTAATAAGAAAACTTCAATATTTGTTTACATTTCAATTTCGTCTAATTTGACATGTTTATTTATAAATTACATTAAATTTACAAAAAAAGATACTCATAGGTAAAATATTGTACCTAACACAGGCGGAAAGTGTCTTTTCAACCCTTAAATAACATAAGGAGCATCCAATTTACAAAAACTATCCCGAAGCCTCATAGTGTCGAATTTTAAGCTATTTTTTGTGTTTTTTTTTAAATATGTCGAAAATATGTAAAAAAATCTAAGGCTTGGGGGGCCCCCACCTGGGTGCGCCCATGAATTGATAAATAAACATGTCAAACTAGACGAAATTGATGAAATGTAAACAAATATTGAAGTTGCCTTATTGCCGCGTTGCTAAGGTCTCCAAATGGTGCGGGTTCGGTAAAGTACCTTTACCGAACGGCGTGCGGTAAAGTAATTACTTTACCGCACGCGAGTAGGTAAATTATTTTTCCACACACGACTGCTTGACCGAACTTCTTAGGTGCAACATGTCGTCAACGGCTTAAGGAAAAAACCAAATACGTAATATATTTGGAAAAAACCTTAAATTGTATTTCTCCCCTTTGGTGCACTAAAGGCGTAAGTTTCCTTTCATTACACGCGCAACTGACGTCCTTGTTGTTTGGTACAATAAGTGCGAAGGCTACGTGTGTAATGAATGTGACTTACGCCCTTAGTGTACCAAAGGGGAGATTTCTTTGTATTAAATTTTGTCAAATTGGGGTTTTTAGTGATTTTTATGACTATAACTTTGTTGCTACGGGAAGGTTTCTTTCCGAATTAGTGCGGAAAAGTGCAATTTTTCGCACGCAAAATGCATGATGATACAAAACAATATTATTTATAAATTTTTGAGAGAGATATTTACTAGAGGCAGTAGTTTATTTTTCACGCCTGTAGAAAAATAATATACCTATCTACCTACCTTGTTCGGCCATTTAGAAATGCCTACGTATTTTATTATTTTCTGCTCGCATGCAAAAAATACCTAGGTACTTTGGGAACTGTTTAAGGATAAGTTTGGTGCGAAAGGTAGAATTTTTTACGTTGTCATTAGATTATATAGAAAATCGTAAAATTAATTGTTTGAGTTTTAGCACTTCTATTGTAAACTAACACAGCACCATTTTAAAGACAATAGTGTATCTGTAGCGTAATATAAAATTTTGAATCTAATAATTACAACAAATTTAATTCTATAAACTTTTTTATATTTTTTATGGAATTTTTAAAACATAATTAAAAAACTATTCTTCAAGGGAATACCCATAGTCTAGTGCGGCGCTGATTCGTTCGGGCGTGGCCGTTTTCGTATACGTGTAAAGGACAGACTTATGCAATTTTCGTATTGTCATCCTTTAATGTGATACTCAAAATCCACTTATAGAGTAAATAGCTAACGGGGTGTATTGGAATATTACGTATATGCCCCTAGCCCGCCGCCCCCTTGGTGCGCCCATGTAATAATTCAAAATAAGTAAAAAAACTAGAAAAAAAGTTAAAAAAAAACATAACCTACTTTTTTGAAGAAAACATGGTCCCTTTTATTTCAGATTTTCTCGCTTTATAAAATATTTTTAAGAAAAACACATTTTTCCCATATGCACAAAGGATCCATTCTTAAAACTGATTAATTTTTGAGACTAAAGCTCTTGTCATTTTTGTAAAATTTACGTTTTTGTTAACATTACAGCTTATTTATTTATTTTTTTTATTTATTTATTTATTCTATATAGCTTATGGGAAATCAGTTTGTTTGTCCTATGGAAGACATCTTGGATTTGATCATATGTTTTGTTAGACAGCCCTATTAGGTTAGGTTAAGTTTGAGTTAGGTTAGGTTTGATTTATTCAAGTTCTAGTTCAAATATGCTTTTTTGCTTAGGTTAGGTTTAGTCGAGGGGGAACAGCTAACCCAAAATATGTACACCGATTGTGAAAATCCACAATCTTTTGCTAAGATTGTGAGGGATTGTGGAAAGATTGTGAGGGATTGTGGCAAGATTGTGAGGGATTGTGGAGGACTGTGCAGCGGCGTAGCGTACCTGAAGGGGGGGGGCGTCCCATCAAAAATTCTGGTGACCAAAAAAAAAATAAAAAATCAAAAATTCTGGCGACCAAAAAAAAAAACAAAAAAAAGTCATCATGTCTATAGTTTCCTTGGCCGCCCTCTTAATTTACCCTGCTACTTAATAACCGAGGGGTGACCAGCTAAACCCAAAATGTGTATGCCAATTGTGAAAATCCACAATCTTTTGCTAAGATTGTGAGGGATTGTGTAAAGATTGTGAGGGATTGTGGTAAGATTGTGAGGGATTGTGGTCAGATTGTGAGAGATTGGGACAGATTGTGGGTGATTGGGAGGGATTGTGTAAAGATTGTGAAGGATTGTGAACAGATTGTGAGAAATGTGTACACCGATTGTGAGAGCTGTTCACCCCTCGGGTTTAGTTAAAAAGTGTTTAAGTTTTTATGCAGTTTTGATGTTTAAATAATGTTTTTAAAGTAACTTTTTTAAATAAATCTTATCCACACAGTAAGTCTATTTTTTCCCTAATTTTGACGACTTTTGTGGCGATCTGGCAACAGTGCCTTTTTGAAACATATTTCAGGTGCATTTTGGTTGGCAGCCATGCTTTTTGAAGTTAGTTGTTATTGAAAAAAAAAGTGAGGTTAAACAGCTCATTTTATAGGACTTTTTTTCAATTTTTTTCCAAAAATACCGCATAATCCACAAAAATTTTTTTTTCTAAATGTTCTTAAAAAGGCATTTTTTAAGCCTAAAAAAAATATTTCACAAAATTCATGTGTCCATTAAGTCGACAGGCCCCCCAAAATGTATTTTGTTTAACTCCGGACTCAATTACCTTTCGTTTGATATCACACATGCCATATTTTCATGTAAACTTTAATTTTTGAAATCTACACCCACCCTTTAAAAAAAAAACTAAAATATATTTTGTTTAACTCCAGACTCAATTACTTTTCGTTAGAAAATATATACTACAAACAATCCTGTACAAAAACCGTAATCATTTTGTCATTAAAGAACAAAAATAGTCCCAGGGACTAAGATGTGAAAACTATATGAGAATAATCCAATTGATTATTGCACAATTGTATTTACAATTATTTTTCATTCAGATGCTCCCAACACTACTTTTAACAGTATTGTGCTAAGGCTGCAATAACATAGGAAACAATACATTTTCACCACCTTTTAACAGTACTGTGCTGTGTCACATGGAACCTATGAGCACCAATGAGATATTTTATTGATTTTTTATAAACTTACCTTAAAATAAACAAAACTTTTTCTGGTATCAATGTGTAATTGGCAATGTTTTCATTTTTGTTTGGCTTAAAAGTAACTAAGCCATACTTAATCATTACACAAAGGGCTTCTTTAACTCGGGAAATAGGTAAATCAGTGGCTTTCTTGATATACAGCAATGGGCTGTTTATCTGCTTAAATAGGTAGGAACCGACTTTTTCAACCACTGGCCCAAAGCATTCATTCAAAATAAGAGAAATTACTTTACCGTATGTCACAGACATGGTTAATTTTTAATTGTTTTAAGTAAAATAAACTCTGGAAAAAGGGATAGGTGCCTGGGAAATAACTTTTCACTGAGATCACAAAACATAGAGCGCCCTAATTAAATATATATCAAAAATAAAATCAAACCAGTCAAAGTACAAGACGGACAAGACAAGAGAAAAATTCGTGCAACAATATGCGTGCAACCTTCAACAAAAAATTTCAAAATAGCGATATCTAATCTGTGATAGCGATAAAAAAGACTGGGCGTTCAAATCCAAATCCAAATCCTATTTTTAGTCAACTGCGCGTGCGTCACTATCTGTCTCTTCTTTTCTCGTAAACTTTTGCCCTCTCTCTCGCTCTTAAGAGCAGTGTTGTGGAGCAGCCGGAAATTTAAAATGGTAAAAAAACGCAAAAATAGATAAAAACAAAAAATATTTTTTTTATTCAGGTTTTTTTAACGATCCCAATAGCCTTTATACATATGGTATGAAGGGCTAAAAATAATAAAAAAATAGAATACATCTTAAAATTTCAGATTTGTTAGGAGGTTGTTGCGGCCGAGGGGGATTTCACAGACAATTTTTTTATTTGCAAAAATGACGAATAATTCCAAAAAATTCTAAATAACTCCCAAAAATTCTGAAAAATGCCAAAGAATTCTAAACAATGCCAAATAATTCCGAATAAAGCTAAATAATTCCAAGAAATTCTAAAAATGCCAATGCCAAAAAAGCGACATGATTTTAACATATATTGCCAACTGTGAAATCCCTCTTGGTTTCGGCTATATCTTGTTTATTATACTTAGGTATAGGCCACTGCGCACCTAGATATAATGCGGGGGCCCGAGAGCTCTGAGGGCGCCCCTAGGCTAGGCCTAATATGATATGTCGTATTTTATGCAATTTTGCGCCCATATATGCTGAGGTATTAGAGCGATAATAATTTTAAAATATAACTTGTTTCAAAACATTTTTGTAAATAAATTAACGATTAAAAATCAACTGAATTTTACAACTTAATATAAATTCTTACATTGCTGTACCAGTCTTACTGCATGAGATCATTTAAAAAGTCTCATATTTGTTGACTATAGTTTTACTGAGATCTTGTTTTTTTGGTTAAATTTAAATTTACAAGGCTTTAGATATTAAGTTATTAATCAGACATCACAACATTTTTACTTACCTTTTTACTAATTTTATCAATGATGGGGTTGTGTAATCTTTGGTTTTACTCAGATCATTTGTTATTTCTTTTTAATTTAAATTTAAATTTACAAGACCTAATAAAAATAAATTATTTTAGATTTCACACACCTTTTAGTTGCTATATAATTTAAAATTATTTTAGTTTTTACAGGCCACATATTAATTGTGTTCCATATGTATACTGCATAATTGATTGTTTTATGAAATTTTTCTTAAACTGACAAGTAATTAACTCACATATATGTATAAGGTGTCCTATTTTCGACAATTTTGGGCCGTTTCAGGGACTCCTACAGGATATTAATAATGTTAAAAACCAAAAAACGCATTTTGCTATGAACCCCAAGACATTCCTGAGTGCGCCACTGACCTTTATAAAAATATTACCATCCAAAACAGGTAGCCGAAACAACCTCTTTATAACACTGACAGGGGTGTACCAAAGAGAGAGGAGAGGCCCACCTTCAAAGGGAAACCAAATTTGAACATTGAAAAAATTTTTCCGCCCTCTAAAAAATGAAATAATTTGCAATTAAAAAGGTAACGTAAATTATGTGATGCAAAAGAAACTGAAGTAGAAGAAACTGATAGATGAGTTTGCAGAAAACAAAGCCGAGGTTCCCAAAATTTCTGGGCAAGTAACGTTGCATATCTTTGGATATTTATATTAAGTATTGCACTGTAGTTTTTGAAAAAGCAAGTTGATCCCCAGACGTGTTTTTGAGAGCAGATAGTTTCTCGGTTATATAATAGGCATACCTAGGTATGCACATTTGAACATAGTATGTGTTTATTTAAATCGTAGCTCAGTTGAAATGTTTGCAAATAAAATTTGTTTTTATATTTATTATGGTGTCATATATCACAGGTTCATGCAAGGCAAAGGCGCAATTACGGGGTAGGGGGACTAGCCCGCTGATCAAAATTGGCCTCCCCAATCTAAATGAGTATAATTTATCAGGGGCAAACTAACTGCTCTACATATCAGTCAGTAAAAATATCCAACTCCGCTCTTTTGAAAAAAGTATTAGAAATATTTTTCAAACAATTTTAGGGAAATCATTATATATACAGGGTGTTCGGCACATAAACCGTCAACATTTTTTGGGATATTGCTGGGGTCATTTGCTACCTTTTCAACCTTGGAACTTAAGTCATAAGAGTCACTGCTAAAAAGATATGAATTTTTTTCTCAAATTATCCAAAATCCCACCTTTAAACCCTCGTAAGCTTTTTATTAATGTCTGGAAAAGCACCATTTTTTTAAAAAATTTCTGTAATCTTATGCTTCTTCAACTAATTAATAGATTTGTTAAAATTGATGTACCAAAGGGACCGAGGTTTTTAATTGAAGAATATTAGTGATTTTGTGAAAGAAAATCAACTTCAAAATTGAAAATCAAAAAAAGTATCGATAATTGAAAGCTTCATTTTCTTTTAGAAACTTCTTTAGTTGATTACCTTTCTAACGGTATGCTACACATTGATAAAAAAAACATTTCTGCTTTAAAATATGGATATTCCGCCAGAAGGGCGAGACTCGTTCGGAATTGGTAAGAAAGACAATTTGATGTTTATGATCGTTTACCTACTTAAACAAAAGTTAAACTTTTAACAATAATGTATGGTGTTCTATATTTATAAATTTTGTTCGAAACGATCATAAACATCAAATTGTTTTTGTTATCAAGTCCAAACGGTTATTGCCCGCCTCACGGAATATCCGTATTTTAAAGCAGAATTGTTTTATTTTTTAAATCAATGTGTAGCATACCGTTAGAAAGGTAATCAACTAGAGAAGTTTCTAAAAGAAAATGAAGTTCTCAATTGTCGATACTTTTTTTAAATTTTAATTTTGAAATTGATTTTCTTTTACAAAATCACTAATATTCTTCAATTAAAAACCTCGTATGTCCCTTTGGTACATCAATTTTAACAAATCTATTAATTAGTTGAAGAAGCATAAGATTACAGAATTATTTTAAAAAACGGTGCTTTTCCAGAAATTAATAAAAAAGCTTACGAGGGTTTAAATGTGAGATTTTGGGTAATTTGAGAAAAAAATAAAAAAATTCATATCTCTTTAGCCGTGACTCTAAGGACCCAAGTTCCAAGGTTGAAAAGGTAGCAAATGACCCCAGCAATATCCCAAAAAATTTTGACGGTTCATGTGCCGAACACCCTGTATATATATGATATCGGACAAAAATATATTTTGCATTAAAAACACAAAGACACAATTTAAACTAAAATATTTTATCCCGAGCGTAGGTCTCCTTAAAGTTTCCTGTATACCTACTGGATTTTAGCGGTTGCTTTTAATTTTCGAAGTTGGAAAGTATCATTTTAGTGTACCTCAAAGGGGGAGGGATTAAAAGTACACTTTTGATCTATTCAATAAAACGAATTTAGTTCCTAGGATGCAGAAAAAAATTGCACCAGATGTTTGTTTTTAAATGAGGGGCAGCAGTTTTTCCCTTTGCCTCAGGCAACTAAAAAGTTATAGGCACGACCTTCACACTGAATTTTTAAGATTTATTTTTATATTATTTTTAGCTATTCATACCTGTTCTCGCCCTTTCTTAAATTAAAATATTCCAGGAAAATAACGAAAATCAGTTTGACAACATTGTATTTGTTCCGCTGCGAATTTATTTTTCTTTTCATAAAAGACTCGGGTTTTGGCCACCTTCGGATAAGGTGAAAAAAATATATTAGGCGGTTTCATAAAATTTTGTGGTGAAAGAAAAACGTCTTTTCTGCATCGAATAAAGAGTGGTCCTTTCTGGTTTATAAATAAGCAAGGGGCACCAGTATTCACGCAACCTTACAATTTTTCCTTTTACCTTTCCCTCCTATTTTCACCACAATTTTTCCGAGTGAAAAATAATTAGGACAGAAGATCTACATCAACGTGGTGAGTACCAAAAATTTATCGTTTATTGGTGTTCATCAGCTTTTCATTGACTATCGTAGGAACATTGGTCCTTCGAGCCGGATAATCAGCGCGATAAGTTTTTGTTGTCTTGTTTACGCGGTATATTTAATTTAATTTTATAGAAATACCTACATATATTTATAGAGGTTTCGAATGAAATTTTTTATCTCTTTATTTAAGCAGGTTTATAAAAGACAAAAAAGCGGTTACCGGGTTGATCTTTTTTGTATTTATGCAGTTTTGGACAGCGGGAAAATACAGCGTTGTCAAACTATCTAAAAATAAGAGGTTTTGAGGAAAATTTTCACCATAATATTTCTTTTGAAAAGTAATTCTAATTAATTGCGGGTTAATTGGGTTACATTTAGGAGGAGGTTTTAGTAATTATTTTACAAAATGGCTAGCACGTCGGAACGTCAGCTAAAGACTCTTACGGCGAAAAAAGAGTCTTTGTTTAGCATTTCGCAAAAACTTTATGATATGTCCAGAGACTTATCCACAAAAAACTTAAAAACTAAATTTAGAACTTTGCATGCAAGTTTTAAGGAAACAAAAACTAACATTTACTCAATCTTGGATGAAATCAATGAGGTTCAATTTGAAATAGACGAGAATTACACGCCAAATTATAAGGTTTTGGAATCTATTAATGAACTTTGTTGTTATATCCAGACCGCGGCGGAAAAAATAAAGGTACCTACTCAAGTTACTACAAATAGTGGTGGTTCTTCCCGTGCGAACACTAACCCAAGTGGAGCTCCGACTTTGCGTAGATCATTACAAATACCAGATCTTCATTTACCGGAGTTTAATGGGGAGATTCGGCAGTGGGAGACGGTTTCGGTTTCTAGGCATTGGCTTTGTCCGTCTGGGACAGTTAGCCAGATTCAATACCGTGGGCTTCAAGAGAGTCTGGTTCTGTAACCACTTGAGGCCCCTTATTTTAGTTTGTGTATCTTGTGAAATCAGTCTTTCTTTCTCTCTCTTAAGAATTCTCACAC
The DNA here is from genome assembly GCA_963576565.1 of Aspidapion aeneum. Classification (NCBI taxonomy): domain Eukaryota; kingdom Metazoa; phylum Arthropoda; class Insecta; order Coleoptera; family Brentidae; genus Aspidapion; species Aspidapion aeneum. The sequence goes on from OY755039.1 coordinate 126,362,132, forward strand.
TGTATTTATTTACATCTTTCCAGTAAAGAACCATCTATGTAGATGTTTTTCTTTGTTTTATTTTTCTTTCTAAATTACATCCATAGGATGTGGTTAATCTTTGTAGATGTGTATTTTTATTTTTTTTACTTGTTTTCTTCCTTTTGCTTATTTTTTGTCTATATGTATATTTTTCTTTTTTTTATTTTCCTTCTTTTTCAAACAATATCTGCTCTATATTTCTTTGTTAAATATTTCTTTCTTTTTTTTTTCTATGTAGATGTTTTTCTCTCTTTATCTTCTTTATTCATTTTTCTATCCCCTATCTTCACTCTTCTATCTTCCCTCCACCTTCTTTTGCTTTCTTATTTCTCCCAGTTTTTTCTTTTGCCCTTCTTTCAATACATTTTTTTTTCTTTTTATTATTCATTCACTCCATTCTTTCATTCATTCTCGGACGTCACAACAAAGGTTAAAATAGGTAAAAGATCCTAAAAGACTAACTATATGTATCTAGATTAATCTTGTAAAAAAAAAACAAAACAGAAAAAAAAGGAAACAAAATTTTCAAACTTAAAATCAAGAGTTTGCTCTCTTGTCATTTTTACAGTTTTATTCTGTTTTTTTCTAAAAATTGCAACAGAAGGTTACTCCTTTTAAAAGAAATTTGACTAAGGATACTTTCTAGAGATATGGGGCCGCACACGGTGTCTGTAAGTAGTTTGTAGATATTAAAGTCTGGTACCTCGTTAATTGGGCACTCAAAAAAGATGTGGTTCAGATCCTCAAGCCGACCACACTCACAGAGGGGAGAATCTTTAACACCGATCCTATTCAGATTTGCTGAGGTAAGACAGTGTCCCGTACGCATTCTGCATATGGTGGTTATGTGCTTTCTGTTAGTAAAATTAAACCGTGTGAACCAAGGCTGAGTGGGAAATTCCGCTTGTATAGAACTATACCATGCTTTTTTTTCTTTTACTTTATTTTTCCATTTCTGTTTAAAGGTGTTTAGTGTTTTATGTTTTGTTATGTTAAAGGTATCTTCTTTAGTGTAATCTAAATTTTTTGGAATATTTAGGATTCTTCCCACGTTGGCTAGCTGGTCCACTTTCTCATTACCGTCTATCCCACAATGTGCCGGAATCCAAGCAAGCTTGACATGTGTGGTTTGACTCCACAAGGCCAAAATTGTCCTGGTGCTTAAAGTAATAAAATCCTGCTTCTCATTGATTCCGTTCCTCTTTAGTTTATCCACAGAGCTTTTTGAGTCGGTGAAAATTATTATGTTCTCTATATTCCTCTCCAAACAAAACCTCAAGCCCTCATAAATAGCAACCATCTCTGCTGTGTTAATATTTATGTCAACCGGAAGTCTGCCTGAGTAATTAAATTTTATACTGGGTATGTGAATTCCATAACCAACCCTATTCTCTGTCTTAGATGCATCTGTGTAAATAAATGTAAATCTGTCTCTGAATTTTTCAGTTTGTTCCAGGAAGTTTAGTTTAGCCAGATTTGAGTCCCTACTGATATTTAGATCGAGAATGTCCATTTCTTGAAATTGAATGAGATACTCCTCTTGATAACAAGGCAGTGTCTCGTGTGATCCTAGTAGTTTTAATTGATCTTTCATGTCAATGTAACCTTTAAGAAGGGAGGATATACGAGATAAATCAATATTTTTGGTATCAACTGTGTTTTTGTATTCTTTTAAAATATCAATAATGGGGTTGTTCTTTATACTGGCTGCTTTAGTAATCAGTTTTTGAGTAAGTATCTTTCTTCTGGTTGACAGGTCAACAGAAGCTGTCTCTCCATACAGTGCTAATACTGGTGTTGACTTCATACACCCTGTTATAATACGCATCCCTTGATTAAAAATAAGGTCCAATTTATTTAAATTTCTTTGTGAAGTTGGTTCTATGAAACTCGCGCCAAAATCGAGGTGAGACCTAACAAGTCCATCAAAGGCTATTTTTAATGTTTTGGGATCTGATCCCCACCAAGTTCCACAGAAGGCTTTTACCAAGTTCAGTCTCTTCCTAGCTTTGGTTATAATATTTTTTATGTGTATATCCCATTTTAAATTTCTTTGTAGTGTAACCCCTAGGTATTTTATATGGTCTTTATATAGAATTTTCCTGTTATCTATAAGTATATCTGGTGGGATGGTGGGAGATCTTCCTTTTCTGAACCAGACTGCCTCACACTTTTCCTCTGAGAGTTTTAAATTCTGTGATGAGAGAAATTCGTTTATATTAGTTAGGGTTTCATTAAGGGTTTTTGTCATTTGAATAATGTTGTTTCCTTTGCAAAAGATCACCAGGTCATCTGCATATGCCATTATTTTGATTGACCTTGGAATAATATCAAAAATTTTTTTAATGTAAATGTTGAACAAAATAGGACTGAGAGGAGAGCCTTGAATAAGTCCCATGGTTGCCTCCTTAGGGCCATGGAGTTTTCCCTCTTTGTCTTTTATAAAGAGCTGTCTGTTATTAATAAGTCTGTAGATTAGGTTGCAAATGGTTATGGGGATCCCTGCTTCTATGAGGAGGTTGTAAAGTACTCCTATCCTGACACTATCATAGGCGCCCCTAATGTCCAAGAAGACACCCACAACTGTCTGTTCCTGGCAGAAAGCATTGTGTATATATGAGGTTAAATAGGCAAGGTTGTCATTAATCCCAAGGCCCTTACGGAAACCCATCTGATATTTAGAAAAAAAACTTTTGTTATCAAGGAACCAGTCTATTTTGTTTCTTATTATTGTTTCTAATATTTTAATGATACAGGAGCCAAGTCCTATTGGTCTGTAGCTTCCAGGATCTTCTGGGTTTTTATTTGGTTTATGGATGGCTATGATAAGTTGTTGTCTCCATTTGACAGGGATGCAATCTCCCAATCTGATTCTGTTAAATAAGAATACGAGGGTTATTAGAACTATTCTAGGTAAGTGAAAAATCATTGAATAAGTTATCAAATCCATTCCTGGTGCAGTGTCTTTTTTTTGTCCTTGAGGCAGCTTTCTAACTCTTCTATTGTGAACTCCATTTCGTTGTTAGTTTCTGTTCTGAGTGTCAAATCATGATGGAAGTCAACAGGAGTGAGTCCCTTCAGAACCCTCTCTGCCATCTCCCGTTCTAATTGTTGATTTGAGTTTTTGTTTTCTTGGATGCGAGAAAAGGTTCTAAAGGTTCTCCAGACCTCTTTAATGCTAGAATTTCTATTTAACCCTGCACAGAAATTTTGAAATTTAAGTTTTTTCTTTTGTTTTAGAAACCGCTTGGTTGAGGCTATCTTATTTTTTAGGATAAGATAATTTTCCATATTAGTTTGATCTTTAAAAGTTTTTATTGAATCTCTTCGTTCCTTGATTTTATTTGAGCACTCCTGGTCCCACCATGGGTTCCCTGTTTTTTTAGGATTATTATTTTTTTTTTTGAGGAAGGGTTTCTTCTGCCACTTCAATCAATAGGTTTTCAAAATCTTCATATCTATTTATGTTTCTTGTATGAAATTTGTTTTCCGCTTCTTGGTTGAAAAGACCCCAATCTGCCCTTCTCAAATCGTACTTGGTATGGCTGCTTGATTTATTGTTGGATAAGGAGAAGACCCCACCCACATCACACATCGTGGGGAAGTGATCACTCCTTTCGCAATCCTGGATTATATCAATGGGTTTCCCCACTCAGGTTGGAAGAAACCAGGGTCAAATCCACCGGGCTTGGATTCTCACCAGGTCTCTGAAATCTAGTAGATCTACCATCATTAAGGACAACAAGATTGTGTTCTTCAATTAGTTCTTGTGTTATTGTTCCTTGTCTATTTTCTCTAACACTTCCCCACACTGTGTGATGTGCATTAAAGTCACCCATCACAATTACTTTATTTCCCAGCAAGTCAAGCGAACGAGAAAGGTCGTTATTAAAATCCTCACAATTAGGCACTGCATAAATGTTGACAATATTGTTACGGGTTCACAACGACAAATTAAAACTCGCAATTGTTGAAAACGATACGTCAATTTATTTCGACAAATTATGTACAAAAACACGCACTTAAACTGACTAATAACTCGCTGATATATATCTCACGACCATTACAGTACGTTATCTGTGACTGACTCACTGGTGCACGACCCCGGCCCTATATATAGGATCGTCCATCTCTCTCGAACTTTCCGGCAGCCTTCGACGTCCGGAAAGTTCTCGTATTATTTGGACCGCAAGTCACAGATAACGCAACTAAAACCTAGACTAAGAATACAACCTTAAGATAAATCAACCTAATACTACACTAAACCTAAATAAATTCCAATTATAAAATTTAAATAACTTAAATTTGTAACACTATCCTCCTCTTCAGGTTTGATCGTCTCGATCAACATTTCCCAGGTAAGGTTTTAGTCTGTCTAGATGAACAACTTTCATCTTGGACTTCGGGCTTCTCTGGATTCGGTAGACTACATCATTAATTCTCTTAACAACTTTATAAGGCCCTTCCCATGGTGGTGTCAACTTAGGTGATCTTCCTTTCTTGCGTTGAGGATTGTATAGCCAGACTTGATCATTCTCTTTGAACCCTGAAGAGTTTGCTTTCAGGTCATATCTCGCTTTCATGCGGTCACTGGCTATTTCTATTCGCTCTCTAACCACTCCATGGATATCGTGCAGCTTTTGCCTTAAACGTTCGACATAGTCATTAACCTCTAAGTGTGCTTCTTCAGGTGAACCAAACATGATATCACATGGTAAACGCAGTTCTCTACCAAACAGGATACTAGATGGAGTAGCTCCTGTCGTATTGTGAATGGCGGTTCTATAGGCCATCAAAAACAATGGAATATATTGGTCCCAATCTGTTTGGTGCTCATCAACAACTTTGCAAAGATGTTCTTCTATTGTTTTATTAAATCTTTCAACCATGCCATCTGACTGCGGATGTAAAGCAGTAGTCCGTGTTTTATGTATTCCTAAAAGGTCACAGAGATTCTGGAAGAGCTTTGATTCAAAGTTTCTTCCTTGATCTGAATGAAGTTCCAAAGGAATACCAAATCGGCTGAAAACATCATTTACCAGAACTTCTGCAACTGTAGCGGCCTCTTGGTTAGGCAAAGCAAAAACTTCTGGCCATTTGCTAAAGTAATCTATGACAACAAGGATGTATTTGTTGCCCCTTTTAGTTTCTGGAAATGGTCCGGCCACATCAATAGCAATGCGTTCGAATGGCAGACCTACGTTATATTGTTTCATTTGACCTCTGGACCTTGTTTTGGGACCTTGGCTGGCTGCACAAGTCGAACATCGGCGGCACCAGTTTTTCACATCTTGAAAGTAATTGACCCAATAAAATCGGTTTCGAATTTTGTCCATGGTTTTATTTATGCCTAGGTGCGCGCCCGATTTTCCACCACGGCATTCGGCCATTATATTGTCTACCATGCTCCTAGGAACCACTACTTGATTAACCACAGTTAGGCCATCGGCACTTTCCCAGGCACGTTTAAGGATGTTTTCCTCTACTATCAGTGAATCCCATTGTGCCCACAGTGATTTGAATATCACCCCTTGGTTTGCGATATCTTGCCATGATGGTCGTGGCTTGTTATTTTCTTTCAATCGCAAGATAGGTCCTACATCTTTGTCGTTAAGTTGTGTGGTTCTAATCGAAGCCGACATCCATTCTTCATCTGGTTCTAACTTTATCTGGCGCACGTAGGTAATTCCTTCTTTCTGGTCAATTTTCCTGCAATGTTTACAATCCTCAGGGCAAGGTCTTCTGGACAATGCATCCGCATTATTATGCACCCTTCCCGCTCGGTGCTTAATTTGATAATGGTATTGTTGTAGCTTTTCTATCCATCTCGCGACTTGCCCCTCAGCTTGTTTCATTTTCATGAGCCACTGTAACGCAGCATGATCCGTTCTAATCAGAAACTCTTGTCCATAGAGATATTTGTGAAAGTGATCTACGGATTTAACTATGGCTAGGAGCTCCTTTCTAGTAACACAATAATTTCTCTCTGGTTTGGATAGCTTCTTGCTGAAAAATTCGATGACCCGTTCTTCTTCATCTTGTACTTGGGAGAGTACTGCTCCTATGCCATCGTTGCTTGCATCAGTATCTAATATGAATTTTCCTTTTGGAATCGGATATGCAAGAATCGGACTAGAACATAATGCTGCTTTTAGTCTTCTAAATGCTTGGTCACATTCGGTATTCCATTTGTAAGAAGCTTTATCTTCTGTAAGTCTAAGTAATGGAGACGCTATTTTGGCAAATCCTTCTACAAATCGTCTGTAGTATGTACACAGACCCAAAAAGCTTCTTAATTCATGTTTGTCCCGAGGTTGAGGCCATTCTTTTATTGCTTGTAACTTCTTTTCGTCGGTATGGATGCCTTCTCGGGAAACGACGTGACCCAGGAACTCAACTTTTTCTTGGAACAGAAAACATTTCTTTGAGTTCAATTTAAGATTTGCGTTCCTGATTCTTGAGAATACTTCTCGTAAATTATCTAGATGATCTTGAAATGATTTCCCCATTACTATGACATCATCTAAATAGACTAGGCAGGTTTTCCAAGTAAGGCCTCGTAGAACGACTTCCATTAGTCTTTCAAATGTAGCTGGGGCATTGCACAGGCCAAATGGCATCACATTAAACTGATAAAGTCCACTTCCAGCAGAGAATGCAGTCTTCTCTTTATCTCTTTCAAAGATTCCTACTTGCCAATACCCACTTTTCAGGTCAAGAGTAGAAAACCAATATGATCCTGCCAACGTTGTTAATGTGTCGTCTATTCTTGGCAGTGGGTAACTATCTTTCTTGGTCACATCGTTAAGTTTCCTGTAGTCGACACAAAATCTAGTACTTCCATCCTTTTTAGTGACCAACACCACAGGAGATGACCAAGGACTTGATGACTCTTCAATAACACCGTCGCTGAGCATTTTATTAATGAGATTGTGAACTTCTTCTTGCTTGGCCATTGGTAGTCTTCTTGGGGGTTGTCTTATCGGTTGGGCATCGCCAGTGTTGATAGCATGTTGAATAAGGTTTGTGCGTCCCGAACTACTCCTAGTTTCGAAGATATTACTTTGTTCTTCTATAAACTCTCTCGCTTTACTAAATTCTTCTGGAGTGAGATGTTGCCAAGTTGACTCAAATTGCTGAAGTACCTCCATTGGTAACTTGCTTGTATCCTCGGAAGTTGGCTCTTCACATCTTGTTACTTTCTGTACTGGTTCAAATAATGCTACCACCTCCCCCTTATTAATTTTGACACTATTTGGGAAAATATTGGCGACTCTAATCGGGAGGTCTTTATCGGTTTTAACTAGTGATTTTGCAACGAGGTAGGTGTTGGGTGTGTGTTGTTGGCTTATGAGTCCGACGCAGCTTGATGTTTTACTTTCCAGCCTCCCAAAAATTATGGTCTCACTGTTACCGACTAGTCTTGTTGTGCATACTGCCACCACCTTAATTGGTTCTTTATTGATGTGACTATTTGACAAAATGAACTCTTCGTTCCCAAATCTTAGGGTATTAAGTTTATTATCAAACGCAAATCCATGTTTACTTATCAGGACCATTCCCAAAATAAATTCGTCTTCTATGTCTGCAACTAATACCGAGTGGCGAATCTTCAACCTCCCCAGCTGTAGGTCTATGTCTGTCTGCCCCAACACGTCGGCGGATTCTCCAGTCACAGTCTTAAGTGTTATTTTCTTTTCTGTTGGTCGAATTTTATATCTCGTTGCAATTTTGAACTTAAGCAATGATATGGCAGCACCAGTGTCTACTGTTATATTAACTTTTCTTTCATTAATAAGTCCGTCGATGTTAAGACTGTCAGCAGTATGTTTTAAGCTCTTGATAGAGTAAATTTTGGGGGCTAAATTCCCATTAGCCAACACCCGCCCCTCTGCGTTGACTAGTTTTAGTTTTCCTGATCTTTTCTTCGGTATTCTGTCCCACTAGATGGTGAGCGAGACCTCATTTGGACACGACAATCGCGTTGAATATGCCCTGTACGTCCGCATCTGAAACACTTTACATTTGGAGGGGATCGTCTACTTTCTTTCAAAGAATCAATCTTCTCTATCAGTGATTGAAACAGTTGGTTTAGCGTTTTTAAGTTGACCTCCTCTCCAGTGCTCATTTCTTCTCCCTCCTGAATTGAAACAGCTCTTACTTTTGGCCTGGACATATTATTTGATGATTCAATTTCAAGGGCTCGAATCAACACTTCACTGCTGTTATGGAAGCGTTCCCGACGAAGTAATTTTGCTAAGTCCGTGTCTCGCAAGCCGTTAATAAAGCGATCTACCGTGAAGGGATCTCTGTAATTTTCTGGCATTTCTGGGTAAGCCAAGTACATCAGCCTCCTGATATCCGCTGCATACTCTTGTAATGACTCTCCTGGTCTTTGCTGACGAATATTTAATTCTGACCAATGTAAATTTCGCAAGTGTTCGTCTCCATACCTTCTTTCTAACGCTGCCACTAAAGCGTTATAATTCTGTTTTTGTTCGACTGGAATGGACCGTAAAAGTCCCAGAGCAGGTTCTCGCAGAGCTACTAACAAAGCTCTAGCTTTTTCGTCATCATCCCAACCATTTGCAGCAGCGGCAGCTTCAAACTGTTGTTTGTAAGTAGACCAGGAAGACGTACCATCAAAATTTGGAGGCTTAATGTTTTGGTTGGAATTCACGACACATCCCTGAGCTTTTATTTTGTTGTGTTCTTTTTGAAGCTGTATAAGCTGTTTTGGCACGTCCTGGAATCTTTCTTCCATAGTTTGAAAAACTGCTTCCCTAACATTCTGTAATTTGTTCTCCACTTTTTCTTCAACATTTTGTACCTTCTCCTCAACATTTTGTACCTTTTCTTCTACATTCTGTAATTTATTTTGTACCTTTTGTTCCACGCTATGCACTCTTTGAGTTATTTCTTCCTTAAGGTCTTCGGTTGCAGTCTTAAACTCTTCTCTCAGCTGTTCGGAGTTGCTCTTTATTTGATCGAAGTTTTCTTGAATGCCATCTAATCTTTGCTCAAATGTCTGTTTCATATCGTTCTGGTTTTGTTCAATGGTCTGTCTCACGTCGTCCATGGTGTGTTTTATATCGTTTTGGTTTTGAGCCATTTGAGCTGCTAGAGCCTGCATCATTTTAGTTAGATCTTCCATCTTTGCTGATCCTTGTCTAGTAAGCATCAACTTCCTGATAAATCACTTAAAATGTCTATTTTTAGGCTATAAAGCTAATGTCGCAGTCGGTTTTTTGTATATCTCTTCTAGTTCTCGAATAGAACGTCGTAGAATGTTATGGAATCTTCTAGAAATTCTTTCTAATTCTTACTTTTGAAATTACTAAGCTAATGTCGAAGTCTCTTTTTGGATATTTCTTCTGGTTTTCGAATAGAGCGTCGTAGAAAGTGATGGAATGTTCTAGAAATTCTTTCTGATTCTTACTTTTAAAATTACTAATCTAATGTCGAAGTCGGTATTTGTATATCTCTTCTAGTTTTTGAATAGAACGTCGTAGAATGTTATAAAGTATTCTAGAAAATCTCTCTAATTATCAATTTTTGGACTGTAAAGTTAATGTCGAAGTCGGTTCTTAAATATCTCTTTTATTTGTGAATAAAACAATATCTTCTTCGAATATTCTGGAAAAAATCACTTACTGTTTTTCTGTCCAATTGTCCTATCCGGTGGTAATATGTAAGGGTAGTCTTTGCACTATTCAGTTCCGAATATTCTGGCAAAATCACTTACTGTTCTTCTTTTTAATTGTCCTAGCCGGTGGTACTGTGTAAGGATAGTCTTTGCACTATTTATTTTTTAATCCCACTTCTGACACCAATTGTTACGGGTTCACAACGACAAATTAAAACTCGCAATTGTTGAAAACGATACGTCAATTTATTTCGACAAATTATGTACAAAAACACGCACTTAAACTGACTAATAACTCGCTGATATATATCTCACGACCACTACAGTACGTTATCTGTGACTGACTCACTGGTGCACGACCCCGGCCCTATATATAGGATCGTCCATCTCTCTCGAACTTTCCGGCAGCCTTCGACGTCCGGAAAGTTCTCGTATTATTTGGACCGCAAGTCACAGATAACGCAACTAAAACCTAGACTAAGAATACAACCTTAAGATAAATCAACCTAATACTACACTAAACCTAAATAAATTCCAATTATAAAATTTAAATAACTTAAATTTGTAACAATATCAATATCCCTAACTTGTATTATTATTGAGTGAAATCTCGAGTGACCATCGGAAACAAATTTAATTTTATAATTCAATTGATTTTTTATTAGTGTGGCAATACCACCATAGCCGTCATGTCTGTCCACTCTAACTACTTGGTATGATTTAATATTGCAAAAAAGACTCTGCTTAAGCCATGTTTCATTTAGTAAAATAACATCAGGTTCAAATTCATGAACAAAAGAGATTAAGTTAGCCCTGTTGGAATAAAAGCTTTTTATATTCCATTGCATTATTCTTAGTATTTGTTTGTTTTTATTATCCATTGATTTAAAGTTGTTTTATATTTATATGTAAAAAATTAAGGGCTGGTTTAATATATTTGTTTAATAGTTTAACAATCTACTTTATGTCCAAACAAAGTCTTCTGAACAATACTTTTTTTGTTAACATTTTCTTTAATCAGAGAAGTGTACATCGCTAAAACCTGAAATTTATTTTCAGGTGGTGAGTAGAAGGGGAGACTCTCCGGACTACTCTGACTTTCGACCCCAAGAGTCCGATCATCAGAAGCCCCAGAGAACCCCTCCAGCGGAGACTGGCAGTCCCGGCTTCTACCCGAGGGAGAGAGGAGGAATGAATCATGAATGGTCTTGTCATATCCAACCTCCTCTCTCCCCCTTTTTTTCCTTATTGGGTTCGTGTCTTCGCTAGTTCTTTTTAAGCTTTGGGTGTTCTGTGTTTTTGGACTGCCCAACTCCCGAGCCCTATCCTCCCCTCCACCCCCCCTCAGAGGCGGGAAGCTGGTCTGGTCAAGCTGGAAATGGGTTCTCCGATGGTACCGCAAACCGGCCTCAAAGAATGTCAGTCTTTCTAGGGCCATTACTTTTTTTATGTTTGATTGTCTCATGTATTCGGGACACTGTCTTGAGGTAGCCCTGTGCGTATTGCTCTTACAAAAGGAGCAATATGTTGAGCATGTTTGTTCCCCCTCTGAGGTCACCTCATGACATCCCCCGCAGTTCTGACAGCTCTTCTTTGCCGCCTTGCATAGCTTGGACGTATGCCCATAGCGCAGGCAGCCAAAGCACTGCAGCACCGGGGGGACGTAAGGAGACACCGTCATAGGTAGCTCATAAATTAAAATCTCAGTGGGCATTGAAAGCCCTTCAAAGGTGAAAAGCATGGTACCTGTTTTAACCCAGGTGTTAGTCTTTTTATCTTTTCTACTAAATCTACGAATATTTACAACCTTACAGTGAGCGCGGCTCGCCGAGAGGATCTCCTCATCAGAAAAGGAGGTATCCACCCCGCGAACAACTCCCCTGCACGTCACTAGATTAAACGGTAGGAAAGCGTTGAATTCGCCCTTGTCAATTTGGTTTTTTATGAAGTCGTTCGCCCCGGTATGATTCCTAAAAATCACCCCCAACGCGGTTCCTTCCTTTAACCTTAAAACTAAGAATGTCGGTCAACTTGAGGTCCAGCAATTTTTTTGCAATTTTCAATAAGCTATACTTTCCGATCTCTTTGCCCTCCACAAACACCATGAAGGGCCCCACGCTCTTGTCATTATAGAAAAGTATCTCCTTTGCCCTCTCTTTAACAATGGCCGCCGAAGTGGCGTTAGTCGTATCTTTATTATCAATAGAATTCGTCATTTTTCTCAAAAAACCCAAAAATATGCTTTAATATACCTTTATCTATCTGTTAGGATCACTTACCCTTACAATTTAGTCAAGGATGATTAAATTTTAGTCTGATTTTTTAGGATTTAAAAAAATTGTTTTTATGGGACAAACACAAAGATGTGGACAACCATTCACGCACCCACACAGAATGTCGGCAGTCGGAGACCTTTCACGCGTTATATAAGTGCATAGTAATCCTAATTTAACGGATTTGGATCGGATCCATTTATTGATTGGGTGTTTAAGGGGATCTGCTCAGGGGGTATATGCAGGTATCGCGATTGTGCCCAATAATTATAATATTATTTATCAAGCACTATGTGATAAATACAAAAACATTCAACTAAAGGTAGACCCCGTATAGAAATCCTAAACTTCATCAGACACAAACAGTATTATACTGGGGATTTCTTTCAAATTCGCAACAATGTTGCCAGGACTTTTATAACTTGTAATTTTGATGTAGGTAGATAAGTAAAATGGTAACTAATAAAAATCTAAAGAATATTTTGTTTTTGAATTCGGCTTACGTTTTGGATTGCTATACATGTACCTGTAATAGAATATGTTTACCATCCTATGTGAGAAAAGGATTGTTTTCATTGATTTTTTTTTTGAGATCTTATCATTAATAATGTTTTTCTATACAATTTAATTCTAGGTTGTAAGTATAACCTCTAGATATGTATGTATGCTTGTCTGTCTGTGTGCCCACATGCACATATGTATATAAATGTTTGAAAAAAAGTTTTTTTAAGTTAGAATATGTTATCCAATAATCAAGAGGTAAATTTTTGTTTACATAGGTACCTAAACTTAACAAAAATCATAAAACATTTGCTTTTAAGTCCCTGTTTTTATAGATCTATGTGGCGGTTTAAATCCTTATCTATTTTGAATTAAAAGGAAAGTATAAATTAGAAATAATCAGCTAAAGTTGGTTTTTTTCGAAGATTGTTGATTGTCGATTTTTATAGAACGTACAACGATTAGCACAAAATTGCAATTTTTGTACAGTCAACCAACTTAAGCTTGTTTTTTGCAGGAACACAAAATAACTAGCGGCGATATCCTGTAATGCAAACCATTTTTTTTTAACTGCACATGCGCACCTCTCTCTTTCTGATCACATAAAATTATCTTCCTCTTACTAACTTCACATATGCTCGACCACAGCTGAGAAGAAGATATTTTATGTGAGCAGAAAAAGTACGGTAGCGAATGCGCAGTTTAAAATATTGATTTGGTTTTCGGTTTTCTGAAAAAAACGGGACTCCATTTAAGTGTGAAAAACGTTCAACTGAAAGTAAGTTTAATTAAATTTCTTTGGTGTGAGGTTAGAGTTCATAGTTTATTAGTTTTGTATTCCTAGGTGGTATTTAAAAAGTTATTAAACCAGATGACTAAACTGCACTTTTAACTATTAATTATTGTTCTCACTACAAATGTTTTCGGTATAAAAATAACTCTTGCTTTTAGTCCAAATAAATTTAAGTTAAATGTTTTGATCACGCAAGTTAAAAAAACCTTTTCTTTATATAATATATGTATATATAGCTTAAAAAAATTAGTCTACAAAACTCCCCTGGGCAACTCTGGAAAACTCAAAAAGCTTTTTGATTTGATTTTACGCGAAAATGGAACGTCGCAGAGAAAACCTTTGTTGACAAAAAAAAATTGTGTGTGCTTAAGACCACATGGCAGAAATGTAAACTTTAACAAGGCGAAATTAATAATACTGGCCTTCATCTGCATCATCATATTGCTCGCTGAATGTTCCTCTCACAGTTAGTCGACTCGAGCCCACTTCACCCGAATGAGCGTTACATAGCCGAGTCTGACGGTTCAGTTCAATTCAGTACCCACAAAAACTACTAAACGCGCCTAAAGAAGTTTACACTTTTCCTTTGCAATTTTTCTTAAAGGTTATAGACTTACTAAAATTGACAAAAATCCGTTTTTTGCATTTTACGCAAAAACGGTAAGTCGTAGAGAAGAATTTTATTTTAGAGAAATATTACCCATACGAGTCTTTACAATCAATCTCCATAGTCTATAGGTCTACAACAACATGTTTAGAAGGTAGATGGCAGCTAAGTTGTCAAAAATTGTGTTTTTTTTAGTCGTAGAAAGAAACTTTATAAACATAAAATGTTAAAGGACACAATTTTCTACATTCTTTCCTTTTGGGCCACAGGTTTACAACTACGTGTAGAACATATAGGGCGCCAAATTTGCAAAAATTATTATTTTATTTTATGCAAAAACGCTAGGTCCTAGAAAAACACACTATAGACAAGAAATCGCCAGGACGCCATTATCTACAATTCACCTATGGGAGTCACAGCTCTATGACTTATGGTTTTTGCGTAAAACGCAAAAAAGTATATAATGGGCATTTTCGGCACCCTCTGTCTTCAACACATGTGGTTGTAGAGCTGTAAATTGTCATTGTCGCATTGTAGAGAATTGTGTCTTGATCATTTTATGTCAATAAAGTTTTTTTTTATGACTTACCGTTTTTGCATAAATTGCAAAAAACATAATTTTTTGAAATTTTCTTCTAAACGTGTGGTTGTAGACCTATAGACTATGGAGACCGATTGTAGGGAATCCTATGGGTAATATTTCTCATACATTAAATTTTGCCCTACGACTTAGAAAAATGCAAAAAACTGATTTTTGTTCGCTATTTTTCAGAAAAAAAATTAATAGCGGCAACCATGTAGACCAAACGTCACCCTTGCATCATTTATCGTTGCCTTTGAGAGGTTATCCGAATAAAAGTGCGTTTTCCTTGTTTTTTTGCAATATTTATCACAAAATAAAGATTTTTTTTATTAAATAACTTTAAAAATGCCTAAGAAGTGCATTCTGTGTGACAAAAGTGACGAGAAGTGGCTGGATTTATCATTTCACCGGTAAGTTTGAATCACTTTCAGAAACCGTCATATTGTTTACGATTTGGTAAGACAGTGGTGTGGTTTATAACTTTTTTTACAAAATATTAGTGATATATTTTACAAAGAAGTTTTAAGAAACATTATTTATTGTTGCAAATTCCCTTATTTTCCCACCTCTAGTGTTTGGGTTCTTTTGGAAAAGTTTCTTAATTTATTCTGGCAATAATATATAACTCTAAAAAATATATTTCTTATGTAAACAACCATTTTCACTCTGTGATGTTATGTTATGTCATGCTACTGTACAGTTATTAAACATTTTAAAAATATTCAAATTTATGAGTTTACTAGGTTCCCCACTGATCCAAACAAGAGAGAGCTTTGGAGGGAGATTATTGGCCTTAATAAGGAAAAAATTTTGATCCTCAGTATGTTCGTTTAGCACCTAGTAGGCACTATCTTGTACATACCAAATACCTTGCCCAAGGTCAGGTGTTAAAGACTAGTTCAAATTAAGAAAACTACTTACTACTAGTGCTTAGTAGTTAAATATTCAACTATCTCTTTTTATTATAAAGTATACATAATATATTATCACTGGTTGTTTTTGATGTTCAATCATCATGTAATAATGTAAAAAAGTAGTTAGAATTTACAAATATAACGAAAGAAGAAAGAAGAAGAAAAAAGGTAGTACCTACTTTTACACAGAAAAAAAAGAGTTTTAACTTCCTTTTCACTTACTTACTGCATAGTCCCTGGTGATTAATTAAAAGAGAGCCTTGAGTCAAATGGATTAAAATATTGTTCTTAATTCTTATATCTGCCAAATTTAATAATGTTTGTATATACAGGGTGTCCCATAACTTAGGGGCCATAGGATAACAAGTGATAGAGGAGGTCATGTCTGATCAAAAACTTGTTGTTTTTTTAACTTTTGTGATAACTTTTAAAAAAAACGCAGTAAAAATATGAAATTGCGGTCTTGTATTAGAACAAAAGCAGTAAATTAAAATTAATTAAAAAAATTAATTTGAAAAAAGTTAGTCAATTTTTTTAGTAAAATACTGTTTTTTTGGTATGAACTTTTATGAATGCCATATTAAATGCAATGTTTTTTAAATATTTTTTGTTAATAAAAACAAGTCTCTAGCGAGACATAATAATGAAATATTATTGATATTTTTTAAAAGAGAAAGCAAAAATTAATTTTATTATTTTTTATACATTTTCAAGGTTATTTTGACAGCCCGTACCTCCTCCACTTGTAATATTATCAAAAAAGGAGTACCACATTTTTTAATCACAATTAGCTGAGTATTCAGCTGGCTGTGACAGATTTTTTTTTGTATAACCCGTTTTCACCCACTCCTCTTTAAAAATCCTATATCTTAAAAACAGATGAATGTTGACCCCATGTTATATAAACTTTTTTCTTGGAAATAATCTCTATCACCTGCTGCACTATGGCGCCTAAGTTATGGGACACCCTGTATAATAATCACTTAAATATAAATAATATTTTTTCATTTTTATTTTATTTGGTAAATAAAAATTAAATAGATTTTTTTTATGGAAATCAAAAGTATTTTGTTAATAAAACTGAATAAGTCATATTTTTTAACATTTGCAAATGTAAAAAAACACAGACTCATACCAAATATTTTCTAAAAAACTAATTTCTAGAGTTTAATAAACTAATGAATGGATTTTGGTAAAATAAACCAATGAGTGCTTTTTATTTCGAGGCAAGAGTTTTGCTGATAAAATATAACAAAAAATCTATATTATAAGTATTGGCTGTCCCATTTTTATCATTTGGGTGGTTTCGGGAACTTCTAGAGAAGATTGAAGAAAAAACGACTACACCTTAGTGTGCTTTAATATGAAGAGAATAATGATGGTAAACATCGCATATCAATATTATAAACATAGAAACCGAAAACACCCAAAAGTGTCGAAAATGCACCCTGTACACTAGGGGATCAAATAGACTCTTTAAATCCTGATGCAAAAATTTTGATAAATATCTCAAGGTCTGAGTATATAATTCGGAGATTTTGACTTTTTTTAACAGAACAAATCTACTTACTGTAAAAAATTACTAAGAGCAATGTATTACCAAGGTGAAAGAGTAAAAAGCTAAAAAAACACCTTTGACAATTTGAAATAAAAAGAAACACTTTTACCTGTGTTTTAAATTTTAGGGATTAAAGTAACACTTTTCTATATCCAGATAAAATAATATAAAGTAGATTTCTTATCTTTAGGGAAAAATAATAAAAATCAAAACTACGGATATTACCAGCTGTAAATAAGTTATTGATTTCTAATATTATAAATCGATAAAAAAATTAATTCTGTAAAAAGAGTCATTTAAATAGAATGGCTGTCAAAGCTGTACCGGTAATGTTTTACACTTATTTAAATTTTATAATTTTGGGTGCAAAAATTTTATAGAAAAATGTCTATAATATATTTATTTTATTTTCAACAAAATCTGCACGCCCATGGTTTTTCATCGATTTCTCTTTTATACCTCTTACAGTGTTGCCTGCGAGGATTCGGCGAAATTTTCTGAGATTTCATGCATGATGAACGAATTTGCGTATTAAATAATGGGGATGCGTCTTCTAGGGTTCCTTGAATTTCTTTGGATAAATATGAAAACAAACGGATTTTAGCTAATACCTACCTGCAACAAATCATGGATTTTAAAACCTTTAATACGGAATCGGAAAGAAATTTAACTACATTTTTAGAACGATTTGATACATCAGTGGCGGCACTAAAAAATATAAATTTACCGGATTTAACGGATTTTATTTTAATTTATGTTGCTTTATCTAAACTGGATAGCGACACGGTACGGGCCTTTGAGATTGATCAACGAGGCAAAGATATTCCGACTTATAGGGATTTAATTGAGTTTAGTAAGGGGCAGACGCGTATTCTCCATATGAACAAGCCATCTAGTAGTACGGGTGGAAAATCAGCAGTTAAAAGTTTTTTCGTTGGAGAAAATAAAAATAAAACAAATATGTGTTCATTTTGTAAAAAGTCTGGACATTATATAGGGCGATGCGATAAATTCAAACAACTTACGGTGTTTTTTGTGCCTATCTTCATCTCATGGAGTTCGAAATTGTCCATCAGAACGAGCATGCACCGTATGTTCCAAAAAACATCACGTGTTACTCCACTTTGCTAAAACCCCACAAGAATCGGATCAGTCACGTGGAAATACAGTATCGGAAATTTCAAGAGAGGGTAATTTTTCGGGAAATAGTGCGCAAGAAAATTTTGAATCCCATCTTTGCGCTTCGAGTGCGGAGAAAAGAGCCTTTAATTATACAACGTTATTGTCTACGGTGGTCGTTTCGGTGGTAAATGGTTGCATGCCGAATAGTACCGCTAGATTTATTTTGGATTCAGGGAGTCAGACAAATTTATTAACTTTAAATTGTTGCAAAAAATTAGGGTTACATATTTCAAAAAATTTTTCATCTTTAAACGGTTTAGGCGGGAATAAACAAAGCGTAAGAGGGATGACTACGCTGTCGATTGCTTCGCGGTACAAATCAAATAAAAAATATACTATTGATGCGCTTTTAGTAGAAAAAATTACGGATAATTTACCAAAGGTACGCGTGGATGTGGGCGCGATTCCGGAGTTGGATAACATTTATTTGGCGGATAACGAGTTTGTCAAACCGGGAGAAATACACGGAATAATCGGAGTAGAACTTTTTGGCATTATTTTGGGCAAAAATCGAATCACGGGAACAACGGGTTCTCCAGTAGCGGTTGAAACGGATTTTGGATATGTCGTCATGGGTCAGGTTCCGGTTTTATCAAGAACTGCATCTCCCTCGGTTTATTTTTCTTTACGAGAGGAACAATCAATTGAGCAACTCTTAAATAAGTTTTGGGAATTCGAACAGGTGCCAAATCGACCTTTATTAATTCCAGAAGAGAAAGAATGTGATGACATTTTTAAGTCAACATACAGTAGGGACAAAGACGGACGTTTCACGGTAGCGCTTCCTTTTAGAGTTTCCCCGGAGAGTTTGGGCGATTCATACATTAATGCAAAATCACGGTTATTATCTTTAGAAAGACGGTTAATAAAGGATCAAAATTTGCGTGTCGAATACAATAAAGTTATGCAAACGCTCTTGGATGATGGGCATATGGCGCCAGCTACAAGCGGGGATCAAGATTTGTCATATTATATGGCACATCACCCAGTGATTAAAATTGGTAGCTCTACTACCCCTGTGAGGGTAGTGCTGGACGCAAGCGCTCCTTGTGATAATCACGTTTCGCTAAATGATATTTTATACTGCGGCCCAAAATTACAAGCGAATATTGTTTCGTTGCTTTTAAATTTTCGGTTGTTTCAAATTGCATTGACTTCGGATATAAAAAAGATGTATTTACAAATAAAAATTGTTCCTGAGCATTGGCAATTTCAAAAATTATTATGGCGGTTTAATCCAGAAAACGAAATCCAAACTTATGAGATGTGGGTGGTTGCGTTTGGGTTAAAATCTTCACCTTACTTGGCGCTACGGACGGTTAAACAGCTGGTCGAGGAAGAGGGCGATAAATTTCCTATGGCGGGTAAATATGCATTACGAGATCTGTACATGGATGATTTTTGTTGCAGTATTGACTCGGAAGATCAAGCTGTTCGGTTATTTCAAGAGTCAGTTAGTTTATTTCAATCAGGCGGGTTCGATTTAGTTAAATGGTGTCAGTTTTAGAAAAAATACTAGTTGAAAAAAGGCTTTCAGAGACTGTTGTTTTTAAGACCGACACAAAAATTTTAGGTATTCAATGGAATCCGGAAAATGACACTTTTGGCTTTAAGGTTAGAATTCCAGAACCAAAATGTACAAAACGTGCCATATTGTCAGCGGTTGCTCAATGTTTCGATCCTATTGGACTTTTGGCACCATTCATTTTGTGGTTAAAAGCATTGATTAAGGAACTTTGGCTATTGAAATTAGGGTGGGACGAAGAACCCCCAGAGAATATTAAGAAAAAATGGCAATTAGCGCGGTCCGAATGGGCTGAACTCGGAGAATTTCAAGTTCCAAGACATTTGGGTGCAAGTGAAAAGCAGCCAGTGATTATTATTGCTTTTGCGGATGCCAGTTTAATCGGTTACGGTTCAGTAGTTTATTTAAAAACGGGGTTTTCTTTCGGAAAAAAAGATATCAATATCCAGCTAGTTTGTGCGAAATCTAAGGTTAGTCCGACTAAAACTATAACTATTCCCAGAATAGAACTGCTGGCCTGTCATTTACTATCAAAGCTGGTAAAAGAAGTTGTAGAAAATTATCGAGATCGTGTTTTAATTTCAAAGATATTTGCATTTTCAGATTCATCGACAGTTATTAGCTGGTTAAACACTCCTTTTTTAAAAGATATTTTCGTGGCGAATCGGATTTTACAAATAAAGGAAAATGTAAAAAATGCAATTTGGAATCACGTAGAGGGTATTCAAAACCCAGCTGATGCTTTATCGCGCGGACTTAGCCCTTCTTAATTAGTTTCGAATCCTTTATGGTTAAAGGGACCCTCATGGATCAGTCAGCCAGAAGAAGAGTGGCCCGAGTTTTTGAATATCGGGGGAAACTTTTCGGTTGATCGAGAGGAATCAGAGGTTTTTACGGTTGAAATGGAGGAAAGTTCTAATGCATTTTTTGAGTTAATGGAGCGAATGTCTTCTTTTTCCAAAATGATTAGAACAACGGTTTTTATTTTGCGGTTTTTAAAGGTATTACCTAGAAGGCAGGGCATTGTTTTAGCCAGTGAGTCACAACAGGCGGAGCTAACGCGTATAAAATTAATCCAAGCCAAGCATTTTAAAAGCGAAATTAATCCGTTGAATTCGGGAGCCAAATGTAAAACGACATTAAAAAGACTTAATCCTTTTTTGCAGGATGGATTGTTGAGGGTTGGGGGTAGAATTGGTAACTCCAACCTAGATTTTTCTAAAAAACATCCACTTATTTTGCCTGCGAAGGACATTTTTACGGAAAAACTGGTTGAGTTTCATCATATTATTAACATGCATACGGGGGCCTACTTACTGGAGGCACTCTTACGTCAAAAATATTGGATTTTGGGGGGTAGAAATTTGATTCGAAGTAAAATACACAAATGTAATCGCTGCTTTCGATTGAACCCAAAACATTTAACACCTTTGATGGGAAACTTACCCCTTCCAAGAGTACAAGAAGTTAAAGCTTTTACGAACAGTGGCGTAGATTATTTCGGTCCAGTTAGAATTTGTATGGGGAAAAGAAAAAATGCTCCCGTCTATAAGGGTTATGTAAGTCTGTTTGTGTGTATGTGTGTTAAGGCGCTGCATTTGGAGTTGGTTAGCTCGCTATCTACAGACTGTTTTTTGCAAGCATTCAAGCGGTTTATATCTCGTCGAGGGCCAGTTAGGGCACTTTATTCGGACCAAGGACGGAATTTTGTAGGAGCTAAATCAGTCCTAAGCGAGTTAAAAGGACTCATGTGCTCTCCAGAATATATTAACGCATTTGAAACTGAGCTCGGAGTGCACGGTATAGAGTGGCATTTTAATAGCCCAGCAGCACCGGAACAAGGAGGTCTTTGGGAAAGCAACGTCAAATCGGTGAAAAATCATCTCTATCGGGTTATCGGAGATCAGTTGCTAACCTTTGAGGAGTTTTCCACTTTGTTGACGGAAGTTGAGGCACTGTTGAACTCAAGGCCTTTGTGTCTGTTATCAGCAGATCCCAGTACGCCAGAGGCTTTAACGCCCGCTCATTTTTTAACCTTAGCGCCATTACGTGGGTTTCCGGTAGATAACGTTATGGGTGTGCCACTTAATAGATTGGATCGGTTCCAACTAGTGGATCGGATCGTACAAGATTTTTGGAGTAGATGGCGTTTAGAGTACTTGAGTAGTTTACAAATTCGAAAAAAGTGGAATGAACCTATTACTAATGTAACGGAAGGTACGGTAGTTATTCTCAAAACGGATAACGCTCCACCATTGCATTGGCCATTGGCTATAATAACAAAAGTTCATGCAGGCAGTGACGGCGTTGTGCGCAATGTTACTCTAAAAACAAGCAAAGGCACTTTTACTAGGCCTGTAGTAAAATTGTGCCCTCTGCCAACACAGTAGTTTTTTATGTTGTTTTGCTGGTTTTGTCAGCTTCAATAAGTTGATTTAGTTAAAAAAAAAAAATTCTCTATTTTTATAATTATTTTTATTATTATTATTTATTTTTTTTGTTTAGGTTTTGGTTATTAAGGTTACGGGAAACCTTGCGGGTTTAGAGTTAGATAAGTTAATGTTAGTTTCTGTTTTTTTGTCTAATATGACTGAAAAACTATTTTTCAGGGTTGGGGGTATGTTCTCGCCCTTTCTTAAATTAAAATATTCCAGGAAAATAACGAAAATCAGTTTGACAACATTGTATTTGTTCCGCTGCGAATTTATTTTTCTTTTCATAAAAGACTCGGGTTTTGGCCACCTTCGGATAAGGTGAAAAACATATATTAGGCGGTTTCATAAAATTTTGTGGTGAAAGAAAAACGTCTTTTCTGCAACGAATAAAGAGTGGTCCTTTCTGGTTTATAAATAAGCAAGCGACACCAGTATTCACGCAACCTTACAATTTTTCCTTTTACCTTTCCCTCCTATTTTCACAATTTTTCCGAGTGAAAAATAATTAGGACAGAAGATCTACATAAACGTGGTGAGTACAAAAAATTTATCGTTTATTGGTGTTCATCAGCTTTTCATTGACTATCGTAGGAACAATACCATATGTATAAAGGCTATTAAGATCGTTAAAAAAACTTAAAATAAAAAAATTGTGTGTGCTTAAGACCACACGGCAGAAGTGTAAACGTCAACAAGGCGAAATTAATAATACTGGCCTTCATCTGCATCATCATATCGCTCGCTGAATGTTCCTCTCACAGTTAGTCGACTCGAGCCGACTTCACCCGAATGAGAGTTACATAGCCGAGCCTGACGGCTCAGTTCAATTCAGTACCCACAAAAACTGCTAAACGCGCCTAAAGAAGTTTACACTTCAAAAAATTATATATTGTTTTTATCTATTTTTGCGTTTAAAATTATTATTTACATTTTGAATTACCCGCTGCTCCACAAACACAGTTTACAAGAGAAAAAAAAAGGGGGGAAATGGGATTTGGATTTGGCTTTGAACGACCAGTAAAAAAGTTTTAAGGCCTTCACACACACAATTTACGTAATCCGTAGCATGGCGCATAGCGGGCTTTCAACCAATCAGCGATCGAATAGCAGCGGCCATATTGGATTTACGTAAGAAAAGTCCATAAGCCGATCACACACAAAAAAACATAACGCGTAAGAAGTTCAACCTTATGGACTTTTCTTAAGTAAATCCAATATGGCCGCTGCTATTCGATCGCTGATTGGTTGAAAGCCCGCTATGCGCCATGCTACGGATTACGTAAATTGTGTGTGTGAAGGCCTTAAAGGCCCCGTAGGCCTTCACACACACAATTAACGTAATCCGTAGCATGGCGCATAGCGGGCTTTCAACCAATCAGCGATCGAATAGCAGCGGCCATATTGGATTTACGTAAGAAAAGTCCATAAGGTTGAACTTCTTACGCGTTATGTTTTTTTGTGTGTGATCGGCTTTAAGGTTGAACTTCTTACGCGTTATGTTTTTTTGTGTCTGATCGGCTTTATGGCGGCAGTGTTGCCAGGAGCTTATGAAAATATTACCAGATGCAACGCTTGCAAATTACCAGATTTTGAACAAAAAAATACCGTAGACTTTTACACTTTTCACACCATATACAATTGCAGAAAAAATATCTTACGACTGTCCGGAAAATCGCATTTTTCATAATAATTTTAGTGCGGAAAATCTGATTATCCGCACGTATCTAATTTCTCTTCGCACTATGCAATAAAAAACTTTTCCACTCAGTATGCATGTCAATGCCCGTCTATCTCCCCTAGAAGTACCCATTTTCATTTAATAGTGTCCAATTTGAATCGCCATGTCATTCAAAGCATGAGGGCCAACAAAAAAAGTTTAGAAAAATATTAGCTGTTAATATAACCGTTAAAAACAAAATATTATTATCTGGACATAGTTGTTATATAAGTTTATTTAGGATTCAAATTCGTATTAAAATAAAAATAAAACAACATAGGTCAAACCACAAAAACTTTTAGGAATTTTGAAATAACAAACTCTCGTTTTTGCAAGCAGTTTTGCATAGACCTATAACGAATATAAATCTATGGTTTTGTATCACACGGTTTAAAATTTCATTTCGACCGCGAACCACGGCCTTAGCCTATTCGAGTCGCATCGATTTTTGGACAGCCCCGTTTCTTTATGCAAAATCGTCACAGCAACAAACCAATTTCCTTCCTGTGCCGTTTTCTTCTGTTTTGTACACGTCAAATTTCTCTAAAGGGTTTGTTTACTTTTGAAAAAAAAATCGCAAATGGACCTGTGATTTGGTACTTTGGTGAAATATTGGTTTGTTCCGGTCAATATTAGTTTGTTGGCAATATTTAAAAATGGGTGGGTTTGTTAAAAAATTATTGTTTTTTAGGAAAAAATCATTTATAGGTTATGGTGAATTTAAGGCTGTTTACTCATGCCTGTATTTGACAAAGTATAAAACTTACGGAGTAAATATGGTAACGACCTTATATTTGGTGTTGGTGGTATGCTCCTAAGAGCTGATTTACCCAGCCACATAATGCTCTGTACCACCCAACCACTGTGGACAAACTTAATGCCTAATTTAGGTATCTTTGTTATTTTCCATCTGCTTAATCTGGTGAGATGGAGATTCAAAATTAATCACAAAAGTTGTTACTTATTACTGTAAAAATTATCTGAATCTTAATTTGTTGGTATTGACTGACTTATAATATATATAATTTGTTTCTTAGGAGTCTTATTCAGCTACTTTAAAAGCCTTATAGGAGCCCGAGAGATGAGGATACTGATACTAGGTCTAGATGGAGCAGGAAAAACCACAATTTTATACAGACTGCAAGTAGGAGAAGTTGTAACTACCATTCCCACAATTGGTTTTAATGTTGAGCAAGTAACTTATAAAAATCTCAAATTTCAAGTCTGGGATCTGGGAGGACAAACTAGCATTAGGTAAATTGTTAAATTACAAATGGTAAAGAACTTGGTATTGAATATCTATGCAAGGGTGTCTTTTTGGGGTGGCTTGATTTACTGACCCTTAAATTTAATCAAATTTTTTTTTAAAACACAAATAATTTTTTTTAACAAAAAATATTTAACCCACTTTTTTATTGTCATCCTATTTTTCTTTTACATTTGTAGATTACAAAGGAACAGTACATTGTTTGGCAACACTGCATAATTTAAAATAAGTAGGTATCATGATTCACTAAACAATTTTCTTCAGGAGTGTTTAAAGCCCACTAAAATTTTGGGCTTTTTAGATGAGTTTGAGCAATTTTGAGATGACAATACAAAAGTGGGATACCATACAGCTTTTAATGTTCATTTTTACATTTATGTCATAATGCATTGCAAACACTCCAAATAATTTAGCTTACCTACTATATTTCCCACCTGCAGCTACTTTTAAGTGTTGCATTCTCAAAAAAATACTCAGATTTTTAATTTTTGGAGGATTGTGATAGTTGCAACTGACTGTTAGATTGGAATTGACTAAAACATTTAAATTATAATAATATTGTAAAGGGTGGCAACTTTAAATGTAACACTGCCTTTAGCAAGTTAATATTTGGTTTTGTAGAAAAAAACAAAAACACATCAACTGAGTGGTATATTCTTGAGGCAAAAAAAAATTTGTCATATTTTTTGTCAACCTTCATAAAACTCAATAATAATTTAAAAAAAGCCTTCATATTTTTCCAAATGAAGATAAAAAAGTTTTAATAGTTTGTTCTTTTTTTTTTCTTTTATTAAGTAAACATTTCATTCGCTTATGTTTATTTTCGAGGACATTGGGACAATCTTTTCTCTTCCGAACCTCATATCCTTTACGGATTAGCTAGTTTTGATAGCTTGAAAATATATTTGGGTCCACAGTTCGACCAGGAACAACCGAGGCTCCGCCCCTTTGATATCTTTATTAATTTGATAAGGAGAAGATAAAATAAATATGAGTTATGCACTTTTGTAAATGGGAGATAAACGAGGGATAAAAACCAGGACTAAAAGAATAAACAAAATCGTATTTTTATATTATATAAATTTATATATAATCATAGTTAAATAAAGTTAATAGCTAACTCAGTCGGATTGGAAGGTTGTGTAGGGCTAGCTAGTGGTGAGCAAACTTAACATCTGAACACTCTTAGGCCGGGTTTGAGCAGTAGTTTAATGTGTATTTTAGGTTCAAGTTCAGAAACAACTTTATTAATGTAGAAATGTTTTACAAAAATGGTGTCAAACCATATAAATCTTAAAGAAAACATATATAAAGAGCAAAGGAAACTTTTGGCTAAAACTGTAACTAAAATACAACTAAATTCTACACTTAGTATAGCTTTACTCATATGGGAATTGGTTGAATGTTCGAATATTCTTGGGTTTGATGCATGCTCTGATCTCCAGTAATTGATTTTACAGTTGATGGTTTCAATGCTGAGCTTCTTATAGTCCGGCTGGTTATTTTCCTCCTACCTGCTATGTTGGCGGGGGTCCAGTAGGCAAATGTTCAGTCTATGTATGGAGGGTGTCTCAATGTCCTTGTTATAAAAATTTCAACCGTGGAAATAGATCCGACAACACCGCAATGTGCGTTTTACGTATTTTCGATATCCCCTTGGTCGATGCTGCTCCCTATAGGGTACGGAAGTATTAGTGTAATTCCTCATTGGTTAGTTTGAAAACCGCGGGTTTTTTTCTCCAGGCTCGTAAACCGGAGTTCGTGATTTTTCGGCGAGAGCGTTTTTTTATAAATGCGTTTGCATTCTTATTTGAATTTAACCGGGAAAATTTGGTTGGTACTGTGTACTGTCCCCACCACATCTAGAAACGATTTCCGGCAACTTCATTTTTTTTGTGTTCTCGACAAAGTGTCTTGTCTCTTTCCTAAAGAATTTTGGCTGAGCTGGTGGCCGTCTATTGGTGTCGCCATTGTTTTTGTGGTTATTGGCACTTAATGGCACTGCAGTAGTTGCAGATTATACCAAAGACGGTATAACTGTGAGCCGTCGTTGTTTAGGCGAATCTTAAGTGCTCACACCCTCTGAGAGGGATTTAAGGCGGCCTACGCCGTTTCTACGGGAAAGAAGCGTGGTAAGTTCGATTTTTTTAAATTTTTTTTGAATTCTTCAAGACAATATTTGCCTCCCAAATTGTAATTGTTTTTCGTGTGAAATGTAATTTTACTACAGCAGACGTGTGGAATTTTTGGAGTTTTTTATATTTTTTTTAAACCACGTTTTGGATAAAAACTATATATTGTTTTTTCCTTTGGTTACAGCCCGTCCATTCCATCGACGGGACAGTTTTGATGGTGGAACGAGGTTCGAGCCAGTTGTAACCCTGGGAAAGGTACGTTAGGATTATTTTAGTTCATCTGTTTAAATCTACTTTATTTTATTGAGTCGATATGGGGTTCTCGATTTAAGTTACTCGGTGTAGGGGAACTTCGAACAAAATAGACGAATTCCAGGAAACTGAAACATTTCATTTTCCACAGGGTTTTTATGCTCAGGCAAGAATCAGCAACATTTTCCACAACCATGTGCTGCCCTAGCGTGAGGTGCTAAGCGGGCACTAGGGGAGGCGCGGACAGAACAGGACGGGACCCGAAGTAGCAGGAGGAGAACAACACCAGGTTTACAAAATAAAACACACATGTATAATCACATAAAATAATCAAGGACCAAGGTAGGAGCAAGCAACATTTGATATAATCTTTTCATATAACTTTTTAAATATAATTTTAGCACTTCTTGTGAACGCAAGATAAGGTATGATGTCATAACCATGATTTTGCGGCATAATTATTAATTTATAATTTTTACTGTACAATTGGAGTGTCTTGCTATTTTGGCCCTGACTTGTTCCATTTCATTTCATTAATTTTTTTTTCCTATTTCATGTTTTTGGTAATATTTTCCAGTTTTACCTTTAAAATAAACAAGATGAACTAAATCTTTGCGTTATTTGTACAATCCAGTGAACCAACTTTGCAGAGACAAAAGAGAGATGAGGTTATATTTTTTAGCGGTTTCCTTAGATTGTTTTACCTCATGGGGTAGATCTCGGACTGGGTTGCTGTCTGTCTCATTCTACCCAACGTAGAATGATGACAGCAGATATTTGGTCCAGATCTCCCCTATGACGGAATAATTTTGGAAGTATATTTTTTTTTACAATCATTTATATAACTGAGTCTCACACTACTGACTCAGATGTAGGTACACTACGACCTGTTAAAGGAGTCCATCTACCTGTAACGTGCCTCTAGTTTTGTCATCTTAAAATCTTTTACAATTTTATTTTGTCGATGAGTCAATTTTTTTTTTGGTTTTTTAATTGGACAAATACTCTGGAAGCCTCGGAAGTAGGTAGAATTTCATTGTTTGGCTACAACGTTTGGGTTGAACTGTATTTTAATTAAGATCTTCTTTGTAAAACATTGATATTAAAACACTGTGGCGCTTAAAATTTTCTTATTTCTGAACCCCCCCCCTTCTCCACTGTATAAAAGTTACCGGGCATATCAATGTTTTACCTAGCTGGAAAATACAGTTCTGCTTCCAGATATTTGTTTAATTACTCAGTAATTTTTTTTTAGTGTCACAAATTGGCACAGCGTTATTATTCTATTTACAGTGTCACAAAATGGCGGCAATGTATTTAGGTTGCCACAAATGTCACCCAACGCATTTTAATTGGCCACAATATGTTACCAAATCCATTTGGCAATGCTTTTTATTAAAAAACTTCATATTTTTCATAATATTTTGCTGTGTCTCTGGCTGGCCCCTGGAAAAGGGTTTACTCATATATAACTTTTGTTTTTTAAATGGGATGAACCCACTTGTAGTACCTCCCTTGTTCAAAAGCTTACGGAAAAAGAAAAACAATATTTTTGACAAAATAATAAATAAGTTTTTTACTTTTGGTTTTTTAGAAAAAAACAAAACCATGTAAAAAAATATTTTGTTGGTATTCTTTGTTCATAAGCTTTCAAATAAGGTACCATAAGTGAAAAATTAAATAATATCATTTTCTGACAATGTGATTTTTTTCCTTTTTATATAATTTCGAATAAGGTACCCAAGAAGAGCGACGTCTTCTCGGGAGGTACCACAACTCTCTAAAAATAAAAATTTGTATGTGAATAGACCCATTTCCGGGGTAAATAAAAAAAATTTCCTCAGGAAAAAAGTCCATATAAAAAACTCAACTCAAAAAATATTGACCCGCTAGAAGCAGTTGTCCATTTAAAGTCGCCACCCTGTTTACATAATACACAAGTACTCACAATTGTTACGCAATCACACATTTGTGAAACTCAGCAGTTCATGTAAAAAATTTTTAGGTTTTAACTCAATTAAATTTTACTGAATTTTACAATAACTTTTTTGTATTTTTAGGCCGTATTGGAGATGTTACTATAGCAACACAGATGCCATTATTTATGTAGTAGATTCTGCAGACAAAGACAGAATGGGCATCTCAAAAGATGAACTATTTCACATGCTTAGGGTAAGTCTACCCATGTGGATGTCTTTAGATCATTCTGAAATGGGTAATTCCATTTAATATTCATCAATGAGTGCCCCTCATAGCCTTAGATTTTATTTATTTTTTTTACAGTGGATAGACAGGCCCCAAAAAACTCAAACTTTTTTTTTTCATCCCTAGTCCCCTTTTAGTGTCCATTTATAGTCTAAGAGCCCAGTAGGATTTTGGGCTTGAATTGCAAACCGATACTCATATATTTTAGTCGATTCGTCATAAGACCATGTCTTATATTTATGTTACTAAAAAACTATACAGAACGCAAAAGGATGTCAAGCGAAATAAGAAACGGCTATTAGTTTCAAACAGAAACTGATACTGAGGTAGATATGGCGGCTTAAACATGGCCGAAGCGTAATTTACAATTTAATTTTTGAGGGTAATTTTTTTATGTAAAACGAACCCCCACGGGGTTAAAATGTACCTCAGCTAAAAGACAATTTAATTATCTTTAAAAAAGGATAGTACACTTTTTGTCGTAAAGTTAATAGTTTTCCTGAAAAAAACAAAAAATATGCGGCATACATAATTCGATGTTTTCGTTCCATAGAAGTACGACAATGGCATGGGTCCATTAAGGGAAAAAATAATTTATGCACAAATAAGCGAACCCGCAGTTACATATTTAAACTTAGCGTCAAAAACTTACAAAAAACATATTTGATATTTTTCTGTTAAATTGACAGGTGGTCACGTGATTTTGACAACTTCTTAATGGTTTGAGCTAGAGACTTTCTTTTTTTGATTTGTAGACAAAATTATCCAATTTTGACGACAAAACATATTTTTAAAAATTTTGAATACGGTGCCGCCTGGCGCCCAAAATTTTATAACTAGTCGAATCCGATATTTTAACTGTTGCATAATTAAAATTTTATACTTTTCCAAATTAATTTTTTGAAATTTTTTGATAAAAATGTTGATATTGGTATAGTTCCCTTTGTTCTTGCGGTAGTATTTCTGAAGTGAAACTTTTATTTAAAACTGGTGTCACCCTCTACAATTCGCCAAAAAAAAAAATATGCTTTATACGCTACTTTTCGTACTTCTTTTTAGGCCCGATGTGCCACTTTTCATCTCCATTTCAATTGGCACTATTTCTAACTTCGTTATCCATGAATTTTTAACACTTTGATAATATACAGGGTGTCCCAGATAAAGTTCGATTTCGAAAACTGTGTAAGAAATACAATTTTGGTTAAAATGCTACAGATGCTCTATAGGAGTTCAAAATATTTACAGGGGTTTTTGTAATGTCGAGCAATAAATAAATATATAATAATAAAGACAATTTTTAGTTTATGCTTTTTTTACATTTATCCAAAGTTGTATTTCTTACATAAATCTCCATAAAATAAGTAGTTAAATGTATCTGGAATGCATACTATATTTAATGGGCCTAAACTTTTCTTTTAGTTTTAGTACCTGCTTATCTACAGGTAAATATTTGCTTTATTTCACCTAAAAAAGTAAATTCGTAGTATTTTCCCTGATAAATGGATAAAACGAAACAGCCATCGATCATTTCGTTTACGAGTTACATCAGTTTAAAATGTTTTTTCTCATGTACCCACTCAGAGAGGCAAACACAAAAACTTATACTAACGCTGTTACCGGTATCATATACCGCTATTTCTATATGACTTTTTTTGGACCAATTAAAAATTATTATAAAATAAGTCTTGTTAATATGTTTTGGTTTATTGAAAATCAAATCTAGTGTACCCTTTTCAACTGAATTTTAACGGCCGGGAATGCAGTCTTGCCCGAGGTCTTTTCTTTCCTGAGCTGGTTACTAAGATTAAAATCCCTTGTTTTTTGTATTAGGGACTTATTGCAATAGTGCCAGGTACTAATTGTGCCGGGCACTATTCTGACAGATTCGCATTGAAAGCTGACAGTTGATCTTTTAAAATTAACATACCAAAGTCGAATTTATAAATCCAGTCGTTTATTTTCCATTAATAGTAGCGACACTATTTATGTTGGCTCTTATAATACACAAAGGCCTAATTTTGAAAAAAGACAGCTGTTCTTTTAATGCGAAAATGTCAGAATAGTGCCCGGCACAATTATTGCCTGGCTTTAATGCAATAGGTCCCTATTATTTCTGCTCTTCCTGGCACTAAAATTAGCCAAGAGAGTAAGAAGGAGATGCTACGAGAGTGAGCGAAAACAAGATATATATATATATATATATATATATATATACAGGGTGTCCCAAAACTCTGAGTCCACTCAAACATCTTCTGAACTATTGAAGATAACTGAACCATATTTGGCAGTAATCGTTAACATCAAGAGATCTATTTTATGAAGAGGCGGATGTGCTGTCCCTGCATTAGGCGGCGACAAAGGGGCCATCAACTTAAAAATTTTAATTATAAATCCTTATCGATTGATACCTCGTTTTAAAGGTATTTGACAATTAAATACATATTTTGATATAGCCGTTAATTGTCTACACAATCAAATCTGTCAAAATCTATCGACTGTCAAAACTAATTTTTTCAGTTTTTGAAAGGTCTTTGAAAACCCATGTACGCCAACTGTCCCTTGCCTATGATAAAAAACGTGTCAAATTCTATCGACTGTCAAACTTATTCTTTTACCATTTTTTACAAATTTTTAACTATAGCTAGACCCGCCATCCCCCATACGTGGGAATTTTTGACACATATTTTTTTGTTGGTATTGCCATGTAGTTTAAGGTTTTGGTTGTTTGCCTCTGGTCAATTACAGCATACTCGGGAAAAACATGGAAAGGCACGGAAATATGGATAAAATTACTTATACAGTCTGTGTCTATGAAAGGTCAGTACAATAAAAAGCCACCTACTTTAGTCCGACATTGCTCCGTTTTCGAAATACAGGGTGTTTTTTAGAAAATAAAAATCGAATAAATAGCTAAAATATAAATATAACTTTTTTCTTAATGTATTTTTTAAGCTTTTTTGTTAATGTATGTATAAAATAAATCTCTCGATGTCATCGATCAATACCAAATATGGTTCAGTTCAGCAGATATTTGGGTAGACCCGGATTTTTGGGACACCCCGTATATATTTTTACAAATTTAAAAACATGCCAGTGGTGATTAATTTTGATCGGATATTTTTGTCTACAAAGCAAAAAAAGATACAAGTGCTAGCTCAAACCGTTAAGAAGTTGCCAAAATCACTTTACCACCTGTCAATTTGAGAGAAAAGTATCAAATATGTTTTTTGTAAGATTTTTGACGCTGAGTTTAAATATGTAACTGGGATTCGCTTATCTGTGCATAAATTGTTTTTTCCCTTAATGGACCCATGCCATTGTCGTACTTCTATGGAACGAAAACATCGAATTATGTATGCCGCATATTTTTTGTTTTTTTCAGGAAAACTATTAACTTTACGACAAAAAGTGTGCTATCCTTTTTTAAAAATTATTAAATTCTCTTTTAGCTGGGGTACACTTTGACCACATGGGGGTTCGTTTTACATAAAAAAATTACCCTCAAAAATAAAATTGTAAACTACGCTTCGGCCATGTTTAAGCCGCCATATCTACCTCAGTATCAGTTTCTGTTGAAACTAATAGCCGTTTCTTATTAAGCTTGACATCCCTTTTCGATCTGTATAGTTCTTTAGTAACTTTCATGGCTTTGGTGAAAATATGAAAATTTTGTACCTGTGGGTAGGTATAGGCCAATTTAGTGGTTTTTTAAGTGTAACTCGAGAACCACTTAATCTACAGCAAATATTAGACCCACAATGAATACATCTTGACAATCTGCATATTTTTTTTTGTTTTTTTTTTTGTAAATCCAGTAGTTTTCTTTAAAAAATCAAAAAACCTAAAAAAAAAAGCGTATTTGAGGAACTTACAGAATTTATAGTATAGAGACAAATAAAAAACAAAGTATTGATAGTGATTTTGAGAGGCCATTATAGTGGAAGCTAATGACAATTTGATTGGGTAAAATCGATGTCATAATAAAAAAGTTACGTACATTTGATTCAAACTCCTTTTCGCCATCTTTAAACAATCTTTATTGTTGTTTATGCAGGATTTTCGCAGGTATCTCCATTTTTTTTGGGACATGGTCTTATGACGAATCGATTAAAATATATGAGTATCGGTTTGCAATTCAAGCTCAAAATCCTACTGGGCTCTTATACTATTACAATTTCCCAAAATGAGCCATGCAGTTCTAATTTGAAAAAATTGCACGAATTAAGCCACCGATATCAAACTGCAAATTATAAAGAAAGCTTTGTTCGTTTAAACCTATTTGAACATAATAAGTTATTGCTGTACTAAACAGGCTTTGTGCAGATTTAAAAAAAATAAACCCCGTTCCCACCTATGACTTTCTCGTGGGTGTCCGATCATGCGTCACATGATCTCAATATGAAATGTTATGACAGTCATGTGACGCGTGCGCGGGCACGCACGAGAAAGTCGAGGTGGGAACCGGGTTTGACGGATCTGATACCTTCCTAGCTATTAGCACACTTCAAGTGAATCCATGATATATCAGCCCTGAAACCAGTTTTTTGTAAATATCTCAGGAACTAAAGATCTTACGAAGTTTTAAGTTATAACACAAATTATTGAACAAAACGCAGTCTACTATCTTCCGAAAACCGCATATTGATACAATGCTCTGTTAAGTTACCATTTTTGATTGATTTTTTAAGTGTCAAAAAACTGTCATTAGGATTAATACATTTTAACCAAAATCTAATCAGCTCGTTAGAGTGTCGAACACTATCTTACCTGAATTTTATGAAAATCGGTTTAGCGGTTTAGGAGCTATCGTGTTACGGACAGAAAAAATATACACACACACAGACAGACATCACGACGATATTGCTAAGATAGGTCAAAATGACAAATTTTCGGCGTTATCTCAAAAAAAAAATTTTCGTCGAAAATAATACCTTCTCTAGCCATTGCCATGCGGGCTAGGAAGGTAAAAATAATTTCTTTTTAAATTTCATATTTGATAAATTTATATCTGCTTATGATAACTTGCAACCAAAAAAATCTTCATATGGTTAGTTACTATAGGTCTTGAATAATCATCATGAAAAGGTTTGTGTATTTTGCTTGTAATTGCCCTGTGGGTCTATACAGACAGGATCATTCTACTGGGTACATAGAAAGTTAATTTCCCAATTTTCTTCCGCCCCAAACAGCCAGCTGCTAGTGCTTTGTTGTCGAGCGCGTTACTTGATGTACTTCGATTTGGTAGAACTACCACCTGCCATGGTGGATTACACAAGAAAAGTTTCCACAACAATATGAAATATAAACAAAACTAACCTAACCTCACTGAACACAAAGCTGAGATCCTGGTTGCACTGTTCGAATACCACACAAAAGAGAATCACAGAGAGCAGCCAACTATACCGTTCGTTTTTACGAACTGTAGGCCAAATTTGCACAAAACTGCAGAAAACCGAAATTTTACATAAAAATAAATGCCTTTGAAAAGTGGAAATATTTTTTTTAAATATTATACTACTCCTCTTGTGTGGTAATTTCTATGCAAAAATACCTTTAGGAAACTGTTTCCATTAGCTAATTCGAAGCGGCTCGAAGATCGTATGGCGTCAAAATTGGTTTACCTTCTTCGCCTCGTGTGTACACCTCTCTGGTTGGATTCGAACAGAACGACCACAGTGCCGTTAATCGTCGCCTCAATGCGGGGGTGGCACGCCGGTGTCATCGAAACTTTGACTGCCATTTTGCGCGCGCAATTCAAATTTTAAATTGATCAAAACAAACATTTTGATCCTTTTTTTTCTTAAACTTTACCAAAAATTGTAAAAAGAAAAATAATAAAAACATTAAAAAAAAAATAAAACAAAAATAGTTTTTTGGAAAAAATATCTTTTCCCAATTCCAAACAGAGAAACCATCTAAAATTGGATATAAATCTGATCCTATACTAACTAGTAAGAAACAAGTGGTACATTTGAAATTTTAAATCTAGTTCGCAAGATTGTTTCGGGGATTTTTAATACAAAATCATTTGGTGCCTTTTTGTCACGTTTAAAAATAACTAAAAAAAGTTTTTTCTGTGTAATTTTAGGCAAAAATGGCTGGTGGTTTTTCCACTTTTGGCCGGTACTGTACATCATGAAAAAAAAAATTACCTTTTTAATAAAACTTTATACATAAGTTTTTCTAAAATGCTCTGTTTTACAAACATTAGGAAAAAATAATAGAAAGGAATTTCATCATGTTTATAGGGACCCCTAGTCTTGGTTTCATGCTTTAAAAACTAATCATATTTTCCTTTTTTTTGACAGCCATTTAAAACAATATATACAGGGTGTCTCTAAAAGGTCTGTACAAAATCTTAGCACATATATAAGTCGATTTAATGCAAATTACCTTAATCCTCCGTTTCAGAGAGGTGAATTTAAAAATTAAAAATCGATTTTATTAAAATTTATGAACATTTCTCAACGCATTACTTTAAAAATTGGTACACGGGGGTTTTTTGGGATGCGAAACCTAAATATGGACACTTTCACTGTGGCCGTCAGAGGGCGCTTCACAATGCTCATCTTATGGTTTAAAATGACCATAACTTTTTTCTCAGTGTATTTTGCAACTCTTTTGTTGATAAAATAATTTCCTGAACTTTTTTAAGCAAAAAAGGTACTTTTGATAAAATCTGCTAGGGTAAGCCGTTTTCGAGATATTTCCGTTTTTAGTGTTCGATGGATTTTGGATCAAAAGATTTTGCTGCTACCTTTAAGGATTAAATTTACTCAGTAAATCAGTTATTAATTTTTTTTTTCGTTTAGTCATTTTAGGTAGGTGGTCAATTTCTGGGAAAATAGTTTCACTTGGTTCAATTAAAATAAAAAACACCCTGTATGTCTGAAACGGAGCAATTTCGGACTAAGGTAAGTTGCTTTAAATCGACTTATTTTGACCTCAGGAATATGGGCTAAGATTTTGTACCGACCTTTTCATTCAATTCAAAAAATATGTTTTGCACGTCCGATTTTGGATATGTTATAAAGTAGGCAGATATAAGCTAAACGCCGTTAAAAGTGCTAGTGTGCATTTTTTTTTTTTAATTTTCCAGGAAGAAGAACTAGCGAATGCCGTTTTATTAGTATTAGCCAACAAACAAGACATTCCAGGCTGTATGTCGTTAAAGGAAGTCCACCAAGCTTTAGGATTAGAAGCGCTAAAAAATAGAACTTTTCAAATTTTCAAAACCTCAGCGACAAAAGGCGAAGGACTAGATATGGCGATGGAATGGCTTGCCAACGCGTTGAAAAATCTAAAATAACTAAGAATTTGGCTTAAATATATGTTTCTTTGTTTTCTAGTCTATAGGGAAGTTTTTAAAAAACCGCGCCCAATGATTGCCTACTTATTTCGATTGCACGCTTGTTTAAAAAACATTAGGTATAAGAACTGACCAGTTTTTTTACAACACCACGGAATTTTCTTGATTGACGATTTTTTTTTATGGTGGTTTAAGGGAGACTACACTAAATAAGTTTTTTTTTCATTAATCTCTATTATCGAGCTTTTTTGAGAACCGGTGCGAAATTAATAAGTTAGATTTTCAACTTATTAGCTGTCTCTGATATCGACTGAAACTATAATTTAAAAAAATTGAGGCAATTGGTTAGTAAGAACAGGCTTTTTTTATATTTGAAATAATTAGTAACTTTCTTGTTTATTAGGAAGATAAATTAGGATTAATCGATTTGGTAAATTGTGTCAACCATTAGTACTATAAAAATTTTGTTTTATTGCTTACAATGTAAAGTATATGGCAACAATGCTCCGTTGAATTTGTTAGGTGATCCGTGGTTGAAATATCAAGACCGCAAAAACTTTTTTTACTTTGTAAAAACCTTTTGCAATTTTTTTTTTAATATTCGATAAAATATGAAATACGTATTTATGATCAGTGAACAAATTACAAACACAAGAAAAAGTTAAAAATATCATAACATTTTATTATTTTAGTTCAAAACTCACACCATATACTTAAACAGTAATGAAGTAAAACGTATAGTAAAATAACATTTTATACAGGTTGAGGTATTAGATAAAAGTACCTAAGTGGTGTCTTAAAGGAATTTCGGAAACGGTAAGACATATAATTTTGGTTGAATGGCAAAAAAGTGTCGCTATTCCGAGACTAATAACATGCTATATATATATATATATATATATAATATATACAGGAATTTTCTAAATATGGAGCAATATGTAAATAATAATAAAGACAATTTTTGTTCTTGATATTTAAAGGCATTTGTAGGTATTTTAAATTTCGATACTGCATCTGATTGGGCTCGGAATAGCGCCATTTTTTCCCATTTAACCAAAA
The DNA here is from genome assembly GCA_963576565.1 of Aspidapion aeneum. Classification (NCBI taxonomy): domain Eukaryota; kingdom Metazoa; phylum Arthropoda; class Insecta; order Coleoptera; family Brentidae; genus Aspidapion; species Aspidapion aeneum. The sequence continues at coordinate 126,400,114 of OY755039.1, forward strand.
TTGTATGTCTATAAGACCCAATGTAGTTACTTTTATGGGACATGTGCTATCCAAAACTACAAAAACTATTAAGCTTGAGAACTGACAGTATTTTTCAAAGCTAATTTGAACTTATTAAGTATTAAATATGCAGGGTAAAAAAATTCGACCGTGTCGGACTGTACGTACATGGGTAACAAAACTGACATAATATAGAAGTAAAGGTCACTAAAATTTACCAAATTAATTAATCCTGATTTGTCCGTTTAAAATATCAATAATAAAGTTGCTAAGTTTTTAAATAAAATAAAAGCACCTTATACATAATATGTAAGTTTTTTGTTCATTCCACATTCGCTATTTTCAGATTGTAAAAAACACACAAACTTATTTTTTTAAATAATTTTTTAATTCTAAATCTCTGAGAAATAAGCGTCTTTTAGAAAAAAATTATTCGTATTTTCTGATTAAAAGATTAAGATAATTTTTAAGATAGTGGCGAATATTTTAAATATTTATTTTATTTTCGTGTAATTTTTTGTAATTTAGATAAATCTAAAAGTTTTGATCCTTGTATTTTTACCTAGGTTAGTTTGTAAATACAGTATAGCTTTTTTTAGATAAAAATTGTTGATTTATATACCGGGTGGGCCACAAAAAACAGGACAATTTTATTTTCATTATAACTTTTGAACTATACCATCAATTTTAATGGGAGAAACTGCACTTGACAGAGAATTAATCATAGTTTTGATTAAATATATTTTTTTGTCCGCCATCTGAAAATCCAAGATGGCGGACAAAATTAAATCGTACCCTTCAAAGATGCTCGTTTATTCTTGTGTTGCGAACATGTTTTAAATATTTAAAGCCTCTAAAGCTGCGTTCTTGCCACGCACAACAAGGTACGAATCAGCAAAATCGGTTTGTTGGTTCCAAAAAATATATTTTTGTTTCAACCATTGTTTTGAATAATATACGATTGCCTTGCCAATCATGTCTGCACTTATTTCCTTATAAATTCGTTACTACTGACCCAATTTTGATTAAATAAAAAACATCCTGGTGAGAATTGATTGCTTTTTAAAGATCATGATCAAAATTTGTCGCCATCTTAAAATTTAGGATGGCGGACAGAATCATACTTGATTCTTCAAAATGGCGTGTATATTTTTATTTTCTGAAAATGTTTTAGTTTTTTTGTTAATCTATAGAAAAGGTTAAGTGGTTCTCACAAAATCTGATTTTGTATTAACCATTGTTTTACAAATTATACGATTGCATTGTCAATCCTGTCTACATTCAGTTCTTTATAAATTGATTATTATGAGCCGATTTTAGTGAAATAAAAAACATCTGGCAAAAGCTGATCTTTAAAGTTTGCAACATGATGTTTTTTATTTCACTAAAATCGGTTCAGTAATAATGAATTTATAAAAAATTAATGCAGACAGGATTGGCAATGCATTCGTATATTTTGTAAAACAATTGTTAAAACAAAATCCGATTTTACGAGAACTACTAAACCGATTTTATTAATTTCTACCTCTTTATGGGGGAGAAAAGTAAAACAATAACGCAAAATAAGAATAAACACGCCATTTTGAAGAATCAAGTATGATTCTGTCCGACATCTTAAATTCCAAGATGGTGGAAACTTTCAATACAAATCTTTAAAGAGCAATCAATTCTCATCATGATTTTATTTACCTCACTAAAATCGGTTTAGTAATAACCAATTTATAAGGAAATGAATGCAGACAGGATTGGCAATGCAATCGTAGAATCTGTAAAACAATGGTTAAAACAAAAATAGATTTTTTAAGAACCATCACACCGATTTTACTCATTTATACGGCGTTGTGTGAGGGAAAAGTAGTGAATTTCAATAAATTTAAAAAAAAACTAAAACGTTTTTGGAAAATAAGAATAAACACGCCATCAAGTATGATTCTGTCCGCCGTCTTAAATTTTAAGATCGCGATAAATTTTGATCATGGTCTTTAAAAAGCAATCAATGCTCACCAGGATGTTTTTTATTTCATCCAAATCGGTTTAATAGTAATGAATTTATAAGGAAATAATTGGCAAGGCAATCGTATAATATGCAAAACAATGGTTGAAACAAAAATATATATTTTAAGAACCACTGAACCGATTTTGCTGATTCGTACCTTGTGCGTGGCAAGAAAGTAGCTTTTTTACTAATTTAAAGAAATATTTAAGACATGCTCGCAACACTAAAATAAACCAGCATCTTTGAAGGGTACATTTTAATTTCGTCCGCGATTTTGGATTTTGAGATGGCGGACAAAAAAATATATTTAGTCAAAACTCTGATTACTTCTCTATCAAGTGCAGTTTGTGCCATTAAAATCGATTGTATAGTTCAAAAGTTATAATAATAAAAAAATTGTCCGGTTTTTTTTGGCCCACCCGGTATTATCCACTAAACTAATATAAGTTTAATCTTAAAAACAAGTATCAAAAAGAAAAGCATTTTTGTAGAATAACCCTGGCCTGAACTGACCCTATACAGGATGTTAATAAAGTATGTCGCCAAATTTGAGACGATGGGTTTTTGAGTGATTTTAAGAAAAAAACATCAAATAAACATGGTTCCGCAAATGCTTAGTTTTCCAGATGCAGGGTGTCAAAGCTTCAATTTTTTGTTTGTTTTTTCTTTATAGTTCGTGCAGTTTTTGAGTTGTTTGGCTCAAATTTAAAACGTGTATTTAGCTACAAGCCATTCTCATTAAACATCCCAAATATCAGGAAAAAACTACAGGGCGATATTTTTTCAGAGGTTATGCCCCTTTTTTCTCCCAGAACTTTTTTCCAGTAAGCCAGTGGCAAATTTAAAAATATAAAATGCTTGCTGGTCGCCTAACTCGCGTAGTCATATCGCGGTGAACATTTCGCCTGCGCATTGTATGACATTTCGGCTCTCATCAAGTGCGGTTAACGCCAACGAACGCATCCTGGAAACGATCCTATAAAATAGACAATTCTGCCTAAAATAGACGTCCGATCCGACCTCGACTGTTCGCAAAGTGTTCGGCCGTGTACCTCGCCCAGTAGTATTTTACACTGGCGACGAGGCAGTTTTTCGCGAGAAAATAGCATTTTCGTGAGTGGAAACACGCGGGAAAATCATACCTAACCTTGAAGGACATGGAGAGTAAGGTTATGTTGTGTTGTTTTGTTTGGAGCGCCCGGTTTTTGGCAAATTGTAAATCGGCAGGCAAGTTCTTTTATCAATCGGTTCGGGAAAGGATACATAGGCAATGACGTTAATAGGCTCTATCCCGGAATTTAATCAGAGCGCCTGGTTTTTGGCAAATCGGCAGGCAAGTTCTGTTACTAGTCGATTCGGGAAAGGATAGATAGGCAATGGCGTTAATAGGCTCTATCCCGGAATTTAATCCCTCCAAAGAGTGCTGGACGATGTATGCGGAAAGGTTGGACTTATTTTTCGTGGCAAACGACGTAAAAAATGAGGAAAAAAAAGTAGGATCGCTCATAGCTTTGGTGGGAGCGGACTCTGTCACCCTTAATTGCCAAAAGAAATGAAATTTGACGAACTTTAAAAAATGATGAAAACTCAATTTGCTCCGGTTTCATCGGACTGGCGGGAAAGGCACTATGCCTCACCCTGAGATAAAGACAATGGAAGTCCGAAGTTTTATTTCTACTCAATGATTGTCTACGAGTTTCAAACGAAAGATTATTTTTTCACTTATATAATGGCAACAAGTTTAATGAGGTGGGTCCTCAAGTCGTGAACGGTTAGCCCAGATTTTCCTAAGCTCTAAGGTCGACACTGACAGTAAGATGTGTTTGTATTAAATGCAGTGTTGTCTTGGCCGTCGGACCTGGTGTATTGAATTTTTGGTGTTTTTTTTACTGTGTGTTGAGTTTTATTTTTGTAAAAAAGAACTTAGTTGGACGTAAAAATAATCAAAAAGTGCTATGTTTATGAAAATATTGTGAAAATTAAGCCCACTTTGATTTTTGCGAAATGATTCCGGTGACGCAGCTATGTTGCCATCGCCGGGGAATCTGTAAATTCTAAGTTTTCAGGAATGCCCGCCACGAATAGGGAAAATTTAAACGGGGCCGCGGTTGATTACTTTTCTTTATATTTTTATTAGTCTAAGATTTGTACCCTGCTACATTTAGCAGGGTACAAATTTTTAATGTCATTACATTAAAATTTAAAATACATTACTTTATGTTTATTTTATGAGAGTTTTATGCAATTTCTGAATAGCAATCGAAGATACAAATTATCTTTTTTCTCAATGAACCATGCATCGCCTACAAGTCGATAGGATGAATGCGTATTCCTATGAATGGACTTCAACCACAAATGTTAGCCTCTCTGCTAGTTAAGGTGTAAACCCACCAGTACACAAAAAACAATGGAAAAAACGTCGGCAAATCAATATAAAACAGAAATTATTTAAAAACATTGTTAATGTACATTTTAACAAATACAAATTAGCAAAAACTTAAATTTTTTGTTTCTTTTCAAAAAATCACTGATCTGTGCAAAATAATCCATTTTTTTCTACAAATTAACAAAATGTTATTTCACCTAGTAAGATGACGCTGGAAAAAAGGGGCCGGGCAAACTATTTCATCTTATCTCCCCTAACACTTAGATGTCTCCTACCTATTCCTGGTCTAGGGGGAGGTTGGTGCAAATGGCTGCTAGTAAGGCAAAAATTTATGTAAATGGTCCCTGGTATATACTAATCTCGACGAGTCTTCTGAATATACAAAAAAATATACAGAATATAATTTTTTTAAATTAAATTTGTTAACGTGAGAAATTTGAATAAAACTTTTTAAATACTGATAGGATTTTTGGAATAATTACATGCTCGTATACACATTTAAAATACATTTCTCTATTTAAGTAACAGTCATTAAACGCCCCCTTCGAAAAGGCTATGTTACATAAACATTTTGATTATCCCAAAAAGTGTCGTGTTTGAAAATGTTTATGTTTAATCTTACGTTTTTTATCCGTGATTTATTTTTGTTGTTACACTCTGTAACATTTTATTAAAATCTAGGGGTAAAATAATTTCTTGTTGAACAATAGTAAAAAAAAGTTTATTAATTAAATAGATAAAAATCAAAAGTAGCAATACAAAATGGAGCACTTACGATTATTCGTCCAGCAGTACCGGCTCCCCAAATCTGGCAATTTTAGTTTTCGTGGTTTCCAGTTCCATTTGGACTTTTTTGCGAATGTAGAATATGGGACAGTCACGACTGGTGCATAGAATTTCCTCGTGTAAGGAACCTTGGCATCGTTGACATTCTGCCGAAGAAATAGTAATTTATACAACTATTTACATGGGGTGGCGCAACAAAGGTCGAAAAACAAAAGATCGAAACTACAAAAGGTCAAAAAACAAAAGATCGAAAAGGCAAAAGATCGAAAATACAAAAGATCGAAAAACAAAAGATCGAAAATAAAGAAGATCAAAAGTACAAAAGATCAAAATAGCGCGTTTCAAAATATCGCTATTACATGGTGCGACTAAGGGGTCTCTTTCTAATATATTTTTCAAAAAAAAAAACTTCCTTGACGTGTTTCCCGGGATCCTATAGGGTGTAAAACCAAACCGGTTCGGTTCGGTTTTGTTCCACATAATCTAGGATCCCGGGAAAGAAATCAGAAAAGTTTTTTTATGAAAAAATATGTTTGAAAAAGAGACCCCTTAGTCGAACTATATGATTTGTGTTAAGTATGGCAAGCCATCGGTTTATTTAACGGTTAGGTAATTTTATCTTACCTGTCCTTGCCTAAACTGTTTATGTAAATATACCTAAGCAGACCTGATACGCGCCATTTTGTATATCTCGATCTTATTTACTTGCAATTTTTTTTTCGATCTTTTGTCTTTTGATATTTTGTTTTTCGATCTTTTATCTTTTGTCTTTCGATTGTAATGTATAGGTTGTACTCAATTGACGAAAACGGTCACTGCCCGAATTTTATACTCACAACGCGATGTGGATCTTTCGAATTTTTTACATCGCGTTACGGGTATATTTCATGTACCCAAAACGCGTTGTGTGTAAAATTGAAAAATCCACGACGCGAAATCACGATTATTGTCGGAGACACGCGACGGGTTTCGTGTTATGGGTAATAAAGAATACCCAAAATGCAAAAAATATGAGGTTCGTCCTAGGTAATGTAAAGAAATCAATCAAAAAATTGTAAAATAAAAATACTGACACGTTTTTAAGATTTATTCATGAAATAAACATTTTTTTATTAAACTAATATTTATTATTTATTCTTGCATGTTAGTGAACCATGACATTTTGAGTTACACTTTTTATTTCGTTGTTTGCAAAAACATTTATTATTACCACAAAATCTTTTACAATTGCATCTGAGAAAACCTTTACCGGAACCTTTAGATGACATACTTGCTGCAGTTCGCAAGGGTATTTCTTTGATATTAGTATCATTATTTGATTGCGACATGAACTGTGAATCTGCTTGAAGAAGTTCATTTCTTGAAAATAATCTGTTCAGTGGCCCATTCTCAGTTCTCAGTTTATACAAGCCATGACTATTAATTTCAGAAACAATGGCTAACACATTTCTTGGAGTTAGTCGGCCTCTGTCAACATCTGGCACTCGAATCAAAACATTTGTTCCAATTTGTAAAGGAGCATATCTTTTATTTGACTCACACAATTTTCATCATTTTATGTGAAAATAATTCCTCTTTGATTCAAAATTCTTTTACCTCTTTGTATTATCTGATAATTAAAGCTATTTTCAACTTCACTTTCTGCCACATTACTATATTTATCAGTATTGCCATTATTGTTGTCCACTATGTCATTAGCTTCAACAAAACAAACACCTGCTGACTGTTGCTGCCGATTAAATGAAGTAAGGTTATGTATTTTCGGGCTGTGGGTATTTACTATTACCCATAACACGAAAACCGTCGCGTGTCTCCAGCGATAATCGTGATTTCGCATCGTGGGTTTTTCGAATTTACACACAACGCGTTTTGGGTATATAAAATATACCCGTTACGCGATGTGGAAAATTTGAAAGATCCACATCGCGTTGTGAGTATAAAATTCGGGCAGTGACTGTTTTCGCCAATTGAGTACAACATATACATAAGAAATAAATAAACTTGAAATACCCAATTCATCCTATTAATTTTTGTGGGTTCGTTTCGTTTTTACTTATTAGCTCTGTCCACTTATTGCAGACAATCTGCCAGCTGAATTTGGTCGACACCAAGATAATCTGACTCAAAGTCACTTGGTGCCCCGGACAATCGCAACTCATTCACTCTCGCATTCAAACTTCATGAAGACAAACACACATATTCTTTCCTGATATTCTTTTATTGAGCACACGGGTCTTTATTGTGTTAACACCATACACGCTCTTAACACGGGACCATCCGCTTAACGTGACTTCCGAACCACGTCCTTGTATTGATCATCAACTTTGCCTACTTCGTTGATGCCCAATCATCGCCCAAGACAGACGTTACCCCTACCCCCGATGAATCTGTATTTACAAACGGATGGTAGGTTCAAGTTTGTACCGCTCTGATTGTAAAGCGGACGCGCGCCCACTGAACCATCATCATAATGTAATAATTGTTAAATAATAAACTTAATTAGGTTTCACATGAATACAGGTCAATGTAGGTTATCTCAAATGAACCGTGTCAACATGGCGTTATAAAAAATAGTGCATAATGGCGGTCAACATTTTATCCCCGAATTATTACTAGACTGAGCAGTGTTTAAAGCCTTTCTTACCTTCTACTTTTTTCTGGTCCCATAGTAATATAAAAATGTGGAATACCTGTAAATAATGAAGCAAATCTATCCTCCAACATTCTGTGATGACAAAGTTCTTGCTGGTAGATGCTGGCTTCCTTGGGCTGACAGTAGGCGCACACGGCCTCAGCCTCGCGCTCTTTCGGCAAAACCGACTTGCATCCAAGACAAACTTCTTTCTTTTTGGTGAAGGCGGCCAAAGCGCCGACTTTTGACGTCACTACGGTTCTGGTTCTCGTATGTTCGCCACCTGTTTAAACAAAACAACATAGTAAAGGAATTTTTTTCCTAATTTTGGTTTAATCACCATAGTCCAGCATTAGTATATTTTTGAATTCCTGACTACATTTGACTGATGTTTTTCCCCAGAAGTGGCCAACACATTCTTTCTAGAAAAAACTAGTTCAATATGTAGAACCAATTTCCAAATATTCCTTCCTTTATTTAAAATTTTATTGACGTTTGTATTATATTATGTTAAGTAACCTTCAGAACTATTTAACCAGGCCCTAGAAGATGTTTTTAAAAACCTAGATTGGGAAGAAATATGCATCAAAGTAAACGGACAATACTTAAACCACCTAAGATATGCTGATGATATTGCCTTAACAGATAAGAACGAAGAACTGATAAAAATGCTGGAGGAACTGGAACAGCAGCTAAAAATATAGGTGAGTATGAACTACACTCAAACTAAAGTCATAACAAACACAGATCACGATCAAAATCAACCTGGAGAAAATAGAACAAGTAGAGGAATTTATATACCTGGGACAAATGATTAAACTAAAAAAGGAAAACCAAAAGTGCTGAAATCAAGAGACGAGTAAGATTGGCCTGAGGAGCATTCGGTAAATTATGCTACATATAAAAAAATAAAAAATATCCTCAGTACACCAAAACGAAAGTGTATAACCAATACATCCTTCCTGTAGTTACCTATGGATCTCGAACCGAACCGAACCTGGACACTTACAAAATCAAACATGGATAAGATGTTACACGTAAAGCTAACAGATAAAAAAAGGAATAAATAAATAAGAAATAAAACAAAAGTAAGGGATGTCAGAAGAGAAGTAGCAAAATTAAAATGGAAATTTGCCGGTCATAATATCAGACAGAAGGACGATCGATGGAACAAGGGTATTGTAAACTGAAGACCTTGGAAAAATAAAAGTAGTAGATTTGAAGAGACATGCAGGAGCTAGATGGATAGACACGGCGACAGACAGAGAAGAATGGAAGATATTGGGGGAGGCCTATGTCCAAAGATGGATCGAAGAAGGCTAGATAGATAGATAGAACCTTCAGAACATCCAAATTTGATAAAAAGATTAAGGGGTCAGGACAGCTGAGGCTAGAGGCCTTCGATACATTAAACTGATGTGTTGCCCACCCTTTTAAGGATAATGAATTTGTATGTGTAAAAGTAACCATAAAAGTATTTGTCCGTAATATCATTTGCTTACTGTGAACCAAATACCTTAGGGCATACCTATGCATTTTTAGGGTACGGACACAAAGAAAGCAGGTTAATCAGCGCCTAGTTTCGGCGCCGAAAATCAGCGCTTAGAAGTCATCTCATTAGTACACAATGAACGCCGGTTTTCGGCCAGTTTAAAAGCAACTTCCACACTACAAAGATGTCTGGTTCATCTTCAGATTGCATAGAATGAATAGATTTTTATTAACGGAAAATACATTTCTTAGGATGCAACGCACAAAGCAAGGCATACATCCAGTAAATCGTGAACGAAAACTTTGAATATCACCATTTATTCCAATCATATTCCTGTTGCTGTGGGATTTAAGTGGTTTGTCCCACAATGCATTTCTTTGAAAAATCGCAGAAATCAGTAATTAGACATCCATATCGACGAACGTCAAGCTCCAAAAGCAAGCGACCAAGAATTACATTCATTCCGGTAAAAAATCGGCGCCGATCCGCACTGGCAACAAGCACCGACCTGCTTTGTTTGTGTGCAGGTGCATTTAAACGTGAATTAAATTATTGGCGCTTATAAGCGCTTGTTACCAGCAAGCAGGCAACCTGCTTTCTTTGTGTGCGTACCCTTACACGCGATGCTTGAAGCCAGGACCCCCTTTAATTCGGAATGTTTGTTTTTCGGGTAGACAGGATTCCGGTAACCACTCATGCGTCAGGTTTGGTCCAAAAAACGAATTGTCAAAAATTTAAGGTTATGTCTATTATTTTTTGTCTAAAAACTAGTTGATCGCGTGAACATTTATCAAGTTGAGGATTAAATTTCTAGTTTTTCTAAAATTAATTGTGCAAATTTAATGTGGACACCATACAGAGTGTTTAATGGCATCTATAAACCACTCCTGACGTTAACAACAAATTATAAAGAAAAATATAAATACTTACCGATGTAATGGCACTCCCTTACTTCTCCCGGACATTCTTCCACCAACCGTACGTTTTACGTGAAGTGTTTCCCATTTTTAACAGAAAAAAACACAAAATGTTGTAGAAAAATCACTTTTTTGAACAGACTAAATTAATTTGGCTCGCCCAGTAACCATAGTTTATTTTCATGCTTCAAAATTTATTATTGTTTCCAAAGCAAGCAAGTGAACCACCAATAATTCACTTTTCGATTTTTTGAACCAGTTTTGCTCTAAGGTATTTGCTGTCAACACAGATAACAGACTACAGGTCCTTAGTGTACTGTGACTGTCAAAGTTGAGGCATAATGACAAGTACAAATTTTGACAATTATTAATGATATGTAATGCCAACCTGCAGGTACTAATAAATTTTTACTTTTCTATTCCGCACAGCAATAGCTATAGAAGGTATTGTTTTCGACAATTTTTTTTTGGAGAAAATTTGTTATTTTGACCTTAGCAATATCGTCGTGTCGTTTGTCCATGTGTGTATGTGAAATACCTTAGAGCATAAATGTAAAATACTTACGACTGGGCGAGGTACACGGCCGAACACTTGGCGAACAGTCGTGGTCGGATCGGACGTCTATTTTAGGTAGAATTATCTATTTTATAGGACCGTTTCTAGGATACGTTCGTTGACGTTAACCGCACTTGATGAGAGACCGAAATGTCATACAATGCGCACGTGCGCAGGCGTAACGTTCCTCGCGATATGACTATGCGAGTTACATCACAATAAATATACTGGTTCATAAAATCGAAAAGTGAAGCAATCACGGCTTGCTTTAGAAACAATGGCAAATTTAAATTCGGTGAAGCAAATTTTTAAGTGCGCATGCACGCGACAGTCAAGTTATTTTTTAACTTTGTTGCATTTGGTCATTTTTAATTTTCTTTATATAAGATATTTTTCTCCATATTTATTTATTTATTTACATAGGTACTTTATTACGTTATTATGAGTCAATTTTTTCTTTATAAATTGAAATTTAAAAAAATGTGTTTTAGCATGTAGAAACACAGCTGCTGTGTGTCTGGACGCCATATTTGTTGCTTATTTACATTTTGCGGTGTTTTACGTTTGTCGTGTAAAATTGTTTTTTTTTTCTGCGAAAAATGGCAAATAATTCACGTAAAACATAGGGGGATGGGAGCAGTGGCGGCGCGTGGTAAAAGACTTTGGGGGTGCACACCAAAAAAAATAAATAAATAAATTGCGGCGAAGGCATAAAAATTTTTTGAGGACCACGCTAACTTTTTGGGCCATCGAATGGGTCGTCATATCATATAATTTAGAGCAAATAATTAAAAAATGAGATATTTAGTTAGATATTAGTTACCTACCTATTATTATTGTTTTTATAAATAAATAATAAATGTATCACATCTAGTCTATTTTCTCTTCTAATGGTAAAGATGAAAATTTAATTGTCTTTAAATATTAATGCTATCAGAATTAGAAACTTCCGCAATTCTCTTAAATATCAAATCGTCGAAATCAAAACAAACCGCCCGCGCCATACCAAGCGCGCACTATTTAAAAGTGCGCGTGAGCTGCTCTAAAATGCAACGCGAACCGTGGACGCGGGAGGCATCACGGGGGTGCGGGCGGCATCGAGGCTAGTTTTTGTATAAGCGCGGTGCCGAAGGAAGGTTCAGATTCTATGCATTCTAAAATTCTATTGGAACGTGTCGTCCTCTCTTTCTATATTTCGTAATTAGCATGCGACATAACATCCACGGTGCATAGACTTTGGTTCCAGTAAATTAAAGTAAAGAATTAGATTCGAGGTTGGTTTGAACACGAATACAAACACATACATACCGGGTATAATTTCTAGATAATATTCCAGTCTTTAGTGAATTTCTTTTGGGGTAATTATTAATTAAATTAAAGAATGATCAAAGTTTAATATTTTTTTAAGTAAAATTTGGGAGTGCACGTGCACATGTGCAGTTATGGAGAAACGGCCACTGGATGGGAGTGCCATTCCATAGGTAAGTACTTGTATTTTTTTTAAATTTGTTAATAAAGTTAAAAGTGGTTCTCTTCACGATGTCCACAATAAATCTGCACAATTAATTTTAGAAAAACTACAAATTTAATCCGCAATTTGATACATTTTCAAAGAATGTGGTGACGTAACGGAGTTCCCAAACCACCAAAACTGATGCATCAGCAGTTACCGAAATCCTTTTTACCCGGAAAAGGAGCATTAAGAATTAAAGGGGCTCCTGACTTCAAGCATCGCGTCTAAGAATGCATAAGTATGCCCTATATTTATGCTCTAAGGTATTTGATGTATGTCTGTCCATAACACGATCGCTCCTAAACCGCTTAACCGATTTTCATGAAATTTTCAGGTAAAATAGTGTACATAATGTTTGTTTGTGAAAGTTTTTTGGCAGTTTAAAAATTGAAAATATGATAACTTCTTAACGGAGCCTCGCATCAATATGCAGGTTTCGGAATATACGAGAACACGTTTTTCTCTATAATTTATCTTATTACTAAAACCTGTTTTTAAGGCTGATATAGCGTGGATTGGACAAAATACAGGAAATGGTCAAAGATAAAAAAACGCACATACTAGAAATGGCTCAGTACTAAAGAGCAAAGAGACCTATAAATCTAAAGGGAAACCAGAAGAGAGCTAAGAAATTTGATACGCACAGAAAAAAATGAAATGTTCGAGCGCAAGTGCCACGACATAAATACACACGTAGGAGGTAGGCAGAGTTCTAAAGTATGGAAATTCATTTCTACATTAAAAAACCCAACAAAAAAAAAGTAAACATTCAGATAATCAAACCAGAAGAATGGACAGAACACTACAAGGGACTGCTGCAGGAGACGAGACCCGAATATATGGCAGCCTCTCCGAGGAGAGACATAGAAGTACATGGAGAGGAAGTAATCACCAAAAAAGAAACGATAAAGAATAATTTTAAAAAGCTTTAATCCGGAAAACCTAGCCGACCTGGGGGAATATATGCTGAAATGCTCAATTATGGATCAGAGAAACTACTCGAAAATCTCACATATATTATCAATCAATGCATAAACGGACATTTAGTACCTAATGATTGGAAAATTGCATTTATATCCTCAATACATAAAAAAGGAAACAAGCTGGATTGCAACAATTACAGAGGAATTTCAGTAACCAGTACTCTAAGTAGATTGTACGGTAGGATTCTTAGAGATCTAATAGAGAATGATTTTAATGAACAAGAAGAAGAAGAGCAAAGTGGGTTTCGTGCAGGCAGATCTTGTAGTGATAATGTTTTTTGTCTTAAACAAGTAATTGAGAAAAGGAGTGCCAGAAATATAGAGACTTATGTTACCTTTGTGGACCTACAAAAAGCATATGAGTTCCAGTAGAAAAATTATGGACAGTGTTAGAGCAAACTAAATCTACAATTCATTAAACTAATATTAATCATACATACATAAAAGCGATAAAAGAACTATACAAAGGGTCAAAATCTAAAATTAAAATTGGAAATCGACTTTCAAAAGAATTCCTGGTAACAAAAGGCTTAAGACAGGGATGTTGCCTCCAACTCTTTTTAAAATATATATCGCAGTAGCTCTAAAAAAATGGAAACGTAAAGTGCACGGCATGGGAATACAACTTAACGACCGATTTACCATATACACACCACAGTTTGCTGACGACCAAGTAATTGTGGCTAATGATAAAGAAGACATGGAATATATGATGAGAAAGTTAACAGAAGAATACCAAAAGTGGGGATTAACAGTGAACGTGGACAAGACACAGTACTTATGTATTGGAAACGAATCCAGTGAGTATTAGAAAATGGACAAACAATATCTCCATGCAATGAGTATGTATACTTGGGTGTCACCTTTGATAAGACAGGAACAGACTGTAAAAATTGGAAAAAAGAATAGTAAAAGCAAAAAAGGTTATTGGATGTCTTAACAGTATTTTATGGAGCAGAGAAATAAAAAAGAATGTAAAATTTAACATATATGAAGTAATGGTGAAAAGCACGCTGTTGTATGGAATAGAGACTTGTCGCGTAACAGAAAAATACAAAACAAAAATGGAAAGTGTCGAAATGGATGCAATAAGAAGATCAATGAGAATATCTAGATTAGATCACATAAGAAATGAGATCATAAAAGAAAGAATGGGAATCGAGGGAAGCATAACGGATGACATCACTAAAAGGCAATTGATATGGTACGGCCATGTACAAAGGATGAACGACGAAAGATTACCAAAACAGGTCCTAGTAGGGCAGCAGAAAAAGAGGACGTCCTAAACTAGAATGGCAACAGTCAATCCAAAGATCAATGAGTCAAAAGAATCTGACAGAAGATGATTGTCAGGATCGAAGGAGGTGGAGAATAGGCGTCGGACAACGTAGAAAAACGTTCTAAACCGACATAGTAGTAGTATAGCGTGGAGTTCACTTAGAGGGTGCTAATGAGCTAGGAAGGTATCAGATCCATCATGGTTCCATTTATTTTCAAATTAAGACAACACTCCTGTTAAAATTCATCGAAGACCTTTAGCTGCTGAGGCTATCTGAAAAAATAGGGTCCTTTAAAACTATGAATATGAAACTTACGTAAAAGTATTGACTCCGCATTGCTTCCTAAAATCGGTTCAAATATTCTTATCAGTGGTTTTGATAATTGATTTTCCAAATAATACTTGGCGTCTATTGGGATGTTATTTTCCAGCACATATATGGGATCTTCTGCTTTTTCGAATGCTTTAGCGTTTTTTGTGGCTGCTGTTATGACGTATGGTATCCTATCACCTGTCAAAAAACCCATTTTTTACGTCAAATCACTGTCTGGTCTCTTTAAACAATTAAATTAAGAACATTAATTCAATCAATGGTAAAATTAAGAACAAGTTCTTGGTCGGTGTATATAAATAAGTATGTTCTGTTAATGATAATTTTCGATGGGTTCAAAAGTTAAGGAATGATACGAGTCGACTTATTTTATTAGTTTAAATTTTTCACTAAGAAAAATGGCTTATAAACATATGGAAAAAATATGTCTAAATTAGCAGATCCAAAAATTAGACTTATTTTGGCCCTTATTTTCTTAGTCTTGAAACTGAATGTATAGACCAATGTTATGAAAGACTAAAACTAAAAATAAGACTGGCTAATTAACAAAGTTGGAAAATGCGTCTGATGGCATCTTCAAAATTGAAAAATTGGGAACTTATTTCTTAGTTTTAAAACTGTTTTACATGATAGATTATAGTGTATGTACGTGGAAAAAATTAGTCTGGCTGTTATTTACAATCACGAAAGTCTCCAATCTAAAAAATAGTTAATTCATTTTTTGCTTGTTAACGGTCACAGATACGAGAAAACTGCAAGAGACCAAAAAGTTTCTACATAAAACAAGGATTTTTTTTTGTATCTTCAGATTAGGTTCAGAGGAAGCAAAAAAAGGACCATTCCGGCAAAAAAAAAATTCTTGTGGACTTAATTATTATTTGGCATACCTAATGACGTATACCCTGTAGCTTAATTTATGTTTTAGGTTTGAGCTAAATATCTTTAAAACTGCGACAGCTATCAACGAAAAACATTTTTTTTATTTTAAGTCGGTAAATCGGCATCGAAACGTTTGCGGACCTGACAACTTTTAGTCTTAAAATAAGCCAAATAATAACTCGTTCTCATTAGTGCGTGGGTCTAAGAAGCATTAACATAATCGAATATGTCAAATTGACGAAAATTAGACAAGTCTGGCATGGCTTTGGGGCTATTACATAACAGCCAGATTGTATTTCAAGCTTTTCTATTAATACACCCTAATCATCTCAAAAACTTTTATAAAAAATAAAAATAAGGGCACTCATTTAATATCCTTCGCCAGATTATGTTCTTTAGTTAACTTAAGCATACATACCCTTTACTAGTAAGTATTTTGCGCCTAAGCCCATCAAAATTCATTAATATAACATTGCATAGAAATGACCAATGAACAATTCTATCGATGTTTGCTGTAATAATTTCCAAAAATATTCACTGCCTAACCTACTATTAATATTTCGAAAGTAACCATCACACTTTACGACTGAGAGCCGATTGTTTGGAGCCGATTGTTAACGTTACGAATCTAGTGTTAAAAATGTTTTTTTTTTAGTTTTTTTTATGTTCTTGCAATTTTTTAGATATTAACCGAAATTACGCTACAGGGCTTACATCATTCGACATGCGAAATAATAATTAAAATTTACAGGAAAATATTTTTTACAACACAAAATAATACTCTAGTTGCTTAGAGGCTTTCATGCACTTTTAGTGTTAATGCAAATTGGCCCCAGAAGTTTAAATCCGTTATAACTGTCAAACTGATACCAAATACTTTAAGATGGCTACTTAAACGTGAAAAGCAGGACAAATTTAAAATTAAAATTCACAACATTTTATTTGAATCATAGTGCACTTTTAGAATTTATGTCCAATAAGTGGAGTTGTGATCCCAAAGGTAGGGGCTTTAGAGTATAAATTATTATATTAATGCGATCACGATACATCTAAATACGGTATGTCGTGTAACGTCACGCGGTGAATAAAATTTGAAATAGTTAATAATTATTAACAAACCTAATTTTGGTGCATTTCCAGGATCTCTTTTGGTCATTTTCTTGGCCAGTTCCACGTGGGCTTGTTTGGCTGCATAGTCGGACTTGGTCAACTCCTTTGTGATCACTAGTTGCGAAATATCGACGTTGTTTTGAAGCAGATCTGAGATAACTTGTTTTGCGTAGTTTACAGCGCCGTCTGGGTCTCTACAAATTTACAAGCCAAATCAAATTAGTACAATCGGTTGTGTGGGTCAGTCACAAATAAAACTATTTTTAGCATAAATGTTTAAAAATATTGATTTGATAATAACTTCTTTAATTTTTGACCGAATTTTATAAATTTACAACCGCGGTTTTATTATGCAAGATGACTACCTACAATAAATAAATTCTCTAATTTTTTTTAAATAAAAGGTATCTCATGTAATACATCTTTTGAAGTGTCTTTAAAGTCATAAATCGTGTTTCAAGTCCAAGCAGTTTTCAAGATATTTCAGTTTTATCGGTGTCAGAAATAAACCGCAATTTAGAAAAAAGAATGAAAAACCAATTAACAACAATTTTTTGTTACTAAGCGGGCATTGAAAAATTTTGTTTGTTTTGTATTTTTCCGTGGGCAGCTCGAAATCTGTACACCCACGGGGGTCCAAGCTATAATGGACACTTATAACGGACTATTATTATTAGTAAAGGACTCTTCAGAAACGAAAAACAGTACCCATGACCGTGACATAATTTGTCCCTTAGGTCCGGTCAATGAATTTTGCATTTTTACCGCCTTCGCGACGTTTTATTGATAAAAAAATCTGAAATTTTGGATTTTTACGTTTTTTTCATTGCTAGAAGAACTGCATCAAAATCGAAAAAAATAAACCCCAGACGACCATTTTATCTGGTTGATTTACTATTAATTGAAGCTAAAGAAAGAAGAAAATATTCTTATAAGCTTACCTGTCGATAAGAAGTTTTTGCAGACAAGTGTTAATAACGTCAACCACCAATGTGCAGTTATCTCTTCTGACAGTTTCGATGCCCTTGCAGTCCATTTTGTCGTATTTCTCGGGCTTAGTGAAGTACAGTCCAGCGTACCTCTTTTTGTTAATCAAAAGATAGGGATAGTATACCTACAAACAATTTAAATAAATGATAATTTTTCTTAGAAACCATCGATTAAAAAAAACACTTATAGGATTAACTGAGAAGAAAATAACTAGGTAAATCTTTTATATACTAGCCAATTTAACTATAAGCAGATATAGTGGGAGTAAGGACACTATTGCCTTGTAAAATATACTTTTAATTTATTGGGGGGGTGGGTTTTCTTGATATTTTTAGTTTGCCTCAGTCAAACTGTTTTTTGTTTCTAATAAAACTTTAGAAATTTAAAACAGTCCTATGCACTCGCTTATTTTAAGTATCATAATAATAAGCAAACCCAAATTCAATTTTTAACTTCCGAAGTCCAATTATGCACGGAGGACTCAAAGCACGCCTTTATAAACTGCTCAATAATTGAAGTGAGCCCCATTTTTTTGGACATTTTTAAAGTAAATTTATTCCTAAACGAAACGGTCAATTCACACACAATTTTCTATGTGATATAGCTTCGATTGTCCTCCTTTAGTGGATGGTTTTCTTGTTGTTCTGCGCTTGACAGATAGCTTTACAGGGTGGCTACAAAGCAAGTGTAACAAAAGTGCGAAAGTTTGCACGGCTCCCATTTCCCGTACGATTTTTTTTTTAAATAAAGTTTAATTACACAAAATGACAGTCAGCTAAAGCCAAAAAAAGTTATTTCTCAGTTTATTTAATTTCTCTTTAGTTTCCGAGATTCAATTTTTTTTCCATAAAATTGTACTTTTTGTACTGATTTTTAGTTTGACGTTTCTACCCGGTTTGACCCATAGCCACCAAATTTGCTATGAGGCAACCCAAGTATTGGCCCTTTCGAACTATGTACGCCATTGTACCCTAGATGACCACTGAGCACAATCAGGGGCGTGCAAAAATAATTTTTCATAAATTCTTCTGTAGGTGGATCTGATATCAAGTCTAGGTAAATGCAAAACACGTTTTATTGAAGTTTGAACATTTATGCCGGGACGGTTTTTTCATTTTTGTTAAAATATCACCATTGGCGTCATGATGATTTTTTGTAAAAATGCCAGTTATTTCGCAAAGTCCATGGATTCAAGCGAATTTTCTCACACCACTACAGATGATTTTGATGCTGCCTCAGTAAAAGTAATACAGCAGTGCTTATGCCACATGTGCCATCCGATTTGGGTTGTAATATCTCATAAACAAAAGTTTTATGAGTTAACTGAAATGTGAAATGCGTTGGAACCAGAAATCTTATGTTTTGGTTGTGCTTGTCATCTTGAGAATTTTAAGGTATCATACGCAAAAATAGGTTAAGAAATAAAAAAGTAACTACCAATAAAAAAAATTTGTGACCTTATCTACAAAGCAATTTTGTTTCCCGTTCACTCATTTCTTGATTTAATTTTTTTACCTTTTCCTAAACAGTGATCCAACAGTACCTAATAATTTTGGTTGTCTCGTTTTGTCAGCCTCCATCTTCCGAGCATTTCGATGTATCGTTTACAGGAATCGGTCAAGAAATGAGTGATCGGGGAGCAAAATTGCTTTGTAAATAAGGTCACTAAAATTTCTTATCGGTAGTTACTTTTTTAGTTCTCAACCAATCTTTGCGTATGAAACATAAAAGCGTAACCAAAGCATAACATTTCTGGCTCCGACGCAGTTCACATTTTATTTTTTTCCACTCCTAAAACTTTCGTTTGTGAGATATTACAACCTAAATCAGATGGTACACGTGGCATAAGCTCTGCTCTACAATTTTTACTAAGGCAGCATCAAAATCATCTGTGGTGGTGTGAGAAAATTCGCTTGAATCCATGGACTTTGCGAGATTACTGGCTTTTATACAAAAAATCATCCTGACGCCATTGGTGACATTTTAACAAAAATGAAAAAACCGTCTCGGCATAAATGTTCAAACTTCAATAAAACGTGTTTTGCATTTACCTAGACTTGATCTCAGATCACCTACAGAAGGTGAAACTCAGGTTTGATCATAAAAAAAAGAATTTATGAAAAATTATTTTTGCACGCGCCTGATTGTGCTCAGTGATCATCTAGGGTACAATGGCGTACAAGGTTCGAAAAGGCCAATATTTGGGTTGCCTTATAGCAAATTTGGTGGCTATGTTTCAAACCGGGTAGAAACGTCAAACTAAAAATCAGAAAAAGTACAATTTTATGAAAAAAAATCATATCTCGGAAACTAAAAGTTAAAAAATTGAGAAATAATTTTTTTTTGCTTCAGCTGCCTGTCATTTTGTGTTATTAAAGTTTTTTCGAAAAAATCGTACGGGAAATGGGAGCCGTGCAAACTTTCGCACTTTTGTTATACTTGCGTTGTAGCCACTCTGTGGAGCTATCTGTCAAGCGCAGGACAACAAGGAAACCAAACATTAAAAGAGGATAATCAAAGCTATATCACATAGAAAACTGTGTGGAAATTGCCCGTTTCGTTTAGGAATAAATTTACTTTAAAAATGTTTAAAAAAATGGGGTGGCTCACTTCAATTTTTGAGCAGTTTATATACATCTATACCGGGAAAGAGCGTCTAAAAATGCTTCTCACAAGCGTGCCGGCATGTTGGATTTAAAATGAACGTGTGACTTAAATAAAAGGTTGACATTGACAATGGGTGACGCGCTTTCTGTGCCATCTCTTTTCTAAGCTTAAAAACAGCCATTATCAGTTACCTTGGCGTAAGTAAGCGGCTTTGCCTTCCAAAAGTACCACAATTCAAAGAATTTTTTTAAATTTAAATTAAAAATAAAAATTGATCCCAATTTTGACAACATCAAATCGCCACATTGACAAATTGTCAATGTCATTTAAAAGTAGTCCCTTTTAATTTTTATTAAAAGCGTCTACTTTGAATCCAATATGCCGGAACGCATGTAGCAGTCATTTTCTAATAAGTAAGTAAGTAAGTAAGTAAGTAAGTAAGACGTTTATTATTCTTCTTAGCAGTTTTACACATATAGTACATTATATAGAAAAATATTACAAGAGTTGAGGGAATAATACGCTGGTTTGCAGCATCTTAACCCAGTAGGTCAAGCGCTGTTGGAGCGTTTAGTTTTTACATTCCTTATAAGCACTTAACACTAAAGATTCTTAACACTAGGGTGACTTAAATGTGATAATTAAACTGATAATTGCAGAGAAATGGGGAGAACACGAAAAGAAAAAATAATAAGAAAAAGAAGAAATGCTAAGCGGTTGAGCAAATATTAATAAATAATTATTGATCATTTTTATAATTGACTTGGCAAAAGTTGACTGGTAATAGCTTTCCTTGCAAATTTTTTAAAAGTCGTGATAGACTGTGTTAGGTCAAAAATTTTAAAATGTTGGTTAACGGTAGAAGCGATACCATAAGAAAGACAGGTTTCTATGGCGAGAGTTGCGATTATGAATTTGATTGCGGCGGATCGCTTTGTTGCTAAGATAGGAGGGTTTTTTATTTTTTAGAATTTTAAAGTAAAAACAAAGTGAGTGAAAGGTGCGACGATCGAACATATTTAGCCAGCCCAGGTGAAGTAGTTTATGAGAAATTCTTTGTCTACGTCTTATACCGAATATAAATCGAATACAAAAGTTCTGAACTTTCTGGACTTGCTTCTTTGTGATACAAGCGAGAAAGGGGCCATAGACATATCGGAAAAATTTATATAAGATAAGACAAGAGAATCACACAAGAGTTTTTTAGTTTTTCTGCATAAGTAGTGTCTATGCCGATGTATTGACTTTAATACAAAGTAGGCTTTCTGAAGGCAAGCATTAATGTGGTTGGTGAATTTTAATTTTTCGTCAAACATCAAACCAAGGTTTCGAGCGGTACTCTTGTATTCGATAGGAGAGTCTCCGATCATAAGCTGTACAGTCTGTTTTAGGTTTTCTCAGTACAGAAGACCATGGCTACACTTTTACTTGGGTTTATTTTAAGAAGATGATCATTTGATGCTGACAATATGTTTCTAAGATCGGTATTGATTTTGGCTTGTGCTGTGAATGCCTGAGACGGTTTAAAAGAAAATTTTAATTGCACGACGTCACAGTATAAATAACATTTGCAGTGTTCAAGATTTTTTACTATGTTTACGGTATAGACACTGAACAGAAGGGGACCAAGAATGCTACCCTGGGGACACCCTGAGGTCACATTAACCGGCTCCAATCTTTTGTTTTCAAGAACCACTCTCTGTTCTCTATCTGTAAAATATGATTTTATGAATTGACATGCGAGTAGAGTTGTAGGATTTATCATGTCAAAGGCTTTGGAGTAGTCCAGTAAAACGAGAACCGAGGCTTCTCCCTTGTCTAATGAACTAACAATGTCATCAGTTACATCAGCAAGGGCTGTTGCGCAACTGTAACCAGAGCGGAATCCAGATTGTCTAGCGGGTAAAATGTCGTACTTGTCCAGAAATTGGCGCATCTGTCGTTCCATTGTCTTTTCAAGACTTTTATGGTTTTAATACGCTTTAGTAGTACATATTTATAAGTACGAAACCCAAAACCATAAACAATAATTCCAAACTAGGTAGTGGGTGCAATTAAAAATTGAAAACATATTTTTTAGGGTAGCCGTGAATTGAACCCGTAACCTCTGGCATTAAACGCCAATGTCCCACCAATTACGTCATCAAGCTGATATGTATGATTTTTTTTGAAAATTCTACCTACTGTCAGTGTCAGTCATTTAACTCAAACTATACATAAAGAATAACTACACGTGGATTTAGTGGGAAAGAGGGCACTTGTTGTTCTGGTAAATATGCGCTTTAGTTCCTTATTTCCACGAAATCTACGTGTAGTTGAATTGCAAGAACGTGATAATTTTACCACATAAAAAATAATTCCAAACTAGGGAGGGAAAAACTATAGATCGAAAAATTTGACAAAAGCTTTTTACTCACCCGGGAATCAAACCAGTAACCTCTGGCTTTACGTACCAACGCCGTACCAATTAAGCCACCAGCCTGACATACATTTTGGGAAACTTCTAAACAACTGATCTTTTTAAAAAATTTATTCTCACTATTAAGGTATGCACCCAGTTTAGACAGATAACGCCACCAAGTATGTGATCTCCTTTGTGTGTTTACTTAAAAAGCTAATACAATAATTCCAGCCAAGGAGGGGGTGAAATTAAAGATCGAAAATTTGAAGAAAAAAATTAAGAAAGATTTTTGCCCAGCTAGGAATAGGCGGGTCCCTCTGCCTTTACGCACCAACGCCCTAGTAATTAGGTCACCAAGCCGATAGGTATAACTTTTGGAAACTTCCTGTTAGTGTCGTAACACAGGAACGCTAGTTCTTAGGGTATTGAACACGACCAAGCTATTCAACTTTTAAAAGATTTCATTTTGACATGTTTACCTTTTCAAATTCCAACTTTATAGGACTAATAAACTTCTTGCTGATCAACTCGGCGGCTTCGGTGCCCAATTCCATGCTTCTCTCCAAAGTTTTAACTTTGAAGTTTACCATTACCGAATCAGTGTCACCGTAAATGACTTTGGCGTCGGATTCGTAGCCGTTTTCTACTCGATAATGCTGTTCTACTTCTTGTTTCGTTTGTTCTATCATTGTCCTGCCGTAGGCTGTTACACTCTAGATTTAAAAAAAAACATTGAAATTAAGGGTGGGTAAAACGCATTGAATAGCGCATCTTGATCGGGATCATTATGTCCATGTGGCTTCCACAAACCTGACACTGCTGCTAAGAGAAAGAGAGCAAGATCGATGTAGCTCTAATCGAGGAACCGTGGATCTGTCAAGATGCCATAAAGGTATTAGGGTTTCTAAAAGTGAGCACTCGTTATGATAATATTTTACCATGTAAGGAAAGCTCAGTTTTTCAGGATTTAAGAAATAGAATAAAACAGCAACAAGAATTACAAAAAAAATATTATGGAGATAAAAGGTCTTTGGCCTTTGGTGTTAGGGAAAATGTTATTGTTAGAGACTATAAGCAAAAGCTTTATTGGGTGTGCGGTATTATTAATAAAAAGTTGGGCAAACCTGTCTAGTTAATTCGAATTTCATTTTTAACTCTTACAGGCGCGGTGGTCTCTAAAATGTGCCACCAATTTCTAGACCCAACCGGCGCACAATGGATTATATGAGAGGACTAGCGCGACACTCAATTTTAACTCAGTTTTAACCCACTTCTAGACATCGGATCAACTTTAAATTTGGTACACACTTAAAGTTCCGATGACAATACAATATACTAATATTATGAAGTTCACAGCTCCCCCTCCTTTGAAAATGCTGGAGGGGGGGCTACTATCTAAGTATGTCCGATATCGTTCAAAATTGGTATGCAGGGATCTTTGGGGATGGGGATCAACAATTTTTAATTAGATTTTTGAAATTGTGAAAGTAACGCCCCCCTCCCCCTTGGACAATTTTGACCATCTTCTACATATCTGATCAACATCAAAATTGTTGTGGACTTATAGTTATTATAAGTTACAGTGCAAGTACAATACAATATTATAATGTTGGCAACCCCTCACCCCTTTGAAGAGGGTGGAAGGGGCCATCTAAGTATGTCCGATTTTGTTCTAAATTGGTATGTAGGGACTTTTGGGGATAGGGATCACGAATTTTTAATTATATTTTTAAAATTGTGAAACTGACGCCGCCCTTGTACCTCTTGTAAGTCAATTTTAACCAACTTGTCCATATCCGATCAACATCAAATTTGGTTCGGTTCGGTTCATTCATCATCATATTATAAAGCTCTAAAGTTGGAAACTCTCCACCTTTAAGGATAGTGGAGGGGTTTTCGAGGTTTAGGATCACGCACCATATTTTTTCTTATTTAATAAGCTTTCAAACAAGTTTTCACAAGTTGGGTCTACCAGTTGCAAAAGAGGTTGGATGTTACTAACTTTTTCCTTAAGTTTTTTAATTAAATTAAAAATTTTACTTAAAAGGATATTTTTTATTGTCTAAAAATGCCAAAAAAGTCAAGGTTAGCTTTTTTTAATATTTAACAGGTGTCAAAAAAAAGTAGTTTATCGTTTTTCTTTTTTGATAAGCTTTCGAGCAAGGTGTCACAAGTGGGGTTATCTAATTTGAAAACAAAGTTTTATGCGAGTAGACCCCTTTGCAGGGGGTCTATACAAAAAAATTTCGAACAGAAATATTGCTCGTAAAAATCTTAGTCGAAGTACTTTTGGATTTTTCAGAAAAAAATCTAAATTCCATCCGCTGTCGAATTTATTCCATTTGGCTGCAACCCTGATTGTATAAAGACACCACGTACATGACAGTGTTTAGAGCTACCCCCAAAAAACAGGGGCAGCGAGGGGCAGCAAATTTTTTGTTTTTTTTGTCAAATAGACCCCTCTCTCTCTAATATTCTGGTGGAGATTTTACTAAGCCTTTCTAAGCTTGTTTCTGCAGGTTTTACAAAGAAAAATAGAGACGAAAATAAACGTAATATATTTCAAAAAATTTTAACCATAATAAGGGTTTTGGAATTAGGAACTCACTAGTAGTTTTTAAAAGTGCAGTTACTGCTTATGCCCACTTTATACCCATATACCCAAAAAGTGCTGTTTGTATTGCCATTTGTTTTATTTAAAAATACTGTAAAAATACATACATTTTTCTCCCAAAATATTTTTCAACTTTGGGGCTCTGTTACAGAGAAATACATTAAGACTTTTTTTATCAGTTGCATTTTTTTTATTAACTGGACTATCTGCAATACATTTGGGTGGGTTTGGTTATCATAATTTAAAAAACATACACAGGGCTAATGTCGTGCTAGCTCAGCCATATAACCCATTGTGCGGCGCGGTGGTTCACTATATAGACCACCTCGAAAACCAATTCGCACGACTACTCACGAGAACATCGACGATCGGTTTGCAACACCACGCTGCGAGGTTGTGGACGGACACGACACGACAACTTGGGGTGGTGTATTGGGAGCTGTATTTTTACTCATGATTCTTTCCAAACATGCCAATTTTGAAAAAATAAATAAAAAAAAGCAAATTTCGGCGCCGCACAATGGTGAGGTCATATGAGACCATGCGGCCAAAATTGCTTCAAATAAAAATAAAAAATATATAAAATATTTCATGCCATTATTTTGTAACCATATCCAACATAATAAATATCATATAACTAATACCATAAAAAAATTACTACTGCAAAAAATTCATTTCAACATCAGAAGTTTTTGCAAGGCAAGTAAATATTTTAATAAAATGAAAAAACATCCATGAAGTTGAAGTAATTTTCCCCAATGGCTGTTTGGAAATTTATCCCTAAAGTTATTTTTTTAAATTATATAATGTTCTTTGAATTTAATCGATAATATTTTGTTTTTTAAAATATCTTTCTTTTAGTTCAATAAAGTAAATTAGCTACTATGATACACATTATTTTTCTGAAAATGAAATGTTTTAGTTTCTGCAAGGAAATTAATAGTTTGCGAAGTTTGCCGAAGATTAGATTTTGCACTAGAAAGAAAGTATAACTCACCGTCTTTCATAATTAGTTAATTGTATTTTTATTTGTATTTATTTCTGTATTTGCCCATGTTTGCCTATTCAAATGTTATACATTTTTAAATTAAGCCGTTCATCTCGATGATGCGTTGTGGCCTATTAAAATGTGTTGGGTGACATTTGTGGCAGCTTAAAGACGTTGCCGCCATTTTGTGACACTGTAATTAGACTAATAACTTGTGACACTAAAAAAAACCACTGAATAATTAAACAAATATCTGGAAGCAGAACTGTATTTTCCAGCTAGGTAAAACATTGATATGCCCGGTAACTTTTGTACAGTGGAGAAGGGGGGGGGTTCAGAAATAAGAAAATTTTAAGTGCGCCACAGTGTTTAATACCAATGTTTTACAAAGAAGATCTTAAATAAAATACAGTTCAACTCAAACGTTGTAGCCAAACAATGAAACTCTACTTACTTCCGAGGCTTCCAGAGTATTTATGTAATTAAGAATAACCAAAAAAAATTGACTAATAAACAGAATAAAATTCTAAAAGATTGAATTAAGATGGCAAAACTAGAAGCACTTTACAGGTAGATGGACTCCTTTAACAGGTCATAGTGTACCTACATCTGAGTCAGTAGTGTGAGACTCCATTATATAAATGATTGAAGAAAAATATACACTTACAAAATCATTCCCATCATAGGGGAGATCTGGACCAAATATCTGCTGTCATCATTCTACGTTGGGTAGAATGAGACAGACAGCAACCCAGTCCGAGATCTACCCCATGAGGTAGAACAATGTAAGGAAACCGCTAAAAAATATAACCTCATCTCTCTTTTTGTCTCTGCAAAGTTGGTCATTGGGATTGTACAAATAACACAAAAATTTAGTTCATCTTGTGTATTTCGAATATGGGGTAAAAAAGGAAAATTATCAAAAAAAATAAAGATGAAACCAAGTTGAAACAAACTCTTTCAAAGGTACAGTACAATTTAAATGGAAGTTATGCCGCAAAATTTTGGTCATGACGTCATACCTTATCTTGCGTTTACAAGAATGCAAAAGTTATATGTCAAAAAAATTATATCTAAAGCTTGCTCCTACCTTGGTCCTGGATTATTGTATGTTAAATAAGAGGGTGTTTTATTAAACCTGGAAGTGGTGTTCCCAGACACTCCTCACTGCTACTGCTGCTCTTGGTTTGCCCGCGCCTCCCCTAATGCCCGCTTAGCACATCACGCTAGGGCAGCACATGGTGGTCAAAATGTTGTTGGCTTCTTGCCCGAGCGTAAAACCATGTGGAAAATGAAATGTTTCAGTTTCCTGGAATTCGTCTATTTTGCACGAAGTTCCCCTACACCGAGTAATTTAATCAAGAACCCCATGTCGACTCAATAAAATAAAGCAGATTTAAACAGATGAACTAAAATAATCCTAACGTACCTTTCCCAGGGTTACAAGGCTACACCCGGCTTCCCACCAGCGTCCAGCACAGCTGTCGATGGAATGGACAGGGCTGTAGACAAAGGAGAAAAACAATATATAGTTTTTATCCAACACGTGGTCTTTAGAAAAAAATAAAAAAACTCCAAAAATTCCCCACGTCTCTTGTCGGAAAAAGTACATTTCACACGAAAAACAATTACAATTTGGGAGGCAAATATTATCTTGAAGAGTTCTCAAATAATCCAAAAAAATGAAAAAAATAAAATCGAACTTACAGCTCTTATTTCCCGTACAAATGGCGTAGGCCGACTTAAATCCCCCTCAAAAGGGTGTGAGCGTCACTCTAGATTTCGCCTAAACACGACGGACTCACTCTTTACAGTCTCTGGGACAGAACCTGCAGTTTCTGCAGTGCCACTAACCAAAAACAATGGCGATCCCAGAGACCTGTTGCCGACCCAGCCAAAATTCGTTAGGAAAGAGACCAGGCACTTTGTCGAGAACACAAAAAAATGAAGTGGCCGGAAACCGCTTTGTAAATGTGGTGGGGACAGTAAAACACACAGTACCAGCCTAATTTTCCCGGTTAAATTCAAATAAGGATGCAAACCTATTTATAAAAAAACTTTCTCGCCAAAAAAATCACTAAATCCGGTTTGCAACACTGGAGGAAAAAACCCGCGGTTTTCAAACTAACCAATGAGGAAATACACCAATATTTCCATACCGGTATATAGGGGGCAGCACCGACCAAGGGGATAGAAAATACGTAAAACGCACACTGAGATGTTGTCGGATTTAACAAGGACGTCGAGACACCCTCCATACATAGACCGAACATTTGCCTACCGGACCCCTGCCAACATAGCAAGTAGGAGGAAAAAAACCAGACGGACTATAAGAAGCTCAGCAGTGAAACCATCAACTGTAAAATCAATTACTGGAGATCAGAGCTTGCATCAAACCCAGGAATATTCAAACACTCAACCAATTCCCATATGAGTAAAGCTGTACTAAGTGTAGAATTTCGTTGTATTTTAGTTACAGTTTTAGTCAAAAGTTTCCTTTGCTCTTTATATATGTTTTCTCTAAGATTCATATGGTTTGACGCCATTTTTGTAAAACATTTCTACATTAATAAAGTTGTTGAACTACTGCTCAAACCCGGCACAAGAGTGTTCAGATGTTAAGTTTGCTCACCACTAGCTAGCCCTACACAACCTTCAATCCGACTAACTGAGCTAGTTATTAACTTTACATAACTATGATTATACATAAATTTATATAATATAAAAATACGATTTTGTTTACTCTTTTAGTCCTGGTTTTTATTCCTCGTTTATCTTCCATTTACGAAAGTGCATAACTCGTATTTATTTTATCTTCTCCTTATCAAATTAATAAAGATATCAAAGTGGGCGGAGCCTCGGTTGTTACTGGTCAAACCGTGGACCTAAATATGTTTTCGTGCTATCACAACTAGCTATGAGGTTCGGATTGTCCCAATATCCTCGAAAATAAACGTAAGGGAATGAAATGTTCATCTAAATGTTTCCTTCCTGTTACTGAAACCATTTGTGATGCGGCAACGACGCCATTCCCCAGCAGAATCGCTGTTTATTTTCATGAACGTCAACGAAAACTATGAAATTTCACAGATAAACAAAACAATCAAAAAGTTTTTATGTGATTTTCCCGAAACCTGTGATCTTAAATTCCAATTACGATGTCCAGATAATACGGTGTGCGAAGTGTCCACAGTAATTCGATGGAATGTCTCCTTTATAAGGTAACTTTTTGGACACTATATAACCTCCAAACCTAGCTCTATAAAATACCCTTAATTTGTGTACAGAAAGACGAGTCGAAGAGCCTTGATTATTTACCCAAACAAACAAATATGTAACGTTGCCTTAAACGTAAAAATGAGACGTTACATAATCCCCCCCCAACTTCAAGACGATTAACCTAAAAAGGTTAATCGGAGAGGTCCGCTGCCGACTTAAGGTCTTTGGCATGCCAACTCCCTGGTAGTGCTTTACCCGATGGTTCCTGAAGCTCAAATATCCATGGAGAAATTTTATTCCTAATCACATAAGGACCAACAAATTTCGGTGCTAACTTCTTCGACAAAAACTTAGCAGCATCTGACAACACATAATTCTTCTTCCAAACACGCTGACCCACAACAAAGTTGGGTACCCTTGTACGCAAATTATACTGAACTACGTTTTTCTCTCCTGCCACCTCTAACCTTCTCTTAACATCCGCATAGAGCTTCCGGAAACCTTCGTTCTTACTTTCAGCTGCAGATTGTACACCATTCTCTTCAGATAACAACACTGGGTTGGAGTAATCTTTTCCTGACAAACACATATTCCTACCAAAATTAACAAAGAAAGGAGACATCCTGGTTGTCTCATGGGTTGCAGTACGAATCGCGCAGGCAAGTTTATGTATTTGTTCGTCCCACTTCCTGTGGTTGTCTTTCACATAACAACATAACATGGTTTTTAACGTACGATTCGTCCTTTCTGTTGGATTTGCTCTGGGGTGATAATACGGATTATACTGACCTGATAACTCTCAGCGAAACGCTTAAACTCGTTACTTTTGTACTGAGGGCCATTATCACAAAGTATCAAACGGGGTACTCCGAAGACCATAAATACTTGCTCCTCAAGATGCTTGACAACAGCTTGAGTAGGGGCTGTTCGCATTGGAAAAACTAAGGAAAACTTACTCAAATAGTCCGTAACGACGAGAATCCAGCAATTACCCTTTGTCGAACGAGGTAAAGGTCCACATAAATCTGTTGAGATAATTTCCCAAGGACGAGTTGGTTTTGGGTGAGATATCATCTGATCAGATACACCTTGTGTATCACCTTTATGAGCTGCACAGACAAAGCATTTCTTTACAAAAGTTGCCACGTCCTGGCCAATAATATTTTTCTGCCAGTCTGTGGAAGGTTTTATACACACCCATATGTCCTGCGGTAGGAGGATCGTGAGCTTTTCCAATAATTCTACGCCTATGATCTTTGGGGACTACCTCTTTCCAATATTCGTTAGATGGTGAAAGTTGAGGGTATTCTTGTTTGACATATTTATACAACTTATTATCAGTGTATCTCCAATTCATAAATTTTAACGGTGATTCTACGACCCTCTTTACCATCTTTTGGTACCATCGATCTTTAATTGCTGTTGAAACGTCTCTGGGCTGCGAAATTGTATCAAGCATAGGTACTGCGCGAGACAACATGTCCGGGACAACTAAATCTTTCCCTTTCCGATGGATTACTTCAAAGTCTTATTGCTGCAGCTTTACAGACCAACGAGCAAGTCTTCCACTGGGCTCTTTCAAGCTATGAAGCCATTTTAAGCTAAAATGATCTGTTATGACCTTAAATGAGATCCCCTCAATATAAGGCCGGAGCTTCTCTATCGCCCAAACCAATGCCAAACATTCTCGCTCGGTGGGCGTGTAAACACGTTCTTGCTTAGTCAAAGATCGACTCAAATAGCATATGACCTTGTCTCCTTCAGGATAAGGTTGCGTTAAACATGCTCCTATTCCATATCCTGATGCGTCTGTTTGGATGACAAATTCCTTGGTATAATCTGGACATGTAAGAATCGGTGCAGTCACTAAAAGTTCCTTAATCTTAATAAATGCTTTTTCGCAGTCTGGAGTCCAATCGAACTTTTGATTTTTCTTAGTTAGAGCTGTAATTGGAGCTATTATCGCTGAAAAATTCTCTATGAAACGTCTATACCAGGATATTGTACCTACAACTCTACGAACTTCTTTGACAGTTCTAGGCCTCTGGAGCTCTAACATGGCTTTAATATTATTAGGGTCAACTCGGATGCCTCGACGGTCCACTACGAATCCTAAATAAGTCATTTCTGGCCTACACAGTTGGCATTTCTCCCAACTTACCGTTATCTTTGCATTCTGCAATCTTCGTAGGACTTCCTCAAGAATTCTAAGATGTTCAGAAAAGCTCTGTGTGACAATTACGAGGTCATCGAGATATACGTACACGTAGGGGTCTAAATCGTTCCCTATGATGCTATCTATGAGACTCTGCCAAGTTGCAGGTGCATTATGAAGACCAAAAGGTAAACGCTTAAATTGGAAGAGACCTCGTCGACAGATGAATGCTGTTAGTGGCTTCGATGATTCTTCCATTGGTACTTGCCAATAAGCGCTTTTTAGCATCTTTCAACTTGTCAAGAGTCTCGGCACCTGATATTTGAATTGCATCAACCCCTGTTGGAAAATCGTCAAAATCGCTCTCTACGTCAACGTAGGCCAAGTCAGGTTCAATAGATTGGTTTTTCCTAGGAGTAAAATTCTCCTCCTCTAACCCATATCTCTGGTCTATTCTACGACACAAATCTTTTAGATGTGGCTATTGACCTCAGTAGCAATCAACCCATTCTTATAGATGTCTGCTATATTTCTGAAGACGATAGCTAATTTCGCCTCTTCAGAAACAGGACAGCCAAGTCTTTGGAAGTATGTGTTCATGACAGCAATGTAGGTCCCTATAGACTCTCCAGGGCCTTGTTTACGTTTTTGAATTTCCTTCAATAGCTTCTCGCCATATGAAGAAGGAAGATATTCTGCCATGAACCTTTGTTCCAGCTGTTCCCATGTATGGACTTCTCTACGTACATCTTTGTAAAAAGTATCAGCTGACTTTTCAAAAAGATCAATGCCCGAATTCAGTAAAACCTTTTTGCTGACTCCTCTAGCCTGACTCAACTCGTCCACTCTCTCGAAAAATGCGGTGACGGAGATTGTACCCCTCTCGCCTGTAAACTTTAAGTTCCACTTATGCGGAGGTACAGGTGCAACATGATATGAAGTACCAGGATCACTTGACATTGGTACTGGCGACGAACAAGAAAATGGTCGTGACTGAGCAATTGGTGCAATGCTACTTTGGAGGGCAGCTAGACTCAAAGGAACGGTAGACGGTTGTTGATAATGAAAAGCTGATGCACCGTCATTCTGGATCCGCATAGGGAGTGGTGCTTGTACTGATGTTTGAGTTGGGTTCGTAAGCACTTGCATTTGCAATGGAGCAATGACCGACGGTTGATTTGTGGGCTGTTGAGCTGTTCTTTGTGTGCTCGAGTGCTGTGGTTGCGGGAGTTGAGACTGGCTGGGAATGTTGCCAACATTTGTCGAGTGATCTGAGCTTCGACTTGTTGATTGGGTTTCAGATGCTTCATCATCATCTGAGGTAACGCCAACTCTTAGTAAATCTGTTGCTTGGCTCTGCAATCTCCCAATCAAACTCAAGGTTTCCGCAACCAGTATGCCTTTTGTTTGACTTTCTTCGAAGTTGGACGGATTCATGTTGTTAATCCTGGCTAACACGTGTTCCAACCTTACAGCGATTTTCCTAAACTCTCCCCCTTTACTCGTACCAGAGAACTTCTCTACCAGCGGTACCAGACTATCAAGCTTCTTCATGCAGCTAAAAGCATCCTGGCCAAATTTAAAGGGATACAGAGGGTATCTCATACTTCCATCAGTCCTTTCTCTCTGTCTAATCAATATGAGCTGTTGCTTCATCTCTTCCACCGATCCAATGGCTATGCCTCTCCATGTTAATTCGTAGATTAACTCGTCCTTGACTAAGTACCTTATGTCAGACAAACGACTCAAAGAAATAGCCATGGTGCCTTTTATATTCAAACTTTAAACTTTAATTAAAACTGTTAATTATACCTCCCAATTATAAAAACTAAACCACGCAATAACAAACACAAAGTTCACTTTAAATTCACTAGTAAAAGTCACTATAAATTTTCTCACAAATGTAGAAAATATAAAACTTAAATACGGGCAGACGCGAACAAAATCGAAGAACACCGGAGCAGTAAGAAAATAAAATTTATTTGCATTTAAAAATGTAATCATAATTTATATTAAGTATTTGTACAACCAACTATGACGTCCAACCTTGCAGAGAGAAATAACTACTTAAATCCTAAATTAGAATTAACAAGTAGCCATAAAAAAAAGTTAAAAAAATAAAAGAAAAGAGAGACAAGAGCTTTGGCAGTGTTCAGGTCTTATGTTCCACTCGTGCGTGAGTAAAACCAAAAAAAAATAATTGCGCTTATCCTAGCTGAACTGGATTAAAATTAAAGTTAAGTGATGTTTGTTTACCTCAGCAACCGAATAGGTAAATTTATCCCTAAATGGAACGTACAACAGACTACCTATAACAAAAAATCCCAAAGCTGTTGTACACAGTTAACGCTAGGGTATACTTCTGCTATTGCAGAACGGCTCCACAAATAAACTCCTCAAAAAAACCCAAATCGCCGTATACAATGATTTTTCTCGAAAGAAAAAAAATCAAAACCCACTTTAACCTGCTTACCTACTCTGAGTTTACACGAAACATGCATTGCTTAAGGCCACATCATCCCTTAATATATAAGTGAACGCAATAAACATCGGAACAGATGTTATAGAAATCGTAAAATATGCTCAATAAAAAAAAATCCGCTTGCTAAAATTGCGTCGAATTAGACTAGTAAGGATGTTGTGCGTAATTAAAAAAATTAAAAGAAAATTTAAAAAAATTACCGATGGTAATTAAAAATTTACACAAATAACGTCTTGGTAGGACTGCAACTCTCTAATAATCGTTAAAATGAAATTCCCAAAATTTCAACTAAATTGATGCAAACCATGGTCAAGAAGACCCTAGGATCGTACCGGAAGGTGTCCAAAAAAAAGAAATTAAAAAAAAAAATTTTTGCTGTCGACTACAGTAGCCCAATAATAAAAAAAAATTAATTTGTGGTTCGTTAAAATTTTCAAAATACCACTCCACTCCAATAGGTGGCTTGGAGTAGGGAGAAAAAAATTAAAACAAATGATGATGTTGTTAAAACGCGAGGGTTCGAAATGAAATTATATTTTAATTCAGCAAAAAAATATTTAAATAAACTGGTAAAATCATTGTAGGGCAAGGTACTACTACGCACCAAAAAAAAATTTTGCAACAAGAAAATCAAGTTTCCTTCCTTAAAAAAAATATTAAAAAAAAAAATATTTAAAAAATATTTTCAAAAAAAAATTAAAAATGTTTAAGTGGGGTTGCAGCTCCTATTAGTGAACCTTAAAAAAAATTTAATAAAAAAAATATTAAAAAAAAAATATTTAAAAAATATTTAAAAAAAATTTTTTTATGTTTAAGTGGGGTTGCAGCTCCTATTAGTGAACCTTAAAAAAAATTTAATAAAATCAACACCAGAAAAATCTTATTCGAGTTGTCATGCAAAAGTTTTTGTTATTTTCCTTTAAAAACAGTTGTAGATTTCCTTTCCTCTCCCAAAACTGTGGCAATGTGAAAAGTAAATGAGCTAGAAAAATTAATTTACTTAAAAAAAAATGTTGAAAATTAAATTTACTTAAGAATCATAAGGTATAAAAATCGTAATTGCAAAAAAACCAATCAGTTTAGGAAAAGTTAAAAAATATTACAGTATGTGAGCAATTAGACCTAAAAATCCAAAACGGTTTTTTTCAACATAAGGAAATACACAAATATACCTGGACCAAACCCTCACAAAACCTGAAATCCGTCATTGATTATTTTATCACTAAACAAAAGACAAAACTAAAAATTCAAGATGTCAGAACAAAGCGTGGATCAACATGCGGAAGTGATCACTATTTTCTGGAGTCCAAAATTCTCTTTCCTTATCAAGGCCGAAGCCTGCATCAACAACATCTTGATGATACAGTGATTGAAGAAATTGATCACTGTAAATATAATCTACTAAGCCTAGAACATGACAGCGTAAAAAACTTATACAAAAAGAGACTGAACGAAAAACTTAATACAAGTTCAGGTGAAACCCCAGATGAGGAATACGAATGTATTACATTAAGCATCCACCAAGCTGCAAAAGAAGCACTAGGATTAGTGGAAGAAACTTCTAAAAGAAGAAAACCATACTGGTGGGATGCTGAGATTGAGAGAGAAATAGAGGAAAAAAGGAAATTATATCACACCTACTTATCCCAAAAGACAGATAGAAGCAGACAAGAATACAAAATCGCGCAAATCAGTGATAAGAAAAATCATTCGTGGACGCAAAAGTGCCAGAAAATAGATTCTTACTTAGGAGGTAGGAGAAGTACCGAAAGCTGGAAAACTATAAGATCGATTAAAAAAGAAACTTGCAGAGATATCATTTCACCAATACCAGACAAAGAATGGGATGAGCATTTTAAAAAACTATTAACTGAAGATAGAGCAGAATTCAAGGAAGACGCAAGAGACAATATAATTAGAACGATGGGATCTCCAGTACCCCTCACAATCTCTGAGGTCAAAAACGTGTGCACAACCTTAAAAAGCGGTAAATCTGCCGGACCCGGAAATATCCCAGCCGAACTTATTAAATATGGCACTGAAGAACTGTTTTGGAGATTACGGAATCTTTTCCAAAAATATTTAAATGGAACTGTAGTCCCAACTGAGTGGAAAACGTCATATATATCCACAATACACAAAAAAGGAAGGAAAGATATATGTGACAATTATAGAGGTATATCTGTGACTAGTACGCTAAGCAGAATATACGGTAAAATAATAAGAAATAAAGTAGAGAGCGAATATAAAGACATGGAGGCAGAAGAACAAGCTGGTTTCAGGGCGGGTAGATCGACTTCAGATCATCTCTTTTGTATAATCCAAGTTATTGAAAAGAAAATGGCATACGGAAAAGAGCTGCATCTGCTTTACGTGGATTTGCAGAAGGCATATGATAGTATACCACTAAATCTACTTTGGAAAGCGTTGGAAAACACAAACATAAGCGTACAACTAATTAAGGCCATCAAAGAGTTATACCGCAATAGTAAGGCAAAAGTTAAAATAAAAGCAAAACTAACCAAAGGCTTTCAAGTAAATAAAGGTCTTAAACAAGGTTGCTGTATCTCGCCTACGCTCTTCAAGATATACTTGGAACAAGTCCTTAAAGTATGGAAGAGAAAATGCCAAAACATGGGAATTCCGTTGGACGAAACCACCTTGTATACTTTATGTTTCGCCGATGATCAGATAGTAGTGGCTCAGGATTATGACGACCTCGAATATATGACGCGAAAACTAATAGAAGAGTACAATAAGTGGGGACTAGAGGTTAATCTCAATAAGACAGAGTATATGTGTATCGGTGGAATGAAACAGGATCTAATCTTAAATACCGGGCAGCGAATTCACTCCTGTGATGAGTATAAATACTTAGGTCTAAAAATTACAGCTGACGGAACACTAGACAAAGCTATAAAAGATCGAAACGTACAAGGAAGAAAAGCAATAACTTTATTAAATGGAATAATTTGGGACCAAAGTATATCAAAACATAACAAAAAGCTTATATATAACACCATTGTAAAAAGTATTATTACATACGGCTCAGAAGTATGGCCAATCAAGGATAGAACAGAAAAAATGCTTTCCGCTACGGAGATGGACTATTGGAGAAGAGCAGCAGGGAAATCAAAAAGAGAAAGAGTTACAAATCAAAGAATAAGAGAAATTATGACAGTGGGTGAACGTACTTTAGTGGATGATATAAGAACAAAACAACTGGTGTGGTACGGACATGTACAAAGAATGAATGATGAAAGACTACCTAAACAAATACTACAATGGAAACCAACTGGCCGAAGAAAACGAGGACGGCCAAGGAGAAGCTGGAGAGAAGGAATAGACAGTGAAATAAGAATAAGAGGCCTAGATGATGAATTATGGGCAAACAGAAACGAGTGGAGATTGGGTATCGGAAGACGTAGAACGTTGTGAAACCGATAAATATATATATATAAAAAATATTTATGTTCCAAAAAACAAAGGATGTTAGTATATTTGTTTAAAATTATTACTAAAGGAAATAAACAACGTGAGTACTTATTTACTGTACCACTATAATAATGTGAACCTAAGTTTTAAACTTTGCACTCAACCCCGTAAAGAATTATCTTGTGCGCACTTTCAGAAAAACAACTATGAAAACAATTCCAAGGTTCACCTATAAGAATGTTGTAAAACTAAATCTGCCTACTCAAGTGTTTTTACACACAACATCTAATCAAAAAAAAATTACTCCTTAATGCATTCTCAGATCCTTATTCCTGGTGTTCACGAGATATAAAATTAAGTTGGGCCCTTTCCACAACTATTAGTCAAAGCAAAATTACCAAATGTAAAAGGGCTAATGAGACCCTATCACTTACAAATGACATTTTGAAATGAAACAGTTGGGAATAATCCTGCGTAAAAACCAGACAACAAAAATCAAGAAGCCAAAACTATTACATTAATTTTATTAGAGCATAATAAAACTCCCGGCCCCAATTAAACTTTTGTTATCTCAACAAAACTCGGCCTAAACCCAAAAACTTTTTATTAGAGATTTCCCCTATTTCCTAAGTATAATGTCAATAAACCCAAAAACTTGTGATTTCCATTCCAATCCCATCTGTACCCTATATATTTTTAACCGGCCAAACACCCACAGGCGAAACAATATCTTATTTCAAAGAAAGGGTGAAGATATTTTGAAGCACCCTGTGAAAATAGGACACTATTATGAAAAATTGTTCAGATCAGTGTTCTTACTAATTTTTAACCTAAATATATCTAGTTCCCTCATGTGCATGTTACTATTTTAATTCCTATCATAATTAAATAGATCACAAAATTTGTCTTTCTCCGCGAATCTGCAAGGTCCTGGAAAATGCGAGATTCAGCCTGTAGGCCAAATTTGGATGTATTTTAATTTAGCGAAAACCGAAGTTGCG
The DNA here is from genome assembly GCA_963576565.1 of Aspidapion aeneum. Lineage (NCBI taxonomy): Eukaryota > Metazoa > Arthropoda > Insecta > Coleoptera > Brentidae > Aspidapion > Aspidapion aeneum. The sequence goes on from OY755039.1 coordinate 126,438,866, forward strand.
AAATCCTAAAAAAGATTAGCAGGAAGTCCTCGTTCCTCGATTTCTGCACTCCGAACCAAACATTTATTCCATTTCCACCCAGCTCGCGGGAGGAAAACCCCTAATTATTGCAATACAAAAGGTACTACGATCATATTATGCATAACAAAAAAAAATATATGCCCTCATCATTGTTTAGTCGCATCAAAGAAAACCTATTGTTTTTAAATTTATTCTTAGGTTGAAATCTTTTTTTAAAAAATCAATCATTTTAAATTTATTGTTTAACCTGAACACTTTCCCATTTATTCCACAACAGTGTATTGTAATTTAAAAATTTGCTTCATTATTTGAGGTCATCAGTATGAAATTATTTTAAAATTAAAAAAAAATGAAATAAAAAAAATTATTTCCCAATTGTCCACAACTTCCAAATCTTCATCCCTAAATAGGTACTTTCTTAGTCTAACACCATCCATCGTTATCCAACATAACGCTTTATTTCAGAAGCAACAAAACGAAGATGAAGTGAAAAAGCTAAGCAAGTAAGTTGTAAGTTGAGTTACAATGGGCGCAGATGTAAGGCCCCTTTAAGTACACGCCACTGTCCTGAAATGCAAACTAACTAAAAAACTGAAGACTAGCATATCTGCCGTCAAACAACATTTGGCATGAAATTAAAATAATTCCATATCATACCAGTATCCTCAAAAACAAAACGTTTTTTTCTATAAGACCCAAACACTTAACCAATAAATCTTGTTATTTAAAATTATGATTTGGAAGTAAAAGATTTATTTATTCCTGCCTGATCAACTAAGACAAAAAAAGTTCACCTTTTGTAACTCAAGAAGTTCCCGTTTGGTCCCCTAAAAAAATATAACCTGTCTGGTCACCCTTTACACTACGACCACTATACAAACCGTTTAGACCAAAACAAGAATTCGAGAAGTTATGTTTACAGAAAAAAAAATAATCTTTTAAGAAAAATTAAATTATTTAAAAGAAAAGAAGCAAAATTTTGAAATATTTTTACCAATTACCACCGCCTAGCATTTATATTTGGTTGAAAGTCTCTCTTAAATTCACTGACCAATTTCACGGCCTCACAGTGACATTACTTAAAAATTACTGAACTTTACAAATGAACTCTACAAATGAACTCTACAAATGAACTAAAAAAAAATCAAAAAACTTATATCTATATCTGTCTCAGTTAAACATTTCTTTTGCGGTACTACGTCGAGACACCCTCCTTAAGTTGGGCTTCAAATTCATTTTCTCTGTATTCAATCCGGAGCAGGCAAACTTCTCAAGGCTCAAACATAAATGTTTGCTCTCCATTGGCCATGACCAAGCTATGACCTGAACGCAGAAAAAAATACAGAAAAAAATAATTGTGAACCAGAAAAACTTTAATTGATAGAAATACCCGCAGGTCATTTTTAAAAAAAATGCACTCCAAAGCCCAACGCTGTATTTTCTACCAAAAAAATTTGACCAGTCACAAAAACACAACTAGACAACTAAACTGGCAACCAAAGACCTAAAAAAACTGCTCCAAAAAAAATACCCCAAAAAAAAATGTTAACTGGACCTCTGGCGTTGATGTTCAGCCAATATGTTGCTCTAGGAATTTTAGCCTTGTGTTCCCTAAACTTCCGAGCTAACTATAAGTAGTACCCTCCTCTGACCCGATGTAACTGAGTGACGTAAGATGTTAAATGCCATCAACAGTTACCACCAAAAAAAAACAAGAAAAGAAAATGACCAAGCAAAATAAACTCATTTTCCTTTTCTTTCATTACTAATTAATACTTTCAACTAAACAAAGCTACCAACTGTTAAGCTATATTTACTTTAAAAAAACCTAGCCAAGAAAAATTTGTGTGAAACCCTGTAAAAATATTCCAATTTCCCAGTGGTGATATACCACAAAAAAGTAGAATCACCAAAAAATAACTTGTTGACCTAAATAAATTGACTGCACTAAAAAATAATCGGTGAAACAATTTCTATCTTATCACAAGCAGAAAATAATATAAATAAATGAACCTGCAAAAAAAAATTGTTAGAAAAAACACACTACCTATGTCATATATTTAAAACATAAAAGACCATGTCTGGAGGTCCATCCACCTATAAATCAACAAAAAAAATTGTAAATTTACATTACTTTTATTTTTCTTTAAAAAAATTAAAAAAAATTAAAACATGGTTTTCCTACAAAAAACTTTAAAGAATTAAGAACATGATTTGGACTCCGTTCAATAAAAACTCCCATGCTTTTTATCTACTTATTCTTCCTTAATAAATAAAAATGAATCTTTTATTTTCCAAGAAAAAACCTGTGAAGATAAGCTAACAAAAATCTATGAGAATTACTAAAACGACAAACCGAGTTCCAAATCAAAATATTACCAAAAAATATTTAAAAAGTGTTATTTCCAAAAACCAATGATCTTGTTTTTTATTAAAAAAAAAATGATTGAGTGTCAAGACCACCGACAGCCACTGAAAGCCTTTAACCTGGCTTTAACTGTACCACAAAAAAAATTTAAAAAAATTCAAAAGAAAGTTTTTTCTTTTTTTTTCAAATTAAAAAAAAACAAAAAAAAAATTACATCAGATGTTAAAAAACTAGCCAAAAACCACGTTGGGCGCCAATTTGTGGCCTATTAAAATGCGTTGGGTGACATTTGTGGCAGCTTAAAGACGTTGCCGCCATTTTGTGACACTGTAATTAGACTAATAACAATTTGCCAACTTGTGACACTAAAAAAAACCACTGAATAATTAAACAAATATCTGGAAGCAGAACTGTATTTTCCAGCTAGGTAAAACATTGATATGCCCGGTAACTTTTATACAGTGGAGAAGGGGGGGGGTTCAGAAATAAGAAAATATTAAGTGCGCCACAGTGTTTAATACCAATGTTTTACAAAGAAGATCTTAAATAAAATACAGTTCAACTCAAACGTTGTAGCCAAACAATGAAACTCTACTTACTTCCGAGGCTTCCAGAGTATTTATGTAATTAAGAATAACCAAAAAAAATTGACTAATAAACAGAATAAAATTCTAAAAGATTGAATTAAGATGGCAAAACTAGAAGCACTTTACAGGTAGATGGACTCCTTTAACAGGTCATAGTGTACCTACATCTGAGTCAGTAGTGTGAGACTCCATTATATAAATGATTGAAGAAAAATATACACTTACAAAATCATTCCCATCATAGGAGAGATCTGGACCAAATATCTGCTGTCATCATTCTACGTTGGGTAGAATGAGACAGACAGCAACCCAGTCCGAGATCTACCCCATGAGGTAGAACAATGTAAGGAAACCGCTAAAAAATATAACCTCATCTCTCTTTTTGTCTCTGCAAAGTTGGTCATTGGGATTGTACAAATAACACAAAAATTTAGTTCATCTTGTGTATTTCGAATATGGGGTAAAAAAGGAAAATTATCAAAAAAAATAAAGATGAAACCAAGTTGAAACAAACTCTTTCAAAGGTACAGTACAATTTAAATGGAAGTTATGCCGCAAAATTTTGGTCATGACGTCATACCTTATCTTGCGTTTACAAGAATGCAAAAGTTGTACTTAATGAAAAATTATATGGAAGTTATATGTAAAAAAAATTATATCTAAAGCTTGCTCCTACCTTGGTCCTGGATTATTGTATGTTAAATAAGAGGGTGTTTTATTAAACCTGGAAGTGGTGTTCCCAGACACTCCTCACTGTTACTGCTGCTCTTGGTTTGCCCGCGCCTCCCCTAATGCCCGCTTAGCACATCACGCTAGGGCAGCACATGGTGGTCAAAATGTTGTTGGCTTCTTGCCCGAGCGTAAAACCCTGTGGAAAATGAAATGTTTCAGTTTCCTGGAATTCGTCTATTTTGCACGAAGTTCCCCTACACCGAGTAATTTAATCAAGAACCCCATGTCGACTCAATAAAATAAAGCAGATTTAAACAGATGAACTAAAATAATCCTAACGTAACTTTCCCAGGGTTACAAGGCTACACCCGGCTTCCCACCAGCGTCCAGCACAGCTGTCGATGGAATGGACAGGGCTGTAGACAAAGGAGAAAAACAATATATAGTTTTTATCCAACACGTGGTCTTAAGAAAAAAATTAAAAAACTCCAAAAATTCCCCACGTCTCTTGTCGGAAAAAGTACATTTCACACGAAAAACAATTACAATTTGGGAGGCAAATATTATCTTGAAGAGTTCTCAAATAATCCAAAAAAATGAAAAAAATAAAATCGAACTTACCGCTCTTATTTCCCGTACAAATGGCGTAGGCCGACTTAAATCCCCCTCAAAAGGGTGTGAGCGTCACTCTAGATTTCGCCTAAACACGACGGACTCACTCTTTACAGTCTCTGGGACAGAACCTGCAGTTTCTGCAGTGCCACTAACCAAAAACAATGGCGATCCCAGAGACCTGTTGCCGACCCAGCCAAAATTCGTTAGGAAAGAGACCAGGCACTTTGTCGAGAACACAAAAAAATGAAGTGGCCGGAAACCGCTTTGTAAATGTGGTGGGGACAGTAAAACACACAGTACCAACCTAATTTTCCCGGTTAAATTCAAATAAGGATGCAAACCTATTTATAAAAAAACTTTCTCGCCAAAAAAATCACTAAATCCGGCTTGCAACACTGGAGGAAAAGACCCGCGGTTTTCAAACTAACCAATGAGGAAATACACCAATATTTCCATACCGGTATATAGGGGGCAGCACCGACCAAGGGGATAGAAAATACGTAAAACGCACACTGAGATGTTGTCGGATCTATTTCCACGGTTGGAATTTTTATAACAAGGACGTCGAGACACCCTCCATACATAGACCGAACATTTGCCTACCGGACCCCTGCCAACATAGCAAGTAGGAGGAAAATAACCAGACGGACTATAAGAAGCTCAGCATTGAAACCATCAACTGTAAAATCAATTACTGGAGATCAGAGCTTGCATCAAACCCAGGAATATTCAAACACTCAACCAATTCCCATATGAGTAAAGCTGTACTAAGTGTAGAATTTCGTTTTATTTTGGTTACAGTTTTAGTCAAAAGTTTCCTTTGCTCTTTATATATGTTTTCTCTAAGATTCATATGGTTTGACGCCATTTTTGTAAAACATTTCTACATTAATAAAGTTGTTTCTAAACTTGAACTTAAAATACACATTGAACTACTGCTTAAACCCGGCACAAGAGTGTTCAGATGTTAAGTTTGCTCACCACTAGCTAGCCCTACACAACCTTCAATCCGACTAACTGAGCTAGTTATTAACTTTACATAACTATGATTATACATAAATTTATATAATATAAAAATACGATTTTGTTTACTCTTTTGTCCTGGTTTTTATTCCTCGTTTATCTTCCATTTACGAAAGTGCATAACTCGTATTTATTTTATCTTCTCCTTATCAAATTAATAAAGATATCAAAGTGGGCGGAGCCTCGGTTGTTACTGGTCAAACCGTGGACCTAAATATGTTTTCGTGCTATCACAACTAGCTATGAGGTTCGGATTGTCCCAATATCCTCGAATATAAACGTAAGGGAATGAAATGTTCATCTAAATGTTTCCTTCCTGTTACTGAAACCATTTGTGATGCGGCAACGCCGCCATTCCCCAGCAGAATCACTGTTTATTTTCATGAACGTCAACGAAAACTATGAAATTTCACAGATAAACAAAACAATCAAAAAGTTTTTATGTGATTTTCCCGAAACCTGTGATCTTAAATTCCAATTACGATGTCCAGATAATACAGTGTGCGTAGTGTCCACAGTAATTCGATGGAATGTCTCCTTTATAAGGTAACTTTTTGGACACTATATAACCTCCAAACCTAGCTCTATAAAATACCCTTAATTTGTGTACAGAAAGACGAGTCGAAGAGCCTTGATTATTTACCCAAACAAACAAATATGTAACGTTGCCTTAAACGTAAAAATGACACGTTACAGCGTCAGATTATGTTCACTGGTTTTTTGTATACGTCAACTTATTAGATGCTCTCTCTAATATCCTGGTGGAGATTTTACTAAGCCTTTCTAAGCTTGTTTCTGCAGGTTTTACAAAGAAAAATAGAGACGAAAATAAACGTAATATATTTCAAAAAATTTTAACCATAATAAGGGTTTTGGAATTAGGAACTTACTAGTAGTTTTTAAAAGTGCAGTTACTGCTTATGCCCACTTTATACCCATATACCCAAAAAGTGCTGTTTGTATTGCCATTTTTTTTATTTAAAAATACTGTAAAAATACATACATTTTTCTCCCAAAATATTTTTCAACTTTGGGGCTCTGTTATAGAGATATACTTAAGACTTTTTTTATCAGTTGCATTTTTTTTATTAACTGGACTATCTGCAATACATTTGGGTGGGTTTGGTTATCATAATTTAAAAAACATACACAGGGCTAATGTCGTGCTAGCTCAGCCATATAACCCATTGTGCGGCGCGGCGCGGTGGTTCACTATATAGACCACCTCGAAAACCAATTCGCACGACTACTCACGAGAACATCGACGATCGGTTTGCAACACCGCGCTGCGAGGTTGTGGACGGACACGACACGACAACTTGGGGTGGTGTATTGGGAGCTGTATTTTTACTCATGATTCTTTCCAAACATGCCAATTTTGAAAAAATAAATAAAAAAAAGCAAATTTCGGCGCCGCACAATGGTGAGGTCATATGAGACCATGCGGCCAAAATTGCTTCGAATAAAAATAAAAAATATATAAAATATTTCATGCCATTATTTTGTAACCATATCCAACATAATAAATATCATATAACTAATACCATAAAAAAATTACTACTGCAAAAAATTAATTTCAACATCAGAAGTTTTTGCAAGGCAAGTAAATATTTTAATAAAATGAAAAAACATCCATGAAGTTGAAGTAATTTTCCCCAATGGCTGTTTGGAAATTTATCCCTAAAGTTATTTTTTTAAATTATATAATGTTCTTTGAATTTAATCGATAATATTTTGTTTTCTAAAATATCTTTCTTTTAGTTCAATAAAGTAAATTAGCTACTATGATACACATTATTTTTCTGAAAATGAAATGTTTCAGTTTCTGCGAGGAAATTAATAGTTTGCGAAGTTTGCCGAAGATTAGATTTTGCACTAGAAAGAAAGTATAACTCACCGTCTTTCATAATTAGTTAATTGTATTTGCCCATGTTTGCCTATTCAAATGTTATACATTTTTAAATTAATTTTGCCTCAGTTTAAAAGTAAGTGGAACCAAGCAAATAGAACCAAAGATCGGTTTTATAGGAAATTTGATACATGCCTAAACGGATTTGTGATATTCAGGAAAATTAAGAGGTAGTGACTGCGGCAGGTAGACCGACTAAAAAGATGGAAGAATGTTCAGAAAGAAGCAAACGTAGAAAAGTGGCAGACCTAGAAAAAATTAATAAATTAACAATAGCTGAGCTGCAAAGCTTATTGGAAAGAAGATTGTGTACAGAAGAAAAACGAGATGAAGCTGCGATGATCCGGGAAGTGCTTTATTTAGGAGCACAGGACTTTAGACAGCGGCTTCAATGCCAAAATACTGTGACAAAATTTTCGAAAGATGAATCTTTAGCTCTAATGACGGATATTAAGTTATCTAGATATCAATATAATTCCATAAGTGCTTATTGAAAAACGCGGACATTTTTCCCAGTTATAACCAAATTTTCCAAGCCAAATCTGAATGCTATCCTTCTTTAATGGAAATTACAGAGAAAGGTGCTTTTATAAAAATGCAGCAACTTTTGGATCACACTGTATAACGGCTATTTCAGATCAAAGACGTAAAACAGAAAAGTTTAGAAACTAAACAGAACAAATTTTTGCTGCGTAGTAAGTGGGGTTGCGACGGAGCATCCGGAAATAGCATTTACAAACAAAATTTTCAAAATTCACAATAACAGATGAGTCCGTTTTTTCAGTGTCTTTGGTACCTATTCAGTTAATTTCTATAGAAAATGAAGTAATTTGGAAGAACCCACACCCATCGTCTTCTAACTACTGCAGACCCTTGTTTTTTGAATTTTTAAGAGAAACACCGGAAAATGTAACCAGTCGTGAAGGATTACAAAGCTCAAATAAAAAATTTAACTTCTCTGTTTCCCATAATTTGTCGCTCACAATGATCGACGGCAAAATATGTCAAATATTAACAGAAACTTCGTCTGCAGCTTGTTGACGATTTGTAAAGCAAAACCTTCAGAAATGAACGATTTGGTCAAAATTAGAAGAAAAAGTCTCAACAGATCTCAAGATCTATTGAAGAAAAATAACTTCTTAAAAATAGAAAGAAACATGTGCAAACCGAACTAACACATTTGAAATTTGACATCTTCAGTTATAAAGGAGAAAATTAAGTCTTTCGTAGCTTATCTAAAAAGTGCAATCTTTTCTTAGTTTCTGATAAATTAGCAAATTTTTGCTTGTTGTTTCTTTAAAAGCTCTCTAGCAAACTTATTTTACCAATTTTACATTGGATCTTTGGATTTAAAAACGAAATTGATAGTTTTTATATTTTGGCCGCATGATCTCATATGGCCTCACCACTGTGCGCCGGTTGGGTCTGAAAATTGTTGAAATGTTGGTACAGGTAAGAGTTAAATAATGTAATTTGGAAAACGGATTTAAATCAAATGAAAAAAATCGTTATTAACCAAGGCCAAATTAATACAACAAAGAATTAAGAAGAACCAGATGAATCTAAAATTGAAACGGACGATTTGACAACTTCTCCCGAAATATTAGTGTTAATAGTTTTGTGAATCGGCCAAAAAGGCAAATTAAACCATTTTTTGATATTGAGCTCTAAAGTTATTTTTGTATTAGGATTTTATTTGAGTTATTGGCGGCAACAATGTATAGAATTGGGGAACCAAGCAGTCAGTTTTCTCGGGTACGAAACTGTTTTGAGTTATGAGAATAAAATGTACTAAAAAGTATTTAATGGGTTTTCTTATTTATTACACCCTACAAAGAACAGTATTTTACAGTTTGTCTATCGCTTTTTTTATTTATTTGAGGTTTGCCAGTTTTTTTAATTAAATTTCGAATGAAACTGTCAAAGACCATTTAGAGTCAACCACTTAAACATTACCGTTTCCCTATGTTTTAAGATTTTTCCATTAGAGTAGGGAAAGTAAGAGATTTTCTTTTTTTCCGACAAAACCACAACTGTCGTTTTGACAAGGCCGAGATAAAATCAAAGTATAGTGAGGTTGGTTGGGCTTCCTAACGGGGTGCCTCTTCTTATTTTAGATGGTTGAGAAATCCAATCTCTAGCTGTGCTAAAATCTTTGTGTTAGACTTACTCCAGATATTTCCAAGCACGGCAACTTTCCAACCTGTGCCCCAGTGAATCCATACACAGAGTTAGCTGAAATTTTATAAGCGAGTTGCCTGCCGTTGAGTACCGCTTTAGAAACCGGATCGTTTGCATCCTTAAGAAGTGCTTTTGTTTTTTTCCTAGCTGCTAGCAGGTGCTGCAGAATGTGGGGAAGCAGGCCTGGTCGCAGGGACGATTTTACGAAGAGGCAGTTGGCTGGCGTGGTGGTAACTTGGTCATCTGAGAGTCTAAAATATTGGACAAAACCAAACTATAGATAAGTAGAAAATTAAGGTGGCTAGCTCCCTCTTGCTAAGCTAACTCTCTTTCAACTGAGCTACCGAGGTACTAGTAAGGAAGCCGTTCTGTCATTTGTAATTTTGTTTCTTATTTATCTCTTGCCCTTGTGCCACTAAACCCTTTTCGTTGTATAATGTATAACTAATTTTCTAGTTTGTTTTCTCTAGAAAAATTTAAAAATTTAATTAAATAATGTAATTATTCAGGTTGGTATTCGCGACTTTGTAATAAAGCCAGGCAGTATTTGGACAGTTTTACATGATAAGATGACAGCTAGTCTTTCAATATTAGGCCTTTCTGTATTATAAGGACCAGAATAAATACTGCATACGTTTCCTTATTAAAGATAAACAAACCACTTATTTTCAACTTTGAAAGATTAGCTGTCAGTCTACAATGTAAAACTCTCAAAATACTACCTAGCACTATTACTGTCTAACCTAATAAGTCCCTATTAAGTAACTTCCTTGTGATACAGTATAATTCAAATAATTTTTTTTAATTTATGGCCACAGGAGTATCTCTGAAAAGTGCATTTTTCCATTTGTTTTTAAATAAGTACTTTTGTGAAACTATAGACAAAGATAAATAAAACTAAACCTCTGGGCGTTCACGAAATAGTAATATAAGCTCTCTAGGTTTAATATTAGTCATAACGCTGGGACGGGCGGCCAAAATCGATTCAGTTTTAAACTGACATTTAAAATATTTTTCTTACAAATCCTGAAACTTGGACCAACTTAAGGACATATTTTTATAGTTTTGGGACACAAACATCTATAATATATGAAGACCACAGACAAAGAAGGCGCTATGTCAAAAAAAGGGATTTCGAGAAAACCCGTTCTAAAGATTGGAACATGGCGCCTTTTTAGCCTGTTCGTCAATATTACCAATTGAAATTACTCCTGACTGAGGGCATTTATAGCCTGAACGATAGGATATGGTGAAACTTTTGAAATTTTTCTAATAGATGGCACTAATAACTCAATTTCCTTAAAAATTGACATAGCGCCTTCTTTGCCTGTGGTCTTCATATAGTAGTTTTGACAGTATGTCCACGTATTGAGTGTGGGCCAGGTATAAATGAGAAAAAAAAAGATTTATAATCTGATTTTCTGAGAATCGCTTGGTGTCCTTAAGATGTTAAGAAAATAAGCCAAATCAACCAATATATACAGGCTGATACGATAAATAATATTAAGAGCTGTGTAAAACGATATCGGAAAAGGGTATTAAGAAAAGTTGATTAAGTAAACGTTATGGCAGATTTTCAATTTAAAAATAAATCAGCTAAAAAATCAGAAAAAAATATTTATAACCGACTAATAAAATCAAAGTTGGCTGGTTTTTCTGAAAATTGAGAATCTGCCGTAACCTTTAATTCTTTGCCATTTAGCATTTGAATTCTTGCATCCAGAAATCGCAAGTGCGAGAGGTAAGGTATACAATTCAAAAGTACATGGAAAGGATAGCCAGTCCTTTACATTAACGCAACGCTTCCGCTAGGCCCCTTTACGTTGGATGCACGTGGTTTGCTTCCTCTGCCTTGCACACTTAGATCATATAACTTGTCTCATGCATTCCTGATTTTTGGATTAAGGAATTGAATTGGAACACTCTAAATACCTTTAAAATTTTGGAAAATAAAGGAACGCACTGGTCGGTTCGGTTTGATGTACAAGGTGATTGACCATGTTTTACTCAATAGCTATCTCCGTTAATATTGATCTGACAGTATTTTTTCGGGGTCTTTCATTTAAAAAAATTAATATGTCAAAAATTTGACAAGTATTTGACATATGTAAGTTGGTGTCTAATTTTATTGAAGGTATTACATTACATCTACACCTGTACTTTAAATTTACACAAAAAAATAAAAGAAAAAGGATTGATTCAGAAGGTCAAAAGTTATAGCATTTATCAATTTTGCAGAGTGGGGAAAAACTGTAAATTTAAAAAATGACAAAAATAAATCAATTTGTTATTCATTATTAACAAAAAATATTCTATTGCTTATTTCCAAAAAAACCAGGTTAAGGAGATACAGTCTAGACAAAGAACCACTGCAATAGGTATTTTGTAAATTTTTTTATGAGTTATTAAATTAACAAAAAAAAATCGTACATTTAATAAAATTTATAAAATTTAAAATATATTTTTGCTAATAATTATGTGTAATTTGTCTTTGCTTAAATCATTTTAACATTGTCATTGCCAGTTATAGTTTTTAAATAAATTAGAACAAAACATTGAATAAATTGCTCATTTTGACGTATATAAAACAAAACGGTTTGATGCAAAATGTATTTTTTTCTCTTTTGACCTTTTTTACCGCACCTTAAAGTTTGATGCATCATTTAAATAACAACCCTGTATACTAATAAGAATTCTCCCTTCTTGTTTCATCATTTAAATAACACACTCTTAACTAAAAATAATTCTCCTTTGTCCGCATAAAACCTTCATTTTCAAGAATCTAACACTGTGGCGCAAACCAAAAAACTTTTTTATTAGACTGAAATAGTCCAAAAATAACACAAAGGCCCCTTCAGTTCTATTAATAACATAAATTTTAGGTAATTTTCAATTACCTGATCACAACGAATCTTGTTTTTTTTTAAATAAAAATTAGTTTTGACATTCTTACCCCAACTTTTCCTTCTGAGCATTCGACCTCAATAATGTAGTATAGCACAAATTATGCGCAATCATGATGCTGGGGTATAGAGAGCTGAAATCGAGGGTGGCTATGGGATCTGTATAGTAGCCTCTGATTGGTTCTATTACTGTGGCGCCCTCGTACTGTTCAGAACCAGCCTGGCCTTGGTGGGTCGGCATGAAATAACCTGCTTGACGAGCCTAAAAAATATACAGGGTAAGCATTTCGTATCTAGAATGACCTAAAAATCTGAAATAATTGATGTTTTAAGAAACACCTACAGAGTATTCCAAAAATGAAATATACCATAAGCACTTTTTGAAAAATAAAATAAACTTACAATTTCTGCTTCTTTAAGGCAAAACAAATATATATTTTTAAAATCAGAGTAATTTTTTGAGATAATACGAGTATATATTATTATTTGTGAAGGGTTGGCCCTATTTTTTATTTTATTGTAATACTGGGTGTAATTTAAATGATGCACCAAACTTTAAGAGATGGTGGGGAAGGTCAAAAAAAGGCAAAACGTTCAAATAACTTTTGGTCAAACGTTTTTTGTTTTAAAGTTATAGCATTATTTCAAGTTTGAAGAGTAGAGAAAACTGTAAATTTTAAAAATGCTAATTTTGAAAATGTCAAACAATTTTGTGATTCATTATGAACAAAATGATTTCTTGTCATTTTTCCAAAAAATTATAGGTTAAGGAGATATAGTGTGGCCAAATAACCTTTGCAATAGTTATAAATTTGTCAATTTTTTTAGGAATTAATTTATTTTAGCTATTAAATTTATTTTAGAAAAAATATTTAGATAGATTGTTGTACATATCTAAAAGATTCTTAATAATTTAATTACAAAAAATATTCATAACATTTATTTAAAAAGAAATAATTTAATAAAAAACTGATTTTTGATAAATATTTTGGGTACCTACCTATTTTATTTTATTTTTTAAAATCATTTTAAAACTCAATTATTACCTTTATTGTAATACAGAATTCCACAAAATCAACTGTTGTGATTTTTAAAGAAGTTACAATAAAATTAAAAAAATTATGTTTCCTTTTCTATAACTCCTTAAAGTTTGGCAGTTAAGCATCACTTAAATTACACATTACGTTGTCAGTTTAAGCCCGTTTAAAGTAACTTTACCGGAGTAGTGAAATTGAAATTTTTGATTATTTTGACAATAGTGTAATAATGACGTTTTATGTGAATATTTACACAGCAATTAACTCACCAAAAAATTATTTTTTATTAAATAAAATATAAAGCAGTATTAAAATTAACGTGGTATGATAGACGAATTGGGTACTAATGAACAACTACTTCGAGTTGGCTCTGGAACGAAATAGCGAGTATTAAAATAGCGGTATCGAAATAGCGACAATCAAAATAGCGATGTAATGAAAAGGCGACCATCAAAATAGCGATGTTACAAAATAGCGATTGTAACAAAATAGCGATGTAACAAAATAGCGATGTAACAAAATAGCGACTATTAAAATAGCGATGTAACAAAAAAGCGATTATCAAAATAGAGATGTAACAAAATAGCGATATTTCGGTTCCGTTTTGCCATGGTTCGACTAAAAGGCTTCTTTCAAAAAAAATTTTTCAAAAAAAAAACTTTCTTGACTTCTTTCCCGGGATCCTAGAGAGTGTGAATCCGAACCGAACCATTTTTTCAAAAAAAAAACTCTCTAGACTTCTTTTCCGGAATCCAAGAGAGTGTGAATCCGAACCGAACCAAATTCGGTTCAGATCGGTTCGGTCCAGATTCACACCCTCTAGGATCCCGGAAAAGAATCAGGGAAGTTTTTTTTTTTTTTAATAAGCTGGTAGTCAAAATACCGCAGGATATAATAGCGTATTTCGGTTCGTTTCGGTTTGGATTCGTTTGATTCGATTCGGTTTGGTTTGATTCGGTATTTTGATACATCGCTATTTTGATTGTCGCTATTTTGGTTGTCGCTATTTTGATATATCGCTATTTTGATTGTCGCTCTTTTGATACATCGCTATTTTGATATGTCGCTGTTTTGTTACAAACGCTATTTTGATACATCGCTATTTTGATCGTCGCTCTTTCATTACATCGTTATTTTGATAGTCGCAATTTCATTACTCGCTATTTCGTACGTCGCTATTTTGTACATCGCTATTTCGTTTCGGAGGCCTTCGAGTTTATATATATCCAGTTATTTTCGCTAAAAAAAAATACAATAAAAATTTGAGTTTTACAACCGCAATAAAAGGAAAAAGAAATGTACTTAAACAAAATTAATGAAAATAAACATTTTCTTATGTATTTTGCGAGTACAGAGATAAAGAGTACGAGAACGTAAGCATCACTATTAATTAAAGAATTCACTATACCATTTTTACTTTTACTTAATCTTTCTCGAAATTAGGGCAATCCGGTGCCTTAAAAGAGAATGGAAGTTGATTCTAGAGTTAGAAAACATTTTGCTCGCACTACACACCATGGTAATTTATAAATCTTTCGAAATATAATATTACTGTATATAACAAGTAACTTGTTTATTGTATTTTGCGAGTAGTTACACCATAGTTCACTAGTATAAAGGCAAGTAAGGAATGTCAAATAGCTTAAATATTTTTTACCTGAACGAACGCTACTGCAAATGTTCTAGCAAGCATATTACCACGCCCGCACTCGTTTTACGTTAAGTTTATATACCCTATAGATTAAAATTTATGTCTTTTTTTAAATACATGTAAGATAGTTTTTTATGGATCTAGGTTATAAAGAAAACTTTTAACGCCAGGAGCACGGATATAAAAACGTGAGCCGCCAGGCGAGAGTTTTTCCACGACGAGGCGAGGGCGTTAAAAACCAGGGGCCTTCAAATTATATTACCTCAAAAAAGATTAGATATTTTTTTTAAAAATAGTTGTTCCCATATATGTTTTCGAGGCCACTAAGTATTTTTTTGATAACTGGCCTTTTGATGTAAAATAGCTTCTACTAAAAAATGTATGATTTTCAAAAAAGTCGAATTTCGCGAGCCATTTCGTATCAAATCAATCTCGTAATTCGTCATCTGCGATGTAAAAATACAAAATTTTAGAATTTTTTGAACAGTAGTTTCTTTTTTATAATTTTTTTTAAATTGCAGTTTTGCCCTGAAACATACTCCAAAAAAGTCACATTATCTCTCAAAAACTACTTACACCAGAATCATGATGATGGAATGAGGGTGAAAAAAAATGTTTTGCAATTACATGGCATAGGTTGGTAAAAATACGCTTTATCATTAGATATCTCAAGAACTAATTATACGATTTTTTTAAATAAAGAGAATCTAAAGCCCTTTAAAATAATTTGTCACTCGATTATTTTCCTAATCCAAATAAACTCGATCATTTTCCTAATCCAAATAAAAGTAACGGAATGGCCAAAATTACCCTCCCAGCGGCAGCGAAACAATAAAATAGCGCAGCCCACGAGAAAGACCGGCCCGGGCGCGGAAATATCACGTGACAGTAGGAGGCTCACAAAAAAACGTTGTCATTCTAAAACATGTGTGTTTTCAGTTTTGGTGTTTGTTTACGTCGATTTTTTTTTAATTCGGGCAGGAATTTTATGTGAATTTTATCAAAGTTATTAAAATAACGCAGCCCACGAAAAAGACTGTAGTGGGCTGCGTTAAAATAATTAATGGCTAATGAGTAAATTATAAAGAAAATACTGTTACAAATTTAAGTATTTAAATTTTATAGTTAGAATTTATTTAGGTTTAGTGTAGTATTAGGTTGACGTATTTTATGGTTGTATTCTTAATCTAGGTTTTAGTTGCGTTATCTGTGACAAACTGGTATGCGAAAGTCTAGAAAAGGGCTGGAATGAGTCCGAATCGAACAAGGATGGAAGGGTTCTCGAATAGTAGGCAGCCCTCATATATAAGGCCGGACGTCGTGCATCAGGCAGTCAGTCACAGATAACGTACTGTAGTGGTCGTGAGATATTAACACGAAGTTAATAGACCGATTATAGTAGTGAATTGTTAGCAAGTTGTTGGTAAGTTTAAGTGCGTGTTTTTGTACATAGTTTGTCGAAATAAATTGACGTATCGTTTTCAACAATTGCGAGTTTTAATTTGTCGTTGTGAACCCGTAACAATTGGTGTCAGAAGTGAGATTAAAAGAAATAAATAGTGCAAAGACTATCCTTACACAGTACCACCGGCTAGGACAATTAAAAAGAAGAACAGTAAGTGATTTTGCCAGAATATTCGGAACTGAATAGTGCAAAGACTACCCTTACATATTACCACCGGATAGGACAATTGGACAGAAAAACAGTAAGTGATTTTTCCAGAATATTCGAAAAAGTTCGATATTGTTTTATTCAAAAACTAAAAGAGATATTTAAGAACCGACTTCGACATTAACTTTACAGTCCAAAAATTGATAATTAGAGAGATTTTCTAGAATATTCTATAACATTCTACGACGTTCTATTCAAGAACTAGAAGAGATATACAAATACCGACTTCGACATTAGATTAGTAATTTTAAAAGTAAGAATCAGAAAGAATTTCTAGAACATTCCATCACTTTCTACGACGCTCTATTCGAAAACCAGAAGAAATATCCAAAAAGAGACTTCGACATTAGCTTAGTAATTTCAAAAGTAAGAACTAAAAAGAATTTCTAGAAGATTCCATAACATTCTACGACGTTCTATTCAAAAACTAGAAGAGATATACAAATACCGACTTCGACAGTAGCTTAGTTATTTTAAAAGTAAGAATTATAAATTATTTCTAGAATATTCCATAACATTCTACGACGGTCTATTCGAGAACCAAAAGAGATAATCAAAAAAAAGTGACTTCTACATTTGCCTAGTAGCAGAAAGAGTAGCATTTACCAGTATATTCCAGAACATTCCATTAGGTTCTATTTAAGAATTGGAAGAGATATTGAAAACCCGACTTCGACATTCGCTTTATAGCCCTAAAATAGACGTTTTAAGTGATTTATCAGGAAGTTGATGCTTACTAGACAAGGATCGGCAAAGATGGAAGATCTAACTAAAATGATGCAGGCTCTAGCAGCTCAAATGGCTCAAAACCAGAACGATATAAGACAGACCATTGAGCAAAATCAGGACAATATGAGACAGACCATTGAACAAAACCAGGGCGATATGAAACGGACCATGGACGACATGAAGCAGACCATGGAACAAAACCAGAACGACATGAAACAGACATTTCAGCAAAGATTAGATGGCATTCAAGAAAACTTCGATCAAATAAAGAGCAACTCTGAACAGCTGAGAGAGGAGTTCAAGACAGCAACCGAAGACCTTAAGGAAGACATAACTCATAGAATGCAGAATGTAGAAGAAAAAGTGGAGACCAAACTACAGAATGTTAGAGAAGAAGTTTTTCAAACCATGGAAGAAAAATTCCAGGACGTGTCAAAACAGCTTATACAGCTCCAAAAAGAACACAACAAAATGAAAGCTCAGGGATATGTTGTGAATTCCAACCAAAACATTAAGCCTCCAAATTTTGATGGTACGTCTTCCTGGTCTACCTACAAACAACAATTTGAAGCTGCCGCCGCTGCAAATAGTTGGAACGATGACGAAAAAGCTAGAGCTTTGTTAGTAGCTCTACGAGAACCTGCTCTTGGACTTTTACGGTCCATTCCAGTCGAGCAAAAACAGAATTATAACGCTCTAGTGGCAGCGTTAGAAAGAAGGTATGGAGACGAACACTTGCGAAATTTACATTGGTCAGAATTAAATATTCGTCAACAAAGGCCAGGAGAATCATTACAAGAGTATGAAGCAGATATCAGGAGGCTGATGTATTTAGCTTACCCAGAAATGCCAGAAAATTACAGAGATCCCTTCACGGTAGATCGCTTTATTAACGGATTACGAGACACGGACTTAGCAAAGTTACTTCGTCGAGAACGCTTCCATAATAGCAGTGAAGTGTTGATTCGAGCCCTTGAAATCGAATCATCAAATAATATGTCCAGGCCAAAAGTAAGAGCTGTTTCAATTCAGGAGGGAGAAGAAATGAGCAATGGACATGAGGTCAACTCAAAAACGCTTAACCAAATGTTTCAATCACTGATAGAGAAGATTGACTCTTTGAAAGAAAGCAGACGATCCCCTCCAAATGTAAAGTGTTTCAGATGCGGACGTACAGGGCATATTCAACGCGATTGTCGCGTCCAAATAAGGTCTCGCTCGCCATCTAGCGGGACAGAGTACCGAAGAAGAGATCAGGAAAAGCAGTCAAGCAGTCAACGCAGAGGGGCGGGTGTTGGCTAAAGGGAATGTAGCCCCCAAAATTTATTCAATTAAGAGCTTAAAACATACTGCTGACAGTCTTAACATCGACGGACTTATTAATGGTGCTGCCATATCATTGCTTAAGTTCAAAATTGCAACGAGATATAAAATTCGACCAACAGAAAAGAAAATAACACTTAAGACTGTGACTGGAGAATTCGCCGACGTGTTGGGACAGACAGACATAGACCTACAGCTGGGGAGGTTGAAGATTCGCCACTCGGTATCAGTTGCAGACATAGAAGACGAATTTATTTTGGGAATGGACCTGATAAGTAAACATGGATTTGCGTTTGATAATAAACTTAATACCCTAAGATTTGGGAACGAAGAGTTCATTTTGTCAAATAGTCACATCAATAAAGAACCAATAAAGGTGGTGGCAGTATGCACAACAAGACTAGTCGGTAACAGTGAGACCATAATTTTTGGGAGGCTAGAAAGTAAAACATCAAGCTGCGTCGGACTCATAAGCCAACAAAACACACCCAACACCTACCTCGTTGCAAAATCACTAGTTAAAACCGATAAAGACATCCCGATTAGAGTCGCCAATATTTTCCCAAATAGTGTCAAAATTAATAAGGGGGAGGTGGTAGCATTATTTGAACCAGTACAAAAAGTAAATAAAATCTATATGTTTGTGGCGGATTCATTTTACAAACACAACTTTTTCTGGGTATTACGCCACTAGTAAGGAAAAATTATTTTAAAAAATTATAAAAAACCACTGCGTTTCTCCTAGAAAAATAAAAATCACTAATTTGTCAGTGGCTTTCTATAAAAATAAATAGTTGCCTAGTAAAACCTAAACCACTTATCTTTTAATTGAATTTGAATACGCTACGTTTCGATTGCCAATCTACAAGCGAGAGAGTTTATAGAAGAGCAAAGTAATATCTTCGAAACTAGGAGTAGTTCGGGACGCACAAACCTTATTCAACATGCTATCAACACTGGCGATGCCCAACCGATAAGACAACCCCCAAGAAGACTACCAATGCCCAAGCAAGAAGAAGTTCACAATCTCATTAATAAAATGCTCAGCGACGGTGTTATTGAAGAGTCATCAAGTCCTTGGTCATCTCCTGTGGTGTTGGTCACTAAAAAGGATGGAAGTACTAGATTTTGTGTCGACTACAGGAAACTTAACGATGTGACCAAGAAAGATAGTTACCCACTGCCAAGAATAGACGACACATTAACAACATTGGCAGGATCATATTGGTTTTCTACTCTCGACCTGAAAAGTGGGTATTGGCAAGTAGGAATCTTTGAAAGAGATAAAGAGAAGACTGCATTCTCTGCTGGAAGTGGACTTTATCAGTTTAATGTGATGCCATTTGGCCTGTGCAATGCCCCAGCTACATTTGAAAGACTAATGGAAGTCGTTCTATGAGGCCTTACTTGGAAAACCTGCCTAGTCTATTTGGATGATGTCATAGTAATGGGGAAATCATTTCAAGATCATCTAGATAATTTACGAGAAGTATTCTCAAGAATCAGGAACGCAAATCTTAAACTGAACTCAAAGAAATGTTTTCTGTTCCAAGAAAAAGTTGAGTTCCTGGGTCACGTCGTTTCCCGAGAAGGCATCCATACCGACGAAAAGAAGTTACAAGCAATAAAAGAATGGCCTCAACCTCGTGACAAACATGAATTGAGAAGCTTTTTGGGTCTGTGTACATACTACAGACGATTTGTAGAAGGATTCGCCAAAATAGCGTCTCCATTACATAGACTTACAGAAGATAAAGCTTCTTACAGATGGAATACTGAATGTGACCAAGCATTTAGAAGACTAAAAGCAGCATTATGTTCTAGTCCGATTCTTGCATATCCCATTCCAAAAGGAAAATTCATATTAGATACTGATGCGAGCAACGATGGCATAGGAGCAGTACTCTCCCAAGCACAAGATGGAGAAGAACGGGTCATCGAATTTTTCAGCAAGAAGCTATCCAAACCAGAGAGAAATTATTGTGTTACTAGAAAGGAGCTCCTAGCCATAGTTAAATCCGTAGATCACTTTCACAAATATCTCTACGGACAAGAGTTTCTGATTAGAACGGATCATGCTGCGTTACAGTGGCTCATGAAAATGAAACAACCTGAGGGGCAAGTCGCGAGATGGATAGAAAAGCTACAACAATACCATTATCAAATTAAGCACCGAGCGGGAAGGGTGCATAATAATGCAGATGCATTGTCCAGAAGACCTTGCCCTGAGGATTGTAAACATTGCAGGAAAATTGACCAGAAAGAAGGAATTACCTACGTGCGCCAGATAAAGTTAGAACCAGATGAAGAATGGATGTCAGCTTCGATTAGAACCACACAACTTAACGACAAAGATGTAGGACCTATCTTGCGATTGAAAGAAGAAAACAAGCCACGACCATCATGGCAAGATATCGCAAACCAAGGGGTGATATTCAAATCACTGTGGGCACAATGGGATTCACTGATAGTAGAGGAAAACATCCTTAAACGTGCCTGGGAAAGTGCCGATGGCCTTACTGTGGTTAATCAAGTAGTGGTTCCTAGGAGCATGGTAGACAATATAATGGCCGAATGCCATGGTGGAAAATCAGGCGCGCACCTAGGCATAAATAAAACCATGGACAAAATTCGAAACCGATTTTATTGGGTCAATTACTTTCAAGATGTGAAAAACTGGTGCCGCCGATGTTCGACTTGTGCAGCCAGCCAAGGTCCCAAAACAAGGTCCAGAGGTCAAATGAAACAATATAACGTAGGTCTACCATTCGAACGCATTGCTATTGATGTGGCCGGACCATTTCCAGAAACTAAAAAAGGCAACAAATACGTCCTTGTTGTCATGGATTACTTTAGCAAATGGCCAGAAGTTTTTGCTTTGCCTAACCAAGAGGCCACTACAGTTGCGGAAGTTCTGGTAAATGATGTTTTCAGCCGATTTGGCATTCCTTTGGAACTACATTCAGATCAAGGTAGAAATTTTGAATCGAAGCTCTTCCAGAATCTCTGTGACCTTTTAGGAATACATAAAACACGGACTACGGCTTTACATCCGCAGTCAGATGGCATGGTTGAAAGATTTAATAAAACAATAGAAGAACATCTGTGCAAAGTTGTTGATGAGCACCAAACAGATTGGGACCAATATATTCCATTGTTTTTGATGGCCTATAGAACCGCCATTCACAATACGACAGGAGCTACTCCATCTAGTATCCTGTTTGGTAGAGAACTGCGTTTACCATGTGATATCATGTTTGGTTCACCTAAAGAAGAACACTTAGAGGTTAATGACTATGTCGAACGTTTAAGGCAAAAGCTGCACGATATCCATGAAGTGGTTAGAAAGCGAATAGAAATAGCCAGTGACCGCATGAAAGCGAGATATGACCTGAAAGCAAATTCTTCAGGGTTCAAAGAGAATGATCAAGTCTGGCTATACAATCCTCAACGCAAGAAAGGAAGATCACCTAAGTTGACACCACCATGGGAAGGGCCTTATAAAGTTGTTAAGAGAATTAATGATGTAGTCTACCGGATCCAGAAAAGCCCGAAGTCCAAGATGAAAGTTGTTCATCTAGACAGACTAAAACCTTACCTGGGAAATGTTGATCGAGGCGATCAAACCTGAAGAGGAGGATAGTGTTACAAATTTAAGTATTTAAATTTTATAGTTAGAATTTATTTAGGTTTAGTGTAGTATTAGGTTGATGTATTTTATGGTTGTATTCTTAATCTAGGTTTTAGTTGCGTTATCTGTGACAAACTGGTATGCGAAAGTCTAGAAAAGGGCTGGAATGAGTCCGAATCGAACAAGGATGGAAGGGTTCTCGAATAGTAGGCAGCCCTCATATATAAGGCCGGACGTCGTGCATCAGGCAGTCAGTCACAGATAACGTACTGTAGTGGTCGTGAGATATTAACACGAACTTAATAGGCCGATTATAGTAGTGAATTGTTAGCAAGTTGTTGGTAAGTTTTAGTGCGTGTTTTTGTACATAGTTTGTCGAAATAAATTGACGTATCGTTTTCAACAATTGCGAGTTTTAATTTGTCGTTGTGAACCCGTAACAATACCTATAAGATAAACAATGCCACGAACGTGTAATTAGTGTTGTTCCTTGTCGGTCCAACTATAAAACTGAAACCTAATATGTTGCAAACGGGAAATAAGTGGTAAAAGATAAGATCTTGGATAAGATTGATCAAGTAATAGGCATCCTTAGTGACATTTTCGATAGTGAGAGTGAAAAATGTGTTCAGTTGTCATATCTTATTGAACAATGAGGTCTCTTGAAAAGGTAACCTAAGAATCGAAGATATGGTGGATACACTTTAATGTTGGCTTCATCTTTGTTTATCCAGTCATCCAGTGCATACACGTCAATTTACAATTCTAAGGTAATATGTCTTCCGCACCCTCGCAATATTAAAAAACTGATTTGTAAAATATTGTTAACAGATAGTTATCTCTCTGGTAGTGTGAAATATTTAAAAAGTAAGATACAGCTTTTAAAGGAACATGAGTTGGTAGTTAACTTACACTTTAATGAAATATATATTAAACTTTGTGCTGGGTAATTTTTCAAAAAATTATTGACGACCACTACCTTCAGTTCATTGAATGTGAAAACCATATCACTTATTCACAAAATCACTTGTTTCTTTTTAATATATTATTGTGAAATTTTTTATATTGAAAAGTTTTCTTCAGATAACTCTAGCGAGTGTTTTTGTGGAGAAAAACTATTGTCAAAGCTTGAAAGTTTTTTAAAATAATTTTATTAAAAAGCACAATGATTTAGTGTCTGCTAATAAATCTTTAAATAAGAACTCAGACAAAGATGATGACACTCAAGGAAAAATTAAAAAACTAAAAGCTTAGGTTTGATATGTCGAATTTTAAAAGACTTGTATAGATTTGAAGTTACTAACGATATTATGTACCTAATATATGTACCTGATATTAGAGTGCAAATTTTGTATAATTTTTTATTTTATAGATTCAGTTCTTTTATCCATAATAAACACATATATCAGCAAAATATTTTTTTCAATTTTTGCCTATAAAAGAACAAAAATTGTTTGTTAATTTATTTAAATTGTGTAAAAACATATAATATATTAAGCAATACAATAACTTGCTTATAACGCGCCATGGCCGGTCTTTATCGTTGGCTGCGATAAAATAGCTAAAAGAATGGCAAACAAAATTGACGAAAAAAAAAAAGAATTTTAAATGAATTTGTTTTAACCCACGTAACTATACTCTATAAACAGAAATATTAGAACAGCTAGAGATTGGATTTTACAACCAACCAAAATAGAAAAAAATAGTTGGGCACAGGCAGCGTAATCAATCCTACTTATACTTTGCTTTTATCATGGCCTTGTCAAAATGGCGGAGGCTGTCAGTTGTTGTTATTTTTGTTTTGTTTTTCTTGAAAAATAAATAAATTCTCGGATTATTCCTACTGTAATGGAAAAAGTATTGTTTTAAGTCCCTGAACAGTTTTTAGAAGTTAGATATCATCACAAATTTAATTAAAAAAAACTGGTAAAAACACAAATAAACAAAAACAGCGGTTGACTAGAGAGTCTATATATTATAATATATCCAAATATGATAACATACAGGGACTCTACGGTTGATAAGCCAACATTTGTAAACCAGAGAACGGGAAAGACGGGACGGCGGCCATTTTTGATTTACCACTTTTAATTTGGTCAAATCCAATCCGTCAAGGTTCTATTATTCGTGTTTATAAAAATTATTAGTGTATAACAACATAAACATATTTTTTTCCTAATAAACGCATTATTTCTCAACCGCAATTTTTTTGAATTTTTTTAACGAAAATAAGGGTGTGAGAAATAAAAAAAAACATTTTTATCGAAAATTCCAAAAAAAAGTAAGACAAGTGTAGTGAAGATAAACGATAAATCAAGTTTCTAGTGTAACCAGTGTTCAAGATATTTCAGTTTTTTATAGTGTCATGGCAAAACTGAAAGTTTAAAAAATTAATTAAATCAAAAAAATCTGAAATTTTGGATCTTTTAGTTTTTCGATGGTAAGAACAACTGTAACAAAAATGGGGAGGGATGAATTCCCAAACCATTTTTTGGTTGATTTGATATGAAATGACCTCTTACAAAAAAGAAGGAAACTTACATGTTTTAAAAGTTGAGCCACAACCTTGACTTGTTCTCCCTTTGTCAAAAGACTAGTGATCGGGACCCCGGTGACTCTAGCCATTTCAATGTCGTTTGTGAAACTTAGTACCGTTTTAAGGAGTCTTACTGGAAGTTCGGCATCTTTTAAACAGTATACTGCCAACCTAGATAAATAAATAAGTATACTGTATGGCTTTTACTTAAAAAAAAAAACTTAAAATCACAAAAGTTATGGTCATGTAAATATTTTAATAAGCAACAGGTTTTATTCAGACTGGAAAGGGGTCTCTGGTTAACCGGTTTTTCAAAAACTACTTAGCCAATTTAAATTACTTAAAATGTCCGAAATTTTTAGCTAATTCTAAAACATAATAATAAAATAAAACAAAACTGACCTAACATTTTAAAAAATATATTTTTGTGTTTGATTTTTTTCTCACCCTGTTTTAAAATGTTAATGGTTTATAAAATATTAAGCTAACCTCCCCACTTGTAGAAAACACCATGCACTTGAATTTTGAAATAGATATTTTTATACAATTATTAACATACATAAAAAATTTAACTACTGAGTATAAACAGCAAATAAAATATGCGCAATTTTTTAACCTTGAAACATTTTGATTAAATTTGAAATTCAAGATTTTTTTCTAAAAAAAGTTATAGTTTTACTAGTTTTTAACAAATAGGTTATTAGCCCCCACCTTCTTCTGGTTTGTTCATCTCCATTCTGCAGATCCGTAATAATACTGTAATGCACGTCCTCTTTTTGTTCGGATAAAATTTCCTGACACACACTGTTGAGCGTGTAAGATCTGAGTTTAAAATCTCTTTTAATAACTATAAACATATCGTATGGAACTCGTCCTTCGAAGTTAATATTTTTGTAGACTCTTTTGCCTATTTTTGTTTGAGTTACAGTTTCTTTTATAACTGATCTAAAAAAATAAAATGAGCTTTAAACATATAGGTGGCAAGATAAAATTTGAGTTTAGCATACGATTTCTTCATATAGGTGAGAATGACAATAAACATCTCGCCCTGTCAGGACCAATAGAGATGTCGAAATCTAGTGAGATCGCATGCGCATTTCGACTTTCACCCGATTAAGAGGGAATACTCCTTCTCACCCATTCAAGAATTCATACACAGGAAGAATGAGAGTGAATATAGTATGAAATTTATTTTAACATGTACTACATATAAGGGGCAGGGAAAAGTTATGTTTTTCCAAAAAAAACACGCTAAATATTTTACATGTATGAATAGGGATTAAAATTCTAAAATTACAACACAACTCATAGTTGTGAATAATAGTTTACGAGATATAACCACTTTTGTCAATGACTAAAAAATAGTACCACTTGTCACCACCGGTATTGATCACTCTTCTTCTTCTTCTTCTTTCTAGATTTTTGTCCTTGACTCCTGTGGTTATGCAGGACAGGTACCGTAGTCTTTAACACTCTTCCACTTTCGTTTAGAGTTCCTTTTTTTATGTTGTTTTTTTTCTTAAAATTACTTTTCGGGTGGTCACTTGATTTCAATTATTTTTCTTTTTAAAGTTTCGCAAACATTTAATATTTATTATTTACAAGCACCAAGCAACATTAATTTTGTGTAAACTACGCGCACCAAAACTTTACTGTGAGTCACTAACAAACATTAATTGACTAATCTATATTTTTGCCCCTTTTTTTTGTCTGTACAATTTGCTGTCATGCAATTTGGCCAAAGCATGAACTAGTTAGGTTAGTTATGTTTCACCAATGTTCTTATTGATTGGTTTCATTCAAAAACAAAAGATTTTGTGAGTTACTTTTATTTTTTTCTTACATGCAATCATGCAATTTCATTCCTATAGTTTTTTGATATTTGTTTGTAGATAGTGCATATTGCACTCTATTTGTTGTTTGTTTCTGTCAAAGAAAATATCGTGTATGCTCAGTGGTAGATTTTTTTTTGTATATTTAGCAAGCTGTGTGTAATACTCTGTTACCTGTGTGTTATTCTGACATGCAAAGATGACATGCATTAAGCTACCTTCTTCTCCACATTCACACTGACTGTTTGGCTTCACGCCGATCTTATTAAGATGTTGGGGAATACAGCAGTGCCCCGATCTGATCCTGCATGACATTGATATGTCTCCTTAACTTAATCCTTTTATTTTGCTGAACCAAGGGGTTCTGAGTGGATGTTTCACTGTTTTTGTGTATTCTCAGCCCTTTCTTTGACCTATTTCTAGAAATTTATCCTTCCATTTTTTGTAAAAATACACATTTATTTTAGGAAGTACTGCTCTGTAGTCTACTTTACGAGTGTTGGGTTCCTCAAGGGTTCTTCCCAGGTTTGCCAGTTTGTCTGCCTCTTCATTGCCTGTTATTCCTGCATTGACCACTCCTTTAAGCTATATGTGAAAGGTTGTGAGAAAACAAAAACAATTTTGACAGTCAATATGTCATTTTTCAACGTCATTAACATCGCTTATGCAGTGAAAGCAATACTAGGAGCGGTACTATCTTTTCTTTATTGAAACAATTTCAAATATACTATCATTCATAGCTATGAAGTAGTTTTGGCAAGAAGATTTTAAACCTTACTCGTACTTGTAAAAATATATAGGGTATTTCCTTAAAAAAAAAAAATTACCTGCCCCCTGAATATGGTAACGGTCAAAATAAATTACTGTCATCAAAGAGGAAAAAATTTGCTGATTAAAACGCTTGGGTGTGCAGTGAGTAGAATTTGATTTAGACAGAGCGCTTTCGGCCTTCGGCAATGTTTTGACAGCACTAACAGGAAAATGGGATGAAAATGATTATCTTGGTGCTGTTGAATTGTCTAAAAATAGTCAATCGCGGATTTGAGGGGGTATTGGGGTAATTATCCCCCTAGAAAAAAGGAAATGAACTTTTGGTTAATAATTTAAGGGCTAACATGATCAGCGGCGGCCCCTCTATAAGGGTATTTGGTTTATGAACTTCCAAAATATTGTCTCAAATAATGAATTTAATAATTTATGATTAAATTAAAACAATTATTTTCTATATAGGTATTCAAAATAAACAGCTAGGTAAATTTTATTATTTTCCCATGGCAGTATCTTTTGGATCATCTCTCGTATTGAACAAGTTATTGCGCTTTATGGTCAAAGCCGAACGAAGCCCATATTTTGTATCTGTCCAAGCCCCTGCGGTTTCGATATTTCCCTCGCTGTCAGGCTCTGTGTATAAAACCATACAGAAATTAACATGCAAAATATCGGCAACGTTTGTGAAATTTTCGATTTTGCCGGTCAAAAGCCCAGTATTTTTGCTGCCTATAAAACAGCCCTGGAATATGAATGGTTTTTTATTTACCTACGGCACCGGTTCAAAAGAGCGATATTTAAAACGGCTACATTTAAAACAGCGACATATCAAAATGGCGCCATTCAAAAGGGCGACATATCAAAACAGCGATATTCAAAAGAGCGACATCTAATAAAAACAGCGACATATCAAAACAGCGACATTCAAAAGAGCGACATATCAAAACAGCGACATTCAAAACAGCGACAATTCAAAACAGCGACATTTAAAAGAGCAACATATCAAAACAGCGACATTTAAAAGATCGACAATTCAAAAATCAATATTAAGGAACATTTTAAAAAAGGGTCTTATGGCTGGCCACACCCCTTATTTCAGTAAACCTTATAGTACCTTATAGTAAACACCATACACTAAGACAACATTAAAAATCGTCAAATTAAGTCACACAGTTACTTTTAATCAACGTTAAAATTCAAAATTCTTCGCAAAAGAACAAACCGATTCTATACCATGAGGGCTGTATGTTCGGTTTGGTTTGGTTCGGTTTGGATCGGTTCGGTTCACACCATCTAGGATCCCGGGAAAGAAGTCAGGAAAGTTTTTTTTGAAAAAATTTGTTAGGAAAGAGACCTCTTAGTCGAACTGTTGCTATTTTTTAAGACGCTTTTTTAATGTCGCTGTTTTTACTAGATGACGCTCTTTTGAATATCGCTATTTTGATATGTCGCTGTTTTGATATGTCGCTGTTTTGAAATGTCGCTGTTTTAAATGTCGCTGTTTTAAATGTCGCTATTTTAAATATTGCTGTTTTATTATGTCGCTCTTTTAATCTGTCGCCCTTTTGATATGTCGCTGTTTTAACATGTCGCTGTTTTAAATGTCACTCAAATGAGACCGCTGTTTGAAATTTCGCCGTTTTAAATATCGCTCTTTTGAACCGGAGCCGATTACCATGTGTAAATAGTTTTATGATGTCTGTGTCGAAAAAAATCAAAGACAACTATTTCAAAACAAGTGACAATAGGACAGTATCTCTTTTATAGTCGCTTAATGTGTTTTGGTCCAGAAGGTGAGAAGTTACATCTTAAAAGGAAGGATGTACACGTAGTTTTATGCCGTTTTGTAATTTGTGATGACCAAGAATGACCCCCATATATTAAAATCCATGAGCCGTTACTGAACGGGATAATACCCACTCCCATATAAAAATAAATAAATAGACACACCTAATTAACAAAAACGAATAAACAAATAAATAAAGATAAACCTATGGGCCCTCACGGTTTATCAAAAAGGACAAGATAAATGGTAGAAATATCACCAAAGGAAAATGTTATAACAGTCCATGTCAAAAACGGAATTATTAACAACCGGACATTATCAAAAACGTCATTTATCAAAACAAGACATAATAAAATCAAAGTTTATCTTTAATTCCTCCGTCATCACGGTACAACATGAAAATCGTTCGCGGTCAAAAAGAAATTGGTAATAATCGGACAAAAACAGAAACGAAGTTTCGTATACCGTCTTATCAAAACCGAACAAAATCATAAAAAGGGAATAGGCTTGTGTGTCATTCATCTAAAGAAGAGCGGTTCTGATATTGCTATGCAAATGAGGCGTCCTTCACTGCGACCTATATAACTCAATTTAGACAACCAAAGAAGACCTGATTTTGTATGTTGTCCCATAACGAGGGAGGACTTTATGAAAAACTTAGATTATGTTCATGTCTTGTTTCGATGAATAACCTTTTTCATAATGTCTGATTATTAATAATTCCGTTTTTAAAATGGAACTGTTATACCATTTGCCTTTAGGATCTTGAACGGTTTTGTTTTGTCCTTTATAAGGAATAGGATAGGGATTCAAACCTATCGAAAGTGGATTGTATAATTTAAACTTACTTGACATTAAGCAAGCGTCCCAAGAAATCAAAATCAGGTACTTTTAAGTGCTTTGCTCTATCTAGAAGATAGGGAAAATCGAAATTATTTATGTTGTAACCAGTGAAAATGTCTGGATCCATTTCTCTAACGAATTGTGCCCATGCAGCTAACATATCCGACTCACTGTCATAGCAGTAGACCTGAAAAAGTATATATACCAGTGGCGTATAAGCAAAAACTCCTTAATATATATTTTTCATATAATCTATTTCCAGGATCTCTTGGGGGAGGGGGGGGGGGTGCTTAAGCCACCAAGCTCCATCCATCCCATGATTATAAAACGAGTAGCTAAAAATGTGTTTTTTGTATCTTACAATTTACCTTTATTAAAAAATACAAAAATAAACCGAACCGTAAATAGATCGAGGGATTAATTTGCAACTTTAGACCAATTTTTGTTTTTTAAAATATTTTTGAAAAACGTTATTTCTAAAAATTACTCGATAATGGTGTATTGTGTTATTTACACTTTTACGTAATCAAATTGTCAAAAAATGGCCATGCACGCACACCGCTCATGGGAAAATAAAAATTTTACGAATTTAATCAAATTGGAGTATGTTATAGATCCTGATGTTCTGATCAAAATGTCTTGGTAGTACATAAAGATCGTATGACTGGTTTTGAGATTCAGGGCGACATCGTTACAGATGTTTTTTGCGAAAAAAAAAACTAAATAATTGTTATAACAATCAGGTTTTATATGCAATTTTTGTGATGTAAAATATAACTTTAACCCTACAAAAAACCCCCTTAAAAAATACCTTCCATTCAAAAACTTTTTGAAATAAGGCCAACAACAACGTTTGTAAAATAGTAAAACTAGGTTTATCAAGCAATTTTGTGTATAAGATATATTGTTCTAGTAAAACAAAATATTTTCCGAAAAGCGGTGCGGCCCAAAAATTAATTATAAATGGTATGATGTTTTATGTAATATACGTTCTGGTTTTTTATTTAGTTATGTTCTTTTCTCCATAAAAGTAAATCGCACTCCTTTTTAATCTGGTTTAAATCCACCAATATGTGCTAATTAAATTTAAAATAATGAATTCAAATTTACCGATTCAAAATGATTTTTGAAAACTAGTTAAGAAATATTTGTAGAAACTTGCTAATTCTTTTAGCTCACACTACTACTAAACTATAGTAGTGTGAGCTATGGTGATCCTAATTTTTTCGAGAAAAAAAAAGTTGCTCCGATTTCAAAAAAATTTATATATCTTTGCGTTTCAGATGATTTTGAAACTTTTTTGTTGCGCCGTCTGTCTGTCTGTATGTCTGTCTGTAACGACCAACGCGCATAACTCAAAAACCGCATGCCCGATTTTAATCAAATTTGGTACCTAGGCTGGGTCTCGGGTCGGGATGGTCCCATTTAAAAATGAACGAAATCCATCGATCACAAGCCAAATAAAAGCCCCACCCTT
This sequence comes from Aspidapion aeneum, assembly GCA_963576565.1. Classification (NCBI taxonomy): domain Eukaryota; kingdom Metazoa; phylum Arthropoda; class Insecta; order Coleoptera; family Brentidae; genus Aspidapion; species Aspidapion aeneum. The sequence goes on from OY755039.1 coordinate 126,470,430, forward strand.
TTATTTGATTTGATTTGATATTTATGAGATTTCAAAAATTAGATTTTATGTGAAAATATGGCGTGTGTGATAATAAACCGAAGGTAATTGAGTCTGGAGTTAAGCAAAATACATTTTAGTTTAAAAAAAGGGTGGGGGTAGATTTAAAAAAATAGAGTTTAAGTGAAAATATGTCGTGTCTGATATCAAACGAAAGGTAATTGAGTCTGGAGTTAAGCAAAATACATTTTAGTTTAAAAAAAGGGTGGGGGTAGATTTCAAAAATTAGAGTTTAACTTAAAACATCTTGTGTGGTATCAAACGAAAGGTAATTGAGCCTGGAGTTGAATAAAATATATTTCAGATTTTAGTTATATTAGCTTACACAAACACTAAAACTATAGTAGCTAGTGTGAGGTTAGGTACCTATATATTGGCAGAGTATTTTACTATGCGGACGCACATGCTTGGAAGTTGAGACAAAATCTCAAACATATTATTTAACTTACATCGGCATGTCCTATGGGTGCACAAGTTTTCAGGCAGAATATATTTCGAGTCAAAACTTCATTCACACCATGAAGTTGGATAACATTTGCTATTTGAATCACTGGATCAACATTAGGTTCAGGAAAAATGCCTACAAAAGTCACATTAATCACATCATTAAGTGTCAATTTTTTATTTCAATATTTTTTTTTATTGGGAATTAGAATAAGGATCAAATGGATAGCCCTTCAATAAAATCTAAATTTCAATTAAGATTCTTTTTGATTAGCAATTTTCACTATATCTGCCTGTAGGGGTCGGACGATTCGCCTCCGACTCAACTTACGGCGAGGCAGACACACCGCCGCCGGACAATTTGTCGCTGACCCAACTAGCTGACACCATAGTTTTAATTTGCAATTTTATATATTATTTACTTAGCTTATTTTATCTTAAAAACATGAGGAGAAAAATTTTTGTTGCTATATTTTTATCCGGCAGAATAGTGTATTCAATTTAATAAAAAATTAATATTTTCCAAACCAAATAAAATATAAACGAGTTCTAATCTCATACGATTTAGAAAATATGTGCTGTAAACATTTCGTGTCCTTGTAAATAAGTATTTGACTATTCGTGGGTTAGAGACAAAAAAAAATTGGTCCTGTCCCATAACCTACGAATAGTAAAAAAAATATGTGCTCTTTTAACACGTTGAAAAAACTACTTTCTGAGAAAACTTAAAATTTTTACAAAAAAATATTTTTGAAAATGTCTACTATAAGAAATTAATTAAATTGCAAACTATATAACTTCGGCGGCGAGTTGGTCTGGCGGTGAAATGGGTCGGCGGCGAGTCGGTCGCGACGAATTGGTCGCAAGGAATCGGTGACCGCCAAGTGTCCCCTTCCTGCCTGTACATGCCCCTTTAGGTGATCATTTAATCATTTTAATTTCAAAAGAAGTTAAACATGAGAGAAGGGTTTTTCAAGTTTGCATTTGTGTTTAATTGCTTTTTTATATATTTATGAATTTTATCTGTAGTTAGCTTTTGAAATATTACATAAAGTGCTATATATTTATCAACTGACCCTCTTTATAATCGATTTTTGAAATCATTATTTATTAGTTAAATTTCTTTTAATTAATTAACGTTTGATACTAAAAATTTTAATAATTTTTTATTATTTATTTTCTTAGTATTTATTTTTTTATATTTATTCGTTATATTTGATATTTGTTTCTTTTAGTTGTTGAAAAGACTCTTCATCAAGAAAATTATTTTAAAAAAAAATATATAAAAAAATATACCTATTGTTACAAATTTAAGTTATTTAAATTTTATAGTTAGAATTTATTTAGGTTTAGTGTAGTATTAGGTTGACTTATCTTATAGTTGTATTCTTAGTCTAGGTTTTAGTTGCGTTATCTGTGACTTGCGGTCGCATTAATACGAGAACTTTCCAGGCGTCGAACACTGCTGGAGAGTTCGAGAGAGATAGACGACCCTATATATAGGGGCGGATCGACAGTCAGTCAAAGATAACCAATGGTAGTGATCGCTAGATGTTAACGCGAAGTTAATAGGCGGATTAAAGTAGTGAATTATTAGCAAGTTATTAGTAAGTGCGTGTTTTTGTACATAATTTGTCGAAATAAATTGATAAATCGTTTTTCGTAACACTATTAAGTGCAATATGTGATATAACACTATTAAGTGCAATATGTGATATAAAACATTCTTTTTACAACTAAATGAAATTTTTATAAAAACTAAAAGTATTTTTTTTATCTAGGATGAATAATGTAATAATTACCTTAAAGATTATTGTGAAACCTGCTAATTGTTTTTAATATTATTCTTAGCAACTCCACTCCACTTTTTTTTACAATTTTTTGATATTAATTTTATAAATAGATTTTTGAACTGAAGATTTTCTGGTTTGTTTTTATTGTTATTTTTTTACCTTTTTTGTGTTCTGTTTGTTTATTTTAATATGGACTAATTTTCAACAAAAGACAAAACCTTAGGTAATAATTACTTTTTTAATCTTTAGGTATAGACTATATTTGTTTGTTTGTAATGAAACCATTTTTGTAACTAGCATTTTTCTTGGTCAATAAAGGAATAAAAATAATAATAACAAATACAAAAGTCAGGGTCAGTCCTCTGAATCAAAGTACCCTAACTAATAAACTCTACAAAAATGTCCAATTAAACATTCCCTGCTTTACCTTTTCTTCCAGCACACTCGATATCAAAACTGTGAATCCTAAACTGTGCGACAGTGGCCCACTCGCCATCCGGCGCGTGCGCAATAAAATCGTCACAATGCGCGTCGATTTCAAGTTGACAGCGACTAACCTTTGAAAATATTGATTCTTTTGATCTGACAAACCATTTTTTTGCTGGTATTTCTATCCAGCAGCAACCCAGGATGTTTTTGTCTACCATAAATCTAAAAATTTTTACATCATAAATAACATTTTATTTTCCATTTAGCTCTTACCGGCATGGCGCTATGGTATATAAATTTGACATTTCCTGATCCAACCGGTACGCGATTTAAAACCACAAAAATAATGGTATCCATTTTTTTTTTCAAAACCAGACTCTACAAAAGAAAACTAACCTAGTTTCAATATCAACATTTGACTCAAAAAACTGAAATACATGAGTCTTCAATGGATCATAAATAATAGTACTTCCTAAAAGTCTTTTTGCAGCTGGAACAAATTTGTGTTGAGTGAGGGTAATTTTTGCAAAATTTTCATCATTTTCCCCAGTGAATTCCACCAAGGATTTGCCTTTGACAATTTCCACCATTAAAACTGCCTCCACTATTCCATCTTTGTTGCCCCTTTGATCTGCCATTACAGCATCATTTAGTTTTTGCTAAAATAAATATTATAATTTTATGCTCAGACTATGTTGAGTTTTTCTTTTATGAGGAAATTTTCAAATTTGATCACTTATTTTCTTACTTTTAATTAGTAGAGAAAGAAATTAAAATATATTTTTTGTGTCAAGTTAAAGACTATAAAATAAGACATATATATTATCTAAAGTTTACTCTTATATAGTTTTAAAAATGTATCAATGGGTTATTATATTAGTTTTATCTGCAGTTTTTATTTCAACTTTGTCAACAGGGCATTACATTTCTGGTGACAATGTTTTTGAATTAGATATTAGTATGACTTATTCAGTGATGTGTGAAAATAAAATGTTTACAGTCTTTGTTAAATGGTTAAAATTTTAATAAGAAAAAAAATAATTAGTGCTGTTAGGTTTTAATATAATTTTTAATAAATTTTATTTTCTTAATTTAACTTAAATTGAATTTTACTTTGTATCATATTTTCAGCTTTGTGTAAGATGAATAAAATCAATTTTGTTTTAAAACATTTTCTTTAAAAAAATGGATAATTAGGTAAAGCCCAAGGAGCAAGGGGTGATCAGCTGCCCACAGTAGAGGTACAAAATTTATCTACAGGTACTTTATAAACTACACAGAGCACTATAGAGGACACTACATGACCAAGAATTTATTTACGTCCTGTAGGTTGGTGTACAAATTTGGTTCAACTGATCACCCCTTAGTATAGTTCTAAACATGCAAACCTCTACAAATGTAAATAAAGTTTCTATTTATACACCTAGGTAGTCTTAGAGACCCTGTATGTATGACATATTATAAAGAAATAGAGACGCGACAAACTTATCAAAGTCAAATTTATTTCAGTCAAACTCAAAGGAGGGAAATATTGGTCCTCTATACTCAGGTATTGTTTAGGGACATGCACCTTCTGTCTTTGTTAATCGTCATACAATAAATAATAAAAATAAACGATTTTTAACCAAGGAGGTGATGAAGAAATGTGTTTGCTAATATGTTGCATTATTTTAGTGAAATGCCAATGAACTTGACAACAAAAAAACATAACCAAAAAATGTGAGTTTCAGTAAATTTGATCACACATACAGGGCCTCTAGGTAATCTATGAAACAATATAAGATTTAAAACTGTTTCAGTGTGACAATAAAACATAAATACATTATTTATGATTAGAACGTTTATTTGGATATTACTTATATACCAGAGCACATGAGCTATGCTTTATTATGTATAGCACTTGTATATGGGCCTAAAATGGTTTTAAAATCTATCTTAGGTAAGCTACCTAATAGAGAATTATTGAAATAAAGCCAGGCTATAATAGTGCCAGGCACAATTTTGACACCTTCACATTCTGCCGTCCTTAAGCTAGAATGCCGTTAACTACCTATAAATTCTCCGTAGTTTTGATTAAAAAAAACCCGGAAAATAACAGACAAATCATGCTCCTTGATAACTGTAAGTTATTTGTTTCTTGAAAACCAGAAAAGCTAAAGAAGATTTGCTTATAAAAATTGACGTAGAATAATGTTGTGATGAAGACGGCACCAAAAAATAAAAATTGTCCAAATGTTGGTTAACGGCATTATAGCTTATGCACGGCAGCATTGTAATATCAGCTGTGATCTTTAAACACACGGCTTTTGTTTACTATATGAACCGGAATAGTGCCTTATTAGTTGAAAATAAACGACGAAAGTTTTAAATTCGACTTTGGTATGTCAATTTTGAAGGATTAGCTGTCAGTTTTCATTGTGAATTGGTCAAAATAGTGCCTGGCACAATTAATTCAATAATTCTCTAATATTAATAAGTGTTCTCTATTCCTCCTAAATCTCAGCTTTACCAGGTAAACCTAAGGTCATGTTAACGAAGTCCCTTATATAACAATCTTAGGTAAACCAAGTAGTAAACCCACCTTAAAAGGTGCCAAATCGTTCTGCGTGAATGTATTTGGCAAATTTACATAAAAATAAGGGGAAAAACCATGCAGATGACAGCAAACACTGTTGCCATTTCGAGTTATTCCAAACATTCTGATAATCGGAAGAAGACCATTTTGAGGACCTGGCATTCCTGGATAAGCCTTGCTAATATAATGGTCAAGTTCTAGTTCTTGAAATATAAATGTGTCATTTTCTGGGTCCAAAACTTCAAGGGGCGGCCTTTGTATCAGTTTACTTGTTCTAAAATTCAAAATCAATACAATTTCCGAGGGGGAATTCGCGGGTCGTAATCACTGTAAATTTTTCTGGGAATCACATGGGAATCATGTGGAAATCGCTGGAGATCACCTGAGAATTGCTGGTCATCACCTGCGAATCGCTGGGAATCACTGGCGATCATCTGGGAATCTTTGGCATATAAAGGTTATGAACACATATTATACTTTACTGCTACAATCTATTCTAGCTGTGCGTAGTTTTCAGTGTTTGTGCTTAAATCTTAAAATATTTTGTGAACGGTAAATAATAAATTAGAAGATAAAATAAAAATAAAAATATAATTTCCAACCTTTCATGCCAAAATTCCATTTATTGTAGGTATCTGTAAGCAGACTTGAGAAGCAAAGGAAACAGAGAATACTTTTAATGGCCAACTTAGAAATAAACATAAAATAAGGTTTATTTTAATCGCAATATTGTATATTTTTTAGAGTTTTGGTAGTCATAAAATAAAATTGTGAAATAATCTTATCTTCAAAGTCGTATTCATAAACATTTTCAGAATTTTCCTCATTATTTTCTGCCTTTCCTGAAATTCTTTAAACTTTTCCAGCGCATTTCAAAACTTTTCCATATATTTCCTAAATAGGTTTCCTAGACATTTTCCAAAAATTTACAGACGTTTCCTGAACTTTTCCAGAGTTTTTCATATAATTCGTGATAATTTTCAGACTTTTTCTTGACAATTTCAGACTTTTTTTGGACACTTTCAGACTTTTCGATAATTTTTCTGAACTTTTTCTGAGTATTCCATAATTTTCATTAACATTTCCTATCACTTCCAAACTTTTCCATACTTTTTCTAAACTATTCTAGAACTTTCCGGACTTTTCTAAGAAATTCCTAGATTTTTCATAGTCTTCCTGAACATTTCCAGACTTTTCCTGAACATTTTCAGAGTTTCTCAGAATATTTTCCGAGTTTTTCAAAATTTTTCCTGAAGATTTCCAGAACACTTTTCAAGATTTCCATACTTATTCTAAATATTTCCAGGGATTTTCAGAACATTTTATAAGTTTTCTAGACTTTTTCTAAACATTCCCAGAGTTTTTGAGGCTTTTCCTAAACATTTACAAACTTTTCTTAAAATGTTCCAATTTTTTTCTGAACATTTCTGGACTGTTCCTGAACTTGTCCAGAGTTTTCCTGAACATTTTCAGAGTTTTATAGAGTTTTCCAAAACATTTACCGCGTTTTCCAGACTTTTCCTAAACCGAGGGGGAATTCGCGGGTGATAATCATTGTACATTTTTCTGGGAATCACATGGGAATCACCTAGGAATCGCTGGAAATCACTGGGAATCACTGGCAATCACCTGGGAATCACTGGTAATCAGCTGGGAATTATTGATAATACCTTGAAAAATTCCCCTTCTATAATTTTATATGAATAAACTATCCACAAGATTATATTGTACATACTTACTAATTTTTTTTAGAAAATTAAATGAGATAAATCATGAGCTAGTATACTTAACTTTAAAAGCATGAACAAAATTTAATTATTTATTTTCTTTATTGTAAATCTTTAAAAACCACATAATAATTAACAGTAGTTATATATACATAGGTAAAGTCCCTGTATGTTACAGATATTGGCGGAATACCTGTCACATACAGGGGCTCTACATGTAGGTAAAGTAAGTTATCAAGGTAAAAGCCAAAATAATTACAAAAATACTAATAGCCTAGTCATGGCCATTGAGGGGTTGTAGATTGCATGGAGGGGCGGGAGAATTTTTTTCTCCGCAAATAGTTTTAGGGTATTTAGCAGATCAACATATCAAAAGTCCACACCCCTTGCCCTTCTGCTTAAGTGGCTGAGGGGGGTGAAAAGGTGCAATTTTTCGGATTTTTGTTTATGGCTCGTTTGCGGCGCCTTGTAAAAAAAATGTGTTATTAAAAATTAAAGAGCAAAAGCAAATTCCCTACAAAATGGTTATGCCTACTTTACTTTTAAGTGTAACAGATTATGAGAAAGTGGCCACCAAAAACAGTTAATTTTTAACCCATATTTTTTATCAAACTTGTTCATCTAACACTTTTGTTTTTAATTTTAGAAGAAATTTATCAATGTAAAAGCTGTAGACTAACCAATTTACTCATAAGGTCTTTTTACTGCATAACATTTTGTGGCAAAGAAGATCCTCAATTATTAAAGTAATAACCTTACCAACCAACCTAATAAACCGACCTAACCAACCAAATTTTGTAATGGATAAGTCAAATTTATCAAGACCCATTATTTAGGCAAGTTTTACACTGTTTATTAATTCAATTCACTTCTCTGATGCTGTTTTGGATCGATATAACATTAGAAAAATGACTACTAAGGTCTGCAAAACAAAAAAGGCGCTATTGTATGGAAAAATCAGTTTATTTTACTTTTGATAATCTAACTATGTAAGTCAGGAATTTTTTGCAATTCTTAAAATACTACAGTAATCGTGGTTGCAAATACTACACCCGACCACAACATTTTGTTTATAAATCCTGTCAGGGAAAAAATAGAAACTCATGTATATTCCATATATGAAATATGGCAGCTAGGCCTAAAAGAAATATTATTCCTGCATGGTTTTACTGTTTGCTATTGAACATCAGAGGCATTTTGGAAAGGTCAGCTAGGATTTAAAAACCTTTACCAAAAATGCCCTAAAATACAAGAACCATGCAATAAAGTTATAACTCTTAATAATAATAATAATAATACTTCTATTGTGATTCCAACTCGAGTAAGTTCCTTATCAAATAATACTTATTCCTTTTAATAGACCCCCGTCCTAGTGCCCTTAAAGTCAATAGCTTGACAGAAGACTCATGATGATGAAAAAAGTGATAGTAAAAGCAATTATACCGTTGTTTGTAGAAAATTAAAAATATCTGCTTAAAACTAAAACGCCAGTAACTTTTAATGTATGATCACATATTTAATTAATATTATGTTATTAGATGAACAAGTAAAGTTGAAAATATGGAGCAAAAACATGTTTTTCAAAAATTAATGGTTTTTGGTTGCCACTATCTCCAAATCTGTTACACCTCAAGATCAGGTAAGTATACCCATTTTGTAGGGAATTTAATGCACTTTAATTTTTAACATTTTTTTTGTACAATGCACAATGCTAGCTTTATATAAAGCTAGCAAGCCCATACAGAAATGATAAATATTTTTATAACATTTTTATGTGCTCCCTTTCACTTAAAAGAAAATTTAATTCACCAGTTTTTAAGCTTTTTTTTTAATGTGTGGGCTGGCTATGTTTATATAAACCTAGCAAGCCCACCTCAATAAAAATAAATAAAATACATTCCAGAATTATGTGCTCATAATGTGCTAATTTCGTCCACTTTTTAAAATTCTTGTGCTTTTTTGGTTTCCACGGAAATTTAAAAAAATGATTGGCTTGCTAGCTTTATATAAAGCTAGCACTTTATATAAAGCTAGCACTTTATATAAAGCTAGCACTTTATATAAAGCTAGCACTTTATATAAAGCTAGCAAGCCCATAGGGAAATAATAAATATTTTTATAATATTTATATGCGAAAATTAAGTGCTTTTTATGTGCTCAAGTTTGCTGAAAAGAAAATTTCATTTACCAAGTTTTTAAACTGTTTTTTTTTTAAATAAAATGTGTAGGCTTGCTAGGTTTATATAAATCTAGCAAGCCCACCTCCATAAAAATAAATAAAATAGATTCAAAAATTATGTGCTCTTTATGTGCTAATTTCGTCCACTTTTTAAAATTTTTGTGCTCCTTTGGTTTCCACAGAAATTTAAAAAAAAAATTATTGGCTTGCTAGCTTTATATAAAGCTGTCAAGCCAATAGAGAAATAACAAATATTTTTATAATATTTATATGCGAAAATTAAGTGCTTTTTATGTGCTCCCATTTGCTGAAAAGAAAATTCCATTTACCAAGTTTTTAACTTTTTTTTTTTTAATGTTTGGGCTGGCTAGGTTTAGAGAAACCTAGCAAGCCCACCTCAATAAAAATAAATAAAATACATTCCGGAATTATGTGCTTTTTATGTGCCAATTTCGTCCACTTTTAAAAAATTTTGTGCTCCTTTGGTTTCCACGAAAATTGAAAAAAATGATGGCGTGATAGCAAGCCCATAGAGAAATAATAAATATTTTTATAAGATTTATAAACGAAAATTAAGTGCTTTTTATGTGCTCCCGTTTGCTAAAAAGAAAATTCCATTTACCAAGTTTTTAACCTTTTTTTTTAATGTATGGGCTCGTTAGGTGTATACAGTGCGGACATAAATAGCCCCCACCTCTTCTTTTGAACAGAAAGAGATATCGATCTTTTTTGAGAATATTTGAGAAAAGTGACAATTATTATGTTAAAATAATCTAATGTCAAAAATTTGACATAACATCAAAATTATTAAATTGAAAGATGAGGCATGTAGTATTTTTTTGAAAAGGTATTTATTATTATTTTATTATCTATACAGGGCAGTTAAATTTTTTTAAATCATTTTAGTTTCCTAAGAGATATGGTTATTTTTGTTAAAGCCATTTAACATATAAATTAAATTATTTTACATTAGTTATTACACATAACGATTTCTTATTTAAATTTTTAAACTTATTTTTAGGTTCTGACATAACCAAGAAGCATAAAAAAATTGGTGGTTTATTATAAAATAAATTAAATTCGATTATAAATATTTAAACTGTATTGTATAGATAATCAAAATACCCTTCAAAATGGGTATTACATATTCCTCTTTCCAATTTAAAAATGTTGTTGAAAAGTTAGAATAAGCATATAAAAAGCACTCAATTTTCGCATAAAAATAATAAAAAAATACTTTTTATTTATGATGGACTTGCTAGCTTTAGATACAATAAAGCTAGTTTGCCAGATATTTTTTAAAATTTCCTTGGCAATCCAAGAACATTAAGAGTGGACGAAATTAGCACATAAAGAGCACATAATTCTGGAATATATTTTTTTAATTTTAATTGATTTGGCTTGCCAGTTTTACATAAACCTAGCAAGCCAACACATTTAAGAAAAAACCTTAAAAACTTGGTAAATAGAATTTTCTTTTTAGCAAACGGGAGCACATAAAAAGCACTTAATTCTCGCATATAAATATTATAAAAATATTATTAGTTCTGTATGGGCATGCTACCTTTATATAAAGGTACCATGCCAATCATTTTTTAAATTCCTGTGGAAACCAAAGAAACACAAGCATTTTAAAAAGTGGACGAAATTAGCACATAAAGAGCACATAATTCTGGAATGTATTTTATTTATTTTTATTGAGGTGGGCTTGCTAGGTTTCTATAAACTTAGCCAGCCCACACATTAAAAAAAAAGCCTAAAAACTTGGTAAATGAAATTTTCTTTTTAGCAAATGGGAGCACATAAAAAGCACTTAATTTTCACATATAAATATTATAAAAATATTTATCATTTCTGTATGGGCTTGCTAGCTTTATATACAGCTAGCATGCCAATCATTTTTTTAAATTTCCATCGAAACAAAAGGAGGAAGGAGCACAAAAATTTGAAAAAGTGGATGAAATTAGCACATAAAAAGCACATAATTTTGGAATACATTTTTTAAATTTTTATTGAGGTGGGCTTGCTAGGTTTATGAAGGTGAATAAATTGCTTTTTGAAAGCTGCTGTTGAACTGAAGCAGTTTTCACCTGCTATCAGTTAAATACTTTTCTAAAGAGCAGCTTTTGAGTAGATAAAAGTTTGAGCTGGGAAAAATAAATTTTTTGGTTAAGCTAGTTGTTTTTGTTTTTTTTTCAGTAATCTCTTTTGGAGGGATATGTTTGGCTGGATGTCATCTAGAATACTGTTATTTTTCAAAAAAACAGTTTTGCCCATCACTAAAAAATAACAACTTGGCCTTATTTTAGCCTTGGTTTGACTGATTGGACCATAGAGCTATAAACAATAGGGACCTATTGCAATAGTACCAGGCACAAATTGTGCCAGGCACTATATTGACAGTTTCACATTACAAACTGACAGTTGATTTTTCAAAATTGACATACCAAAGTCAAATTTATAAATCCCTTCGTTTATTTTCCATTAATAGTGGCATCACTATTAAATCTGGGTTGTATAATACACAAAGGCCTAATTTTGAAAGGACACAGCTGTTCTTATAATGAGAAACTGTCACTATACTTAGTGCCCGGCACAATTTGTGGCTGGCACTATTGCAATAGGTCCCTAATCAAGCCTAATTAGTTGAAAACTATATTGTGCCAATCACATGGCAAGCTTGAGGGCAAGCATGTGTATTTTGTAGTAGTAAGGGTCAAAAAGATTTGTTAACATTTACTTAAGGCTGATTGGCTTTCCAAATTAAAATTTACTAAACAGGTACACTTTATTGGTTTACTCAAAGCCATAAAAAAAAACAATAAAAAGCAAAATAATGTGTCAAAATTCTGTGATGAAATTTTAAAGGAATATAAACACAAAGGCAAATATTAGTGATGAACTGTTTGGTTATTCTTTCCCTTCATTTAAATGTGAGTGTTTAACCAAGAAATGTAAAAAAATAATGCATTTTTCGAGGCATTTTCATTGTTTTAATAACCAATAATAACCCTGCTCTGGAGGTAGGTTATCTTTGGTTAAAAGAACAATGAAAACACATGATATTTTGATGTTTCTTGGTTAGATGCTCTCTGTTTGATTCTCACACTTAAACAAAGAGAACGAATAACCGAACGGTCCGTCGATAATATTTGCCTCAAGGGTCACAGCGGTCCCAGATGAAGAGCTCGGAGTATGCTCATTATGACTGACTACATAAAACCAGCTATAATCAAGGGTGCTAACAAAAAGAAAATTATATCTAGGTAGGTATAGAAGATATAAACTTACTTAAACTTTTTGAAATGAGATTGGAAATCAGAGGAGCTACGTTTTGTCATTTTTAGGCAAAAAAAATGTCTTAAGCTTAATCTTAAATATCAAAATACCAAATTAATAATTTTTTAAAATCATAAACAAAACACACCAAGATTCTAACCTCAAAAACAAATGTCAGCTGGGAAAGCGCGGGAACAGTGTTGCCAGAGAATAATTACCGGAATCTACGGTTATTTTGGCCTTCATCTGGTAGTTAATTAAAACCTACACCTTAATCTACGGTTATTTTTTAAAACAGCCAGGGGTACGTTCAGATAGCACGTCGGATGTAGTCGGGCGCGCTCATTTCCGTTCAGATTACATACTGGGTGAAAGTTACTCTCGTTCATATTGGCCGAAAATAACGTCGGGCGAATCGCCTTTTACACCTTTCTCTATGAGGTGGGTGACAAACGCTCGACTTGCGCAGTAGGTATATAAACCAACCCCCCAATTTTTTTATTTTTTGTTTTATATTTTCGAAAACATATTACATAAAAGTGGCATTTTCCATAAATAAATAATCACATTTTATTTTTTGTTGAAGACAAAAAACACTTGTTTGACTTTTGACAGGTGAGTTCTAAGTTGCTTTAGAAGGGTTAAGTCCCATTTATAAACTCGAGACCATTCAACATGGTTAACTCTGACAAGACAATTTGTTATGGTTGGGTTTGTTTTATATCCCGTATAGAAAACATTAAATGTAGTTACCTATTAGCTCACACTACTACTATACTATAGTAGTGTGAGCTATGGTGATCCTAATTTTTTCGAGAAAAAAAAATTGCTCTGATTTTAAAAAATGTTATATATCTTTGCGTTTCAGATGATTTTGAAACTTTTTTGTCCCGCCGTGTGTCTGTCTGTCTGTCTGTCTGTCTGTAACGACCAACGCGAATAACTCAAAAACCGCTTGCCCGATTTGAATGAAATTTGGTACCTAGGCTGGGTTTTCGGTCGAGATGGTCCCATTTAAAAATGAACAAAGTCCACCGAACGCAAGTCAAATAAAAGGGTGGGAGTGATATTGTGTGATATCAAAAAAAAGGTAATTAAGTCTGGAGTTAAACAACCTACATTTTAGTTTTTTGAAAAAAAAATGGTGAATGTAGATTTCAAAAATTAGAGTTTAAGTCAAAACATGGCTTGTGTAGTATCAAACGAAAGGTAATATATTTCAGTTTTTAGTTATATTAGCTCACACGCACACTATAACTATTGTACCTAGCTTAGGTGCCCATAGATTGACAGAGTACTTTTCTTTCTGGGATTTTTGCTAGGGTATGCATGATGGTTTACCCCATTGACTTCTATACCCTGTTTACCCATAGTAACATAGCACAATGGATAAAGTTAATGCCTTGTTTTAAAGCTCCATTTTACCATAATCAGCTGGCAGAAAAAAAAAACAAAAATACCAAAATTAATCTTAAATTCCATTTTTTGTTATGTTGCTGTGTAAATCGACCCTCAAAACTGTATTGGTTACAGGTTTCACATCGCTCCATGCAATGAAGACAATTGCCTTCGGAATAACGATCCTTGGCAGTGTGAGTTATTTTTAGAGTATCAAGCAGTTTTTCAAGCAGAATCCTCTTGCAGCGGCACTCCTTTTAGGAAAACACTCTTTCAGATGCAAATGGATTCTTTACAGAATTTCATTTTGACTGTTTAGTTTCTACTTAGGAGAATGTAGAGAATGGATTTTTATTTGGACAAATTGTTATAGGAATATAAATAATATTATACCGAGATATTACACTGTGCTTTCAAATTAAAATAAAAGACATTTAAACTATGTATATTTGTATTCTTTATTTAATAGTAGATAATGTAACCATATAAAGAGGTTTGATATAATGTAATTGAAGATCTCTCAACGCCCCAGCAAACACTTTGAGAATTTGTCTCACTGTCATACGCTATTATATTATATTGCACATGTATGTACATATAACTATTAATTTTCAAATTTATTTATGTCCTTTGAAAGTGTTGAGCAGAGAAACTTAAAACCTGTATTGCTTGTACAACAAAGAAAATAAATTTGCAGAAAACACAACTTTAAAATCTAAGACAAAACTTTATTTGTGTATAATAAAACTCTGTCAGCCACCAAAAGTCGGGTATTCCAAAAGACTCTCTATTTTCATTTTTCAAAACAAAAAAAACACTTATTTGTGTTTATGTTAACCCTACTAAATAAACAGTAACAAATTTTTAAATCTGATCAAATTTATCAATAATTAAAAAAATATATATTAGCTTGTCTAACGAACTGTCACGATCAGCTGTTTTTCGATCCAAGATGGTCGCCATAGGACAAACAAAGCGTTTCCCCATAAGCCGCAATGTTAACAAAAACGTAATTTTTAAAAAAAGTGAAACGATTTAATTTACAACAAAGATGCTGTTTTAAGTATTGAACCTTTGTACACATGGGAAAAATGCGTTTTTCTTAAAAAAAATCAATTGAAGCCAGTAAATCTCAAATAAAAGGGACCATGTTTTGTTCAAAAGTCAGGTTATGTTTTTATTTACTTTTGTTTTTTTTTACTTTTTTTCCAGTTTTTTACTCAGTTCTCCGAAACTAATAATAATGATTCAATTATTATTAGTTTCTGTGCTGTTATGAATTGTGGCAGCTGGCGAGAGCTTGATAATGTTAGTTTTGATGGAATGCCAAGTATTTTGACCTTAAAAAATCATCTTGATTTAAATGAACTAGGTATCAGCTCAAAAAAGGGAAAAGAAAGTGAATAAGTGCTCTATTACCTGACTTAACAGAGAATAAATTGAAATATTCGAAAGTTTTTTGTTAGATTTGTTTTGGATAAATGTGTAACTGCCATTTTGGCAACATTTTCTATTGGGATCTTTTTTTGTGCTTGAGTGGACCTTTTGCAGAAGTGTAACATAGAATTGTGTTGTAAGAAATATTTCACTATGATTTTTTTACTATTCTAGGCAAGCAACTTTCAAAACTAGAATACAGCAATGATCATGACACAATCATAAGGAGAGACCCATCCTAAATGGATTATTATTTCAAAACGGTTGAAAAATTTTTTAAATGATGGTTGAAAAAAGGGTCTAGAGAAGAAAGAAAAGGAAAACAATATGAGGTTAAAGTGTGAATAATGAGCTGAACCAAATTTGTACACCATTCTACAGAACTCTTAAATAAACTTGTGGTAGTGTAGCGTCTTGTATAGTGTCGAGTGAAGTCCTGTATCATCAAAGTTTCTTTTTCTTTAATAAATATTTATTTTACAGACCTCAAAACAGTTTACAATAAACTGGTGAATTTGACAATCTCCCTAACTCAAACCTCTTTTTATCTTAAACTCTTTTGGTGCAAATTTTCCTTTATTTCCATGCTTTTTGACACCTAAAACTTGTACACCGTAAAATTTGTATAGTATCTGACTCGACCGACAAGTCCTGTTGTGAAATTTCTACGGTACTGGTCTGAGCTTATTACCAAAAAAATTTTTTTATGGCATCATTAATAATAGATGGAAAAAAAAGTAATCTTTGTTGACTTTGATGACCACAAGAAAAACAAATAAGTTCTCTCAGATATTTTTTTCAATTTCTCTCAAAAAAACTTGGGTTCTAATACTCCTAATGGGTCATATGCTGTTACGCCCAATTGTAGAGTAGAGTATATATTTATTTGCATAAACTTTTAGATACATAAGTGAGCAAATATTGTTACAAAAAACAGAAATAAAAGTAATAGTAACAGTAGTAATACAACAGCGAATATTGTACTGTTGTAAAATTTGAACAGTGCTTACTGTTGTGAGCTGATGAACCTTAGGTTTGACCGTACTTAAGCCCTATGTATTATAGTTCATGGAAAATCATATGGTGATGTATGGTGTGTGAGGCCAATGACAAGGAAAAACTGTATTTTAATTTTGCAAGTTTTTTTTATATAATGTTTATTTATATTTTTTTAAATAAACATATTTTGTAAAGTACTTATTAGAAGTTTGCTTGACCAACCTCGGTTGGAACTCATATGTGCATATTGATCTGTTGGCCTGACCTACCTATAAGTTGTTCCTCTTTTTCATGTCACTACTGGAGGGTTAAAACAATTAAACTTTGTCTAAACCTAAAAATCATAGTGAAATATTTTTCACAGTTTAACGCTATAGAAGGCCTATTACTTAGCAAAAGGTTCATTCAAGTACAACAAAATATCCTAATAGAAAACCTGAATCTGATGAGAAAAGTTTAGTCTATTTCAATTTCGTCTCTGTTAACTGAGCCTTGAAGTGAGCTCTTTGAATAGAACTATTTTCCCCTACCTTGGGCTGATAGTTCATTGATCAAAAAACTTCAAAAACCTTTGGGGGGCCCCCAGATGTCTCATGATGTACTTTATGCTATATTTTTTTGTTTATTCATGAAATATATGGAAAATATCTAAAAAAATTTGTGGTTTGGGGGGGCCCGGGCCCCTCGTCCCCCGCCCCTTTGGTGCGCCCATGTAATAATTCAAAATAAGTGAAAAAACTAGAAAAAAAGTAAAAAAAAAAACAAAAACAAAAACATAACCTACTTTTTTGAAGAAAAGGGACCATTTTTATTTCAGATTTTCTCGCTTTAGTTTAATATTTTTAAGAAAAACGCATTTTTCCCATATGCACAAAGGATCTGTTCTTAAAACTGATTAATTTTTTAGACTAAAGCTCTTGTCGTTTTTGTAAAATTTACGTTTTTGTTAACATTACGGCTTATGGGAAATCGGTTTGTTTGTCCTATGGAAGACATCTTGGATTTGATCATATGTTTTGTTAGACAGCCCTATATATTTTAAGGTTATGTTTATTACACCCATACCGTTCACAAAGGCAAGACGTCCGGCGATTTACCCATGACGTCATTCGCTCGGCAAGACGTCTCGCCCGACGTTTCAATCTGAACATACCCCAAATGATTGGGTGTCCATGGAGCGTTTTTATCTTTTCTTGGGCTGTGATGGGTTGATTTAGATAAATCAGCCCATCAAAACCTGAGAAAAAGATATCCGCGCAGATAATACGCTTCATGGACAGCAGGCTTATATTTTTAACAGTTTTTTAAACAAAAGCTCTGTTTTAAGCCTAATCCTGGTAACTAGTTCTTTCCTTTTCTTAATGCTTTTGTATAAGAGAGAAACAACATACCACACTATACAAGAATTGAATTTGAATTTGAATTTATTTTATTTAAATACAGTCTTTTACATTTTACAAAAAATTCATAGATAGTTTAAGTTGTGCTACGTATTTTTACGTAAGCATGAGATTTGACAGTTACGCAAGCGCACTTCGTCACACCGTCGTCAAGGTCACGCAGGGCTATCAAAATGGACGGGCCACGATCCTCCACTTTGTTGACGTCACATCCGGGGCTGATTTTTTTTTGATGGTCACGTTACGACACAGCTGATTGTCTTTAAAATATTGAAGTTGGAATGACGTTTCATGGATATTTGATTTTTTTTTAATGAAGCCGTTTTTGAGATTGTTTTTACTTTATTCTGGCAGAACAATTTTTTTTAAATGTTTAGTAAGCCCTAATTTTTCATAGCCGCTTCATTAGCTCACACAAAAATTAAGTTTAAAGCAGAAGTGAATGTGACAATCACATATGACAAAGTCAAATACATGTCAAATATAACAGTTGGCATGTGATACATGGCGGGTAATTTGAATTCAAAATAAGGAATGCTAAATCTTGAAGATTTTAACCTTTTAATCATGTTGCTTCCTTACAAACCTTTGGTGGAATATCGGGATGGTGTCTGAGAATATTTGACTGAAATTTTGCGGAAATCTGTAGTGCCATTTTGAAAATATCATAAAAAAACGTCTGACCTCCCATAAGACCCAATGTAAAATTCAGCCCCGGGAGAACAGCTGATTTTTTCAGGGTCGTGGCCTCTATTTTTGTGTTGGCCTTGGGTCACGTTAGGAGCTTACGTATTTACGTTAGCTTACGGCAGTCTGCGGGCAACGATTATAAACACACAGGATTGCCTATTAGCTCGAATCTTTCAGCGGTAGGCGGCGCCTTGCTTACGTCACTAGTGGACCTCTGCTCAGCGCGCTTCATTTAATACACATTGCAATTGTGAGTTTTTCTCGCTTTTCTCTTGCTTATTTGCAAACAAAATTTTTATTCGTGATAGTAAATATAATTAATAATTTCATTCATTCAAAACAAATGATTTGATAAATCAAGAGTTTGCTCTGAGAGCTGAATTTTCCTACCAGACGATATGTTGAAGTTTCTTTTTTAAATAGTTGAAAGTTTTAGAATAGAAGTAGGATTTTTTCTAAAAGTTTAATCAATTTAAATGATTAGATGTATAATGTATTCTTTTTGTTGCGGATATAATAAAATACACTTATATTATGTAGTAACAAAAAGGTATTTATTTGATATTTTAGTCAGTTGTCAGGAGAAAACATCCAAATAAGATGTGTTTTTCAACTTCTAATGCTTTAAATCAATAGATTTTCATAAGTTTTTCTTCAAATGATTTACATTGTTTGTGTTATGAGTTGTTTTTACCCCACCCAGCGCCCACACTCACTCTCTCCTGTAACATGTTTTTAAAAACTTCTATAAAGAGACTAAAAAAACTTAAGGAAAAAACTGAAACTAAACTTGGAGAAACTGTCTATAAAATAAAACTAATAAAAAATAAAAAATAAACTTTCCAATAATCAGTTTAATAAAAGAAGTACGTTTGCGGCATAATTACCAATTTTCTTCAATGTGAATAATTTAATGAGCAAGGAGTTTCCAAAAATCCAAAAAAAATTAAAATTTTATATAAATACAATAATATAAAAGTATATATATTTATATTTCTACACTGAGAGAGGCAACACAAAGCTTTTATTTCAACAATAAATTAATGTGCTTTCTTTATATCAATGCACTTAATTCACATTTCTAAAGGTTTATCATAACAAAAATATTTCATGCAAAAAAAGAGAAGTTTTTTTAGAAAAACATTTCCAAACTAGTAAGAACCATTCATTTTGAAATTTGTATTGTAGAACTTGGCTTTACTTTTATCTCAATTCATTTTACGGAATACCACTTTCGCGTACTTGACTTTTTTTACATGAAATGTTTTTGTTATGATTTCACTGCTTTTTTAAAGAATTTGGATAATATTTAAGTTTTAAGGTAGTAAAATATGCGGGATATTGTTCAAAACTTATGCAATACCTTATTAAAAATGTTGAGTTTTTTTTATATTTTCCTATGATTTTATCATAGTTCTTATCAGCCTTCTAAAGCTCAGCGCTCTAGTGTTCCTGAAAGTAGACAATGTTAATTTTACATAACTTTACATTTATAAGGAAGGAAAGTAAATTAAAATCTTAGTGTTTTAAAAAAATTTTCTATAGTTTTATCATAGTTCCTATCAGTCTTTCAAAGCTCAGCTCTCTAGCGTTTCTGGAAGTGGACAATGCTAATTTACAAAACTTTACATTTATAGGGGAGGAAAGTTAATTAAACTTTAAGGTTTTTTAATTTTCTTTTATAGTTTTATCATAGTTCCTATCGGCCTTCCAAATCTCAGCTCTCGAGCGTTTCTGGAAGTGGACAATGTTATTTTTACGCAACTTTACATTTATAGGAGAGGTAAGTAAATTAAAATTTTTGGGTGTTTTAATTTTTTTCTATAGTTTTATCATAGTTACTATCGGCCTTCCAAAGCTCAGCTCTCTAGCGTGTCTGGAAGTGGGCAATTTTACTTTACATTTATAGGGGAGGAAAGTAAATTATAATTTTGAGGTTTTTAAATTTTTTTCTATAGTTTTATCATAGTTCCTATCAGTCTGCCATTTCTGGAAGTGAGCAATGTTACTTTTACATAGCTTTACATATATAGAGGAGGGAAGTAAATTAGAATTTTGGGCTTCGGTTCGGTTCAGTTTTTCCAGGCTTTACTTTTATCTCAATTCTTTTTACGGAATACCACTTTCGCGTACTTGGCTTTTTTTACATGAAATGTTTTTGTTATGATTTCACTGCTTTTTTAAAGGATTTGGAAAATATTTAGGTTTTAAAGTAGTAAAATATACGGGATAGTGTTCAAAACTTTTGCAATGCCTTACTAAAAATGTTGAGTTTTTTTTATATTTTCCTATGGTTTTATCATAGTTCTTATCAGCCTTCTAAAGCTCAGCTCTCTAGTGTTCCTGGAAGTAGGCAATGTTAAATTTACATAACTTTACATTTATAGGGAAGGAAAGTAAATTAAAATGTTAGCGTTTTCTTCAAAGGCTCAGCTTTCTAGCGTTTCTGGAAGTGGACAATGCTAATTTACATAACTTTACTTTTATAGGGGGGGGGGGAAGTTAATTAAACTTTGGGGTTTTTTAATTTTCTTTTATAGTTTTATCATCGTTACTATCGGCCTTCCAAAGCTCAGCTCTCTAGCGTGTCCGGAAGTGGGCACTGTTACTTTTACATTACTTTACATTTATAGGGGAGGAAAGTAAATTATAATTTTGGGGTTTTAAAATTTTTTTCTATAGTTTTATCATAGTTCCTATCAGTCTGCCATTTCTGGAAGTGGGCAATGTTACTTTTACATAACTTTACATGTATAGGGGAGGGAAGTAAATTAGAATTTTGGGGCTTTTTGATTTTTTCCAGGGGTTTGGCAGACTTATGTCTGCCAAATTTCAGCTTTATAGCATGTCTGGAAGTACAGTAGAATTTTGATGATCTATACATGAGTGAGTGACAATTTCGACGTTTTTTGAAATTTCGTAACTACTTCAGTACTTTTGGGAGTTCCATGAAACTAAACATGAAGGGATTGTTAACTCCATGGAGATCTACGACTGTGCTAAGTTTGAGATTCGTAGCTCATTCCGAAGTAGAGTTTTAGAGGTCAAGTAATGTTTCAAGAAAATATGGTAAGGCGCGTGAACTTGGCGAGGCACGGCTGTTCACGCAGATTTACCTCCCAAATAGTCAACCACACCGTCAAATAAATGAAAAAACGCAAAAAAGCGGAGGTAAAAACGTCAAAAACACCTTAAAATCACACGAACTCTCAATACAAACAAAGCAACTGGTCCGCTGGTGACGTAAGCAGACACTGTTCGTCTCGCTGAGCGACGCTAACATTAGTTAAATGGAAATAAGCAATCCTGTGTGTTTATAATCGTTGCCGCATGCCAACTGTTATATTTGACAAGTATTTGACCATAGAGAAAATAATAAAAGAGTGCTTAATTCTATGGTTCAAAAGCGGCAACAAGTTTACGCTAGCGCCACCCTTGGCTACTGGAAGAATTAAGAATGCGCGGGCGGGCTCGGCGGGCTTTTTAAATGATTTTTTTGTTAGTAAATGTGTTATTTTTGAGGTCAGGCTAATTTCATGTATGCGAAAAGAATTTGGATATCAAAAATATATTAATTTTAGTCATGTAAACCTGTAAGATATCCAAACTTTTTCCGCATACAAAAAAATTTGCATGACCTCGAAAATGTAATACTTAAATAAAAACAATGTTTTTTAAAAATGTAACATTTATTTTTTTTTAAAACTGTTTTAGAAAAATCTAAAAATATTTAACAAATATAATGTTTTTTCTTAAATGTATAAACTAGGTATTTATATTACATAAAACTGTGGATTTTTAGAAAACTTAAAAATAGTTAAACATGTACCACCTAATAATCCTTAATAAAACCAATATTTAAAAAAAATAAGAACACACTTTTACAGTCTTCAATTTTCTAATTTCTAGGTTTATGTGGAATTGCTTAAATGTTGTAATGTAATTTTCATATATTCTTCACAATATCCATTCTCCAATCCATTTTTTAATAATAAAGGTGGCCACATAATGATGTTATCCCATTGTTGATTGTTGCGTTGGATAACTAAAAAGCAAAAAAAAAAAGCTGCCAGGGGACTCATAATAGTAGGTATTTTATACAGGTGTTAATAAAGTATGTCGCCAAACTTCAGAGGATTATCTTGAGTGATTTTAAGAAAAAAAACTTTGTATAACCATGCTTAGTTTTTGAGATATGGGTTATTAAAATATTAGTTTTTTGTTTGCTTTTTATTTATAACTCGTGCAGTTTTTGAGATATTTAGCTCAAATCTGGAACATGTTGTTGTTGTTTTGTTACAAGGCATACATTATTAAGCATGTCAAGTATTAGGAAAAACTACAGGGTGATATTTTTTCCGCGGTCATGCCCCCTTTTTTCTCCAGAACTTTTATGCAGTAGTTATTGGCAGATTTAAAAATGTAAAATGAATTCCTTGTTTTATTCAGAAATTTTTTGATCTGCAATATTTTTATCTCTAACCATTTTTCAGAAAAAAAAAACAAAATAAAATAACTTGTATCTTCAATTGCTATTTAGAAATTACATAAAACTCGCATAAAATTAAAATAATGCAGAGTACAAATTTTCCTTTTTTGTCTTTTCTTGGAAACAGTTAGAGTTACAAAAAATAGCAGAAGATCAAAAAGTTTCTGAGGAAAGGTGGCTGTTGCCTCCCCCACCCCAATAAGCCTTCGTGTCGACTCTGTCTGAAATATGTGTTTATATGTAATATAATTTCAGGGGCTAACCAAATTTTTAAGGGGGATTGAACATATAATTATTATGTTAAATGGCATTATGTATTTTAAGAATAGGCCCTAGTATGGGTGTGGAAAGAGACAGAACTTATTAACCAATATTTCTCTATTACTTACCTAAATTAAAAAACATTTGCAACCAAGCAGTGTGTACTCAATGTGATTGCAATGATCCATACAAATCCATAATGTCTGTGTACCTAAAAAGTAAAAGCACTAGCTAGAATTATGTTCAAACACTAAACTGAAAGACAGAAGCCTAAGTATTTTTAGACATTTTCCATATATTTCATGAATAAAAAAATTAAATAGGTGAAGATATGGCATAACTGTGTCTCGGGTCCCCCAAAGACCTATTCTTGGGTGCACTACTGACTAAAATATCTACTAAAACTAAAAATGGAAAATGCCGAAAAGGCAATACATCAATAATAATAAAATTATATGGACAATGACCCATAAGAAGGTGCGGATCTACGGGAGGGGAAATTCCC
The DNA here is from genome assembly GCA_963576565.1 of Aspidapion aeneum. Taxonomy (NCBI): domain Eukaryota; kingdom Metazoa; phylum Arthropoda; class Insecta; order Coleoptera; family Brentidae; genus Aspidapion; species Aspidapion aeneum. The sequence goes on from OY755039.1 coordinate 126,494,074, forward strand.
CCCCCCCCCCCAAATCTCAAACTATATTAAGTTTTTACATACAGAATACACATCCTGGTCACAATGCAAAACTGTTTTATGCAATATTTATTATGATATCTACCCCCCCCCCTAAATAAAGTTCCTAGATCCACCCCTGCCATAACTGAGGGGTGAACAGCTGAACAAAATTTGTACACCATCCTACAGGACTCAAATAAATTCTTGGTCCTGTAGTGTATTTTAGTGTCCTGTGGAGTCCTACACAGTCCTTTAAAAAAATTTGTATACCTGCTGTGGACAGATGATCACCCCTACCGAACACACAATGCACCAATACTAAGTTGACACATTTTATCTAAAACCAATGTATATGTTCAGTGTCAATCTGTATAACAAGTATATAAATCGACCCTAACTTCAATAACATAAATTATTTGAAGGAAGTTCACGAGGTATAAAGTCTTAACAAAAAAGTTTCACGGGCAAGACCTTTCTTTTTCAGTTACCCACAGCATCATTTCATCTCCTTCCATTTTATGGTTATGCTCGGGCTGAATGAAGCCTAATGAGGCAGAAACGCATCCCCGTAGCTACCTTTACCTCTGAGGTCTTGCCCGTGAAACTTTTTTGTTAAGACTTTATACCTCGTGAACTTCCTTCAAATTTAAAAAAATCCAGGGCTCAGGCTGTTTTCTGGGAGCAGATTATATCTGTCTCCGTCGCGACGTCAAAATTAGCCTCAAAACCGAGGCAACCCTGACCGAAGCTGCAAATTGACAGTTGGTCTCTCCTCAGTAAACACCATATTTCATATTTCTTTTTCAGTTACCCACATCATCATTTCATCTCCTTCCATTTTATGGTTATGCTCGGGCTGAATGAAGCCTAATGAGGCAGAAACGCGTCCCCGTAGCTACCTTTACCTCTGAGGTCTTGCCCGTGAAACTTTTTTTGTTAACATTATCTTTCTTACCGTGTCTTAGTCACAAAACAAGACCAGTTTTGTCTGATAACACGCGCTTTAACACAAAACAGATCTCCTTTGTAGTGAAAAAGTTATTTCGTAGCAAAATTTTTGCATCCGAAAATTCCAGAAAAACAAACCAAGAATTTGAGGTTAGGTTTGACTCGACTGCGTTTACAATATACTTGTAACTTGCTTTTAAAAATGACTTGCAATTTGTAATATGGGTAGAATACCTGTATTATTATTTTTTTCTATTCTCTATTAACATTGATTGATGAATGTTACAGATGTTCATACCTATGCAACAAGGAATAACAGCAATTTTTATTTAAACAGTATAAATACTGAATTAGGATATAAGTAATTGTTTTATAAAGGAATCAGATTGTATAACAAATTACCATTAGACATTAAAAATTGCAAATCAAATAATATGTTTAAGAGAAAAAAAAGTTTCGGGGTGAGCGAAACAGTTTCGGGGGGGGGGCCAGACCTTATGAAGACGTATTTTATACTATTTTTTATTTATATGTGGAAAATATCTAAAAAAATCTTAGCTTCGGGGGGGGGGCGGGCATATATACGCCACTGGTCAGCCTGATTGTTTAAGTAAACCCTTGGTATCATATTATATTATATTATATTATATCTTTTTATTTTAGTCTCTATATTATTTTTTTGGTGTATTTTAGTATAGTAACATTTTCTCAAAAAGAAATATGGTAGCAATGTTTTTTTTTAGGATAGGATTAAAAACATTTTACAGTACAGTGTAAGTACTTGAGAAAGCTGTGTGTTACTAGATTATTCTTTTAGTAGGTAGATAGTTAGTTCTGTTGGGAATGATACAGGAATGCTTGTAATGATTTTTCGGTATTATTAGAGAAATATAGCCAGGCTATAATTGTGCCAGGCACTATTTTAACACATTTACATTGAAAACTGACAGTTAATCGTTCAAAATTCATACCAAAATCGAATTTAAAACTATCGTCGTTTATTTTCAATTAATAAAAGAAGGCACTATTTATTCCGGTTCATATAGTAAACAAAGGCCATGTGTTGAAAGATCACAGCTGATATTACAATGTGAAGGTGTCAAAATTGTGCCTGGTACAATTATAGTTTGGCTATATTTCAATAATTCTCTAATAATACCGAAAAACCATTACAAGCACATTCCTGTATCATTCCCAACAGAACTAACTATACCTATACCACGGATCAACCTACTAAAAGAATAATCTAGTAACACATAGCTATATCAAGTACTTATACTGTACTGTAAAATGTTTTTAATCCTATCCTAAAAAAAAACATTGATGCCATCTTTCTTTATGAGAAAAGGTCACTATACTAAAACACACCAAAAAAATAATATGGAGACTAAAATAATAAAATATAATATAATATAGTACCAAGGGTGGTTTACATAAACAATCAGGCTGACTAGGCAACAAGTACTTCTTAAGTTTTCTCTTAAACATATTATTTGATTTGCAATTTTTAATGTCTAATGGTAATTTGTTATACAATCTGATTCCTTTATAAAACTATGACTTATATCCTAATTCAGTTGAATAAAGATTGCTGTTATTTAACCTGGCTTTATTTCAATAATTTTTTTTTTACGGTGCGCACTCGCAAAGAGATCCCTATCACGCTCGAGAAGCGGCAAGTGCGCGGAAATGTTGGTGTATGTTGGTTTTGAAAAGGTTTAGTTTGTAACCTGCAGGGAAAACTGTCGCAGGAAGCTTATTCCACAGCGATGCTGTTCTCCAGAGATATATTATCCATTATGTAATAATAAGAAATAAATAGTTATTAGTATTATAAGATTGGATTTGTTTTGTTATAGAAATACTGTATGTATTAACATTTAAATGTATTTTTTATATTTATGTTTGTAATTTGAAATAGCATGATTTGCTAATAAAGATTTATTCAATTCAATTCAACATAGTAAACCATTTCTAACAACAAATGGCATTAGGAAAATACTATGCGTTATGTGATAGACAATTTTCTCAAAGTTTTACGTAATTTATAAACGACCCCAATCGAACAGAATAAAATTAGTTTTAAATACAAATAGAAACATAGTCCGCGATTGCAGCGCTGTACGCTACTGGAACTTGTTGGCTGCGCGGCCCTATCTTTTCGGCAGTCTCTTTTTATTTTGTCTCTGGTATTTGACTTTGTCATCTATGTTTGTCACAATCGCTTCTGTTTTAAATTTAATTTTGGTGTGAGCTAATGAAGCGGCTCTGAAAAATTAAGGATTACTATACATTTAAAAAAAATTGTTCTGCAAGAATATAGTAAAAACAATCATGAACATGAACATGAACCGTCATTCCAACTTCAATATTTTAATGACAATCAACTGTGTCGTGTCGTTGAAAAGACAAAAAACAAAATTGTAACATCAAAAAAACACAGTGCCGAATTCCATATTCTCTGCTATTAGTAGATTTGTTATGGTAACGTAAAAACATTCAACTTAAACTCAAATTTGGAACAAAACGTAGAGCGCTTAACGTGCAGTTTTACGTCAAGAACTATAGACATAAAGGACTGCTTAGTTCCATTTAACCTGTGTTAACAAATTGTGCGGGGTGAGGAGAGCGGCCTGAGGTCACCACTTGTGCTAAATCCTTTGTTTACGTTCGTTGTATATGATGTTATTCGTATTTTCAAGAGAGTTTTGTTGATATTTCGCTTAATAGTTTGTGTTTTTTGGATTGTTTCAGTGCAGTGCTACTAGGAAAGAACATATAAATAAACATTTTCGCGTTTGCGTGCAAAAACAATCAGTTGTTTCTCATAAAACAAGGCTCAAACATAGTCTTCCATTCTCGACGTTGGTTGGAAAACCCACCTTCTCGACATTGCATTGGTTGGAAAAAATTAAAAATGGAACTCATACTTCGAGTTATATCATGGTAACTCATTTAGACTTGGTACCAGAATTGTGGGTTTATTGGCCAGTAAATATAAAAAAAAGAAACCATGCCACTTAAAATAATTTTTGTAAATTGCGTACAATAATAAGAATAAACTTCTATAACGATCAAGCACAGAAAACTAAAAATCTTAAAAGAAAAAGATGTTGGAAGGAGTAGATCCAGAAAATTACAAAAGATTGTTAATTGAAAAGGAATAATTTTTCTAAATGAAATATTATTATTAATATTAATATTTTTAATTTTTTGTATGTTTTTATGTTCTGTATTCCCGTTTTTTAATTATCTATTAAATAATTTCTTAACATGCTTTAAAAAGCGGTTGTAATAATTAAACTATACATTATGTGCATTTTTTTTTCTCTTTGTTTTTTGTCTATTTGTTAAGAACAATATTTGTGCTTTTCCTTTTTTTAAATAAGTCAATAAATTTTTTGTCTATATTTCCGTTTTTAATTATTATTAATAAATATTATCGCAAAATAATTTCTTTACATACTTTTAAAACAATTGAACAAATTATATATACTACGACATTATGTGTAATTTTTTTTTTCACTTTAAGTATTTAAATTTAATTTATATATTAATAACAGATATTTCAACTATAAAATCATTTATCATCCTTTTATTTAATGTAAAGACAATATTTTTAAATGTACAATGCCTCAATTTTGCATAAAATTTAATTTGCATAAAGAAAATAGCTCTAAAAGCACATAAAATCCAATATAACAATAGGCGCGCTTTCTGCCCAGCACAAGTGGTTCATGTGGACGTAACAGCGAGTCTGACCTTGAACATCGATTGCAGACAAATTCGGCAAACTGAGCAATCCTGTCTAGTGTATAATCGTTGGTTTTATGTAAAAATACGTAGCACAACTTAAGCCGATCAGACACAAAAATTAATAGCGCATAGCATGGCGCATAGAAGTTCAATCTTATGGACTTTTCTTATGCAAAACCAATATGGCCGCTGCTATTCGATCGTTGATTGGTTGAAAGCCCCATGCCACGCGTTTTGCACCATGCTACGGAGGTGTGTGTGTGAAGGCCTTTAAGCCGATCACACACAAAATGCATAGCGCATAGCATGGCGCATAGAAGTTCAACCTTAATGGACTTTTCTTATGCAAAACCAATATGGCCGCTGCTATTCGATCGTTGATTGGTTGAAAGCCCCATGCCACGCTTTATGCACCATGCTACGGAGGTGTGTGTGAAGGCATGCATAGCGCATAGAAGTTCAACCTTAATGGACTTTTCTTATGCAAAACCAATATGGCCGCTGCTATTCGATCGTTGATTGGTTGAAAGCCCCATGCCACGCGTTATGCACCAACGATTATAAACACATAGGATTGCTTATTTCCATTTAACTCTATGTTAGCGTCGCTCAGCGAGACGAACAGTGTCTGCTTACGTCACCAGCGGACCAGTTGCTTTGTTTGTATTGAGAGTTCGTGTGATTTTAAGGTGTTTTTGACGTTTTTACCTCCGTTTTTTGCGTTTTTTTCATTTATTTGACGGTGTGGTTGACTATTTAGGAGGTAAATCTGAGGGCATGGCAGTGCCTCGCCAAGTTCAAGTGCCGTTTCTTGAAACATTTCAGCCGATATTTGACCCATGTAAAACTCTACTTCGGAATGAGCTACGAATCTCAAACTTTGCACAGATCTCCATGGAGTTAACAATCCCTCCAAGTTTCATGGAATTCCCAAAAGTACTGAAGTAGTTACGAAATTTCAAAAAATTTGGCAGACTGATAGAAATTATGACCAAACCCCTGGAAAAAATCAAAAAACCACAAAATTCTAATGTACTTCCCTCCTCTTTACATGTAAAGTTATGTAAAAGTAACATTGCCCACTTCCAGAAATGGCAGACTGATAAGAACTATGATGAAACTATAGAAAAAAATTTAAAAACCCCAAAATTATAATTTACTTTCCTCCCCTATAAATGTAAAGTAATGTAAAAGTAACATTGCCCACTTCCGGACACGCTAGAGAGCTGAGCTTTGGAAGGCCGATAGTAACTATGATAAAACTATAGAAAAAAAATAAAACAACCCAAAATTCTAATTTACTTCCCTCCCCTATAAATGTAAAGTTGTGTAAAAATAACATTGTCCATTTCCAGAAACGCTCGAGAGCTGAGATTTGGAAGGTCGATAGGAACTATGATAAAACTATAAAAGAAAATTAAAAAAACCCAAAGTTTAATTAACTTCCCTCCCCTATAAATGTAAAGTTATGTAAATTAGCATTGTCCACTTCCAGAAACGCTAGAGAGCTGAGCTTTGAAAGACTGATAGGAACTATGATAAAACTATAGGAAAAAATTTAAAAACACTAAGATTTTAATTTACTTTCCTTCCCTATAAATGTAAAGTTATGTAAAATTAACATTGCCTACTTCCAGGAACACTAGAGAGCTGAGCATTAGAAGGCTGATAAGAACTATGATAAAACCATAGGAAAATATAAAAAAAACTCAACATTTTTAATAAGGCATTGCAAAAGTTTTGAACAATATCCCGCATATTTTACTACTTTAAAACTTAAATATTATCCAAATCCTTTAAAAAAGCAGTGAAATCATAACAAAAACATTTCATGTAAAAAAAGCCAAGTACGCGAAAGTGGTATTCCGTAAAAAGAATTGAGATAAATGTAAAGCCAAGTTCTACAATACAAATTTCAAAATGAATGGTTCTTACCAGTTATGGAAATGTTTTTCTAAACTTGGCCATTACGACTGCGTAAAGAAGCGTAAAGAAGTTTGCCTGGAACAGCAAAGTTTAAAAAAACATTTCCAAACTAGTAAGAACCATTTATTTTGAAATTTGTATTGTAGAACTTGGCTTTACTTTTATCTCAATTCTTTTTACGGAATACCACTTTCGCGTACTTGGCTTTTTTTTACATGAAATATTTTTGTTATGATAAACCTTTAGAAATGTGAATTAAGTGAATTTATATAAAGAAAGCACATTAATTTATTGTTGAAATAAAAGCTTTGTGTTCTCTCTTTCAGTGTAGAAATATAAATATATATACTTTTATATTATTGTATTTATTAAAAATTTTAATACTTTTTTGGGTTTTTGGAAACTCCTTGCTCATTAAATTATTCACATTGAAGAAAATTGGTAATTATGCCGCAAACGTACTTCTTTTATTAAACTGATTATTGGAAAGTTTATTTTGTAGACAGTTTCTCCAAGTTTAGTTTCAGTTTTTTTCTTAAGTTTTTTTAGTCTCTTTATAGAAGTTTTCAGAAACATGTTACAGGAGAAGGAGTGAAACGGGCGCTGGGTGGGATAAAAACAACTCATAACACAAACAATGTAAATCATTTGAAAAAAAAACTTATGAAAATCTATTGATTTAAAGCATAAGAAGTTGAAAAACACATCTTATTAGGCTGTTTTCTCCAAAAACTGACTGTTAATAATATAATAAAAATTGCAATTTTAGATCTGAAATATCCAATAAATAACTTTTTTAATAATAAAATACACTTATATTATGTAGTAACATAATATAAGTGTATTTTATTATATCCGCAACAAAAACAATACATTATACATCTAATGATTTAAATTGATTAAACTTTTAGAAAAAATCCTACTTCTATTCTAAAACTTTCAACTATTTAAAAAAGAAACTCCAACATATCGTCTGGTAGGAAAATTCAGCTCTCAGAGCAAACTCTTGATTTATCAAATCAGTTGTTTTGAATGAATGAAATTATTAATTATATTTACTATCACGAATAAAAAATTTGTTTGCAAATAAGCAAGAAAAAAGCGGGAAAATCTCACGATTGCAATGTGTATTAAATGAAGCGCGCTGAGCAGAGGTCCACTAGTGACGTAAGCAAGGCGCCGCCTACCGCTGAAAGATTCGAGCTAATAGGCAATCCTGTGTGTTTATAATCGTTGGTTATGCACCATGCTACGGAGGTGTAATTGAAATTAAAGTGGATGATCCTTAGTTAGTAGTAACTTTTATAGAGTAAACAAAACTAACTTTTTACGACAATTTTTTTTTTAATTTTATTAATTGTCAAAAAACATTGACAAACTTAAAATGTCTAGCTGAACTAGGGACACTAGCTTCAACACCTTCCCTCATTTGCTAGTTTGAAAAGACCCATACTGTCACGAAGTTTTTCCAAACGTGGTTTGAATATAGGCTTTGTCAAAGCATCTGCTACTTGTAGGATAGTTGAAATTTGTTTGACTTCTAACATTTCTTCAGATACCATTTCTCGTACGAAGAAATGCCTTGTTCTGATATGTTTCGTTCTGCGATGGAATTCAGGATTTTGAGCTAACTTAATTGCAGCTTCATTATCTACCATCACTGACGGAATTTCTTTTAAATCAACAACTTCTTCATAAAGTTGTCGTAGCCATACAACTTCCTTGGCGGCTTCGCTTGCAGCTACTATTTCAGCCTCAGTAATTGATATGTACACAGACCTAACCAGGACACAGATCGACCAGTCGTTGCATCTCCAGCAGGGTCTGCATCGCTAAAAGCTTCTAGGTAGCCTCCGGTTCCAGCCAAATATTGTAGACTATAGTTCAGGGTTCCCTTCAAATAACGAAAAATTCGTTTTACCCTAACAATGTCTTCTTTGGTAGGATTTTCAAGATTTCGAGATGCTACACCCACTGCATACGCTATATCTGGCCTTGTTCCAGTCATTAGGTATAACAAAGCGCCAACTGCTTCCGATAAGGGAAATTTTCAGTTGCTTTTTCTTTGTCTTCCTTCCCTAACTGGATAGTTTCCTTTGTGATTGGCGTCGAGGCAGGTCTGCAGTTTTCCATGCCAAATCTTTCCAGCAGTTTCTTTGTATATGCTGTTTGACTAACACAGACTAAGTCTTTCTCTTTATCAATCTCTAAGCCCAGAAAGTGACTAGCAGGCTTAACAGTTATTTTGAATTCTGTTTTTAGCATATCTAAAAAATCTTGTTCTATTTTCTTGTCGTTTGACGCTATAAGACCATCGTCAACATAAAGTGCCATAAGTAGTAAGCTTTTTTCATCTTTCTTAATGAAAAGACAACGATCTGCTTCACTTTTTTTAAATCCAAGTTCAAGGATGAAATTTGCTATCCTCTTATTCCAGCATCTGGGGGCTTGTTTTAATCCATAAAGGCTTCTTTGCAGTCTACAAACACGATCTGTGCCATCACTGAAACCTTTAGGCTGTTTAATAAAGACATCTTCATTGAGTTCACCACATAAAAACGCTGTTGATACATCAAATTGGGTCAGATTTAGATTCTCACTTCCAGCAATACTTAGGAGTGCTCGAATGGTACCTAGTTTGGCAACAGGGCTGAACGTTTGATTATAATCTTCGCCTTTCTTCTGTGAAAACCCTCTAACTACCAATCGTGCTTTGAACTTATCAATGGAACCGTCTCTGTTTGTCTTTATTTTGTACACCCATTTACAAGAAATAGCTTTCTTTCCTTTTCGTAGCTTTTCCAGTGACCAAGTTTTGTTATCTTTGAGCGATTGAATCTCGCTTTTCATAGCTTTAAGCCATTGATTCTTATTTTCACCATTCATTGCTTCTTGATAACTCTGTGGCTCTTGGAGATCTGCTATTTTTGTTACTGCACTCATGACGAAATCTTCTAGTCTTTGTGGCTTTTTTATTTCATTTCGATTTCTTAAGTTTCTTATTGTTTCTACATCTTCACTTATATCACCATTTTCTTCTGTATCATCACCTTTTTCTGTAACACTATCAGTATCATCCTGTTGTCTCAAATCAAGTTTACCTTGCATTGGATGCATGTCATCTTCATCTTCAGAATCGCTGACATTTTGGTTTTCTTCATGTTGAGCAGGTTGATTGTTTTGCGTTAAATCATGTTCTGATTCTACAGATTTTTCTGGTGTATCTCATAGTATAACAACCTGATTTTCCGAAACTCTAGGTTTTTCTTCAAAAATGACATCACGTGATCTTATCAGTTTTCGTTTTTCTTTTGACCAAATTCGATAGCCGTCATCGTTGTCGTAACCAATCAAAATACCTTTTGTTGCTTTTCTGTCCATTTTTTTCTGTATATCTTTGGGATGTGAGCATAACATGTTGATCCGATGATTCTCAAATGTTTTAGACCTGGTTTCTTTCCTGTCCACATTTCGTAAGGACTCTTGTCTGGAACACTTGATTTTCCTGATCTGTTAAGGACATACACAGCTGTGATTATCATCTCAGCCCACAAGCTTTGAGGAAGAGGTTCGACTGCTGAGTGGAATAGGGTTCTTGCTGTTTCGACTATTGTTCGATTGTCGCGTTCAGAACAGCCATTTTGCTCAGGGGTATAGGGCATGGTAAGTCTTTGATGTATGCCATTTGTTGATAGAATTCTTCTTATCTGGTGACTATCAAATTCTCCACCATTGTCGCTCAGAAACTCTTTTACAATATGACCCATCGTTCTAGCCTCTTGTAAAGCAATCTTTAACTTTTCTGGTACCTCAGCTTTTTCTTTCATGAAGTATACATAACGATATCTGCTGTAATCGTCTTTGAACAGTACAAAGTATTTGTATCCTGATTGTGATTTTTCAAATGGTCCGCAAACATCAGAATGCCATAGTTCTCTAGGTTGTTTAGCTCGCTCCCTTGTACCAAATTTTAATCTATGTGCTTTTCCGAAAATGCAGCTTTCACATAGTTCACTATCCAATTTAACATTGATGCCAAATTCTCTGGATAAAAGTCACTTTACATGCCGTTTATTCTGATGTCCTAGCCTTTCATGATAAAGTTGTAAAACATTCATATTTGCAGTGACATTAGCTTCATTGGCATTGTTTGGCTTAACATTTCTTACACATAATTTGTACAAACCTCCATATCGGCTTCTAAACCCGTTTAGTAGAACTTTACCATTGATTTTCAATTGACATTATTCGATTTTGGAAATGAACTCGCTTCCTGGATTTCTGTCTTGCGCAGAAAGTACTGAGAACAGATTTTTCTTGATATCAGGCACATACCATACATCTGTCAATTGCACCTCTTCTACTTTTCTACCAACAACAGCTTCGAGATTTATTGTACCTTTTCCTAAGGCTTTTATTGAATCACCATTGGCAGAAGTTACCGAATAATCTCCAGTGAAGTTTTCAAAATTTTCAAACAAGTCTTTTCTATTTACAATATGATTTGTGGCACCATTGTCGACAAACCAGCTTTCTTTGTCACATGCAGCTGTATAAACCATGCTAGTCTCTGCAAATAAGCTTTGCTTTTGGTTGTCTTTTGATGGTTTTTCTTGAGATTTTGGCGGTCTTCCATCAGATTTCCACTTTTCACATTGTTTAACACGATGTCCATAAGATTTACAATAATTGCAAAAAGGTCCTCTTTTCTGATTGGTTTTTTTGTATCCATGTGTTTTTTCGGTTGCCAACAACTGCTGTTTATCTTCGTTTTTATTATTCAGAGCTTTTTCATATGCACACAGCTGATTTGTTAGGTTATCAATTGTCCTCTCAGCTTTTGACATGAGCATCCAGCTCGACTTGAACGAAAAATATTCTTCAGGTAGTGTATCTTGCAGATTAGGAGCAATTCAGGAAGGTCACATGTGCAAGAGTTTCCTCCAGCTAATTTTTCTTTTGAGATTTCTATTTGAAGTTGATTCCAAATATTCTTTAATTTTGACAAATGGGTTGCAATATCATCACAATTGTCCCTTTTGTACATAAATAATTGATTACATAAATCGTAGGTTTTATCTTCAGTGTTTCCATCGAACAATCTATGCATTTCTGACCAAACTTCATATGCAGTTGTAAATCTCATTACTTTTGTCAAAGTTTGTTCTGTAACGTTTGTAGTTAAAATAAGTAGAGTATTGCTATCTGCTTTGGTGTACTGAGATAAGTTTTCATTATAAACTTTCTTTTCATCTGCATGGTTCATTCAATGCTTTTGAGTTACAGGAAAAACAGTCTTTATACTCTATATGAGCGTACGGTCCATAACCAATTGAAATTAAAGTGGATGATCCTTAGTTAGTAGTAACTTTTATAGAGTAAACAAAGCTAACTTTTTATGAAAAAAAAAACATTGACAAACTTAAAATGTCTAGCTGAACTAGGGACACTAGCTTCAAGGGTACGTTCAGATTGAAACGTCGGGCGAGACGTCTTGCCGAGCGAATGACGTCATGGGTAAATCGCCGGACGTCTTGCCTTTGTGAAACGAGTCGTTAAATACCGAGATGAATTCCATCAAAGGAGCATGCGCCAAAATTAACGTCAAAATGTCTAATTTAAATTATTGGCGCGAATACCGGGATTGGCGCGAGATGAAAGAGCTTAAAGTATAATAAAAAATTCAAGGTATAAAATAATGGTCAATTCTAATTTTTAGGTATGATTTTATGTAGGCATCGGGTGGTTTTTTATAACCTGAGCACTCAGCAACTTTATCATTGAAAATAAAGGGCTATAATAAATTGTAGATTTTTTTGGTTAATTATGACAACTTTAAAAGCCAACATAATTTTTTTCTATCCGTCACCATGTACAGGGTGTCCCAAATTCGATGTTTTTGGGAGGTTTGAGGTATTTCTAGAGGGGCTAAAAAAACCTGATCCCCCTTTGCGACACTCAAATTTTAAAAGAAGCTTAAAGGTGAAAATCGCATTTTGATATAGCAAGCCGTTTTTAAACTACCCCCGTAGTTTCTTTCTCAAAAGTCTGCATTTTGGGAAGGGGTCTATAACTTGTTTATTTATTAATATTTTTTATTTCTGTGAAAACATTCCTAAGACACTTTTTTAAGAGGAATTAAACTGTTAAATTAAATGTCATTTGTCACGTTTAGTTTTTGAGATATCACATAAAATTAATTTTTTTTATTTTTACCACATATTTTAGTTTGCTTAATGGGCTTAAAATATTTTAATATTATAAAATTATAAAAATAAGAAAATAATAGAGGTGATTAAAAAATAAAAATAAAGAAAACAATAAAAAAACATTAAAATATTGAGTGTGATACATCATTTTAAAGGAAATTTTAAGCTGATTTTAAAAATCGAATAAAAAGAGAGTTATTCTGTAAGTAATATAACAAACAACTTTATGCAATATTTTAAAAACCAAATCAGATAAATAAAAACCGTTTACATCTGTCAATTCTTCAAGAAAAGATTCTTATAGATCTATTTACACAAAAGCAAAATGCAGACAAAAACACTCCGTAGCTTAAAAACGGCTTGCTATATCTAAATGTGGTTTTCACCTTTAGGCTTCTCTTAAAATTTAAGCGTCGCAGAGGGGGCTCAGTTTTTTTCTATTTCCCCTAGAAATACCCGAAACCACAAAAAAAACAACGAATTTGGGACACCCTGTACAGGGTGTGACAATGAGAGTAAGAGGGAACACCCTGTATATTTTTGCATTTTAAGATTCGTCATTTCTTTTTGATTTCAAAAATTTACAATATCTATGTGCTGCGATTAATATTTTTTGAGGTATATGCAGTATTTCTTCTATATTGCATTTCACGATTATTTTGTTTTGCCATGAGAGTATTGACAAATTTAAATGCGCTAAATCTTAAAAAATGTACACATACAGTAGAACCCCGATGACAGTGTTTATTCAAATTAAATTGGGCACTAAATAATTTGTCACACAACTTGCACGTCACCGGCATTTTCACAGCACAAAAACGACGAATTTTCATCAAAAAGAACTGGGAATTATTAAAGTTTTGCTGTATAAAACAATACTGAAATATCTCTCAGTTGATTGGTTGGCAGAAGTGACAGATCAACGCTTGCGCACGTCTTGGAATTCATCTCGGTATTTAACGACTCGTTTTGTGAACGGTATGGGTGTAATAAACATAACCTTAAAAAATATTTATTTTTTAAATTATTGATAAATTTGATCAGATTTAAAAATTTGTTACAGTTTATTTAGTAGAGTTAGCATAAACACAAATAAGTGTTTTTTTTGTTTTGAAAAATGGAAATAGAGAGTCTTTTGGAGTACCCGACTTTTGGTGGCTGACAGAGTTTTATTAGGCAAATAAAGTTTTGTTTTAGATTTAAAAGTTGTGTTTTCTGCAAATTTATTTTCTTTCTTGTACAAGCAATACAGGTTTTAAGTTCCTCTGCTCAACACTTTCAAAGGAAATAAATAAATTTGAACATTAATAGTTATATGTACATACATGTGCAATATAATATAATAGCGTATGACAGTGAGAATGCGAAAGAAGGCTAATTCTCTAAGTGTTTGCTGGGGCGTTGAGAGATCTTTAATTACATTATATCAAACCTCTTTATATGGTTACATTATTTACTATTAAATAAAGAATACAATTATACATAGTTTTAATGTCTTATTTTAATTTGAAAGCACAAAGTAATATCTAGGTATAATATTATTTAGATTCCTATAACAATTTGTCCAAATAAAAATCCATTCTCTACATTCTCCTAAGTAGAAACTAAACAGTCAAAATTAAATTCTGTAAGGAGTGTTTTCCTAAAAGGGGTGCCGCTACAAGAGGATTCTGCTTGAAAAACTGCTTGATACTCTAAAAACAACTCACACTGCCAAGGGTTATTCCAAAGCCAATTGTCTTCATTGCATGGAGCGATGTGAAACGTGTAACCATCAATACAGTTTTGAGGGTCGATTTACACCGCAACATAACAAAAAATGGAATTTTAGGGTTAATTTTGGTATTTTCGTTTTTTTTTTGCCAGCTGATTATGGTAAAATGGAGCTTTAAAACAAGGCATTAACTTTATCCATTGTGCTATGTTACTATGGGTAAACCGCCATCATGCATACCCTAGCTAAAATCCCACAAAGAAAAATACTCTGTCAATCTATGTGCACTTAAGCTCACACTAGGTACTATAGTTATAGTGTGCATGTGAGCTAATATAACTAAAAACTGAAATATATTACCTTTCGTTTGATAACACACAAGCCATGTTTTGACTTAAACTCTAATTTTTAAAATCTACCTTCACCATTTTTGTTTCAAAAAACTAAAATGTAGGTTGTTTAACTCCAGACTTAATTACCTTTTGTTGGATATCACATAATATCACTCCCACCCTTTTATTTGACTTGCGTTCGGTGAATTTTGTTCATTTTTAAATAGGACCATCTAGACCGAAAACCCAGCCTAGGTACCAAATTTCATTCTAATCGGGCGAGCGGTTTTCGAGTTATGCGCGTTGGTCGTTACAGACAGACAGACACACGGCGCGACAAAAAAATTTCAAAATCATCTGAAACGCAAAGATATATAAAACATTTTAAAAACAGAGCAATTTTTTTTTCTCGAAAAAATTAGGATCACCATAGCTCACACTACTACAGTATAGTAGTAGTGTGAGCTAATAGGTAACTACATTTAATGTTTTCTATACGGGAGTAAAACAAACCCAACCATAACAAATTGTCTTGTCAGAGTTAACCATGTTGAATGGTCTCGAGTTTATAAATGGGACTTAACCCTTCTAAAGAAACTTAGAACTCACCTGTCAAAAGTCAAACAAGTGTTTTTTGTCTTCAAGACAAAGTAAAATTTGATTATTTATTTATGGAAAATGCCACTTTTATGTAATATGTTTTCGAAAATATAAAACAAAACATAAAAAAATTGGGGGGTTGATTTATATACCTACTGCGCAAGTCGAGCGTTTGTCACCCACCTCATAGAGAAGGGTGTAAAAGGCGATTCGCCCGACGTTATTTTCGGCCAATATGAACGAGAGTAACTTTCACCCAGTATGTAATCTGAACGGAATTGAGCGCGCCCGACTACATCCGACGTGCTATCTGAACGTACCCCAGGTGTGTGTGAAGGCCTTTAATAGCCCATCGCACCGACTTTTTTTTTCGTTACTTACTTAACCTTAAGTGTTCCTTATTACGTCATATTATTATTAAGAAACGCTTTAAGCTAAGTAACGAAAAAAAAGTCGGTGAGAGGACCCTAATGCCTAGATGCTCCGTATGAACAGTCTCATCTCGCTTTGTGAATCTCGCTTAACTTAAGCGTTGCTCATTCCTATGCACCGCAGGTGGCTCGGATCATCGAGATTAGAATTGCGGCAACACTGGATTTTTTCGGTCTTTTCGGCACATCGTAGGTTTATCCTTTGTTGTTCTGTGGGTTTATTTACTGAAACTGAAAGCTCTGTCAAGACAACCTCAAAAATAAAAATTCTTCAGGGGGCCACAAAAAAATTCGTTCGGTCCGTTTAGGTCTATTTGTTATGCTGGGGGCCAACGATATTTACTTATTTAGTTGCTGCATCCATGACCCTTAACTGGGTCCGAGTCAAAACAGTATAATCAAGCCATCAACTAACCTCATATATTTTTGTTTGTATTTTTGGTTATTGTAATACCAAAATGGCCAACCGGATCCCGAATTTCACGCAGGCAGAAAAA
Source organism: Aspidapion aeneum (assembly GCA_963576565.1). NCBI lineage: Eukaryota > Metazoa > Arthropoda > Insecta > Coleoptera > Brentidae > Aspidapion > Aspidapion aeneum. Next base: position 126,510,487 of record OY755039.1, read on the forward strand.
GAAATTTTGTTTAATTTGGCTTTACAGCATGCCAATATTTTGGAAGACGAAAAACGAACAGATCCAGAATAGAAAATAAAAATGAAGTGTGGTACAATATTAAGAAAACTTTTAACAACAAAGCTCCTTTTGTGTCCTATCGAACAGTTGATCAACTGAAAAGGTGAGTTATTTTTATATCTAAGCTTACTGCTTATTTTTTTTATTTTTTTTTTATACTGGGACTTTTCCATCCATACTAGGATCAATTGCCCAGTTTTTGCCAAAGTATTTGCGTCGAAAATAGCTTTTTAGACATAACAATACAACCATGCGTTATGTGGGACTCGAACCCACAAGCTCGCGAAACGCCGTGATCGATGCAGTCCAGACGAATATAAGCTGCCACCATAGCAGCGATATATCCGAAGCAGAACCACTACACAAGCTTATTAGTTAGGCCAAAATCTGAAAAAGCTCTTTGTTTCCAGTCCAAAAGCATTTTATAATACTTTTGGGAAAATAGTCATTAACCCCAATAAATTAGCATGGTATTACGGCAATACATGTACCTTTGAAATACCTAGAAATTTGTAGGTACATAATTTCTTAGCCTTATGTCAAGATTTAAAAGGGACAGAAAACCCCCCTAACGCCCCCAAAACCTGCAAAATCCAATTTTTCTGGGCAGAGCAAAGTTCCCTTTCCAATGATGTATTAAAGATTTAATCGAGGGGAAAAAATTATAGTCAGTCAGATGTTTCCTCCTTGGATTTTATCAAATTTTATGTACTTATATAAATATTTTCACAATTAACCAAAAGAATCAATTATTTCTTTTCTATCAGATGTAGTATGTTCCAGTGGGGTATATAAGGAGTGACCACCACCCGTCCTACCCCCCCTCCCCCCGAAGCCGACATTTTTTTAGATATTTTTCACATATAATTCATGAATACAAACATAAAATAGCCCCCCCCCCAAAACTGTCTGAGGCCCACCCCAAAATTTTTTTTTCTAAATACGCCACTTTTCTGTTGTGCTAGCAGAAAAAGCTATATTTTTTTTACTTGTAACCTTCAGGGACATACAGTTTATTTATTATGTTTTTTAGGAGGTTATTGATATTCCTGAGAAATAAAATGTTTCGGGCAGCAGAAACACTACTAAGAAAACTTCCTTAGCCCCTACAAGAACTGACAGGAGGAGACCAATGGGCGGGGTTCGGGTCCTTACATCGTCAGATGTGGCGGAAAAGTACAACCTCCTTTTAGATAAACGAGTAATTTTGGTTGACAAACAAATACAACAGAGCTGCAATGAGAAAAAAAAGTTTAGGGACAAACATGAGTATAAGGTTAAAATTTTGAAGCAACAAAGCGAATATCTTTCCCTAGAAAAGGAAGAAAAATTATTAAAAATAGAGTTGCTAAAAGGAGAAATAAAATTTAAAAAAGCAGTTATCTCCTCCAATATTTAAGTGAAATGTTAATGTTTTATTAATTTAATTAGTTATTTGGTACTGCTGATTTAAAAACAAAATGATACAGCATTGATATTTTAAATTACATCGTATCATTTTTTTTATCTTGGCGTACCTCTTTATTTTGCTCTGTATCAAAAAATAAAAAGTATTAATAGGTAGGTGAATATAAAATAAAGTTTTAATGTCAGTTTCATATTAGTGTACTTTTTCCAAACTCAATAATAAAAAAGAACTTTTCCTTAACTTCCTACTTAAATTTACAGCAAACATAGTCAAAACAGTATTTTTTACAATTAAAAACTTATCTGTTTATATTAATTTTTATGTACCATGTCTAATTTTTTTACAGCTACCAACGGCCTTTTTTTTTACCCATGAAATTGAAATTGGTCCAACTTAAAATCTGATTCCTAAAAATCTTTGGGGATCGAGGGGTCTACATTTGCGCCACTTTAACTTTGCATTTTAAAGAAACTATTTTTTGGCAAATTAGGCATTAACTATTTTGATCAAAATTCTTACCTGGAAAATTAAAATTTCTTAGCTCTTATCAACGATACTAAATAGAGTGCGCTAATCCGAATCTGCAATTAGTTTTGCTCTAAAGTCAAATGGTTTTTGAGTTAATGTGTATCAGTGGCTCAAATGTAGACACCTTTCAAAATTTTTTTTATGAATGAGTTTTTTAAGTTTAACAAGTTTAATTTAATCATGGCTATAGCGAAAAGATCTGGGTAGCTCTTAAACAATTTGATAAGATATTTAAGACTAATCGGAGACAAACTTTTTATGGAGATATTTGATGTAATAAACTTTTTATTGATGACGATCAAGAACCGAACCGAACCATAAACTTTGGATTTCCACAACATAGGTGGGCATGAGCCCATTATTTTGAAACCATGGATAATATGTCCTTCTTTAGACGATTTCTTCTAAGAAAGGAAACATTTCTGGAATTCCTTCCCAATATTGAAGAAGAACTAGAATATAATAATGATTTGTAAGTTTGTTGAGATCAGTGGAGGCTGGGTTTATCCAGGAAATAACATTTAAAAATATATAATTAATAGTTCTTTTATCATTTTACCTATATTTTTTGGGGGCTGCGCAAACTTGCAAACCTATGGACGAGCCGCCACTGCCCCACACTACCACTACTACTACTAGCTATGCATGTGTACCCCTGAATTTATTCATGAAACAACATAAAAAGATTTAGATCTGCAATTGGTTGAGTTTGATGATGTGACGGACAGTTCTAATTTATATATTTATTTCCTGGATAAACCCAGCTTAAACCAGCCTCTACTGATCTCAAAAAACTTACAAATCATTATCATATTCTAGTTCTTCTTCAATATTAGGAAGGAAATCAAGCACTGTTTCCTTCCTTAGACGAAATCGTCTAAAGAAGGACATATTATCCATAGTTTCAAAATGATCGGTTCGTGCCCACCTATGCCGTGGAAATCCAAAATTTATTATGTCTAATATTTCTTGATCGTCATCAATAAAAAGTTCATCTTCGATTTCCATGATTATTTTGTAAAATTATAAAAAAATTCACAAAAAAAAACAAAACATTTTTGACGTTACAATTCAATCGTTTGTCAATCACCGGTTTAAGCCAGTAAAGTCGGGGGCTTGGCTTAAGCGTTCCTTTAATCCGGCTTAGTGCACGGTGCATAGCAAAATTGCCGTCCAATCTCGCTTAAACCCATAATCTCGCTTATGTGCTTACGGTGCATATGAGGGTTAACTATCTAAATTAACGTAACCGACGTTTACGCAAGCCCGCGACTGTCTTTGAACTGTGCCCGAGCGTGGGCCTCGTAAAAAGCATAGCACATGTTACGCTACGTTGCCAAATTTTAAAATTGGTGTCAATCACAACATACATAACCTCCTAAATTTGTAAACAAAAATCAAAAGAAGTTTAAAAAATACATTTTTACAAATTATAAGTTATATATATATATATATATATATATATATATATATATATATATATATATATATATAACTGTGGGGCGCAACTTTCTTTTTCGTGTTAGATTAGCGATGAATCACCTTCAACCGGCAATATCAAGCATTGATGCAGTAAAAGAAATTTCTCCCCATGATTTCCAGCAAATGTTGAACACTTGGTTTGAGGAGAAGGGCATTGTGTCTGAACTGAGGAGCCATGCCAAATTTCAAATGATAAATGCCTTAAAAAGTACTTCGTTAGGTTAGCAAGTTTTTTTTACCATAACTTTGACATAGCATTACTAGTTCAGTTCAAACATGCTTTATTGTTCAAGATATCAAAAAAAATCTTATTAACAAAGCTTAACTTAAATCTAATACCAAAACACTTAATCTAGAAAAGATTTAGGAAAAAAGTAAAATGTCCTAACTACTTTGGTATCAAACAAACAAAAATAACAATCAAATTAAATAATTATGATAAATATTGGCCAAATAAATTTACATGTTTTTACAAGTTTTTGAGCCAGTCTTAGTATTTTTTGTTGTTAACTTTTGAAATGAAAATATTATAGGTACTAAATGCAACCTGTTCCTTTTCTTATTTTAGTCAAACTAAATTCCTTAAGTATTAAAACTAGTCTAAAATTAGTAAAAAAATTAGCCTAAAACAGATTAGTAAAGATAAAAACATAAGTTTATACAATGAAGGTTAAAGTAAAAAACATTAAAATTAAAATAAAAAACAAGTCAAATTGTAAGGTGTCAAAAAATCATAAAATATTAAAAAATTCATACAAAAAAGAAACAAATCAATTTTAAAACTTAAAACAATCTTAGATTTATAGGTACTTTTATCACATAATAACATAATTAAACTATGAGCTGTGTGGGAAGCAGTTGGGGACAAAATTTTGCCCTAGCCTGGGTGCACAGCACCCTGTCCAAGGGCATATCCAGGGAAGGCAAGGGGGCTGCAGATTTTTTTAAAATCAGACGAGTAAATTCAAATTGAAAATGAATGAATTTACCCTCTCTAAGAAGGCAATGGAATTCAGAAACTTGCCCCCCCTACCGCTCCTGTTTTAGGCAGGATAATCCCTTGACCCTGTCAGTTACAAATGGCAGTCAAAGTGGTACCTTAATTTTTAAGATTAACTAGAGTTTCCAAAAACCATGAAAAATATTTCAAAACTGAACACACTTGCAATACATTTTAAAGACATAAAACTTATATATATATTTATCAGTTTCACAACATTCTACATCTTCCGACACCCAATCTCCACTTGTTTCTGTTTGCCCATAATTCATCATCTGGGCCTCTTATTCTTATTTCACTGTCTATTCCTTCTCTCCAGCTTCTCCTTCGCCGTCCTCGTTTTCTTTGGCCAGTTGGTTTCCATTGTAGTATTTGTTTAGGTAGTCTTTCATCATTCATTCTTTGTACATGTCCGTACCACACCAGTTGTTTTGTTCTTATATCATCCACTAAAGTATGTTCACCCACTGTCATAATTTCTCTTATGCTTTGATTTGTAACTCTTTCTCTTTTTGATTTCCCTGCTGCTCTTCTCTAGTAGTCCATCTCTGCAGCAGAAAGCATTTTTTCTGTTCTATCCTTGATTGGCCATACTTCTGAGCCGTATGTAATAATACCTTTTACAATGGTGTTATATATAAGCTTTTTGTTATGTTTTGATATACTTTGGTCCTAAATTATTCCATTTAATAAAGTTATTGCTTTTCTTCCTTGTATGTTCCGATCTTTTATAGCTTTGTCTAGTGTTCCATCAGCTGCCCGGTATTTAAGATTAGATCCTGTTTCATTCCACCGATACACATATACTCTGTCTTATTGAGATTAACCTCTAGTCCCCACTTATTGTCCTCTTCTCTTAGTTTTCGTGTCATATATTTGAGGTCGTCATAATCCTGAGCCACTACTATCTGATCATCGGCGAAACATAAAGAATACAAGGTGGTTTCGTCCAACGGAATTCCCATGTTTGGGCATTTTCTCTTCCATACTTTAAGGACTTGTTCCAAGTATATCTTGAAGAGCATAGGCGAGATACAGCAACCTTGTTTAAGACCTTTATTTACTTGAAAGCCTTTGGTTAGTTTTGCTTTTATTTTAACTTTTGCATTACTATTGCGGTATAACTCTTTGATAGCCTTAATTAGTTGTACGCTTATGTTTGTGTTTTCCAACACTTTCCAAAGTAGATTTAGTGGTATACTATCATATGCCTTCTGCAAATCGATGTAAAGCAGATGCAGTTCTTGTATTTTCTTTTCAATAACTTGGGTTATACAAAAGAGATGATCAGAAGTCAATCTACCCGCCCTGAAACCGGCTTGTTCTTCTGCCTCCATGTCTTTATATTCGCTTTCCACTTTATTTATTTATTTTACCGTATATTCTGCTTAGCGTACTAGTTACAGATATACCTCAATAATTGTGCCATATTTAATAAGTTCAGCTGGAATATTTCCGGGTCCGGCAGATTTACCGCTTTTTAAGGTTGTGCACACGTTTTTGACCTCAGAGATTGTGAGGGGTACAATTATATTGTCTTTTTCTTCTTCCTTAAATTCTGCTCTATCTTCAGTTAAAATTTTTTTTAAATGTTCATCCCATTCTTTTTCTGGTATTGGTGAAATGATATCTCTGCATGTTTCTTTTTTAATCGATCTTATAGTTTTTCAGCTTTCGATACTTCTAACTCCTAAGTAAGAATCTATTTTCTGGCACTTTTGCGTCCACGAAAGATTTTTCTTATCACTGATCATTCTTCTCACCTTTGATTGCGCGATTTTGTATTCTTCTCTGCTTCTATTTGCCTTTTGGGATAAGTAGGTGTGATATAATTTCCGTTTTTCCTCTCTTTCTCGTTCAATCTCAGCATCCCACCAGTATGGTTTTCTTCTTTTAGAAGTTTCATCCACTAATCCTAGTGCTTCTTTTGCAGCTTGATGAATGCTTAATGTAATACATTCGTATTTCTCATCTGGGGTTTCACCTGAACTTGTATTAAGTTTTTCGTTCAGTCTTTTTTTGTATAAGTATTTTACGCTTCTAGGCTTAGTAGATTATATTTACAGTGATCAATTTCTTCAATCACTGTATCATCAAGATGTTGTTGATGCAGGCTTCGGCCTTGATAAGGAAAGAGAATTTTGGACTCCAGAAAATAGTTTTGTCTTTTGTTTAGTGATAAGATAATCAATGACGGATTTCAGGTTTTGTAAGGGTTTGGTTCAGGTATATTTGTGTATTTCCTTATGTTGAAAATAACCGTTTTGGATTTTTAGGTCTAATTGCTCACATACTGTAATTAGCCGTTTTCCATTGTCATTAACAATATTTTCTCATTATTGGCCAACTGTTAGATCATTAACTCTGTTACCGGTTCTACTATTTAAATCTCCCAATATGACAATTTTTCTAGATGTAGTTACTTACTGCTGATATTTCATTGTGTATTTCTTCAAAAAAATTGTCTTTCACGGCTACCTTTGCATCGTCATTATACGCATAGATTCCAAAAATCGTAAGTCTCATTCATTTTAATTAGCCTTTCATTTACTGCTTCCCAGTTGGTGATAAATTTTCTAAATCTTTTGTTGACCAAAATAGATACTCCTTGTTGAGCATGTTTTTCTTTTGCCACTCCGCTATAGAAATGGTCATATTGTCCTAGATTTTCAGATCCTTTTCCTTTCTTTTTCGTTTCTGTTAGTACAGCAAGGTCTACCTTCATTCTGCTGCACTCATGTACTATTTCATTAACTTTTCGACCCATTCCTTGCACGTTCCATGTACCAAAAATCATATTCCTGTTTCTTTGCTTGGTTCGTCTTAGGTTTTTCTTTTCTTTCCGAGGCGTTTGATTGGGTTTTAAAACTTACCTTTTCTTAAACTTTTTAATATTTCTGTCAATTTAACAATAATTGATTTAAGGACTCTTAAATAAGCTTTTGCTGTTAAACGTTTTAATTTATCTTTATTAAGAATAACGGCTCTGTAACGAAAAAGTGCGTATCAAAATAGCGCGTATCAAAACAGCGCTTTTCAAAACAGCGTGTGTTCAGAATAGCGCGTGTTAAAAATAGCGCGTATCAAAATAGCGTGTCTCAAAATAGCGCGTGTTTAAAATAGCGCGTATCAAAATAGAGCGTGATCAAAATAGCGCGTCTCAAAATAGCGCGTGTACAAAATAGCGCGTCCCAGTTTTGCTTAGGTATATTCACCTAAACAGTTTGAGCAAGGTCAGATAAGTTATACTTACTTAATCGGTAAATAAACCGATGGCTTGCTGTATTTAACACAACTCATAGAGTTCGACTAAAGCGTTTCTTTCTAACATATTTTTTCAAAAAAAAAACTTCCCTGGCTTCTTTTCCGGGATCCTAGAGGGTGTGTAACCAAACCGAATCGAACCGAACCGGACGGAACCGAACCGAACCCAAACATTTTTTCCAGTAACTCCCTGACCTTTTTCCACCAAAAAAAATGTCCCCAAGTCACAGGTTAGAATAGAAACCTACCAAAATAAGGATCGGGAAGCTAATTTAGGAAATAATTTTTTTTTAAAATGTTTCGGTTTGGTGCGGTTCATTTTAGTTCGGTGCGGTTTGGATCGGTTCGGTTCGGTTTGGTTACACCCTTTAGGATCCCAGGAAAAAAGTTAGGAAAGTTTTTTTTTGAAAAAATATGTTAGAAAGAGACCCCTTACTCGAACTATTTTATAACAGCGACGTTTGTAATGGCGATCTTTCAAAACGCGGTATTTTTAGACGCGCTATTTTAAAATTTTAATCACGCTATTTAGATACGCGCTATTTTGATACGCGCTATTTTGAGACACGCTATTTTGATACGCGCTATTTTGAACACGCGCTATTTTGATACGCGCTATTTTGAACACGCGCTATTCTGAACACACGCTGTTTTGAAAAGCGCTGTTTTGATACGCGCTATTTTGATCAGCGCTATTTCGTTACAGAGCCAAGAATAACTTCATCAATTACAGAAATATAATTAGGTCAAAGATAAATAAACTATAAAGATATAGGTTATTTATCAAAAATTTGCTCTCGTTGCAAGTGGTAACTCATGCTGCTACTAAAACTTAAAAACTTGTTTTATAACTTTCAGGTATGCATTATACCAAAGTGGCTGTTTTGAAATTTATTTTATAAGATCAAATGAATTTAGTAACGCTGTTCTTTAGCAAAAAGATGCATAACCTACTTATTATACCATACGAGGGTTGTCTTTTAAGTTTTTCATATACAGATGGAATAAAACAGTAGATAACTTTTAAAGACTTTGTTGTTTCTCGAAGTATTCTCCACGGAAATTAAGGCACTTTTGCATGTTCTCAAACCAGTTGTCAAAGCAGTAATTCCACTCGTTTGTTGGTACTGTGAAAATTGCATTCTTAAAGGCGTCGACTACTTCCTCTGGCGACTAAATCTTTGACCACATATTCCAGTCTTGATTTTCGGAAAAGTATAGAAATCTTTGGGCCCTAGGTCGGGACTGTATGGAGGATGTCCAACAATTCGACTTTTTGTTGGGTTAGAAATTCAATGGTTTTTTGTGCTATGTGCGAACTTGCATGGTCTTGGTGGAGGATGATTCGTCGTTCGGGGTTCGTTTTTCGAAGTTCAGCGATGACTTTCGGCAAACAAATGATGATGTACCAATCGGCAGTAATAGTCCTTTGTTATTCCAGAGGAATTGTTGCTACATGATCTGCTTTTGAAACAACGGTCGCGACCATCTTTTTGGATAAACTTACTTAAATAAACAGACGACTGATGTTTCGGGTTCATATTAGTAAATCCACGATTCATCACCACTGACAATGCTGTGCAGGTTTTTCGAGTTTCCTGTCTCAAAGCACTAGAGTTAACAGATGCAGTATTCAGCGGGAAACTAATTTTTTTACCCCTAATTCTTGATGCAAAATTTTTTTAATTGAAGTCTTTGAAATCCCCAATAAAGCATCAATCTCGCGATATGTCACATGCCGATCTTGCGTGATGAGCATGCGCACAACATCGATGTTTTCCTGGGTGACAGCCGTTTTTGGTGTCCATCCACGCTTGAATTTTCCATACGAACGAGAAACTGTCGACTGATGTGCTACTACTACTACTATGTCGGTTTAGAACGTTTTTCTACGTTGTCCGACGCCTATTCTCCACCTCCTTCGATCCTGACAATCATCCTCTGTCAGATTTTTTTGACTCATTGATCTTTGAATTAAATGTTGCCATTCTAGTTTAGGACGCCCTCTTTTTCTGCGCCCTATTGGTTGCCATTCTAGGACCTGCTTTGGTAATCTTTCGTCGTTCATCCATTGTACACGGCCGTACCATATCAGTTGCCTTCTAGTGATGTCATCCGTTATGCTTCCCTCGATTCCCATTCTTTCTTTTATGATCTCATTTCTTATGTGATCTATTCTAGATATTCTCATTGATCTTCTTATTGCATCCATTTCGACACTTTTCATTTTTGTTTTGTATTTTTCTGTTACGCGACAAGTCTCTATTCCATACAACAGCGTGCTTTTGACCATTGTTTCATATATGTTAAATTTTACATTCGTTTTTATCTCTCTGCTCCATAAAATACTGTTAAGACATCCAATAACTTTTTTTGCTTTTACTATTCTTTTTTCCAATTCTTTACAGTCTGTACCTGTCTTATCAAATGTGATACCCAAGTATACATACTCATTGCATGGAGATATTGTTTGTCCATTTTCTAGTACTAACTCACTGGATTCGTTTCCAATACATAAGTACTGTGTCTTGTCCACATTCACTGTTAATCCCCACTTTTGGTATTCTTCTGTTAACTTTTGTTTTAAGCTTTTATTTAGCATATTTGCTACAATTTTTTCTTAAATTAACTTAAAACTATACTTAAAATTCAAATTTATAAAACAAATAAATAAATAGGTATAAACTAACACTATATTAATAAAATTTAATAACTTTATATAAATTGTATTGAAAATAAATATTTTTTTTACTTTTTTTAAATTTTTTAAAATTTGGTTCATTTTTAATTGACACGTTTAATTTATTGTATTCACTCAATCCTTTTGAAAATATTGATTTTTGAACAACTAATTTTGATGTAGTGCTTAAATGAAAATCTTCTTTTGTCCGGGTATTGTATGATAATTATAATTTTGATTTATAAATTGTTTTAAGGAATCTGGTAGTAAATTGTTATTAATTTTATAAATAAAAATACAAACATTATAAAATATTAAATTTTTTTTTCTTTAACATTGTTTTTATGTTGGTATATTTATCTGCATTTAAAATTATTCTCATTGCACGATTTTGTAAAATTTGTAATTTTTCCAGAATGTCTTCATTAGCTGAATATAAAATAGTTGAGCAATACAAAAAATATGGCAAAATTATTGTGTTGTATACACATTTTTTTGAGAAAAATGATAAATAATTACTTATTCTTGCTAAATATCCAATTTTTGCTGCTATTTTCGAGATGATATTATCGTAGATTAAATTAAACTTTAATTTTGAGTCTACTATAATTCCTAGATATTTGAATGAATTCACGATTTCCAATTTTTCATTGTTTATTTGAATTTCTAAATTTAATGGATTACTTTTCAAATTTATTGTCATACATTTCGTTTTATTAACATTTAACTTTAATTTGTTTGTATTTAACCAATTTAAAACTAATTTTAAGTCAGAATTTAATAAATTAATAATATGTTCCAAAGAATTGCCTTTTAAGTAAATGAACGTATCATCCGCAAACATCTGAATTAAACTATATTTTAAAATGGATGGTAAATCATTTATGTAAAGAATAAATAATAATGGCCCCAATTTACTTCCCTGAGTTACCCCAATTTTGATTTCTTTTTTTGATGATAGTGTGTTTATTATTTTAGTACGTTGTTTTCTGTTAAACAAATAATTTTTAAACCATTCCAAAACTTTTCCTCGTAATCCATAGTTATAAAGTTTTTGTAGAAGTCTCTCTCTATCAATTGTTTCAAAGGCCCTTTTAAAATCTAAGAATATCCCAATAACTATTTCATTTGTTTCAAAACACCTCCTCCAATTTTCCACTACATACTGAACGGCAATTTCTGTTGAATATTTTTTTCTAAATGCTGATTGTTGAGCTACTAAAATTTCGTTTTCATCTATAAATTCTAAAAATTGATCGTAAACCACTTCCTCTAATAATTTTTCTATGTCCCATAAAACATTAATAGGTCTCATTTCGTCATATTTTTTGGTGTTTTTTATTTTCAGTACAGGGGTTATAGTTGAACATTTTAATTCATCTGGAATTTCACCGTTTTTCAAACATGTGTTTATTAGATTCAGTAGTTGATAACCTATAACTGGAAAGTTTCTTTCAATAATTCTTTATTCATTATTTCTGTTTTATTATTGTTTTGATATTTAATTTTTTAACTGATTTAATGTAATCTCATTAAATTCGCTCAATCTGTTTTCATTAACTTGAATTTTAAAAATGTCTGAAGTTGTATTTGGTATTGAGTCAATAATTATTTCTACACTTTCAATATAGTATTGATTTAACCCTTCTGCTACTATTTCTGGATCTGATTCTTTTTGCCATCAAAAATAATTTCTTTAATTTCATTTCTAGGTTTGGAATTAATTAACATTTTTAAACTTTTCCACATTTTTTTATTATTACCTTTTTTTTATCAATTTTGTTTTCAAAGTATAGCCTTTTTTCTTTTCTTAAAATTTTTACACAATCATCTCATCATATACTCCATGTCTTCTTTATCATTAGCCACAATTACTTGGTCGTCAGCAAACTGTAGTGTGTATATGGTAAATCGGTCGTTAAGTTGTATTCCCATGCCGTGCAGTTTAAGTTTCCAGTTTTTTAGAGCTACTGCGATATATATTTTAAAAAGAGTTGGAGAGATACAACATCCCTGTCTTAAGCCTTTTGTTACTAGGAATTCTTTTGAAAGTCGATTTCCAGTTTTAATTTTGACCCTTTGTATAGTTCTTTTATCGCTTTTATGTATGTATGATTGATATAAGTTTGCTCTAACACTGTCCATAATTTTTCTACTGGAACGGTATCATATGCTTTTTGTAGGTCCACAAAGGTAACATGAGTCTCTATATTTTTGGCGCTCCTTTTCTCAATTACTTGTTTAAGACAAAAAACATTATCACTACAAGATCTGCCTGCGCGAAACCCACTTTGCTCTTCTTCTTGTTCATGAAAATCATTCTCTATTAGATCTCTAAGAATCCTACCGTACAATCTACTTAGAGTACTGGTTACTGAAATTCCTCTGTAATTGTTGCAATCCAGCTTGTTTCCTTTTTTATGTATTGAGGATATGAATGCAATTTTCCAATCATTAGGTACTGGATGTCCGTTTTTGCATTGGTTAATAATATATGTGAGATTTTCGAGTAGTTTCTCTGATCCATATTTGAGCATTTCAGCATATATTCCCCCAGGTCCGCTAGCTTTTCTGGATTAAAGCTTTTTAATATTATTCTTTATCATTTCTTTTTCGATGATTACTTCCTCTCCATGTACTTCTATGTCTCTCCTCGGAGAGGCTGCCATATATTCGGGTCTCGTCTCCTGCTTTAGAACTCTGCCTACCTCCTACGTGTGTATTTATGTCGTGCCACTTGCGCAAATGTGCTACTTTATTACCGAAAACCGAAATCAACTCCGCAAGGCATTCTTGTTGAGATAATTTCGTTCGAAATTTGTAAAACTTATAGCCCTAAAATGTTCTCGGTTTAATTCCATTTTTCGACTAATTTGTTAACTTAAAAAATTCCCTGTAGCCATAAAACTATTTATCGCACTGACGTTATGAATTAGGCTAGGTTAAAATTGAGGTATATGTTTTTTCTAATCATGTCCACATTTTTATTGAATATGCCAGTCAAACACACATTTTTTTTAATTTTAGGAGAAAAGCTCTGCAAGTCTTCTTCTCAAACATCTACTCTAGCGCAACAAGCTTTGCATTTAGTTGTTGCAGAGTATTTGTTACAGAATCACTGTCATTACTCGTTCTCACTATTCACTAGCGAAGTTAATTTGGCAAAGATATTTCCAGATTCCAAGTTGCTGTTTGATGCTACTGAAAGTCATGGTAGGTCATGTACGAGGATGGGATGAAAAGTTTCCGCCCTAGCATATAGCAGGCCCGATTTGCTTTTGTGTTCCAACGTGTTTGTGTAGCCTTGCTTGTGATCAGTATACGCTCGAAGTTTAAAGTAAGTGCGTCAAGTAGTTTGTGTCCTGCTTATTTTTAAAGTTTATACAGTGTGTCAATTTTAAAAGATGGAAAAAAACGAGATAAGAGCCGTGATAAAATATTTTCATATCAAAGGGTTATCGCCGACGAAAATAAAAGATGAACTAGATGCTACACTAGGGGAATCTGCTCCTTCCTATACCACAGTTAAAACCTGGGTATCTGACAGGCCAAAAACGGCAACTTCTGAGGAAATGGTGCAAACCATTCCCAAACTAATTCTAAAAGATCGCAGATTAAGACTGAAAGAGGTAGCTGAGGCTGTGGGCATATCAAAAGAGCGAGTTCACCATATTTTATGTAAAGTTTTAGGTATGAGAAAGCTATCCGCCCGATGGGTGCCGCGTTTGCTCAAGCAAGATCAAAAGCTCGTGCGTCTAACCATTTCAGAGGAAAATTTGGCATTCTTTACCCCTGAAACTAAGCAGTCCAAATAAAGAACGAACCAGTTCCAAAGAAGGAAGGCAGTACCGTCTGCTGAAAAGGTCATGGTAACGGTCTTTTGGGACGCTAAAGGGATACTCCTCATAGATTATCTCGAAAAAGGAAGAACAATAAATTCAGAGTATTACAGCGACTTACTGGACCAACTTAAGCAGAATATAAGCGAAAAACGCCCTGGTTTGGCAAAAAAGAAAATTTTGTTTCAGCAGGACAATGCACCTTGCCACAAGTCCGATTGACGAGTTGGATAAATCAGACTTCAGTGATGGCATCAAATCAGTTGAACATCGTTGGGCCAAATGTATTACCTTACAAGGGGACTATGTAAAAAAATAAATTATTTAGTCACTATGGTGTTGTGTTCTATGTTAGGCCGGAAACTTTTCATCCCATCCTCGTAAATAGTCAAGCAGAATAAACTGTATTTTGCACTTATTTTCCACTATAAGAAAACCATATAAAATTAAGCTTTTTCCTTGATGAGGACAAAGCTTTAAGAGGCCTTATTTAAGTGATCCCTTAGAGTATTTTTTTATTACTCTAAGAGTGATCTCTTTCACGATATTTTACAGTTGTTCGAAGACAAATATCTACTTAAAAATCTTCTGCATAGAGAAAAGTCTTACCAAGGTCTATTGCTACTATTTATTTTTCACATGATGTAATTTTAATTAGGGAATCCACCTTCAACAATCTTTGACAAAGAAAACCTTGCAAATATTTTGGAATTGATTGGGATTACAAAAACAAGCAAAGAATATAAAAATCTGATGCAAACCTATTTTGGAAGTGAACAAAAATCTACAGTTTTAAATTGCCTTCTGAATATGGCAAGCCCTAAAAATGATGATGAAAGCAATGGAGAAATAGGTAAGCTAAGAAAATTAGAATGTGAATTCCTTTCGTGATATTAGCAACAAACAACTAAAACTTGACCATTTTTTTCTGGATTGTAACTTTTATTATATAACAGTAAATTAAAGATAAACACAAGCTGAGCAATTAGCTTAAAATATAATTACTAGAAATCTTTGTGGCATTCATTTAAAGTTTACTCGAAAATTTCATTTAAATAGGTTTAACGGTTTTTGTAGATTTTGGTCTTTTACTTTGGCAAGCTTATTTTCTTTTTTAATTTGAAATCCTTAATTTCTAGCAATATTATTCCTAACCCTGTATATTGATTTAATTTTTTAGAAATAGATTTAGAAGACGATTTTTTACAAAAAGCATCCCATATCCTGTTGTCTTCCAACATACCTCACAAAACCTATAGCAAAATAATTCTTGAAATAAAAAAATCTTATGAATTAAAAAGAAAATCATTTGAGGACCAATGTTTAAAATTAATAACGAAGTTTAGGGAAGAATTAATTCTGAGAAACCGAAAATTGCATAGTTGCACTAGAAAAAAGAAAAGACTAGAAAAACAACTACTCAAATCAGCACAAGAACAAAAGGTTTTAAAAGAAAAAGTTAGTTTTTATGAATCCAAACAGCTACAAAAAAGTGAGACTCCAAGAGAAGATTATAAGTTATCATGTGGTTTAGATCATTGTTCAGAAATCTGTAAAATATCCAAAGAGACATGTGAAAATTATCAAAAAGAAAACGAAAGACTTAAAGATAAAAGTAACTCTCAAACATATGAAATAAAAAAGTTAAAAAAGAACTATGACCACTTAAAACAGGAACTAACAAACTGCCAATCTAAAATAAACTTGTTAAAATTAAAAATGCAAGACCAAACGTTTAGCCAAAGTACAGCAAATAGTAATTTTAATGGACATAATCCAAAATGTAAGTATTTTTTAATTTGTGTCGCAGGCTTATTTGAATCAGTCTTGTTATAATACGCCTAAGTTTTTTCAGTGCGACTATGCATATATAGTAACACTCCATAAATAATTCAAAAAACTTATAAAAGTAAAAAATGCGGTTATTATTTACTAGAACTGGCTGAACCGTCTGATAAACATTTATCTTTACAAAAATATCGGCGTTTTTGCCGCCCTCTGTCTTCATCACATGTGGTTGAAAAGCCTGTGAATTATCGGACGGCCGAAAAAAAATGTCAAAACACAAAATATCGAAATATTTTTGAAAATTAAATTTGTTGTAAAAAGTAATTCAAGTGTGAAAAGTGATCAATGATACAACATTTAAACCAAACCGCATCAAAATATTTTTCCTACAATCTTAAATCAACAGTTTTGCTCTACTGCTGTTAAAATATGTGAAATGTGAAAAGCACTTAATGATCCATCATTTAAAAGAAACCGCACCAAAATAGTTTTTTACTGCAATCATAAATCAATACTTTTGCTTTATGACGAATATTCAACCCACAAAAGACGAATAGGCTGACCAGAGATATTAGAACAGCTAGAGATTGGATTTCAGAACCAACGAAAATCGAAAGAGTGGGTACACCAAGCGTCGCAGCCCACGAGAAAGACCGACCCGGGCGCGGAGATATCACGTGACCGTAGGAGTCCCACAAAAAAACGCCTCACGGCCGGCTGTCATTATAAAACATGTGTGTGTTCAGTTTTGGTATGTTTGTTTACGTCGATTTTTTTTTAATTCGGGCACGAATTTTATGTGAATTTTATCAAAGTTATTAAAATAACGCAGCCCACGAAAAAGACTTTAGTGGGCTGCGTTAAAATAATTAATGGCTAATGAGTAAATTATAAAGAAAATACCTATAAGATAAACAATGCTGCGAACACTTTAGTGTTGTTCCTTGTCGGTCCAACTATAAAACTGAAACCTAATATGTTGCAAACGGGAAAGAAGTGGTAAAAGATAAGATCTTGGATAAGATTGATCAAGTAATAGACATCCTTAGTGACATTTTCGATAGTAAGAGGGAAAAATGTGTCATTTCTTATTCAACAATTAGGTCTCTTAAAAAGGTAACCTGAGAATCGAAGATATGGTGGATACACTTTAATGTTGGCTTCATCTTTGTTTATCCAGTTATCCAGTGTATACACGTCAATTTACAATTCTAAGGTAATATGTCTTCCGCACCCTCGCAATATTAAAAAACTGATTTGTAAAATATTGTTAACAGATAGTAATTTCTCTGGTAGTGTGAAATATTTAAAAAGTAAGATACAGCTTTTAAAAGAACATGAGTTGGTAGTTAACTTACACTTTATTGAAATAGAATTAAACTTTGTGCTGGGTAATTTTTCAAAAAAATATTGACGACCACTACATTCAGTTAATTGAATGGGAAAACCATCACTTATTCACAAAATCACTTGTTTCTTTTTAATAAATTATTGTGAAATGTTTTATATTGAAAATTTTTCTTCAGATAACTCTAGCGAGTGTTTTTGTGGAGAAAAACTATTGTCAAAGCTTGAAAAAATTAGTTTAAGGGCATGTAAAGTTTTTTTAAATAATTTTATTGAAAAGCACAATGATTTAGTGTCTGCTAATAAATTTTTGAATAAGAACTCAAAGATGATGACAGTCAAAGAAAAATTAAAAAACTAAAAGCTTATAGGTTTGATATGTCCAATTTTGAAAGACTTGTATAGATTTGAAGTTACTAACGATATTATGTACCTAATATATGTACCTGAAGATATTAGAGTGCAAATTTTGTATAATTTTTTATTTTATAGATTCAGTTCTTTTATCCATAATAAACACATATATCAGCAAAATACTACATAATACATTTTTTGTTAATTTATTTAAATTGTGTAAAAACATATAATATTGTTACGGGTGAGAACCAACAATTAAAACTCGCAATTGTTGAAAACGATACGTCAATTTATTTCGACAAATTATGTACAAAAACACGCACTTAAACTTACTAATAACTTGCTAATAATTCACTACTTTAATACGCCTATTAACTTCGCGTTAACATCTAGCGATCACTACCATTGGTTATCTCTGACTGACTGATGTACGACGTCCGGCCTTATATATGAGGGGCTGCCTACTATTCGAGAACCCTTCCATCCTTGTTCGATTCGGAATCATTCCAGCCTTTTCTAGACGGACCGTTCGCATACCAGTCTGTCACAGATAACGCAACTAAAACCTAGATTAAGAATACAACCATAAAATACGTCAACCTAATACTACACTAAACCTAAATAAATTCGAACTATAAAATTTAAATACTTAAATTTGTAACAATATATTAAGCAATACAATAAGAATCCTGGGACTCCTAAGATCACGTGACCGCTGACTTGCTTATAACGCGCCATGGCCGGTCTTTATCGTTGGCTGCGACCAAGCGTTTACCATTGAAACCGTGGTAGAAATAGTTGAGCACTGGTAGGCAGCGTAACCAAACCTACTTATTCTTTGATTTTATCACGGCCGCGGCCTTGTCAAAATGGCGGGGACTGTCAGTTGTTATTTTGTTGAAAAATAAAGAAATTCTCGGACTTTTCCTACTCTAATGGAAAAAGTAATGTTTTATAACCCTGAACAATTAGATTTCATCTCAAATTTAATTTAAAAAAGTGGCAAAGAAACAAAAACAGCCCTTGACATTTTTAAACCAGATAACAAAATTTCAATGGTAAAAAAGGCCGGGACGGCGGCCATTTTTAATTTGCCGCTTTTACTTTGGTCAAATCCAATCCGTCGATGTTCTATTATTCGTGGCTGGCTCACCCGGTGCAGTGTCTC
Source organism: Aspidapion aeneum (assembly GCA_963576565.1). NCBI lineage: Eukaryota > Metazoa > Arthropoda > Insecta > Coleoptera > Brentidae > Aspidapion > Aspidapion aeneum. The sequence goes on from OY755039.1 coordinate 126,529,408, forward strand.
AAATCATAGCTTAATTAATTAACGCAGACCGAACCGCAGCTTTTTTTTCTGTGTCTCAAATTCAATATTTTTGAGAGGCTCGATTTCGAAGAGATTTTGAGATAGTCCTTAAGCTTGAAGCCCTATTTTCAAGAAAACTTTGCACATTTTTTCTTTAAAATCAAGGGCCGGTTTCTCAATAGAGCCCACGGGCATTGAGTAAATAACCCATATAGAGGTGCCACCGGCGATCTTTACCATATTGAGGGGCAGATATGGTTTTGAAATAAATTCGTCTAGTACGCAACATTCAGAGACAACTACTATGATCTAATGGTATTTGTATGATAGATAGATGATACAACCTGGAGTGTGGCATAAGAGTGGGGATCGGATTTTTTTTAGAAATTAAGTAAGTATACCAAAAAACTTTTGTTTTGACATAGTCGATATGGGTATCGTTTTATAGGTTTTCGGATATGAGAATTTCAAAAAAAGCATTTTTGATCTCTTCAGACCTGACCTGATTCTAAAAAAGCAGGATTTATTCCAAAAAGGGCGATTTCTGACAATTTTATTTTTAAAAATTGCAGTCATTCAAGGTTTTGTAGCAGTCGCTTTGTATGGTCCAGGACAATTTTTACCCTGGAGAATAACCCGGGGTAAAAATCAAATATCGCTAGAATGCCATTTTAAAAGGGGCTATTAAAAGAATGCGGCAGTAAGAATTACCAAATTTGGAACAAATAATAGGATGGTAGAGTGCAAAAATCTATCTATCTAGCCTTCTTCGATCCATCTTTGGACATAGGCCTCCCACAATATTTTCATTCTTCTCGGTCTGTCGCCGTGTTCATCCATCTAGCTCCTGTATGTCTCTTCAAATCGTCCGCTCGTCTCATTTGAGGTCTTCCCCTACTTCTTTTATTTTCCCAAGGTATCCAGTTTACAATACACTTGTTCCATCGATCGTCTTTTTGTCTGATATTATGACCGGCAAATTTCCATTTTAATTTTGCTACTTCTCCTCTCTCTTACTTTTGTTTTAGTTCTTATACATTCATTGCTTTTTTTAACTGTTTGCTTTATATGTAACATTTGTCTTTCTGTTGATCTTTGGACTTTTGTTACCTTATCCATGTTTTATTTTGTCCAAGTCTGGGATCCATAGGTAAGGACAGGAAGGGTACATTGGTTGTACACTTTCGATTTGAGGTACTGAGGATATTTTTTATTTTTAAATATGTAGCTTAATTTACCGAATGCTGCCCAGGCCACTACTTGTCTCTTGATGTCAGCCGTTTGGTTTTCCTTTTTTAGTTTAATAATTTGTCCCAAGTATATATATTCCTCTACTTGTTCTATTTTCTCTTGGTTTATTCTGATCGTAATATCCTTATCTGTGTTTGTTATGACTTTAGTTTTAGTGCAGTCCATACTCAAGCCTATATTTTTATCAGTTCTTCTTTCTTCTCTGTTATTAAGGCAATATCATCAGCATATCTTAGATGGTTCAAGTATTATCTGTTTACTTTGATGCCTATTTCTTCCCAATCTAAGTTTTTAAAAACATCTTCTAGGGTCCGGTTAAATTAAAAACTGCAAAAATATCGATAAAAAAAATATTTCTTTTTTACCGATTCCAATATGGCGGCTGATTAATCAAAATGGTAACTTATAACCACTTTTTATTTTCTTAAATTTTGGAGCAACGAGACATTTAATACTTATTCTAAAAGACAATTATTAACAATGGGCTGAACCTAACGCATTTTATAATTTAAGGCACTGTCTCCAGCAAAAGCAAAAAAGGAACTTCCGAAAGTAGCGAAATAAGTTCAAATAATTTTACCGAGGACGTACTGAAAGAAGCTAGAAAGAAACTGAAAGAATTAGAAGACGAAAGCGAACAAATCGACCTTAAGTACAAAAATTTCATAGTTAGATAGCAGGGTAATTATTATATTTGTAAAGTATTCTATTTTATAAGATTGCATTTTTTTATTAGTTTTTGTGTTGGCAAGAATCAAATAAAATATTTATTTAAAAACCTATTACTTTGAATTGTAACTCTTTCTTTTTTCGACTGATCGAATATTTTTAAACCCCTTTTTAAGATCTAAAAGATATGGGTGTTTTAACCTAAAGGTAACAAAGGTGTTTTTGAGCATTTTTTGTGCGAATTTGGAAAAACGGCTGAACACGTTGGTTTTGTTTTCGAGGGGAACATGGCTACCTTGAAATTTCTGTAGCACGTAAGGGGGTAACTTATGTTGAATAGGGAAAGTGGGTCAAGTGATACATTGTTTTAAATGTCTATTAAATCGATCGATTCGTTTTTGATATAATAAAAGTCACTGTAAGATGTTCCTGCGCTAAAAAATAAATCGGCTTGTGACGGGATTTCAAAATTTTTCCGGGAAATTGGCATAAACACGTTTTTTATAGCTTTATGGTAACTTTGGAGGCAAATTATCTCAAAAACAAAAGCATTTTTGAAATTTTTGCAAGGTTGTAAAGACAATCACGAGACTACGTATATAATATGGGGTTAAAGTGCACCCCTCGAAGGCAGAACGTGCTACAAAAATTTCAAGATATTCGAAAAGTGTCCCACTCCAAAACACGATCGACGTGTTCAGGCGATTTTCCAAATTAGCATAAAAACAACACAAAGACATCTCTGTTAGCTTTAGGTAAGTTGAAACACACGGTATAAAAATCGAATAGTCTAATAAAATTAAAATCAATATAGCATCAGTCGAGGACTCAGGGGACAGGGGGACCGTCCCCCCTTTATTCCTTCGACATAAAACTTATTTTTTAGTTTTACTAAAAAATAGCAAATGCATAAAAGCACAATTTCTTACAAAAACCTGCTTTTTTGAATATATGTAAATTATAATTTTCTATTTTATTTTTAAATTTTTCATACTTTCCGTATAAAACTTCTTTTTTTGTTGTATTTGATAATTTTATGTCAGGAAAACTCCAGATTTAAATCAATTAAACATTTTTTAAATAATTCTTTGTCAAAAAAACCAGAACACTATAAACCCATGAACAAGTGAAGCTGTCAGGTCCTTTAAAACAAAGATTTAATGAAAATTTCAGGCACGGCAAATATAAAGATAGATACTTGAAAAAAATATGGATCCATGACGGATCTGATACCTTCCTAGCTAGCCTATTAGCACACTTCAAGTGAAGCTATTATAATATCAGCCTAGAAAACAGTTTTTTTTAATATCTCAGAAACTACAGCTCCTACAAAGTTTTTGGTTATAACACAAATTATTGAGCAAAATGTAATCTACTATACTCCGAAAACCGCATATTGATGCTATGGTCCATTAAAAAATTTGCATTTACAAAAAATTTTAATTGTCAAAAAACTGTCATTAGCATTAATGGATTTTGACCAAAATCAGCTCATTAGAGTATCGAACACTATTTTACCTGAAAATTTCATGAAAATTGGTCCAGTGACTTAGAAGCTATCGTGTTACGGACAGACACACACACAGACAGACATCACGACGATATTGCTTAGATAGGTCAAAATACACCCAAATAACACATTTTCGGTGTTATCTCAAAAAAAAAAATTCGTCGAAAATAATACCTTTTCTAGCAATTCTGCGCGGGCCAGGAATGTAAAAATTCATGTAATCAATGTATTTTTATTTTATTTTATCAACCTTTTCCACGTGAAAAACAAAGGCAAATTTAAAGACATGTTCTTTCCTGTGTCATTTTTATGTGTTTTAATTTTTTTTGGCAAACGTAGATATTTCAAAAACAAATTGTAACTCCCCATAGACACGCATCCTTTCACGAATTTGGAAAATGCTTAAAAATCGTCATTCATGTAATAAAAACTTTATTTTATTCAAGTAACTTAACAATAAATAAGAAAATATTACTCTCTTGAGTCTCATCAAAAAACAATGTAGCTTAAAAATTACAGAGGAGACCAGGTCTTTATTTTTTAAATATAAAAAAAGTTGTTTCCATAGAAAACAGCTGTTATATCACATGTTAAAACTAAGCTTTTGTCAAATAATTTGAAATTCAAGAAATGCTCGTAAAGTATAAAAATTATTATTTAAATAAAATTTAAAAATATTTTTATTCATTTATAAAACAAATACTCAACATATTCTAAAATATCTAAAAATTAAACATATAGGTACACAATTTTAACATTTATTATGTTGAGAGCTTTTTAAAATATTAGACATGATAACTTTTGAAAAGAATAATGGTCTTTAATTTAAATTTCTGTTAAAAAAAAAGTATTCGCCAAATAAAATACTATTAAAAAAAGCGGCTAATAACAGGAATGTGAATGCTCCCTCTCTTTCCTCTTAATGTAAATTCTAAACTAACATTAAGAGAGAAATAATTTACATAAGAATAAAAGAGAAAAATAACACTAGTCTTACTGTGGTTTGTCGCTTTTTTAAAAAATACTGCATCAGAATGCAAATTTTGTTTAAAGACCGTGACTTCTAGTTTCGAATGATTCACTTTTATTGATATATTGGTAGTCCAGGAATAAATCGTTTAATGTTAACTTTATGGCCCAAACTTTTTGTATTTTCAAAAAACAATAAGGGACCTTAATTCTTATTTGCCAATAAAATTTAACGAAATTATTTAAACACTAATTTGTACATAACTACTTAAGAAAAATTACTACTTAAAAAATTAAACGTTTTCGATTTAAAAAAAAATGTATTTCCAAAAGTCAAATCTTATCCAATTAAGGGCCCACATTTTTTCATTAATAATGATTTAATTGATAGCTAAACAAAACTTAATTGCAAAAGGCTCACATAAGAATGCCATCTATTTGTTAAAAATTCCGTTAATATTTCGTTTTTTTGGGAGTAACAAACATCACGTCGACTTCCAGAAAACGAAAGTGAATGCACAAGAAATTGAATTTTTCCTCTCTTTTATACTTAATTACAAATATTGGTCACGGTCTATTTAAAATATATAAAAATGATTTATTTATCTCCATAACAAACAAAACGAAATAATTTTTGGCGTATCTGAAAAAATGCAACTTTACAGGGGAAGCAAAAAACAGTTCAGGTACCTAAAGAAAATACATACAGTGAAACCTCTCCTTGCGGACACCTCTAATAAGCGGAAACTCCCTTTAAGCGGACAAATTTGTTGGAACCAAGCTTTTCCCTATTTCATTACCGGTAAAATTCACTCCTATAACCGGACACTCTAATAACCGGACGCTGACAATTTTCTTTGGTAAAAAAATTCTGAAACCTCCCTTAACCGGACGCGAACCTTTGACAACGGGACGGAACGTTGCACCTCATGGCTATAAATGTTATGTAGTATGTTGGCAACAACGCTTTCTGCAGCCAGGGAATTACCTCTTTTCATTTTAATGCGGAGACTAAATACTTCTCTCGTATATACAACATATTTTATTCGGCGGGACTGTATGTTTAATTTTTATTGTTCAGTTGGGTAGTAATAGATCTCTGTGAAGTGGCGCCTAGTAAAAAACTTCTTAGTTTACGTGAAAAAATGGAAGTTGTTAACGTTTCGGAGAAGGAACATCTATCAGCACAAAAGATCGCTGAAAAATTTAATATCAGAAAAACTCAAGCAGCAGAAATTGTTAATAAATATATATTAAAATTTCGCAGTTCCCTCTCATAAGCGGACAAAATCGACGGAACCGTGAGTGTCCGCTTATAGGAGGTTTCACTGTATATCGTTATTATAAAAAATACTCTGCCAATATATGGGCCCCTAAGCTCACACTAGGTATCTACTATAGTTATAGCGTACGTGTGAGCTGATATAACTAAAAACGAAAATATATTTTGTTTAACTCCAAACTCAATTACCTTTCGTTTGATATCACACACGCCATATTTTCACATAAACTCTTATTTTTGAAATCTACCCCCACCCTTTTATTTGACTTGTGCTAGGTGGATTTTGTTCATTTTTAAATGGGACCATCTCGACCCAAGACCCAGCCTAGGTACCAAATTTCATTGAAATCGGGCAAGCGGTTTTTGAGTTATGCGCGTTGGTCGTTACAGACAGACAGACAGACGGCGCAACAAAAAAGTTTCAAAATCATCTGAAACGCAAAGATATATAAAAAATTTTGAAATCGGAGCGGCTATACTCGTGCATATATATGTATAATGTCCGACACATTATACACCATGCACAAATCAGAAATAATAAAACATCGTCAAAATGTTAGATACTGCAACCCCGATTGAAAAAATTATTAAGCACCTATAGGAGTATAAAAAACGTTTGGTGACGTGGTCCAAATTCCAGTCGTTTGACCACCGTCTTTAAAAATGGTCGCCAAAATGTCAGATTTTTGGTTTAAGCTTATCTCCGTAATCAATGGACCGATTTTAATTTTTTAGATCTCGTTTCACTTCATTTTTAAAGGCACACAAATTTTGTAATTTTACAATTTTTGCTAAATCAAGTAGTTTTTAAATAAAACTATAAATATTTCCGCTTGCAAAAGGATTAAAATAATACCCACGCTCATTTTATTGTAGTTACAATAAAATCAAAGACGCTTCATAAAAGAGGATCTCGATTTTGTTTTTAAATTTCGGTGGATGGAATATAAAAAAGTGATTTTGTAGCGAAACGGTGCATCTTGGCAGAAAACATTAAAAATTATTTTTTATAGTACTTCTCATTTTGCTTCTTTTGATATATTGCTTAGTTTCCTATCTTTGGTAGGTAGCTGTCCAGGCCAGCTACAATATACAATTTTGCAAAAATTAGATGTTTTCGCTATAAAATACCGAAATTTAAAAACACAAAACCGACATTCTCTTCTATAAAGGGTCTAAAGTCTTTGATGTAAAAAGAAACCAAATTTGAATTATATTGTAACTACAATACAATGAGCATGAGGATTATTATTTTAATCCTTTTGCGAGCGGAAATATTCATAATCTTGATGTATCTCAAAAACTACTTGACTTAGTAATCAAATGTATAATCACATAATTTGTTTGCCTTTGAAAAAGGAATAAAACAAGATTAAAAAAATTAAAATCGGTCAACTAACTATGGAGGCGCTTAAACCAAAAATCTGACAATTCGGCATTTTTAAAGATGGGGGCCAAACGACCATTTTTTGGACCACGTGATCAAACTTTTTAAGCCCCGCAACAAACCTAAGCGCACATATTAGGGCATATGTGACATAAGCTAGCGCTTATTTCATATTTTTTTAAACTGTAGTTTTTAAATTATTTCTAGCTCTTGACAAATAAAAGCCATTTCAACCCGAAAAAATTGGACTAAGCCTACTACATGCGAGCTCATATAATATTGGATGTTATTCACTTTCCTCTTTTATGGATTCCCTCTAAACTAAAAAGAGTTTTCTATTAGTGCGTGGCTTTAATGTAAAAATATTTCACTTCCGGTTACCAGTTTGACATTTTCCACCGTGTTTGTCCATACACTAAGATACAAAAAAACGCCGCACAGAGGGGCAAAATCAAGAAAACATGCGATTTAGTGCAGAACTCATTTATCTAATATGGTAGATATTTTTACTGAAAACTATTTATTAATAATCGCTTTATCATAGCAAGTTAGCTTCGGATAGTCAAACGTCAAACAAATGAATAAAACACCTTGTCAAAGTTAGCGTGTTTTGAAAACTGACGTTGCGTAGTTGTGTTAAGAAAACAAATGAATCATCTTTGCCACAATTTTTAATGTTGATCAAGTTTGGTTAAAATAAATCTAATTATGTCAGATAATACCTATTGTGATTACATTATTCTCGTATAAAAAAAATGCAAAATTTTTTGTTGTTTTTCTTCAAACTGCCATTTTTGTAAAATCTTTCAAAAATTTATTATTTTCTTTAATTTTAAAAATATACGTGGACACAAAGTAACTTGTCGCCCGCTGTCGCGGGCGAGTTTTCACATGTCATTTTTTATTGAACTTTCCTTTTTAAAATGATGCCACATTTAGCTGCTAGTTTTTGCTAATAAGGCCGGAATTAATTTTTAAATATTAACATTTTTCTCCAAACTTAGCGAAATATGTGTTTAAACTGTAGTATAGATATTTAAAATATAACGTACTAAATACACATACTATTATTATACTCATTATATATTAAGGAATAAAAGTCACACCTTATCCCGAGGCAAAAAGTTTGTAGCTTAAGCGTAGAAGGTATACAATTGGCCAATAGGTAACAAGACACTAATTACGAATTTTAGGAGATATTTTTTAAACTTTTGGATTTTTCTGCCCTAAAATTAAATTATAATTATAATTATGTAGTTTTCAGCTACTTTACTAAAAACATTATGTCTGATAGAGCCTTTTATTTTGAATTTTAAGGATAAAAAGTGACAGTTTTATCGCTAAAATAAGAATTAAAGAGGGCCCTGTTCTTATAATATATACCAAGGGATAAAAGTGACACTTTTTATTTCCCGGTAAAAAGTTTTTAGCATGAGCGTAGCGAAAGCTACAATTCGTTAAAGGATAAAAATACTCTTTTATAACGAGGTTTATACGTTAATTTTACGCTTTCAGACCGATCTTTTTTTTAACTTATTCTTTGATTTATTAATATAGTTAAATTATTTTTTGTTTTGTTTAGTATAATTTATACACATTATTTATAAACAAAGAAAGCTTCCAGTGGCGTATATAGAAAAATGTCTCGGGGTGGGCCCGAGACAGTTTGGGGGGGGGGGGGGGGGTCGAGACCCCATGAGGCCGTATTTTATGCTATCTTATGTTTGTATTCATGAAATATGTGGAAAATATCTAGAAAAATCTTAGGTTCGGGGGATGCCCCGACCCCCCAGGCCCCTCTTATATACGCCACTGAAAGCTTCTGTCAAGTCGTTTTAAAAATGGCGAAAGTCAGACAGAAGAAAAGTGTGTAAAAATTTAATGTCGGTTCTGTAATGTTTTTTTTTGGGGAGGTTTAGGTGTTTTTATTTTTCAGGGGGACGATTAGTTACTGGGGAGGGGGCAAACTTGGCCTTTCCGTTTCTGTAGGGTCGACAACATAATATAACATTTTGTAAACATTGCCGTCGTACATAGTATTTTAGGAAATATTTTGAAGCTTATTCGACCACTTATACCTCGACTAACAGCTCGGGGTCAATTTTTTTATTTTGGATCACTAAGTAATTAATATTAAACATTCCTGACTAAAGGAATACATCCATTGCACTGTGGGACTTTATCGCACTTTTTTGTGCTTCTGCCCCACTGTGCGCCGGGAGACACTAGATCACCGATTACGTCATTATTTTCAAAGGTATGTCTTATGAAAAAAAGGAAATATCTGAATTACGAATGGCATAATTGGATGTTCAAAAAAAAATCGCTATGAGACACTCCATCCGAGTTACCCCCCCACCGATACGGGTAGCATGATAAGATGGGGTTTTACAGTGTGGTATAGGTCTCCAAAAAATGCTGCAAATAATGCCCTAACAATTTTTACCTTCGGCAGGTCCCCCTTCAGTGTAAAAACAGTATGTATTCAGAATAATAGAAATATCTCAATTTTGAATGGGAATATTGGATATTGTGATACATCGTTGGAAAGCTCTCAAAAAATGGTACAAGTTATACCCGAACCATTTTTTTCTTGGACAGGTTCCACCCCCTCTGATTACGTCATGAATGTACAAACCGTATTTTTAAAGAAAATACAAAATATTTTCATAACGCGTGGCAAAAATGGATGTTGTGATGCATGACAGTACAGGGTTTTCCCGTGTATTTTTACACCATATCTAGAACGTTTACTTGAATAGATATCAAAATATGATAAATACAAAAGTTTCATAATTTTTTACGAATTTTAAGAATCTTTGTGTCAGTAAATGTCAAAATTTGACAGGTCGATGTTTTTTTTAAAGGAAATACCCTATATATTATTTCAAATTTTTATAGATCCTTTCTTCCTGATTTCAAAATTATATATGTTGGGATTATTTCGTTTAATAGTTTTGGAGATATATGCGTTTAAAGGTATAAAAAACTTAAATTGGTACTTTTTAAAACATCAAGGAAGCCATGAAAAAAACAATTGCATTGACACAAAAGTGATGCTATTGTTTTGTCACTTTGTCAAATTCAGTTTTAAGTGCGGTTAAGGATGATTTTTACCGAGGAAAAAAAAACTGGAAATTATTAAATTATTTTACTCAAATAATGAAAATGCATATGTAGCTCGCAACCAGTATTATATTCAGTTTCCCGACAGAAGACAACCAACCCGCCAAACCATAGTAAATATAGTAAACTCATTTAATCAAAGAAAAACACTTAAAAGAAAAACTAGAACAGTCGAAAGAAACGCTAAAGAGGACTTAAATATTTTGTTATATTTTCAAGTATAGTCTTTCTTTATAAGTTAATTTATCATATTTAAAAAAAAAATTTTCCCTTGTTATTTTAGAGAATCCTGAATGGTCTATTCCGGATGCAGCAACTTTTTTTTTCACTCTGTTTTAAAATATCACAAATACAAGGCTTATAAATTTTTACCCGTGCAAAATTTAAGCAACGAAAATAAAATAAACAGATTACATTTTTGTCAGGAAATACAACGAAGAATAGCGGCAAATCAAATAAATTTGTCAAATATTATTTTTGCTGATGAGGCAGCATTCACCATCGATAGAAAAAGTAAGCATATTTGGTCAAGAGAAAACCCGCATGCTTTACAAGCTGTCAAAATTCAAGGACGCAGATCCCTACATGTTTGGTGCGGTCTCCTGAATAACAGAGTTATTAGGCCTATATTTTTAAATGGTAACTTAACCGGAGAAAAATACCAACATTTGTTGCGAAATGAAATAGAAGAGCTTTTAGAAGAACTCCCTGTTAATAAGTATAGAAATTTAATATGGCAACAGTAAATAATAATTAATTATATACCTTACAAAAGCAACAGCATCACTTTTTGTGTAAATGCGATTGTCTTTTTCATGGCTGCCTTGATATTTTAAGGAGATCAATTTAAGTATTTTAAACATTTAAGCGCATATATCTCCAAAACTAATGAATAAAATAATACAATGATATATATTTTTAAAATCAGGGTAAAAGATCTATAAATATCTAAAATAATATACAGGGTGCTCCCTTTAAAAAAACCATCGACGTGTCAAATTTTGACATTTAGAATTTTTTTTTGACATTCCGACTTAAAAATTCTTAAACTTCGTAAAAAAATATAAAACTTTTGTATTTATCATATTTTGATATCTATTCAAATAAACATTTTAGATATGGTGTAAAAATATATGGGAAAACCCTGTACAATAACGTCATCATTGTACAGGGTCACTGGTTATATATACGTGGCCTTTATCAGGCGTTAATGTAGTTTATTGAAAAAAACTTTAAATACAAAAGTTGCATATTTTGTCCCATAGTATTTATATAAGGAATGGTAAAAATCAAGTTTTTTCCTCAAAAAAAGTTGCTACAAAAATGTTTTTACGGAATTAAAATATCTTCAAATAAGCAAGACATAAAGGTTCGTTGAAATTACGGTATTTTCAAAAATTCTCTGTATAAAAAAACTACAGGGTATGAAAAACGCTAATAATACCATTTTCAAGAGCTCAATAAAAGTAAAGTTCGCAGATCGCTATCTTTATTAATTTATTCTTATTCAGTTCCATCGAAAATAGGACACACTGTACATCTAGTAAGACAGGAAAAGGTCTTTAGTTTTACTTTAAATAAAATTGATACCTTTGAATTTCTATTTGCTTCAACAGTAACTACTACTGGAGCAAACATCAGCCTCCTCAGTTAATCTTCGTTGCCGAAAATATAAAAAATATGAAGTTTTATGAAGTCTAAAAAAATATGTACATTTTCATAAAATATGAAGGTGTTGAGAGCACTGATGTTTTTCATTGATAACGTCATAAAAGGGGGACCTGTCCAAGATAAAAGTTGTTAGGACTTTATTTGTACCATTCCACCTAATCATGCTAGCCGTATGGGTGGCGAGGGGGCGGGGTAACTCTGATGGAGTGTCTCATAGCGATTTTTTGTGTCTTAATTTATGGACAAGCATGGTGCAAAATTTCAATCAGGTAACCTAAAGTGAAATATTTTGGTGGCATTTATCATTAAATCCACGGATTATACGTGGAAAATTTAAACATAATTGTTTATGATAAAGTTTTGTTATGGAGATATTTATTATTTAGTATGCTATCGTCAATTCAGTTTATTTTGGGACCAGTTTTAAAGTTGACTGGTCGATTCCTTTTTCTTGGATCCTCGTTTTGGTGTCCTTGGCTGCTTACATGGTCCCAGTAGCTAATGAAAAAAATGGAGCCGTCAACTTTTAAAAGTGATCCCCGAATAAACTGAATGGACCATATTATTTCATTTTATCTTTGTGTTTGGCTAAAAGACTTTAACGCTTATGTAATGTTGGCTTATATGTTCACTGATTGAACGACAATTAACAACAAACAAAAACAGAATTTTGGTACCTTTTTACTGAGAAGTGTATGTTTTGAAGGTAGATCTAGGCGAGTTGACACCTGTCACCCTTAACCACGATGGTTTTGTAGGGGTGCTTGTGCTGGGTGCCGTTTGAACTGGACAGGGCGACGATATTAGAGATTTATTGTAGCTTGTTTTACTGACTGGTGGCGTTTGGCAACTAATGCTCTTGTCTGGATTCAAACTTGTCCAGCTGAAATAAAAAAAAATGATAATAATTTAGCTGTGTCTTTTTGGACTGAATACTGGATAGAGTTTTAAAAATATGCTTGTGTCAAATGGTACAAACAAATGCGCACGAAATACATTGATGGTACATGAAGAGCGGCTCTGGTGGCTCAGTGAACGTGCGTGTGCTTTGCGATAAGAGGGCGGTGGTTTCGATTCCCATGGCTACCATTACAAGCTCGAACCTATTATTCGTGTTTAGAGTCATAACATCTGCAATGAAATCGACACCTGTGGAGGCAATGGAGGTGATACTAAACATATCCGCCCTACACGTTTGGGTAGAGAAGGAGGCCAGGGCAGCGGTGGCAAGTTTCAAGAGCTTAAACCAAGAGCAACCTGGACAAACTAAGGGTAACTTTGCAGGACTGGTTGAGGACTACATTACCCAAATACAGCTTAGAAATACCTTTTAGGGTTCTTATACCCACGAGGGAGGGACGGGACGCGTATTTACGTTTCCGTGCTCATTTCACGTCGGCGCGGTTTTGAAATAGACACGGAAATGTTACAATATATTTGGGTTCAAATACGTGTTGATTTTAAGAGTTTTGATCTCGAAATGAGCACGGATCTGTGAGAGAACATCGCTCATTAAACTATTACAAAAGCGTATTCAACTGTCAGGTTAAAACGCTAACATAACGAAAGCTTATCAATCAAATCTAACCGAACCAAACCAAAGCAAACTGAACCAATAATTTTTTTCAAAAAAAAACTTTCGTGACTTCCTACCCGGAATCCTAGAGGATGTGAATCCGAACCGAAACGAACCGAATTGAACCAAACCGAACCGAACCAAAGCAAACTGAACCAACAATTAAAAAAAAAATTCCTGACTTCTTTCCCGGGATCCTAGAGGGTGTAAATAGTGTTGTAGTTTAGTTTGGTTAGGTTAGGTTTGGTTCGGTTTAGTTAGAATCGGTTCGGTTCGGATTCACATCCTCTAGGATCCCGGGTAAGAACTCAGGAAAGTTTTTTTTTTGAAAAAAATTATTGGTTTGCTTTGGTTTGGTTCGGTTAGATTTGATTGATTAGCTTTCGTTAGGTTAGGTTTTTGAAACTTTCTATTTTCATGTGGTTAGAAATCAAGTGAAAATCATTTAAATCATTAAAATTTATTAATAACAGAACAACATCTGTCGTCGTAGTTGCCGGTGTGAACTTTGCAGGTATAGTTAATGGAAGAGTGTTCTTCAAACTTCAAAGAATTTCAAAATATTGAGTAATATTAGTACAAATACTTTTAAACTGCTCCATAATTTTCATATTAACAAACAACCTCAAAATCAAACTAATAAACAACGTGAATCCAATTTAAGTTTTAAATGTGCACTAATAAGTAAACCCCTGCGCTGCGTAATTCAATACAAATCCGTGCCTTGTTCGAGCCTCGGCACCTTAAAATCAACACGCATTTGTAACCAAATATGTTGCAACATTTCCGTGTCTATTTCAAAACAGCGCTGCCGTGAAATCAGCACGAAAACGTAAATACGCGGACGGGACTACAGACTGAAATATCAGTGGGACTCGGAAACTTAGCAACCATATTCCAAGCACAACTACATGCAATAGAAGTATGCGATAGAAAGATTACCCGCAGGGGCCTCTGAAACACAAGCATCAAAATTCCCTCAGATAGCTTATCAGGTCTAAAAGCCTTAAGCTCATACTCAATCCAGACTATTCTAGAATAATTGCCTTCAAACCTTGAGACAGGCCAGCAGAACCAACAAGATTAGTCTTGTCTGGGTGCCAAGCCACACGGGAGTTGAGGGAAATGAAAAAGCAGACGCAGTAGCCAGGGCGGAAGCGGAATCCGCTCTGGTTGGACCGGAGCCTTACTTCGGCTTACCTAAAGCCACCGTCGCGAAAGAAATAGGAGAGTGGGTTGTTAGAAAGGGGACTCAAAACTGGTGGGCAACTCCTGGACAAAAACACTCCAAAGCCTTTCTAAACAAACCAGACAAGCACAGAACAAACCAACTCCTGGAATTAAACAGGAATAGCCTAAGAATAATCACACAGGCTAATGCCGACTCAACAAACACATAAACACAGTAACACACCAGGCTGTAGGTTTTGTAGTGTGGAGGAGGAAACGCCACTCATTTAATCTGCTACTGCCTAGCACGACAGAGAACTAGGGCGAAACTATTCGGACCTGCTCAGATAGAGCTTCAATGGTCAGATAGAGCTTCAAGATCTTGAGGAAATGTCACCAAACAAACAATCTGCTTCCTAGATTCCTGAGATAGGTATGAGCCACAATAGACCACTTGAGTTGCACTGGAGGGGCGACAGTCTCATAATCAAACCTAACCTAATCTATTATTCGTGTTCAAAAATATCCACCGCAGCACCATGATATATTTTCTTAGGTTAACCGGCCAAACGGTAATTTAAAACAAAAATACTTTTTATGACAAATAAAATCTTTATTTTGCAGCCAGAAGATTGCGCATCTCGAAGTAATTTGCTTTTTTCTCGATATTTAGTTGTTCCTATTTGGGGCTAGTGCAACTCTTTGTGTATCACAATTAAACTAGTAATTTTTATACTTTAATGCTTAAAGTTTTAGTATGGTAAACACTTTTGTTTACAAACCTTGATATAAATTAATCTCCACTTTTAGAAAAAAGAAAATTTAATTCCTTCCGTGTGTGAAAATAAAGCTTTAGGGATAAGGCTTAGTTGTACTTATTAAAATGTATTTTTTCTGTATTTTTATTTAAAAAAAATGAGTTTATTGGAGACAGTAAAAATGTTTGCAGTTTTGATTAAAACAGAAGTATTTCGTTAAATAATATGCTTAAATATTTTTGCCCGACTAAAATTGGCCAATAGCTCATAGTGAAGGTACAAGAAAACCTCAGCGTTGGGTGTGGTTGGCCCTCAACGAGGATCCTCCTAACGTCATTAGGAACTGACGTTAGGAGGATCGTCATGTGTAAAATACGTAGATGGCGCCTGCACGATAAAATACCCCGGGGTTACACATAAAAAAGTACAGTCGAAACGAAAGTCAGAGTTTTCACAGTTTAAACATTTCTCTCACTTCTTACGAATTCCATCCTAAACGATTCCACTGAAAGCCATCTGCTTAGCACACGTGTCACTTCAATAGCAATAAATTTAAAATATAACTAAATAAATATTTAGAGGAACAAAATTTTTAATCGTATACAACATGAGGGGTAAACTTTACCTCTATATTTTTAAAGATGGGACAGTGGGTCGAGTGACACCTTGTTTTGAAGTTCTAATCTCAGAAACTACTCAACGGACTTCAATGAAATTTGGCAAAAATGTTCTATACGATATTCTGTGAGTTTAAGGCAGTTTCTTTACGCTACGACGCGTGCAAGTCCGGCTAACCGGCAAAGCTAGTACATTATAAAAAAGAGTATTTTTAAAAACATGCAGTAATTTTTTTTGAACTGTTTAAAATTAGGCTTAAAATACAGGATGTAAATGGTATGGCTCACAATATTTTAAGAAGTGATCGAGGTGGTAAAAAGAAAAATAAAACTCTTTTGTTTTTGAGATACAGAGCATCAAAATTGACGATTGACGACTTTTTAAAATAGGAACAATAATCAGATATAAAAATAATTTTGAATAAAATTATAGGGAAAATTTTTTTCATGAAAAAAGGTCAAAATGTTTTTTTTTGTTATAAACTTTTATAAATGCAATATTTGTGTTGATGTTTTATGTTATTAGAAACAAATCCATAGATGGACATAACAACATTTTATAGATATTTTAAAAAAGTTTATGTAAGCAAAAGAAAAAGTTAATTTTAAAAAAATACACATTTTTGGAGGTTCGGTTCGGTTCCTTTGACAGCCTGTATATTCTGAACTTGTCATTTAATTAAAATCACTCATTAAAATATTGTGAGTCATACCATTTACACCCTGTAAAAACAGTGTCTCCATTACAAGCTTATATAAGAAAACAAAATAAGAAGAATGTCATCTTACCTTTCTCGTTCGCTTTCTGAATATAAATTCACGCAGTGGTGCCATCTATAAACGTTGGGATATTTCTTTTGGTCTATTTCGCAGTCCGTATATCGCAAAGCGTTGTATACAGCGCAGTCAGTCTTTGTTGGATGATCTCTAAGGAATAACGATTAAAATAAATACAATGTTTAAGGCATTTGTTCTACAAAGAAAATAGATAATTTTTTTAAAATTAAACTATTTTTTAAACAGATGGAAACCATAATACCCCATCCTCTTCCCACAGGTGGGGTATGAGTTTTATTTCCCTTCGATTTTTGATATTAAAACAAACATTTCTAAAAAATAAAAATAAAACAATGATTCGGTGAGTAGTTAGCTTTGGGACCGTGGGCTTTACCTATGGTAGTAGAAAAAGAGCGGACGTTGAGTTCCAATCCGTTGGCAGGCCGACGCAAAATCATGCGGGGCGAACGTCCGAATTTAATGGGACGAAATACGTTTGCCGGACGTCGGACTTCGACTCTTTGGTTATCTTTCACAACCAAAAGTGGAGACCCGGTCCGAATTGGTATATTATTAGTTCACATTAAGTCAGACACAGTAATCCGCCATTCTGAAAAGGTTAGCGTCTGTCGGCCAATATAAAATATTTTTCTTTTTCTAATTTTAAGTAGAAATGAAAGAATAATTGTAAAATTATTAACAAATTTGAGTTTAGTGAGGCAGCAAAATATTTTTTTACAAAAATAAAAAAAAAATTATAAAAATTAGATCTATTTAACAAATATATATTTTAGTAAATCTTGCATATTTCAGGAGCGCTTGCTTTTTTTGAAAGTATTTTAATCACATTTATCAATAAACATGCCTTCGTTGTAAAATTTTTGTTGGATTCCTGCTTTAAAATATAAATTATTAATATTGTAATACCCCCTTTCATGCATGACTATAATTGTCATTTGTAAAATGCACCCATTTTTATGAGACTTGTTATAATAAGTGTAAAATATTTACTTATCAGGTATAATTTTAGTTACACGACAGGAATTCTTTTTAGCAAAAACTATATGTATTCTAGGCAATGGAAACGAAACCAAACGCAACTTACCTGTTTGCGACTAAATTTAAGTGACGGAAATCCAACGTACAATTACGTTGTTAATTGGTAAACTCTATTACCTATAAGGTCAGATGCTGACGTCGTAGCGACCCGAATTTGTATTCCCCATTTAGGTGCAAACGAGGGTCGTCAGGCGGTCGAAACGACGTCGGCACCCGACGTCGCGTTTATCGCAAGCAACGTATGGGTAACGTAATATGACGTCCAAATGCTGCTTGGGCCCAAACCTTAAACCAACCCAAATCACAAGTTTGAGAGAAATCGGTTCATAAATGGCATAGGATAGTTAAAGTTTGAGTCAAAAATCATAATCAGCGATCTTATGTGCCCCAAGTTACAAATTTGATAAAAATTGGTTCATAAATAAGAAAATTCGCTATTTTAATCTTTTTTTAGTTTGCGTCAGTCATTACATTGGGCAAAATAAGTCCTTTCAAGTTGAGGACAAATATGTTTATAAACAAGGAAGCCTGTTTTCTCATTGGTAGTTGAAAAAGCTGTTACAAGATTTAAAACAAAAATAGTAATAAAAAACAAAGATTGCAAATAAAATCGTTTAAAAATAATTATTATTCTTAATTTATACCTTCTGGCTCCACTAAATTTTAATTTTCTATTCTGATTTGGAATAAGTTGAATTTTGCAAACAAAACTTTATCTGGGTGTTATACCATTTAGGTCAAATTAAAAATTTATATTTTTTCCAAATAGTACAAGTAATTTGCCTAAAAATACAGAGAGAAAACTTTTTTTAAACTTGACAAAAGGGCACTAGAAAATTCTATGAAAAAGAATCGCCATAACTCGTGAACTGAGAAATAAAAAATTTTAAATGTACCACTGTACAGGGTCTTTCAGACCACCGGTACAGGCCAATTTTTTTTTTAAAATTTAGAATCACTATCAAGGTATATGTGCTATTTCTGATGATGTTGATTTCTAACCTTACAGTAAGTGTCAAAATTCCGCTCGTAGTTGATTTTCTTAAATGAAATAGGCTATTTCTGATTGCTTATTTTAATTCTACGTGAAAAAATAAAAAACTTTAATTTAAATGTTAATGTTAAATTTTTTCCGAAAAATGCTTGCTTTAGCCACAAAACAGAAATTTAATTATTTCGTAGTTATCTGTTATGTATAACCAAGAAGCAAAACGGAAAGTAACCAAAATCTGAATTAAATAACACATGAGCAATTCCACGTCAAGTCATCCAATTTACAAAAAAAGTGTTGCCCTGACATTTAATTTTTTTCTTTAATCATGCTTACTAAATGAAACAGCTTATGCTTAACCACTCTTGCACAATTTTGGATTTTTAAATCCAATTAGTCTGTTGTAAACGCATTTGAAAAGTCTTTAAAGTAAAAATGTATGCTCAGTAAACAGCACCTAAAAAAAATCAACCTATAATTTTGAAAACATCCATAAAAGTAGTTTTTAAAAAAATGTGACGTTTAGCAAAATCTTTTACACTGGCTTGATTAGAGCAATTTAGAGAACATCCAAAAAACGCAGAAATTCCCGAAGTTTTCATATTTTTTTGGGGTATAAATGTAATGTTTTCTTAAATTCTTAAATTTTTGATAAAGTGTTGGAAACCTATACTCAAGGACTATATCTTCCTTGTATAAAACATATTTAAAAAGTAGACTTTTTCACTGTAAAATATACTTTTAAAAACAAAAATCTGGGTCTGTAATCCTTAAGGTCACTACACATTTTTTTTAATATGTTATTTTAATATTTTCAGTGATGTTAAATTGCATCACAAATTACATGCGGGAGGGGAAAAAAGGGAAATTCCCCCCCCCCCAAATCTGAAACTTTACTTAGTTTTGACACACAGAATACACCTCCTGGTCACTACGCAAAATAGTTTTGTGAAATATTTATTATGCTGTTCCCCCCCCCCCAAATAAAGTTTCCAGATCCGCCTGTGCAAATTAAGGTTCTGTGTTCTCTAAATTATGGTTTAAACTCTCTTTATAAGGTCACTACACAAATTTTTTAAAAGTTTATTTACTTTTTTAGTAGTTGAGTTCTATAATTTCAGAAACCGAACAAATTTTTTTCTGAGCTTGATGTAAATTTAGCATCTATAGTTAAATCATCCAGAGGAGTGAAAGAATGGTGTCCAGTTGTTGTTCGTTTGAGATATTAATGTAAAACATATCGTTTCACAGTACCTCCAAACGCATCACATGGACTTTTACCATGCGTTAGTTTTTTTAATGCCCAGTGGCGTATGCAGAAATTTTCCAAAGGGGTTGGGAGAGGGGGCTTGAGTAAAAGCAAAGTCCTTGAAAATTTATCATCATTTATTTTTTATTTCAGAAAAATCTTTAGGAGAAGTTATTAATGGCTTTGGAAAGATTAGGTCCCCAACCCCTCTCCCTCCTGCGTACGCCACTGTTAAAACTGAACCATTTAATTTACCAAAGAAACAAACTAATTAATGTCCGTGTCTCACCAAAAAATGTATTATTAAAACTAAAAAAAAAATTCCGACAGTGTACGAAGATGGGACTTAAACCCACAAACTAGGATGTCACGCAAAACAGTATGTGGCTATAAACAAGATCCCCTGACGATGATTTTTATACATAATTATTTTTCCTTTTACGACTGAATAAAAAAATGTGATTTTTTACATGCTTTATCCAAATAGCTTAAAAGTTGATGTTAAAATGACAGACACAGATTTTTTATTTTACTTTTATTTAGACGATACATTGCCAAGTAAAACAAGGCACAAGCGAAGTTTCAATAGACAGATAGACATGACAATTTTTTTAGTCAAAAGTTGCCAATTCTGAGGTTTTTGCGGTTTTTCCAATTTTTAAAAATTTAGTTTGCTGAAACCAATTGACCTAGAAATTTTTCTTTTGCCTTGTATGATAGTCACGCCACTGAGCTTTAGTGTGCGTAAGACTTTTTTTTGATGGACCATATCCCGCACCGGTTTAAATAATTAAAAATCGAGGAAATCATAAAATCTATTATTTTTTTAAAACTATTTTTGTCATGTCAAAAACGTGAGGTTAATTTTTTTTTCTGTATAAGATTATCCAACCAATAATAAAGATTTCCTCCGTCAAATTTGTTTTTACATTAGATTTAATACAATAGAAATAAAAAAATTAAGACCACAACTGATTTTCTTCTTTTTTTTACTTTTAAAGTGACCTGTAAAATACAGGAGGCGATATTAAAAATTAAAATTTGTTAATTTGGTATTCCTAAGGACACTAATACATGTTATCAAAATTTAGATTTTTTTTGTGACATAGCAGCTCCCTCCGTTGTATGATTTGACGTGGAATTACTCACATGACAGGTTATAACAATCTTGTGAATGTAAATTGTCTCAACAAAGAAATTGTCATTAAGTGTCAACAAGGAGTATTATTTGTTTTTATTTTCGTTTCAGTGATGTCTATTTTAAAACCACCAAATAAGCATTGTTCAGAATACAGTTATAATGTAGTAAATCAGAAATTACAAAACAACAATAAAACAATAAACCTAATTAATCTAAAACCACAACGAACAAAATGAACCTAATGATTCTACAAATGGTTACTTTCCGTTTTGCTTCTTGGTTACAACTACAAAATAAATTAATCTGTTTTGAGATTAAAGTAAATAGTTTTCGAAAAAAAAAATCCGATAAAAGTTTTTAATTTTTTTAAGTAGAATTGAAAATTGCAATCAGAAATAGAATATTCCATTTAAAAAAATCAACTTCGAGCGCAATTTTGACACTTCCTGTAAGGTTAGCACCTCGAAACCAACATCATCAGACAAAGCACATCTCACTACCTTAATAATGATTTTAATTTTTTTTTCAAAATTATGTTCCCTTTTAAAATAATCTGCCTGTGCGGATTGTCTGAAAGACCCTGTATAATAATTACATTAGAAACACTTATAGTTTATATTACCCTTCTAGAAATACTTCTTGGCTAGGCAGTACAGTGTCGTTAAATTCTTCATTGTCGTCACTTTCCAGGTCTTCAGACAAGACGCCAGCTGGTGAACTCGGAGGCGTGTAAAAATCGGTCTCCGAATCAGACGAGTCGCTATTCACATCATTGATTTTAAGAGTGAGGTCTGGTACTCCGTTAACTCCTTAAAAAAAATCAGGATTCAGTTAAAGGTATAAACTTTTTTGCGGGATTGCCGGATAGTTTAAAGATATGGCAGATGTCAGTTAGGAAAAATCAAATGTCCCTAGCAATATATAAAAACAATTAAGAAAATGAACTGATTTATTTGCATTCTTCAAGGAAATAAAAAATTATTCTCGTTTGCACACATTTTGTATTATTTTAAAGTCACATTATTGAAAACAAAAATATTAAAATTGAAGTGTTAGCAACGCGGAAGATTTTTAAATCAGTTAGTTAAGATTAGTTCACTTTGAAGTGAACATTTCTAAAACCCATGCAAAATCATCATCACTTGCTAGTGTGACATGTTTCCAACTCATCTTCAATCAAGAAATGTAAAAAACTGTTTGAGAACTATTTGACTGGTTCTGTATATCGGAGATGGCCTTCTTGTTTATCAAACACGGCCGTCTTTTAATAACGATGTTTTACTTATACCTTTGTTTTCTGATGGCGATAGCTATTTCCTCTACTTTCTTCTGATCCAGACATTTTAAATTTGATAGGTTTATGGTTGTTAAGTGTTGAAGAAATGTTAAATTGTTATAATGTTTTAACAATATCTGTCATGACGAGTATTAAGTTAGTCAGAAGGAAGTCAGATTTGGAATAAAAAATTAAGTAAAAAGTCAGACAGATTTTTTTATTTTACAATGGTGATAATGCAACACAACATGTTTTTTATTACAAAAAATCAAAATGACGGATATTTTTATGTATAAACCGATTTGGCTTAATCTTAAGGTCACTTGCTTAATATAATTTTTAACCAAACAAAAAAAAATCAAAATGGCGGTTTTCTCGATTTATAAATAGCTATGTATCAAATTCGAAACTTTAAGGTGTTTAAGGATGCTGATTATGATTTTTAAATTAAACAAGAAAAAATTAAAATGGCTTATCTCAATCCAAAAAAGTTAGTCAATTTGCCTCAAACTTAAAACTTCGTGGTGCTTCGGTCACTCAATACAATTTTTTGCGCTTAGAAATATCAAATATCAAAGGGATCTCTGGCAGACTTATACAATGTATGTAACAAATTCGAAACTTCGAGGTTTTCAAGAACGACGATTATAATTTTTAACTTAAACTAAAAGAAAAACAGCGAATATTTTTATTCTTAAACCGATTTACCTTAAACTTAAAAACTCGCTCTGCAAAAGGTCACTTAATATAGTTTTTTGCAATTTAGGAATGAAAACTACACTTTTTATTCCGAATTTTTTTCATCGGGATGCAAAGTGACGAATCAGGGATAAAAAGTAAAAAATTTATAATCATAATTGAGAAAAAAGTCAAAAAAGGTCAAATTTAAAAAGCGTATAAACATCATGATAAAAGTGTCTTTTTATTCCTTGATGCAAAGCAAATTTCATTTCACAGCTGAATAAGTTTATGTTGTACACGGGAATTTTTGAATTTGGTATACATATGATTTCAGTTGGGCACTTTTGGAAAATTTATAGTACAGGGTGTTTTCGTACATTTCAACCAAGGTCTACTGTTCTTATTATAAAAAGTGTAACTGCAAAAAAGAAGAAAAAGATGTTTATTAGACCAAAGAAGAAATTACAACAAATCTTATATTAGGCCTATCCACTAAATACTTTACTTAAATATTGGATCTAAATTAAATCTATTTTTATAGCTTTTTGTTTATCACATAATTTAATTCACAGATTTTTATATAAATAATTACAACACAAAAAAAACAGAGAAAAAAGGTTAGGTTTTTCTTTTTTTTTTCTTTCTAGGAACATTTAATTTAATTTCAGGTACTGTTATTTAATAAATATCTCTTGAGTAAGACTTTAAATTGTTTTGTTGAAGATTCCTTAATATTAATAGGCAAACCATTATACAGAGACACACCGTCAAACAATAAAGATCTTTTTCCTTTTAAAGAAGAAACAAAAGGCACATCAATATTTTTGTGAGAACGAGTGATATGATCATGCACCTCAGCCCTTGTTTTGAATTCTATAGTTGAATATTTTTCCTTTCGAATTACTCCATGTATATATGTACTTGATTTTTATAAATTTGATTCAATGATAGGATTTTATATTGACTATATAATTCCCTTGAGGGGTGACGAAAAGGTAGCAAATAGATATTTTTAATTGCCTTGTTTTGAAGAACTCTTAAGGGCTTTAGATGCCTATTTGTGGTAGGATACCAGGCTGCTGTCAGGTATTGCAAATGACTAGTTGAGCCTCCTCAAAAAGTTGTAGGGTTTATTCTAAATCGCCATAAAATGTTATAAAAAATACAAACATGGTTAATTTCTTACGAAACACCCTATATGTTAAACTCATTTTTTCTCAATTAAAAAATATATGATAATGACACTTGATCCAGCCTTTGCTGAAATATTGGCATTTTTAAAAATTGGATAATATTGAATCAATGCCCAGTGTTCCTAAAACTCCATTCAAGCGTGTTGGTAATAAAGTAGTCATTAAATAAAAACGCATACAACATCAAATAGCAAGCCCGGAAATCGAACCCGGATCGTTGGCGCAGCAAGGTCGTGACCCCCACCACGGTTTATAATTTTATTGTTATTATATTGATTAATAAAATAGCACTTGTTATCAATAAACAACTGATAGTAACGCCCTTATTGTTTATTCAGGTATTTAAAATGCAAATATTTAAAAAAGCTGGGCCAAATGTCATTATATTTGTGAATTCGGAAGAAAAACTTATTTTGAGGACATAGGGTGATCAAGTTTTGCATTTACACTTTTTGTCTATTTCTTATAATAAGCGTTGTGGACCTTGGTTGAAATATTTGAAAACAGAGAAAATATCTTGATAAATCAAGCCGTTTTGGAGCAAAAAGGGGGTTTCTGAAATGTTTGTATTTTGGGAAAAGATCTGGTGTAAATAGCTTTTTTATAGATTTTTTTACAGGTAATATATCTGTCAATCTGAATTTTATTTGTCGCTTTTAGTTTTTGAGATATCACATAAAGTTGGTACTCGAGTTGGTAATTTTCTATTTTTTTATAACTTTCTTATACATGGAAATTAAAAATGAAAATTCTATTACTTTTTTATAGTTTTTTTTTAATAAGAAATCCAACTGTCAAACAGAATTTTATTAATCACTTAAAGTTGAGTTTTTATATAGAATAGTACACTTTTTATATTAAAAACGTAGTTCTCAAGCCTTTTTAAATATTTTGTCTAGACTAAAGCGCATAAAATAGTATATAAACCACGTGAAAAACCTGTTAATCCCTTAGTAAATAAACATTTCGCCTCGGGATTAACAGTACCACGTTAGTCACTAGTTTATAACTAAAATAAATATACATCATTTTAAAGAAAATTATACGCTAATGTCTAAAATCGACTAATAAGATATTCCATAAAAAACTTTATGTAATATCTGAAAAACTAGAAGTGACAGATAAAATTCAGTTTGACAGGAATCTTAAAAAAAAATGCACACTTCTAAAAAGCTGGAAAGCGACTTATTGAGTTAAAATAGGGTTTTGACCTTTTAACTTCTCCAACAACTCGAGCGTTGCTATTCTCTACTGGAAGTACCTTAAAGCCCCAAAATCATATACGTAATATTCCGTATATGCCCAAAATATGCTCAATTTGTACCAGGGAGAAAAGTGGCAACTTTTAACACAAAATAACGACTAGAGAACGAAAGTACAAACCTGGTTTTCCATTCTCAACAAACAGCTTCTTGGCAACCGCTTGTAAGTCAGCTTTGGCGTGGTCCCTACTGCTCTTAAAACTGCTGTTTCTCGACAAACTGTTAGTTCTCTTAGGCCTCTTTGGATGGTACACGCAATTGCAGTCCTCCATGTTTTCCCAGGTGGTTTTTAGATCCGTCGGTCTTTTGTAAATGTCTTCCGACTTAAGTCTTTCAGATAAGTCATTTGTAATGTGTTGAATTAAGCAAACCAACTGTTTTCTGTAGGTTGTTGACTTGTTTATATTTGGTTGGTTGTGACTTTCGTCGTCGGAAGAAAAACAGTCCATCATTTTCATAACACTCGCGGCAATGTCTTCAATTTTGTTAACTAGGATAAAACCATCAGTGTCTTTCACGTTATTGTAAAGTTTTTGTCCAATTAACACCCCTAAACGAGGATGTATTTTTTGAAACTCGACGCCAGTGAAAAACCTATTATCGTCCATATAACTGTTCATCAGGAGCTCTAGTTGTTTAATCTCAGTCTCAAGGTTTTTTAATACAATGTCAAATTCGGTATCGCTACAACACAGTGCTAAGGAAATATTATTCATGATTCGATTAGTGAAAACTTGACAAGCTCTTTCCACGTGAGTAAGGGCGTCAAAATCTAGAAGTTTCGTATCACCAGATTCATTTAAATTTGAATCGTTTAACTTAAATGCAGAAAAAGCAGCACACAAACTGCTTATTGGACTAATAATATCTTCCGCAAGGATTTGTATAGAAGAGTCCTCCTTTTCTACAGAATTATATGACATAGAATCATTTAGACTACTGCTTTGGACAGCCAAGTGTTTTTCTAACATGCTTAGACCTTCTTCTGAAGAAATATCTACGAAGCTGTCCAGAAATTTCCAGTATTCTTTCCAGCAAACATTAAAATCTTTAGCGACTCTGTTACCAATTCTCTCTAGACCTATAAAAAAAAACATTTACATGTAACGTCAAAAGCTATAACAAGGTGTAAATGATTTCACTAACAATATTTTAATGAGTAATAGAGGATAGGAAGAGTTCAAATAACAAGGGGGTCAAAACTCTTGTTTTCGAGATACAGAGCATCAAATTTGACGATTCTTTAAACTTTTTTAATTTAAACTTCTTTAAAAATCACAACACAAATATGAAATTTGGTGAAGTGGTGTTTCAAAATAGGAACAATAAACATATATAAAAATGATTTAAAAAAAAATATGGGGGCAAAGTTTTTTCAAGAAAAACTGTTTTTTTTTGTTATAAACTTTTATATATATATATATTTATCGGTTTCACAACGTTCTACGTCTTCCGATACCCAATCTCCACTCGTTTCTGTTTGCCCATAATTCATCATCTAGGCCTCTTATTCTTATTTCAGTGTCTATTCCTGCTCTCCAGCTTCTCCTCGGCCTTCCTCGTTTTCTTCGGCCAGTTGGTTTCCATTGTAATATTTGTTTAGGTAGTCTTCCATCATCCATTCTTTGTACATGTCCGTACCACACCAGTTGTTTTGTTCTTATATCATCCACTAAGTACGTTCACCCACTGTCATAATTTCTCTTATTCTTTGATTTCCCTGCTGCTTTTCTCCAATAGTCCATCTCCGTAGCGGAAAGCATTTTTTCTGTTCTATCTTTAATTGGCCATACTTCTGAGCCGTATGTAATAATACTTTTTACAATGGTGTTATATATAAGCTTTTTGTTATGTTTTGATATGCTTTGGTCCCAAAATAAAGTTATTGCTTTTCTTTCTTGTACGTTTCTATCTTTTATAGCTTTGTCTAGTGTTCCGTCAGCTGTAATTTTTAGACCTAAGTATTTATACTCATCACAGGACTGAATTCGCTGCCCAGTATTTAAGATTAGATCCTGTTTCGTTCCACCAATACACATATACTCTGTCTTATTGATATTAACCTCTAGTCCCCACTTATTGTACTCTTCTATTAGTTTTCGTGTCATATATTCGAGGTCGTCATAATCCTGAGCCACCACTATCTGATCATCGGCGAAACATAAAGTATACACGGTGGTTTCATCCAACGGAATTCCCATGTTTTGGCATTTTCTCTTCCAGACTTTAAGGACTTGTTCCAAATATATCTTGAAGAGCGTACGCAAGATACAGCAACCTGGTTTAAGACCTTTATTTAGTTGAAAGCCTTTGGTTAGTTTTGCTTTTATTTTAACTTTTGCCTTACTATTGCGGTATAACTCTTTGATGGTCTTAATTAGTTGTTCCTCTTATGTTTGTCTTTTCCAACGCTTTCCAAAGTAGATTTAGTGGTATACTATCATATGCCTTCTGCAAATCTACGTAAAGCAGATGCAGCTCTTGTCCGTATGCCATTTTATTTTCAATAACTTGGGTTATACAAAAGAGATGATCTGAAGTCGATCTACCCGCCCTGAAACCGGCTTTATTTCTTATTATTTTGCCATATATTCTGGTTAGCGTACTAGTTACAGATATACCTCTATAATTGTCATATATATCTTGCCTTCCTTTTCTTTTTTTATTTTTTTTATAGGAAAGATATAAACTTCTATAAATGCCATAAATATTTTTGATATTTTTTAAAAGTATATGTCCCCGATCTCGAAGTTCCTTCTACAGGTACCGACATAGATTTTTACGTTTTAAAAAACTTCGTATACTCCTGGTTACCCCAAATACGTTAGAGCATAAATATGGGGCATACCCCTGCATTCTCACACGCGATGCTTGAAGCCAGGACCCCTATTTAATTCTTAATGTTCCTTTTTCGGGTAGACAGGATTTCGGTTACTGCGCATGCGTCAGTTTTGGCGGTTTTCGAACATACTCCATTACATCACTACACTATTTGACAATTGTCAAATGTTTAGGGTTATGTCTATTATTTTTTTTTCTAAAAGCTAGTTGATTGGGTGAAAATTTATCAGATTGTGGATTAAAATTGTAGTTTTTCTAAAACTAATTGTGAAGATTTACTGTGGACACCATGAAGAGTGTTTAATGGCATCTATAAACCACTCTTAACCTGTTAACAAATTATAAACAAAAATACACGTAGTTACCTATGGAATGGCACTCCCTTAATTCTTCCGTACATTTTTCAACAAACCGCACATGTTTTACATGAATTATTTCCCATTTTTTACAAAAAAAAACATAATTTTACACGAAAAATGCAAAACACCGCAAAATATCGATATGGCCTCCAGCCACATAGCAGCTGTGTGTCTACATGACAAAACACACGCATGCGCACTTAAATTCGCATCCGCGAATTTAAATTTGCCATTGTTTCCAAAGCCAGCTATGAGCGCTTCACTTTTCGATTCTATGAACATGTATTTATGCATTTATGCTATAACCACAAACATTATGGCATAAATACATGTTCAAAGAATCGAAAAGTAAAGCCCTAATAGCTGCCCAGGTAGCAAGGTCACGTTTTTTAAACGTCAAAAACAGGTCATTTTTAATGACCATTGACGTCTCTAACCTGACGTGTAAATGACCTTTAAATGACGTTCAAAAGACACACCCAAAATGACGTCATTTTCAGACGTTTTAAAGACGTCAGCAATATGACGTATTTGGGACCAAATCAGAACATCAGACACACACACAGACCTATTTATGACTTTTTTTAAACTCGCCACTCGCCTGAATATATGAAATATTCCCTGCAGTTGAGAACACTGAAGGAAACTTAGACATAGAAAGCGACTCTTCTGTGACTTAGACCTGGAAGTACTGGAACAGGTACAGAGGTGTTCTGTGAGGGACAGATCAAAATAGACCTAAACCTAGACTTACACATCTCTACCTTGAAGCGAAAGAAGCCTCGAAGTTTGTCTTGATTTAATATTTAATTTATTTTACATACGTACCCCCACATTTCGTATAAATCCGGTTAAGTACTGACTGGGGCACCATCTATGTAAGTATGAGTGTATGTCCCTTGGACAAAGTGTGCAGTGTGGGTAGTGAATAATATATGACGTTTTTCAGACGTCAAAAACTACACTACGAAAAGACGTCAAATAATTGACGCCTTAAAGGCAAATGACCCATTGCTACCTGGGTGGCTTTAGAAACAATGGCAAAATTAAATTCGCGGACGAGAATTTTCAAGTGCGCAGGCGTGTGTCTTGTCATGTAGACACACAGCTGCCGTGTGGATGGAGGCCATCTTTGTTGCTTATTTATGATTTGCGGTATTTTGCGCTTGTCGTGTAAAATTATGTTTTTTCCTGTAAAAAGTGGGAGAACTAAACTACTTGTATTTTACTTCTTAATTTGTTAATAAAGTTAAGAGTGTTTTATAAATGCCATTAAGAGAGAGTGTCTACATGATTTTAGGAAAAAAAAATTGACATAACCCTAAACTTTTGAAAATTGTCAAATAATGTAGTGACGTATCGGAGTTTGTTCCAAAATCATCAAAACTAACGCATGCGCAGTAACCGAACTGTCTACCCGAAAAAGGAACATTAAGAATTAAATAGGGGTCCTGGCTCCAAGTACCGCATGTGAGAATGCATGGATATGAATGCCCCATATTTATCCTATCCATATTGCAACAAAATTGTATGTATTGTAGTATTGTCTTCTGTTCTGTAAACATTGGTACGGAAGTAGTAGTTATCCCAAAGCAAAGTTTCAATACATTTTGCCACATTTTTGCCTATTCTAGTTTTCTTTCTTTCAACCCTTTCGCGGATTACCTAAATAATAAAAAAACGTTTTCTAGAATAACCATAAAAAAAAGTACATTTTACTTTTTCTACATAGTTATTTTGATTTGATGTCAAAAGACAATGTTTTGACAAACAATATTTCCTCTCTAGATAGAAAAATAATTCTAGAGATGAAAATAATAAAAGTTGATTTTAACGAAAATAAGAAGAGGAAATTTGGGATCACATCTCGTAGTCATAGAAAAAACAGCGAACATCGTTAGAAAATGACTTTCGTACACTCGTGTAAGTTTCGCACTCGAATTGAAACTTTCACAATCGTGTGCAATATATCACTTTCTTCACTAATTATGTAATATAACATCTTTAGACCACAAAAATCTTTTTTTGAAAAAAAATAAGGTTGAGGAGGTACATAGTACTCAACTAACAATCCCTACAATCTATATTTACGTCATATACAGGGTGTTAATTAAGAATATCGCCAAACATCATCAGGTCCGACAATGCATATTTTTCAAGATACAGGGTGTTAAACTTAAAAAAACAACAATTTTCTGTGCCAATATCTTACAGCTGGGCTATATGTAGTAACAAGAGTCAAAATAGGAACAATAAGCAGATATAAAAATTAAAAAAAAAAAAATATGGAGGCAAATTTATTCAAGAAAAACTGTGTTTTTTTTGTTATAAACTTTTTTAAATGCCATAAGTAACGCAATATAATTGATATTTGTTAAAAGTTTATGTCACCAGATCTCGAAGTTCGTTCTAAAGGTACCGAAATAGATTTTTACGTTTAAAAAAAACTTTGTATACTCCTGGTTACCCATTGGCTTTGGGGCAAAACCATTAAAAATATTGTAACAAAATTGTATTGTCAACATAACAAGAGATTATGAAGAGATTAAATACCTAATCTTATCGCAAAAAAAGGGTATTTGTAGTATCCATTCAAAATTGAAAATACCTAGTCAGGTCAATAAAATAGGTACTTGATAGCAGCTAAGAGAGTATGCTGGTAAGAAATTTAAAAAAAGCTCAAATGTTATTACCTAAAAGAGGACGCAATTAGCTAAGTACCTATACGATTTAAGTAAGCCCGAGGCACAGTCTAGAATAAACAAAGGCCAGACCAGGAATTAAGACAGTAACAACTTTTTCAAAAATCTTGTAGAGATTATTTTTCAAGCGGATACAATTTCCTTTCCAACGATGTACCTTAGTATCCTCTGACGACAGTGGTGCGCATTCCATTGGCGTATGAAGAAAGAGGAAAATCTTTAAAATATTTTTTTTATCTATTTTTTGTGGTATTTTTTATTCTTAACACTATTTTTTTTCCAAAAAATATTTTTGTTTAAAAGCCTATTGTATACACTTACATACTTATTAAACTAGACATATTTTTTCTAAATAGCCGCCTTGAAATAAAAATAAATGTGTTTGTAGAAATCCCTAAATTAAGCAAACATTTTGAACATTAGTTTTTGTAACTGAGTAAATAATTGAGTGAGTAAAAAATTATTTTTGGTTAGTAATAACTTAAAACTGACTTTTTCTTGTAAATTTTCTTTAAAGTAAGGGTTAAAGGGGCATCCTCCCTCTCACCCCCCTCAAAAGTGTTCTCTTACAGTATTTTCCCAAATATTTGCGAACTTTTAACTTGGCAAAAAACAACTAAGTAACAATTCTTAAGACTGATGAAAAGTCCTCTCTAACGATGTATAATACGTCCCCCTTACATCAGTGGCGCACGTTTTATAGGCATTTAAATAAATGAGAGGTGTGGAAAAAACTTGTTTTTTTTTAATTTTCTTAAATTTTACTGTCTCACATGTCTGGTTTTAAAACTTATTTTTAAAGCTGAAGAAATTTCCTTTCCAACGATGTATATCACTCCCCTCTCAAGACAACCATGTTGGAACAGTATTAATACACACACTACGTTCAATGAGAGAAGCAACACACTTGGTATGGATATACAGTATACTCCCCCCAATAATATAACGAGGGGGATCCACCCACCTCCTCTTGGTGGGGGGGTGGTCCCAACCCTAAATTTGTTTAAATGACATTTTTCGGTTTGTTAGAAAAAAATTTTAAAAAATATTTAAGGGGGGGGACCACGCCACTGATGTAAGGGGGGCGTGTTATACATCGTTAGAGAGGACTTTTCATCAGCCTTAATAATTGTTACTTAGTTGTTTTTCGCCCAGTTAAAAGTTTGCAAATAATTGGGAAAATACTGTAAGAGAGCACTTTTGAGGGGAGTGAGAGGGGGGATGCCCCTTTACCCCCACTTTCAAGATAATTTATAAGAAAAAGTCAGTTTTAAGTTAATACTAACCAAAAATAATTTTTTACTCTCTCTGATTTTTATTTATTCAGTTACAAAAATGAATGTTCAAAATTTTTGTTTGATTTAAGGATTTCTACAAACATATTTATTTTCATCTAAAGGCGTCTATTTAAAAAATATTTGTCTAGCTTAATAAGTATTTAACTGTATACAATGGGCTTTAAAGCAGAAATATTTTCTTGAAAAAAAAAAATGTGCTAAGGATAAAAAATACCACAAAAAATAGATAAAAAACTATTTTAAAAATTTTTCCCTTTTTTCGTACGCTAATGGAATGCGCACCACTGCCGCCAGAGGGTACTAGGGTACATCGTTGGAAAGGAAATTGTATCTGCTTGAAAAATGAACTCCTGAAGATTTTTGAAAAAGTTGACTGTTTTCGATTTATTAGCAAAAAACTATCCAAAAGCACGTTTAAGGGGGGAAACACCCCCTGCCAGGGGGGGGGTGGTTCCCTTTCGTAAAATGTTCGGGCGGGTCTTATGTATATCCATACCAAGTGTGTTGCTTCTATCATTAAACGCAGCATATGGCTTGAATCTCGTATGTAGGGCCTGAACTATTATTCCTAAGACGCAAAAATAGTTTGCCAAATAGAGACGTATTGATTTACTTATTTACTTCTAATATCGCAAGGAAAGCGTCCCAGACAAGACGCTAGCGCTACCAAGTCCACTTTCAATCCCTGACTTCGCATGCGCAGATCTACCAATATTATTTACCTCATGTATTAGAATAGATGAATACAGGGTGATTTTCATTTGAATGATACTAACCACATGAAAATAGAAAGTTTCAAAAACCTAACCTAACAAAACCTAATCAAATCTAACCGAACCAAACCAAAGGAAACTGAACCAATAATTAAAAAAAAAAAACTTACCTGACTTCCTGCCCGGGATCCTAGAGGATGTGAATCCGAACCGAACCAAACCCGAACCTAACTAAACTGAACCAAACCTAACCTAACCAAACTAAACTACAACACGTACTGCTAATTAGGTTTAGTTGGGCAGGGTTAGGTTTGGATAGGTTCGGTTCGGTACGGTCCGGTTCGGATTCACATCCTCTAGTATCCCGGGTAGGAAGTCAGGAAAGTTTTTTTTTGAAAAAAAATATTGGTTTAGTTTGCTTTGGTTCGGTTCGGTTAGATCTGATTAGGTTTCGTTAGGTTAGGTTTTTGAAACTGAAAATCACCCTGTATTCATCTATTCTAATACATGAGGTAAATAATATTGGTAGATCTACGCATGCGAAGTCAGGGATTGGAAGTGGACTTGGTAGGGCTAGCGTCTTGTCGATACGTCGCCTTGGGTTGACGAACCAAGTACGATTTCGGCACTGTGTAGGAGATCAAATGAGCACGCCTTTCGAATTACTCATTTTGAAAAAATTATGTAGTTACATTTTTGCATGAAAATCTGTTTTTTTTTGTATAAAGTTTATAAATGCTGTATTAAACGGAATGTTTTTGTTGACTTTTTCTGTTTTTAAAGTTTTACAAATCGTGATGAACTAAAGAGTTTTGACTTACATATTATTAAAATAGTGGCACTCATACTGTACAATCTATGTTGGCTTGCGTGATTTTATTTAGTTTTGAATTTATATAAAATATGTAATTACCTTTTTGGAGATCCTTATATTTAAGAGCAGCAATGCTCCTATCTATTGGTCCCTTGACGCCATTGGGCGAATTAAAAGAGCGTGGCGGGGTCTTCCAGACTTTTCTCAGCTTATCCGCCCCCTTTTTGTCCATGGGGCCTGCATAGGCGTGAATTTCTAGACGAGGGCTTAGGGGATCCTTATTTAGGACCTGAAATACATAGTATTTCTTTACAAATAAGTCAATCAATGGCAAAAAAAGTGTTTTTAATTAAACAAAAAAAAATACAGACGTATTCTTAAAGCAACAAGAATCCTTTCACGGATCTTTTTACTAAAGAGATTTCTGTGAATAACTTAATTTTTCGGCGACGCACAATGGGCCATCCTATAGCAAAAAATGATATTCGGGGGTACGCTTTTTAGGATTTTGTGAACAATTATGTGATATCTAGTGTCGTAAAATTTCCAGAAATATATTTTCGGAAATATTTCCGGAAATATTTCCTGAAACATTGGAAATATTGGAAGTATATGAAATATTTAAAAAAAGAAAAAAAGGAAATACTTATTTATAAAATCATAACAAAACACCGGAAAAAGCAGAAGTCTTATACATGAATACAAATCAGGAGTTATTTTTCAAACAAATATACAGAAATAAAGTCAATGTACAACAAAAATCTTCATCGCTGTCATCAGCATCACACTCAATAACATCGTCTTGCCAGTCTACTTCCTCAACAAAATCTTTAATAGTATCGGAAATAAAAATTGTTCTATAGTAAGTTTAATGCTTATGAGGGCCTATCCTTAAATTATGTAACGCTCAAGGGGGGGAGGGGGGGTTTTGGCCTTGCGTTACACTCAATGTTATTTTAATGTGTTTTGACTTTAAAATGCGTTACGAGGGGGGTGGTAGTCAAAAATCCTGAATTTTTGCCTTGCGTAATTTAAGAAGGCTCCCTAAAGTTACAAAATATAAAAGATAATATTTTTTAAAATATTTCCGAGACACCTTCGGAAATTTCCAATATTTCCATTTCCATGGAAATATCTCCGACGGAAATATTTCCATTTGCATCACTAGTGATATCTAAACCATAAAAAAATTATTTGAATTTATTTTTGTTTTGTTAATTTTGGTTTTTGGTGCCTCCTGTGCGACGTGTCAACGCCTGGTTACCGTCTTTTTGAAACATCTTTGCTATAAGGCAATTATTAGCGACGGACCGTCCGGTTATTCGTTCTCTTTATTTAAATGCGAGAATCAAACAAAGAAACGTCAAAAAAACCAAAAAACGTCAAAAAATCATGCATTTTCATTATTTTATAAACCATTGATAAACAATGAAAATGCATGATATTTTTACGTTTCTTGGTCAAACGTTCTCTGTTAGATTCTCGCATTTAAACGAAGAGAACGAATAACCGAACGGTCTTACGCTAATAATTGCTATACTTTGTTTAACTTTCAACTTCAATTAAATTAATTTCTTAACTTTGTAGTTAAAGTTTGAAATTTATAAAATACTTACAGGAGGGCTGGACGGCGAAAAAGGCTCTCCCACCATGGGAGGGAAAGTATTGTCTTCCGTTCTGTAAACAGGAACGTAGTAGTTATCACAAAGCAAATTTTCAATACGTTTTGCCACATTTTTGCCTATTCTAGTACTCTCAACCCTTTCGCAGATTACCTATATAATAAAAAAACGTTTTCTAGAATAACCATAAAAAACAGTACTTTTTTGCGTGGTTGTATGAAAAAAATTTAGGGGGACTTACTGTCCATCAACACGGTTTTCTCTCCAAAAGGTCTACCTTTACAAATTTAACAACACTTTGTCAGTATCTCCATGAAGCTGTGAACAATAAGTCCCACATAAACGTTATTTACACCATGAGCGGATCTAGGAACTTCAATTGGAGGAGGAGGGGGGGATAAATATTATAATAAATATTGACCAGGGGTCTTTGTGTCAGTTTGAGATTTAAAGGAGGGGGAATTTCCTTTTTGCCCTCCCGTAGATCCGCGCCTGATTTACACTGATATGGAGACGGCTTTTGATAGGGTTAGGCACTGACATACTGAAGTCTCTATCAGAAATAAAAGTTTCGTTGTATCTAATCAATTTAATCCAATCCTACCCTAGTAACAGATTTCAGTATGTATAGATTAAAGGCTGTATAGTCCTTGCCATACACAGTTACACTTTTGTGAATTCGACATGAAATAAATATATTTCCTAACCAGAAATATATTAAAAAGTAAATGTCATGTTGGTATAAAATTAAAGGTAAAATTGTCATTGTTTCTGGATAAAAGGATACTGACTGTAGGTTGACACAAAAAACGCACAGATAAAAACAACTCAAAGACATGCCATTTTTTAGATTTTTCGTTGTTGCTGTCAGTATGCATATAATAAATAAAGAGATTCGAAATGTCACAAAAGTGTTTGGCAAGGACTATATATCTTTAATTTTTAAAGTACCTCTGGTGTCCCTCAGAGATCAAACTGGGTCCTCTTTTGTTCTTAGCTTTAATGCTTTGTGCTTTTTCCAAATAAACACTTAATCTTTAAAATTGTGCATGCCTGTCTATTACCCTAAATCATAATGTAATAACTTATAATTATTTATAAATTAAATAATACATCACTACAGCGTGTGAATAAACAGAAGGATTTTGGGGTAATATTTGATTCAACACTATTTTTCTCAAATCACGTTATTTCTTAACGAGAGTGCTAAAAAAATAGCAGGCTTTATCGCAAGGAACACCAAAAGCATTAACATCGAAGTCAGCTTTTACCTTTTTGATAGCCTCCGTTTTACCTAGAGTCCCTGTATGTTGACATATTTGGATAAATATCCAAACATGTCAACATACTGGAATATGGAAGCGTCACTTGGTCTCTACAATATAGCGTTTGGTTGACGTTCATTGAGAAAGTGCAGATACATTTTTTGAAGTTTATGTATTACAGAATGTTTGGTGTTTATTCTCAATGAGGCTGTGATAATACCTTTTGGAAATATTTTTTATTTCAATAGTTATCTATTCCTCAATTTTATTTTTTTTATATACAGTTTAGATTTTAAATAGTTTTTGAAACTATCGTGACTTCTTTTTTACTTTTTATTTTAATCATAACTTATTAGTAGTAGTATTATTCATTGTTATTATTGATTTATATATTTTTTGTTTTTATTTTATTGTTGCTTAGTTTAGTTTTTTTTTTAATTTACTTCGGACCGTTCCCTGTAAGATTACGGAATTTATATACAAATGCTCGCAATACAGATGTATTTTTAAGATTGCGAGAATGCATTATGTGCAGGTTTTGGCTCGAATGTTGCCCCCTCGAGGGAATTTTTGGTTTTTGTCTAGGCTAGGACTGGATTACCCAGCAGCGTGGGGCACGAACATGAATTTTGTTAGTTTCTCGGATTTGTTTATTGCGTTACTGGGTTGTCCAGTCCCAAGTATCTATAATTGGCTGTAGCTGTTCATACTTTAAGCAATAAATAAATAAATAAACTAAACATGCCTTTTTAGTTTATGGGCGTTTATAAATGAATTACACAGAATTAGGTCAAGCAAAGGTGACGTAAAATACACCAGTCAAACTAAATGCTAGTTTAAGCTAGAATTAAGGTTCTATCACTAGAAGCATCCAAAGCCGAAGTTGTTCGGTCGTTGGGCTCGTTAAGAGTTTTATATGTCAAACAAACGAACGTACAAACGACGTTGGGAAACTAATAAACTACTACGTTGCGTTATGCGACGTCGATAGATCGTTAAATAAACTGACTTGTGTCTAACAACGTCGGTTTTAATATAGATGCGACGACGCCCAATGTAAAATCAATTCACAACTTCAATTTTTACTCAATCTGACGTCGGTTCAGGTTATATTTAGTTGAAAGTCATATAAATGTTTCTTGGCATATAGAAACACTGTAAAATATTTTTGGGATCGCCCTGTATAAGACATTACATGTACTTACAAAAAATTTACCTACCTCTTGGGCCGTCTTGTCGTATTTGTTTTTCTTAAACTTGTTGCACTCAGGATAGGAGACCAACACTTCTACAACCTCAACAGCCCCCCATTTTGTGGCAATGTGGAGTGGGGTATCGTTCATGCCCTTATTTGGAGTGTTTAAATATAGATCGAGCAAAATTTTACATCTAAAAAGCAAATAGAATTAGTTTATCTAACGGGCCGAGCCCAATTTGAAGATCAGTTTTATTTTTAAGTAAGACACTGTCATGTGATCTTTACAGTGCTGATATTACTCGTATTTTAAAAATATGACTATTTATAATTTATATCGGGTAATACAGGAAAAGACAAGAAAAAATATCAAAGAAATTTTGGTCAGACCATTTTCTTTTGTTTTTAAAAATGTTGCAAACTTTTGGTTATATATTCTTAAAAGCATCTTATCACAAAACGCCAAACAAAATTTTAAGGACGTTAGATAAAAACGTCAAAAGACACAATTTGGTGGGTTTCCATTGGCCTGATACAAATTACACATAACAAAATACGAAACTTTCTGTATCTTGTCTTTATGTAACAAAAAAAAATGCTTTTTCAAAAAGGTAAATAATTCTAAACCAGAAGATTTAGCATCTAAAAAAGGTATATATTTATTTAAAGTAATTCATCGATTTATTAATTACCTATCTTCTGCGTTTTGCTGGTTGTCATCTCCGTACAGTCTTTTTATAAATTCTGGGTCAGTGATTGTGTTTAAAATAAATTCAGTCATTGCGCTATTTCTACTTCTGGCCGCTACATGCAGGGCGTTTAGTCTAGCTCCTTCCTAAAATACACATTTTAGGTCAGTGTTTTTGACCTACTTCAAAAGACATAAAAACATAGACTTAAATTGTTTTTATCCAATGTTTTGGTCCTTTATTCGACTCTTAAATAAATACAGGCGGCCACCCACTAAAGTTGCAACAAAAACAATTTATATAACATACAGTGTGAAAACTTAACGGAGGCTTTATCGGGTGTTTCTTGATGTAATTTGGAAAAACCCTTGGACACGTCGATTTTGTTTGCCAGGGGGACATTTTTCGGCTCTTGAAATTTTTAGGACACTCGCCCCCTTCGAGTTGTACACTTTACCCCTGTATTTTGAAAAGGGAAAGTGGGTCGTGTAATACTTTCTTTTGAAGCTCTCTTAAATCTCTTTACAGCCGTGTAAAAATATCAAAATCCATTGATTCGTATTTGAAATATTTTTTAAAATAAGAAAATTACAAAATTAAGAGTCACACACGTATACTATAAGTAGTGTGAGCTATGGTGTCAAAAATTACAAAAAAAAAGTTGCGGCGATTTCAAAAAAAAAAATTTTGTCTGTGTATTAAAGGTAACTGTACATGAAGATAA
Source organism: Aspidapion aeneum (assembly GCA_963576565.1). Lineage (NCBI taxonomy): Eukaryota > Metazoa > Arthropoda > Insecta > Coleoptera > Brentidae > Aspidapion > Aspidapion aeneum. Next base: position 126,569,245 of record OY755039.1, read on the forward strand.
AAAAAAAACATTATAATTTGTTTTGTTCAGTGATGTTACACCTCTGGTTACGTAACCGCCAAAATAAAATAAAAAACAAACTATAGCCCGAGCAGGTGTGGTCAAACACGGCAACCAAATTGACAATACAGTGCCCATCTCAGTAAGTCTGGTCAAATCTCACATTAACAATACTACTACTATGTCGGTTTAGAACATTTTTCTACGTTGTCCGACGCCTATTCTCCACCTCCTTCGATCCTGACAATCATCCTCTGTCAGATTTTTTTGACTCATTGATCTTTGGATTGACTGTTGCCATTCTAGTTTAGGACGCCCTCTTTTTCTGCGCCCTATTGGTTGCCATTCTAGGACCTGCTTTGATAATCTTTCGTCGTTCATCCGTTGTACATGGCCGTACCATATCAGTTGCCTTCTAGTGATGTCATCCGTTATGCTTCCCTCGATTCCCATTCTTTCTTTTATGATCTCATGTCTATGTGATCTATTCTAGATATTCTCATTGATCTTCTTATTGCATCCATTTCGACACTTTCCATTTTTGTTTAGTATTTTTCTGTTACGCGACAAGTCTCTATTCCATACAACAGCGTACTTTTGACCATTGTTTCATATATGTTAAAGTTTACATTCTTTTTTATCTCTCTACTCCATAAAATACTGTTAAGACATCCAATAACTTTTTTTGCTTTTACTATTCTTTTTTCCAATTTTTACAGTCTGTACCGGTCTTATCAAATGTGATACCCAAGTATACATACTCATTGCACGGAGATATTGTTTGTCCATTTTCTAGTATTAACTCACTGGATTCGTTTCCAATACATAAGTACTGTGTCTTGTCCAAGTTCACTGTTAATCCCCACTTTTGGTATTCTTCTGTTAACTTTCTCATCATATACTCCATGTCTTCTTTATCATTAGCGACAATTACTTGGTCGTCTGCAAACTGTAGTGTGTATATGGTAAATCAGTCGTTAAGTTGTATTCCCATGCCGTGCACTTTACGTTTCCAGTTTTTTAGTGCTACTGCGATATATATTTTAAAAAGAGTTGGAGAGATACAACATCCCTGTCTTAAGCCTTTTGTTACCAGGAATTCTTTTGAAAGTCGATTTCCAATTTTAATTTTAGATTTTGACCCTTTGTATAGTTCTTTTATCGCTTTTATGTATGTATGATTGATATTAGTTTGCTCTAACACTGTCCATAATTTTTCTACTGGAACGGTATCATAGGCTTTTTGTAGGTCCACAAAGGTAACATGAGTCTCTATCTTTCTGGCGCTCCTTTCTCAATTACTTGTTTAAGACAAAAAATATTATCACTACAAGATCTGCCTGCGCGAAACCCACTTTGCTCTTCTTCTTCTTGTTCATGAAAATCATTCTCTATTAGATCTCTAAGAATCCTACCGTACAATCTACTTAGAGTACTGGTTACTGAAATTCCTCTATAATTGTTGCAATCCAGCTTGTTTCCTTTTTTATGTATTGAGGATATGAATGCAATTTTCCAATCATTAGGTACTGGATGTCCGTTTATGCATTGGTTAATAATATATGTGAGATTTTCAATAAAATTAACAATACTGTGGCAAAACTAGCAGAGAGAAGATGGGTAGGGTTAGAAACCTGCAGCATTTCAAGGCAGCTGTGTCCAAAATGGAATGTAAAGAAGTTCCTTACTAAGGTACAGGCTGGAAATGCTGAGAAAAGTGACCTCGGTTATTACAGGTCACTGCTCCTTCGAAGCACATGCCTCCCGTCTAAACATACCGGCAAACGACTTTTGCCGTAGTTGTAGGGACTAGGAGGAACCTGAGAGCATAAGACATCTGCTGTGTGAATGCCCTGGCCTAGCCAGGACGAGATGTAACACTCTGGGTCTTCCTTAATTTTAAGATTTAGAAGAACTGTGGGACATAGAGCTAGGCGCGCTTAAATGGAATAAATTGAATCATTTTTGTAAAATGATTTTCATAAACATGTGGGATCACAATGGACCGGTATGTCTAGGTAAGGTCACTCGTAAAGCAAGTATTCCCTTAACGATGAGTGTCCTTAGGTCTACGTGAGACCAGCTGACGTTACTAGTTGGTGGTCTGCCACCTTGCCTAACCTAACCTATGACATGATCAAATTTGAGGACCTTATGACCAGTGGTAATATATATTATAATCTATAATCTCTGGACCAGTGGTCGCCCTGAAGAAATTAAAACATAGATCTAAATTGTTTTTATCTGACGTTTCGGTTCTTTATTGGGCTACAAAATAAAACAAGAAAAATAATACATATCTTTGCAATTGTTTGAAACAATTACCTGTAAAATTGATGGTGTGTCTCCACTGCTAACCAACAGTCTGGGATTGATCCAAATTGCATCCTGGACAACTTTTAAATTGCCACTTTCAATGGACTTTCGGAACTCAGTTAAGTCTTGAGGTTTTGGACCTTTGAATGGACTAGCCTTTTCACCCACTCCACCATTTGTTTCCTTTTTATCTGAAACAATGTCCAAGGGTGAATAAAATATACAGGGTGTCATAAATTCGATGTTTTTGGAGGGTTTCAGGTATTTATGGGGCAGATAGAAAAGACCTCATCTTGATATAAAAAGCCGTTTTAGAGCTACAAGGGATTTTTGAAAAGTCTACATTTTGGGAGAGGGTTGATAATTACTTTTTTATAGTTTTTTTTTAAATAAATAATTTAATTGACAAATTAAATCTTTTCTGTCACTTTTAGTTTTTGAGATATTTATTACATTTTTTACTATTAAAATCAGTATTATTTTAAAAACCAGTGTAAAATTAGGTCTTACACTCAATATTTGTTTTGTTGTTCTTTATATTTTTATATATTTATTTATAAACATTGAATTATGAAATAAAAACAAACAATATAAATATATACAACAAATATTTATAAATAAAGAGTTCATTTCATGAAAAAATCAAAATTTTGCGTAATATCTCAAAAACTAAAGATGGCAAATAAAATTTAATTTACACCAAAATTAAGTTTTCATAAATAAAAATGTTATAGGCTCTCTCCTTAAATGCAGACTTCAGAAAAATCCCCCGTAGCTAAAAAAACGGCTTGCTATATAACATTGACAAGACGCTAGCCCTACCAGGGTGATTTTCACTTGAATGATTCTAACCACATGAAAATAGAAAGTTTCAAAAACCTAACCTAACGAAACCTAATAAAATTTAACCGAACCGAACCAAAATAAAGTTCTCATAAATAAAAATGTTATAGGCTCTCTCCTTAAATGCAGACTTCTCAAAAATCCCCCGTAGCTAAAAAAACGGCTTGCTATATAACATTGACAAGATGCTAGCCCTACCAAGTCCACTTTGGCTCCCTGACTTCCGCATGCGCAGATCTACCAATATTATTTACCTCATGTATTAGAATAGATGAACAGGGTGATTTTCACTTGAATGATTCTAACCACATGAAAATAGAAAGTTTCAAAAACCTAACCTAACGAAACCTAATCAAATCTAACCGAACCGAACTAAAGCAAAGTAAACCAATAATTTTTTTCAAAAAAAATTTTTTTCTCACTTCTTACCCGGGATCCTAGAGGACTGGGGGGGGTCTCCAATTGGATGTGTCCCGGGGTGCAAATAGGGGGTTATTTTCTAAATTTTAATTAATCATATAAACTTAACATCATCTTAAATCAGTTGTTTTAACAAAAAAAAAATAACTACTGTTTCCAGAACTAGGGCATTTTTGTATAAAAATGGGACCTCATTTACACTTGAATACGGTTATAGATACTTACTAACCGAAAAGTTGTGTTTAAAATAAATAAAGACAATGGAAGTCTGAAATTTTATTTGTACTCAATCATTGTCTTTGATTTTTAGATAAAGAATTTTCAAGATATTTGCGTTTAAAATCATGATGCTGTAATGGCATTTAAACAACCTTTCGAACAAGGTATCAATCACTTGACCCACAAAATTTACATATCTCAGCAGGGTCAATTTTGACACCATACGATCTAATTTTGTTGTAATAATTAATCCATTTATTAATTAGTGTTTTGGTCTCCCTACTGACTGAATAATGGGGTGGTCCTTCATTTCTTTTAACCCATATTTTATTACCATTCCAAACAATAATTGGTATATTTTCGCCAGAACACACCCTGTATTATTTTTTTAAATTTTTATTAATAATTTGATTGTCATATTCCAATTCCAATATTAGACAATAAATAATAAAGGCTAGCCATATTAACTAGATTTTGTAGCTCACTGAGACTTATTAATGTTGAAGTAACTTGGTCACTAAATATAAATATCATCAAGTTAAAATACCAAATATTAACAACACATTTCTTAGGATGAACTATGGTATACTTAAATAAACCCCTGACTTGACTATCAAGATTTTAGCTTTATATTTAAAATATTTTAAAAAGGAGTTACTGGTACAATCTGTACCAGGACCAAAACTCTTTTCCAATTTTATGACATGACTGCAAATGGTCTAGTCATTTAAAAATAAACAAATTTATTTTTAAAGAATACTTGCAGTTTTTAAAATTGGGAGTAGGGTAAAGTCAAGGGTAAAGTGGCCTTGTTAAAAGTTTTTAACTGTCTTTACTCTCCCAATATTATTTTGAAAATTTAAAATCAAATGTTCCAAAAACAAGCTCACACTAGATACTATAGTTATATTGTACGTGCTAATATACCTAAAAACTGAAATATATTTTATTCAACTCCATTTAGCTTAATACCACACAAGCCATGTTTTGACTGAAACTCAAATTTTTGAAATCTACTTTTTACCACTCTTAAAAAGAAACAAAAACTAAAATGTATTTTGTTTAACTCCAGACTCAATTACCTTTCGTTTGATATCACGCACGCCATATTTTTACGTAAACTCTAATTTTTGAAATCTACCCCCACCCTTAAAAAAAAACTGAAATATATTTTGTTTAACTCCAGACTCAATTACCTTTCGTTCGATATCACACACGCCATATTTTCACATAAACTCTAATTTTTTAAATCTACCCCCACCCTTTTATTTGGCTTGTGTTCGGTGGATTTTGTTCATTTTTAAATGGGACCATCTCGACTCAAGACCCAGCCTAGGTACCAAATTTCATTAAAATCGGCCAAGCGGTTTTTGAGTTATGCGCGTTGGTCGTTACAGACAGACAGACGGCGCAACAAAAAAGTTTCAAAATCATCTAAAACGCAAAGATATATAAAAATTTTTTAAATCGGAACAACTTTATTTTCTCGTAAAAATTAGGATCACCATAGCTCACACTACTATAGTATAGTATATGTGTGAGCTAATAAAGGATACTTATTAAAACTCTAAAGTTGTTGTTGTCAATTGACATTTGAATAATACATAGGTCCAGTGACACCTTGTTAGAAAGTAGCTAGGTAGCTTCAATGGGGTATATACTCAGTGCAGTATTTTTTTATAATACCTATTTGTAACCAGATGGTTTTTCAGACATTTTCTTTTAAAACCATCAATTGGTATCATTTTAAAAAGTGAATATTTTAAAAATAAGATACACTTTTAAACTAATACTTGCATTGTAGAATAGACAATTAAAAGGTATTTCCAACAAGGTGCCATTTAACTACTCCTTCCAGCAGATTAAAACATGAAGGCTGCCCATATTATTATTTAATAAAAGGTATTTTGTGCCATTTAACTACACCTTCCTGCTAAATGTGTGTTACCATCAAAGCGTGATCAGCTGAACCAAATTTATACTTCTTACACACGTCTTACAGGACTTAAACAAATTCTTGGTCCTGTAGAGTTTAGCATGGTCCTTTATAGTCCTTTACAAGTTCTGTGGAAGTCCTGTAAAAAATATTGTACACCTATTGGCTGCAGCTGATCACCCATATTTACTAGAAGAAAAATACAGATAAGAATATGTCTGATAATGGTTGAATAAACTGGAATGTCACAAATTAAAAAGATAGATTTTATTGACAGATTCCTAGGATCTAAAATAATTTACATGTCTAAAATAATTTACAATTTCAACAGTCAGGAATATTATTTAAATTACAACATATGCCAGGGATTCAAGGCATGGATAATTCTATGGAGAAGTACAATGTACACAGAAGAATTTGTCTAACAACGGTTGAATAAACTAAAACAACACAAACTAAAAAAATACATTTTTATTGACTGATTCCCAGGATCTAAAATAATTTACAATTTCAGTGGTCAGAAATATTAATTAAATTACAAAAAATGCCAGAGATTCAAGGCAAGGATGGTTCTACAGTAAAGTGTAAAATATAGTGAAGAATATGGAAAAAATAGGTACAATTTTAAAAAGGCCAATTTTCAACGCCTTTATTACGAACTTATTCATTGCAACTGGTCTAATATAATTAACCAGAGGGATGTCAATACTGCAGTAGATTTATTTTATGATAGTATTTATAACATTTTCGATAAGTGTATCCCGAAAGTTAAACATTCAAAAAGGAAATATCCAAAATGGTTTACTTATGAAATTATAAAAAATGTAAAGAAAAAAGATAAATCTAGGAAAAAAAACAAAGCAACACGACAAAATAGGTGGAAGCTAAAATATCAAGAAAGCAGACAGTTAGAAAAAACACTGAGTATCAGCGCAAACAAAAATTTTCAACAAATGATTCTAAAATACTCTGCCAATATATGGGCCCCTAAGCTCACACTAGGTACTATAGTTATAGTGTACGTGTGAGCTAATATAATTAAAAACTGAACTATATTTTATTCAACTCCAGACTAAATTACCTTTCGTTTGATACCACACAATCCATGTTTTAAATTAAACTCAAATTTTTGAAATCTACCCTACCCTTAAAAATAACACAAGCTAAAATGTAATTTGTTTAACTCCTGACTCAATTACCTTTCGTTTGATATCACACATGCCATATTTTCACGTAAGGTCTAATTTTTACCCCCACCCTTTAAAAAAAACTAAAATGTATTTTGTTTAACTCCAAACTCAATTACCTTTCGTTTGATATCACACACGCCATAATTTCATGTAAACTCTAATTTTTGAAATCTACCCCCACCCTTTTATTTGGCTTGTGTTCAGTGGATTTTGTTCATTTTTAAATGGGACCATCTCGACCCAAGACCCAGCCTAGGTACCAAATTTCATTGAAATCGGGCAAGCGGTTTTTGAGTTATGCGCGTTGGTCGTTACAGACAGACATACAGACAGACGGCGCGACAAAAAAGTTTCAAAATCATCTGAAACGCAAAGATATATAAAAAGTTTTGAAATCGGAGCAACTTTTTTTTTTTGAAAAAACCATAGCTCACACTACTATAGTATAGTATGAAGAGAAAGTTTGAAAAATACTTCAAGTATACCTGAAACAATGGTCTTTGACGAGCAAGAAATTGAAGGATCACTAAATATTGTTAACTCTTTTGCAAGATATTTTAGCTCTGTCTATTCACAAGATAATATAAGATATGTGGTAGTCAGTGAAAGAAAAAGTAGTTTAAAATAATTTTGTTACACACAGATAAGTAAAAAATAAATAAAGGAAGTTGTTAAAAAACTTAAGATAGGAAGATCAGTTGCTAATGATAATGTTCCTGCATACATTGTTAAAGGTTGCATTGATTAATTTGTATACCTACTAAAGTATTTGTTTAATATGTGTTTAAAAAAAGTAATTTTTCCAACAAAGTGGAAAGAATCAAAAGTCATTCCAATTTATAAAAATGGAGATAAGAACAATGTAAGGAATTATAGATCTGTAAGCATTGTATCTGTATATATATATATATATCAATTGAGTTGTCATAATATTGTCAAAACAAGTTTAAAAAATTTATACACTATTTTAAAATATATAAAAAACATACCGTAAAGTAATACATCATGCAAAAAGGAAGTTTTATGAAAATCGTATCAATAACTCAACAAATTTCCAAAAAGAATGTTGGTCTGTTGTCAATGAATTTACTAATCGAAATAAACATTCAACAGACATAAATACTGATTTATTACCAAATGATTTGCATGATTTTTATTGCTCTGTTGCAGAAAATATTACTAAAAAAATTAGCTGTAATGTTGATCCCATTTCATACCTCAACAAAATCAACAAAATCAACAACAACAACATCAACATAACTAATGTGTTTATATTATATAAAACAAATCCTGATGAAATTAAATAAACTTTCAATTTAATAAAAAATAAATCTTCTACTGGCATAGATGGTATTTCCTTAAATATACTAAAAGAATTACCTTTTATTGCAATTAAAACATTATCTGAAGCTATAAATCATTCATTTTTATTGGGATATTTTCCTTCTTGCCTTAAACTTGCTAAAATAATTCCAATATATAAAGGAGGTGATAAAAATACACCATCTAATTTTATCAACTATTTCAAGATTAATAGAAAAACTTATCAAATCGCGTTTAGAATTATATTTTTGTGAAAATAATATGATTAATATTAATCAATTTGGTTTTCAGAGAAATAAAAATACAAATGATGCAATATTCTTTTTTATGAAACAATTATTAAACAGTATTAATGATAATGAACATGCGGCTGCAATTTTTTGTGATATTTCTAAAGCTTTTGATTGTGTTAATCATAAAATTCTTCTTAAAAAATTATTTATTTATGGAATAAGAAACAACACTTTAAGTTGGTTTAAATCATACTTATCTAATCGCCTTCAATTTGTGTCAATAAAAAATTTAAATTCAAATAAAAATAATATTCAATGTGGTGTTCCTCAAGGTTCAGTACTAGGACCAATACTTTTTTTAATTTACATTAATGATTTACTAAATATTAAAATTTCTGGTTATTTTACAATATTTGCAGATGATACTACTATTCTTTGGAAAAATAAAAATATAGATGTTCTCTGGAATAATATAAAAAATGATATTATTTGTATAAAAACTTGGTTTGAATCAAACCAACTATCCCTTAATTTTTCAAAAACATATGTAATTGGTTTTAAAGAAATATCTCAACAAATTATAAATATAAATAATAATAAAATTAATACTACAGATAATATTAAATTTTTAGGACTTAACATAGACAAAAATTTAAAATTTCAAAACCATATTCATAATTTAAATAAAAAATTAAGTTCGGGTTGTTATTGTGTAAAAATTATTACAAATGAATTAGGTAAATCAATAGGCAGAAATGTATACTTTTCTTTAATTGAATCAAACTTACGATATGGCATTCCTTTCTGGGGTATGTTCAATGTATTTATTTAGATCAGTGTTTATTCTTCAAAAAAGAGCAATTAGGTATTTATGCAATGTAAATTCTAGATATCACTGCAAAGACTTGTTTATCAAAAATAATATTTTGACTCTTCCTTGTTTATATATTCTTGAAACAATTTGTCTGATAAATAAACATCTAAATTACTTTGAAATAAACCAAAATACTTATTTAACGAGACAAGTTAATAATCTTACATTAGCTATGCCACATTCATTTTTATTTAAAAAATCCATAATTTATAACGGTATAAAATTGTATAATTATTTGCCAAACAATATAAAACTTAATAATAACTATAACATATTTAGAAATAAGTGCAAGGATTTTCTTATCACTAAAGCTTTTTATTCAATTAACGAATTTCTTGATCAGAGTTACAATTAAGGAATAATTTTAAACTTAAAATTCTCAATTATTATAAAAAAAAACAAGTAAATTAAAAATATATATATATATATATAATCAAACAACATAATTAAACCACTTATTGGATGGATTTATATATTTTATATTTTTTAAATGATTTTTTCTATTATTATTATTAGTTATGTATTTGCTTTGTCTACAAAGTTTTATACTTTATATAAGACAATAAAGCTTGATTTGATTTGATTTGATATATTCTAAGGTATTTGAAATTATTCTATGTAATCAAATTTTACTCAGTTTGTTCAGGAAGCATTAAAAAATGGTTTTCAGGTGGATGTTGTTCTGAATGACTTAGAGAAAGCTTTCGATAAAATAGACTTTGATGATATTTTAAGTGCTTTAGATGAGTTTGGGGTGGATGACTGTATAATAAAATTGATAAGATCATATTTAACTCAAAGATTTTTATTTGTGGAACTAAAAGACTTTCCATCTTATAAATATTCCCCAACATCAGGGGTACCACAGGGGTCAAATCTAGGACCTCTGTTATTTATTTTAGTCATCAGTAACAATGGGAAAAATGCAAATGGACTTATTTTTGCAGATGACTTCAAGTTATTTGCAGTAATTAGATGTCTAGAAGATGCACTATGATTACAAAAAGATCGTAACAAAATTGTAAATTGGTGTAATAGTCACAAGTTAAAAATTAACAAACGTGAAATTTCGTACCCGTGAATTTAAAAATCAAACAAGTTTAATGGCTAATTGGGCAAAAAGGAGTTTTTTGTTTCCCTTATATTTTTCCGTGGGTAGCTTGAAAGCTTAACCTCACGGGGGTCCAAGATCTAATGGACACCTAATAAGTGTTGACAGTTAACCGTTTCGTCCTTATGGGACTCCTCAGAACACTGCTGGTCAAGTGACAAATCTTGCGAAGTTAATCAGACGGTTTTGTCTCTAATTAAATGTAATTAGTGAGCGAACTATAGCAAGAGGCGCCATCTACCGAGATATGATAGAAACAAAAAACCAAAAGCAGGGAAAACACTGCTATACAATATCGATCAATGAAAAGATCAAATGCAAATAAAAGAAAACAACTATAGTCCGTGACCTACGACAGCTCTTTGTCTTTTCAGGCCGGATCAACGCATTTTGCATTTTTACCCGTCATCAAGACAGTGAGCGTCAATCAACGGAATTTTTAAGCCAAATAATACTAACAAACGTGAAATTTCGTACCCGTGAATTTAAAAATCAAACAAGTTTAATGGCTAATCAGGCAAAAAGGAGTTTTTTGTTTCCCTTATATTTTTCTGTGGGAAGCTTGAAAGCTTAACCTCACGGGGGTCCAAGATCTAATGGACACCTAATAAGTGTTGACAGTTAACCGTTTCGTCCTTATGGGACTCCTCAGAACACTGCTGGTCAAGTGACAAATCTTGCGAAGTTAATCAGATGGTTTTGTCTCTAATTAAATGTAATTAGTGAGCGAACTATAGCAAGAGGCGCCATCTACCGAGATACTATAGATTGCTATAGTTCACTCACTAATTACATTTAATTAGAGACAAAACCATCTGATTAACTTCACAAGATTTGTCACTTGACCAGCAGTGTTCTGAGGAGTCCCATAAGGATGAAACGGTTAACTGTCAACACTTATTAGGTGTCCATTAGATCTTGGACCCCTGTGAGGTTAAGCTTTCAAGCTACCCACAGAAAAATATAAGGGAAACAAAAAACTCCCTTTTGCCCGATTAGCCATTAAACTTGCTTGATTTTTAAAAATTAACATTAAAAAATGTGCAATAATGACCTTTACAACTAAAAAAGATTATATTGATTTTGAATATTATATAGACAACAAAGAACATTTTTACATAAAGACTTGGAAGTATACTTGGATCCAAAATGTGTGCAATATTCAAATTTCCTAGTCTAGAATTATTGAGAATTGAAGTAGAATTAGTTTTTATTTTTAAAATAATACATTACCAACTAGATAGGTAATAGTGAGTTTTTATGTGAAATGATGTTTCGAGCAGTTACAATTAACACTCAGTCACAAAATATGTTTTCGATTCCCATTCATACTACAAATATGTACAAAAATTCTCCCTTAATAAGAATATGTCAGTTATTCAATAAATTTTGTGGTAATATTGATATTTTTAATTTCAATTTAAAACAGTTTAAAGACACAATCCACAGAGAACTAACTAATGGATAATGTAATATAATAAATAGGTTAGTGTAGGTTTAGGTAGTTGGGTAAGATTTTTTTCTGTATCTGTTATTGGCTTTAAGCTGTTAATACTATGAAATAAATAAATAAAAATAGATAAATATGTCTGATTATGGTTGAATAAATAGGAAAGTCACAAAATAAAAAGACAGCATTTTATTGACTTATTCCCAGGATCTAAAGTAATTTAAAAATATAAAACCAGTACTAAATTTAAATTCAAAGTTTATTGCCCAACAGTAACATATAGGTACTAAGTAATTACAGGACAGAAAAAAATTTACTTAAAAAAGTAAACTTAAAACATAAACATACCTAATGCCAAGGGGTGATCAGCTGCCCACAGTAGGTGCACAACTTTTTCAACAGGACTCCACAGGACTTCAACTACTGGCGCCTAAGGGGTGCCCTAAGCATGTTTAAGTACTAAGACCAGCAAGGGCAAATTGGCTCTCTAAGAAAAATGAGAGTTAAGATGTGATGACCTTTATTTTTTTTTGTCACAAACTTTTTTATGGGCACCTTTTCAGCAACAGGACTATACAGGACCAAACATTTATTAAAGTCCTGTAGGATGGTGTACAAATTTGGTTCGGCTGATCACCCCTCTCCTAATGCAAGTCTCAATAGCTTATTTAAAATATTATAATTTTAGGTACCAAGAATTGTCACATTTGTAGGGAGCTTGACACCACATACATAGATTAGAATGTTAAGAGGTTTTTATCCATCTAAACATTTAATTGAAATATTATTTACTTATATCACATAGATTTGCAACTTAAGGTTAGTAATTGTTGCACATGAACATTTTAAAACATACCTACCTACTGACAGATTACCATCGACACTACTGGGATTTTGTGAATACTCCAAACCATTGACAGCAAACTCAACTGCTTCATGGTAAAATTCAAATGCTTTAAATCGAGATTTCTTGTTTTTCTTGGCAAGTTTTAGAGCAGATTCTTTGTCTTCAAACACATTTGGTGGACCTGAGTTGGCGTCATTTGGGGTATACACAGCATAGTAAATTGTGCTTTCCTTTGGTCCATTTTGAGGTTTCAGCTGGGATATCAGATTTGAGTCCATTAGAATCTAAAACGGGCATGGGCTATGCAAATCAAGTCAACAAGTGAGTTTTCAGTGTGGTGCCCTTAAAAAGACCTAGGCATATTTACCTTACAATACCTGCCTACCTATAAATCTACCTTAAAGTATAAAGATGACCTGTTGAATACAAAGATTATCCTTATCAAGGGTGTTGCAACATAATTTCCATGAAAATATATAACAGTTTCCACACAAAAAATCAAGAACAATAAACCACCTTTAAGAAATAAGACAAATACAGCGAATAGCCACGCCGTGAATAGTTAAATCAATTTTTTTTAATGTTATCAACTCAAAATTCTTAATTTTTGACACGCATATCAACAAATCAAAACGGGAAGGAATAAAAAACGGTTGGGTGTTGATGACACACAAATGTCGACAAAAGTAAAGCAGTGGACCAGTTAAGTAGTGGTAAGATTGTGTTCGAGGAGACCACGGATATTAGAACAATAACGGATTGGATTTCACAACCAACCAAAATAGAAAAAGTGGGGACGCCATGCGTTTGACATATCGAAAGCAATTTGCTACTAAAAGTTGGGCACTGTGTTCTGTGGGTCATGGCAGCCCAAACCAAACTCTTTTATACTTTGATTTTATCATGAAGCACCCGTCTAAAATGGCGGAAGATGTCTTGTTTTTGTGCTGTTTTTTGAATTTTTGTCGTGTTTGATATATTTACAGACTTCTAGTTTATGAATACAGTAGATATAATTATAATCTATAACTGTTGTGTGTTTGTTAAGGGTTTTTGTAGCAGAATCCAACCGGACACTGGGATTAGTAAAGGTAAAGGTGTATTTGGGGTTGAATGTGATTTTCTGTGGTCTTCTTACATTAGAATTTTTAGGAACCAATGTAAAGCAGTTGGGAATTTGAGATATGTTTAAACCCAACTTTTATCTCCAAACATCATAAAGGTACAGGATGAACCTCACAATGAATTATTCTACTTGTAGGTTTGTTTACATATTTACAGGAACAAAAATATATGGCTTGGTAAGACAGTTTATTACCTGTACCAAATTCTTTTGAGAAAGTGAGTGACAAACACTGTTTTGGTGCTGTTAAAAATTGTGTCAGTGCAGTTTCGATCAAGGGGGAAACAACTGTTTACCTTGCATTAACCATATAAATGCATGGCATTACAGTAATTTATGTGTGAATTTCTTGGCATTATTCAAATATTTACATGACATTACTTGCAACATATGTATAAATTTTGGGTCAGTTGTTACCCCCTTCATTTCAATAAACTAATAAAGTGCACTGGACTGTCCCAAGAAAAGACACAGTAATTGACATTAGGGAGAAATCATGGTATTACCTTTCCATTGTCTTATGACAAATGTAAAATTTTTATTGAGGCATTATGATTCAACAATGTATACTGTGCACTTGTTTGTTTGGTGTTCTATTTCAGTTCGGCAGGTTTTTTTTAGTGGTCATAGAGAGAGTGCAGAGAAAATTTTTAAGAAGAGTGGGAGAGGATGGTTATTTCTTCCTATAAAGAAATTAACTAGTGAGATATTGAAATTGTATTTTATTTATTTAACGTATCAACAGCGTACAAGCAAATAAAAGATACAGATTTATATTATCTAACCTAATAACTACCTATCTACCTACTAGACTAACTTTCAAGGGTTCTATATATAGGTATATATGAATAAATAAATAAATAAGTTATAAGTTGTGATAAAAAGTCATATTCCGATTGTGTGAATTATGATAACTTGCACTTTAGTAATTTTATTTATAAAATGGCATTATTATAATTTTTTTTTTGATGTGACAATACTGTTAGTACCTACTATTTTATTTGTAACTGCTATATGCATTAATAAAGATTCTAATTTTGATTTGATAGACCAAGTATACCTACTAAATATCTATGTCATCCTTGTTTGAAAATTACTTGCTCTATGCCTTAATAAACACTTTGCATTGAGTAAATGGACAATGAAAAATTTATGCTTTTTTTTGGGACAAAATTCAATAACATAATTTTAATGCTAAATTCCTTGAGTGATTTCAAGACAAACAAACAGTTTATAAGCATAGGTCCACAAACAAGCATAGGTCCACAAACACTTAGTTTCAGAGATACCTACAGGGTGTTAAAATTTAGTTTTTTTATATGTTCTGCAGTTTTGAGATGAACCAAATGTGTTTTAATTAATTTGTTTTGATATAGTTCCCATATATTTTTTTATTTTCTGATACTTAGAAGTGTTTGGTTCAACAGCGATTTTTTCTAAAACAGTTGGAGATGTGAAATATTGCAAAAAACAAAAAAAATTGCAAATGAAACAGCTATTTTATTTGTTGTTTTAAAATCTACCAGTGGCTTACAAAAAAAAATCAGGGGGAAAAGGTGACAAGACCCCTGAAAAAGAATCACCCTGTAGATTTTTACTATTATATGGCATGTCTAATAGTGTAGTGAGTGCCTATAGCTAAATATATGTGCCAAATTTGAGCTAAATATCTGAAAAACTGGACTAGCTATAGACAAAAACTACAAAAAATATTACACCCTGTATCAAGGCCAACACAAAAATAGAGGCCACGACCCTGAAAAAATCAGCTGTTCTCCCGGGGCTGATTTTTACATTGGGTCTTATGGGAGGTCAGAGGTTTTTTTATGATATTTTCAAAATGGCACTACAGATTTCGGCGAAATTTCAGTGAAATATTCTCAGATTCCATCCCCATATTCCACCAAACTTTTGTAAGGATGCAAGGTGATTAAAAGGTTAAAATCTTCAAAATTTAGCATTCCTTATTTTGAATTCAAATTACCCGCCATGTACCGCATGCCAACTGTTATATTTGACATGTATTTGACTTTGTCATCTGTGTTTGTCACATTCGCTTCTGTTTTAAATTTAATTTTAGTGTGAGCTTATGAAGCGGCTCTAAAAAATTAAGGATTACTATACATTTAAAAAAAATTGTTCTTCAAGAATATAGTAAAAACAATCTTAAAACCGGCTTTATTTTTTTAAAAATCAAATATTCTTGAACCGTCATTCCAACTTCAATATTTTAAAGACAATCAGCTGTGTCGTGACGCAACCATCAAAAAAAAATCAGCCCCGGATGTGACGTCAACAAAGTGGAGGATCGTGGCCCGTCCGTTTTGATAGCCCTGCCTGTATCTCAAAACAAGGGGTTTGAGGACCTATATTTATATGAAAATTTTGTCTTAGAATCACTCAGAGAATTCAACACTAAAATTATGTTAATGAATTTTGAAACTCCCTGTATATAGTTGGTCAATGAAAAAGTTCACAAAAAATAAATATGATTTATTTTAGACTTGCCAAATAATAATCACAAACTTTTTCCATTAAGGTGTACTTAATTAGGCTTGCAACTATTTTTTTTGAGGCTATTTTTTGTGAAATGAAGCTATTTTTTTATTTAGAAATTTAGCCTGTCACTCATTACTTAAAAAATAGACCAGTGAACTATAGACTATCTGTATCTTTTTAATTTGAAGGGTAATTTCATATCAAATAAAAAAATTTTTCTGATCAGTAGTTTTTTTTTAATTTATTTTCAAATATCGAAAAATTGACCAATATTGGTCCAACACAGCTTCACAAAAATTAGAATATCTTGAGAACTACTTACCGTAGGTCTATAAGATGTAGCTCGTTTCAAAGGTAGTTGAAATACCTTTCCAAAGATGTGTCACATGACCGATTATATTATCAGTTTTTATTTTGAAATGTTGATTTTTTTTTTAAACAAAAAATTCATTTTTGATTTTTTTGAAAAAAAAGTATTTTTTTTATCAATGCTTTAGGAAACTATGTGCCACATTTTGAAATCGAGAAATCATGGGTTCAGTATGAAAAAAAATAAATGTTATAATCTAATTAAAGAGTGAAAATTATGAAAATTTTTACAAATAGTTTCATTTATGTATGTATGTATGTATCATGAGAATTGGTCCAGCTAAAAAGATTTTTTGTAAATATTTCAGAAACCAAAGCTTCTACGGAATTTTTTATATTTATACAAATTATTGAAAAAAATGTCTTCTACTATATTCCAAAAACCGTATATAGATGCGATGCTGCTTTAAAAATTATAATTTTTTGAATTCCTTAACTGTAAAAACACTGTCATTAACATTAACGGATTTCGACTAAACTTTTTTCAGATCGTTACAGTGTCAAGCACTAAATCTCATGAAAATCGGTTCAGCGGTTTCGGAGCTATCGTGGACTGGTCAAAATACACCCAAACAACCGAGGGGTGATCAGCTGAACCAAATTTGTACACTGTCCTACAGAACTTTAATAAATTTTTGGTCCTGTAGGACTATGCATGTCCTGTATAGTCCTGTACAAGTCCAGTATAGTTCTGCCTCTGGGGTCCTGTATAGTTCTGTGGCTGAAAAGGCGCCCATAAAAAAATTCGCGACCAAAAAAAAACTCATTTTTCTTAGAGAGCCGATTTGCCTTTGCCGGCCTTAGTACTTAATCATGATTCGGGCACCCCCTTGGGCACCCCTTAGGCGCCAGTACCCTCGGGGTCCTGTATAGTCCTGTGGGGTCCTGTAGAAAAATTTGTACACCTACTGTGGGCAGCTGATCACCCCTCACAAATAACACATTTTTGGAGTTATCTGAAAAAAAAAAAAATTCGTCGAAAACAATACCTTCTCTAGCCATTGCTATGCTGGCTAGGACGGTAAAAACGGGCAAAAATCTTTATACCATAAAAATGGCTTGCTTCCTATCAATAATAATTAGTTTTAACAAGCTATGAAAATATACATAAATCTGCTACTGCTGCTTCAGGCGAATTATTTTTTTTTTAAACTTTTTATGAGTTTCATTCGACACACAGCACATATTTTCTGAAACATTTCTCAATTTTCCAGAATGTTTCTTCAATTTTATCCCCACACCTGGTCGCAAATATTTTAGACCAATCTTTTGGATTATCTTTAATTTCTTTACATTTTTAATAGTATAATATAGAAGTGCAACACTATCAACAGATCAGGTTTAAATAAATGAAATCGGCATTCTGGCGTGTTTTTGCGACAATTCCTTGCAGGAATTTTCCTGTATCAAACAGGCACAGATTGTCTGGTCTGATAGGCTGGGAATAACTCACCAATGAAAAAGTAGACATGACAGGAATAAACAAGTTTGCACAAATAAAAACACAAGTTTTAGACCCATAAAAAGACTTACATTGACTGGGGGGAGGATGAAAAAAAGGGGGTATTTTTATGTTAGCTTTAATTTACCTACAACAAATTAATATTAAAAATATAACTTTTTCCTTCAGATTTTTGTTGCTTTTATTTGGTTTTTGTTTTTTTTTGGACCATGAACCCATAATGTCTCCATTTAGAAATTTTTTTCAAAGAAATCAAGAATTACTTTTTTGAAAAATATTAATTTTTTTTCCAAATTTCAAAAAAAGGGGATGCATGTGACACATTGTTGGAAATGTATTTAAATTGCCTTTATAACGAGCTATATCTTATCAATCTGCGATAAGTTGTCCTCAAGATATTTAAATTTTTGTGACGCTGTGTTGGACCAAAATGGGTCAAGTTTTCGATTTTTGAAAATTAATTAAAAAAAAGTATCAGAAAAAAAAATATTTTGGAATTTTTATCCCACCCATATATCCAAATTTTATCAAAATCTGTGAAATCGTCTGCCAAACCTCTGGTTGATTTGATACCCTGAAGGAACAGATATTTTCTGATGACAGTAAATTAAAACTTCATCTTAGCATATCAAACTTGTCATTTTAACAGTCTTTAAATCAGGTAAAATTAAATAAAAAAATTATTTACAGGTCACAATTGGCCTGGTAGGTGAGAACCACCACCACCAAGGACTCACCAGCTCAAGTTGACTTTTTGAAAGCCAGAAACTTGCTACCCACACCTAGCAAAAGGTAAGATAGCCTACATACTTTTCTTCTTGGAATCAAAAAGAGTCACTTGTATAATTATATAATACTATACAGTAGTGGCCAATAATTTAGCAACCAAACAATGAAAATCTGATCCTACAGTAACTATCAAAAGAGTAGATTTAAAACCTTCACTCTGTTTCTCAGCCAATATTCAATGAACCTACAGATCAGAGATGTCTTTCATATAATTTTATAGAACCTTTATTAAAAAGCTTCAAAACTGACTTTCAACATTCGAAAAAGGTGTAAACATTTTACACTTGAAAATTTTATTTACAATTGAAATTGCTAAATTTAAAAATTTATTTCGTGACCATCCTGTGTCCAATAGATACGAAATTGTAAGGAGCTATAAAATTTTGACCTTTCTTTCGAATGGTGTCAGCCAGTTTTGCCTAAAACTACACAAAAAAGTATTTTGTAAGCTTTTTTTTAAATGTGACAAGGGCATTATAAAATTGTACAAAAAAAATCGCTGTAGCTTGTGAGTTGAGAAATATGTATTTTTTCAATACACATTTACTTTTTTCATAGTAAGTGTAGGATCAGATCATAACCCTCATTTAAAAAGTTCTTATAAACATATTTCCGCAAACCTTTTGTTAGGTACCAATTTCTGTCTTCAAAAATTATATACAGATTCACCTGTTAAAATATGGTTATTTAATTATGTCACACCCTGTATTTTCTTATTGTTATAGGTGAACCCAATACTAATGTGGGGTTTAAATTTGATCCATTATGTGGTGAACCACTTGGAAGCAACACTGTTGTTCTGGTCAGTGTTTACAGCTGGATTAGCTATCATAGCTACAACATGTTCATCATCATCTTCAAAAAAACAATAGCAAAAATCCTGGTGAGTGTCTTTTTAATTAAAATGTTTTAAAAATATTTGGAGATTTCAAAATTGTTTTTAACATTGGTATGAAACATTTGCCTTTGACCAAAAATCATTATAACATTTTATTTAAAATACTCATAGCTCATGAGACACCATTACTTGTATTTTTTTTTATAATGGCAGTTTTTCATTGGCATTCTATCATTTAAACTAATGGAAATATGTCATGATTTAACCACAAAAAAAAAAAAAAAACTATAGTTAGTGTAGGATCAGATTTTTATACAGTTTTGGGTGATAGCTAAATTATTCGCCAGGTTTGCCACTACATTCAAAATTTTCAGCATCACCCTCTTATTAAAAGTCTTATAAACATATTTCTGCAAACCTTTTGTTATCAATTTCTGTCTTAAAAAATCATATATAGTTTCACCTCTTAAAATAAGGTTGTTTAATTTAGTAAAACCCTGTATTTTCTTATTGTTATAGGTAAACCCAATACTAAAGCAGGGTTTAGATTCGATCCGTTATGTGATGAACCACTTGAAAACAACACACAAAAAAACTCAAAAAGACCCACTACAGATCAAAGGGAGTAAATGGACAGAATCATTGAACCACCGGAGGCAACACACAAAAAATACCCACCATAGATCAAAGAAAAAGTCATGGGGCATATATACATAGATTTTTGTGATTTAACACCCAGCACAGATTAAAGAGACTAAATGGCCAGAATCATTGAACCACTTGGAGGCAACACACAAAAAAACTCAAAAAGACCCACCACAGATCAAAGAGACTAAACAGATTGTAATTAATTTCTTGTAGTTGAGGAGAAGAGTTGTAGGGCATTTTAAAAACAAAATGAAAGCTGCTCTAGATGATCCAAGAAACAGTCAGGTATCACTACATACATTGACATTAAATTGCAATAAAAAAAATAATAGGTAAAACAACATATCTTTGCAACACAGACTAGTATCAAGAAATAACGGGTAAAAATATACCCTGTATGTATGACATATTTTAAACAAATAGAGACGCGACAAACCCATCAAAGTCACTGAAATTCATATTTTTTGGTTGTTATTTTCTTGTCAAGTTCATTGGCGTTTCACTAAAATAATTAAAGTCGTCAGCGGTGAATGACATCTATAATCATGCAACATATAAACAATTGGTCAGCCACATGGTATATTTTTGTCAAAAATCGTTTATTTTTATTTCCCTGTGCTTATGAATTAACAATGGCGGAGGTGAGTCTCTCTAAACAATGCTAGAGTATACAGTACTGATATTTTCCTTCTTTGATTTTCACATATAAATTTCAGTTTGATAAGTCTGTCATGTCTCTATTTCCTTAAAATATATCACGCATACAGAGTATCTGGTGAAAACCAACAGAGAAGTCAAGAACAACCAGAAGAAGACTACTCATACATAAAAATCAACAAACAACTGTGACCCAGACTAAAGCTATTGCACCAACTTCCCCTCATATTGAGCAACCTCTAAAACAAGCAATTCCCCATTTTACAATCAAATAACAATTATTTTAATAGCTCTGGAGCAGTAGAGTCACTACAAGACCTTCCAGAATTTCATCAATATGAAAGTGACACTAATAGTCAAAATGGCTCTTTTAACAGCTTTCTTACAGCAGGTTCCAATGGTTCTACCACTGCATTATCATGACCTGGTGAAAGAAGACAAATGACAGTGCTAGAACCAGAGGAAAACCCCCAGAGAAATTAGCAGACTATCAGCTCCAAAGCCAGTAAGGAAAATGGAAGGGGTAAAATATTAAACTATTTTTCAATGAAGCATAAGTTGATAGTAAAAAATAGTTAATTGCTATTAGTTTGGATACAATTTAGAGATTGTTACTTATTTTTACCTACATAGAAAAATTTCATTAAAATTTAGTCATAAAACTCTTATTCTTAAAAAAAATATATATTTTTGGGTCACAGACATATACAAACATTAATTAAGTTTCCAAATTTCATCCAAACAATTAGCAATTAACTATTTTTCTTTTTTTTTTAAGTTTTTTTCAGTCTTTTACTAATAATCTTGTAACATTCAGCAGCATGTAAAATCTTCTCTTTAAAATAAACAGCAGAAAAATTTTTATATGTTGGTGAATGTGGTAGGAAAGTATTTTGCTGGAGATGAAATTTTAAATATTTTAAAACACAATGTCTGATAGAAAGGTTTTTTATTTTTATACCTAAAAATAATAATTCCTAAATAAATCAAGTTTGAAATTATTATTAATAGATCAAATCTGTGATAAATAATTTTAATTAAAAAAAAAAAAGAAAATATAATATATTTTTTTTGTATGTTTATATGTAAAAATACCATGTAGTAAATTAAGGTAGTAATCTAGATTGTTTTCAACCTTTTGTAGATTTTTTTTTGCAATGGTAGCAAGGGCTGAGGGCTTAGCACTTAAGAAGGGAGGATGGAGTTATATACAGGGTGTTTCCTAATTGAATGTCAATATTTATGTGGGTGATTTTTGGGCCTATTTTAAGAAAAAACTTCATATAAACATATGTCCTAAACGTCTTACCTTTTGAGATACAGGGTGGTAAAGTTTTCAAAAATAAATCATTTCACATTCAATTAGGAAACACCCTGTATAGTAACTTATAAGCGAGACTCTTGTAGACTTGAGGGGGTTAGAATTGATCCAGACTTTAATTTTTAAAAGTAAATTTAGTTATTGTAAACAATCGTTAAACAAATATGTAGCTTCCTAAAAATAATGAAAATGGTTGAAAATGTTTATTGGGCAGCTCGATCAGTTGATCATTTTAGGAAACTTTAAAACTGTTTTTTTTTTGTGGCAAAATAAAAAGAATAATAATTCTGTAACCAATTTTAGTTTATATCTGTAGACAAATCTATTTTACAGGAAATAAATGTTTGCTTATTCTATTAAAAATTAAGACAATTGCTTAATATTGTAGTAAGAAAAGTTAGGGTTACATATAGATTACATAAAGTTTCACAAAAATACGCTTCCAACTCATTAGTTTCTACAGAAAGTTTATATTGGATTTATATCACTAAAAAGTTATTGGATGTAATGATTTTGGTGCTATTTAAAGGATTTTTATGAGTTACAACACTTTGTGAGATGAGGGAACGACACAAATAAGGTAGTATTATGGTCATCTCAAAGCTGAATTTTTTTGAGATACGTCAGTTTGTAAGATCAACGACGATATGTTTAGCTTTTATTTGCAATGAAAATTGAAATCGCGCATATAGCCGTTTTCAAGAAATAATATAAAATTACTTTTTTTACATAAGTTAATGCTCAATGTGCCTTATTAATGTTCTTAGAGTATCTTCTGGTAAAAATGTCACTCCAATATGAACCGGGTGGGCCAAAAAAACCGGACAATTTTTTTTTCATTATAACTTGAACTATACCATTGATTTTAATGGGACAAACTGCAGCTGACAGAGGATTAATCAGAGATGGCAGACGAAATAAAATGTACCCTTCAAAGATGATCGTTTATTCTTGTGTTGCGAACATGTTTTATTAATTTTTTTAAATCATTAAAAAAGCTGCATTCTTGCCACGGACAACAAGGTATGAGTCAGCAAAATCGGTTCTGTGGTTTTAAAAAATATATATTTTTGATTTAACCATTGTTTTGAATATTATACGATTGCCTTGCCAATCATGTCTGCATTTATTTCCTTATAAATTCATTACTACTGAACCGATTTTGATGAAATAAAAAATATCCTGGTGAGAATTAATTGCTTTTTAAAGATCATCATTAAAATTCAAATCAAAATCTTAAAATTTAAGATGGTGGACAAAATCATAATTGATTCTTCAAAATGGCGAGTTAAGTCTTATTTTATGAAAATATTTTAGTTTTTTTTAATTTATAGAAAAGCACTATTTTTCCCTTCCCCCGCACAACAAGGTATAAATTAGTAAAATCGGTTCGGTGATTCTCAAAAAATCTTTTTTTGTTTCGGCCATTGTTTTACAGATTATACGATTGCATTGCCAATCCTGTCTGCATTCATTTCTTTATAAACTCATTATTACTGAACCGATTTTAGTGAAATAAAAAAATTCATGCTGAGAATTGATTGCTCTTTAAAGCCTGTAATCGAAATTTGCCGCCACCTTCAAAGTTAGGAGGTCGGAAATAATCATACTTGACCCTTCAAAGAGGCACGTTTATTCGTATTTTCAAAAAATGTTTTAATTTATAGAAAAGCACTTTAATTAATTTTTATCTCCTGATGCAGGAGAAAAGTAATGTTTTTCTATAAATTTAAAAAAAAACAAACATTTTCGGAAAATAAGAATACACACGCCATTTTGATAAATCAAGTATGATTCTGTCCGACATCTTAAATTTTAAGAGGGCGGCAAATTTCGATTACAATCTTTAAAGAGCAATAAATTCTCAACATGATTTGTTTTACTTCACTAACATTGGTTTAGTAATAACGAATTTATAAGCGAATAAATGCAGACAGGATTGGTAATGCAATCGTATAATCTGTAAAACAATGGCTGAAACAAAAATAGATTTTTTGAGAACCACCACACCGATTTTACTAACTTGCACCTCGTTGTGTGGGGGAAAAGCAGTGCCTTTCTATAAATTAAAAAAAATACTAAAACATATTTGGAAACTAAGAATAAACACGCCATTTAGAAGAATCAAATATGATTCCGACCGCCATCTTAAATTTAAAGATGGCCATAAACTTTGATCATGATCTTTAAAAAGCAATCATTTCTCACCAGGATGTTTTTTATTTCATTAAAATCGGTTCAGTAGTAACGAATTTATAGGAAAATAAGTGCAGGCATGGTTGGCAAAGCAATCGTATAATGTTCAAAACAATGGTTAAAAAAAAATATTTTTTTTAGAACCACCGAACCGATTTTGCTGATTCATACCTTGTGATTTAAAAAAATTAATAAAACATGTTCGCAACACGAGAATAAACGATCATCTTTGAAGAGTACATTTTAGTTTCGTCCACCATCTTGGATTTTGAGATGATGGACAAAAAAATACATTCAGTCAAAACTCTGATTAATTATCTGCCAAGTCCAGTTTGTCCCATAAAAATCGATTGTATAGTTCAAAAGTGATAATGAAAAAAATATTGTCCGGTTTTTTTTGGCCCACCCGGTATATTATACAAGATAAGATGAAAATTAAAAAAATATTATTAATTAAACATAACCTTTATTTTGAAATCAATCAAATTATAACAAAAATGCAAAACTAAAAGAAAAATGTCTATTCTGGTGCTGTTAAATAAAATATCCTTGTGAAAATAAAATATAGGTTACTAAAAAGGAGTATATATGTTGTGTATTGTATGAACAAACTCGAATTTTCAAACGTTTTTTTCAAACATATTGAATGAATGATGGATCTGCTAAAAAATCCTATTGCTGTTTGATACTGCTCTATAAATTCTGGTACGTGATATACTAGAGCATGCATTTTCGCTGTAGGAAGAATTTTGACTTTGTCCAGCTCTATATTGAACTGTAGTGCTTAATGAATATTTTGTAGTTTGCATCTAAAACTCGTCCAAAACAACTGCTAACCACCTTGTAAAACGCAAAAAAACAGCCACATTTTTGTTTCCTGTAAGAAAATAATTATAAATATTCCTTGTTTCGTTTTTTCGTCTTTTACCATACCGCTTGAAAGTTGTTTAAATAAAAACTTCAAACGATAAGGTAAATTTCGAAAAAATAAAACCGTTCAAGCTATAATTATGATTATTTTCTTACAGGAAACAAATATGTGGCTCTTTTTTCTGCGTTTCACAAGGTTAAATTCCTCCTACACCAAAAATTCATGCTCTAGTTTATCACGTACCAGAATTTATAGAGCAGTAAGTCAAAGACAATTACGATTTTTTTCCGAATAGGCCTCGGAGCATATCCATCATTCATTAGGTATGTTTGAGAAAACGTTTAAGTCAAATAAGAACAATTATGATCATTGTAAGAAAAAACTAATACGCTGCGCTTATTCATACAAGGCACAACATATATAGCTTTTTAGTAATCTATATTTTATTGTCACAAGAATATTTTGTTTAGTACCACCAGAATTATAAATATTTTTCTTTTAGTTTTGAATTTTTGTTATAATTAGATTAACTTCAAAATAAAGGTTATGTTTAATTAATAAAAATTTGTTAAAACTTTAGGTTATCTTTTTTTAAAATATATGTATAATGTATGTATTGAATTAATATTTTAACCAGCACATACTCTAAGAACATTAATAAGGCAAACTGAACATTAATTTATTTCTTCAAAAGGGCTACATACGCGATTTTAATTTTTATTGCAGAAGCTAAAAATATATGTATTTCAAAAAAAAAAATGTTTCAGTTTATATATTTTTAAAGCTGAAATCGCCAAATGTACCAACGTGTTGGTCTCCCTCTTGCTCCTAGATAACATTCTTCCTTGTGTCCGCCATTGCACTAGTGATTAAAAATGTACTAAATTGTGACTCATTATCATGTGGCATTCTAATTTTGTATTTTATTTAACCACCCAATCACCGACATCTCTTAAACATAAAAGAAACGAAATAGAGCAAAAGAAATGATTCACCCACCAGTTGGAGACATATCAGTAAAGCGATTTTTAGACCTTTATTCTTGTTTTTTCTACAGCTTTCAAAACTCCAAAAAGTAAAAAATTATGTGACCCTAATAGTTGAAGTACAGCTTTAACTATAAAAAAAATGGACAAACAAAAGCTGATAGATACAAAGATATTTGCTGGGAAAATAAAATCCAGTAATATATTGAAATTTGATTGGGTACTAAAATTTTCATTAGCTAGCGAAACAACGGAAAAGGTGTTCAATATATAATACAATTTTAGTTAAAAACCAAAGAACTAGTTTTTTTTTTTTAAATTAGGAAGCACACTATTTTAGTCTAGTTATGAATTTTATTAAGTAAAACTACACTATATTAAGAAAATATCTGTTTATCGTTATAGTATGGAAGTAACCAATTTTTTATGGTTGATTTGAAAACAGTTTTTTTTTCAGTGTACCTTAGAAAAATGATCAATTGCCTTTTATGCCGTCAGTATTTTTTTATGGTTAAAATTTCAAAATTGGTTGCTTAAGGCCTCTTTAAAAAAATATAATATGTTGTAAATTAATATGTGTTTATTATTTTTTTTTAATATAAACTATTAATCTTTGTAATTCTTGCCTTTTTTTCACATTCATCACTACCAAAACCTTGATAAATGAAACTGATAGGTGAATCTTACATCCCAGCTACTGACCGAAGAAAATTTGCACATTTTCCTAAAAATGAATAATTCTGTATAGTAGTTTTTAGAAATGTTCTATGCCTAGCCCATTAGCACACTCCAAGTGAACTCCTACGAAGTTTTTGGTTATAACACAAATTATTATGAAAACACACATATTTATGTGACACTCTGTTAAAATGCATGTTGAAAAAAAATTTGACTGTGCCAAAAAATTGTTATTAGCATTTGGTAAGGGATTTTGAATGAAATCTAAACAGCTCTAGAGTATGGTACACCATTTTATTTAAAAAGTTCATGAAAATTGGTTCAGCATTTTAGGAGCTATCATACAGACATACATACACACATTGATAGACGTCACGAGGAGATTGCTAAGATTGGTTGAAATACAGTAACATAATAGATTTTCGGCGTTATTAAAAAAAAATCATTTAATTAAAACAATACCTTTTCTAGCCATTGCTGTGCAGGATAGGAAGGATTTTGTCAAAATGAATAATACTAGAAATAGATTGTTTCTAAAACCTATTTTTTTTCTCAGCTTTACCCCATATGCATACATGCAACACTATTGAGGAAAAAAAAGAACCTAAACCTAACCTTACCCATTAAAACCACAAAACACACTTCAGAGGAACCCCCTAAAAATATGTAACACTAGCGAAAAAAATTGCATGACTATAAAACCATAAACTATTTTTTTAAATCAGAAAGAAATACTACATAACATAAATTGATGTCTTTCTTTTTGAAAAGGAGGGGAATACATACCAAGGGCAAAAATAAAAGTCAAACTAAATCAAACCTAAGCAGTGCTTTGCAGGATAGAAAGGTAAAAATTCTGTTTTTGTTACACAACACAACAAAATACACATGACCTCTTTTTAACCTACCTATATCTTTAATTGTCATATTTTGTCCAGTTATCATTTTCTCATAAGGTCTGTACCTAAGTATTTGCTGCAGGTCTGCATTTGTTTTGATAGGTTTTTGCAAGGCTTAAAAATTATGCTAAAAAAAACAAATCAATTATTGTAAAAGTCAAAAAGTCAATATTTGTCTTTGACTTATTTTTTATAGTTTTGCAAAATAATTTGGACAGTTACCTATTTTTAACCTACCAACTTCTTCAATTGTCACCTTTTGTTCATTTTCTGTGTAAGTATTTGATGGCCTGTGTGGCTTTTGATGGTATTTGGCAAAACTTAAAATTATGGTAAAAAAAACAATTTTTGTAAATTTTTCACTAGTGCATCATTGTTTTAACAATCGAAAGCTAACAAATTCATAACTGGATATGTAAAAATGAGATAACTGCACAAATCTCACTTTGCTAGGATATTATTCCCAGCAGAAACTTAAGTTCAATCTGTGGTTCAATCAAATCTAACAGACCCATGATACACTTCCTCTCCCAATTTATGTTTATGTAATTTATGGATAACCCCTTTTTTAACAAAATAATTTGGATAAGAAGGTGTACTTAAAGACACAAAGTCATTATCTGACTTCAAGACTCATTTTGTAGTCTTGCAGAATTGCAGAATAATTTGGACAGACCTCTTTTTAACCTACCAATAGGTATATTCAATTGTCACCTATTGTGACAGTTATCATTTTCTGTCTAATATAAGGGCAGGCCTTCATTGCTTTTGGTGCAAAGCTTAAAATTATACTAAAAAAAAAAACAAATCTTTAAATATTTCAACAGCTATTTAATTAATATTTGTTTTTCTACACCAGGATTCTAGAGGCTCCTAGATGGACTTAAATAAATTAAGACATTAATGTACATACATAAGGGAACATCCTTAAATTATGTAACACATAAATTCAGGATTTTTGAGCCCCCCTTGTAATGCATTTTCAAGAAAAAACAGATTAGAAACACATTGGGTGTAATGCAAGGCCAACCCCCCCCCCCCCTAGGGCTTTACATAATTTAAGAACAGACCCTAAACACAGAACTAAAATGACATTTCAAAATTTATCAGCACATTCCACTGTGTGCACATTTAGAAATGTAACATTGTTTCTCATACACATTCACATTTTTGATTATGTCTTCATGCATGCACATTCATGTCTTAATTCACCCATGTCTGTCTGTAGGGACCTTAGGGTGGTTATGTAAATAATAGTGAGAGCTTTGACTAAGGGACCATTCTTAAATTATGTAACACTCAAAGAGGGGTGTGTGGGTTTTCACTTGAAAATGCATTAGGAGGCAGATCCAAAATCTAGATTTTTTGTGTTACATAATTTAAGAATGTGCCCTAATAGCTAATAAAGATTTATTTATACATAGTGCCCAATTATAATTTTAGATTAAGTAAGAGATTTTAAAGTTGTAAAAAACCTACCTGAATGGCAACATAAACATACACCAATCTTTCTTCTGTTTGTCATCTTTCTTCCTTGTTTTGTTTGGTAAATGTTTAAACCATGCTAAAAATTCAATGAAAATAATCGTGGGTATTATACTCAGTATTATACTTATTACTCTGTTGCATAATACTAATTTACATGCAAATTTAAAAGCAAGTTGATTAATTTAATGTAAATGTAACTATTAAAATGTATCTACAAATTGGTCAACATGATTCAAAACTAAGGCAAATTTTGCCAATTATAGGTATATATGATATAAACTTCACTTATTATTATTATTTCACTTATATAGTGAATTGAAAATTTTTATCTTCCTTTTACTCATTACCTACCTACCTACTAAGTGTATGACAGAAAGGACCACCAATGTTACTTTAATACATGCCACTCCAGCTTGTAGGTATCATTGTCATCATGGTAGATATAGTTGAATGCCTTAAGCTTGGTACCAAACAGATCATTCTGCAACATCACCAAGCTATCTGCAGTCATCTACGAAAAAGTAAAACTTAAAACTAATAAAATGCTCTATGTATGACCTTCCAACATTGAACCAAGTTCCAGGATAAACACCAATAAAGCTACCTGTCCATCTTTAAAACAATACTTACAGGCTTTTAATATAACTCGATAGGTACAATACTGAACTGATATTTCTCCAATTTATTCAAATTCGATTAGGAAAACTCCCAAAAACTGTTAAAAAAAACTTTTTAAAAAAATAAACAAAAACAGCGGTTGACAAGCACTTGACATTTCGTCTTTCGTTTCTTGGGTTTTTTCACAGAACAGCAGGTTTTTTTGGTTTGGTCGCGGCCATTTTGGATTTGCCGGTTTTACTTTGGTCAAATCCAATCCGTTATTGTTCTAATATCCGTGGAGGAGACGTATTCGGGATTATATTAAAATACGTGGAATTTTAATAAATAATATATAGCACAAATTCAAATGGAAAAAGAAAGATAAAAATGTATACCACATTAAAAAATGTGTTTTTGTTTGATAAACAGTTGCCTTTTTTTAATGAGATAATCGATATAGATGGATAAAGCGCGGCAAGCATTACTTCATGAAATAATAATAATAACAGCGGTAACTTTTTGAGAAAAACTCTTCTAATAAATCATAAACATTTTCTTTTGAAAGCTTTATTTAACCAATAAAAACTTTTACATTTTAAATATATATCTCACAAAAAAAACTGCATGTTCTCTAAATATTCCAAATCAGCTTTAAGCTGTCTCGGAGACTCGGAGAACGTTTTGTCATTAAACGATTTAAAAACGCTATCCTAATTAAATAAAATAAAACATAAATTTTTACAAACATTAACATGACAAGATAATATTTTTTTTATAAGATGTTAAAAATTTGGATCTAGGCATTGATTTGACAAACCTATAAGATATGGTACGTGACTATTTTGGTTAATTTATTTTTGGAAGTGTTATACATAAAGCAATTAAAGGGGTAAGGGCCCGTCCTTAAATTAAGTAACGCAAAAATGCCGAAATTTTGACACCCCCACCCCCCTGTAACGCACCTGTAACGAAATCACTGACCCCCTAGAAAATTACGTAACGGGCCGATTTGCCGCGGGAACAATTCGCCGCCGGCCGATTTGCCGCGAGAATTTTTGATTAATTTTTATTTTAATTTAACTTAGTTTTTCTTAAATCATAGCTTTCCTGTCGTCTTGTCCCCCAAAAAAATTTTCAAAAAAAAAAATTAAGTATAGATTTTCAAAAAACTAATTTATAAAAAAAAACAAAAAAAAATATTTTTTACAAAAAATTATTTTTAAAAATATAGTTTTTCAAAACGTAGATTTTCCATAAACTAATTTATAATAAAAAACTAAGATTTTTTTTTCATAATACTTTTTAAAAAAATAATTTAAAAAAAGTCAAAAAAATTTTATTTTTATTTTTTTTTAACTACAGTGTACTCCGGGTAGAACGTACTTTCGGTTAGTACGTACATATTTCATTGGTCCGGCCATAATACTTTTCATTTTAATTGTGTTGTTTATAACGTACGTACGCTTATAAAGTACATATTTTCTGGTCCCTTGAGGGTACGTTATAACCGGAGTATACTGTATTTTTCAAAAATATGTTTACTACACGAAATAAATAAAAATTATTTTTAAAACTATAGTTTTTCAAAACGTAGATTTTCCATAAACTAATTTATAATAAAAAACTAAGATTTTTTTTCATAATACTTTTTTAAAAAATAATTAAAAAAAAGTCAAAAAAATTTTATTTTTATTTTTTTTTAACTACAGTGTACTCCGGGTAGAACGTACTTTCGGTTAATACGTACATATTTCATTGGTCCGGCCACGTACGCCTTTAAAGTACATATTTTCTGGTCCCTTGAGGGTACGTTATAACCGGAGTATACTGTATTTTTCAAAAATATGTTTACTACACGAAATAAATAAAATTTCGATCTTAAACCTCGACGGCGACGTATTGAATTTTCCCATTCCCATGTCAAACGATATTTTGCTACGCGCTATTTCGTTACAGAGCTTTTTCTACAGGAAAATAAAAATATTTTATGTCTTTAAAAAATAAAAATATATAAAGTAGGGCGGGGGGATGATAGCAAACGTTAAGTAATTTTTTAGGGAAGTCAGTGGTTTCGTTACAGATGCGTTACGTGAAAATTTCGGCATTTTTGAGTTACCTAATTTAAGGACATGCCCTTAGGTCAAAATAGCGCGGACAAAATCGCGCACACCAAAACAGTGCATGACAAAAAACGCACATGACATAAAATAGCGAAGGCCTAAATAGAACAGATCTAGCGAAAAATTATCGATAACACAAAATATCGCTATTTTGGCCATGTGCTATTTTAATATACCGGGATCCTATTGGGCGTAAATCCGAACCGAACCCGCAAATTTAAAAAAAAAAGTTGACTTTTTAGCTCACACATATACTATACTATAGTAGTGTGAGGTATATCCCTTTCTATGGCTTTTGCATGTAAAATTATGAGTTCAGAAAAAATAAATAAATGCAATTTAGGTATATAAGTAATACATATTTACATAAAATAATATTCCAAAAAATATAACCTTTCAGCTTGAAAATTTTTTTAACATGTTTTAAATTTTTTGACATTTTTGACGGTATTTGACATTTTTCGAAAAATTTCTTTTTTAAACTTTTTTGAAATTTTTTGTCATCTTACATATTTTTTAAAGTTTGTGACGTTTTTTGACATTTTTAACTTTTTGGAAATTTTTTAACATTTTTAAAAAAATTTTTACATATGTAGGTATTGAAAGTTCTTGAAGTACTTTTACTGTAAAAGATAAGACTTGGGGATAATCAAGTACTTTTATAATATACTATTTAAAAAGAAAATTTACTTAGTACTTCAAGTAATTTTACAAATCTTAATGTACTTGGTACTTGTACTTGAAGTACTTTCATAATGTACTTGTGACAGCTCTGATGATTGCTACATCTTGAAGAGCAGTTTTCTAAAATTTGGTCAACGTTATTTTGTAGAATTTCAAGATATCGAGGTGCCGTCAAATTATTATGAAAAATGTTAAATAGTTTGTGTCCGTTTATGACTCCACCTAACTTGATGGTGCACTTCACGATTTAATAACGGATTTTCATCGGCCAGGGTTTTAGTACGATCTAGTCTGAAGGTCTGATGAAGACAAAAACCATTGTCGAAACGTTACCGATGGATTAAAACGTATATTTACCAGAACAACAGTGTCCTTATTCCCACTAAATTTACCTATAGCGATTTTTGTATGAACAAATTGCAAAACAAGGTTCTTCTTCCTAAGTCACCATCTCGGAGTGCTTGACTAATATGTGGTGCATATGGATGATGCTTAAATTTTTTAAGAATTCTTTGTACAGTTGATTTCGGTACTTTAACATTATTTTCCAGTTCACGAAGGGAGATGACAGGATTGTCAACGACATATAAAATATTTTCATCAGGTTGTCGATTACGATTTTGTTTTTTAAAGGAACCATATTCAATTAAATTATTTCTAAGTATTCTGAAGATTGACAAACCTGGTTGTCGTCTTTCTGGATATCTCTGAAAGTACATATCTCGAGCTCTTCCAGCATTCTTATTAAACAAAATATTCATACATATCTACTTTCCCCAATTTAGAAATCTTTCCATGTTAAATTTGATTGATAATGTGACTCAAAAAAAAATCTCAAGTTTTATAGAAACTTTAAAACTCCAACTACGGCCTTTGTTTCACAGCCAACCAAGTGAAAAACAGTTTTTTAAATAAATTCACATTTTCCGTCATTTAAAGATAGGCTTATTATACATGGTTGAAAAGCTCTTTTAATGCTCTATTTATTGACGTATAAATTCAATATGGCGGTAATAAGAAATAACAAAGTTGGCTATGGTTTCAAAAAAACTAGAAGGTCTAGAAAAAATTTGTTAACGTCATTAGATTGGCTGTAGTTGCTTATACAAAACTAAAAATTTCATTGAATTTAATTGCAGGATGGCGGCGATATTTCAATTTTTCAAAAAACACAATTTTTTGCTCGAATTTTCAGTAATCCCTGTCGATATCTTTAATATTGATACAGCACCTGATTGGGCTATTCCAAGCGCAACTTTTTTCTCATTTAAACAAACTCGTATCTCTTACCGTTTCCGAAATCCCCATGTAGTTGCTTTTATCTGCGTCACCCTGTATAATACTATATCTGAGGGCACGGCAGTGCCTCACCAAGTTCGCGCGCCGTAACCATCTTTTCTTGAAACATTTCAGCCGATATTTGACCTATCTAAAACTCTACTTCGGAATGAGCTACGAATCTCAAGCTTTGCACAGTCGTAGATCTCTATGGAGTTAACAACCCCTCCAAGTTTCATGGAATTCCATTAAGTAGTAAAGTAGTTACGAAATTTCAAAAAACGTCGAAATTGCCACTCACTCACTCACTCACTCACTCATGTATAGATCATCAATATTCTACTGTACTTCCAGACATGCTACAAAGCTGAAATTTGGCAGACTGATAGAAATTATGACCAAACCCTGGAAAAAATTAAAAAACCCCAGAATTTTAATTTACTCCCCTCCCCTATACATTTAAAGTTATGTAAAAGTAGCATTGCCCACTTCCAGAAATGCTAGAGAGTTGAGCTTTGGCAGACTGATAGTAACTATGATAAAGTTATAGAAAAAAATTAAAACACCCCAAAATTTTAATTTACTTCCCTCCCCTATAAATGTAAAGTTATGTAAAAGTAACACTGCCCACTTCCAGAAACGCTAGAGAGCTGAACTTTTTAAGACTGAAAGACAATATGATAAAACTATATGAAAAAATTTAAAAACACCAACATTTTAATTTACTTCCCTACCCTATTAATGTAAAGTTAGTAAAAGTAACATTGCCTACTCCCAGACATGCTAGAGAGCTGAGCTTTGGAAGACCGATAGTAACTATGATAAAGTTATAGAAAAAAATTA
The DNA here is from genome assembly GCA_963576565.1 of Aspidapion aeneum. Taxonomy (NCBI): domain Eukaryota; kingdom Metazoa; phylum Arthropoda; class Insecta; order Coleoptera; family Brentidae; genus Aspidapion; species Aspidapion aeneum. The sequence continues at coordinate 126,604,356 of OY755039.1, forward strand.
AAACACCCCAAAATTTTAATTTACTTCCCTCCCCTAGCTATAAATGTAAAGTTATGTAAAAGTAACACTGCCCACTTCCAGAAACGCTAGAGAGCTGAACTTTTTAAGACTGAAAGACAATATGATAAAACTATATGAAAAAATTTAAAAACACCAACATTTTAATTTACTTCCCTCTCCTATAAATGTAAATTTATATAAAACTAACATTGCGCACTTCCAGAAACGCTAGAAAGCTGAGCATTGGAATGCTGATAGAAATTATGATAAAACCATGGGAAAAAATTTAAAAAGTACAATATTTTCATTTACTCTCCTCCCCTAGAAATGTAAAGTTGTGTAAAACTAACATTACCCATTTCCAGAAACGCTAGAGAGCTGAGCATTAGAAGACTGATAGGAACTATAATAAAACTATAGGACAAAATTTAAAAACACGACAATTTTAATTTATTTCCCTCCCCTATACATGTAAAGTTATTAAAAGTAACATTGTGCGCTTTCAGAAACGCTAGAGAGCTGAGCTTTGGAAGGCTGATACGATAAAACAATGAAAAAAAATTAAAAAACCTCAGGCATTGCAAAAGTTTTGAACAATATTCCGCATAATTTACTACCTTAAAAATTAAGTATTATCCAATTCCTTTAAAAAAGAAGTGAAATCATAACAAAAACATTTCATGTAAAAAAAGCCAAGTACGCGAAAATGGCATTCCGTAAAAAGAATTGAGATCAAAGTAAAGCCAAGTTCTCCAATACAAATTTCAAAATGAAAGGTTCTTACTTCTTGCTAAATTGAACATAAAGAAGTTTGGCTGTAATCAGAGACAAAATAAAAAGAGACTGCCGATAAGATTGGTCTGCGCAGTCAACAAGTTCCAGTAGCGCACAGCGCTGCAATCGCGGACTATGTTTCTATTTGTATTTAAAACTGATTTTATTCTGTTCGATTGGGGCCGTTTATAAATTGCGTAAAACTTTGAGAAACTTGTCTATAACATAACACCTAGTATTTTCTTAATGCCATTTTTTTGTTATAAATGGTTCACTATGTTGAATTGAATAAATCTTTATTAGCAAATCATGCTATTTCAAATTACAAACATAAATATAAAAAATACATTTAAACGTTAATACATACACCAGTATTTCTATAACATAACAAATCCAAACTTATAAAACTAATAACTATTTACTTCTTATTATTACATAATGGATAATTATTGAAATAAAGCCTGGTTCAATAACAGCAATTTTTATTTAAATAGTATAAATACTGAATTAGGATATAAGTCATTGTTTTATAAAGGAATCAGATTGTATAACAAATTACCATTAGACATCAAAAATTGCAAATCAAATAATATGTTTAAGAGAAAACTTAAGAAGTACTTGTTGCCTAGTCAGCCTGTAAGCCTGATTGTTTATGTAAACCCTTGGTACCATATTATATTATATTATTTTGTTATTTTAGTCTCCATATAATTTTTTTGGTGTGTTTTAGTATAGTAACCTTTTCTCATAAAGAAATATGGTATCAATGTTTTTTTTTAGGATAGGATGTAAAACATTCTACAGTACAGTGTAAGTACTTGATAAAGCTGTGTGTTACTAGATTATTCTTTTAGTAGGTAGGTATAGTTAGTTCTGTTGGGAATGATACAGGAATGCTTGTATCGGTATTATTAGAGAATTATTTGAATATAACCACGCTATAATTGTGCCAGGCAAAATTTTGACACCTTCACATTGTAATATCAGCTGTGATCTTTCAACACATGGCCTTTGTTTACTATATGAACCGGAATAAATAGTGCCTTCTTTTATTAATTGAAAATAAACGACGATAGTTTTAAATTCGACTTTGGTGTGAATTTTGAAGAATCAGTCAGTTTTCAATGTGAATGTGTCAAAATAGTGCCTGGTACAATTATAGCCTGGCTATATTTCTCTAATAATACCGAAACATCATTATAAGCATTCCTGTATCATTCCCAACAGAACTAACTATACCTACCTACTAAAAGAATAATCTAGTAACACACAGCTTTATTAAGTACGTACACTGTACTAAAATAGTTATTTAAACAACAAGGTTTGAAAACGACTCTTTGCACACGATCGAGACAGTTCGAGGGAGTGTGCAAAGAGGTTTTCAAACGAGTTTTTTACAATATTTTTTATACGACTGCTAATAAAGAAAGAAAAATCAAATTTTAATTTAACTTGTTTTTATTTCCGACATTTTTACAACAAAACTTTAAAAATTCAACAATTTTTTGACGTATCTAATCTACAAAACATACGAGCAGTGACGGTTGCTACGGAACTAAGCCAACTTATATTGATGGGTGACAACAACAAAAATCACAATGACGGGAGATCCGTATGCAGAAATGACATAGGCGTGCGCAAAAATGACATAAGCGTGTGGAAAACGTTTTGCACACAGCGTGCGCAAAATGCCATTTTCAGATCGTGTTCTCCGTGCGCAAAACCCCCTTTTACAAGATAGTCGTATAAAAAATGTTTTTAATCCTATCCTAAAAAAAAAACATTGTCACCATATTTCTTTATGAGAAAAGGTTACTATACTAAAACACACCAAGAAAATAATATGGAGACTAAAATAACAAAATATAATATAATATAATATAATATAATATAATATAATATAATATAATATAATATAATATAATATAATATAATATAATATAATATAATATAATATAATATGGTACCAAGGGTTTACTTAAACAATCAGGCTGACTAGGCAACAAGTACTTCTTAAGTTTTCTCTTAAACATATTATTTGATTTGCAATTTTTAATGTCTAATGGTAATTTGTTATATAATCTGGTTCCTTTATAAAACAATGACTTATATCCTAATTCAGTATTTATACTATTTAAATAAAAATTGCTGTTATTACTTGTTGCATAGGTATGAACATCTGTAACATTCATCAATCAATGTTAATAGAAGCAACCAAAAAAATAAATAAAAAATACAAGTATTCTACCCATATTACAAATTGCAAGTCATTTTTAAAAGCAAGTTACAAGTATATTGTAAACGCAGTCGAGTCAGACCTAACCTCAAATTCTTGGTATGTTTTTCTGGAATTTTCGAATGCAAAAATTTTGCTACGAAATAACTTTTTCACTACAAAGGACATCCGTTTTGTGTTAAAGCGTGTGTTATTAGACAAAACTATTCTTGTTTTGTGACTAGACAAGGTAAGAAAGATAATTTATGTTATTGAAGTTAGGGTCGATTTATATACTTGTTATTCTAAAAGTTTATTCATGTTTTTCAAGAAGATTTTTCGGGTATTCCCTTCAATCATTTTGTTTCTCATTTTTAAGGCTGATTTCTTTGCCATTGATAGACATAAGTTCTGCTTTAATGCTTCTTAATAAAAAAACAGATGTTTTTAAGGCTTTTTAATTCTTTTATCCTTTGGGGCCAGGCAAATATATACAGATTGACACTGAACACATACATTGGTTTAAGATAAAATGTGTCAACTTAGTATTGGTGCATTGTAAGCATTTTTCCTCCAAGTAACCAGGTAACCTGGTTACTCATTTTAGGTTTTTCCTCGCTGAGTAACACTAAACATGACATCACAAGTAACCACACAGGCTCACCAGCTTAGCAGAAGTGGTTGCTTCAAAATTTTAAGGTTAAGTGCGTTTGTTTATATTTCAAACTAGGTAATTCCAAAATCTTTAAAATTGAAGTGTATTTTACAATGAATTTAGAGAAAAATCATGTCACTGACCGGTGATGTCATACAACTGGTCACTCCAAGTAACTGTGATGTCATTTCCAGTTACTTATTATAGGAGTGACTAGTAACCTCGAGGAAAAAGGCTGTGTGTGTTAGGGAGGGGTGATCATCTGTCCACAGTAGGTATACAGATTTTTTTAACAGGACTGAATAGGACTCCACAGGACACTAAAATACACTACAGGGCCAAGAATTTATTTGAGTCCTGTAGGATGGTATACAAATTTTGTTCAGCTGTTCACCCCTCAGTTATGGCAGGGGTGGATCTAGGAACTTTATTTAGGGGGGGTAGATATCATAATGAATATTGCATAAAACTGTTTTGCATAGTGACCAGGATGTGTATTCTGTATGTAAAAACTTAATATATTTTGAGATTTGGGGGGGGGGGAATTTCCCCTCCCGTAGATCCGCACCTTCTTATGGGTCATTGTCCATATAATTTTATTATTATTGATGTATTGCCTTTTCAGCATTTTCCATTTTTAGTTTTAGTAGATATTTTAGTCAGTAGTGCACCCAAGAATAGGTCTTGGGGGGACCCGAGACTCAGTTATGTCATATCTTCATCTATTTAATTTTTTTATTCATGAAATATATGGAGAATGTCTAAAAATCCTTAGGCTTCTGTCTTTTAGTTTAGTGTTTGAACATAATTCTAGCTATTGCTTTTACATTTTAGGTACACAAATATTATGGATTTGTATGGATCATTACATCACATTAAGTACACACTGCTTGGTTGCAAATGTTTTTTCATTTAGGTAAGTAATAGAGAAATATTGGTTAATAAGTTCTGTCTCTTTCCACACCCATACTAGGGCCTATTCTTAAAATACATAATGCCATTTAACATATAATTATATGTTCAAAAGTAATGATCAAAGGGAGAGCAGGGTTTGGCCTTGTATTACAGATAACTTTTTTTTAATGTATTTTGTTTCTTGAAAATTCTGTACAGAGGGGGGAGGTGGGTCAACTACATAATTTAAGAATAGGCCCAAAGTGTACTTGGGGCAGAGCTTCAAGAGCTAAGCTCCCCCTTAAAAATTTGGTTAGCCCCTGAAATTATATTACATATAAACACATATTTCAGACAGAGTCGACACGAAGGCTTATTGGGGTGGGGGAGGCAAGAGCCACCTTTCCTAACTAATAATTTTTTTTTAAAACTAGCCAAAAAATTTTAGATTACCAAAAAGAAATGTTACCACCCAATTTTTTAGTTTTTGTCCAAAAACTGTTTACTCAATTTTTTTTTGGTTTTACAGAGAAAAAGTTAATAACAGAAAAAAGGGTCCTCACTCAATTTTTTTTTATTTTGCCTCCAAAAATCTTTCTACCTAAAATTTTATTTGTGATTTTCTACTTTTGCTAAAATTTAATATTTTGGGGAGGGACTCCCTCCCATCCCCCCTTAGCGACGCCCATGTTCAGAAAGAAATTAGAAAGCAAAATTAATTTTTTTAGGGATTTTCAGAAAAAAACTAAATAAACATGGTTCCGCAAATGCTTTTGCGATGTTTTGCTCAAATTTGGAACGTGTGTTTAGCTGCAAGGCATACATCATTAAGCTTGCCAAATATCAGGAAAAAACTACAGGGTGATATTTTTTCAGGAATCATGCCCCCTTTTCCCCTAGAACTTTTTTGCAGTAAGCCAATGGTAGATTCTTTGTTTTACTCAGAAACTTTTTGATCTTCTGCAATTTTTTATAACTCTAACTGTTTCCAAGAAAAGACAAAAAAGGAAAATTTGTACCCTGCATTATTTTAGTTTTATGTGAGTTTTATGTAATTTCTAAATAGCAATTGAAGATACAAGTTATTTTATTTTGTTTTTTTTCTGAAAAATGTTTAGAGATAAAAATATTGCAGATCAAAAAATTTCTGAATAAAATAAGGAATTAATTTTACATTTTTGAATCTGCCAGTGACTTACTGCAAAAAAGTTCTGTGGAAAAAAGGGGGCATAACCGCGGAAAAATTATCACCCTGTGGTTTTTTCCTAATATTTGACATGCTTAATGATGTATGCCTTGTAACAAAATACATGTTTTATTTTATTTTATTTTTTCTATTTTTTATTTATTGTATACTTTACAAACACCAAGACGGTAATTACATGTAAAGTCTTAAGACTACCTACAAATAGGAAAAAAAAATAATTACAAATTACCTACTATCTAAATTAGCTTTTAGTTTTTTTAAAGATATGTTGAAAATATCAATCTGTGTCTCATTTAGTACCTGATTGGGCACAATCATTAGGCGACTGAATGATGATAAACTACTATAGTTAGTGCTAAAAAGTTTTTGGTTGGCTTGATGTAGCCTTAAATTAATCTTTGGCACATTTATGTGAATATAGTTAATTAAATAGCTATTCTTATATTTTATGTTATTTAATATATAATACAGAAATATCACAGCTTGGTTTTTCCTTCTTTCTACCAGAGATTTCATATTAAAGCTTGAGAGCATACTGTTGTATGAGACTTTAAAAGGATAGACATTGTTTCTAACAACATAGAGGTATCGCAAAAACTTCTTTTGCACTTTTTTTCAATTTCATCAATATGTACAAAATCTAAAGGCAGCCAAATTTGTGAGGCATACTCTAGGTGTGGTCTCACTAGAGAATTATATAAGTTAATAATTGTACTTATTTTGAAACCTTTACTATTCCTAATTACAAATCCAAGTGATTTAATAGCTTTATTAACAATATAAGCAAAATGTTTAAATTTCATGTTGGGCTGAAAGTGAATTCCCAAATCCTTAACTTGCGTTTGTCGATTTAGCTCAGAATTGCCAATTTTATATAAATTTATTATTGGGTTGGTTTTTCGAGTAAAACTAACAATTGAACATTTATTGACATTTAGTGACATTCTATTTTTTTTAAACCAATTGTTTATCTTGCCCAAATCGCGTTGAAGTTTCTCACAATCTTCCTGCTCCCTGACAATCCTGCAGAGCTTGAAATCATCCGCAAAAAGAAGTCCTATAGAGTCAATAAGGCAGTCTGGTAAGGTATTTATAAAACACAAGAAAAATAATGGACCTAGTTTACTACCCTGTGGCACACCTGAGGTTGCAACAAAGGTATCAGAACTAGTTGAACCGACTTTTACTTTTTGAACTCTATTTGCAAGGTATGATTTTATAAGAAGGTATGCATCCTCACCAATTCCAAGCTCCACAAGCCTGCCAAGAAGCAAGTCATGATCAACTTTGTCAAAGGCCTTTTCACAGTCGGTGTATATCACATCCAACTGACTTTTACTTGCAATAGCTTCCGATGCCATCTCAGCCAGAATTGAAAGGTTTGTTACAGTTGACCTATCCTCTAAAAACCCATGCTGAAACTTAGAAAATTTAGGTTTTAAAAAGTCAGAGAGATCATCAAACAAAATTGTTTCATATATTTTAGCCAGTATGTTAATTAGACTAATTGGCCTGTAGTTTTTAATTTCATTTTTATGCCCATTTTTAAACACAGGGGTAATTTGGGAATTTTTTATTGCATTAGGAAAATGTTTGCTTTTAATAGATAAGTTAAAAATATGTTGAAGTGGTTTAGCTATGAATTCAGCTAACCCTTTAAAAATATAAGCAGGAATTTGATCTGGTCCTGTTGATTTTTTTGGTTTCAGTTGTTTAATACTATTTATAACTTTACTCTCCGATACATGTGAGAAGTGAAAAGTGCAACCATTAAAGTTAAGGTTTCTGTCCTTATTGACATCATTAGATGTTTCAAACACCGACTTAAAATGTTGAGCAATAGCAGTGGCGATGTCTTTAGAGTTTGTATACAATTTATCATTTAGTTTCATTTCCCCTGGTATCCCTTTATTTTTATTTTTAGACTGTAGAAATTGCCAAAAAGAACTGGGATCAGAGTTAAGATTTACTTCTACATTGTTTTTATATATTTTGTATTCTTCTTGTGTTTTGTCCAAAATTCACTCGCCTTTGTAAATATACTTTTGGGTATAAGAATTTTGTTTTATTTTAATATTTTTCTCGCGTTTATACGTTCGTATTTGTCTTTAAGAATTTTGGCGAATGCGATTGAAAACTTTATTTTATTTTGCTTTCTGAGCATGTTCAATTGCATCTTCGCGCACTCAACCAGTTGAATTTGTACATTGGGGGTGTGCGCGCTTCGATATATGACAATTGCTGTCGAAAAATCACTTCTGTGTGAAAGACGTCACGAACAACACGCTGCAAAAACAGGGGTAAGTGCATCTTCAACTGTTCGTAATTATTTTCAGTTCAGATTTCATAATTAATTAAATTATTCGCAGGTGATTGGTAAACTAATTTTATGAACCAGCAATCTAATTAATTTTTCGCTTTATACCAGTCATTTTTGGCCTTACGAGCCGAACGCGTTTGAAAGTTTTTATTCGCTTCGCTAATAATAAAAGTATAATAGGTTTTTTCATTTTTCAACGTGTTTTGGTTTTCCGTCTTTGACGATTTATAAATAGGTATTTGTTTCCGAGAAATAAATTCAAGGTCATTGAATATGAACTTATCATTCCAGTTTTTTTTCTTTAACATTCTTTCCTAAAATGAGTAGTAGGTTTTAGGCAGGTTACATATACATAAACAATTGCACGTAATTTATCGGCATATGATATAGGCTTACCAGTAGGTCCTATCTGCATTTTATTTTATTACTGCTGCTTTAGTTTAGAACTTTTATTGCAGCTTTATGGGTGCCATAGTATTATTTATTGTGTAAAGAGGTTTATAATTTAAGCTTCTTACTTGCCTATATTTACAAATTATTGGGATCGCTAGTAGATAACTCGCTATTGCATGTCGCTAAGTTAATTAATTATCGCTAATTCGCACCGCGCAATTCCCCTTAACTATTAAAAATATTTCGCATTTATTTATTAGTAAATATAAATAAATAGTTCGTTTTCGCTCTTATTAACTAACAAAGGTAAATAAATAATTCGCTATTTTCACCGTTACTTAATTTATAAAAATTTATTAATTCGCTAAAATAATATGGTTAAATTCAATTAAAAATTATATTATTAATAATTCGCTTTCCCTTTTATTTATTAGTATCAAAATAAATTGATAATTTTACCAATAATTGATTTTAATAAATTGATTTTATTTGGCTAAATTGTTAAAAATACCGCGTAATATCCCTAAATTGCTAAAAATAATTAAAAATTTAGTTTTGCTTTTCTTTATTATACCCATCTGCATTAAATAAAGGATCATCATGTCCGCGGCTAAGATTAAATCGTATAAGAGAAGAATTAAAAACTTTTGCTGACTCGGCTTCTGATGCTGACGAGACGGCTAAACTTCAGTTTAAAATTATGTACGCTCAAATTGATCAAGTGGTTAACGATTTTGCTAAATATCATCAAAATCTTATATCTTTAATGTCAGCGACCGACGATTTTGAAATTGATACCGAAGAAGGAGTGAGAAAAGACTTTGAATACTTACGATCTTACAATTACGCTAAGTATACCGCGCTGTTTGAAAAGCCAACACTGAAGGTTGAAACCGACGCATCCTCTGCTTCGGGACTATCTAGTGGTAATCGACCGCCAAACTTGACTAATTTGAAAGTTCCAAAATTTTCCGGCGATATTAGACAATTTAGAAATTTTATGGACATGTTTAATGCGCTAGTTGACAACACAAATATTTCGAATATAGAGAAATTTAACCATCTTTTAAACTCCCTAGAGGGACCCCCGCTAGCACTGGTGCAATGCACACCTTTAGCCGCCGCTAATTATTCAATTGCTCTCGAATCGCTAAAAAACCGCTACGATAACAAACGGCTTATTGCTTTTTCACATTTAAAAACAATGGATAATGTTCCTTACGTAACAAATTCTAAAAATTCAAAACAATTGCGCACACTAGTTGACGTATATAGTGAAAATCTCTCCGCCCTTAAGGTACTTGGTTTTCCCACAGATGATTGGTCTTTTTTGCTATACTATAATTTCAGTAAACATTTAGATCAGGAGACCATGACGCGATTTGAACTTGAACTTAATGATCCATCTCAAGTTCCTACTTTTGACGATTTAAAGAATTTTGTACTAAAACGATGTAACGCTATAGAAGCGGTAGAATTTTCAACTAAAACTGATTTTTCTTCACCTTTAAAAACAGACACAAAAAATAGATTTTCTTCTAATCAGTCAAAACCTAGACAAACTTCTGCATTTTTTGGTAATGCAAGTCGAAATAATAATACAAAGTTAAATAATTCAAATCAATCTTGTCTTTTATGTCAATCACGTGACCATAATATTTACAGATGCTTAGAATTTAAAAATAAAAATTCCTCTGAACGTTTTCAATTAGCTAAAGACAACAACTGGTGTCCTAATTGTTTAAGTGGGCAACATAACCTAGCTTTATGTCAATCGCAGTCTGTTTGTCGTTACTGTCAATCTAATAGACATCACTCTCTTTTACATATTTTTAAAAATAACAACAATTACAGTCCACATACTTCTAACCGCACGAATCTTGAAAATAATTACAATTCTAATGTACGACCCCCCTTTTATAATTCGCAATACAATAACCCGCAAAGTTCTTCACAAAATAATTCGCCTGCTTTTAATGGTAATATCTCGCCTCAGCAAAATAATTCGCCAACCTCTCGCGCTTTTCAGCAACCGCCACAAACAGGTATGGAAAATTTACCTCAAAATTCGCAAAATACCTTAAATTACTTCTCCAATTCGCACGCTCAGAATACAATTTTATCTACCGCTATTATCGAGGTTATGGATTCTCGTGGCATTTTTCAAAAAGCTAGGGTTATTCTTGATTCTGGCTCAGAATGCAGTTACGTCTCTTTGAAGTTTTTCAAAAAACTTTCACTTCCACGCTATAGTTTATCCCTTTCTATTCAAGGATTAGGATCTATGAATGAAGTTACCTCTCAGGGAGGAGTAACTTGTATTATCAAACCGTATAATCAAACGGAACCACGCATGTCAGTCGACGCTGTGATCTTACCCAAGTTGTGTTCGGAAATTCCTAGCACTTATTTAGGTAATATAGATACTTCTGATTTTCAAAATGTACCCCTCGCGGACCCTACGTTCCAAGAACCCGCTAATATTGATTTTCTTTTGGGCGCTGATATTTTTCCCTATATTTTACGCGAAGGGCGCATTGATAATGGCCCCAACAAACCAATTCTTCTTAATAGTATTTTTGGCTATATTATTATGGGAAAAAATAAAAATAATAAAATTAAATCGCAATCACATTCAACCGCTTTATTTTGCTCTGTAAATGAAACCGATTCACTATCGCTAGACCACGCTTTAAAACGCTTTTGGGAATTAGAAGAGCTACCTAAAGCAAATTTTTGCTCGCCCTCCGATATTCTTGCCGAGAAAAGCTTTGTTGAGACTCACTGTAGAGACGAAACAGGGCGATACATGGTAGAACTACCTTTCCAAGATAATACGCCTCCGCAATTTGATTTTCATGCAACGCGCTCATTGGCTTTAAGAAGATTTTTTTCGCTTGAAAAACGCTTAATTTTAAATCCTAATATTTATAAAAAATATTCAGATACTATTCAAGAATATATTAACAATGATTATCTTGAAATTATTCCTGACGAAGAAATAAATAAAAACTCTTTTTACTTACCCCATCATTGCGTAGCCAAGGGTGACAATATTCGAATTGTTTTCGACGGATCGTCTCGTCCAAATCAAAATTCACCCTCGCTAAATGACACCCTTCTTACGGGGCCAAAACTTCAAAAAGAAGTTTTTGCTCTACTTCTCAGGTTTCGTATTTCTTCTGTGGTCTTTACTTGTGATCTTAAAAGCATGTTTACACAAGTTTTAATTGCCCCTATTCATAGGGATTTTCAAAGAATAATATGGAGATTCACTCCCAACGAGCCCATAAAAGACATGCGTTTTAAACGGGTCACTTTTGGTCTGAGCTCTTCTCCATATCTCGCTAACCGCGTCATTGCTCAATTAGCACAGGATGAAGGAAACAAGTTTCCTCAAGCTCGTGAGGTACTCAAAACCTCAATTTACGTTGATGATTTAATTTGTAATGCAAATAACCTCTCAGAAGCTAGAAATTTACGCGATCAACTTATAGAACTATTGGGAAACGGTGGGTTCGAACTTAGAAAATTTGCAAGCAACAATAAGTCATTTTTACAAGACCTTCCGGAGTCTTACTTGCACTCAAACTCGTTTAATTTCGATTCAGAATCTGAAACAATAAAAATTTTAGGCTTACAATGGATTCCTTGTAAAGATATTTTTACCTATCGCGTAGATCCATTGGAACGAGAATGTACAAAACGCACGATTCTGTCAGAAATTGCAAGATGCTTTGATCCACTAGGATGGCTCTCACCTCTGAGCCTGTTCTCCAAAGATCTATTGCAGCTTCTGTGGAAACAAAAATATGACTGGGACCAGGAAGTTTCCCCCTTTATACGCCAACGTTGGTTAAAATATAAATCTGAGTTAGGCCTTATTCAAAACTTTTCTTTACCGCGACGTTTTATTATTGATAATTTTACAGAATGTCAACTTCACGCTTTCTGTGATTCGTCAGAAAAAGCTTACGCTAGTATAGCGTATTTTCGCGTTTTACAAAATAATAAAATCTGCACTTTTCTCATTGCTGCTAAAGCAAAAATCGCTCCGGTAAAAACAATTTCAATCCCGAGATTAGAGCTAGTAGCCGCTGTTTTACTGGTTGATCTTGTTTCCGTAATTTTAAAAATTCTAGGAGATAAAATTAAAATTTCTAAAATTTTCGCGTGGTCAGATTCCACAATCGCTCTTAGCTGGATTAAAAATCCCCCTTATAGATACAAAACATTTGTCGCCAACCGGGTTGCGAAAATTCAAAATAAACTACCAGCTGCAATATGGCAGCATGTACGCACAAATGATAATCCCGCAGACTGTGCAACAAGAACTTTGTTGCCGTCAGAATTGTTAAATACGCCCCTTTGGTGGTGCGGTCCAGATTGGCTTTCAATGCCTGATGAGCATTGGCCACCAAGCATTTATTCTGAACCATTGGATTCGGACGAAGTTCTTGGTGAAGAAAGGAAAATAACTTTGGTCGCATTTACAGAAAACACGTTTTTTGATATTCTTTTAAACAAATATTCTTCGCTTTCTAAAATTCAAAGGATAATCGCTATCTGGTATCGTTTTATCTGCTTTAAAAGAAATCTTGCTTATCGTACTGGACCCATAGTCCTGTCAGAACTTAATCTCGCTCTTATTTTTCTGATCAGGCATGTTCAAACAGTCACATTTTCTCAAGAAATCTCAAATATTAATGCGAAAAACGCATTTCAAAGCCTTTTAGAAAGTTAGACGCTTTTCTTGATAATAAAAATATATTGCGGGTTGGAGGTCGCCTCCGATATTCTGATCTTTCATATGACCAGAAACACCCGATTCTTTTACCACGACAACATAGATTAACTACGCTCCTCATTGAACACTATCATAAATCTTATTTGCACCCAGGTTTGCAAACTTTACAGTTCTTAATTTTTCAAAATTTCTGGATATTATCTCCTAAGCGGGCGATAAGAACCGTTATCGCTAACTGTAAAAATTGTTGGCGACTTAATCCGAAACCTTTTGAACCAAAAATGGGAAACTTACCCAAATTACGCATATCTGCTGTCAAAAGTTTTACCGTAGTCGGTTGTGACTATGCGGGTCCAATATCCATATCATTAAGCAGAAAAGTTCGCGGAAATAAAACGCTTAAGGCTTGGATCTGCATATTCGTTTGCTTCTCTACCAAGGCTCTTCATATCGAATTAGTTTCGGATTATTCTAGCGAAGCTTTTCTGTGTGCTTTAAGGCGTTTTATGGCACGTCGAGGAAGGGTCTCAAAAATAATATCAGACCAAGGAACTACGTTTAAGGGTGCAAATAAGGAATTACAGATAATATTTAAACAAGCGGCAGCCGCGGAATCCATTGAGTGGTTTTTTCACCCCCCAGGGGCGCCACACTTTTCTGGATTAGCAGAAAGTGGAGTAAAGGCGGTAAAAACGCATTTGTATCGCGTTATCGGAAGCCAGATTTTAACGTACGAAGAGCTTTATACGGTCTTAGTACAAGTGGAAGCGCTATTAAATTCTAGACCATTGTCTCCTTTATCTAGCGACCCCAATGATTTGTCTGCGTTGACACCAAATCATTTTTTGACTCTAGAACCTGTTTGTAGTTTACCCGATCCTGATGTAACCAGTATCAAACTAAACCGCCTCTCTAGATGGCAGATGATCCAAAGATTACATCAGGATTTTTGGGCGCGTTATTCTAAGGAATATTTACATACACTGCAGCAGCGGTCCAAGTGGCTGGAACCCACTTGTCCCGCCCCTGCTATAGGTACTATGGTACACATAAAGTCGGATAATTTACCACCGACAAAATGGTCGCTTGGTAGAATTATTGCCCTTCACCCCGGTGAAGATCAAATCTCACGTGTTGCCACTGTGCGCACTGTCTCAGGAATATTTCAGAGACCTCTGGTAAAGCTATGTCCTTTACCGATGGACTTTGAACCTGAAAACATTTAAAAATTACATCAATGTAATTTTTAGGCGGGCAGAATGTCCAAAATTCACTCGCCATTGTAAATATACTTTTGGGTATAAGAATTTTGTTTTATTTTAATATTTTTCTCGCGTTTATACGTTCGTATTTGTCTTTAAGAATTTTGGCGAATGCGATTGAAAACTTTATTTTATTTTGCTTTCTGAGCATGTTCAATTGCATCTTCGCGCACTCAACCAGTTGAATTTGTACATTGGGGGTGTGCGCGCTTCGATATATGACAATTGCTGTCGAAAAATCACTTCTGTGTGAAAGACGTCACGAACAACACGCTGCAAAAACAGGGGTAAGTGCATCTTCAACTGTTCGTAATTATTTTCAGTTCAGATTTCATAATTAATTAAATTATTCGCAGGTGATTGGTAAACTAATTTTATGAACCAGCAATCTAATTAATTTTTCGCTTTATACCAGTCATGTTTGAAACTTAATTTCTTTTCTTAGCACATTAAAGTAGTTTTGTGTTTCTGAATTAGCACACTTCCTTGAAGTAATTTTATGAATTCTGTTTTTTTCTCTAATCTTACGAATCAGATCTATAGAGTACCAGAGAGGATAACGAGGTTTACTAAAAGAACTTTTAATTTGTCTCTTTGGAATTGATTTCTCCAAAAAGTCATACATATTTTTATAGAAAAGATTAAGACTGACTTCCACGTTAGTGATTAAGAAAAGTTCTGACCAATCATAGTTTTTAACAAGATTGCATAGAAGAGTGTAATTACCTTTTGAAAAATCATATACATACTGTTTGGATAAGCAGTTTTCAATTTTATCCTTTATTGGTATAATAAATATAAGTGCAGGATGATAAGGATCTTCTAAAACTAGTGGGAAATCTGATCTTATAATTGTCGATACCTCCATGTTAGCCAGAATCAAGTCCAGGCATCTATCTCTAAAATTTTTAATGTTATTAATTTGTTTTAAATTATTTAAAATAAGGAACTCATTAAGTAAATTGTTTTTTTCATTATCACATACATTAAAGAAAGGAAGATTAAAATCACCTAATATTAATACTTTGGTAAGTTCATCACATATGAGACCTTCAAATTGATTAAAATAGCTATTATACTCTTCTAAGTTTGCATTTGGTTTAAAATATGCAACAGAGACAATTACAATAAATTTTCTAAATTTCAAT
Organism: Aspidapion aeneum; assembly: GCA_963576565.1. NCBI lineage: Eukaryota > Metazoa > Arthropoda > Insecta > Coleoptera > Brentidae > Aspidapion > Aspidapion aeneum. Next base: position 126,619,971 of record OY755039.1, read on the forward strand.
TTGACAAAGATACATTCAATATTACAATCACTAACATCCAAAATTTCAAATAAAAATTTTTTCTTAAAAGCTAATAAAACACCACCTCCCCTAGTGGCTGAATCTCGGTCTCTTCTAATTACGGTATATCTATTGTCAACCAGTTCTGGTGTAAAAATTCCATCGCACAGCCAGGTTTCAGTCAGTGCCACAACATCAAAATCTTCAGATAATAGGTTTGTATAAAAAGTTTCAGTTTTTGTCCTTAAACCACGTACATTCTGATAGTAGATGTTACAGAGATTGTTATTTGAATTATATGAACTAACCGGTTTTTGTAGTTTATTTATGGTGTCTGAGGAAATGGCTCCCCTGTCTGTACCAAATTCCTCCTCTTCTGAAAAAATCGAGAAACATATGCACCACTTGGCCATATTTCTTTTTTCCATGCATTGCGAAAATTATCTTGCCTAATTGTAACTTTCATCGATTCCAGATTTGAGCTAAATATCTCAAAAACTGCACGAGTTATAAATAAAAAGCAAACAAAAAACTAATATTTTAATAACCCATATCTCAAAAACTAAGCATGGTTATACACAGTTTTTTTTCTTAAAATCACTCAAGATAATCCTCTGAAGTTTGGCTGCATACTTTATTAACACCTGTATAAAATACCTACTATTATGAGTCCCTTGGCAGTTTTTTTTTGGTTTTTAGTCATCCAATGCAACAATCAACAATGGGATAACATCATTATGCGGCCACCTTTATTATTAAAAAACTAAAAAATGGATTTTGTGAAGAATATATAAAAATTACATTACAACATTTGAGCAATTCCACATGAACCTAGAAATTAGAAAATTGAAGACTGTAAAAGTGTGTTCTTATTTTTTTTAAATATTGGTTTTATTAAGGATTATTAGGTGTTACATGTTTAACTATTTTTAAGTTTTCTAAAAATCCACAGTTTTTTGTAATATAAATACTTAGTTTATACATTTAAGAAAAAACATTACATTTGTTAAATATTTTTAGATTTTTCTAAAACAGTTCTCATTTTTAAAAAAATAAATATTACGTTTTTTATAAAACATTGTTTTTTATTTAAGTATTACATTTTCGAGGTCATGCAAATTTTTACGTATGCGGAAAAAATTTGGATATCTTACAGGTTGACATGACTAAAATTAATATATTTTTGATATCCAAATTCTTTTCGTATACATGAAATTAGCATGACCTCAAAAATAGCAGCTTTACTGAGAAAAAAATCTATTTAAAAAGCCCGCCGAGCCCGCCCGCGCATTCTTAATTCTTCCAGTAGCCAAGGGTGGCGCTAGCGTAAACTTGTTGCAGCTTTTGAACCATAGAATTAAGCACTCTTTTATTATTTTCTCTATGGCTGTAATAGCAAAGTTGAAAAAAACATTTTCAAACTAGTCAGAACCTTTCATTTTGAAATTTGTATTGGAGAACTTGGCTTTGCTTTTATCTCAATTCTTTTTACGGAATGCCATTTTCGCGTACTTGGCTTTTTTGTTATGAATGTTTTTGTTAGGATATTTTTTTTATTTGGAAGTAAAAACGAACCTTTGCACAAAATATGTATTGCAAGAATGTTTTTTTCCATATATGCAATACTAAGAAAATGTTTTTCTTAGTATATCTAAGAAAAACATTTTCTTAGTATTGCATATATGTTTATTCGTAAAAGGTACACTTAAACTAAGTATAAAAAATCGTATGACTAATCTCTACGTCTAGGAAATATCTCTTGCAAAATTGTCAAAAATAAATTATTTAATTTTTGACGACAATTTTTCCAGAAATATATCCCATATCTTCTTTTGTATTTTGTGACTAAACCCATCGGAAAATAGGAAGGGTTTATATCGACATTTTTTCTTAGAATTGGTCACTGAACAATTCTATTAATTTTTGCTGACTAAGAAAATAAGTTCCAAAAAACTTCACTGCCTCGCCTACTATAATTTCTAGTTAAGGGGTTAAAGATATCCCACACAAAAAACCTAAATCGTTAAGTTTTACCTATCTATTTATTCAATAAAAATTTATACAAAAAAACTTGGTTGCAAATTTTTGTGTAAGTTATTGCTAAAAAAATTAAATGTTTGCAGATATATTACACTTTTCTCTACTTCTTGAATCCTTATGTCCAGTGTCAGAGCTTTATTTTCTAATTTTCTTGTGCCTATATATTTTTCTTTTTGAGTATATAGATACGTACACACGGTTTTCCTTTACCTTACTTTGCCTAAATATTTACTATTAGATCAGTAAAGAGGATTATATAAAACATGCCAGAAAACTTACAGGCAAAATTTAAACTGTTGCTTGGTTGGATGGACCGCCGAAAAAGGATCCAGCTTAATATTCATTTTTTTTAAATGAAGACATCTTAATTGTGATACCTATTTTGCAAATGTTCATGGTAAACATCTGGAAGGACTGTTTACTTGTAAGTCCTAGGAAACGACCATAACATATTGACCCAGCAGACCAAACAGGACTATTCTGTGGAAACGACATTGGCCAGTTTTTAAAATGCAGTATGTAGTACAATATTATGAAACCATACAAGGGCGTATTCAGCCCAAAACAGAAGAAGGACAGGTTTCTGCACGGTAAAAAATTTTGTCTTAGATCAAAGCAAATTGCTTTGAAGTAAAATAACTTGTGCTTTCCTATTCACCAAGAGAATATTTTCTTGATATAGCACAAAAAATTTCTTGCCTCTTTATTTTAATGTGAAACAGAAATTGTTTTATTCTAAATTGGAACTGAATTAATCTATGGCACCGTTTTCGCTGGGAGTAAAATATTACTTAGATGAAAACAATTTGCTTTATTATAAAATGAAGTGTACTGAAACAAAACAATTAAAGAAGAAAAATAAAGTCTCCTTTCAAGACTAAACCCTCCGTTGAACTAAAAAGAAAGAAAATGTAAAATTTAGTACCCGTAAATTAAAATTCAAACAAGTTTCGTGGCGAATATTTTAATTGAAAACAAATTGTTTTAAGGTAAAACAATTTATTCAAGAAAAGTACGTGTTTTCATTGTAGACAAAATTTTTTACCGTTCATATTCTAATTGAATTTCTTCGTCTGATTTTAGAAAACCTCCCCCTGGAGAAGCGTTTGAAACCATAAATTTATAGGCTTGATTTTCAAATTTTTTCCACAGTTATGCACCTGGTACAGCTTGTCAAACTTAAAGATTTTTTACTCTCTTAGACATATTTTGCTTCAACAAAACGGATTAAATTTGGTTTAATGTTTCTTTGCAGAATTTGTGTAAAATACTATTTATTTTACTATACACGGTAAATACAAAAGATTTTGTGTATAATAAGATCAGTGGCGTAGCTACCGGGTGACAGTGGTGGCAAAGACACTCGGCGCTAAGTCAAAATAGGCGCCAGCCGCAAATAAATTCCGAATCCTTTACCCTTAAATAATTTAAAAATTCATAAAAAATAAGTTTGCTAAAACAATCTTAAATCATCAATAATTTACTAAGTACAGTAGAACTCCGATTATCCGTGTGCGGATTATCCGGTCTGCGGATTATCCGGGCTGCGGATTATCCGTGCTATGATTTCCGATTATCGAAATTCTGTTGTTGAAGTTCTATCGAAATAGCGTTACTGGAAATCACTCAACCAAAACCTTATGTAGAATTACATAAGAACATACATATAAACTTAGTTTGAACTTATGGGATCTTTTTTTTTCTGTCATATTTTGATTATATATACATATAATATGTATGTTACATGTAATAAATAAATGTTAGGATTATCCGTGCTTTTCGCTTATCCGTGCCTCGTCCGATCCCGTGGACCACGGATAATCGGGTTTCTACTTTAGTGTCATTATTATTTTTAAAATGAATACTTAGTTATTCTATATAAATGCCGATAAGGCAGCGCGCAAAAGGCGCCGGCTGTTTTTTATTGTTTTTATAAAATTATTTGTTCTTTTGATAGACACCGTTACCTTGTACCCCATACCCTAAACGATTTTGCTCTAGATTAGTTGGCGCCAAAAAAAAACTCCTGCCAACCGGCGCCATTAGTAATAGTATTACAAGCAGTGGCGGGAGGGCAACGGGCAGTGCCCTCCCAAAACTAGACAACAAACATAATTGATTTATTTTAAAAAAAAAGTTAAATCTTCCCTTACGACATATCTAGTTCTTTTTTTTTTAGTCTGTGGTTAACAAAACGCGATTAATTGGGTAAACTTTTTTAGCGTAAATAAATACAAGCCGACATCACCGCGCGGGAAAAAATTTCAATTTCACCCGTTTTTCAGCGGTGAATGGGTGGCTGTTCTCGCGCGGGGACGGGAGATATGTTTGTTTTAGTTGACGTCGGCCATATTCATCTTGCGAAAACGTTCGTTGTCCTTCCTACGTGTTGCCGGTTCTATCCTAAGTGAAGACGTATGAATTTGTTTTGATTTGGGGTAGGTCAGTAGTTAAAAGCCTTGCCGGTCGCGTGTCCATTGTTTGTTTTTGTTTGTTTTTAAAATGGAAGTAAATACCGTCGATTATATAATTAATTGTGCAAATTTAAATACGTTGACATATGCAATTAACCAACATTTTACTGCAAGTAGTAAAAAATTATGCGATGCTGAAAACTGGTTGTGCGGTTGTGAAAAACGAGGTGCTTTTTTTGCCTTATTTGTCTTATTATGAACAATCCACGAAGTGATCCTGCGTGGGTGGCAAAGGGAATATGTGATATCAAGCACTTTAGTGAAAAGTTAAGTACACAAAGTAAGTGCTACTTATTTAAATAACCACATAGAATTTTCTATGCTAGGCAAGATTGATATTAGGTGCCAATTGAATAGTGCCTATAGGCAAAACATTACTGAGCATAATGAAAATGTGGCAAAAAACAGACATATACTTAGTAGGTTAATAGACTGTTTAAAATTCTGTGGGATTTTTGGGGTTGCTCTACGGGGCCATGATGAGTCTGAAACTGGTGCTAATCCGAGCACTTTGCGCATGTAAAAGAAGGGCGAATAGACTTTATCTATAAACAAATTAACTAAAAACTACACCAAGTAGCTGCTTGTTTGTAAAATGCTAAAATAAAATTGTTTAGGTAAGTTTTTTTATTTCCTGTTCCATACAATATAAATTTCTGCCCCCCCCCCCCCGTTTATACCGTCACCAGCCGCCACTGATTACAATGCTTTATAGAAGAAATGTAACTTTGGCCAAGTCAGTGGCGTATGCGAAAATTTGGAGAATGTCACTGATTGACAAATGAGTGCTTCAATCAACTTTATTAGCTTTATTTTTTTTCTGGAAAATGTTTTTGTTTATTACTTTGTTGGCACACCCTGTATAAAACTTTTAAAATCAACAAAATACGCTCTGATTTTTTCCTACAAATAATAAATTAACATTTTTGTCTTATCACAAATAACAAAAACTAAGAGAAGGCCCTTGCCCAATATAATTCAGACACAAACTGTACACTTAAAGTATAATATTGTCGTGGTGTGTGAAAACTTATTTTATAGTTCTTTTACTGGCCTAAGCGAAAAATAAGTCAATTTTCCTCGCTTCATCCCGTAAACTTACCGGGCAAGCAAAAATCAATAACGGCTAGAGTGCGAGTGACTGCGCCCTCCCTATATTGCGCGCATGGGGGTAAAATTGGACACAAGTATCCCCCAGTTTCTCCTAGTAGTAGGTTTCTCCGACGGCCACGACCCTCCTCCGTGCAAGCTAAACTGTATCCGTCCGAAGACCTTTAAAAAAAATCAGTGTAAAGAATTGATTTAGAGGTTGCTATTTTAAAATTATTAAAGATAGTTTACGAGTAAATTTAAAAAAACTATATTTCAAAGACATTGGTCCATTTTATTGGCGTAGTGGAAGAATTGCCTAATGTGGAATCAATACTGGGGTGGTAAGTAGTGCAGTAGCTTTCTTCGATTTTAATTCAAACAAAATATTTCAAAGATAATTAGATCTTTATTAATTTATATTTCAGTTATATGTACTATAAAATAAATTGAATTTTATATAATAAAATATAAACAATAAGTACGAAGTATTTTCCCTTATATGTTTTTTGTATTTTATTAAAATGAATAATTACATACATAAAATTATAAAATAAGCGAAAATGGTTTAAAATATTTGCAAACCATTCCCCGCCCATTTATATAACAAAAAATAAAGATAGAGTTCAAGTACTATAGAGGTCTCAGGTCCGTGAAGTAAAGTGCGCACAAAAAATATCAAAAAATGGTTTTCAGCGTTTGATCAGAGTTTGATATTGTAATAATTAAAAAAATAATAATAATTTTTTTTTATAATAGCTAAAATTTTGCCAAAGCTTCGGTTTTTCAAATGTTTGGCGACAAATGGCCGCAGCATTTTTATGTACAGCGTGGCGAGTTTCAATGGAATGCTGCCTCTAGCGTGTTAATATTTGGTTGAGGTTTTCTATGGGCATTCTTCCTGGGGCAAAAATTTCGTCAGACCGCTGGAAAGGGAGCAACTCTCACATACATTTTTTCTTCAAATAGGATGACCCGGCTTGCCCATTTCGAGAACATGCGGCCAATGAATTATATACCTATTTTTTTTAGTTCGTTAAATTCGAAGTCTTGCACGTAAAGGTTAATTTTATAGTTGTGAAAAGCCAGTCTCGTCGATTTAATTAGGTAAAGCAGTTTTGACTATTTAACAATCTTTTCACGTCATAAAAATTCGAACATCTGCGAATTTTAAAACTCGATCAAAGATCAGAAAGATAGGCCGTGTTTTTGTTTTTTCCAAAAAACTAAATATTAAAACATTAGAGGCAGCGTTATTAGCTTTATACTGAAAAAATTAAAATACATTAATTATAGTTTTAACAAAATATTTCCGCTACACCACTTTTTTTAATTTCTTAGCAAAAATTACTTAGCATTCCAAAAATTGTCACCTTTGAATTTCTATTTTAAAGCTGAGTTATTAAAAATAGCAAAAAAACAAATAATTTGGTTTTTGCTTCCTTGTTGACCCCTTCCTCAGAAATCCTGGATCCACCACGATACTTCCCCGGATCTTCGGAAACAAGTAAAAAATTATTTTAAAAATTAGTTCAGTCGTTAAAAAGTTGTTCTGTCTTATTCTGGATGTTTCTAAGGACTTTTAATGCAAATTTATTAAATTATAGCAAGGTATATTTTTCTTAAACGGGTAGGCCTCGTCAGATGTCTATCAGGGGAAATGAATCGACCCCTGCCCTCCGTAGATTCCAGGTACTCTCTGACCCGGAGAGTTAGCACCTGTGTAGGGTCCCAAGGTTACGGGAGAAGACTACATCGATATGAAACGCGGAGAGAATGGACCTCGGTACGGTGATCATAGCGTAGGTGGCAACCCTTTCTTTTAGGGATAGTATAAAAGACTACAGCTGTTGCCTTACAGTATGGCGTTGGCTCGTCAAAGGCTAGAGGAGTAAAACCTTGATTAAAAATCCTGGCCCTCCAAGTAGGGGGTTGAGGCATTAGACTGGTTCTCTAATACTTGTAAAACAAAGCAGTTACCAAAAAGCCTAAAAAAAGCCTCGGAGCAATGGATGGAAACTCTCGAAGACGAAAAAAGCAAAGACAAAGGACTATGAATATAGCTACATGGAACGTACAGGGATTGAATCAAAAGTTGGTCATTATTGCAACCGAAGTGCAGAATTGCAAAATCGATATTATTGCACTCACTGAGACAAAAAAGAAAGGAACAGGTACGAATAATGTCGGTAATTTTGTCCATATATTCACTGGAGTCCCAAAAGAAAGAAGAGCAGCCAGAGGGGTATCCTTGTTAATAAAGAAAAATCTAAAGAATAAAATTACAGACTACGATTGCATTTGTGAAAACATACCTCGAGTGAACATGAAGATGCTTGGACATAATATAAGCATAATAGCAGTCTACGCACCATCAGATGACGAAAGAGTAGCTACAAAACAAATGTTCTTTGATCAACTTGATGAGACTATTACAAAAATCGGTAATACCAGAGAAATAATTATGCTTGGCGATTTTAATAGCCGAACTGGTAGGCAAACCCAGAGCAAAGTGATAGGACCATTTGGAGAGGAAGTAACAAATGATAATGGCTTAAGACTGATGCAATTGTGTGAAACCCACAACCTAAAAATAAATAATGGTTTTTTTAAACATAAGGATATTCAACGATATACCTGGATTCAGCCAACAAGAAATCTTAAATCAATCATTGATTATGCTATAGGTGGACAACACTCGCAATTAAAGTGGTATGATGTGCGAGCACTTCGTGGTGTTACCTGTGGATCTGACCACCATCTGGTAAGAGCAAAAATATTATTCCCTTTAAGAAAAACAAATAAGGACGAAAGTATTAGAGAAAATGAAAACCTAGAAAGCATCGAAGACAATCAAAAATACAACTTTAGAAGTCTAGAAATCGAAAGTACTCAAAGATTGTATCAGAACCGATTAGATGAAAAATTAGTAAACACAAATCACTCATTTGAAGAGATATATACAAACATAATAAAAAGCTTGAAGGAAGCAAGCAACGAAGCTGTTGGGTACCAAGATAATAGAAATAACAGGAAGATGTGGTGGACGGACAAAATACAGGAAATGGTCAAAGAGAAAAAACGTACATACTTGAAATGGCTCAGTACTAAGGAGCAAAGAGACCTAGAAATCTACAGGGATACCAGAAGACAGCTAAGAAATTTGATACGCACAGAAAAAAATGAAATGTTCGAGCGCAAGTGCCACGACATAAATACACACGTAGGAGGTAGGCAGAGTTCTGAAGTATGGAAATTCATTTCTACAGTAAAAAACCCAACAAAAGAAAAAGTAAACATCCAGATAATCAAACCAGAACAATGGACAGAACACTACAAGGGACTGTTGCAGGAGACGAGACCCGAATATCTGGCAGCCTCTCCGAGAAGAGACATAGAAGTACATGGAGAGGAAGTAATCATCGAAAAAGAAATGATAAAGAATAATATTAAAAAGCTTAAATCCGGAAAAGCTAGCGGACCTGGGGGAATATATGCTGAAATGCTCAAATATGGAGCAGAGAAACTAGTCGAAAATCTCACATATATTATTAACCAATGCATAAACGGACATCCAGTACCTAATGATTGGAAACTTGCATTCATATCCTCAATACATAAAAAAGGAAACAAGCTGGATTGCAACAATTACAGAGGAATTTCAGTAACCAGTACTCTAAGTAGATTGTACGGTAGGATTCTTAGAGATCTAATAGAGAATGATTTTCATGAACAAGAAGAAGAAGAGCAAAGTGGGTTTCGCGCAGGCAGATCTTGTAGTGATAATGTTTTTTGTCTTAAGCAAGTAATTGAGAAAAGAAGCGCCAGAAATATAGAGACTCATGTTACCTTTGTAGACCTACAAAAAGCATATGATACCGTTCCAATAGAAAAATTATGGACAGTGTTAGAGCAAACTAATATCAATCATACATACATAAAAGCGATAAAAGAACTATACAAAGGGTCAACATCTAAAATTAAAATTGGAAATCGACTTTCAAAAGAATTCCTAGTAACAAAAGGCTTAAGACAGGGATGTTGTATCTCTCCAACTCTGTTTAAAATATATATCGCAGTAGCTCTAAAAAACTGGAAACGTAAAGTGCACGGCATGGGAATACAACTTAACGACCGATTTACCATATACACACTACAGTTTGCTGACGACCAAGTAATTGTGGCGAATGATAAAGAAGACATGGAGTATATGATGAGAAAGTTAACAGAAGAATACCAAAAGTGGGGATTAACAGTGAACGTGGACAAGACACAGTACTTATGTATTGGAAACGAATCCAGTGAGTTAGTACTAGAAAATGGACAAACAATATCTCCATGCAATGAGTATGTATACTTGGGTGTCACATTTGATAAAACAGGTACAGACTGTAAAAAATTGGAAAAAAGAATAGTAAAAGCAAAAAAAGTTATTGGATGTCTTAACAGTATTTTATGGAGCAGAGAGATAAAAAAGAATGTAAAATTTAACATATATGAAACAATGGTCAAAAGCACGCTGTTGTATGGAATAGAGACTTGTCGCGTAACAGAAAAGTACAAAACAAAAATGGAAAGTGTCGAAATGGATGCAATAAGAAGATCAATGAGAATATCTAGAATAGATCACATAAGAAATGAGATCATAAAAGAAAGAATGGGAATCGAGGAAAGCATAACGGATGACATCACTAGAAGGCAACTGATATGGTACGGCCATGTACAACGGATGAACGACGAAAGATTACCAAAGCAGGTCCTAGAATGGCAACCAATAGGGCGCAGAAAAAGAGGGCGTCCTAAACTAGAATGGCAACAGTCAATCCAAAGATCAATGAGTCAAAAAAATCTGACTGAGGATGATTGTCAGGATCGAAGGAGGTGGAGAATAGGCGTCGGACAACGTAGAAAAACGTTCTAAACCGACATAGTAGTAGTAGTAGTAGTAGTAGTATATTTTTCTTGCCTGACTCATGTTGGCGCCCCTTTGTGTGTATTGATGAAAAGCCAAGCCATATAATTTTTAAGAGTTTTTTTGGGTGAGAAATTTAATATTGCTTTTATAATTTAATTAAAATGGTGTTAAAATTATTAGGTCGAACTTATAGGGTGTCCTTTATATGTAATATTTAGAATTAGTTCTGCACGTCGGCAAGGCCATACCTAGGGTGGTATCAAGATGAATCAATCCACCCCCGAAATTTTTGACACTTAAAAATAAAATATTTAGTACTGATAAGTAGTAGAGATACGGGCAATTATTATTTATTCATAGCAGAATTGACTTTGATTTTTTCGATTTTTGTCTATAACAGCTGAAAACATGTTCAAACTAAAGATTGGATAAATTCTACTTTCTATAAAAACTAACATCTTAAGCGTATTTTATAGATAAATGCATGCAAAGTTAGTTGTAAAATATTTTTCCCTGTAAATTTCACTCATGTCATCCCACGTATTTCTTTCAATTTCTAAAAAACCCCATATTGCTAACACAAATAATTTTATTCATAAACAGTTGTGTTTTAAATAATTATACTTGACTTGACTGCGAAATTAATCGAAGCTGAAAATTTTTACTTATATAGTTGTATTTTCATGCTTTCTATAAAAAAAACAAAATTCACAATTTAATTTATTTCCCTATTTCATTTTTTATAATCAAAACCTAAAAAATCATAAATTTTTTTTATTCGTTTTGCATATTAGGCGCCGGTATTTAATGAACCTGTCTAGTAAATAGTTTTGCACTTGTGAATTTATTCGTTATTGTGGGGGCATAATTTTTTCTAATTAATTAAGGTTAGTATCCTTAAATAATTTGACAATTTTTACCAAAAACTGTCAAATTATTATGGAAATGTAAAAACTGTCAAATTATTTAGGGACACTAATTAAAGTTTTTTCCAAACATTGAAAATATCATGTTCAACAAAAATAAAGCTTCCCAAACAGCTAGAAATACTAGGTGTGAGTTTTATGCTCTCCAATCATGATCTTTTTATGGATTTGGAACATAAACATGTATACAATACAAGAAATAAGAGTGACCTTAAATGTGAAACAGCACACTATACATATGTACAAAAAAACGGTAAAAATTCTATCTTTAGAGTTTGGAATAAATTACCTCTAAAATTTAGAAATTTGGTCCTAAAACCTTAAAGATTAAACTAAAAGACTATTTAATAACAAAGGCATATTATTCCGTCGATGAGTTTTTTGATTCTAGTTTAAGGGATTTGTTTTAAATTTATTTTATTATTACTTGTTCAGTGTTTCTTATAAATGTACTATATTTTTAAAATAATTTTAGCTAATTAGTAGTTCAGCTTCAGGGCAATTTTATTTTCTTATAATGTTGACTTAATAACGATTAAAAGTTATTCAAAATACCTACTTTAGGTAAAAAAAACTACTTTAAAATAGTGATTGTAATTCTTGATTTTACTTGTAGCAATGTATTAATGATTTTTTTTTAATGTATTTGACAGGATCCACACCCATTTGGGTAATAAGGATTAAATAAAGATTTTACTTACTTACTTACTAGGTTTTATGAAAAGCGGTAGGTGCCTGCTGGCGCCATTTTTTACCTTCCTAGCCCGCGCAGCAATGGCTAGAGAAGGTATTGTTTTTGACGATTTTTTTTTTCAGATAACGCCGAAAATGTGTTATTTGGGTGTATTTTGATCTATCCTAGCAATATCGTCATGATGTCTGTCTGTGTGTGTATGTATGTGTGTATTTTAGCTCACACATATACTATACTATGTGTGAGCTTTGGTGATCCTAATTTTTTCGAGAAAAAAAAAGTTGCTCCGATTTCAAAATTTTTTATATATCTTTGCGTTTCAGATGATTTTGAAACTTTTTTGTTGCGCCGTCTGTCTGTCTGTCTGTCTGTATGTCTGTCTGTCTGTCTGTCTGTAACGACCAACGCGCATAACTCAAAAACCGCCTGGCCGATTTTAATGAAATTTGGCACCTAGGCTGGGTCTTGGGTCGAGATGGTCCCATTTAAAAATGAACAAAATCCACCGAACACAAACCAAATTAACGGGTGGGGGTAGATTTAAAAAATTAGAGTTTATGTGAAAATATGGCGTGTGTGATATCAAACGAAAGGTAATTGAGTCTGGAGTTAAATAAAATATATTTTAATTTATTTTAAAAAAAGGGTGGGGGTATATATATCAAAAATTACAGTTTAAGTGAAAATATGGCGTGTGTGATATCAAACGAAAGGTAATTGAGTCCGGAGTTTAACAAAATACATTATAGTTCTTGTTTTTTTTTAAGGGTGGGGGTAGATTTCAAAAATTTGAGTTTAAGTCAGAACATGGCTTATGTGGTATCAAACAAAAGGTAATTTAGTCTGGAGTTGAATAAAATATATTTCAGTTTTTAGTTATATTAGCTCACACGTACACTATAACTATAGTACCTAGTGTGAGCTTAGGGGCCCATATATTGGCAGAGTATTTTTTCTGTCCGTAACACGATAGCTCCTAAACCGCTGAACCGATTATCATAAAATTTTTAGGTAAAATAGTGTTTGGCAATCTAACGAGCTGATTGGAGTTTGGTCAAAATCCATTAATGCTAATGACAGCTTTTTGACAATTAAAAAATTCAAAAATTATAACTTTTTAACTGAGCATCGCATCAATATGCGGTTTCTGGAATATAATAGACCACATTTTGCACAATAATTTCAAAAACCAAAAACTTCGTAGGAGCTTTACTTTCCGAGATATTTACAAAAAACTGTTTTTAAGGCTTCACTTGAAGTGTGCTAATAGGCTAGCTAGGAAGGTATCAGATCCGTCATGGATCCATTTATTTTTATTTTTATTTAGCAAAATACAGATCAACAAGTATAAATCGTTTTTAGGGCAGATTAGGAACACAAGTGTGACTCCATCCGAGTACAAAGTTTAAAAAACTTTCTAAGCACAAAATATAATGAAATTCGGAGTTTAACATAACTTTGGTTTCCAAAATATTGAAAAGAAACGCAAAATCCAATTTTGAAGCAGTATTTTTCACCCAACATGGGCTATTTCTTAAATTTTAATGTGTTTTAGTTGGGAAGGTATAAGATCCATTATAGTTAGTTTACGTATTTTAACCTACGATAATATTGATAAAGAGACACAAGTAACAGGGTGCAAAATTGACAAATTTACAGAGTGTTTTGGTTGACAGTGTTTTTGAAAGGTTCGATGTCAGCAAAAATTTAACAAACAGAATTTATATTTTATTTTATATTTACCATTGTGTGCAATTTTCAAAACAAAACGCAAATTTTCCAAAATCTTATTTCAAATTTCTTATCCCCCACCATCACGAATTTTTTTCCTGGGTACGGCCCTGCACGTCGGGCCTATCTGGAAATTACTTACTTTTTCACAGTATTTCTCTCGTATTTCGTAAAGTGTATGATGAAAAAAGTCCAACCACTTTGTTTTTAAAATAATTGCCTAAATATATAAATAAATAATAAAAGTACCATATCAAATAAAAAAGTTAAAAATAGTACCCAATCAACATTGCTTTGTACATAAACTTCAAATCGGACTAATTTAACCGATTTCCTTTTTGCCGAATGACCGACGGAACGAGTTTCATTTCGTTCATTTGCCGCTTTTTTGTTGACAAAGATTGCATCCTGGATAACGCCGGCTTTTCGGGCGCCAGCCAGACTGACGAATGCAAATTAATTGGCCGTTTCTAGTCAGACACGCGAACATTTTCCGATTTTCTGACAGGAAAACGAATAGCTGTGCCGTAATCTCTAAACTTAACTCAGGACTGAATTAAACTTTTTTAAACCTAGTTTACAGATTAATTTTATAAAAAATACTCACACAAGCGTTCGCCACCTCAGCCACTTTAGGTGACATTCTCTGTTGGTAAAAAACGGTATATTTTTTTAAGGAGCATTTTATTAAATTAGTCATATCTAAAAAGTACAATATCTTACATATATCTTTACAAAATATTTTTGGCTACAAATTCAGGATAATTTATTAATAAAAGTGGTTGTAATTTCGATGATAATAACAATTAACACTTTCATGCGCCGCAAGCAAAAATTTTGAATTTTTATTAGCAAAAACCTTACTTTTTATTAATTTTTTGTATATTCTAAAAATTCTCGAGGGGGGGGGCAAGTGCCCCTAGTGTCCCCCCCTGGATCCGCCACTGATTGCTATTCAAGTTTACTGGTAATTCGATAGGGGTAGAGGATAAATTCAACCTAATATGCATTATGCAAAAGTGAATAGTTTATGAGATGTTAAAATTTTTCTGTTTTTCTCCACACTGATTTTAAGGGTTTAAAACTTAGTTTGCCGAAAATGTGCTGTACACATTTTATCACTTTTCGCCAGATTACATGTCAGGTCGTAATTAAATTATAAATAAAAAGTCATATTTTTTTTATTTTTGTGAAACTGTATTACACTTTCTAGCGGTTATTTTTCCAATAATCTTTCTTATTGCCATAGCTAGCTAACAGAACACAAATGCTATCAAAACTGATTGACACGGTTTTGTTATTTTCGAGGAATTAAGAAAATGCACTTAAAAAATGCCTCAATTCTCCCAAAAAACCCAATGTCAAAACCGGTCCACGATTCACAGCTAATTTTAAAAATTTATTTGTAGTTTGACAGATCTTGAAATTAGGATGATTCGGAGCGAGAATTTTTGTTTATTGATAATATTCGCATTGGCAATTGTTAAAAATGAAATAAATGGATTTATGACAAATCTGATACCTTCCTAGCTACCCTATATATCAGCCTTGAAAACAGTTTTTTGTAAATATCTCTGAAACTAAGCTCCTACATTGTTTTGGGTTATAACACATTTGGGTTATAAGACAAATTATTGAGCAACATACATGTCTTCGATATTTGCGCGAAATACCCGGCGCAAGTTAGGTTGGTTTTGTTTAGGTTTCGTTAGGGTAGGTATGGTTTTATTAGGTTTGATTGAATTTATTTTATTACTTTATTTTTTGTGTTAATTGAATCATAGATAAGGTGTTTTTGATATTACATTTGTTTATTATATTTTTATTGTGTGTTATTGAGTAACGTGTCAATATTCCTTTTTGAGAAAAATAATCATTTAAGGATAACCGTATACAGAGGGGATCTTAGAGCCTTAAGCCCTCCCCCCCCCCCGCAAGTTAGGTCACTATATAACGAAGTTAATGCAGTGACCTTACCCGCAAGCACCTGGAAATAGTTTATATTAAAAATATATTTTTCATACTTTTTAATCTATCTATCTATTTATCCATCTTTGGACATAGGCCTCTCCCAATATCTTTTACTCTTCTCTGCCTGTCGCCCTGTTCATCCATCTAGTTCTCGCCTGTTTCTTCAAATCGTCCTCCCAACACATTTGTCCCCCTACTTCGTTTATTTTTCCAAGGTCATCAGTTTACAATACATTTTTGTTCCATAGATCGTCCTTGTGGCTGATATTATGACCTGCAAATTTCCATTTTAATTTTGCTATTTCTCCTCTGACATCCCATACTTTTGTTTTATTTTTTATCCATTCATTCCTTTTCCTATCTGTTAGCTTTACATGTTACATTTGTCTTTCTATTGACCTTTGGGCTTTTGTTACCTTATCCATGTTTGATTTTGTAAGTGTCTAGGTCTGGTAATCCATAGGTAAGTAGAGGAAGGATAGAGTCCCTATATGTGACAGATATTCCGCCAATATCTGTCACATACAGGGACTCTAAGGAAGGATAGATTGATTATACACTTTCATTTTGAGGTCCTGAGGATATTTTATATTTATGTCGCTTAATTTACCGAATGCTGCCTATGCCAATCTTTATTTTAATAATTTGCACCAGGTACATACCTATATTCCTTTACTTGTTATATTTTTTTGGTTTATTCTGATCGTGATATATTCATCTGTGTTTGTACTTTTTAATGTTTATTTAATAAAAGGAAAAAATGTCGAAGACAGACATTGTCTTTTTGAGATACAAGGTGTTAACATTTTTCAAAAAATCTTTTTTTTATTAAAAGTTGTAAAACTCTAGGGGCATTTTCTGATGTATAACATGTTTTTTTTTTACTTCGAGTAGTGGCCTTCGTGTAAAAATTGTCCACAGTATTTTTGAAAAGATAGTGGTACGCCAATGTATAAAAAATATTTTGGAAATTCCCATTCTTCATCTCTTTATTTTTTTTTCGTTTAACGTATACTTTTCATGCATTCTTATTCATCTCGCTAGAGCCCTTACGAGAAAAAACAATCTATAATTTTTTTTCAAAAATACCGAGGATAATTTTCCCACAAACTCTACAGGAAATGTTTCTCAATAAATAAGAAATTTGTACCAAATTTCTTCAAAACTTTTTGTAGAGTCTTAAAAATTAAAAAAAAATAAACGATGAAACGTTACAAGTTTACTGAGTGTATCCTGAATAGTATATTCAGAATACCGAGTATTCTGATACTACAAGTCTGATTTCGCATCCAGGCCCCCACAACATCTGGGTTCTGCGCCCTATATTATTCAGCCATCCCAAGAGATTGCAACCATAGCCTCAAGAAGCCAGTCTGAACTGCTTTAAAGTTACAAAGATTTATTGCGCTATTTATTGACAAACCCGTGTTAATGGCGGACGGTAATCGGCACCACGGTGTAGATTTTAAAATAGGCCTACACTGCTACTATGGTTTGCTTGATGACTAAAAGCACAGATAGTGGTCTAAATGTTTTATAAACATATATGTAGGTATGCTCACAAAAACTTTGATGTTCTGTGCAAAAAAACTTCAATCGTTACCGATCTATATGCAGGGAGTTTTTTTCTTTTTGTAAAGTTTCTAGTCAATATGTTTATGTGCCCTCCTAAACATTGTTTTGCGGGCTAGGAAGGAAAAAAAATATTTATCATGATTAACAATATCGACACTAGTTGGTAGAATAATAATCGATCCAAACTACATTGCATTGTGTGCTTGTGTCAAAGACGCCAGTTTGTCTGATTTCGATCGTGTTTGAACCCCAGGCAATATTAAATATTTTAATAGTTTAGATCAGCAAATATTTAGAGGGCTGCAACTACGACGGGACAAAAGAGGGGGTGACAATTTTTTTAAAGGTTTTTATCGAGAAAAATTCGAAAGATACCTTTTCTGTTGATTTTTTGGGTAGGTGCCTGATGTAAAAAAAACTGTTTTCTTTTATTACTCTACATACCATAATGTAAGCAGATGATAAACTTATCGATATTATCAACTGCTGAATTTGAAATGAATTGACCTTTTACCTAAACTGTGGCGGACTGTGACCCCAAAGCTTGGGGAAGCCCAAAAAGGTTTTTCGTTATAAATGTCGAACTGTACCACCGATTTTAGTGAAGCAAGGCATACTTTGAAGAGATTAATCGGGCTTTTAAGCATGCAAATTTTTCGTCGGCCACATTAAAATGTTGTTGGATAGACTTGAACCTTCAAACTGGCTCGTTTTTTTAGGTTCCCGAAATTTATTCGATATTTTTTTGACTTTCTAGAAAATCTCTATTTCCGCCACGCATAACAAGGTAAAAGTTATGAAAATCAGTTCAGCAATTCGCCAAAAAATATGTTTTGTTTTACCCTTTGTTCTACAGATTATACAATTGCCTTTCCAATTCTGTCTGCATTAATTTTCTTATAAATTAACAGAATTAAACTTGGGACTTTAAAACTATTTTGTTTCGAGAAACATTTCAACTAAATACATAGCAAAGCTGTATCCGTCGGTCGTGCATAACAGGGTAAGAAGAAGAATATTTTTTTTTCAACCACTTTCTTATAAATTCATTGTTGCTAAACTGATTGCAAAGAAATAAGAAGCGTAATGGTTATGGAATCGATTACTCTTTACTAAATTAAAATTTGCCACCATCCAAAAATCCAAACAAACAATCGTCAGAATAAATAGTGAGTTATATGGCGATCGTGTCAAAATTTAGAAAAAAAGTTGCTCCGGTTTCAAAGTTTTGTTTAAGTATCTATGCGTTTCAGATGATTTTGAAACTTTTTTATCTCGCGCCGTCTGTCTGTTTAAAAATGAATAAAATCCACAGCACATGAGTAATAAAAAGCGTGGGGATAGCTTCGTGTGAGCTTTGGTGTAATAATAAATTTATGAGGAAACGAACACAGATAGTTTTGATAAGGCTATCGTATATTGTGTATATAAAAATGGTTATAACATTTTTCGAGAACAACTAAATCTATTTTAATGATTCGTACTTTTGTTGTGAGTGGAGGAAACGGCGCTTTTCTACAAGTTCGAAATATTTTTAAGAATAAACGAGCCTTTGTGAAGTCTCAAGTTTTATTCTGTTCGACATTTTTAGGAATTTAAGATAATGGAAACAAAATTATTATTTTCTGCCAAGTGCAGTTTGTGCTAGTTCGAAAATTAACAAAAAACATTTTGTTGTTTTTTTGGCCCCGAGATTAAGAAAAGTTGGGGTGCATGGCCGGCCAAACATGGGCTCGACTTTGAACTTTAGCCTTTATGAAAAGCGTATAAAAAACGATGAACTTATGGACAGCAAGAAGTCAGTGAGCGACCAAAGACGCGCATATTCAGGAGCGTTTGCCGCTGTGACTCAAAATTCATTAATAGTTTTTTATTACTAAACAGGAGCAATCAAAGTAAGGTTTCCACTTTTAAAAGATGAAGAAATAGCCATTATTATTTATTTCGTTATTTTAGCTTTAATCGGGAAACATTAAATCGAGAAAAATTCAATTTTTTAATAATTTTTTCTTACACAATAACCTTGCTCTTTTAATAAAGTCGCGCTTAAATGCCGCTCAAGCGTGTTTTGTGATGTCACTTGCAAAACTCTTGTGCTGAAATAAATATTTGATTGTAAATTTTTTTGCATTTTTGCCCCACCCTGAGCGAGACCCTGACTACGCCCATGGTCCTAAACCTCTTGCCCCTCTACTGGTTTCAGTCTGCATAAAAAAATGTTTGTCACGCTTTACCACTCCTTTTAAAATGTTATTTTTGCCCCTTAAATGCAGGGGCCATTCCTCTTGAAAGAAAAAACATTAAGTTGAAAGGCGGTGTTATGGTAATTGCAACTATTTAAGTTTTTAAAATAATTAAAAAATTATAAATTATAATGAAATTACAAAAATGCAATTGAATTACTAAAGTTATTTATTATTTGTAAAAAGCTATTTTGCTTTTATTATTAGCAATCCACGTTTCGTACTGAATTTAAGGGGTAAGTTCGGAATGTATTACGAAGGAAGAGGGCTCCTATAAATGAACCATGTTCACATTTTGTAAATTATGGAAAAGTGAAAGAAATAAATAAAAAGTAATTGTCAACTACTTTCTTTTATTCTTCCAGTAGGAAATTTATAATTATGTTATTTTTTTTGCTGTAATTAATTACACAGTTTTTTAAGTACATTCCTGTAAAGTAATTTGTAATGTAATAGTTACTTTTCAAAGTATTGGTTTCTAACTCTGGTTGAGAATAAATCGGTACACATACAGACCAAGAAATTTGTTATCCATAAAGTTGAATTTGTGAAATATTTTGTTTCTGCGTGTAGTAACCTCCTTTAACATTTTTGCCATGTTAGAAAGCTCTACCTGTACACTTAATTACGGATTTGCAGTATTGATTATTAGTCATACAGTTCAAATGATATCTAAGAGATGGCGCTAGAGCAATTAAAATCAAGAGGTTTTATAGCCACTTGCACCAAGCGTTTAGGGTCACACTTTAGCGTTAGTGGCCACTAAAGGTCTTGCACCATTGAAAAGTGTCACTTAAAACGCCACTTTAGTGCTCTATTAGTTAGTGTAGAAAATCCGACCCTAAAACAGACACTAAAGCCAAATATGAGGTTATTTGGATTGTTTTTTTAAATTTTTTGTTGGTTTTTTTATCTTTCATGTTTTTTTTGTGGTTTATGTGAATTTACACGAAAATTTTTCATAAATGAACTATTAGGACAATTATTTTTTAGCTGAGGATTATGTTGGGAATGATGGATCCAGTACAATTTGGGTTTCCAAAAAATACATAGGTTCCCATAGGCGCAGCCTGTCGAGGGTTGCTCTGGGGCCTGTTCCTCCCTCAGCCGAAGAGTTTTTTATTTATTGTCCACATACTTCATAAATATTATAAAAGAAAATAGCATGCTCTATGGCATCATTGGGTCTCGCCCCCACCCCCCCCCCAGACATTCTAGGTGCGCCACTGGGTATCAAAGATAGAATTATTACCAGACGTTGGATCCTTTAGCGTTTTTTAGAGGCTTTGGATTGTATGTGTATACAGTGAGTTTTTATAATTGCCCTATCCCGGTACCTAACTCTGTTATTATTGGGAGTCAAAAGTTCAAACAAAAACTGGCTGATTTGGTAAATTATGCCCTCTTCAAGTACTGCAACAGTTTGTTTGTTGTATCTTATCATATACAGGATGCTTTAATCAGGTCAGTTTATTTTAATTGAACATCTTGTTGAACATCAGATACATATATTTTTACATTCTTGAATTTATCTTTTCATTTTGCTTTCAAAACTATATATATGTTTTTAACAATAAAAACCATGCCATAATTTACCCAATTGACCAGTTTTTGTTTGAACTTTCACCTCCCAATATAATAACCGAGTGACAGGGATTCTGAAATTATAAAAAATCACCCTGTACAGAGAATCACTTTATATGCTAGAGAATATTTATATATATAATAAATATAAAATATTTTTAATAAGTTTTTATTTTATAAATAAAGTAATAATAAAATAGTAATAATTCACTATAGTGTTTTAGTTATAAAAAATCGATAAAACAACACAAACTAACTAACAAAATCTATTCTCGATAAGTAAAGTGTTTATGTTTATGTGACATATATATTTGCAAAACAAATTTTAAAAAAAATTAACTTTCAACAACAAATTAAAAAAAAATAAACAATAGGCGACGCAAGCCAAGCCATGGACTGTCAAAACGTCAAAACCGCGTCATTTGGTCATTCGGCCAAAGCAATTTCTACTTAAATAAATTTGGCAACGCACTTTCGTTAGTGGCGTTCAAAATTGTTGGTACAGTCGGGGACTTAATAAATGGCCCCTGCCGTTTTCAGAATAACTTGGATAAGAATCCCAATACTGGCCGAGGTTATTGACCGGATTTCGTGGCGCGTCGTTCAACACATATAATTTATTCGCATTCCTGGGTGAAATTTATTCATGAAAAATTTAGCTTAGGTCTGTATTCCGTTTGAATGTTCGGTTAAAAAATACACATATAATTGCAGAAAAAATTAGCTTTGGTCTGTAGTCCGTTTGAATGTTCGGTTAAAAAACTTAACTTTGTAAAAATATGTTTAATAATACATTAAATTAAACTTCTCGGTCCCTCTATATCACCAATATAAAAGGTAAAGGACAAGTGTTTATAATAATGTCGCGAGAGGCCGCCAAAGCCACTTCAGTTTTGAGTTAAACTTTTATTTATTTCTTACAAACACAAACCTTTAGACCAACTTTTCGGGTCTTTTTTATTACTTTGTGAGGCAAGCAATAAAAATATATCAATTGTTTTGACGTATATCCATAAGCAAAAAAAATTACTTTTTTTTGACAAAATGTTTAATTTTTTGAAAATTTACAACTTTTGATTTTATTTTTCTCGAACACCATTAAAGGACAGGTATTTATAATAATGCCGAGAGAGACCGCCAAAGTCACTTCAGTTTTGAGTTATGGCAATTTAAACTTTTATTTATTTCTTACATATTCAAACCATTAGACCAACTTTTGGGGTCTTTTTTATTTCTTTGTGAGGCAAACAATAAAAATATAACAATTGTTTTGACGTATATTCAATAGCAAAAAAGTTGACTTTTTTTTTCAAAATTTTGAATTTTTTGAAAATTTTCAATTTTTGATTCTATTTTTCTCGATAACCCTTACATCTACAACTGTAATATTTTTAGGTTAGTATAAGGGACTCGGTAGCTTCTTTGTGGCACAGTATCAACTAAATGTTTTTTTGAAATTTTTGATGAAAATTTTCCTGACCAAAGGGGTACCCAAAAAGTGCAGTTTTTAAATTTTTTTAAATTGTTAACTTTGTAAAAATATATATTATAATACATTAAATTAAGCTTCTCGGGCCCCTCTATATAACGATGTAAAAGTTAAAGGAGAGGTATTTATAATAATGCCAAGAGAGACCGCCAAATTCACTACAGTTTTGAGTTTTGGCAATTCAAACTTTTATTTATTTCTTACAAGCACAAACCTTTAGGCCAACTTTTGGAGTCTTTTTTATTACTTTGTGAGGCAAGCAATAAAAATATAACAATTGTTTTGAAGTATATCCAATAGCAAAAAAATTGACTTTTTTTGACAACATTTTTAATTTTTTGAAAATATACAACATTTGATTTTATTTTTCTCGAACACCATTTCATCTACAACTGTAATATTTTCGGGTTAGTATAAGGGACTCGGTAGCTTCTTCGTGGCACAGTATCAACAAAAATTTTTTTTTAAATTTTTTGTGAAAATTTTCCTGACCAAAAAGTGCATTTTTTAATTTTTTTAAATTGTTAACTTTGTAAAAATATATATTATAATACATTAAATTAAGCTTCTCAGGCCCCTTTATATAACGATGTAAAAGTTAAAGGACAGGTATTTATAATAATGCCGAGAGAGACCGCCAAAGTCACTTTAGTTTTGAGTTTTGGCAATTTAAACTTTTATTTATTTCTTACAAATTCAAACCATTAGACCAACTTTTGGGGTATTTTTTATTTCTTTGTGAGGCAAGTAATAAGAATATAACAATTGTTTTGACGTATATCCAATAGTAAAAAAGTTGACTTTTTTTTTAAATTTTGAATTTTTTGAAAATTTTCAACTTTTGATTCTATTTTTCTCGATAACCATTACATGTACAACTGTAATATTTTCAGGATAGTATAAGGGACTCGGTAGCTTCTTTGTGGCACAGTATCAACCAAATGTTTTTTTTGAAATTTTTGATGAAAATTTGCCTGACCAAAGGGGTACCCAAAAAGTGCAGTTTTTTAACTTTTTTAAATTGCTAACTTTGTAAAAATATATATTATAATACATTAAATTAAGCTTCTCAGGCCCCTCTATATAACGATGTAAAAGTTAAAGGACAGGTATTTATAATAATGCCGAGAGAGACCGCCAAATTCTCTTTAGTTTTGAGTTTTGGCAATTTAAACTTTTATTTATTTCTTACAAATTCAAACCATTAGACCAACTTTTGGGGTATTTTTTATTTCTTTGTGAGGCAAGTAATAAAAATATAACAATTGTTTTGACGTATATCCAATAGCAAAAAAGTTGACTTTTTTTTGACATTTTTAATTTTTTGAAAATTTACAACTTTTAATTTTATTTTTCTCGAACACCATTACATCTGCAACTGTAATATTTTCAGGTTAGTATAAGGGACTCGGTAGCTTCTTTGTGGCACAGTATCAACTAAATGTTTCTTTTGAAATTTTTGACGAAAATTTTCCTGACCAAAGGGATACCCAAAAAGTGCAGTTTTTTAACTTTTTTAAATTGCTAACTTTGTAAAAATATATATTATAATACATTAAATTAAACTTCCCGGGGCCCCCTATATCACCATATAAAAGGTTAAGGCCAAGAGTTTATAATATAGCCGCGAGAGGCCGCCAAAAGAGAGTAAGTTTTGAGTTTTGGCAATTTAAACTTTTATTTATTTCTTACAAGCACAAACCTTTAGGCCAACTTCTGGAGTCTTTTTTATTACTTTGTGAGGCAAGCAATAAAAATATAACAATTGTTTTGACGTATATCCAATAGCAAAAAAGTTGACTTTTTTTTTCAAAATTTTGAATTTTTTGAACATTTTCAACTTTTGATTCTATTTTTCTGGATAATCATTACATCTACAACTGTAATATTTTCAGGTTAGTATAAGGGACTCGGTAGCTTCTTTGTGTCACAGTATTAACCAAATGTTTTTTTTGAAATTTTTGATGAAAATTTGCCTGACCAAAGGGGTACCCAAAAAGTGCAGTTTTTTTACTTTTTTAAATTGCTAACTTTGTAAAAATATATATTATAATACATTAAATTAAGCTTCTCAGGCCCCTCTATATAACGATGTAAAAGTTAAAGGACAGGTATTTATAATAATGCCGAGAGAGACCGCCAAATTCTCTTTAGTTTTGAGTTTTGGCAATTTAAACTTTTATTTATTTCTTACAAATTCAAACCATTAGACCAACTTCTGGAGTCTTTTTTATTACTTTGTGAGGCATGCAATAAAAATATAACAATTTTTTTGACGTATATCCAATAGCAAAAAAGTTGACTTTTTTTTTCACAATTTTGAATTTTTTGAACATTTTCAACTTTTGATTCTATTTTTCTCGATAATCATTACATCTACAACTGTAATATTTTCAGGTTAGTATAAGGGACTCGGTAGCTTCTTTGTGTCACAGTATTAACTAAATGTTTTTTTTTGAAATTTTTGATGAAAATTTTCCTGACCAAAGGGGTACCCAAAAAGTGCAGTTTTTTAATTATTTTAAATTGCTAACTTTCTAAAAATATATATTATAATACATTAAATTAAACTTCTCGGGTCTCTCTCTATCAACATACAAAAGGTTAGGGATAAGTGTTTATAATAATGTCGCGAGAGGCCGCCAAAGTCACTTCAGTTTTGAGTTTTGGCAATTTAAACTTTTATTTCATTATAGAATTTTAGGTTGCAAAAGGTGGTGTAGTCGCGATTTTGACATATGTTGTTGACATTGGAGTCCTAAAAATAAACTTGAGTTTTCGACCTTGGGGGCTGCCGGCCACACATCCAATGCTAATAAACAAGAAATCAGCTAAAAAAGGAATGTATGTAGCCAAAAAACGTGTATGGCTTAGCCCGTTTATCGACCAATATTCCAAATAGTTATTAATTTCAATAGCAAAAATTGCATTGCACAAAAGTGCACAGCGACAGCCGATCGACGTGGAGTCGAAGAAATGAAAGCGCGCGATACTATGTTCAATAATTCATTCATTCATAAACCCAGTATTGGGATTCTCATCCAAGCTCTTCTGAAAACGGCAGCGGCCATTTATTAAGTCCCCGACTGTACAAGTGGATCCACACTAAAAATAAAAGTAACACTTTTGAAAGTGCTACTTTCAGTTATGTTTGGTGCAAGTGGCTATTAAGGATTTTATGCATCGCCGTCTTTGGCCTACTCAGCCGGTAAGAGTAACGTCATTAGATCGCGAAAATAAAACCATTTTCTTGAATTGCTAACTTGACAACAGCGCTAAACTATTTATCTCTCTTAAGTGCCATTTATTTAAATTTCACATATTTTCAATGGCCAAACGATTGTTGACGAACCCTGTATATGAGTGTTCATTTTTCGGGGTTTAGTTGAATTAGGATAAAAAATATATCTGAAAGAAACTAAACTCGCTTTTATTTTTTCTATGCTAAAAAAAACATCGAATTTCAATCGCCTTTACATGCCAAAAAAACAGGCACCACAATAATTCGAGAATATGGCTCCTATGTGAAGGCCAAGTTTAATTTCCAACTGCCTTGGCGTTTATTCCGTGGTCCTAACCTCAAATGTAAACAAAACACGAAAAAAATTCAAAATTATTTGAATTTCGTATTTTTTGGAAAATGTTATCGCGGTCTGCAAAAAGTCAAGTCCAGGATGAATCAGGTATTTACTTTAATCAAGTTTTTCCTTTTTTTTTTGTCATGTTTTTGTAGATTATTTAGGCAGGAATGCCAAACTAAACAATCCACACACCCACATAATTTATTTCTGAGGTCATATTGTGGTCATAGGAAGACATTTTTTAACACTTTGTGAGGTCTGATTACTGTAAAACGATGATACAATTTATTAAAACTTCGAATCTTATAAATATATAAAATGTAAATTAAATTACCCTAGGAGATAGCTGTTTATATTATAACTTCTTTGTTTTTACAGGACCATCTTGGGCATCACTTGCTTTTTCTACTTTATAATGGAAATCTCTTTATTTATCAACCATATATTTTGCTTTGTAATTTAATTAATAAAGTGCTTTTTACTAAGATTAAATTTATCTGCCACTCAACAAATGTTTTTCTATTTAGCACCAAAGATTTACAATGAACCTTTTCTATTAAAACACAACCCCTAAAAAATTTCATTCATCAGGAACCCAAAAATTTTTATCACTCAAAATTTGGATACTAAAATTATTATTATTAAGACCTTTTAATGTACTATTTACTGACTACAATTTCTTTGTCATATGATAAAAATTACTTACCTACCTATACAAAGTAAAAACAAAAAAATTCAAAAGTTTCTTACTAAACCATTTTTTTGTATCGATTAGTTAGCATTAATCAGTATCTATCTAACATGTTTCAAAATTGTTACCTAAGTTAGATTTTGTATAAATTTAGTATTATAGGTAAGGGAGCATCCTTATATTATGTAACACAAAAATACAGGATTTTTGACCCCCCTCCCCCCTCGTAACACATTTTCAAGGAAAAACTCATCTAAAAACATTGAGTGTAACACAAGGCCAAATCCCCCCTCCCCTCCTAGAGTGTTATGTAATTTAAGGGCAGTCCCCAATAAAGTTTTATTCTAGATTTTAAGTTAAATTTCTGTTTTGTTCTACAAGCAACACATGATTAAGTTCCTCTGCTGAACACATTTAAAGAAAATAAATAAATTTTGATAATTAAGATCTATGTGAATCTGATATGTAATATTCTACAACAACTGCAGCATTTGACCTAATGCAATTCATTTATGATTCACTTGACTTAAACAAATTCATTCTGGCTGTATTTCTGGATATGACTTGAGCTTTTGATTGTGTCTCTATCAATTTGTTTCTAAAAAAACTTAATGCAATGGGATTTTGAGGAAACATAAATGAATGGTTTCTCAGCATTCTCTCTGAAAGAAAAATTGTAGTTAAATTTGGGAATAGTATCTCACAGGAAGCCACTCTTAATCATGGTGTCCCCCAAGGTAGCGTTTTATCACCACCTATATTTATTCTTTTCATTAATGACATGATTGAATATATCCTAAAGCATTGCCAAAATATCAAAATAGTATTGTATGCTAATGATTGTACAATAGTAATAACAGCTGAAATATTGAAAGGCAAATACAAACTTCATTTAAAATTTTTTTTTTTATGAAGTTTGTGACAGAAACAAGCTACTAATAAATCCAACAAAAACTCAGCACCTTATTTTTCACAAGAGGAAACAAATCACAGACATAAATCTTATACTAAAAAACAATCAAATAAATTGATTGCAGACATGTATATTTTTGGGTTTTCACATACATAGATGAAATGCTTACTAGCACTGTGATTATGTAGCAGGAAAGTTGAGTTCAAGTTTTTTTGCAGTTTTAAACATAAAAATCTTTTAACAACAAAACAACTTGTAAATGTTTATTACTCTTGGGCATTTAGCCACATAAGGTATCACATACTTTTCTGGGGCCAAGGCAGAAACTTTGAAGGCATTCTGATACTGCAAAAGTGCGTATTAAGAGCAATTTTAAAAGTAAATTTTGACTGCACGTTGTATTCTTATTTTTGCAGCAGCAATTTATATATGCAGGTACCAAGATCAGTTCCCAGCTGTACACAATACAAGGTCTGCATCCAACATAAGAATTCCTAATTATAATTTAACACTTTAAAAAAAGCCCTTATTGTTTTTCTGCAACAATATTTAACTCTATCCCTGACAGGGTTAGAAGTCAACCCAGCCTAAAAAAGTTTAAATTTAAATTAAAAAAATTTTTAATAGGCAAAGCCTATTATTCAGTCAGTGAGTTCTTGAGATCGAGAGGAGGCTAAAAAAATTATTTTATTGAATTAACTATTAACATTTATATTCGTGTAAGTAGCTTAGAGAGTATTTTTTTTAATGTGTGCTAAAACCATACATTTATTAGGTTAAAACTATCACTATTTTTATTTATTTCTGGGTAACCTACTGTAAACATTTTCTTTTTTACCTTACCTACTTTTTGTGATTTCTAAATTTACTATTGTAAATCTTTTTGGCAATAAAATGATTTGATTTGATGTTTGTTCATATAAATTATATTTCAGTACAAGTCAAACACAAATTCTTACTCCTTTACCGTTCAACTAGTGGTCAATTGACCATCCCTTGCCCTAGGTCTTTTGTTTTGTCAACTTACATACTCTATAAATAGGGAATTTAACCTAATTAATTAAAATTTTATTTCCCTTTAAATTTTACTCAATTAAATCATCCTTATTTTACTTGCAGGTAGGTCCATACATCCCCCTAACCCCACCCATTTCCAACAGCAGTTGAAAGGGCATGTTACTGTGCGGCGAGTTTAACGGATCGCCGGTACTAAATTTGCACCTCAGCACTGTCGGTACCGCCTCATTAGCCATCAGTCCGCCGGCAGGGGGCGCCCGATCTGCATACGGTTCTATTTTGGCCTTGGTACAAGGCATGGCGGCATTTAGCACTGCTCAACAGCCAGAAGACGATATTTTTCTTGGTAAAAGTTGAGATAACCAATTTACACAGTTGAAAAGTATAGGATCCACTACTTTAATTTAACCAAATTTAAAGGGCAATTTTTTATTTACGCTTATTTTTTTGTTGCATAACTAGCTGTAGTTAGTGGGGTCATTTTATATAAATCAACCAGAGGTTTGGCATTAGCAGTTTTTTTTCAATAAAAATTTAAAAAAATAAAAATTCCCAATTTGGCTTAAACATGGACTAAAAATATTATTTGAGAAATACTTATCCCAGAGTGGGGTTATAGGGTGTATTTGTAAGGTTTATTAGTTTTTGTTTATTTTAAAAATAGTAGATATTATTTTTTTTTAATATATTTTTTTAATTTTTAAGTAAGATGGAGAAAGGAAGGGTTCATGTAAAAAAATTCATACAAATAGATCATTGTCTTAATAAAAAACACAAAAAAATAACAGCAATAAGTTTATCAGTGTTACTTTTAATACATTAACTAAAAATATAAATCGGTAAAAGTACCAAAATATTTTTTTTCAATTATTTAAAAAATATCAAGAAAAAAAATATTTTTTTGAAAATAATTAAAAAATACTTTTTTAAGAAAATTTTGAATTTGTTAAAAAAAATAGATTATGTAATTATTATTATTTTAAAGACCTTTCAAATAAGTCATGTATCACTACCATGTTGCAAGTTGTTCTCGAAATATCTAAATTTATTTTAGTACATGTTTGCGCCAAATTAGCATTTTTTTTATTTTGAAAAATTAATTTTAAAAAGGACTACTAATGAGAAAAATCTTAAAGGATATGGCACTGGGCCCATTATTCCTGGCGTCCATCAGATTTTGTTTATATGATAATATTATTATTATTATCCATAAGCAGATAGACAGACAACTTTGTCTGATTGACTGCACACTAGTCCCTAACTAGTTTTAACTTGCCAGGTGAGGCCAAAACTTGTCTAATTTATTTTTAAAACTATTTACACTTGGGGCGGTCACGATTTCTTCGGTTAAGCTGTTCCAGTCTTTCACCACCCGGTTATACAGAATGTTTTTTCTGGACATTCGACTCCATCGAAGAGGGTCAAGTTTCAAAGAATGGCCACGAAGTTGAGGGTTTTCATTTCTTTTAAAGTAGTTGATGTCACACGAATAGTACCCACTGAGTATTTTATATGTTTCAATCAGGTCGCCACGTTTCCTTCTATTGTATAATGTTGGCAACTTTAGAGTTCTTAGACGTTCTTCATAGGTCTTGTTTCTCAAAGAAAGTGGTATTTTTGTAAATCTGCGCTGTACCCTCTCTAGAAGGTCAATATCTTTTTGAAAATATGGATTCCAGACTACCATGGCATGTTCTAGAATCGGTCTAATGTAAGTTTTATAAATTTTGATGCACATCCGTTCTGAGATGTTACCAAATGCGCGTCTTACTAGGTATATCATGGAATTAGCCTTCTTCACAATCTTAGCTATATGCGAGTCCCATTTAAGGTCTATGGAGACTGTTACACCTAAGTCACTCTGATTTTCAACAGTTTTTAGTTCTTTGTCATACAAGAAGTAAGCTAAGTTTGGATTGTTGTTACCGATATGTAGAATACAGCACTTATCGATGTTAAGCTGCAATTTCCACTTTTGTATCCATCTTTCAAGTTCTGCTAAATCTTCCATTTCTAGCCCATGGTGTATGCTTGGGTCGCAGTAAGATTTCATATCATCAGCAAAGAATTTTAAAAGATTTAGCATGTTTGTTGGTAAATCTGCTATGTAGATAAGGAACAGCATTGGAGCAAGTACTGAGCCTTGAGGCACGCCACTTGTCACTGTATTTGTGGTTGATAGATGGTTGTCAATCCTGACCTGGAATGTTCTATTTGTCAAGTAATCTTCTATCCACCTAAGAAGCTTTCCTCGTATTCCAATGTGCTCTAATTTTTTAATCAATCTCTGGATTGGGACAGTATCAAATGCTTTTTCAAAATCGACATATATGACATCAATTGGATATCCCTCATCTTGTGCTTGTGTCCATGCTTCCAGACAATCCAACAGGTTAGAAATTACTGACCGTTTTGGAAGAAAACCATGTTGTGCAAAGAAACTGTTCTTGTGGTGGTCTAGCAAGAACTTTGTTAGTTCTATTGCAATTATTCGTTCCATACATTTACAGGCTATAGATGTTAGACTTATCGGTCTATAGTTTTTTGGAGAGAGTTTGTCCCCCTTTTTATGAATTGGGATGACTATGGAGTTTTTCCATTCAGGTGGCAGTTTTCCACTGTCTAGTGATTCTGTAAAAACACATGTGAGAATTGGGCAGATTTCGGGTGTGGATTTTTTTAAAAACACAGCTGGAATATTGTCAGAGCCTGGGCTTGAGTGGATTTTTTGTTTTTTAAGGGCATTTGATACTTTTTCATTTGTAAAGATTATATTATCTAAGGATTGGATAGATCTTGTCTCAGGTGTACAAGTTGGCATGTTAATGTCTTCAGTTACAAATGTACTCTTGAAGTAATTACCAAACAATTCACTGACTGGCTCAGGGAGTGCTGTGACATTTCCATCATTGTTGTATAGGGCGAAGGATTGTACCTTTGAGTTAAGAGTATTGCTAATGTACTGAAAAAATTGTTTTGGGCCTTTTTCTAGAATGGATTCTTCGAATAGCCTTTTGGAATGATTTAGTTCATATGTCACTGTGTTTTTAGCTTCTTGGTATTGCTCAAAATCGATCTGATCTTGGGTGGTCTGATATTTATGCCAAAGCCTCCGTTTTTTGTTGATTAATCGTTTATGGCGTTTCATGATCCATGGTTTTCCTCCCTTTTCTTTTGTGGAAGTTAAGGGGACATACCTTGTAAGTTGGTCAAAAATGATTTTCTTCATATTTTCAAATGCCGACAATGTTTCATCAATAGTTGCTTCCCTCAGATGTTGTTTTATGGAAGCATAATCTGCTTTCCAGTAGTTTAGATGTGATCGTGAAGGTCGTATTGTGGGGCCAATGTTTATTTGCAGTAATGATTTTACAATAATGTGGTCACTCTTACCTAGTGGAGCGCTACTTTCAATCTCTGCGACTAGGTTTTTATCAGATGTAAAGAAGACATCTAGCAGAGATGGGGTATTGTTTCTTCGAAATCTGGTTGGAAAGTTAATTAGCTGGTGAAGGTGGGTGCTTTTGTAGCTAGTGAGAAACTGCTCAGCCAATAGATTTGGTTCTGTAAGAAAGTTGTTTTCCCAGACAATTTCTTTATAATTCAGGTCTCCAAAAATTAGGATGTTGCTCGTTATTTCTGATAACTTTTCAAAACCTTCACAGAATTTTAAATTCTCAAATGAGGAACAATCTGGTGGTCTATAAACACATCCAATCAAGAAGCTTGCAGTTTTTATTTTGATTTTAAGAAATAAGTAGTCTATTTTATCAGAGTTGGTATGTAAAATCTTAGGGACTTTAATGCATTCAGTTATGAAACCATGTATTTTTTGCTTTATGTATATACACACACCACCTCCCTCTCTGTTTTTTCGGTCCTCGCGAAATAAAGAATACCCATTGATTGAAACAAGAGAGTCTGGAATTGACTCTTTAAACCATGTTTCTGTGATGAATATTATATCTGGTTTAGATGCGTAGACAGAGACTTGTAGTTCATTAATTTTGGTCATTAATGAACCAGTATTTGTGTAAAATAAGGTGAGGGGTGTGCTACTTGGTTCTGTATTCACTTTTTGGTTGGAGGCTCTATTTGACTGTGGGGGGGACCACTGCTTTGCAATTGGTGATTCTGTTGACGGTTGTCTAAAAAATTCTTGCCTAAACCAAAGTTAAAACGGCTATAAGAGACCCCATGGGGCCAGAATTTTGGGTCATAAACCACATCTTTGAGTTTTGGGTCAACTCCTACCATAAAGTATGTTCTAGCTTTTCCATCTGATAACAGGTTTCTTGGGACACATTTTTTGACAGAGATTTCTTCTTGTGTTTTTGTATATTTAGCTATAAAATTTTTCACAGTCTCCTCTCTAAAATCACTGTCGTTTTTATCGTGCTTTATGCGTAAAAACAGCCATATTTTCTGATCTTTCTTTGACTGGCCTAAGCCTTTAAAGTCTTCACACTCATCTCGGTTACCTGAAAGCATTTTTTTGTGTCTTATTTTTGGATTCCTCTCCTGATGAATAATTTCTGAGTTGTCACTGTTTTTCCGAGACGAGGGCCTGCGTCGTCGGTGGTAATGAGGGATTTCAAACTCATTTTCGCCTGGGTCCTCCTCTGAATTGTTTACTTTTTTATTTTTGATAAAAGTTTGGTTAGGTACCCGGATTTCGTTTCTAGTTGGTTGGCCTTGCTTTTTATCCTTCTCCCCTTGTTGTTTTGGTTTTGAGTCAGCTGATTTTCGGACAGCCTCAGAATAAGGAGGGATAGATGTGGTACTCACTGGTAGCACTGGTGTTGGGTTACATAATTTAACCAATTCTTTGTTGGACTCCTTTAAGTTTGTTATTTCCTGAGAAAGTGTGTTGAAGTGGGCTAGAAATTGCTTTGTCAATGAGTTCTCAAGTTTTTTGCTTACTTCAAGTATGGATTTCTCTATTGTTTGAATTTGTTGGTTTACATGAGTTTTGGCTTCAGTGAAACTTTTCATCTCCTGTAGGATGTCGTCCTCACGGACTTTCCTTTTTTTGAAATCTCCACAGTAATATAATAGAGTTCTTTGGTTGAGGCATAATGAATCTATCTCAGTAGTTGTTAAAGATGCACAATCTTTGCATAGAGCTCTCCTGCATCTATCACATTTTGTGCCGAATTTTTCCTCGTTCGTTAGTGAGCGTCGTGCTTTAAACACGCATTGATTCTGACAGTTTTCACATATGAGTGATGTCATTTTACCCTCTAGGGCTTTTTATTCTGTGGTTCACAAAAAAAACTATGTTTGTTTTCTAGACATTGGGATTGAATGCAGAACACCCGGTTTTATTGGATAATCGCACTATTTTCGTACTCGAAACTTGTTTTATTTGATTAAGCACATTAAGATGCACTGGTGCATAAAAATTCACGTTTTTTTTATATAGATTTACTGTTGTTTTTAACGATTTTCCGCAGGAATATGCTATAATTTTTTTTCCAACAAGCATTTTTTGTAATTTTTTGGTTTCAAAGTATTAACATTTTTGATATAGATCAGTGCCATATATATCGTCGCCTTTTGCATGAAGAGGGATCTAACTAGCGTTTGGTAAATTTGTCAGGAGGGCTAAACAATGAAAAAAGGGTAGGTCTGTAGACCAAAACTGATTTTATTAATCAAATTAGATTTATAAAAAGAGTTGGAGAGATACAACATCCCCGTCTTAAGCCTTTTGTTACCAGGAATTCTTTTGAAAGTCGATTTCCAATTTTAATTTTAGATTTTGACCCTTTGTGTTGTTCTTTTATCACTTTTATGTATGTATGATTGATATTAGTCTGCTCTAACACTGTCCATAGTTTTTCTACTGGAACAGTATCATATGCTTTTTGTAGGTCCACAAAGGTAACATGTATATTTCTGGCGCTCCTTTTCTCAATTACTTATTTAAGACAAAAAACATTATCACTACAAGATCTGCCTGCACGAAACCCACTTTGCTCTTCTTTTTCTTGTTCATGAAAATCATTCTCTATTAGATCTCTAAGAATCCTACCGTACAATCTACTTAGAGTACTGGTTACTGAAATTTCGCTGTAATTGTTGCAATCCAGCTTGTTTTCTTTTTTTATGAGGATATGAAGGCAATTTTCCAATCATCAGGTACTGGATGTCTGTTTATGCATTGATTGATAATATATGTGAGATTTTCGATTAGTTTCTCTGATCCATATTTGAGCATTTCAGCATATATTCCTCCAGGTCCGCTAGCTTTTCCGGATTTAAGCTTTTTAATACTATTCTTTATTATTTCTTTTTCGATGATTATTTCCTCTCCATGAACTTCTATGTCTCTCCTCGGAGAGGCTGCCAGATATTCGGGTTTCGTCTCCTGCAGCAGTCCCTTGTGGTGTTCTGTCCATTGTTCTGGTTTGATGATCTGGATGTTTACTTTTTCTTTTGTTGGGTTTTTTACTGTAGAAATGAATTTCCATACTTTAGAACGCCTACCTCCTACGTGTGTATTTATATCGTGGTATTTGCGCTCGAACATAAAAAATTTTCTGTGCGTATCAAATTTCTTAGCTGTCTTCTGGTTTTCCTGTAGATTTCTAGGTCTCTTTGCTCTTTAGTACTGAGCCATTTCAAGTCTGTGCGTTTTTTCTCTTTGACCATTTCCTGTATTTTTATATTTCTTTGTTTATTTGGGTATCTAAATTGTCACCATCGTTCATGCCTGTTAATTAGAAGCGAGTATTTTGTCTTTTCAAACACAATTACAATTCATGACGTTTTGCTATAACGCACTGTAACCTTTATAATAAATGAAATTGTCAGAAACAAATTCTGAAAGTGTAAGGGTACATACTAACTGCCACATTATTTAACATAAACATTGACCTTACTGTAAAAACCAGTGATCTATATATTAAACAAGGTTAATAAGTTAATACTTTGAAGCTGATTTCTGGTTTACTCAGAAGGCTCAAATAAAAAATGCTTGTTTGAAAAAGAAGAAAGACCATATAATATTACAAACGAAATCTGATGGGCGTCAGGAATAATGGCCCCAGTGTCATATCCTTTAGGATTCCTAATCCTTTTTACCGGTAGAATAACTGTACCAAAAAATCGTTAAAATCGGAAAGAGGATCCGCCAAACCTCCAGTTTTTTTTGTTGATTTCATATGAATTTTGCATCGAATTTTGCACCAAATTTATTTGAACTGATTTAAAAAAATATATATTTTTTAATAAAATAAAAAAGATTACGTCATATTGTTTACTAAAACGAAGAATGAGTTTAACAAACGAAGCGTGTACGTTTGTTCGTATGTTAATAAAATGATTCATATAAATTGAATCCTTGCCTAATTCAACCATAAAAGTGGGTCATCACTATTAAGAACATCATTCTAAACATCATCGTTATTGGTATCCCAAATTTTTATGCTGATGATGATGATGAAACTGATTTTCTTCTTTTTAAGCTTTATTCTAGCCACTCATATTTTCATTAAAGCTATGTCTAATTCAATAGGGACTTATTGGAATAAAACCTGACTTTATTTTAGAGTCGACTTTATTTTGACACATTTACACAGAACACTAACAGCTGACCTCTCAAAATTGACATTCCAAAGCCAAATTTAATAATAAAGACGCTAACTTTCATTAAATAAATACCGACACTAATAAATCCGGTTTTTAAATACACAAAGGCCGAATTTTGAAGCAGAGCAGCTGCTTTTTATATGCAAATCTGTCACCATAGTGTCATGTTGTGTCCAAAATTAACCACTTTTGGGGATAGAGTATGTTCAGATAAGGTCGAATTAAGTGTGGTTAATGTTATAAATATATAGCACTATGCTACTACAGTTGCATTTGGAAGTCATGGCTATTTTCTAAATATCACTGAGTTATTCGTCTTTAGAAAAGAAATTTTATTGTCTGCAATTTTTTTGAAGGACCTTTTGAAGAACACGATACAAAATACTTTTTTTGTTGATTTTTAAAAATGATTTCAGTTTATACAGGGTGTTCTCAAAGTTGAGGCATTTATTTTATCAAATTGTAGAACTCGCAAAAATAAGTAATTCTACCAAAAATCATATATAAAAGTTGCAGAATTAAGAAGTTATTAACAATTCGAAAAATGTAAAATTTAAAAACTGATTTAAAGACCTGACTTTTTGATATTCTCGACCACTGCGTTTAATTGTTATTGCAATTCACAATAAATCCACGCTCACCGGTAAAATGCATCCCGAAATTACAAAAATTGGCACCATTTGTTCGGTTTGCGCACTCTTGCTCGGCGTATCCATGATTCACTACACGCTTCAAAAATAAAATCCGAGTGTCCACGAAGAACATCACAAGCGTTTTCGATGCGCTGTTGTTCAGTATTTACTTTTCCATCGTAATAAACCAACTGTTTTAAATAGCCCCACAGAAAAAAAACGGAAAAAAATAACAATTTCGAATTGTTAATAACTTCTCTATTCTGCAACTTTTATATAAATGTTTTTTGGAATAATTACTTATTTTTACGAGTTTTACAACCTGTTAATATAAATGACTCAACTTTGAGAACACCCTGTATACGTCTACGGCTGGAATGTTACCATTGGACTGAATCGATTGCATATCAAAAAATATATATATATTCATCGGTTTCACAACGTTCTAAGTCTTCCGATACCCAATCTCCACTCGTTTCTGTTTGCCCATAATTCATCATCTAGGCCTCTTATTCTTATTTCACTGTCTATTCCTTCTCTCCAGCTTCTCCTTGGCCGTCCTCGTTTTCTTCGGCCAGTTGGTTTCGATTGTAGTATTTGTTTAGGTAGTCTTTCATTATTCATTCTTTGTACATGTCCGTACCACACCAGTTGCTTTGTTCTTATATCATCCACTAAAGTACGTTCCCCCACTGTCATAATTTCTCTTATTCTTTGATTTGTAACTCTTTCTCTTTTGGATTTCCCTGCTGCTCTTCTCCAATAGTCCATCTCCGTAGCGGAAAGCATTTTTTCTGTTCTATCCTTGATTGGCCATACTTCTGAGCCGTATGTAATAATACTTTTTACAATGGTGTTATATATAAGCTTTTTGTTATGTTTTGATATACTTTGGTCCCAAATTATTCCATTTAATAAAGTTATTGCTTTTCTTCCTTGTACGTTTCGATCTTTTATAGCTTTGTCTAGTGTTCCGTCAGCTGTAATTTTTAGACCTAAGTATTTATACTCATCACAGGACTGAATTCGCTGCCCGGTATTTAAGATTAGATCCTGTTTCATTCCACTGACACACATATACTCTGTTTATTGAGATTAACCTCTAGTCCCCACGTATTGTACTCTTCTATTAGTTTTCGTGTCATATATTGGAGGTCGTCATAATCCTGAGCCACTACTATCTGATCATTGGCGAAACATAAGTATGCAAGGTGGTTTCGTATCAAAAAATACATTAAATAAATATTATATATATATATATATATATATATACTTTTTAGGTAATCATATCTTTTTAACTCTTAGTGCAATTGGGGTTCCAACTCGCCTATATAAAGCATTATTAAATTTGAAAATAATTTAAAAAAAAACTCACTTCGTATTTTTTCTCAACCTATTAAAAATGTGTGGAACAAAAACGTTTTTCTTAAAATGTATTTTCTAATTCGTAGTATTTGCTGTTACTGTGTTGAACTCGCAGGCCTTTTGAATTATTAAAATCAATCCCATTACAGAAAATGGACTTTTGAGCTATGAAAACCCCAATTACCACTTGGGCCCGCAAAACCGGCTCGACGACGCCATTAACTCGAACACCGAAAACATCTACGATGACATTTATCAGGAATTGGATGACATTTGTAAGATGGGACACACGGGCATAAAGAGCAGCGCGTCTAACCGAGATACAGGTATGAAAATTCAAGACAAATTTTTCTTTATTTGCCAAATCTAAATTGAATAAAATTTTTATAAATAAGAACAACGGTTACACAACTTCTATAGATTTGCAACCCAACAAACTTAATAACTAGCCGAGATACATAAAAACGAGTAGACATATCCTGGGCTCGAGACGTTTTCAAATATCAATCAGTCATAATTAAAAAAGTTATAGGCCACCTCCATAAATGCAGACTTTCAAAATCTAAGCTAGCTAAGCTAAAAAACTACGAGGTCTATCAAGAAGCGGTTTTAATATTTAAAGATGTCTCGAAAATCGAGCCCAGGACATGTCTACTCGTTTTTATGTATCTCGTCTAGAAATACCTAAAACCAGCAAAAAACGTCGAATTTAGCCTACCCTGTAAATTTCTGAAAATTTAATGTCAATTGAACTAAGGATCCAATATTAAAAAGAATGTCTAGACTATCCTTTCTTCAATTGTTATAAAATGTTCAGGAGGTATATAACGTTAATCCCTTAATTTCGCAGAAAATTAGCTATTTTTAGGCTTTTTTTAAGGCGCGAAAGAGATTTGAGTGTATTTTTAGTGAATGTTTTGACTGGGAAGGTCTTAGATATAGTTCGGGACCTAAGCCGGAAATTTAGGGGCTTGTCTGCATTTTTGCGTACCGTAACGAAATTTGGCACAGAGATAGCAGACACCTAGGAATGCCATTCTAGAAGTGGTGCTCCGATGGAACCGGTGCAGGTGCAGGTGCACCAGTGCAGGGCCAAGATACAGGGCGTACTTGAGGTGGGGAAGGAAAAATTGATAAATTAAATATAAAACTAGTTTCGCGTACAATTTTGGTTTATTTAAGCTTATAGCTATTTAGCTTATAAATTAAAAAAAAAATCTATAAAAATTAAAGGTTGGAAATAAGGTTTTTTTTAGGGGTGAGGGAGCAAAAGGTAAGAGTTAAAGTGTTAAAATCTTATTTCTTCTAAAGTGGTTGTGTGGGGTATCGATTTCTAGGTAATTTAGTATTCTAAACCAAAATAAATATTAATTGAGTCAATACGTCAAACTGTTCACATAATATGTTAAAACTGACAACTTAATCTGTTTTTACGCCAGGGATTATTAAAAATACCTGACCAAGCCTAACTTAATAAAAATTAATACAAGTCTAACTTAATTATTTTTATTTTATTTTATTTATTTTTTTTATTTATACTGGGACTTTCCATCCAATTAGGATCAATCGCCCAGTTTTGCAAAGTTTGAGCAAGGATAAAGCAGTATTTAAACAAACACAAACAACCAAGTACCTAGCCAGGAATCGAACCCGGGCCGCTGGTGTGGGAAACAAACATTGCTACCACTACACCACGACGGCGACTAATAAATAAAAATTAATAACTTAAGTAAAAGTTTTTTAATTTTTACCATAATCTGCCATTTCTAGGACACCAAATCATACACTTTTAATAAAATTACAGAATTACATCCTGTTTGAGATTGGTTGTCAGAAGTGATAACTAAATAGATATTTGTGAAATAATGATAATTTTTGTTATAAAATTAAAATTCAAACTGTATTTTTCATTAATAACTTTTTACTTAAAAAGAAAGTCATAAGACAGCTTTTATTTATATATAAAAATAAATTACGATTGCCGGTACTGTATACTATGTGTATATTTTAAAAATAATTTTTTTACTATAACTTACCTACGCGTCGTTTAATTTTGTTCTTGTTCTACCAATTAAGTGCGGGAAAATATTGAAATTTTGCCTAATTACTATACCGACCTTGTAGTTTTAATAACAACAAAGTTAACAATATTACCGACTTTAATTTGATTACCCTGTATGTTTTAAAGTCTTTAACTAACAGCTACATAGCTGATTAACAGTTTAACTTTCTACTGTATATTTTCTAATTTTATAAGTGCTAGGAATAATAATTTACGTATTAAAAAAAATATATATTGACAAAAGAAACACCCTGTATTTTCTTACAATTACAAAGCTAAATTAAACAATGTACACCATGTGAGAAAGGCGTTCTTCTAGTTTTTAAAAGTAGTAAAATTAAGAAGGTATCTTAAACTGCATAACCGGTATGACCCAAAGTTTAAGACTACTACTTTTACATGATTTTTTAATAACACCTTGTATCTTTCAGGATATTACAAAATTACACAATCGTTAATCTTTGTATGATAACCTGTAATAAGCCGACAAATTGCGCCAAGTTTCATTGCAAAATTGTTATTAACGCAGTAGCTAAAATACATAATGTAAAAAAACAGTAAAAATGACAGCAAAGTTGTTGTCGCCCAGTATATACGTTCAGAAAAAGGTAATGATGTAGCACTTATTACAAAAATAGAGTCCGATGAATGGTTTATAAAGGAGAATATAGTGATTGCAATGAGATGTTTTTTTGACATATATAGAGTTATTTGAATTTTCAGCACGAAAATAAAAAAATACGAAATAACTTTATTGTCTAGTTATCTTTTAACACTATACAAAAATTTTTATTTAAGAAAATCAAAGCTGTACTAGTATTGTTGTAACGTGCTGACTTTGAGTTTTCCATAGTGATTTGTAACGTCGTCATAAAAAATACTACTTAAATTGATCATAAAAATGGAACTTATTTTTAAAAACACCCTGTATTTTTAACAGTTCAACAAAATTTTAATTTTCTTTTTGTAAAATATAAATAAAAGCTAAGTATCTTTTATTTGGTATATATTTTTTGAAAATATCATTACGTCTAAGAAATCCACATACCTTTCCATCTTTTTAGATTTTTTTAATTTACAATTATTAATTAAAGCCTGTACTCCGACCCTGTATATGCCACAAACAATTTGTTAATGTTTACAGTAAATTTTAGCAAGTTATCTTGCATAACTAACCGCCTGGCATTTTTTTTTTCTACTCAACACCCACACCATAAATTTTTCAAAAAAAAAAAAAATAATTTTTTATTTCTTGGAAGAAAATGAAACAATATAATTTTTTTACCGCTTCAAATAAAAGCGTATATGTCCTTATAATCGGTGCCAAGTTTCATTGCTCTAGCTTTACATTTAAATTTTATACAGAATTTTAATGAGATAGATGCAATTAAAAATAAAACACCCTGTATCTTTGCTCTGCACTGGGTTCGGGATGTTGAGCACCACTTCGTAAAATAATACCATAGTATTGTATTATAATCGTGCCAAGTTTCAATACGGTACGCAAAAATGGAGACAAATGTGGGTTAGGCTCCGGACTAATACTTCGGCTTCTGTTTTTTTCACTTACTGAATCTTTTTTCTTTTTTTTGTTTTGTCCCCTTTTGACTCAACTTTTAAACCCAAGCAGAACTTATTTATTGTGAAAAAAAAAAGAAAAATCAATTTAACTTAATTGCTTTTGCAGGAAGAAAAACCTATGCCGCCTTGGACGTAGAATCGATGGGAGTGGATATTACGGCAGGTCCGTTGGCTGAAAGCAATTTAGTGGATAATAGGAGGTAAGGCTTATTAAGGGCAGTGTTATACAGGGTGATTTTTTAAAAAGTTTTCTTTCTGAGAAAAGGTCAATTTTGACTTTTTTTCAAATTCTTCGAACTTCAATTTGGGTATCTATCCCTTGTTTGGAATTAAACAGTTTTTTTCGCAATGCCTTTCTGTAATCTGTATGTTTGTATTGTATATGTTTCGTAATTTTTACACCGCGTTACAAACCTAATCCGCGAAGTCTGTGACTTGAGCTTAATAGAAATTTAGTTTCTTACTGATTTCTGTACAGGGATTAAGGATGACTGCCGGACTTATCTCAGAAGCTATTACGACTTCAGGAATAAAATCGTCTCGCCTAATCGGGCCTTGCGAATTCACCTAAAATACTTTTGTTTCCGTAGCTGCCCGCTAAGGCGGCAGCAATAACATCTTTCGACTAGAAAAGCTGCATTTTTGGACGCAACACAATGATAAATAGACATATTATTCTATAATCATTCGCTGAAAAATTCTGCCTGATTTGAACCCAAGGTTGCCAGGCGTTCCGATTTTGGCGGGATTGTCCCGCTTTTGATTAATGCGTCCCGCCAAAAATCGCAACGTTTAAATGTCTCGATTTTCTCGAAAGTATCCCAGTTTGTCCCGATTTTTTTGTGTTACTAATAACACGGGGTTTTTGGCCTGTTGATAAAATTATAGGCCTATGCTTTTTTTTTTGGCACATGCTTCCCACCGCCAAGACA
This sequence comes from Aspidapion aeneum, assembly GCA_963576565.1. Taxonomy (NCBI): domain Eukaryota; kingdom Metazoa; phylum Arthropoda; class Insecta; order Coleoptera; family Brentidae; genus Aspidapion; species Aspidapion aeneum. Next base: position 126,663,072 of record OY755039.1, read on the forward strand.
GCTTTTCTCCTGAAGTAGTAATAGGATTCAGCTACACGCGTGGATAGCCGGGTATGACAGAGAAAGCGTATATAATTTCTACGGGCACGGGCCTGATTGATAGTAATATATCATTACGCGTCTCTGAAACGATTGTCCCGCTTTTTGTTTTAAAAATATTGGCAACCCTGTTTGAACCCCTGACGTTTTATTTGAAAATTAGTTACTCCTAAGTGGTAACTAAACCTGTTCGTATTATTTATTCGACTAATTAATAAAAGCCTAAGAAATGCAAAACTTCTTAACTTTTTATCCAGATTCGTATCGTACAGGGTGGTTCAATTTAATTTCGCTAAAGCGTGGCACACTTGATAAAAAAATCAAAAATAATTTCAAAGCAGCAATAAAACTAAAGTTTAAAATCAAAAGTATTAAGTATTATATATTACTTAGAAAAGGAATTTAATTTCGAAACAGAATATGTAAAAATACAGGGGGTGATCCATAAGAAATACAGGGGGTGATCCATAAGAAAAAACAAATCATCTTTAAAACCATAATTTTGTGTAAAAAACTAAATACACCACTCAATGCTCTTTAAAAAGTTCCTTAAGAATGTTTTTACAGAAATAAAAAACACTCTGCCAATATATGGACACCTAAGCTCACACTAGGTACAATAGTTATAGAGTATGTGTGAGCTAATATAACTAAAAACTGAAATATATTTTATTCAACTGCAGACTCAGTTACCTTTCATTTGATACCACACAAGTCATGTTTTGACTTATACTCTAATTTTTGAAGTCTGCCCCCACCCTTTTTTTAAAACTGAAATATATTTTTTTAACTCCAGACTCAATTACCTTTCGTTTGATATCACACACGCCATATTTTCATTAAAATCTAATTTTTGAAGTCTACCCCCACCCCTTTGTTTTAAACCAAAATTTATTTTGTTTAACTCCAGACTCAAATGGCTTTCGTTTGATATCACACACGCCATATTTTCACATAAACTCTAATTTTTGAAATCTACCCCCACCCTTTTATTTGGCTTGTGTTCGGTGGATTTTGTTTATTTTTAAATGGGACCATCTCGACCCAAGACCCAACCTAGGTACCCAATTTCATAAAAATCGGTTGAGCGGTTTTTGAGTTATGCCGGTGGTCGTTACAGACAGACAGACAGACAGACGGCGCAACAAAAAAGTTTCAAAATCATCTGAAACGCAAAAATATATAATTTTTTTTTAAATCGGAGCAATTTTTTTTTCTCGAAAAAATTAGGATCACCATAGCTCACACTACTATAGTATAGTATTAGTGTGAGCTAATATTCATAGATAAACAAGTTACGGAGGTGGGTCGAAAATGCGCTTAATTAAAAACTACCTTATAAGTAGTTCAACATATCGATGTGTGGTTTCTTTCTTTACGAAAATCGGGCTCGTAACATGTAGGTTAGTTTTAGCTCACACATATACTATACTATAGTAGTGTGAGCTCTGGTGATCCCAATTTTTTTGAGAAAAAAAAGTTGCTCCGATTTCAAAATTTTTTATATAGCTTTGCGTTTCAGATGATTTTGAAACGTTTTTGTCTCGTTGTCTGTCTGTCTGTCTGTCTGTCTGTCTGTCTGTATGTCTGTCTGTCTGTCTGTCTGTCTGTAACGAGCCACGCGCATAACTCAAAAACCGCTTGCCCGATTTCAATGAAATTTGGTATCTTGACTGGACCTTGAGTCGAGATGGTCCCATTTAAAAATGAACAAAATCCACCGAACACAAGCCAAATAAAAAGGTAGGGGTAGATTTCAAAAATTAGAGTTTATGTGAAAATATGGCGTGTGTGATATCAAACGAAAGGTAATTGAGTCTAGAGTTAAAAAAAATACATTTTGGTTTTAAAAAAAGGGTGGGGGTAGATTTCAAAAATTAGAGTTTACATGAAAATATGGCTTGTGTGATATCAAACAAAAGGCAATTAATTCCGGAGTTAAACAAAATACATTTTAGTTTTTGTTTTTTTAAGGGTGGGGGTAGAATTCAAAAATGTGTGTTTAAGTCACAACATGGCTTGTGTGGTATCAAACGAAATGTAATTTAGTCTGGAATTGAATAAAATATATTTTAGTTTTTAGTTATATTAGCTCACAGGTACACTATAACTATAGTACCTAGTGTGAGCTTGGGGGCCCATATATTGGCAGAGTATTTTTTCTAGTTCCGCTAAGAATGGGCGATTTCTATCAAAACTGTCTAAGTTTTTTAGGGGTTTTAGATATTTCTGGCCGAGATAGATAAAAACGAGTATAGACATGTCCTTGGCTCAATTTTCGACATGTATTTAAATATCTAAACCGCTTCTTGACGGGCTTCTTACTTTTTTAGCTATGAGGGGATTTTAAAAAGTCTGCATTTGGGAGGGGGCTTATAACTCTTTTATTTATAAAAATATTATATTGGTGTAAATTGCATTTTTATAGATTTTTTTATAAACAATCCAACTGTCAAAAATGAATGGAATGAAACGTTTATATCTTTCTATTCTTTTATATTGTTACTTTTTATTATATATTTATTTTTGTTTAGTTTATTAAAAATATTTTCAAAAGATCAAATTAAGAAATTAATTAAAAACAAAGATGTAATAATGAATAAAAATAAAAAAAAACTATTAAGAGTAACGCCATTTTAAAGGAAATCTTACGCAAATTCCAAAAATTGAATAAAAAGAAAATAAGAAAAATACAAGTCTTTTGTACTATCTTAAAAACTGAAAGTGACAGATTATAATAATATAATTCAGTTTGACAGTTTGATCCGTTATAAAAATATTAAAACGCAATTTAGACCAAAATGAAATTTTAATCAATAAGAAAGTTATAGGCTCCCTTCTTAAATGCAGACTTTCCAAAATCCCCTCGTTGCTGAAAAACTACGACGCCAATCAAGCGGCGGTTTTGATATTTGAAGACGCCTCGAAAAGCGAGCTCAGAACATCTACTTGTTTTTATTTATCTCGGCTAGAAATACCCAAAGTCCCCAAAAAACATCGAATTTTGCGCACCCTGTGTGTATTCTCAAATAGGCATTTAGCAATTTATTTGACTTCAATTTTACGAAAACCCTTCAAGCGACTTGCAATAAGGGCACCCTTCTTAAGGAAAAAAGTGCGTAGTTTTCGAAAAAGAAACTCGCGTTGAAACCTTGTAAAAACCACTTTTGCGATTCAGCAAAGAAGCAACATTTATGGCAACCAGTTTTGTTAAAATTTTTACTTTACACGCCCCTTATGTATTTTTTGACCCATGTTTATAGGATTTTTTTACTAATTGGAGGAGCACTATCTTCCAGAATATTTTACCCCGCTTTGATGACACCCTTTATGACGTTCTTTGATTTTGTCAAATATTTACATTGCCAAGTTTTTGAGCGAGTTGAAAAAAAATTGCTAATTTTTTTTTAAATTTCTTGAAACATTGCAACTATATACCGCAAATAAATGTTACTTTATGTTGTGATTGTTTTAAGGGAAACATGTATTGGCTTATTTTCTTTCTAAAAACCCGTAAACTATAAATCATTCTTAAAATAGAATTAAAATATTTGTTATAGGGAAGACGAATGGAACGGGAACGAGTTTGAAAGGGACAAAAATAACACAACCACTATTTGGAACAAGTACGTAAAACATTATTTTGTAAAATTGATTAATGTAAATTAAAAAAGTACAGTAGCATGACGGTTTTTCTTCAATGAGAAAATTTATAATAAGTTGATAAGGTTCCAAATAATCAAAAATTACATTGGTACAATAAGGTACAAGAAACCAAAAATATTGAATTCCTATAAATCGCTTTAGAATAAAAAAAGGTTTTCAGGGAATACCATAAATACCACCCGTTTGTTTTTACTTTGCTAGTATAATGGTGTATTTTAGGTCAGAGCGCGATATGCACCGACTGATAAAGCAGGGTTAAAATCCAATGACATAATCTTTCTTCTTTTCTAATGAATTAATAGAGAAGCCCAATGAATTTTGGTGTATCCAAGAGTTTGTAGCGCCATCAATAAAGCAAACCTTGAACTACATGAATTCGAGGGATTCCAATCTGCCTTTTGTTCATGATTTTTATTTTTGCTTTTAACAAATTTTTAACGGATGAATTGAATGCCCGGCCGCCATGCTACTGTACGCCTTCAACTTAGCAAAAACACTACCCAACTTTTTTTTTGTAGTTTATGTGAGAAAATAGCTCAGGACAACTCCGACTTGGTGCCACATATCATGGGCGAGTTGACAAACGACTTATACGCCATCCCTGTCAAAAGAATTCAAAAATTGACACCATCACCGGAAAGGTACAACAAAATCGAAGCACTGGCGTCACCTGCCGACGAGTGGGAGAAGAATCAGTTGCCACCAGGATGGGAAAAACATGAAGGTAAAGTCTTTTGGTTTAAAATTTGTAGATAGATTGAGTAGAAATTTTGTCCTTATTTATTTTAAACACTACTTATACTATTTGGTGTGCAGTCATTAATTCTAAGACGCTTGTTTGTCAGTGGTTTCGATATGTTTGGTATTTTTGTGCTTGGTTGACAGAAAACTTCTTTGTTCTGCGTTATAAATGCAGCTTCAATAAACTCTCGTTTTCGTCAATGCAACTTCTTATGCAAAACTTTGGCTTCATTCATCAATGCAACTCCTTATGCAAAACTTTTCTTCAGACCATTAAATCCTGTGATCATTTGACCAACCATGTTCCGCTAAAACAAATTTTTCAATATCCCCTAATTGGGTAATTTTTATGTTCTTTTATGTCAGGTTTCGTCCTTAAAGAAAAATCATTAAAAAATTGTACAAAAAAAGTAAATAAAACATGATATAAAAAAAGAAAGTATAAAACGTAGGTACACTAAAAAAACTTTAAAAAAAGACTTAACAAACTTTGACATAAAAAAATGTGTGTTTCCTTCGGAGCATAGATCAACCTTTCTCTAGGTAGTTTTCAAATTCAACTAGTGTATAAAACACGTTGACATTATTGCTAAAAACTTTTATTTCAGCTGGAAGCTTGTTGTAATAGAATCGGCCTGAGTGTATGAAAAAAATGATTAAACTTTTGTATTTCCAAATTATTGTCTGGTTTGATAAGAGTGTATATCCGATCTTTTTGTAAAATTTTCTTTATTTTGATGTATACTGTTTTTCAAAAAAAATCATGGGTTTTTATATTGCAGGTGTACAAATTTTTTTGAAAAGTAGTTTATGTAAACTAGTAATTTAAATAAATAAATACATGTGACTATTAAAACTTTTTTACTTTTAAAGAACTCTCTGCAAGATTGCATAGGATTTAGGTTAAAAATTAAACGAATTATTCTTTTTTGCTGAATAAAGATTCTCTCCCATTCAACCGCCCTACCCCAGGATGTTGTAGGAGACCACTGAATAGACAGAAGAAGAATACACATTTAAGAGAGACGAAGTGTCAAGAGATGATTTCAGCATCATAATGGCAAAATATGCGCTATTTAATTTATTTGAGACATAATCTATTTGATTGTGGACCATTTTAGCTGATTATCCAGCAGGGTTCCCAAAAACTTTGTATGTGTGTTGCTTGGAATAACGTTATCATCAATTTTTACAATAAGATTATTTAGGGGACTTATATATTGACCTTTAAACTCGACTACGACAGTTTTTTTGGGGTTTAGGATTAAGTGGTTTTTGAAACAATATTCTTGAAAATTTTTAATTGCAATAGAAATCTTTTGATTTATTTCTTCGCTACTTTTTCCCGGAATAAGTACCCCAGTTTCATCACAATACTGAGATATTTTACCTACTTTTATATGCTCTGGCAGATCAGATATATATGTTTTAGATAAAAGGGGTCCTAACACTCCCCCTTGAGGGGTCCCAAGTTCAACTTTGAATGAGTCAGAGTAAGAGTTTTCATGTTTTACTGTAAGGTCTCTTTTAGTAACATAAGACTCAATGCATTTATTTATTGACCCGCGACTGCCTATTGAATTTAATTTTTTTGTTAGAAATGTTGGATTGAGGGTGTCAAACGCCTGAGATAGGTCAAAGAAAACTCCTACCACGGTTTCAATCAATACATTCCATAATCGCCAAACTTAAATCTGAATTTAATTTATGGTATCTAGATGATCGCATTTTGGCTGGCGATCCAGAGACGGTTGTTTCAGCCTAAAATTATTGACAAATTCTTGTTCTGATATTGGTCTTAAAATACATTTTAGTAAATGTGAATTTTCAATTATTAAGCAATTTAACAATTTCAAAATACCTTCAGAATTCCAATCAACCATAAAAAATACTAATATTGAAAATATTAATCTTTTAGGTTGTCCCTTTTCCGTGGTTGAAACAGAAAAAGTTTTAAATAATAAAGCAAATTTTTCAAAAATTTTAAAAAGACTTGGCGAAATAAACTCACATACTGCATACTATCTTTTAAAACATTCTTTTTCTTTTCCCAGGATAACCTACATTTACCTTTGCTGGAAAATACCAGACACTTTGAAAAAATTTGATTTAATTTTAAAATCTTCTTTAGAAAGTAGGCTCTTTCTAGTTTACCATTGAAATTCGGTGGATTAGGCATTCGTGATGCTTCTTCACTATGTTTTTCAGCATTTTTGGGTTCTATTACTAATGTTTCTTCGATGTTATCTTATGTCCTCCCAACAGAAATTTTTCCTGTTTTAGATTATGCAAAGCTAGAGGCAGTTGATCATTACAAAAATTTAACAAATATTTCTGATTTTTCCAAATTTAAATTTTAACAAGATTTCGATTTAGAATTATGCAAAGTTTCCATTAAAAAAAAGATTTTGGAAGCAAATTCAAATATAGAAAAAGCCAGACTTCTCGCACTTCAAGAAGAGGAGAGTAGTGCTTTGTTAAATGCTCTGCCTTCTTCTACACTAGGTAATTTATTATGATGCAACATTCAGAATATCAATATCTCTGCGACTTGGTCAGCCTGTGTGCGTGCCACATATCTGCACTTGCAACAATCAAGTTGATAAATTTGGACTTCATGCCCTGAGTTGCCAAAAAAGTGCAGGAAGAGTGGCACGTCATAGGTTGATTAATGATATAATAAAACGGTCACTTACATCTGCGGACATTCCATCCATACTTGAACCACCGTGTATTTGCAGAAATGATGGCAAACGTGTCGATGGAATGTCTTTATTACCCTGGAAGAATGGTAAAGTATTGTTATGGGATGCTGCATGCCGAGATACTTTATGTCAAAGTTACGTCTCCTAAACATCGATTAAAGCTGGCGAAGCTGCAAGGTTGGGAGACACACAAAAAAAGTTAAAATACCAAGAATTACAGGACCGAGGTTTTCTATTTGTGCCATTTGCTGTTTGGACCTTGGGGTAACGAAGCTAAAAACCTAATGAAACAAATCTGCCAAAAAATAAAACATCCCTTAGCTTCGTTACTCAAAGGATAAGTCTGGCAATACAACGTGGCAATCTATTCTCGGGACTCTTCCAGCTGAGACGGGTCTAAATGAAATTTTTTATTTATAATCTTTGTGTGGATATGTGTTGTATATATATACAGTGTGTCCCAACGAAAACGAAACAGAGGCGTTTTTGGGTATTTAGAATATTTTTTCGAAAAATTCCTCGGACACGTCGATTTAGTTTTTGAGAGGGACACTTTTTGGCTATCTTGAAATTTTTGTAGCACGAACCCCCTTATAGGGGTAAAGTATACCCCTCGAAGGGGGTTCGTGCTACTAAAATTTCAAGATAGCCAAAAAGTGTCCCCCTCAAAAACTAAATCGACGTCTCCGAGGAATTTTTCGAAAAAATATTCTAAATACCCAAAAACGCCTCTGTTTCGTTTTCGTTGGGACACATTGTATAATATATATATATATATATATATATATATATATATATATATATATATATATATATATATATTATTTTATTTTAATTATTTATTTATTTATTTATTTCAGTTTTTACAATTTTATATTTTAATTTTAAGAATCTGCCTTGTAATTTTATATGAATATTCTAAAATGTACATCTATATAATGGAATAGGCGTTTCTCCTGAAAATTTCATTACCATTGAAAAAGGGACAGTCTATATATAGATATAGATTTTTTAATTTTTGAAAAAATTGTTAAAAATATCCGTTTTTTTACGATTTCAGTCAATTTTAGATCATTTTTGCCAATTCAAAAAATTTATATCTCATCTATACTGCCGTCATAAGCAAAATCACAGTAAGGATATTTGATATTTCACAGTCAAACAATCTCAGATAATATATTTTGAATAGAGTGTTACCTTAGAATGTGAGCTATCAAATGTACAGGGTGTCTCATTATATTTTTTCCCACCCTTTTAGACCATTAATAATTGATGTAGGAATATAAAAGAAATTGAGTTCGAATTCGCGAAATTTTTACTTTTAAATTGCATCTTGACTTTATTCCTGAAGCTTACCCTATTTGACAGGCGCTCAAATTTATAGTTTTTGTAAATTGGATGCTCCTTTAATTAATAGATTAGGCTTGGAATATACTTTCCAAAACTACCCCATATGTAGCAGTTTTGATAAATAGTTTCTGAAATATTAGCGATAAATTTTTAAATGATAAAAAAATAACATTACCACTTTTGTCTTAATTTCAGTGTCCTTATTTCGAACTATGTTAGTCCCCATGTATAAACAGTGACTATTTTTTTTTAAATGACGCTCAAAATGACAACCGGTAACGACAACAAAGTTGTGTAATTGTCACTGTTGATACATGGGGACTAACATAATTTGGAATAAGGATACTAAAATTAACAGAAGACTGTTATAATTGCTAATATCTGAGAAACTATGGTTCTAAACTACGGCATATCGGGTATTTTTGGAAAATATGTTCCAAGCCTAATCTATTATGTAATTAAATAATATAAGGAGCATCCAATTGACAAAAACTATAAATTTAAGCGCCTGTCAAATATGGTAAGCATCAGGAATAAAGTCAAGATGCAATTTAAAAGTAAAAATTTCGCGAATTCGAACACAATTTCTTGTATATTCCTATATCAATTATTAATGGTCTAAAAGGGTGGGAAAAATATAATGAGACACCCTGTACTTACTATGTTTTTGCTTCTGACAGCAGTATACCTTGTTCAATTGTTATGAAATTTTCAGGAGGTATATAACTTTTACCCCTCCTTCATTTCTTTTTCCTAAAATTACACAGAAAAATTTTTTTAGGTTTTTTAAAACCTGTCAAAAAAGCACTAGATAATTTTATGAGAGAAATCGTCATAGCTCGTGACCTAAGAAATAGATTGAAGTTTTGAGATATACCAGTAGTTTTTTATAGTTGGATATAGTCTTATTATTTTTTTAAAGTTTTTTTCTCAAAATAGTCGCATGAATTTGCTCCCTAAATATCATCATGTTATTCAATAACACCCAGTAGAGTCATATAAACTGAATATTAAAATAAAAAATAAAAGTGTTTCTAAACTAATTCGTTTGTTTAATTCACTTATATTGTTTCAGATAACGACGGACCGTACTACTGGCACATAAAAAGTGGTACCATTCAACGTGAAGTACCCATAGTGGAGCTGGAAAAAGAGAAGTCTGACATAAAATGCGGCTTCAAGGAGAGCGACTTAATATCATCTTTCGAATCTGCCATGAAAGTCACTAGAAGTAGCACTAGTTCCGCACTGGATTTAGAAGCAGAGTTGGAAAGGAAACGGAAGGAAGAACTAGCTTGGAAGTAAGTACCAAACGGTCTTAAATATCTCAATTACTAATGTGTAATGTACTTTTGTTAGTTTGTTGCCACAAATGGTCATTACTGTAATTTTGTTGTGTATAAAATTACTCTCATTTATTTATGAAAAAAGAAATATTGTTATTGTGATAATTAGCCCAAAATGCATGTGGAATTTTTGATTGACGCAATTTAGTCTAAACAGTTACACAAACATCGCAATGGGCTCGTTGCCCTGGGTTCCTAGGTTAACGCTGACCCAGCAGAAATCGAAGTCATTTCGGCGTTTGCGATAATTGACCAATAGAACGGCTCCATGCTGTACTATTGCGAGGACGTGGAAGTTAGCTGTCACGCAAAGGGACGGACTTGGAAGCGGAATAGTAAAGGTAACGGTGACTTTTTGGGAGTCGTGGCATTCGATTTAGGGGGTCAAGTGGCCCACGCCACGGTATCCGGGCGGCTACGAAAGAGTGATAGTCGAGTCAACAGGGCGTAAATAAATCTAGTTTCTTCAAATAGCAGAGTGGAGTGCAGGTAATAAACCGATTTTTATTAAAGTTGAAATTTTTGAAACAAAAAATAAGTTTTTTACTTAGAGCAATTTTGTGTAGGTAATTTTCCCGCCACTCCCCCTGGGTATATGCTGTTATTGAAAAGTGGTCAACAAGTAAAACCTGAAACTAGATTCAAATAGCAACAAAAAAATATAACGTGTGGAAAATTCCCACATACGGGGTAAGGTTACCTTTTGCTGGCTTTCCATCTATTCGCTAGGAAATTATGCTGTTTTTCGCTTTATTACAGCAAAAGTTTCCCTACTAGTAAAGTTATAGAAAAGAGCCGTCCAAGTTTCTTGTTGTTAACTGCTATTTTTAATGACTAATGATTCTGTCATTTTAAAACTAAACTCTTATCTTTCAGGCATAATATCCGGGTTACGCTCACAAAATCGAAATACGTTTTATCAAAAATTAAAATCTTGAACACTATGTCAAAAATCAATATCTCGAATAACTAAAAAATAGACAATCAAAACGTCCAAAATGCAAATCTTGATCAATCAAAATGTCAAAACTGGTAATATTAAAAATCAAAATGTCGAATAATCAAAATTGGTTAGTTAGTTTTGTTGGGTAGTTTAGTTGGTTCTTTAGGTTGGTTAGTTAGGCTGGTTGGTTAGGTTGATTGTTTAAGTTATTTAATTAGGTTGGTTGGTTACATTGGTTGGTTAGGTTACTAGGCTGGTTATTTCGGTTGAGAGGTCGGGTGTGTTTTAGTTAGTTAATTAGGTTGGAACCTAGGAATGCTTTGAGCAGATATAAAAAAAATGTCGATACACACCTAGTTTTGATAAATTTTCTCCATAAATCACACTGGTGCATAAAAATTAAAAACAACATTCGTTTATTTTGATATTTTGTAAAATGACCTTTCTCCTTGGGAGTTGGGCTACTTGTGTTGTTTTTAGGTAATATGGTTTTATGCAAAATTATTAACATTTTAAGCACTAGTGTATGATAATTACCTTCGACAATTTATTTGTCTTACGGTGATATGCAGGGAGGTCTCAAATATATAGGTTGGCCCAAATTAGAAAGAAAAGACGGATTTAAAAATGAAATAATATACAGGGGTTCCATTTAATGTAAGAAAGTTGGCCAATTTTGACGTACAGCATGACATTTGACAACGTCTGTCATATGGGTTAAAAGGTTTTTGATAATCTATAGAACCTTTACATTGAAACAGTTTTTCTATCATCAATAATAAAGGCGCTAACCGGGGGTTCAACAAATGGAGAATCACCCTGTACATCCGGGGGAGATATAGAAAAAGTAACCCCAGTTTGTGCCGCTCACATTTCAGGAAGAGTTAAAAAGTGAAAAGAGTTTCTTGAGACATCAAGCCGTTTTTAAGCTACAAGCGGTATTACAAAAGGTTGCTTTATTTATAGTCTTATATCCTATAGCTGAATTTTGTGGGGCTGTTTAAGTTGAGATACTACATAAAGTTGTATTTTTTTATGGCTGTCTTTTTATTTAATGTTCGAAATTTTTTAATTTTATTTTTATTTGAAATTTTGATTTGTTAGCTGGTTTAAAATATTTTTAAAAATTAAATTAAGAATCAAACAAGTTTCATGGCTAATCGGGCAAAAAGGAGTTTTTTGTTTCCCTTATATTTTTCCGTGGGTAGCTTGAAAGCTTAACCTCACGGGGGTCCAAGATCTAATGGACACCTAATAAGTGTTGACAGTTAACCGTTTCGTCCTTATGGGACTCCTCAGAACACTGCTGGTCAAGTGACAAATCTTGCGAAGTTAATCAGACGGTTTTGTCTCTAATTAAATGTAATTAGTGAGCGAACTATAGCAAGAGGCGCATTTTGCAGTTGATCCGGCCTGAAAAGACAAAGAGCTGTCGTAGGTCACGGACTATAGTTGTTTTCTTTTATTTGCATTCGATCTTTTCATTGATCGATATTGTATAGCAGTGTTTTCCTGCTTTTAGTTTTTTGTTTCTCTCGTATCTCGGTGGATGGCGCCTCTTGCTATAGTTCGCTCACTAATTACATTTAATTAGAGACAAAACCGTCTGATTAACTTCGCAAGATTTGTCACTTGACCAGCAGTGTTCTGAGGAGTCCCATAAGGACGAAACGGTTAACTGTCAACACTTATTAGGTGTCCATTAGATCTTGGACCCCCGTGAGGTTAAGCTTTCAAGCTACCCACGGAAAAATATAAGGGAAACAAAAAACTCCTTTTTGCCCGATTAGCCATGAAACTTGTTTGATTCTTAAATTCACGGGTACGAAATTTCACGTTTGTTAAATTAAATTAAGAAATTAATCAAACATGAGTAAGTCAAAAAATCGAATAAAAAGGGGTCATTTCATAAGAAAAATACCAACTTTGACAGTTGTGTTCCCCCAATTTTCCGATCCATAGGGTGTTCAAATACTTTCATCGGTGTCATGCCTCTTTTTTCTTCCTGCACTTTGTAGCAGTGTGGTGCCGAGAAATTTAGAAATATACAATAATGTTTTAAATACGTTTTGGTTTTTTGTAGTTTTTTGGTATCTGCTACCGTTATTAGTAATATAATGAAGATGATTCACATTTAAGTGGGCCTCGCAGCCCTTCCACTGCGCCCACCAGTCGGTCTATTGCTGCTCACTCTTGAGTGATTTCTTCCCACTGTATGCCTAGTCCTCCAAAAAGTTTAGTCTCGTTTGGGTGAGAACTGATAAGCTTTTGAATCAATGTAAGGTTTACCGAAAGTGTTCTGACATAAAAGTGCAATTGCCCGACATTTGCACAGTACATGTCTGATTGTTTTGTCATCCTCCATACAGAGTCTTCATTCGGTCTATTCAGGTAGTCCCATTCTGGGCATGTTGACAGTGACCCGTAAAAATTCCAGTCACTACGCAGATCTCCTGTCTGGTAAGACCGATGATGTTCCTGGCTCGCTTTCTATAAGATCCTTTAATAAACTCTTTAGAGTGAGCCAGTTCTCGTATATTTATCGACTATTGTTGGAAGCTGTTCTCCATCCATTTCAATATGGTTAATTTAGTAGTAGTTAGTCCCCAGGATTGCTGATTCGGGGTTGAAAAATTTGGCAGATGCCGCGTTACTTGCTGTTTGGTCTGCGGCCTCATTTCGCTCGTTTCCTGGTATTCATACTAATGGCACATTCAGTGAGTCCCTGTGATCTTACGGCTGCTTGACTGTCAAAGATTTTTATTGTCCTGTTGGTCCATTTGTGCTCAGTAATACACCGGGCACACAGTTCAATGTCTACGAGTTGCGCCTGAGATATAGTAGCCCATTGGCCGAGACTATGTTTAATCTCTTTTTCTTGGATACTAGCAACTCCAGATCCAACGCCTAATGGCATTTTGGATCCGTGGGTATACCAGAAGCTATCGTTATGTGAAAAATTGTTCCTCCCTCTTCGGGAGGATAATGTTGTATAGCTTTCTGCTGTAGGACATGACGTCGGATATCATTCCTAGGGTTTAGTAATATAATACTTTTTCATCTAGACGAAGAAGCTTTCCAGCCAAACCCGACCAAGAAGCAAAAGAACGACCAATCAGATTTGCCGTACGGTCCCTGGGTTGGGTCGAAATTGCCGAAGAAGATTTGACCCCCGAAAAAAGCAGCAAAGCTGTCAACAAGTGCATAGTCGATCTTTCTTTGGGCAAAAATGACCTGCTGGATAATGTCGGAAGATGGGGAGATGTAAGTATAGCAAGGCTATCACTTTAAAACATTCTAATTGCAATAAGGTTGTCGCCATTCATTTCATTAAAGTAACATGCACAATCTTGGAATCAGTCAAAAAACTGAAATTAAGGGGGTCGTGCAAACGAAGAAATTTGTTTGAACTGAAAATTGTTCGTAAACATTTTCTTGGAAAGTCCTTTTATTCGAAAACATTTTCCTCAAACGGAAATTTGTTCGAAAAGATATTGATATATACATTCCTCTCTGTTCTTTTTTTGGGAGGTTGAAATCGGTAACTAACCTTTGACAATTGATTGCGTATCCTAACCTGTAAATTGGGGACATTTTTGTGCGCTTAATTGACAAAGATTAGGATAACATCGATTTTGACCTTCCAAACGGAGGACACAAGGAAGCTAATCTAAGAAATTCTTTTTGCGAAAAAATGTGATTCAAAATAAAATGTTAAAAAAAATTCATTTGAAAAAAAGTGTTTTTCATCAAATTTTCGTTTGAGCAAATTCCCAATCGAAGAAAATGTTTTCGAACAAACGGTCTTCACACAGATTTTTTGGACGACGTGCATTCAAACCAATTTCCGTGACCCGAATTGACAGTATATAAAGGTGATTTACCGCGTGGAATGTTTGAGAATTGGTTTCACCAATGCATTTTCAGGACCGCGTCTATAACCATATTCTGGATCTTGGTTTAAATGTTGGTTATAATTTTTAGTAAAATTAAATGATTCGTTTTTTAAATTTTCACTTCGACGCCTTTATCTTATCCAAACGGGTAAGTGATAAACAATAGCCAGCGCGATCTTCTGATAAATTAATAATTTTTTGGGGATTTTGTATTGGGAATTGTTTTTTAGGTGGAGTTTTATCATGGAAGTATCATATTCCAACAATCCCATAAAAAACAATTTTTTACTCCTAATTTAACAAAAAAACCTAATAAAAACGACCCTTCACACCCGTACCCCTTTTTGGGTAGAGGAATTCAACCAATTAAAACAACAATTTTTCGTGGCTAAGCGGGTATAGAAAGATTTTATTTTTCTTGTATTTTTCCTTGGGCAGCTTCAAATAGGAATGGGCTCTCGGAGCAGTACCTGTTCATTTCGGAACATGTACTCGGAACAGGTTTTTTAAGTTATCTGTTTTGTCAATACAGTTTGTTTTAAATCTTAACGATCCTCGGAGAACAGAAATTATAATCAAAGTTGGAACATAGCATGTATTATAAGAAATACAATAAAGACAAAACTGTCCAGCACTCCAATTTGATCAAAATAAAATGAAACTGGGGGAAGCCCCTATTTCATAAACAGTCTCTTTGCTTTTGCCGGTTGCCGCCGCTGTCATCTGTCCTTACTCAAAAATACTAATTATTACATTGAATGCATTTCGCTACAGTACAGTGATCTCTAATAGCAGTCGGAGTCGGGTAATCGAATTACCGAATCGAAAAAAAAAGGAGCAGGAAACGATAAAACTTTTTTATTTTTACAAGTCAAGTTCGGAACACAATTTTCGGAAAAGGTTTTTTTCTGGAACCGGAACAGTTTGTACCTGTTCCTAAAAATACGCTGTTTCGCCCATCTCTAGCTCGAAAGCTGTACACCCACGAGGGTCCAAGATCTAATGGACGCCTATTAAGTGTTGACAGTTAACTGTTTCGTCCTTAAGGGACTCTTCAGAACACTGCGTGGTCAATGTGACTCTTTTGTAGAGCTAAAGAGCCGGTATATAAATCTCATCAAAGACAGGCAGGCCTCTTGTTTTGTTTTTGTTTTTACTCTGGTAGTTTCTTTTGTATTTGGTAGATGTAGATGTATCGCAGTTATTCTTTTTCAATTCTCTTACCAATATCGTAAGATGAGATTTATATACCGTCTCTTTAGCTTTACAGAAGTGTCACATTGACCATGCCGTGTTCTAAAGAGTCCCTTAAGGACGAAACAGTTAACTGCCAGCACTTAATTGTCCATTGGATCTTGGACCCCCGTGGGTGTACAGCTTTCAAGCTGCCCACGGAAAAATTTTAATTGATTTTTTAAGTGATAAAATGCAGAAACACTAATCTTGGATAATTTTTGCAGGGAAAAGACTTATTTATGGACTTGGACGAAGGCGCTTTGAAATTGTTTGACCCAGAAAATTTGACCGTCTTAAATACTCAACCTATTCATACTATCAGAGTATGGGGTGTAGGTAGAGATAATGGAAGGTGAGTCTTTGGTGACAAGTCCAAAATTAGAATTATTTGTTTTATTTTATTTGTGCTTTAGATGCACAAAAAGTGTAAAACTAGAGATTAAGAATGTTAAATAGAAATAGATAGGAAAAAAAAACAATTTCTAGAATAGAAAATAGATGAAATTTATAAAGCCAACCCTAAGCAAACCTAACCTAGTCGAAAATAAAAGGCATATACATAATAATTGGTTTCCAGTGACGTTCGTATACTTCTTCTTTAATTTTAGGTACAAAAAAAACTATATTTTAAAAACCATTAAAGCTATGTTTGCACTTGTAATATAACTGTAAGTAATATCTTACTTAAATTTAAACTTTGTGGAAGAAATCTTATTTCAGTAACCTTTTTATTTAATTCTTACAATACACAAATGAACTAAAGCTACACCACTAATGCATATTCTTTCTGTGTTCTCCTTTTGTCTTTCTTTCAGATTTTGATTACCAACCGGGTGAGCGCACGAGTTTATTTTTTGAAAATTAACATTTTGTTTGTGCTGAACACAGTAAAATTAAGAAGGCAGGGAAGATTATTCAATAAGACAGTCCGCATATTTGTCTTTACTACATATAGTTAATAAAAAATTAGTGGAAATTATAGGATACATTTCTTCCATAACTTTTCACAGATATTTTTCTGAAACTTTTAGCGTAGTTTTTAGTGTTAACATTTGCTTTTTTTTTCTTTTTTATGCTGCCTTCCTAATAGAGAGAGGTAGGTAAAGATAGTATTAGAAAATTAGCCAAATAGTAGTAGAAACAATGTTTTAACAAAGTCGAATGTACCAGTTTCAAGTTTATGCTTTATAAATAAGGTTTAAATATATTGATGGTTGAATAAACTGAAACGTAACCAAATTGAAGAGAGTTTTTTTGACCGATACCCAGGATTTTAGATATATTAATTACATCCAATGCTAGGAATTTAAGGCATGGATGATTTTATGGGGAAGCGCAACGTACAGAGGAAAATGTGTCTGATGATGGTTGAATAAACAGAAAAGTAACCAAACTAAAAAGAGAGTTTTTTTGATCGATACCCAGGATTTAAAATATATTCTAAATTTCTATGGTTACGAATATTTTTTAAATTTATTTATTAAAACAAATGCTAGGGATTCAAGGTATGGATGGTTCTATGGAGAATTGCAATGTAAGAGAAGAATAAGTCTGATGATGATTGGATAAACCGAAATAACCTAACCATGCTAAAAAGAGGATTTAAAATATATTCACAATTTCAACGGTCAGGAATGCTTTTTAAATTAGGGTTTAATTCGTTGTTTTAACTTAATAAATTTAATGGCAATAAATCTGGATAAATTTGGTTTTAGGGATTTTGCGTATGTAGCCCGAGACCGTACCACAAAAAGGCACATGTGTCACGTATTTCGTTGCGACATGCCCGCCCGTACTATAGCCAACACCTTAAGGGACATTTGCAAGAAAATCATGATCGAGCGGAGTTTGCAACAAAATCTAGGTAACTTTTCTGTCACATATGTATTTTCTTTTGAGGTGGGATTCCCTCCACGATCGCTTACGACTAAGTCGCAGCGAGTTATTCATCTATCACTGGTTGTAAAGAGATACCAGTAATACGGACCTCTTTCCAAGCAGTGGAAGACAAATGATTCGCCGCGACTTAATCATAAGCGAACGTGAAAAGAATTGTAGCTTTAGCGGGCTTTGGCGAAAAGGGCGCGCCATGTTCCTAGTCGCTATGCCTACTCCCTCTCCCTGTATGTTGACATATTTGAATATTATATACCTACATACTCCTATTTCTTTTAGGGATTATTCTAGTATTCTAGTATATCAGGGATTTTTTTGTTGTTGGTATTTTTGTAGTACTTTATCTCCTTAACTTAAAAACGTATTTTAAATATTTTTAAGTTGATTCTGTATTTTTATACAGGGGATTAAAAATTTGGATTTCAGCTTTTTTTAAATCAAAAACATTGATTATACAATTTTTTACCTTCCTAGCCTGCGCAGCAATGGCTAGAGCAGGTATTAGTTTCGACGATAATTTTTTTTTTCAGAAAACGCTGAAAATGTGTTATTTGGGTGTATTTTGACTTATCCTAGCAATATTCTCGTGATGTCTGTCTGTGTGTGTGTGTGTATGTATATCTGTCCGTAACACGATAGCTCCTAAACCGATAAATCGATTTTGATGAAATTTTCAGGTAAAATACAGCTCCACACTGCAACGAGCTGATTAGATTTCGGTTAAAATTCACCAATGCTAATAACAGTTTTTTGACAGTTAAAAAATTAAAAAATTGCTAACTTTTAACCGGAGCGTCGCATCAATATGCGGTTTTCGGAATATAGTAGCCCACATTTTTTTCAAAAATTTGTGTTATAACCAAAAACTTCGTAAGGGCTTTCGTTTCGGAGATATTTACAAAAACTGCAAATGGGCTAGGAAGGTATCAGATCCATCATGGATCCATTTTTTTAAATAGTTATCTAGTTACATTACAAGTTTTATTCTTTTCTTGGTAACTTCTAAAGGATTAGAACTAAGGATTTGTAAAATATTTTTAAGTATCCAAGTTTTCAAATCCCTATGTATGTCACATCTAAGGTGGTTTTCAGAAGAATGAGTCTTAGCGGGCTTTCACACGGTACATATCTGATCTGTTCATAATTTTTTTGCGTTACCTAATTTATGAATGGCTTCTTAAGCAAAAATTTATGTTTCTATATTTTTTCAAGTCTTTAGAGCATTGAATTAATAGAGGAAGCTTAATTCCAAACCATAGGCAGGTTGTCTGTCGTAAATATCCAAAATGCTACGATGCCAATTTCGCAGTGTAAATATTCCTAAACGAGTTGTTGGTATTATAAAAAGTGATAAACAGCTTGAATTTTAAAAAATAAGTTGTGTTGTTATAACCCAAAATAAAATTGGCAACAAGAATGCCGTTTATTTATATGTAAACAAAGGCTCACATTTGTTTAGGTATTTATTTTTGAAAAGAGCCGTTTAAATATCCTTTAGGGTACACGCTTTACGATTTTTACCAACCAAAACTAAATAAAAAAACACTTGCACCAAAATATCTAACAACTTTTAATCTCTTTTACATTGACGCGTAGTCCAGTCATCGAACAAATAACTCAAATCAAATAGAACTGGTGACGTTGCTTGTACGGGAATAAAAGCGCATTTAAGAAATATTTACTCTATTATATGACCGCAAGCTTGATAACAATTCTTGTGGCCATTTTTTTGTAGAAAAATAAAAAACAAATACCCTTTTACCCCTGTGCTTTAGGGTCCCTTCATCCTGAGAGACTGGCGTGCACATTTTAAAATCAAATAAAATTAGACAATACTTTCTCTAATAAATTCAATTCTCTAAGGTCAATTTTCTATCTTCATAAACCTCTGTTATGCACCACACTATTTCTGTTTTCTCTCTATCAGTGATTTCCCTGATTCTCTTGTACAGATTAAAGTTATTAAAGTTTAATATTTGAAAGATCTTTTCTTAATTCGGTTTTTTACCTTTTTTTCAAATTTGACTTTATTTCTTTTTTTTTTGTTTATTAACTCTTTTCCAAGACAAGTTCAGGTGAAACCCCAGATGAGGAATACGAATGTATTACATTAAGCATCCACCAAGCTGCAAAAGAAGCACTAGAATTAGTGGAAGAAACTTCTAAAAGAAGAAAATCATACTGGTGGGATGCTGAGATTGAAAGAGAAATAGAGGAAAAAAGGAAATTATATCACACTTACTTATCCCAAAAGACAGATAGAAGCAGACAAGAATACAAAATCGCGCAATCAAAGGTGAGAAGAATGATCAGGGATAAGAAAAATCATTTGTGGGCGCAAAAGTGCCAGAAAATAGATTCTTACTTAGGAGGTAGGTGAAGTACCGAAAGCTGGAAAACTATAAGATCGATTAAAAAAGAAACATGCAGAGATATCATTTCACCAATACCAGACAAAGAATGGGATGAGCATTTTAAAAAACTTTTAACTGAAGACATAGCAGAATTCAAGGCAGACGCAAGAGACAATATAATTAGAACGATGGGATCTCCAGTACCCCTCACAATCTCTGAGGTGAAAAACGTGTGCATAACCTTAAAAAGCGGTAAATCTGCCGGACCCGGAAATATCCCAGCCGAACTTATTAAATATGGCACTGAAGAACTGTTTTGGAGATTACGGAATCTTTTCCAAAAATATTTAAATGGAACTGTAGTACCAACTGAGTGGAAAACGTCATATATATCCACAATACACAAAAGAGGAAGGAAAGATATATGTGACAATTATAGAGGTATATCTGTGACTAGTACGCTAAGCAGAATATACGGTAAAATAATAAGAAATAAAGTGGAGAGCGAATATAAAGACATGGAGGCAGAAGAACAAGCTGGTTTCAGGGCGGGTAGATCGACTTCAGATCATCTCTTTTATATAACCCAAGTTATTGAAAAAAAAATGGCATACGGACAAGAGTTGCATCTGCTTTACGTCGATTTGCAGAAGGCATTTGATAGTATACCACTAAATCTACTTTGGAAAGCGTTGGAAAACCCAAACATAAGCGTACAACTAATTAAGGCCATCAAAGAGTTATACCGCAATAGTAACGCAAAAGTTAAAATAAAAGCAAAACTAACCAAAGGCTTTCAAGTAAATAAAGGTCTTAAACAACGTTGCTGTATCTCGCCTACGCTCTTCAAGATATACTTGGAACAAGTCCTTAAAGTATGGAAGAGAAAATGCTAAAACATGGGAATTTCGTTGGACGAAACCACCTTGTATACTTTATGTTTCGCCGATGATCAGATAGTAGTGGCTCAGGATTATGACGACCTCGAATATATGACACGAAAACTAATAGAAGAGTACAATAAGTGGGGACTAGAGGTTAATCTCAATAAGACAAAGTATATGTGTATCAGTGGAATGAAACAGGATCTAATCTTAAATACCGGGGAGCGAATTCAGTCCTGTGATGAGTATAAATACTTAGGTCTAAAAATTACAGCTGACGGAACACTAGACAAAGCTATAAAAGATCGAAACGTACAAGGAAGAAAAGCAATAACTTTATTAAATGGAATAATTTGGGACCAGAGTATATCAAAACATAACAAAAAGCTTATATATAACACCATTGTAAAAAGTATTATTACATACGGCTCAGAAGTATGGCCAATCAAGGATAGAACAGAAAAAATGCTTTCCGCTACGGAGATGGACTATTGGAGAAGAGCAGCAGGGAAATCAAAAAGAGAAAGAGTTACAAATCAAAGAATAAGAGAAATTATGACAGTGGGTGAACGTACTTTAGTGGATGATATAACAACAAAACAGCTAGTGTGGTACGGACATGTACAAAGAATGAATGATGAAAGACTACCTAAACAAATACTACAATGGAAACCAACTGGGCGAAGAAAACGAGGACGGCCAAGGAGAAGCTGGAGAGAAGGAATAGACAGTGAAATAAGAATAAGAGGCCTAGATGATGAATTATGGGCAAACAGAAACGAGTGGAGATTGGGTATCAGAAGACGTAGAACGTTGTGAAACCGATAAATATATATACTCTTTTCCAAATTATAAATACTGGCCTGCTTATAAGGTCTTGAAACTTCTCTCTTATTTTTTAGGAAAGACTATAGTGGATGCAAATGGAAGAAGCCTAGCTACACGACCCAGCAATTTGCCAATGGACAGGAGATCTGTTAGAACCAGCCAGATCTTTGCATGTAAGTTGCATTTTTTTTATTGTTTTTATAGTTCGGCAAAAGTGTTTTAATTTTAAGGTTCAATGGCACTGATAGATAGCTCAATCATCACGACTAAGTTGGCCAAAAAACATTTCTATTTTTGCCTTTATAGCGTACAGCGTAATCTTTTCCAATAAGGCGCTGACTGTGATGTGCCACCACATAGCTGTAGGAGGGGGATATAGCTGCCCTAGGGGGAGTTTTTTTCCAAAAAACAGCAACCACTGGCAATCAGGTTCTTAAATTTTCAGATGGATTTCCGATCCCATCAATCAAGTTCTTAATTTTTTCGGTGGAATTCACTATCCATCAATCAAGTTACTATATTTACGGATTTCCGATGCCATCAAATGATGCGATCTACTGCAAACGGGTTTGGGAGACGGTGGAAGGTTTTGATGGAGTACATAACCTCACTTTTTTTTTCAGTAAAAGTCGAGTTAAAAAAAACAGCATGTCTGGAATAAATAGGACTGCGCTGAAAATTGCGCTAAACCTATTGGAGGGTAGTAGTTTCTTATCTAAGGATTCAGACGAGGAACTTTCACGCATATATAATAATAGAGAATATTATAAGTATATTGATGTGTCGGCTTGCCTGCTACATAACTTTTTCATTCGTCAAAATTAATTTGAGTTTATTGAAGAAGAACAAAAGGAAATGAACTTATTAGACGAAATTCTTGACAATGATTAACTTTTTGAAGAATATATTGCCAAAGAAGATGGGAACCAAAAAAGAAATCAAATAATGAGAAATCCCAATAAAGAATTCAATCAGAATCTCATTTTCTTATTAGGTACCTCAAGGGCTATCAGAATTTCTTGCGTGATTATAAAAAATCAAAAAAAATTGGTTCATGTCCATTTCTCTTCATGTCACTTGTGGGCGTGGTGCCACGGATCACCTAACAAACAGATAGGGAACTCAGGTGGTGGGGGGTGCTACGTGCATCTTTCACGCAGCCTGCCATGTTGGGGTCAACCACTCCAGAGGCGCATTCTGTATTTCAATATTTTTTAAACGTTTAGTACGTGTTGAGCATTAGTGATGTGTAGATGTGGTTTTTGTATTTGATATATGTTATTTTTGATTTTAAACAATGGGAACGGTTTCTGCCGCAAGAGACTGTAAATCCACGCGACGCACTTTAGTCTGAAACCCCAATATTTTGGCCAAAAATAGCAAAAACTAACTTAACAATAAAACTGTTTGGTTACATATTTTTTAAAGCTAAACAATGGCACCGTAAAATTCCCGCATAATTGGCTTCATTGCCAAAGCAGACTTCGAAATATCGTTGTTTGAATTTGACATTTCCTGACAATCAGCAATTGTTTTTTTAATGTTCATTATTTGTCACTAACTTTAATGTGCTATTTCTCAGAAGTGCGAAGAGCCATAAAAAATTTTAAAAATAGCTTTTTTAACCAAAGGTCAGTAGATTATTTTTTGATAATGTTAGTCACAGGGATTTTAAACTTATTCTTTAAATACCAATGATACAAAAATTGTGCCAGAAGTGTATGAATTTTTTTTTCTCGATATTTCATTGGCTAACAAAAAAGCTTTCAGGAACTTTCATATTAATTTTTGTAAATATATTTTCGTCCTGATATGTACTTTCCGGAGTACATACACTGTTGGTGCGAAAAGGTGCGATAGTCTCCAAATTCGGTATTAAACATGACCGTACATATTCTGATAGACACAAAGTGCCTATTCTAGTGCATTTTAATTTGTGTTTCTGTGTGTCTTCTATATAGATTGTAATGAGCAAAGTACCTTTAAAGAAGCAAAATGAATCATAGATATCAAAACTCCTGTCTTAGCAATGAACTTTAAAAAACAAGGGAAAAATTCAAGATGGCCGACAAAATAGATAGGAAATTAGTAGAAACTGCAAACATTTAACATCAGTTTTGGGATATTTTGAGCATCTAAATTCAAATATAGAATAATTTTTACTGGGGGAGGAAAAGAACAATTTAGAATGGTGGGGGTTAACTAGGTTAAAAATTATTAAGGTGGTGAAACAAAAACAAAATAGGTTTTAATTATTTAACTTGGTCCTATTAGCCCCCAAACTAAAATATGATGATCAATATAAATTTAACCTCCATTTAAATCATTCATCGGATTCATTCTCTCTTTTTCACCCTGTATGTGGAGGTTAAAACTTCACTTGTTAGGAACATTTCTGAATTCCATCGCCTTCTTAATTTAGAGTGGGGGGGAATTCATATTCTAATTGAATTTCAATGTCCGATTTTAAAAAACCTGGTTAAAAAGGGGGACAGCTCAACAGCTGATCTTCACCCCCCCCCCCGGATACGCCTTTCTGCTAAGGGTGACTTAGACTTAGGGGATAATTGAGTGAATTTTTGTTTTTGTCTTTGTTGAATGTAGCAAATAGAAGTCTTTCCATGATAAACTGTTCATGTCCATTAAAAAAGTAAAGTTTTAAAGTAAAAGGGGGGATTGGGTTACTAAATGGTTACAAAATTTTTAATCCTTAAATTTTAGTTCTGCGGACCAACATACTTAAGAATATATATATTTTGAATTTTTATAATAGATCAAATTTGACCCCCTCAGAGGCAAATTCGATAATTGAAAAAAAAAATTTGAGGAACTGGATTTTAGTGCACCAAAATTAGGAGAATTTGGGGGGTCTACCCTCTGAGTTTTGCAACTTATAATTTTTTGTGAGGCTGTGTAATTTGCAGACCATATTAAAAATAATACACTTTTTTAAAGGGCTTTTAGGCAGTATAAATCACGAAAATGGTGGTGGCAAGAGTGGGGGGGTAATAAAAAATATTTTTTAATTGTATATTAGCAATTCAGACTTCTTTATTGATTTGCGTTTAAGTGATTAGAGAGTTTAACTGCAAAAGTCTATTTTTGGCCAAAATATTGATCCCTCGGACCATAGTGCGACGGTATACTCTTAATCGAAGTAATTTTCGATTTCTGCAGGATCCTATAAGGCAAACTTATACATTATTTTATCTTTCGATTTTCTTAAAACTTTTGCCATATCCTATACAAGGTGTTCAATAATTAAATGTCCTATGAGATGAATCTGTAAATGATTTAAGTACAAAGAGTTCTTAAGGACATATAGATCTGCAACCCCTTTGATTTTGTTTTTTTATTTTTTTTCTACTTTTGCAGGATTTGTTATATTTATCTCAAATTTAAAAATGCGCCGCCATTAGATCCTAAAAAACAAAATATAAACTATGCTTTGTTTAGAAAGTTTTTGGTGTTTTGTATGAAACAGCGGCATAAGTTCAGTTTGTAGAAAAGGGAAATATGTAGATTGGTATTTTGATCCTTAAATTAAGCAGAGGTTCACAAATTAAAAGGGTAGGGGACTATTCGCCGCAGCCAATTCGCCGCGGCTGGCTGATTGGGACATTTCACCGCCAATCAACTTGCCGCGGGGACAATTTGCCGCGGGAACAATTCGCCGCGAGATTTTTGTTTCATGATATTACCATTGTTTTATTTACCTTGACTTCATATAATATTTTTTTATAAAAATAATGTTTTCAAACTTTCCAACTATTTATTTGGTGGTAACTATACAATCCAGCATTTTTTAATTGGAAAAAATAAACAAAATGACGAATGTAGAATGGCGGTTCTTGCCATTTATGAACCGATATGCATCAAACTAGAAACTTTAGGATCTTTCAGGGCGCTGATTATTATTTTTAACTTAAAAAAACTCAAAATGGGAACCGACCTGTAACACCCAAACTTCTGAATTTGATGCATATCGGTTTAAAAATTAAAAAATCCGCCATGTTGTATCGCCATTTTGATTTTTTTAAATTTAAGTTAAAAATATTGATCAGCGACCTTAAAAATCTCATCAGTCCGAGTTAGATACAAGTCCGTCCATAAACGGAAAAATCCGCCATTCTGGATCCGCCATTTTATTTATTTTCCTAATAAAAAAAATGTTGGGAAAAAGTTATAATCACACAAATATATATGAAGTCAAGCTAAATACAACTGCTTAAACAATTCCCAATGGTAACATCATAAAACAAAAAAATCTCACGGTGAATTGTCCCCGCGGCAAATTGGACCACAGCGAATTGGCCGCGGCGAATCGTCCCCTACCCATCTAAAGGGCCCTTAATAAAAAGAGAAAATAGTCATTTTAGCACTAAATTTATTAACATTTTTAAAACAGATTTTAGTGTAATAGGTTTCAAAATTTTTAGATAGTGGTCCGTTTTCGCCCTTTTGTATATAATTAATAATACTTTGGGAATATTTTAGAACTAACATTTTTTTCTTTTTTTTGTTGTATTATTTTCATTAAGTCGCTATGCAAGTAGAAAATACGCGATTTTATTTTAATAATGATTAAAAATTATTTACTTCATATATTACTAATTTAATTCAAATTAAGTAGAATTAATAACTACTTTGCTACTTTAGTTTTTATACAAGCTCGATGCTGCTCTCCTTTTCATCCATTACATGAACCCCCCATTTAACTCCTTTCCTACGCTTTTCCTGATTTCCTCACGCAGGAACACACGCCACCACTGGAGACGCGAGCGAGATGCGCGGCGGTTCTGCTGAGAAAGAGAGCACGAAGCAAAAAAAAAGAGACTAATTCGCTGCTGCGAAAAGGCGACAATTTGTGTGCCGTGCGGTACAACCTAATCAATTATAATAATTAATTTACATTTTTGCGTTATAAAACACATGCGTGTTTGGACATTGAAGTGCTTTTCATGGAACAAGCGTGACTCTCCTACCATTGGATCTCCAAATACATTTGGTAAGTCGAGCTTGTTTTCTTTGCTTTTCTAATATTTAAATATTTTACGATTAATTATCATCCCCTCTCTGAGTGTTAAAACTCAAAACATAGGATTTGTCAGATGAATAAAACCCGCGCTCCCTACCCTTACAATTCATAGATAGAAATTATTTATTGGCCCTTCGAACCTGATTTAGTTTCATTTGGCTTCAAAAAAATCCTGTTTTTGAGACGTTGAAACTCATTGGGGTGGTTTTCTACTTGCAAAGTGTACTAGTATTAATGGGGAGTTAATAATTAAAAATAATATTTGCAACAAAATTATTTTATTCTCTACTTCGAGAATTTTTAATGCGTGCATAAAAAAAAACGTTCCATTAACGGTGTCTGTGAACGAACTTTTTTTGTTTACTTTTTTGCGGCTATACGGTCGACGTTTTTTGCTATTTATTTTTGGATATTTTCCGAAATCTTGTTGCTGACCTACTTGTCCAATTTTTATTTGCGACTTTTTTAAATTTTAATTAATTTTCATTAATAATAATTAATAATTATTAAAAATGCCTACTCTTGAAGAAAAGATTACACGGTCTACTGTGTTGCGTAATACTGCAATAGAGCAAATGAAGTATCTTTTTAATACTGCCACAGGAGCTAGAAATAATCGTGCTTTACATAATAAATTAAAAATCGGATTGAGGTCTTTAAAAAAGATTGAAAAAGACTTCGAAAAACACTACAATGCTATTTTAACTTTGATTGCCTCGGACTCAGCAAAGGTCACCGAGCAAAATACATTTTTCGAAGACTTTTTTCAAAAATCGCAAGACATTCAAACCATTCATTATGAAATATTTGAGAAACCCATGGAAGAACTCTCCATGGCGTCTCCCGATCATAATAGTACTTTCATGTGCCACTCGGAAAATCATATAATTCCAAAAATGAAGTTAGTGGTTTTTAAAGGTGATATGCAGCAATTTGCTACCTTTCAGCAAACTTTTAATACCATGGTGCATACTTCCAGAGCTACCAACCTTGAAAAATTTAATATTTTGGTATCATATTTGGAGGGACCACCCCTTGATTTAATCTCAGATATTCCTATCACCAATGAAAACTATCATCTTGCATACACTACCCTTTTTGAGCGTTACAATAATATACGATTAAGGGCAGCTACTCACTGGAAAAAAATAGAAAATGTGACCCCCCTTAAATCGGAGAACGCTACTGCTTTACGTAATCTTATCGATACTTTTACGAAAAATTTATCTGCTTTAAAAAATCTAAAATTGGATAATAATATCCTAGCTGATTTTATTTTGACTATGATGTTCTTAGACAAACTAGACCCCTCGACGAGAAAAGCTTTTGAGCGGGAGCATGCGTCCACTGAAATCCCTAAATACGAAATTGTCAAAGATTTTGTCATGAAACAATGCACCGCTCTAGAGGCCCTTCCTCAGAAGGAGCCCTCCATTTCTCAACCTAGTGGAAATCAAGCTAAAGCCCCCCGTGGGCCCCTTAATCATAATCAATCTAACTATCAAGGTCACAAATACAGCCGTGCGGCTTCAGTATTTGCTGTAAATTCCGAAGACAAGGTTAAAAGTGGCAACAGCGCTTCTATTTCGTGCTTTTTTTGCAAAAACAATAAGCATCTTATTTATCAATGTCCTTTGTTTTTACAACAAAATCCAAGTGAAAGATTTGACATAGTTAAAAATAAAAGAGCTTGCATCAACTGTTTGGCAACACTGCACACTCAAACACGCTGTACTAGCGAAAAACGGTGTCGTTATTGTTCTCAACCCCACCACTCATTATTATGCTTTGTTAATAACCCTCAGGGACCCAAATGCCCTTCTGCTTTTCAAGGTCAAATGTCACCTTCTCAAATGCCACCGGCACAACTGATGCAACAAATTAATTATGGTCAAATGTCACCTTCTCAAATACCACCGGCACAACTGATGCCACAAATTAATTATGGCCAAATGTCGCCTGCTCAAATGTTACCTTCTACTAATATTAATAATAACCCCTTTTCGCCGTCTATGGCGGGTCCCAGCAATGCTTTTATGCAAAATCAAAATTTAATGTCCCAGTCACATTCTCAAAATTCTAACATGTCGGGGCCACCCTCCCGCTCAGATCAGCAGCACTCAAACGGCGCCAAAACCTCAACGGTAGCCATGTTGTTGAATGATCATGACGTCATGTTGTCCACTGTCCTGGTAAAAGTTAAAGATGCCTTTAATAGTTGGCACACTGGGCGGGGAATTTTGGATTCTGGGGCTGAAAGTAGCTTTATTACAAAGGGGTTTGCAAATAAATTAGGTTTACCTAGATTCAAAGTCGAATTGACTTTACAAGGACTCGAACATATGAGTTCTAACGTCAATACTGGCGTAAACTGTACAATTGGTTCTTTAGTTGATCCTAAGTTTTGCCTTAATTCTAAATTTTACTTGGTTAATCAGATTTGCAAAGATAAACCCACTAGTGCTTATAATTTGAATGATTTGCCTTGCTTAGATAATCTGACTTTGGCCGATCCTGGTTTTAATAGTTGCTCCAAAATTGATATGTTGCTTGGAAGTGACATTTACCCCTATGTTTTACAAGAAGGTATAATAAATAGCGGTCTTGATATGCCCGTATGCATTAATACGTCATTTGGTTGGACTTTGTTAGGCAAGGTCAGGGAAACCCCTTCTTACACCTCCGTAATCAGGAATTTTTTTACTTTATCGGAAAGCGAATCTTTAGATGCCACTTTGCAAAGATTTTGGCAGGTCGAAGAAGTGCCCGATAAAAAACATATTTCACCTGATGACGAATTTTGCGAAAACTACTTTCTAAAAACCACTAAACGGGAAGAGTCGGGTCGCTATATCGTATCGATGCCATTTAAAATAAATTCTCTTGATTTTGGGGATACTAGGACCTTAGCTTTAAGAAGGTTTTTCTCGCTGGAAAAACGTTTAATAAACAATAATTCCTATTATGCAACATATTCGGAAGTCATGCAAGACTATTTAGATCAAGGGCATATGACCAAAGTCGAAAAGCCCTTAGATTCCGATTTACATAATTTTTTCTATATTAGTCATCATGCTGTCTTTAAAAAAGAGTCAACGACCACGCCCTTAAGGGTAGTTTTTGACGCAACAAGTTTTGTGAATGACAAAATTTCTTTAAATTCCGCGGTCTATACGGGCCCAAAACTACAGCAAGACTTAGTTGGTATAATTTTAAAATTTAGACTGCATAAAATTTGCTTTACATGCGATTTAAGGCAAATGTATCGCAGGATCGGAATAGATAGTAGCCAACATAAATTCCAGAGAATTTTATGGCGGTTTTCACCCCAAGAACCACTTTCTGATTATGAAATAAATGTTATTCTCTTCGGTGTATCATGTTCGCCGTATCTTGCAATACGAACCTTGTTACAGCTTGCTAATGATTATTCTGATTTACCACTGGCTTCTAAAGCCTTACGAGAGTCTTGCTATATAGATGATGTGACATGCGGGAGCTTTGATCTGCCAAATGCGATTTTGTTAAAAAATCAGTTAATAGAGCTTTTAGGGCGGGGCAACTTTGAAGCGCGTAAATGGACAAGTAATGATCCCAGATTATTAGAGGGTTTACCCGAATCGCACATTCAAAATAATGCGTTATCTTTTGACCAAGATTCTGAAAATGTTCAAAAAATTTTAGGTTTAAAATGGAGCCCGGTCAAGGATAATTTTTTCTACTCCTTTGAACCTACGAAACACAATACTTGCACGAAATGAACTATTTTGAGTGATCTAGCTAGAATGTACGATCCCTGCGGATTTTTGACCCCCGTCACTTTTTTAGGGAAAGCCCTAGTACAATACTGCTGGTCTATAGGCCTTAACTGGGACATTCCTGTACCTAACGAAATATTTTTAAAG
The DNA here is from genome assembly GCA_963576565.1 of Aspidapion aeneum. Classification (NCBI taxonomy): domain Eukaryota; kingdom Metazoa; phylum Arthropoda; class Insecta; order Coleoptera; family Brentidae; genus Aspidapion; species Aspidapion aeneum. The sequence goes on from OY755039.1 coordinate 126,693,899, forward strand.
TGGGAAAAGTTTAAACTTGAACTTTCAAATTTGCAAGATTTTTTCATACCGCGAGAAATTAATATTTCAAACTATAAAAATGCACAACTTGTTGGATTCAGTGACGCCAGTGAAATCGGATATTGTTGTGTTGTTTATATCCGCGTAGTTTATTCAGATAATTCCATAAACAACTTTTTTGTCGCAGGGAAATCCAAATTAGCGCCTTTACAGCGGCAGAGTATACCTCGATTAGAATTATGTGGCTGCGTTTTACTTTGCAAACTAATAAAATTTGTTTACGATACTTTGCACTCTGCAATTAATTTTGAAAATATTTACGCATTTTCGGACAGTCAATGTGCGTTAGACTGGATCAGAGGTTCTGCGCATACGTGGAAAACTTATGTTGCTAACCGGGTAGCCTACATTCAGGAAAAAATCAATCCAGAATGTTGGTTTTATGTACCCTCTGGAATCAACCCTGCCGACTGTGGGTCCAGGGGTATGTACCCTGGAGAGTTTTTAAATTTTACCCTTTGGAAACAGGGACCCGAGTTTTTGTATCAATCGCGAGATACTTGGTCATTCACTAAATACGATTTACCCGTTTGCGAGGAATCCCAAACGGAAAAAAGAAACTTGCTTAATAGTTTAAATCTTAATACAGCTTTAGTAGAAAAGAATTTTATAGAAATTCTTTTTGAACGCCATAGTTCTTTAATTAAAATTAAAAGAATCGTTGGCTATTTTTTACGTGCTATTGATATTTTTAAAAATAAAAATAAAAATTATTTCTCGTACTTAACTAATGTTGAGCTACACCGTGCATTGCTTTTTATCACAAAACACGTGCAATCGATTTATTTTAAACAAGAAATTAATTTATTGCAAAAAAATAGACCAATGACCAATAAGGCCTTAAGAAAATTGAATCCTTTCTTGGAAGCAAGCACAGGTCTTTTACGCGTCGGTGGACGTCTTACTTACTCAGATTTATCTTTTGATAAAAAATTTCCCTTGCTTTTACCAAACAATTGCTTGCTTACAACTTTGCTTATTAAAGAAATACATATTATTCACCTCCACTGTGGTATACAAACCACTATGTTCTTATTTTTCCAAAACTTTTGGATTGTTTCTGCCAAACGTACTATACGAAAAATATTGCATCATTGCTTAGATTGTTGGAAAACTAAGCCAGTTTCTTTTCAACCCCCCATGGGTAATCTACCCAAATTTCGATTGCTACAAGCCAATCCCTTTTTGCATGTCGGAATGGACTTCTGTGGCCCATTTGAAATTAAAACGAGTAAATTGCGCAAGGCAAAAACTACTAAATCTTATGTTTGCTTATTTATTTGTTGCGTTGTGAAATGCGTCTATCTTGATTTAGTTTCCGAGATATCTACACACGCTTTTTTAGCCGCCCTTCGGCGCTTTATGGCCCGAAGAGGCCGGGTCCAACATTTTTATACTGACTGCGGCAGTAACTTTGTAGGCTCGAATAGGTACTTACGTAACATTTTAGAAGACTGTGCTAAGCAAGAGTCAATTATGTGGCATTTTAATCCCCCGGGAGCGCCTCATATGGGTGGCCTATGGGAATCTAATATAAAATCCACTAAAACTCATTTAACAAGGGTTATTGGCAAGCAAGTACTTACTTATGAAGAGTTGGCGACCGTGTTGACTCAGGTAGAGGCGGTACTGAATTCACGTCCTTTGTGTGAAATTTCAAATGACCCTAATGACCTCGCTGTCTTAACGCCAGGGCATTTTTTATGTTTGGAGCCCCTGACGGCTCTGCCTGACCCTGACTTTACGGAAATCGAGTTAAATAAATTGGACAGGTGGCAACTTTTAGTGCGTTTGCAACAAGATTTCTGGAAGCGTTGGAAAGCTGAATACTTGCATACCTTGAGGCAAAGAGCCAAATGGCATACGGAAATGGGGTCTGTGACTGAAGGTACTCTAGTATTATTAAAAGATGAAAATTCACCTCCCTTAGAGTGGCCCCTTGGCCGTATAACTCAAGTAATTTACGGTGCCGACAAGGTGCCTCGGGTTGCGGTAGTAAAGACTACCAAGGGTAGTTATAAAAGGCCCTTGGTAAAGCTCTGCCCTTTGCCACCCCCAATTTCTAATGAATGAAATGCTTGGGCATTTCATGGGGGCGGGAATGGTCCGTTTTCGCCCTTTTGTATATAATTAATAATACTTTGGGAATATTTTAGAACTAACATTTTTTCTTTTTTTTGTTGTATTATTTTCATTAAGTCGCTATGCAAGTAGAAAATACGCGATTTTATTTTAATAATGATTAAAAATTATTTACTTCATATATTACTAATTTAATTCAAATTAAGTAGAATTAATAACTACTTTGCTACTTTAGTTTTTATACAAGCTCGATGCTGCTCTCCTTTTCATCCATTACATGAACCCCCCATTTAACTCCTTTCCTACGCTTTTCCTGATTTCCTCACGCAGGAACACACGCCACCACTGGAGACGCGAGCGAGATGCGCGGCGGTTCTGCTGAGAAAGAGAGCACGAAGCAAAAAAAAAGAGACTAATTCGCTGCTGCGAAAAGGCGACAATTTGTGTGCCGTGCGGTACAACCTAATCAATTATAATAATTAATTTACATTTTTGCGTTATAAAACACATGCGTGTTTGGACATTGAAGTGCTTTTCATGGAACAAGCGTGACTCTCCTACCATTGGATCTCCAAATACATTTGGTAAGTCGAGCTTGTTTTCTTTGCTTTTCTAATATTTAAATATTTTACGATTAATTATCATCCCCTCTCTGAGTGTTAAAACTCAAAACATAGGATTTGTCAGATGAATAAAACCCGCGCTCCCTACCCTTACAATTCATAGATAGAAATTATTTAGATAGTTTTGAATAATTTTGAAACTTAAATATTACCGTTTTGGTAATGCATAATTCCACAAATATTTAATGGTTTTAAGAAACGAACAAAAAATCGAAAAAAAAATGCTAAGTTTAACACCCTGTAAAAACAAAGAGGTCTAAATGTAACGCGAAAAAATCTTTGTTTTTACCATTTCCACAACCCCTTAAAGTTTCATGCATCATTTAAATGAAACCCTGTATAATACACTATTATATAACATTTGGTCAAGAGTTTTTGACACAAATTTGTTATAATTTTTTATTATGCTACTATTTACACTTTTAAGAATACATATAACCCTGTATCTCCTTAAACTTTCAATTTTTCGAAAAAACTAATAAATAATATCTGATTCCAGTAAATTAAGAAATCACTCTACAATTTCAAACTTCTTATATTTAAAATTCACAATTTTACTCCTCTTGAAACTTAATAAATGTTATCCCAATACAACAAAAAAAGCAATCATTTTTTTTCTTTTTGTGTTTGGCTGTATGCTGGAAACGACAACATGCTCACGTATTCTGAACGAAGAAGACCTCTTTTTGTGCTTCCCATATCTCTTATTCAATAGAACACATTATTTCCATAGTCCCCTACAGAGGACAAGATATAATATTTTTACGCGGCCGAGAATCTAAAATTCATTTTAGCTCCCATTTTTAGCAGAACAAAACTATTTTAATGTTTTTATTGTTTCTGGCAGTAAAAATATTTTTTCGCATCAACAATCTGAAACATTTATATTTTATGATAAATTTATTTTAGTCCGGCTCTGAGTTTGATTCCCAATGCTCAGCCATCGTTGAATTCTCCGAGATCAAAGACGGCCAGCCGGCTTATTTATCTGTTTGTTAGGTGGTGGTGCCATCTGGTTTTTATTTCAAACTGATGACTTCCTTTGATGCAATTAGTAATACTTAATATACATAGCAAATCCACCGATGGACAGAAACAGATGGAAAAAACTCCCCCCTACCTATGCGAACTGTATGCTTGAGAAAATTGACCAACATAAAAATGAAATCAAAAAACCCTTGATTTCATGTTTCACAACAGCGCATAAATCAGACCCGTCTATGGTTGTTACGTCAAACATGTGTTACGGGCAAGATTTGCCACGTAACAATGAGGTTGCTGTGAAAAGAGCCTATTCACCAAAAAGGGAAAAATAATAGTAATCTTTAATGCTTTCAGTTAAATATTTAAAAACCTCCCCTTGTATACCTCTTTCGTCCCTTTTGCCCTAAAATTAAACTTACTGAAGAGATTAGATTAGTTAGGCTGAAGTCATTAACCAGTATGCGTTTTGTACATCTAATTATAATAAGTTAATAGAAGCTACCTGATAACTGGTAAAGCCAAACTGCAGGAAGAACGGAAACAGGGAGAGAGTCCTGCTGGAACTGAAAGACATGTTTTTGGAATACTAAGGTAAAACTAGTTTGCAGAGACTAATGGTATTCTTTTTCTTTGTTGTTAACTGTAACAATTAAAGTATATGCTATAATTAATTTATTCATCAATTCATAATAAATTTGACTAGCACGTACGCCAAATATTAAGTTTAGAGCCAACATTTATTTAGTTGTTATTTGTATTTAATTAAAGTAATCAATTAGCCAAAATAAAATATTTATTTATTGTTTTTGAGACTCAAAATAAAAACTAAAAAACAAAATATCAAATACTTAAATTTAACACTTAAGCATGTTGTTTGACCCTCAGTACCTATTTGGCATTAGTTCATTGCCTTTCTGATTCCATGATGGTGCTTTGGATTTGTTTTTAATTGCTTTATCTTCTACATGTCATCTTTCAACCATTATCTAACGCTTGTACCTCTGACTATTTTCTCCTTATCTAAAATAGATAAAAGCAAGTAATTAATATATTTACCTATTTTCTATTTATGTCATTGGACATACCTTCATAAGATCTCTTGCTTTTTAACCATTTTCTATTCAACCATACATAATCTTCTCTGGTTGTCTAGTTTTTCTATTTGTCTAGTGACACATCAAAATTAAGTTATAATTGCCTTTCTGTAAATATCTCAAACTTCGTTGTGGTTGTATTATCTTCTTCATCCCATCGTTTATAGACGTACAAATTTTCATGTCTGTAGTAGCTTTGGTTAGCCTAAAATAGACCAAAGTAGGTAATTTATCTATTTGTCTATTTTCTACTTACCAATTTGGACCTACCTGATTTCTCTTTACAAAACGCCATATCCGTCATATATTATTTGTATTGCATCGTCAATATTTATATTCAGTAGTCTAGTTCATCTATTTCCTAGCTCATTTGTCTATAATTTTGTCTACTCTTTTTCGCAGTGATCTACGACATTTCCTAGGATTTAGCTATTTTATCTATAAGCATTACGTCAGTCCACGGCTATTTCATAGACTAAAACATAAAGATAGAATAGTTATAGTTCCTAGATTTATCTATTTTACTATTGTTTACCTACCTGACTTTCAATGCTCTGTTCCATCTATTGTTTTATTCTTCTTTTATTCCTAGGTTAGTTCCACAAAACACTTAATTCATTTCTTTGATCAGGAAATATTTAACGTATTATTTAGTAATAATTATTTCGAATAACTTATTGTCGCGAGTTCAAAATCAAAACATTACACTAAAAATCGTACCGTCTTTTGTGCCTGTGAAAACAATCGCGATAAATGCGGCGTTGCCGCTCTGGTCGTCGTGAATTTCCTAGCACCTTTCGGAACTCCTAATTTATTCTTGCACAATCAAGTATACTAATTAAGTGTCTAAATAATTATTTGGACTGAATAGAGTCCCAATTAACTGATTTTAGTCAAGACCCTTTCATTTTTTTATTTTCAAGAGTACTTTTCCTGAAATGGAAACACTTTGTTTAAGACATGGCAATATGGTAATTTTTCTGAAACATGGTACGCAATTTCGAAGGATCCAAAATTGACCACTTGTACAGCTTTAGTTTCTTTGTCCTTTTCTTACATATGTGTACTCTAAGAGTGTTAACTTTGGGTGTGAATTTTGATTAATTCTTGGATTGGAAATAAAGATGGCAACCGGAAACACACTTTCTGGAAGAGTGTTCCGATCCTTATTTCTCATTAGTTTTTATCTTGTTGTCTCTGTTTTTCATTTCTTTAAAAATCTCGAAAATTCGCGAATTTTATGGATTTATGGATCACTTTTGGGGGGGGATGCGAACCTATAAAGGAGAATGGAAACCCTTTAGGAGGGACATTTTTACAAACTTCCATGCTGTGAGAAGCGCAGGAAGCAAATCTCTAAAAGATTTTTTATATATTTTAAACCAAAAGCTAAGTTATTTTTACGTCAGTAAAACGATCCCAGAGGGATATTTAAAACTGGGTTTTGTGTTTAAAAGAAGTTTTCTTTTTGTGATTCGCAGCCCGACCTAAATTGGTAAGTCCATATTTCCTAATTTACTTCATAAATTTTGATTTTCTATAAGCTAATTACGACTCAGTTTGGCCAATTTTTCTTTAAACAGCTTATTGCTTCTTGTTTTAGAAAAAAATATGTATATAGGATTAAATTGTAGTCACTTTTGATTATTAATTTTCGTTATATGTTAAGGGGCGTTCACGCTAGTCAAAATCTCTATTTTTCTTTATCAATCGTTTGTAGGTAAAATAATAATAATAGTAATGATATTGACTAATTGACAGTTGGTCTGTTCAGATTGTCATAGTTAATGGCCATTTATTTGACAAATTTAAAGATTAAATTACTAAAGCATAACTATAGTAAATTTTCATTAATTTTAGTAATTTATCAGTTGAATTATTTAATTTTTGTTTTTTTATTATTAATTAGAAGTAATCAATTACCCAATCATTTAGTCCTCTGCCTAGTTGCCTTAAGGTGTGTTCCAAAAACCTGTTTTTCTTTTAGGTCTCCAAAAGAATTCTGGAGGGAATCTTCACGTATCAGAATTATAAACAGAATTAAGAATTCTGACGAATTAGAATTAATCCCAAGTTAAGAATTGTGACGAATTAGAACTATGCTCAGAAGTATGAATTTCGACGAATAAGGATTCTAATCAGAGTTAGAGACTTGACCAATAGTTGGAAAAATTTGGATGTACAGATAAAAAAAGTTTGACTGGACTGTGGTTATTAATTTTTCAAGTAAGATCCATTTTAATTAAGGCTTATTCGACTCTAGGTTTAGGTTTAGCTAGTAAATATGCGCATATTAGGAATATAAAGAATATTTCTAAAAGTGGTTTAAAAGCCAAATAGGCGCATATTAGGGATAAAAAGAATATTTTTAAAAGAGGTTTAAAATAAGTGAAAATATAAAACTGTAGAAGAATATTGTCACGGAAAATTCTTCCTGTGAAATAAAATTTATTGAAGTTAAAACCTTTTTTTTTAATTTCATTATTTGGCAAGATGAACCCCATATAGGAATAGTTCATTATAAAATATAACACATGCCCTCCCGCGCTGGTACTAACACGTTATCTAGTGAGCGCAGCCCACTAGATAAATCTATGTTGGCCAGGACATCTGTGGGCTATACTATATTCCCATGTAACAAGTTTAAAGGTTGGAAATCTTTATTTACTTTTTAAATTGGGCAAAAATAAACAAATTCACATTGCGTTTAGTAAGTTAATACCAAAAAAAAAACACAAAACAAATTTACTGCATAGTTTTTAAAAATAATTTTTATTTCTAATTATTGTTTTTTTTTTCTGATACCCGACTTTACGATCACGACAACAAAAAAGTTTTCTATAATAATTATTATGTAATTTTATTTACTACCTCTTTATAATTTTTATAGCTCAGTCCTTTCCCACTCCGATGGAAGAACCAAAAAAGGTGCTGAGAGCGCAATACTTGGGCTGTACGCAAGTGAATCAGGCGGGCGGCATGGACACCCTGAACGACGCCATTGACAGGATAGTTGCCAGCGTGACACCCGACAAGTGGCAGCCTGTTAATATAGCGATAGCTCCCTCTATGATCTCCGTACATCACCCAACGGTAAGGTCGGAAATATACTTACATCGGATACACCTTCCTAAAATATCGCATACGCGTGAGAACTAGAATTAAAAGTAAGATATATATTTCCTGTAAACGGCTGCCGACGTTAGACCCCCCTCCTCCGAACCGAACCGACCCAGTTTGAATTTTGCAAACATCGGAACGGATTTGATTACTATTTGAAGGTTGTTATCTAAGGCGATTTTGTAATTCAACCGTTTATGTGGCGCTATCCTTTGCTTTTCGTTAAAAGCTGCCATAGAAAATTGTATGAATCAATCCAAGACATGATGATTCATCTGTGAGTGGGCTTTGCAGCCCTTCCACTGCGACCACCAGTGGGTCTCTTGGGGCTCACTTTTGAGTGGTTTCTCTCTCTCTCTCTGTCCAGATCTTCTGAGTCAATCTGAGGTTTACCGAAAGTGTTCTGACTTAAACGTGCAATAGCCGGACATTCGCACAGTTCATGTCTGACTGTTTCGTCATCCTCCATACAGAGTCTACATTCGGTCTCTCCTGTTAGTCCTATTCTGTGCATGGGTACTCTCAGTCGACAGTGACCCGTAAAAAGACCAGCCACTATACGTATCTCCTGTCTGGTAAGTCCAATGATGTTCCTGACTCTGTTTCTACAAGGTCCTTTAATGAACTCTTTAGAGTGAGCCAGTTCTGGTATATTTATCCAGTATCGTTGGAAGCTATTCTCCATCCATTTTAATGTGGTTGATTTAGCAGCATTGTATGATATCCCGAAGACATACTTTTGGTCTTAATTTAGACTAATATAGCTGCGCGCATATTTTCCTTATGTTGATATTATATCTGTACCATATAAATATTTATTTGATTTTAGGACGATAGGCTTCTGGCAGAATGCCGAGTGAGGTACCTGTCCTTCCTCGGTATCGGCAAAAACGTGAAACACTGTGCTTTTGTCATGCATACAGCTCAAGACACATTCATGGCGCACGTGTTTTACTGTGAACCCTCTTCTGGTGCTCTGTGTAAGACCATTGAAGCTGCTTGCAAGGTAAAAAAGCGTTTAATTTATTTTTTAAGATTACGTCGAACATATGGCGGCCATTTTTTGAATATATTGATCCTTTCGCCTTTCTGCATCGCTTGACTTCAAAACGGCCTGTATTTCAAAATTTCGAGGGTTTTATACTCGTTCTGTGTTGCCGAGAAATCTATGTCATTTTTGACGTATGACAAGTCTTATTAAAACTATTAAAAATGAACATGCTCATTTTTTATATTTGCGTAGGCTTTTTCAGAGGTCAGTGCAAATAATAAAGAAAACTTTAAATACAAAAATTGCATAATTGTTTCCGTATTATCTTTTTAAATTCAGTTATGTTAGAAATGTGAAGTATCATATATCATGTCCAATTTTGACAGGAACTTTCCTAAATTAAAGGAAGAATTCCTTATATATTTTCCGTCAGAATGAAACATTTATTTTTCCTGATATTAAAAATATACCGTTTGTTAATATTTAAATAAGCCATAATCAATTTATTTAAGTTACAAATTTCCATTGCCCGGGCAAACTCGATTATTATTACTGCACTTTAACAGTTATTTAAAACTAATATAACACAAAATCGACCACATATATATTGTGTTATTGAATAGGGTACTAATAATAAAGGAGATATTGAGTAAACGTGCAATAGCCGGACATTCACACAGTACATGTCTGACTGTTTCTGTCTACATCTACTTTTCTGTTAGTCCCATTCTGTGCATGGGTACTCTCAGTCGACAGTGACCCGTAAAAAGACCAGTCACTATACGTATCTCCTGTCTGTTAAGTCCAATGATGTTCCTGGCTCTGTTTCTACAAGGTCCTTTAATGAACTCTTTAGAGTGAGCCAGTTTTGGTTATGTATCCAGTATTATTGGAAGCTATTCTCCATTCATTTTAATATGGTTGATTTAGCAGCATTGTATGATATCCCCAGAGCTGGTTCGGGGCCAAAAAATTTGGCAGATGTCGCTTCCCTCGCTGCTTGGTCTGCGGCCCCTCATTACCCTCGTGCCCAGAATGGTATCCATACTTATGATAGATTGTTAGCGCTACCAAGCGCATTCAGCCAATCTCTGCAGGTCCTCACGGTTCTCGATGATACCGTATAGGAATCAAGCGCTCTTAAGGCTTCTTGACTGTCGGAGAAGATTCTTATTGTCCTGTTGGTCTATTCGTGGTCAGTAATCCACCGGTTACACCGTTCAATGGCTACGAGTTCGGTCTGAAATATAGTAGTCAATTGGCCGAGACTATGTTTAGTCTCGACTTTTTCTTGGATACTAACAACTCCAGATTCAACGCATTTTGGGATACCCTGTATGTATATATATATATATATATATATTGTATTTTTAAAATCAGGGAAATATATCTTTAGTTCTAAGAAATATTATACAGGGAATTATCTTAAACTTATGAAACATGCTGTCAAACTTTGACATAGGAATGACAACCGACATTTGTGACCTAGTCCAAAAGATACTACGAAAACAATTATGCAACTGTAAAGTAGGGTGACTGCATCATGGACGCTTACTATTCAGGCCTGCAAACAGTGGCATACGTGGGGGGGCGCGGGGGGTTCGTCGCCCCCCGCCCGCCCCGAGGGTCCGGGCGCCCTAAGCTTTATGAAGGAGCAGGGCCGGCAAAGGACACTAAAGACATGATGACCTTTTTTTTTGGTGGTCGCAATATTTTTGAGGGCGCCCTTTTTCGCTGTCGGCCCCCCCCCCCGCCCCGTCAGGCACCTATTATACCTTATTAAACATCCTTTTCTCCGCGGAGATCGGAGAAAAAAATCATATAAATACGCCCCTTGCACTATCGTGACGTCAACCACCTCTCAGTGGCTTTAGATCACTGTATTTCTACTATAAAAATATTCTAATACTTAGAACTGATCTGTTTCAGTTGAGGTATCAAAAATGCCTGGACGCTCATCCTCAGGGAATGGGCAACAGTAGCAGTAGCGCCAACACACCCAGTAGTACCATTGGAGCAGCTTTGAAATCAATCGTAGGTTCTTTTAGAGGCAAGAAAACTAGAAGCGCCGAGTCTTGAAGCAGCGGTAAGTAATATTTGTAAGCGAATAAAGGCCAGTTTCGTAAAAATCAGACTAAATGATGTCACGGAATCGAGTTTTCTGTAGAGCTTGGTCAGATCAGGGCCTGTACTTATTTTGTTAACTTTGTTTTAACATGGATCAAAACTTGTTTGTTGTCGAGATACAAAGCGTCAAATTTGACTATTTTTTAAACCTTTTTGGTTATAACTTCTTTAAAAAATGCAACACAATATAAAAAATATTATAAAAAAATTAATTTAAATTTTTTCAGGAAAAACTGTATTTTTTGTTATAAAGTATTCGAAAAAACCATCATTAAATAGTAACTATTAATTTTTTGCTCAACTCTAAAGATTTTATGATATCAAACGTGAACGCAGATGCTTTGACAGCCGTCGGCGTCGCACAGTGGTTTAAAACCGCATCAAACTGCAGCATTAATTTTCTTTGGGTATAAATTCGTTACTAGTGGACCGATTTCAAAAGTTAAACCTGTAAACTATACGACTCCATTACTAAAATTAAGCAGACGTTTTTTGAAAATGCCAATTTTTGATCCCCTTGAAAAAAGTTGAGCGAACCGCTGTCATTTTTAATTTGGGTCTATTAAAAGGCTTCATTCTTGTGAATAAAAAGTTATTACTTAACATCGGTCATGAATTAAAAAAGATAGAATGAAATGAACAAGGTGACTTTTAGCTACAAAAATTCATTAAAATTGACAATGTTCACCAATCATAATAAAGTGTTTTTGGTCGGCAAAATCATGGTTATCGTTATTCTAAGTCAGCGGAGTAGTGACCTGTTATGCCACAGTGATTCAAAACTATGTATAACTGAAGCACTCAATTTTCTTTGTCATTAAACCTTATTCAAATATAAAACATCCGAATTGCAAATAAAATAATATAATATTTTTCTTTCATTAATTTAAAGGTGTTGATAATGCTCATTAGTTTTTAGCAAAGAGCTAGCTAACACTTAAGTATAGTTTTTTAGATATTGAAACTTTTGACAAGTTAAGGCGCTCTAAAATCTGAACAGTCACACTTGGAACAAAACAGTCTTTTTTTACTTAAAGTTGATATCTAATTCCGTTTAAAAGTTATTATAGTTGATATTGTATTAAAGTGGCACCGCGTCATAGCTATGGTAAATCAAATATTGCGGCAAAATCTATCTAAAGAAGCCTTAAAAAATTAGTGTTTCACTTTGTACATGCAGTGTGCCGCTCGGGGTTTAATGTTCGAAGGATAAAACACTAAGACCTTTTAAAGGAGAGATCAAATAGGTACTTACCTAATAAATAAAGATCCGAAACATAAAAGAGGATCCAAAATTATATTAAAATGTGCGCAAATATTGATTTAGTTGCAAAAACGGTAATTTGTTTTGTAAAAAGTTCCGTCATAATTTGTTTGACATAAACAGTCAAAACAACAACGAATAGAAAACGTCAAAGCCTAGATAAATCAATAATATGTTCGTAACAACCAGATAAGAGTATATATGTTCCTTTCTAATGAAATCGTTTAGAAGAAGACGTCAATAAAAAGCAAGTAAAATAGTAAGCTAATGACTAATTAGTGCAGTGCCTCATTTTGGGAATGAATATCAATAAAAAAATTAAAGGAAGTGCGTGCCACTGTATGTACCCCTCTACTCCCTTCCCGCCCATCAAGGTTTTGATGACGTGGTGTCACTTTAACATCAAGTATAGTTAGGATTCATTTTTACGGCCACACTATATATTATATACCATGAGATGAAAGTGGCACTTTTTCCCCCGAGGCAAAAAGTTTGTAGCACAAGCAAGCGTAACAAGGACTACAATTCTTTGGGGATAAAAACTTTTATCGCGAGGTTTATTATCTATTTCCCGCAATTTTGAGGATCCAAAGTGACACTATTATCGCTTTAAAGTGCACCTTTGATCTAAAAAGTAAGATTTATTTTCAAAACAGGCTAATATGTGATTAACTTCGTATAATAAACGGTATAACATAAAAAAAAAATTTTGTTAATTGAGACACCTATCTATATTAAAAGATATGTCTTAAAAGGACGGGTGAGATATTATAAGCAATAAAAGCAGTAATATATAGGGTTTTAACGTTATTAATTTCAAAGGTTAGCTAGGTGAAGCTCTAAAGATATATATTAACTTGAATTTCAAATTTTTATTAAGCCATCACTTATTTTTTAAAAAATCGTTTTATACTATTAAATATCTATAATAGTATTATTAATATTATATTCTAGAAGTACTTACTAATAGCTAATTTATCAATTTTAAATTACCTTTAAGTAAAAACTCTCACCAATAAAAACAACAATATAAACAAGTCACTAGTTTGTTCCATCCAGGAAAAACAAATAGAAAAATGTAACACTTTAGCGATAAGCAATTCGGCGATAGTGAGAAGTGGGGCAATGAACAGTTACTATAGGTCATGATCTTGGTATGATAGTAGCTAATTATTGACTTGCTTAAAGCCATATAGGAGCCTCAATGCGTAATTTTGAGGAGGTTTTGAACCACTGTGCGTCATGGGTCCTATCCCAAATACATGTCAACATAACGAGATGAAAGAAGTAACAGTAAAGAATTAGTAATACTGATCACCTAAAACATAGACCGGTGTCCTGTGGGCCATATTTTTATTTAAATTTTATTTATTTTCTTTCATGCTAGCTCCCAGTTAAGGAAACCTTGCCTGGTTGAATAGAAAATATATCTTACGGTAAACATTTTATTTTCTTATAACGTAGCCAATTTTTTTAAAGCAATCTTAGTTCGATGAAATATTTAATCTGATTTTCTTTTTAATGTTTACTCCAGTTAAACTGTGCCCCAGGGAACATCAAACAGGAACAGTAATAAAGGCAATGGAAGTCCAAAACAATATTTTACTTGTAAATCATATAATCGATAAACTTTGCTGTAAATATTAAGTTTAAATGGATTTGTTCCATTTTCCCTGGTTTACCCCACTTGCATAAGAAGATTATTATACTCCTAGCAGAGACAAGTAAGATGACAAGAGTCTCTGCTAATACACTCTTTAACTAACATTATAAGGTAATTCTAAATATTTAAAGCTAAACATATAATATGTAAAACCTATCAAATATCTGTCAAAAGAGTTACTAACAACGTTAGAACTGAAACAGAAAATATTCTTACTGCAATCGTGAGTTCATTTTATGTCCATCCTAAATATATATCTAGCCCTCTGAAATTGGCAGAAGCCATATCGAATTTAAATCTTGTCCAAAACGCATGTCTTAGCTTAATATTTCTTAGAAGACATATCTCTCTCTATCTATCTAGCTTTCGGCTACTATGCATGCATGCGTTTAACATTGGAGAACTGTCAGTTGTTGTTATTTTTGTTGTGTTTTTGTTGAAAAAGAAATAACTACTCTAATGGAAAAAAGTAATATTTTAATATAAAATAGCGGTTGACAAGCACTTTATAAGCCAGAGAATGAAATGTTAAGCCAAAAAACACAGTCGGGCGCCGACGGCCATTTCGAATTTGCCCCTTTAACTTTGGTAAAATCCAGTTTATGTTCTATTAAGGCCAACAAAAAAATACAGGCCACGACCCTGAAAAAATCAGCTGTTCTCGGGGGACTGATTTTTACATTGGGTCTTATGGGAGGTCAGACGTTTTTTTATGATATTTTCAAAATGGCACTACAGATTTCGACGAAATTTTAGTGAAATATTCTCAGACACCATCCCCATATTCCACCAAACTTTTGTAAGGATGAAAGATGATTCAAAGGTTAAAATCTTTAAGATCTGGCATTCCTTATTTTGAATTTAAATTACCTGCCATGTACCGCATGCCAACTGTTATATTTGACTTTGTCATCTGTGTTTGTCACATTTGCTTTTATTTTAAATTTAATATTAGTGCAAGCTAATGAAGCGGCTCTGAAAAATTAAGGATTGCTATAACATTTAAAAATACTCTGCCAATATATGGGCCCCTAAGCTCACACTAGGTACTATAGTTATAGTGTACGTGTGATCTAATATAACTAAAAACTGAAATATATTTTATTCAACTCGACTAAATTACCTTTTGTTTGATACCACACAACCCATGTTTTGACTTAAACGCAAATTTTTGAAATCTACCCCCACCCTTAAAAAAACAAAAACTAAAATGTATTTTGTTAAACTCCGGACTCAATTACCTTTCGTTTGATATCACACACGCCATATTTTCACATAAACTCTAATTTTGGAAATCTACCCCCACCCTTTTATTTGGTTTGTGTTCGGTAGATTTTGTTCATTTTTAAATGGGACCATCTCGACCTAAGACCCAGCCTAGGTACCAAATTTCATTAAAATCGGCCAAGCGGTTTTTGAGTTATGCGCTCGTTACAGACAGACATACAGACAGACAGACAGACAGACAGACAGACGGCGCAACAAAAAAGTTTCAAAATCATCTGAAACGCAAAGATATATAAAAAATTTTGAAATCGGAGTAACTTTTTTTTTCTCGAAGAAATTAGGATCACCATAGCTCACACTACTATAGTAATGTATAGGTGTGAGCTAAAAATTGTTCTGCAGGAATATAGTAAAAACAATCTCAACGGCTTATTAAAAAAAACAAATATTCATGAACCGTCATTCCAACTTCAATATTTTAAAGACAATCAGCTGTGTCGTGACGCAACCATAAAAAAAAATCAGCCCCCGATGTGACGTCAATAAAGTGGAAGATCGTGGCCCGTTCGTTTTGATAGCCCTGGTTCTATCTATCCACGGTGGATAGAATAGACCGGTGTTCGGAAATTTACAATATTTTGAGACTTAAGTTTAGGTATGAAGCTTACTGTAAGAGATCTGACTTAAGAATGCCTAAATACAATTCATAAATCCCTATTTATAGCCTAAAGGTGCTGACAAAGTACTGAAATAATCTACAATATTCGTTACAGCTGCCTTTTTTAACTAAAGGTGCTGATTTAGAGTAATAAGCACGTACTGTTTACACTGTGGGTAGACGCAACTCAGCACAAATGAGTCTTTATCGCTGGGCTTCTTCATGTTTCTAGAAGATATTGGATTTCCATGGTTTCATCTTACAACGTGGGTGGTAGATACTGCGTACATTATAAGTAGGTATGGAATTTTTTCATATAACAACTCCCCCATTAAGTAAAAAGTTGGTGTTTAACAGAACAGCAACTTTTCAAGTAGTGTTTTTGTTTGTATTACTGCTTAACTGGTATAATTCTTCTTCTCTTTCTTCAACGTGGACACTTGGGCGTCTTCTAGGAATAATTCTTAAAAATCGATTTGGAATATTAGATATTCTTGGATTTGGCGGATGTTGTGGATAATCGTCGTTATCGGAATTATTGCTTATTGCAATTCTTCTATGATTGCATTTCCGACGGCATTTGAATGTGATGTACAAGCTTGTAAGCGTGATTACTAAGACAATGGTTAATATTGTAAACCAATCGATATGCTTCTGTATGTATGGCTCGTTTATTAGTTTGTCCAATTGATCGGAATATTGATTTAAACTATGTTGGGCAAAATTTAAGTCTTCGACGTTCAATTCATTGACATGCAATGGTTTTAATTTTGAAGTGTCTGGTTTTGTATTGTATGGAATCAGTAAGGGTGATGGATGAGGTTTTCTCCAAGCACGGGTCTTCATCATCTGATCAAGTGATGAGTCTGATTGAATTCTGGTACTACCTATGAGGGCGTTACAATCGGTTTTCAAGAATTGAATAATACTATTGGTATTAATAATTTTTGTAATAATTTCCAGATCTAGACATTTGACTATTATTGGTACTGGATCTGTAGTGATAACAAGCCATGTTAGCGGCTCTATTTGTTGTACATGATATCCTTCAGCTTGAAAAATTGACGTTTTACAAGTTTTAGGCAATTTTAACTGTTGCCTAAGAAGTTGAGCTTCACATATTGATTCGCTATCGATGGGGTACGGAAGGACGTTAGAACATAATTTCATCCTCTTGTCGATACTCTTGCAGTTGTCCAGGTCTTGAAATGTGACAAAGAGCAATGAATCATCGTCTCGCGCTATGTATTTATTTTTTGTTAAAATTGTATGGTAAAGACCTGTTCGATTGTCAAATATTGGAATTGGATAAATTTTAAACAACGTATAGGTTGAAGAATCAACCAAGGGAATTTTCATAATAAATACAATTTTTGATTGTGACTGATATGCTTCTAATTCAATTAAATCAATATATTAAGCAACTGGTAAAGATAAGTTATTGTTTTGTAAGTCATGAGAAATTTGTTTCAAAGAATCTACCAAATCTGATGGTTTAATTATTGATCCATGTAAAATTTTTAATCTTGCAAAAGTGACTGCG
This sequence comes from Aspidapion aeneum, assembly GCA_963576565.1. Taxonomy (NCBI): domain Eukaryota; kingdom Metazoa; phylum Arthropoda; class Insecta; order Coleoptera; family Brentidae; genus Aspidapion; species Aspidapion aeneum. Next base: position 126,711,335 of record OY755039.1, read on the forward strand.
TTTAAGGCATCGCTCAACGAATCTTTTATAAAACTATAGCTTTCCATTAATGATTCACATAAATCTAATGTTTTAATTTGCGCCTGATAAAAAGTTAAATCTTGAGAGAGCTTATTTATTAATTTTTGGATTTCGGTAATATCCTGATTAAATGTTTCCTCATCGATTCTAAGTTTTTGTATTGTGGAGTTAAAACTTTTAATAACTGAGCTCGTTACCGAAATTTGTTTTTGCATTAATATTTCGATGTTTTTTCATCTTTATCGATTTTATCGATACAATCATTAAAATATTGACCGTCCGAAGCATCTAAGTTTCCAGTTATTGATTTCCAAACTGTGCCAAGACCGTTAAAAATTCCTCTTTTAAATCGAAGATTTTCGTCTTTTGTATCTAACACTAACTCTTGATATTGCGTGTTTACATATTGGGAAATTTGTTTAAGAAGACTCACGTGTGTTTGAATTTCAGATTTGGAGGCTGTTTCTGATAGTAATGTTTCTGATAATTTTTCCAAAATTCTATCATTATGATCAATGGCTTCGCGAAAGGGAAGTAAATCACGATAGGCAATTAAAGTCCAGTAATCATTTGATATTTTTATGTTAAATTCTTGATCAAAGTAAAGTCCGATAGTGTTGTTAATTCGATCGATTTTTAGTTGTTGGGCATTGGTGAATATGATAAATCCCAAAAATCTGCAAAATAAAATTATTCAAAATAAGGTTTCATTCTATCAAAGTTTACTTTCGTAATTTGATTTGTTTCCGGGTTTAATAGGGTTGCCGAGTTTGTATGAATTTCTTGTATGATAAATGGACCGTTAAATTTATTTTCAGCTTTAGTTTTAATTTGGGATTCCTTTAGATATACTTTATCTCCTACTTTGTATTGGTGTTGATTTTCGGAAATATTTTCGTCAAATCTTATTTTAGCCTTTTGTTTGGATTGTTCGGTTTTTTCGCGGGCTTTCTTATAGAAATAAGACATTCTATTATTAAGATCTCGGACATATTTTGAAATTAGTTGTTCCTGATTATAAAGTTTTTCAGGGGGTCGGCTTGACGTGTGTCCAAAAATTAGTTCATATGGCGTAAATCCGTGCGTTTTGTTTTTTGTGTTATTATAACAAATAACTGCATATGGCAAAACGGAAAAAGGATGATCAGTTGGGTTTTCGGCTTTATCTCTTATCATTTCGCCAAGAGTCGCATGGAAACGTTCTAAAGATCCGTTTGATTGAGGATGTCCAACACTTGAAAACGAAATATTAATTTCAAAAAGTTTACAGAGGTCTTTGAGCAGAGTATTGTCGAATTCTTTTCCCGCGTCACAATGGATTCTCTGTGGTGTGCCGTAATGTTGAAAAAATAATAAAAGACTAGTAATAACAGTAGATGCTTTCTTATCAGAAAGGGGATATGTCTGAATAAATTTTGTTAATTCGTCTCTAATAGTTAAAGCATAATTTTTTGTTGGGTATTCACAAATATCAATGTTAATTCTTTCAAAGGGTGTTCGCGGTGTTTCCGTTATTACAAAAGGTCTACTTAAATTTTTTCGTAAAATTTTTACTTTTTGACAAATTTCGCATTTTTTTATATAGTCTTCAACATTTTTATTTAAACCTTTCCAATTGTATTTTTGTCTAATTCTGCGACATGTTTCGTTAATACCGTGATGTAAATTATTTTTGCCAAGGTGATATTGTTCTAAAATTAGGGGTATCTGATCTTCATCAGGGGTGGTAACAATGTTTTGGCAGATTTTTAGTTTTATTTCTTTATCTGTAAAAATAAAAGATAACATTTCCAAAGCGGGTAAATCCAAATTATTTTCGATGCTATACGTTTCGTTTTGTTCAAAAACATTTTGGTATCGATATAAACTGAAAAATAGGTGTGGTGAACATTCTTCATTATCGAATGGTAAAGGAATTATAAGATATTTTCGATTTTTTACAGATTTGCTACTAACGATGTTGATTTTAAGTTCGGAAAATTCGATTTCTTCCTCTAGAATATCATCAATAATCTTATAGTGTAATTCTTCCATTTTGTTCTGTCTAAAGAATGTTACTATATTTTTATTAGCTTTGTCAAGTAATTGTTCATTAGAAATTTCGATTTTTGAGTAATCTATTAGAGATGTACTTTTATAATTTTCCGCGAATCGATTAAATTCTTCAGTTAATTCTTGGTTTTCTTGTTCTGTCAATAATTCCTCATTAGGATTTACATTTGGGTTTTCATCGTCGAGGGCAAGAATTTTGATTTTATTATGAAAGTTAACACAATTTTTAAAATGATTGATTTTAATTCGCGAGAGGGCATCAGCGTTTTTATTGTATTTTCCCGGTTTGTATTCGATTTTGTAGTTATACTCCTCTAATTTAAGGCGCCAGCGAGCTAGTCTACTGCCTGGGTCTTGGATTGACCATAGCCAGGTTATTGGACGATGATCTGTTACGAGTGTGAATTTCCTACCAAATAAGTAAGGACGAAAATATTTTACTGCCCACACGATTGCTAAGAGTTCGCGTTCAATTGTTGAATATTTTGTTTCCGCGCTACAAAGCGTTCTTGATGCATAGGCAATGGGCAAATCTTTACCTATGGGGCCTTGCGATAATACTGCGCCGATTGCAAATGCGCTTGCATCAGTCGTTAAAATAAATTCTTCTTCGAAATTCGGGTACTGTAAGATTGGGTCAGAAATTAAAGCAATTTTAAGTTCATTAAAAGCATCTCTGCAGTCTTTCCCAAAAACAAAGGGAATATCTTTTTGAAGTAATTTAGTGAGAGGTTTTGAAATTTTTGCAAAGTTTGGGATGAAGCGACGATAATATCCTGCTAAACCGAGAAATGATTTAATATCTTTGGGATTTTTGGGTTCCGGAAAATTTTGGATGCATTTTATTTTGTCCGGGTTTGGTTTGACGCCGTTTTCAGTTATTAGATGGCCAAGATAAGCAACCTCTTTGCGTAAGAATTCGCATTTATCGGGCTGAATTTTAAGATTTGATTTCTTTAACCGTTTAAAAATTTTTTTTAATCGATCAATGTGTTCGTCTATAGTTGCGCTGTAACATAAAATGTCGTCAATATAGACTAGATATCTCTCGTTTAAAATACCCATTAGAATGTTGTCCATTACGCGCTGAAAGGTAGATGGTGCGTTTTTCAAACCGAATGGCATTCTGACAAATTCATAGTGACCGTTTTATACTGAAAACGCGGTTTTTGAAATATCTTTAGGGTCTATCTCGATTTGATGGAAGCCGGAGGATAAGTCGAGGGTGGTAAAATATTGACATTTCCCTAACTGGTCTAGTAGATCTGAGATATTAGGTAAAGGGTATTTATCATCTATCGTTACTTCGTTTAATTTCCGATAATCGATCACCACACGCCATTTTTGTTTGCCAGACGCGTCCATCTTTTTCGGAACTACCCAAACAGGGGCCGACCAGGGTGATATTGATGGTCTTATTATTTTGTCGTCAAGCATTTTTGAAATTTGTTTTTCACTTCTTCTTTATGAATTTGGGGATAACGATACGATTTGGCATAAATTGGTCTTGGGTTATTAGTGTCAATTGAGTGTTTAATTTCATTTGTAAAAGTTAATTAGTCACCTTCAATATAAAAAATATCAGAATAATCCAAGCAAAGTTTTTCGATCTCTTCACGCTCTTCTTCATTAAGATGATCAAGTCTTAATTGTTCTTGAATTAAATATTGTCTATCTATTGGTTCTGAATTTTGAAAAGAATTGTAGTTGTTAATGGATTCAAAATCAGGTAAGGGTTAAAAGGACAAATTAGAAAAATCGATTGTTTTTTCTATCGCATTTGAGTTTACAATGGTTGTTAAGAATTCACCATATTCGTTAACATGCACGATCGCATTTGGAAGTCTAACTTTTTCCTTTTCTGTTCGTAATAAGATGACATCGGTATTTCTTAAATTGCACTTTAGTTTATAAACTTTTTCGGTACGCGGTTCTATCGTAATTTGGTTTTGAATAGGTTCAAAAGTTGAATTTTGATTTTGAATTTGGTTTTGATTTACGTTTGAATTTTCTGCCTCGAGAGTTGGTTCTAATGGTGGAAATTGTTTATGCATTGGAATATTTTTAAAATTTGTTTTAAGTAATTTGGATTTAAGATCAATAATGCACTCATAATGTTCTAGAAAGTCTAATCCCAAAATTCCATCGAATTCAATGTCCAGATTGCAAATAAAAACTTTAAATGGGTTGTTTCTACAAAAAGGAACAAGTATTGATTCTTGTATTAGAATTTTTTGATCTGTTATGCCTTGAATTACTAGATTTTCCGAAAAAACATTTTGTCGAAAATTTTGGGCAACATAGTCTTTAAAGATTGAGATTCCTGCTCCAGTATCTATCAAAAGTTTGTATTTTTTTATAGCATCGTAAATAAAATAAAGGTTCTTTGCGCAACCGTGTGTAAATTTAGAGGAAAAATTGTTCCATGTTTGTCGCTATTTCGTTGACTTGAAGGGTCTGAACTTTCGCTTCCATTTGAGTTGGTTGCTGTGTTTGAATTTGGTGGGTGATTTTGATTTGATACTAAAGGAAAATTTTGAGTTGGTTGTACTAAGTTCGCGGCATTTGGAATAACAGATGGTTCGAATTGATTTTGAAAATTACCAAAATTTTGTTCTGATTCAAATTGACTAAAATTTGTTAAATATTCGTTGCTATCGCCATTATTATCAGTATAGTATTCCGGAAAGTCATGTTGGTAATAGTTGTCAAAACTGTCATCGAAAGACTCATTTGTATCGTAGCAGCTAAAGTCATCATAATAATTCACAAAGTGAGCTCTTTGATTTCCAAAATTGGGGTTCTTTTGAATAACCGAAGGGCGGTATTGGCTTTGATTTTGGGAAAAATTTGGGCGGTTTGCAAAGTTGGGATTTGTCGATTGGCTTGGCCCAGGTTGTTGATTTTGGTAAAATGGTCTTTGAATTTGATTACTTGTTGGTTGGTTATTAAATTGTCTCTGTACATTAGTGTAGCATTGGTTTGATGTATGGCCTATTTTTCCGCATTTAAAACATTTAGGCGGTTGTAGATTTTGTGAAATATTTGGTCTTTGACGAGGAGGTTGCGAATTAAATCGGTTTGGTGGGACTTGTGGTCTATTGTTATTTCGTTTTTGGTTTTCGAAATAGATTAATTGTAATTCCCGTCGTATTTTAACTTGAGCTTCTAATAAATTTTCAGGTTCGGATGCACGCACTGCTTTTGCTATATCTGGTTCTAAACCAGTTAAGAGAGTATTAAGAGCCATTGTTAAATTTGTTTGCGCGAATTTTTGATGAACTGATAAATGTTGCTGTTTATTAACAGCCGCGTATATTTTAGAATTTAAAGATTGTAAGCGATTAAAGAAAGTTAAGGGTGCTTCTCCCGGTAAGTCTTGAATCAATGAAGATAAATCTCTACTATCACCGAAATGCAAACTTAAAATCTGTTTTATTTCAAGCCATTAATTTAGGTTACGCGAGCTAACAAGCTGTGCGGCGGTTAACTTTAATTTGTTTTTTATGTGAATCACCAATAAGTCGCGTTGTTCGTCTATTGCCATATTTTAAGCACAGTCACATGCCTGTATGAATGTACTTAAGAAAATTGGGTTACCATCAAATTCAGGGATTATTGAAAATATTTCTTGTAATCTGTAAGGTTCCAAATTTGGTGTATGAGCACGTTGACGTTGATGATTATCGTAAGGTTCTGTATTAGTGACCGTTTGTGTGGTCATTGTATTTGTATTAGTTGTCATTTTGTTAAAATAATAATGACAAAAATTATAATCGAACAGTTCTTAAATTTTTGAAATAAGAAATATTAATTTTTTAAAATTATAGTTGAAAATCCAAAATGTTGACTAGAATAAAAATGTTAAAAGTTACGTTAATGATTCAATGCTTAAGCCACTTACATGTAGATGCAGCAGAGGTTTGCCATTTGTCTTGTTCTTCGCTTGTTGAGTACCAGGGGCTTCACCAGGTGTTCCTTCCGTACCCTTGTTGCAAAGTGAGGACTCAGGCTGTTTGATTGCGGCTTCAGGTTGATGGCGGTTTGGGTTGATTGCTGCTTCGGGTTGATTGCGGTTTGGAGCTTTTCTTCTTTGTTAGTTTGTATTTTTGTAAAAAATTTTTTAAACTAATCCGTACGACTGCGCCACTGTTATATTTCGTTATTTTTACTTTTTTAAAAAAACTTTATTTATTAAATTTACAATATTTTGAGACTTAAGTTTAGGTATGAAGCTTACTGTAAGAGATCTGACTTAAGAATGCCTAAATACAATTCACAAATCCCTATTTATAGCCTAAAGGTGCTGACAAAGTACTGAAATAATCTACAATACTCGTTACAGCTGCCTTTTTTAACTAAAGGTGCTGATTTAGAGTAATAAGCACGTACTGTTTACACTGTGAGTAGACGCAACTCAGCACAAATGAGTCTTTATCGCTGGGCTTCTTCATGTTTCTAGAAGATATTGGATTTCCATGGTTTCATCTTACAACGTGGGTGGTAGATACTGCGTACATTATAAGTAGGTATGGAATTTTTTCATATAACATATATATATATATATATATATATATATATATATATATATATGTCGAATTTTTCACGTCACTGGTGGTCCAGCTGATTTTTGTAAACAAAAGTTAGATATGATATGAACAACGGAACAACTAATATTTTTTGAATATTTTGAAAACTAAGGCAATTTTCCTATAGTTTTCTAGTACATCCTTATAAAATGTAATTTTCTAGACGTATTGTTGTTATTTTTTTTTAGCCGCTTTATTTTTTATTATACAAAACTTAAACTACAAGTCAAACTGAATCTGATCGTTTAGTATCAAAGGTGAACCGAGGACTTGGCAAGTAAACAAAGATGAATAACGACTGGTATGTCTGAAAAATATTATTTTATAAGAATATACTAAAAAATAGTAGGAAAATTGCCTTAGTTTTCAAAAAATTTAAAAAATATTAGTTGTTCATATCATATCTAACTTTTGTTTACAAAAATCAGCTGGACCACCAGTAACGTGAAAATTCGACATATATATATAAAATCCGAACACCGGTCTATTCTATCTACCGTGCTATCTATCTAGCTCTCTAATGTTGACGCCATACCATTATATAGCTGTGATATGACTCGAGCACCCAGTGACTTCGAGTCAGATTTTGGTTTTCACCGAATGGAGCTGGCATATTGTATGAAATAAGCGAATAGAACCAATTATCAAACAAGTTTCATGGCTAATCGGGCAAAAAGGAGTTTTTTGTTTCCCTTATATTTTTCCGTGGGTAGCTTGAAAGCTCAACCTCACGGGGGTCCAAGATCTAATGGACACCTAATAAGTGTTGACAGTTAACCGTTTCGTCCTTATGGGACTCCTCAGAACACTGCTGGTCAAGTGACAAATCTTGCGAAGTTAATCAGACTGATAAGTGTTGACAGTTAACCGAAACGGTTAACTGTCAACACTTATTAGGTGTCCATTAGATCTTGGACCCTCGTGAGGTTGAGCTTTCAAGCTACCCACGGAAAAATATAAGGGAAACAAAAAACTCCTTTTTGCCCGATTAGCCATGAAACTTGTTTGATTTTTAAATTCACGGGTACGAAATTTCACGTTTGTTAGTATTATTTGGCTTAAAAATTCCGTTGATTGACGCTCACTGTCTTGATGACGGGTAAAAATGCAAAATGCGTTGATCCGGCCTGAAAAGACAAAGAGCTGTCGTAGGTCACGGACTATAGTTGTTTTCTTTTATTTGCATTCGATCTTTTCATTGATCGATATTGTATAGCAGTGTTTTTCCCTGCTTTTGGTTTTTTGTTTCTCTCGTATCTCGGTAGATGGCGCCTCTTGCTATAGTTCGCTCACTAATTACATTTAATTAGAGACAAAACCGTCTGATTAACTTCGCAAGATTTGTTACTTGACCAGCAGTGTTCTGAGGAGTCCCATAAGGACGAAACGGTTAACTGTCAACACTTATTAGGTGTCCATTAGATCTTGGACCCCCGTGAGGTTGAGCTTTCAAGCTACCCACGGAAAAATATAAGGGAAACAAAAAACTCCTTTTTGCCCGATTAGCCATGAAACTTGTTTGATTTTTAAATTCACGGGTACGAAATTTCACGTTTGTTAGAACCAATTATGTAAAAAATAACAAGATATGTCTTTACAGAAGTTTTAAGCTAAGACAGGTGTTTTTATTAACTTCTGAAAATTCGCTATGGCTGCCGGCACATTGAAGTAATTTCTTAAGGGCTCTTGATATATTTATGACGTACGTGGCTAATATGCACCAGTATTGAAGCTGTTCATTTATTTCTCTACAGGGTAAAATAATCTTTACATTAAGGTTATGTCGAGTTTATTTAGAATATACAATACGATAAGGCGTATCCTATTCCTGATTTTATTTTAATCGAATATTTCCTGTATATTATACCAGGCTTCAATTAGAAAAGCACTATGATGGTAATTCTTCAAGATTCCTAAATCATTGGCAAGATATGACGAAACAGGCGACAATTTTTATCATTCGACAAGACCTGACATCTTAAGGCGATTTTTATCATTTACAAGCAAATAATAGAGATTTGTCGCCATTGTTAGATCTTGAAGATTTGACCCCTACATGACACTATGTAATATTTCTATGACTGACTCTAGATTGTTAATAGTAAGAATTTACACAAACGCTTTTAAAGGGCAAGCTAACTTTTGTAATTTTTTGATATTTTATTTTGTCACCCTCTATGTTAACACAATCGCGTAAGAATGCAATCCACCATGCACTTCATGGGAAAGTAAAATACTAACCATGTACTTTGTTGCTTTTAGGAGTTCATAAAACATTTCTTATTAGGCTAAACTAATCCACAAATCACATAATAGTACCGCAAATCTGGTAAATTGACTAGAAAAAAAATAGTCACGAATTTTTTTTGACATATCGAGTGCGTGTCATAAGGATAGTCTACTTCCCCCCACCCCTTTAGCGGTTTTGGAAAAGTCAAAAGGTTTTTGGATTTGAGGATACGTCGCAGAGAAAACTTTAACAAAAAATGTTCAGCACACAGTTCTCTACAAATTCTCTTTCCAAGTTACACTTCTATAAAGATTTTTCATTTGTAGAAGATCAGTTGCCAAAACATTTTGATTGTAGAGAAAATTTTTATCTACGAGAAATATTTATATAGCACACGATTCTCTCACTGGTGAACAAATTTCAACTTTTTTTATGTTTCCTGAACAAAACCAATTTTTTTGGATTGAAGTACACCCTAATAACTAAAAAATATTTATTGAAGGTTTCAGTTGGCTCGCAAACAAATTTTTTGTTAGAAAATTTTAATATATATTCATATGCAATGAACATACCAAATGCAGATAAAAATATATTGCTGGTTTAACAAAAGCAATTAAATAGGACATTTGTATCATTTAAATCTAAAGTTTAGACACTTATTTTGCGCTTTTTAGCCTGTCTTTTGAAACCAGCCTCTGGGTCATCTCTCGTTATAGTCCAGCAGTAGTGGGCTAGCATCTCAGAGTTCCATTTTCCCTGATACCTTTTTTCCGTGTTTAATATATCCTGGTGGAACCTTTCACCATGTTCGTCACCCACGGCACCACAATTTTCCGGAAAGTAGTCTAAATAAGAATCGAGGAAATTAATTTTTAATTACATATTACACCCTAGGGTTTGGTAACACAAAAGAAGTTCGGCAACCAGCTCCTTATGATTTTCTGCTTTTACGTTTCCTAAAAAATGTATTGCAACCATTTTAAAGGCATTCCAAGCATCTTTTGCCTTGCCTTCGAGTGTGGAATCAAATCTTTAAAAAGTTTCCTAATCCGAGGACCCCCAAATATTCCCTCTTTAATTTTAGCATCACTGATTCTAGGGAACTTTTCTTTTATATAACTAAAAGCACGGCCTTCTTTACCCATGGCCTTTACAAAGTTTTTCATAACCCCCAATTTTATATGAAGTGGCGGTAGTAAAATCTTTTCTGGGGGAACTAATGGCACGCCTGCCACATTTTTCTTTCCTGGTTCAAAAGACACTCTTGGGGGCCATCTTCTTTCTGTAGTGATCATATCGTGCTCGACTGTCCCACTCGCAAAGGAAGCAGCAGTATTTGGTATAACCTAACTTGCATTTGCATTCCAAGCAAAATCGCCATAACTTTTAAGCACCACAAATTTGCCACATATATTTTTCATACTGTATGGTCTCCAGTAACAACTTTAAATTGCTATAACTTTCTTTCATGTCAACTGCATGGCCAACTGGGATTGACGGCAACTTGTTTCCATTGTGAAGGAACACAGCTTTGAGACTTACGAATCGATGAAAAGTGTCCAGTTGTTTGGATCATAGTCAAGATTTAAAGCTGCCATTAATCCTTCAATGTCCCTACAAACTACCAAATTGTTCTCCATGTTAAAAAATGGTCTTAACTTTTTCTGACGGCTTCGGTACATAGAAACTGTTACATTATCTTGAAGTAAATTCCATTGTTGCAATCGAGAGGCCAATAGTTCTGTTTTTTTCTTGTGCAATTCTAAATCTCTTATAAGGTCACTTATTTCTACTTGACTTAAATTGTGAGGCTCTTTACTGGGAAGTTCACAGACAAAATCGAAGTCTTGCGAGGTTGATGGGCCGGCAATATTTTCGAACACAGTACTATTTGAATCCGTTTCATCAACGTCAGAATCAAGGGTATACTGCTGTGGTGGATCAGGTACAGGCAACTCGTCACTATGAGGCACCGGGCGTATGGCGGAGTGTAAATTTGGATACTCTATTGCAGACCTTTTTTTCTCCGAAACACCTGTAACATGGTCTTTCGGTTCTCGCCAGATCATAGAAACAGCGAACGGTACGATTTTTTCGCACGCACATTTGTAGCAGCAGTTATGGGGCGCCCAATTTTTATCCTTGTCTCCAACTTTGCAGCCAAAATACAAGTAAGAGTACGTTTTTGTTTCTCAAAAGTCACTTCACCACATATATAACAAAAATGATCCCGCTTATTCACACAAACTCGCGACATGTTGCTCAAAACTCTATCTTTTCAAATACGAATACTTCTCGTTTAACTGGTGTGTGGAATACCAGTAATGTTAAACAGATCGCGTGATCCTTAAGTCTATCGCTCCCATTGGGCAGGCATTACCATTAGACCCGTCGGACCGCCCTCTGGCACTCTAGGAATTATGCTGAACTAACCTGAATACAAAGCACATGTATTAATTTACATCGTTTGTCTCTGATGATTGAAAAATCCCTTATCAGGTATAATAAATTCAGGTATTTCTCATTAAATGGTCGAATTTTGCCATACCATTAGAACAGCTGGGGAAATATCATAATTAGAATGGATCTATAAAACCAGAGCCAACTGAGACTCTTGAATAACAGATTGTTAATTAGAATAATAAAATAAGTAAAATTTTGCTATTTTGGTTTTGGAAACATTTTGGCTGTGCCCCAGTGAATCTGTCTCCATAGATCTTTTACAATATTTTTAGAAGACAAATGGCCGCAAAACTTGCCAAATATGTTTTTTTTTGCATATGCATTTTACGCAAAAACGGCAAGTCGTAAAAAGGAACTTTAATAACATGAAATGTTTAGGTAGAATTCTCTACAATACATCTTGATAATACACAGCTTTGCAACCACATGTGTAAAAGACAGAGGGCGCCAAACATGCCAATATTTTTTTCGTTGTAGAGCTGTAACTCACATATATGAATTGTAGAGGTTTATGTCCTTTAGCATTATTCTTGAATTTCCCACATCCACAGAGAAACGAGAAATCTTCCTGGAATAACTGCATCTGATTGGTCTATGCATGTTATGCCACTATCTTTCCCTTTAATGACAAAATTTTTGATGGAATTTGTTTTTATTTCTTTCACTAACGACAAATAGAACAAATTAACTGCATCGACCAATCAGCTGTGGGAATTTGTATTGACTTGCATGCGTGGGCCAATCAGAGCGTCTGTTCGAGAGAGAGGAATAAAATTTCTCCGAAAATCAAGAATAGCACTACTGGGGATTTCTTGTAGAAGTTTTTTTCCAGGACCAGAACACATAAAATAAAAATAAGTTAAATTTGGCGCCTCCTATATTTTACATACATATTTGACTCAAGAAGACAGATTGTAGAGAATTGTGTGCTGAACATTTTATTTTATTAAAGTCTCTCTCTACGACGTTTTTTTACCGAAACAGATTGTAGATAATCGTGTGCTAATCATTACTATTTTTTCTCTGCAATTAATTTCGCGTAAAATGCAAAAAAGCATTTTTTGCAACTTTGGAGTCCTCTATCTTCTACAAATGTGGTTGTAGAGCTGTAACCTAGAAAGAGTTGAGAGTTGATAAAGTTTTCTCTGCGACGTACCGTTTTCGGGCGAAGCCGCGCTATACCGTTTTCGCGTAAAATAAAATCCAAAAACTTTTTGAGTTTTACAAAAATGCTCAAGGAAGGGGGGGGGGGGGGCGTTGACACATTTTTTAAGCTACTTTTATGACCCGAAATCGGTCTTACAAAAAAAATTAGCATTACAATTTCAAATTAACCACTTTCAAGCGATTTTTCAAGCCAGATTTATTGTATTATAAAGCTAAGAATTGTGCCGAGTTGTCCGGCGGCCATATTATTGAACCAACATTTGTCATTTTTACACTACATAATATTTATTTATGTTTACAATATTTTAATGTACACTTAAAAGCAGAGCCAGAGTGCATTTATAGATAACAAAACGATATTTGTAAAGTCTTAGTACTTAAGTACGAGGTATAAGAGGCCCTTATGCAACATGTTTTATTGCGTCACAAGCGAAACATTAGAGAATTATTGAAATACAGCCAGGCTATAATTGTGCCAGGCACTATTTTGACACATTCACATTAAAAACTGACAGTTGATCCTTCAGAATTGACATACCAAAGTCGAATTTAAAACTTTTGTCGTGTATTTTCAATTAATAAAAAAGGCACTATTTCTTCCGGTTCATATAGTAAACATAGGCCATGTTTGAAAGATCACAGCTGATATTACAATGTGAAGGTGTCAAAATTGTGCCTAGCACTATTATAGCCTGGCTTTATTTCAATAATTCTCTATTTTGATTAAGTGTTTAGTTAATAATAGATGTCACAACAGTTGAAACAGTATAACTCTATAAGGGAGGATATAATAAAGTTTTTAGTTTAACCGGGATTCGAACCAAAGCGAATATATGACGGCTCCAGGTTCAAAACCCGCCTATGCAAAAAACTTCTAGACTTTCCCTAGACAATATTTAGCCTCAAAATATTTTTTAGTAAAACCAAAACCAGAGGTAAACTTTCAATGAAGTTGTAAGTCTTTATAATATCATTGTAAACCACCCTCAGATCCGCCCTTAATCACAAAACATAGTCTCATAACCCAAAAATGTACCCAAGTATATAGAATAGAAACTAGAAATTAAAAAACACAATCCGCCTTCAATGTATAACTTTAATAAACTAAAAAGAAGTGTAAATGTTAAGCTGATGCCTGATGTGTATTAAATGTACTTTCTTTTTATTCTATTTATATATTAAATTGTTTTTAAATATCAATATTTTTATTTATTTTTGAATTCTAGAGATTTTTTATCGATCAGTAAATTTTTATAAACAGTTTTACATTATTTTAATTTTAATATTTTTAAGCGTGTGTACCTTAAATAAAAAAGTATTAGATTAGATCTGATATATATTTAAATAAATGTATGTATGCTATAGATTCTATTTAAGTTTTGTTATATACTTTGACATATTTACTTATTGTTTATTTTTTTAATGTAAAAAAAAAATTCAATAAATCTCTGACTAGGCAATTTTCATTGAGAATGACTTTCAGTTCGGTTCGTTTGTTTTGTTTTAAATTCTTTATAGAGTTTAAACAGACTGAAAGCCATTCTGAAATGACATTGTGCCCGGTCTTTTAACTGTGCTTACAAAATATACGTATAAAATTACCATAAACTGGTAAAAAACAGGAGCTTATTGCTTTAAAAAATAAGGCTAGAAATAAATAATAAAATTATAAAACTATTGTAAGGCTTCGAAAATTGGCACCAAGAAAATAATTATTAACAGTAACTGCCATATTTGTAGGAAGTCTCTATTTGCAAACAACTGCACCTCGGCTATTTTCTATCCGGCTGGGCCATATCGTATTAGTATAGTTTTAGAGATTGTGCTTTCTTAGGGCAGTAACTCATTTTATTAGCACACACGTATACTATAACTATAGTAGTGTCAAAAGTAAGAAAAAACGTTGCTCCAATTTAAAAAATTTTAATATATCTTTGCGTTTCAGATGATTTTGGAACTTTTTTGTCGCGCTGTCTGTCTGTATGTCTGCTTGCCTGTCGACCAACGCGCATAACTCAAAAACTACTTGCCCGATTTTAATAAAATTGGGTACCTAGTATGGGTTTTGACTCTGGATGGTGTCATTTAAAAATAAATAAAATTCACCGGAAATAAGCCAAAGAAAAGAGCGGGGATAATAATTAAAGATATCGGGGGTATGTATAATGTGATGCAAATAGACATTTCCATGTTCAAAGGGCTTTTCCAGCACAGTTTAGAATTTGATTGATAAATACCCTTTGTTAGGCGCTTCCCACACTTTATCATCCTGAAAAAGTTTTTGAACATCAGGGGGCGTAGGGGGCTTGAACGAAAATTTAAACAGTGTTGTAAGGGCCCAATGTCAAGTGATCTTGACCTTTCTGTTAATTCGGCGAATTTTGGACGTATACGATTGACGCATGTCTTGAATTTATCTGTATACGTACGGGATGGCCCTCTAAAACTGACTGAGGCATTCAATTGAAGTGTTTGGATATAAATTGTGACCAAAAGTTTGTCTAGCTTAATATCTATGTATGTATTAAAAACATATGATTTTGATTGGTTCAAGTGTTGGTGTGACGTCACTTCGAAAGAACCACCACACCGTGGCGCGATCCAATTTTATTGAAGACTCCTATAGATTTTTACTTAGACTCCAAATAAAATTATGTCCATTATGGAAAGCACCAATTCGCAGTTTAATTTTTAACTGCTGGCAAATATTTTCCCATCTCAAAAAGAAAGAAATATAATTTTAAATTTGACGCTTTTCGCCACCAAGGTAAAGTAGGATCGTGATAAATTTCTTAGCGTTTTTTTAAGATGCTAAAAATGACTTAATTTTTGCAATTTACTGCTTACCATCTTTATTCCAAAGCAAACAAAACTATGCGCTAAACCACGATTCGCATTTTAAAGTCAAACTGTTGAGTGTGAATTAAAACTGTTGGCTTTTTTTCGTTGCTTTTTCGCAGCTAGCGGCAAAATAGTGCTTAACAATTTTTAAAAAAAGCTCTTTTATACATGCGAAATTTGTACAAAACAATCTTAAGACAAACTTTTGATCACAATTTACCACTAACACCACTGCCAATATGTTATAGTTAATTTTTGTTAATGGCGTAAGTTGATACTTACATTTTCCATGTATAGATATATCTAGGCGTATGATAAATTTTCATTGTTTTTGAACAAATTTAAACGGGAAAAACAATGTAAAATGCAGCTCTGGATGTTGCCAAAAGACGCCTCATTAATGGAAAAGTGATCTGTTGATACTGTAAATAAATATCAAAAAAGTGTACGCTATCAAGACTGCTTGAAAGTTTAAAAGTTCTTTATAACTGATTAGTGAAGGGAGGCAAATATTAATAAAATGATTTTCTTAACAAAAATTAAAGTTTACGTTTTATTTGTGACCTTACCAAGGAGGATTCAACCTCGTTGGACCTTACCTTGCAAAATACCAATCGATAGGGTGCGAAAAGGACTGTCTTATCTAACTTTTTGGATTTTTAAAATAGTCACCTGTCTTTCTATTTTATAGTTTGGCAACCAGCTTAATTATTGTTAAAATACTCTTTTAAAAAATCGTTTAAATTCTAGCAAAAATTTAACATCCTTGCTTCCAAAGATTATAGATTATAATATATATTATTAAGATGGGCCTCAAAATTATATTATTATTATATACAGTGTGTCGAACGTACATAAGTTCGGGTAAGCAGTCCAAAGATGGCGCTACAAACATTTTCGAAAATCACGCACGGGTGTCTTATTTAATTTTATCTAAAAAATACCAATTGATTTCAAAATATTTTTAATATAACAAGATTATTTGTATTCCATAATCTATTAAAAATTATTTTAAAAATTTTAAAAATCATTTATCTATTATTTTGCTATGCTCGGTACCACTACTTATATCAAAAAGTCTTTAAAATATTTTAGATAATCATTTCAACGAAATACATAAAAAATAAACCAATAACTGCACATTTATTTTTTTATTTAGCTATGTTCAGTATTCCACCAGTCAGGCTTTTTTTAAACTGTAATATATTTTATTTGGGGATAAATAAATCAATGGTAATTTAGTCACATACTAGTCATTTAAGGAATGTTTAACAAAAGTATTTGACTGTCGGTATACCAATCACAGTTTTTTTTATTTAGTTCCATAATTTCACCTTAAGTTAAATCTTTTATGAACTAGATGTCTATATTTTTATAAGTCTATAAGAAGCGTTTTCATGTCCAACGGCATTCACTCATTTTTGGCGGAGCTGAAGGTAATTGTGTTTATAAAAAATATTTTTATAAAACAAGCTTATATCACTGTATACATACTTAAAGCAACGCTTATAGACTGGGTGGGCCAAAAAAAACCGGACAATTATTTTTTCATTATCAACTTTTGAACTTTACCATCGATTTTAATGGGACAAATTGCACCTGACAGAGAATTAATCAGAGTTTTGACTAAATATACTTTTTTGTCCGGAATCTTAAAATCCAAGATGGCGGACAAAATTAATTTGTACCCTTCAAAGATGCTCGTTTATTCTTCTGTTGTGAATATGTTTTAATTATTTATTTCAATCAGTAACAAAGCTGCATTCTTGCCACGCACAACAAGGTACGAATCAGTAAAATCGGTTTGATGGTTCTAAAGAAAAATATATTTGTTTCTACCATTGTTTTGTATATTATACGATTGCCTTGCCAATCATTTCTGAAAAATGTTTTAGTTTTTTTTTACCCTGTAGAAAAGCACTACTCTTCTCCCACTAAGGTACAAAGTAATAAAATCGGTTAAGTAATTCTCACAAAATCTGATTTTGTTTTAACCATTGTTTTACAAATTATACAATTGCATTGCCAATCCTGTCGGCATACAGTTCTTTATTATTACTGAGCCGATTTTAGTGAAATTAGTCTGTAAAACAATGGTTGAAACAAAAATAGATATTTTGAGAACCACCACACCGATTTTTACTAATTTGTACGTCTTTTTGTGAGGTTGTCTATAAATTGAAAAAAAACTAAAACATTTTTGGAAAATAAGAATAATCATGCCTTTTTGAAGAATCAGGTATGATTCTGTGCGCCATCTTAAATTTTAAGATGGCGATAAATTTTGATCATGATCTTTAAAAAGCAATCAATTCTCACCAGGATGTTTTTTATTTCATCAAAATCGGTTTAGTTGGCAAGGCATTCGTATAGTATGCAAAACAATGGTTGAAACAAAAATATTTTTTTTAGAACCACTGACCCGATTTTGCTAGTTCATACCTTGTTGTGCGTGGCAAGAATGCTGCTTTTTTTCTAATTTAAAAAATATATTAAAACATGTTTGCAACACAAAAATAAACGAGCATCTTTGAAGGGTACATTTTAATTTAGTCCGCCATCTTGAAGTTTGAGATGGCGGACAAAAAATATATTCAGTCAAAACTCTGATTAATTCTCTGTCAAGTGGAGTTTGTCCCATTAAAATCGACTGTATAGTTCAAAAGCTATAATGAAAAAAAAATTGTCCGGTTTTTTTTTGGCCCACCCGGTAAATATATTTATATTTTTACTTACGTGAAAATTTATCGGAATCTATGAAAGGGTTTAATTTTGAAAGGGCAATTGAGTACGCAACACGTTGGAGCCATTTTCAAATAAAGATCTTACTTAAAATACGCATTTATGAATGACAAGAAAAAATTGACAGACATAAAAAGTTGATAAATTTGAAAAGTTTGACGGTGTAAAAATTTAGGGTCACTGCATCCTGGAAGCCTGGCGTCTCCACCTAGTAAAAATTATGGAATAAATGCTATCTCGGGAATGCTTACCGAACTATCAGTGGGCAGGCCGCTTGCTTCAAAACTGACAAAATTAAGATAAACTGTCTAAGTTGCAGTTGTCCCTGCTTTCATGGTTGTCATGGGCTTGGTACATGCTAAAAATGGGTAACTTGATTTTTTTCGGTAAATCGCGTTGAAGACTTGCTAGTAATCTTCTAATTAAGTTCTTTCTAATGTGATAACTGGGTATCGTACTTCATTATAATCGGAAAGTTTTTTACCACAATTAGGTGTTTTCCATTAACTTCAAGTGTGTTTTCTAATTTCCCGAATTGGTATTTTTTAGATAATAGTTGTAGTAGTAATAAGGCTATGATATGGTATCATTAGAGCAGCTGAGCATCCTATAAATTTAATTTTTTTGAAGTGTTAGGCCAGAACGCTTATTCTTGACGTTTATTCTTACCGGCCCGTGATCGCTCACCTTTGTGACGATTCCAAGCAAAAATTTTTTTAAATATTATTGTTTAGGAACTTTGCATTTGTTTTCAATTATTTTTAACAGTTTTCCATAAATAGAAAAAGATATTAATATACATTCATAACATAACATTCTTTTCAAATACAGACAAATGTCTGGGCTATTTATACACTTTTTATAAATTGTACCTACAGGGCTCGACTTCGAACGTTTAGCCTTTATGAAAAGCGTATAAAAAAGGATGAACTTATGGAAAGCAAGAAGTCAGTGAGGGACCAAAGAAGCGCATATTCAGGAGCGTTTGCCGCTGTGACTCAAAATTCATTAATAGTTTTTTATTACTAAACAGGAACAATCACAATAACCTTGCTCTTTTATTAAAGTCGCGCTTAAATGCCGCTCAAGTAGTGTTCGATCTCCTGGCGGCGGCTCACGAAGTCAAGTTGCTAAAAGTCACCATACACTATCCAGGAAACAGAATAGGGGACATTTTTGGAGGTAGGGATGTACGACAGCACTAAACCTCTTGCCCCTCTACTGGTTTCAATCTGCAGAAAAAAATGTTTGTCACGTTTTACTACTCCTTTTAAAATTTTATTTTTGCCCCTTAAATGGAGGAGCCATTCCTCTTGAAAAAAAAACAATAAGTTGAAATGCGGTGTTATGGTAATTGCAGTTATTTAAGTTTTTAAAATAATTGAAAAATTATTTTACAATTATAATGAAATTACAAAATTGCAATTGAGTTACTAAAGTGATTGTTATTATTTGTAAAAAGCTATTTTGCTTTTATTATTTAATAGTAGAGTTTAAAAGCGCGTAAAAGGCTTCTAGAACCGACTTCCGTGTGCACTTCATTGCTAAAATGTAAGACACAATTTAAATCATTTCTTACACCCTAAGAATGCAAAATCGACTGGTCGTCCAAAAATCGTCGTGTGCAGGGGGTAGTGGGGGTAGTTTTTCAAAAAATTTGGAAAAAATTTTTTTTGCATTTTTTGAATCTATAAAGTGTGCTCATGACTCCACCAAAAGCATATAGTAATATTACTATCAGAAACATTTATTTTTCAATGTTTAAAATATCGTTCCCAATGCTTTTATATGGAGTTCCCTATTAAACAAGTGCTCGCCCTGAAAACGCGTATTTATAATAATGTATAACTTGTTATAACTCGAGAACCCTTTGCTTAATCAAAAAAACACCTTCTGTAAACTTTGTGTATCAAAGATCAGGGATCACAGTAATTTTTGAAAAATGTCAATCGGACGCATAGTTTTTTTTAAAGTAGCAAAGAGTGAAGCCATGACGCGACGAACGCGGCAGACACTGACATGCGACGAAGGGTCAGATATTTTACAAATGCACGGCTGGCCAGGCGAAACGCGACTCTATGTCTTGAGACAAGTCGAGACACACATAAGTTCATTTTTCGTTTAACTCTCGCGGTTACAGATGTTTAAGTTACTTACTTGGTTTTTTGCTTGTGAATTGCGTTATGTATAAATGTTGTGCTTGTGTGATTTGGCCGTGAAGGGCCAAATATCAAAGGCTAGGCGTGAAGAAAAGGGAAATTTAGTTCTATATTAGAATGTGACATATTTTAAGACGCCGACAATTTATTTTAATTATCTCGACGGCGACAGATGCGCTATTGTGTAGGCTTGCAAAAAAAATACATAGTTTATTACCGTTAAAATTGTGTCTTCTAAGTGTAAACTAATTACACCATGTCAAATTTTCAGTTTTCACATATTATGCCTATAGCAGGGAGTGGGGGGCTCAAATCAAAAGTCTCGATTCCAATATAGAATTTAACGGGAGGCGCGTAGTTTCCCATTCAAATATGGATTCCCGGAGGCGCGTAGGGCCGAGTTACATACTAATATAGTGAATATGGACTCTCGTAGGCCTGTAGGGCCGAGAATCAAATACTAATATAGAAATAAATTGGAGTCCCGTAGGGCCGAGAGTCACATACTAATACAGAAATAAATTGGAGGTCCCAGAGAGTCACATTCCAATATCCAATTTAACGGGAGGCGCGTAGGGCCGAGAGTCACTTACTAATATAGACATAAATTGGAGGCCCGTAGGGCCGAGAGGCACATTATAATATAGAATTAAACTAGACGCGGGTAGTTTCCCTTTTAAATATGGATTTCCGGAGGCCCGTAGGGCCGAGAGTCACATTCTTATATAGAACTAAATTTCCCTTTTTTTCACGCCTAGCCTTTCATATTTGGCCCTTCACGGCCAAAGCACACCAGCACAACATGTATACATAACGCAATTTACAAGCAAAAAACCAAGTAAGTAACCTAAACATCTGTAACCGCGAGAGTTAAACGAAAAACAAACTTAATTTTTGAAAAAACTACCCCCACCACCCCCTGCACACGACGATTTTTGGACGACCAGTCGATTTTGCATTCTTAGGCTGTAAGAAATGATTTAAATTGTGTCTTACATTTTAGCAATGAAGTGCACACGGGGTGACACGATAGAAGCGGCTTTTAACTCTACTATAAAGCAATCCACGTTTCGTAATGAATTTAAGGGGTAAGTTCGCAATGTATTACGAAGGAAGAGGGCTCCTAAATTAAGCATTTTCACATTTTGTAAATTATGAAAAAGTGAAAAAAGTAAATAAAAAATAATTGTGAACTACTTATTTTTTATTTTGCAAGTAGGAAATTTATAATTATTTTTTTGTTGTAATTAATTACACAGTTTTCTAAGTACATTCCTGTAAAGTAATTTGTAATGTAATAGTTACTTTTCAAAGTATTGGTTTCTAACACTGGTTGAGAATAAATCGGTACACATAAAGACCAAGGAATTTGGTATCCATAAAATTGAATTTGTGGAATATTTTGTTTGTGCGTGTAGTAACCTCCTTTAACATTTTTGCCATGTTAGAAAGCTCTACCTGTACACTTAATTACGGATTTGCAGTATTGGTTATTAGTCATACAGTTCAAATGATATCTAAGAGATGGCGCTCTAGCAATTAAAATCAAGGGGTTTTAAGGATTTTATGCATCGCCGTCTTTGGCCTACTCAGCCGGTAAGAGTAATGTCATTAGATCCCGAACAGAAAACAATTTTCTTGAATTGCTAACTTGACAACAGCGCTAACCTATTTATCTCTCTTAGTGCCATTTATTTAAATAGCGATCTTACTTCAATTCACATATTTTCAATGGCCAAACGATCGTTGACGAACCCTGTATATCTTGGTCTACGATCTCGTCGTGGCAATATACTCCTTACTGTAATGAAGCAGTTTTACTAATATATAGTACCGTAAAATTTAATAGGATATAATTCAATTCAATTTTCAATTCAATTTTACTCTATTGTTTTCAGAAAGTATTTTCTATAACAATGGGTGCGCTAAACTAGTAATAATAGTAGTTTAAACAAAAGTAAAAATAAAAGCCTTAACTAAATTCCTAAAATATCAAACATTTTTAGAATAAGACTAAAATAAAAAAGAGGAAATATAATTGGTTAATAAAAAAGTATATATCGGTAAAGCAAAATAGTCGGGCAGCAAAACGCTATTTTCGTCAATTTTTGGGGGATTTTGACAAGCATTGGCACGTTTATACATCGACCCAAGAAAAGTAAAAAACCAAAAAAATTTTCGTGGATTTGTCTCTCTAAGTGCCCTGAACTTTCCGGTCTGCACCTTTCCACTTTTTTCAAAATATCTCAAAATCAAAAAAAGGCAAAATATTTATTGCTACGGTTTTCATTAGGCAAGACCTGTCTCTATGGGCCTAAGTACCACAACTTTTAAAAATATTTATCGATTTAAAAAAAAAATAATGTCAAAGTCAAAACTTTGACAAATTTACCAAACTAATGATTTTTTTAAAACTTGAATTTTTGAACGCTGTCAAGAAATTTCTAAGGCGGATTTTATCTGACATACTTTTTTCTGCCTTTTGAGTCTTGCTATACTACCCTTTTTAAAGTATTAAAAAATATAGCAGGAAAAATCTGTAGCAGAATCACAAATACCAAGCTGTCGCGTTTTTCGCAAAATTCAAAGACCTTGCACTGCTTATACAAATCATTTTTTTAAAACTTCAGTTGAACAAAACGTAAAAGACTATTTACTGGTTCTAATAGACAACTAAATATAAAATTTACTCTCCTAAAAAAAAACTTAGAAATATAGTCCAAAATATTAAAAAATTTACCAACCAGTATACGATTTTAATATTTTTTTAAAAAACTGAAAAATATCCAACTTTAAACGCTTTTTTGCTACCACATACCAAGTATATTTTTTTTTAAATTCATACCGTTTAAAAGCTTGTCTATATTAGAACAAAGGTTTTCGGGGGACCCAAAATTAAACGCAAAATAAAAAATCCCCAGCCGTTTATCTCCAAATGTGTAGTTTTTTCTTAAAAAATCGTTACTTTGAATCAGTGATTTTTCCATGTTTGCGGTAAATTTTTTTTTTAGTTGAGTAAATTTTATATTTAGTTGCCTATTAGAACGAGTAAATAGTCTTTTTTGTTTTGTTCAAATAAAGTTTTAAAAAATTGATTTGTATAAGCAGTCCAAAGTCTCTGAATTTTGCGACAAACGCGACAGCTTGGTATATGTGATTCTGCTACAGGTTTTTCCTGCAATATTTTTTAATGTTTTAAAAAGTGAGATAGAGCCAGACTTGAAGGAAGAAAAGAAAGTATGTCAGGTAAAATCCGCCTCAGAAATTTCTGGACAGGATCCAAAAATTCAAGTTTTGAAAAAATAGCCACTTTGGTAAATTTGTCAAAGTTTTGATTTTGACATTATTTTGTCTGAAATCGATAAATATTTCTAAAAGTTGTGGTACATGGGCCCATAGAGACAGGTCTTACCTTATTAAAACAGCAATAAAAATAAACTAATTTTGAGTTTTTTTGAAAAAAATGGCAAGGCGCAAACCAGAAATTTAAGGACACTGATATGCAACTTATAGTGGAGTACTCACCATTTTTTTATATTTTTTACTTTGCTCAAGTTGATGTACAATTGTGCCAATGTTTATCAAAATCCCCCAAAAATTGACGAAAATGGCGGTTTAATGACCAACCATTATACGTTTAAAAGCTTGTCTATATTAGAACAAAGGTTTTTGGGGGACCCAAAATTAAACGCAAAATAAAAAATCCCCAGCCGTTTATCTTCAAAAATGTAATTTTTGCTTAAAAAACCGTTATTTTAAACCTATGATTTTTCCATGTTTGTGGTAAATTTTTGAATATATTGGATTATATTTATTTTTTTTAAGAAAATAAATTTTGAATTTAGTGCTCGATCAGAACCGGTCAAAATTATTTTAAGTTTTGGTCAAATAAAGTTTAAAAAAATTGTTTTATATAAGCAGTTCAAAATCTTTGAATTTTGCGAAAAACGCGACAGCATGGTATTTGTGACTGCGACAGATTTTCCCTGCAAGATTTTTTCAAATTTTAAAAAGTGAGATATAGCCAGACTCAAAAGAAAGAAAAAAAAGTATGTCAGATAAAATCCGCCTCAGAAACTTTTTGTCAATTTTAAGATCAAATGTCAGTTTACAATGTAAAACTGTCAAAATATTGCCTAGCTTTATTGCAATAAGTCCCTATTAAATAAAACTCTGACATATAATTCACGCCAGCTGACATTAAAATAAATTAAAGATAAACAAAAATTGTGAATACAATCGGTTTAATTTGTTTGTCAAAGCAATATCAATATCTCTTCGTTACCTGGGGCTAAGGCAGAATTATCAAAAACAAAATAAATTAAGACGAATTTATTGCCTTAAATAAATGTACATCAAATACAAAAGCAACAGCACGTCAAAATTTAGACCGAAATATTGCAACATTAGCTACACGAAAAATACCACCTAGAAAAAGTAGCCGCATAATCAGTTTATAGAACAACCACAGCATACAGTTACACAACTCCACAATAAAAAAGAATGTCGAAATCCGTAAACAGACCATGAATCCGTCCTTAAAAGTCCTAGACGTCTGCAATTTTCCCCAGTGGGTGAAGTCATATGAAATCAACGAAAACAAGAAGGTTTGGCACATCATCTTTTATGTCCATCCCATTTTAATGATTTTTGGAACATTTGTACTACTAGTCAAAGGGATATTGGCCATTTGGCTCAAACAACCGTAAAAAACCATGTACTAAAATAAATTTAGATATCTTGAGAACTATTTACACCAAAGAATTTTTAATTTTTGAACAAATTTTGAATTTGTTTTTTAATAAAATTACTACTGGTGTAATTAGTTCTCGAGATATATAAATTTACTTTTGTACATTTTTGAGCGAAATTGCCAGTTTTTGATTTTCAAAAATTAATTTAAAATACTACTACTGAAAATTTGGGATTCTTTATACACTTGACCGGTAGAACGAATGTTTATAAAAATTATTACATCGGAAAGATGGTCTGCCAACCCTCCGTTTTTCGCTGATTACATATGAATTGACCTATGAAAGTTCCAGACGTCTAGGAATTTTGTTAACGTCGGGTTCAGATTCATCATCGAAAAATACATAGGAATATCATAGTCTGTCTTTTTTTTTCTTCTGGATTTGTGTTATAGCTGAGAGAGGCTTATTGTCAAAAATCGTGTCCCGTAGAATAGTTGTGGAAGATTTTTTAAAACTGCCTTTAATCAATTGGTAATAGATCACACAATTGTTATATATCTTAAAAACTAACAAAGATATAAGTTTTTTTAAAAGAACAAAAAAATATTATCCCAAATCGATTAGTTATTAATTATTCAACAATTTCACAATCTTGGATTTATGACGTCACACAGGCGCTTTTGCTTAATTTGGTATGAACCGAACCGAACACCAGGCGACTTTTTATTAAGTGATCCATAACTAATCGATTTAGGGTAGTCTTAAACTTTCTTCCTCAATTTTGTTTGTTTGGGTAAAAAAAGTTTCTATTTTTTTAGTAATTAAAAAAAAAATAATATCTTTGTTACTTTTTAAGATATGAAGCATTTCTTTACCATCTTACTTGATGTTCTATTGCAAACCAAAAACATATTAACAGTTTTTCTGCAAAAACTAATTTAAAAAAAGTTATAGGCCAAAGTTTGTAAAAACACAAAAAAGAGCGGCCATCTTGGATTTATGACGTCACTAAAATTGGAGGCAAACACCTGGTGACTAAAAATTCTAGGGTAGTTTAAAAAAATCTTCCGCAACTATCCCCCGGGATACCACACCTCAAATATTATCTATTGTTTGATAGACATGTGGAAATATATATCTGTTGGATTTTGACATATAAAGTTTGAGTTAAGTTTAATTTAACAGATAACGAGTTTATTTATCTTTCAAAGAGTAACAATCATTATTTGCAGTGGATGTTTAACAAATTAATTTGCAGCTACTTAAAACTAACCTAAAACTAATTTATTAGTTAAAATTACAACATAAACAATACGAAGATGAATGATATAATGAATTTAATAATAAAAATGATATAATAAACTAGTGTAAAATAATAAAGTGGTACAAATCAATATTACAACAAAATCTTAATATATAACGCATTATTTTTTATAAAAAAGGCTCGCTTATTAACAATGCTTAATATTTGCTTAAACTTGCTTAATATTTCATCAGTAAAAGGTTTTTTCGCATAAGATGGTTTTTCAAAGAAGCCTTGTACGTTGTTTTTGACAATTTGAGGCTCATTTTTGTTGAAAACAATGCGCCTCTTTTACGGCGACACTTTAGTTGGCCTATCGTATTTGTATATTTGCTTTATTTGTCCAAAAACGGCGTTGTGTAGAGAAGCTATTTGAAAATTATTAAAGCTATGCTAAATTCATATCCGAGAACATTATGTCGAATACATTTTAAAAAACTTGACATACTAACATAGTTTTGTTTGTTAAAATGCACTTGGAACTTTTACCAACAAACCAAGATGCCTATTCAATAGACCTGCACAGACTGACAAGGAATAGAAATGAGTGAAGAACTCCGCGACACATTTCAGAATTTTATGAAAATAGCACTTTGGATTGAAGGCCTTTCAGAGTCTACCGCAAACCTTAAAAAACATTTTAAAATTTGATGCGTGTAAAAGAGGTGTCACTATTTATGTTAAGGAATTTTTTTTTTTACAGCTGTGATTTCAATAGCATGCGTAGCTAATCTTTGGTGTTTTTAACTAATTTTAACTAGTTTAAGTTTAATTTACATTGTCCGTCTTTTTATCACGTTTGTTAATACTAATAACATATTAATTAATTGCTCACTAGTATAATAAAATGATCTCAAAATCTTGACGTTGCTTTTTTGTAGGATATTAATGCAATTAATGTTTTATGTTCATGTTGGCAATAAAGTTATTACTTACTTACTTATATTTGCTTTATTTGTGCAAATACGGCAAGTAGCGCTAACAGCAAACACGCGTTTCCATCGACTTGTCGGTTTTTAATCTACATAGAAGGAGTCAAATAAGCCAAATATTTTTGTGTACCGCCCACACTTGGTTTCCACATTGAGTAATCTACTGTGCAGAAGCCGTGTTCAACATGTATTGCTTTGATAAGCAAAAGCGAAAAATGATTTTTGTTGACAAAACGGACTGCACAAACTAGTTGTTTACTAATTTGGGAATAAGCATATTTGGCATGTTTGAGTTTTTTGCTAATTCCATTCTTGTATGTGGCCAAATATTTGTCCAAATACAGCGACACCGCTATCGAAAACGCTACGCCAAGTGAAGTATCGTCAAAACTATTTTATCCGCTAAAAAACAGAAAATGTCAGTTTTGCTCTCAGTTGTTCAAAAAATAAATGTCAACACATTCCCTTGATTGTTTGCAGTTTTGAAATAACGTTATAATATATTCATCTGCCTAATAGAAACCTTTGGAAAAGGTGATACAGGCAGAATATAACAAAATCAAGATTGAAAAAATATTAAGCAGGTTAAAGTTATATGAAAACCTATTAAACACAGATAGGCAAATAACATCTCTATACCTATCGAAAAACAATAGAAAAAACTTCATTTTATAGCAGAAAGCCCTATATACGTATTGCACAAAGTGAAGTTAAGTATAGAAGCACCTTAATTAAAATTAAAAGCCGTTAAGTATTGCAAGTATTTTGGATAAAAATTACCAAAATATTTTAATACTTTTCGATCATATGGCACTATTTGATGTCATTGTTTATTTGATATGTATTGCATTTTTGTACAATATTAACAACGAATTTGTAAAAATATAATTTGGAAAAACTTTTTATATATAACAGCTTAATATTAAGAAATCTCACGATTCTCTACTAAACACTTCGTATATTTAATAATATTGGACGGATCCGTAAAAAAATTACAGTTGTATTTTACCTTATTGCTTTTATATGATGTGTAAATACAATTTGTACATATGTAGCGGTTTTACCATTTTAATTTGTGGCAATAAAAATGTCCCTACAGCCAGGCAGAGACACATATTGACAACTTCTGAGTTCTGAAAAACTATACAGTCTACCGTAAGATACCTTTCTCTTTTTTTAACCATTGGGCTAAGAAAGATAGATATAACATCAATAAATAATTACCCTTTGAAATAATATTGTTGACATCAAATAATGCTACACGAACTAATACTAAACTTTAAAACTATCCTATTTTTTATAATATACATTGAGTCAATTTTTTTCATAATATCAAAATTATTTGCTTTTGCAGCGATTGTCGTATATCGTGAGAGTAAGGCGCGATCAAAAATGATCTTGAGCTATCTAAAAATTTAGAATACGTTCGTATCTAAGTGCACTTTGAGGAAGAATGAACAAAACTATTTTCGTAATCAAAATGCAAAAAAAACTGTCAAGTAAAGGAAATAACTGCGAAACTTAAGTTAAACTAATAAATTTAAAAGTATATTTTGAGGCCAATTCATAAAAATGACAAGTAAACACCAAAATTAGTTTTTCCCTTGCTACCTCTAGTTTAAATCACGCCATACTACTCGGTCACTCACTACGCCACCTCTCTCTTGGTGGGCTGCCTAGTTTTAATGAAGTTAAACTAGCCAAGAAAAGCTAATTGTGAAAATACTTCTAATAAAAGGACAAGGCGGTTCATAACAGGCTAATTTGTATTGTGTAATTTTATGACCCAATTCTGAAAAATCTATGACTTTTTATGAACTTTTGAATTAAGACCTGATATCTTAGGTTCTACAAAATTTAAAAAAAAATGATTTTGATAAATTTTAAGAGATATCAAGTTAAAAGAAGAAGAAATGGATATGTATTTCCGATTTTTTTTATCAAAGCTTTTTGGTTTTGTTTTAAATTGGTGATGCCAGTACTAAGCTTAGCCAAATTTTCTTAGACAGATTCGCCTTAAAATTTAATGACTTTTTATGGAATTTTATTTTTTAACTTTATGACACTTTGGTAAAATTATCACGCAATTGTTCTGGTAAATATATAAACGTTTCGACAATGGTTTTGTTGTTCAAATGTACGATCTAGTCTGAAGGTCTGCTGAAGACAAAAAGCATTGTCGAAACGTGACCGATGGATTAAAGCGTATATTTCCCAGCACAACAGTGTCCTTATTCCCACTAAATCTACGTGTAGTTTATGACACTTTACCACTGATCGGCCTGAAATTATTTGCGCAAATCGGCCTAGTCATTTTTATGAATTGGCCTCTAGGCATAATGCGTTGAGCAAATTTTGAAAATAGATATGATGAATTCTCAGGTTGACTAACTCTGTTAGTGTTTAATTTTGTACATTACCTATTTTTCTCAAATCCAAATATAATAAATAGCTAAACTTAAGCAATATTAAATAAAAAATAAACGTAATTAAACAAATAATATATATAAAAACCTGACGAAATGTAATGCATCGGCCGCCCATCTCCAACCGCGTATTATGTAATCGTCTATCATCGATTCCAGGGTAAATTGTATTGTCTCTTTTGTAATATAAGGAATAAGGTAGTTAGCAGAAGCACCAACTGAGGGTTTTCACAGGCTCGAGCATTTGATTTGACGCCTCGAAGCGCATGGCAGCTCTTCCTTGTTATTCCAAAAAACTCTCTCCTTTTAAAACAAAATCGACATGTCCCGGGTTTTTTAAATATTTTTAGCAGTTCTTGATAAACAGTTGGTATGTCTAACTATAACATACTGTACATATATTTATCTGAGAGATTCATAAGCCTCGTAGGGCGTTACCGATGCAGTTCAATTTTCGTTTGATTTCTTTAATACGTACAAATGATAAAAACCGGAAACGATATTAATAATAAAGTTGCATCTAATCTAATCGTGTTCGCTGACGGAGTTGAACGCCAGCACGCAAGCTAGGCATATTGGAATCAATGTAACCTTTTTTAATGACAACACGCGTGCCAGCACGGTCCGACGTGTTTGCATGCCGCAAGCTTTTCAGACCGCGCAGCCACCCGTGCTACGTACCGGACATGCGCAATATCATTGTTTACATCTCTTGTAACTTTTGTAGGGCTCTCAACAGATAACCATCAAAATAATATGAAAAATATGAAATCTTTTAATAAAAATATGAAAATTATGAAATTACGAAAAAAAAATATGAAGAAAATATGAATAAAAAAAAATTTTTGTCCCTTTCCATATGGCCAGTATTTTTTTTTTTTTTTAAATATTTACTAACCAAAAATGTTTTTTTTATTTATAAAGAAATGTATTAACAGCACACCTTTTTTTTCATTCAAACTTATTTTGAGAAAAAAATGATACTGCCAAATTTTTAACCGGTATAGTTTTTAAAATAAGTGATTGTTATAAATTTGGGATTATGCAAGAACAATAAAATATTTAACATTTAGTTCTTTTTGACATTTTAAAAAATATTTTTTGTTTTTAAATAAAGGATGCCAAAAACCAAATTTAATGTAAAAATTTTGATAATGAAATTTTCTTCCGCAAAAAAAGTTGCAATAGAAATGTTTTTACAAAATTACAGTATTTTAAAAAATATACGGAAGATTTTTATAATAAAAACTATAAGGTATGAAAAGATCTAATAACACCATTTTTAGGAGCTCAAAAAAAGAACACTGTAAGGTAAAATCAGCAGATCGCCATCTTTATTAATAAGCGAGTATAAAAATAGGACATGCTGTACATTGAGGAAGGAAACAGGCTTAAGTATATTTTAAATGAAAAAGATAATTTTTAATTTATTTGCTTCAACAGTAGTCATTACTGGAGCCAACATTAGCTCCCTCAGTTGATTGATCATTGCAGAAAATATGAAGGTTTTTAAAAAAATATGAAGTTTTATGAAGCCTGAAAAAAAAAATTAAAATTTTCATAAAATATGAAGGTGTTGAGAGCCCTGCTTTTGACATGAAAATGCTTCTAATTGCAGACACAATGTAGCAAGAATTGGTGATTTATATTATTCGACAGTAAGTTTTCCATTTTTAATCAAAAACATTGCAAAAACATATTTTTTGTTTTCGGTAAACATAACCTAACTTGCCTTGCAATACGCATGTACTAACAACAAATGCTCAAATCCGTGACGACTACCGTGGTGGAGTGCGACTTGGCCAGAGAACACGATTAGAAAAGCAATATAATGAAAATAATGAACTAAAATATAATGATTCTTATATCTACTTATACATTAAACGAATAACGCGAACATGAAATAAATCATTTCTAAACATACCGAACGATTCATTACCTTAATAAAGCCTAAAAATGGATAGTTCTATTATGGCATGATACTTACCTATTAAAGTAACTGCCTTATAAACTAATTTAAAATAAAAAAGGAGACTAAGTAGAAACTCTTTTTGTATAAAAAGATTAACAGCTAAATCAAAGTTAAGCGAAAATTAAAAAGGACATAATGGCATTTTACACCACGTTTTGCAGGTTTTAAAGCAATCAGTTCAATAAACTAGACTTAAAGAAAGAAACTTAATCAAATACCAAATTTTTTTTTACATTAATTGGTTTTAAGAAATACATAAGTATTTAAAAACAAAAGATAATATACTGTTTTTGCGGATAACCAAAAAAGTAAAAAATGACGGCAAAGGCAACTAAAACTAAACAAAAATAGGAGGGTTTTTTTATGTATACCAAGGGGTTAAATAATATTCATCATTTAATGTCTATAGTCCAAATTATACGCATTTGTAATGACGTTATTTTTGTTTATCTTTGTTTAGTATATTATAAACAACGGTGACAATAAATTTTTGAAAAAAAGCAGTGTCTATGATTAATAAATTTTTTAAATAGGTAGGTAATTGGTTATGTGAAGTATCCGTCACTATCAATCAAAAACATGAGTTTGTCAACTTGTCGGAAATTGTTTTAAAAAGTTGTAAAATGCCGAGAAACAAATATAATAATATAATGAACAATCGCAGCTGATAATTTTAAATATATTGGCCTTTTTTCAACTGGAAACGGAACAAGTCCGAAATGAAATCGCACTTCAATTTGAGATGTGATACAGCGAGCCGCAGATGCAACAAAATTGAGCCCAACAACTATAGTAAATAAAAAAAATATATACGTCATACGTTTTTTTCTCACCTGGTGACGTCATTACAAATGCGTATAGTTTAGACTATAGCAATAAAGTGTGTTTTAGTGTTTTTGTCATCGTGTTTGTTATAGGCTTCAAAAGCGGGCGTTCTTTGTTAGGTATCTGAAGCGGCGGCTCGTGTCAATACAGAATTTTGAGTCAGTAAAAAATATCGGGGTGTTGCGCCCAAATGTATTCCCACAAGTCATTAAAAAAACTACTACTATGTTTGCGATTTCTAATTCTATTTTTTTAAAGAAACTAACCCATGCCCACACAAAATCCGCCATGAAATGACTCAGAATTTATCAAAAAATTCTGCTAAAATAATTGAAGTGTATTGTAAAGGACGTAAATTGAAACAGCCATTCTCCAAGGACACAAAAACAATACGATAATACGACTGATGGCCTGTGCCAGGCACAAAATTTCTTTGATTTTTCTTATTTAAACAACTCTAAATGTCCAACATTGGCCATATCTCTGTCGCTCATATAGGCTGTTGATAAAATTCTCAATTCAAACGAGCCAATAGAAAAGTGGCACATACTCATTGGGCAGCGCGTTCTACGAGGATTTGGGTTTTAGTGGCCCATTCATCGCGTCGTGTCGGAGTGTGATCGATAAAATTGCACAGGGTTACCAAATTTTATACAGTGTGTCCCAACGACAACGAAACAGAGGCGTTTTTGGGTATTTAGAATATTTTTTCGAAAAATTCCTCGGACACGTCGATTTAGTTTTTGAGGGGGACACTTTTTGGCTATCTTGAAATTTTTGTAGCGAACCCCCTTCGAGGGGTATACTTTACCCCTATATTTTGAATAGGGAAAATGGGTCTAGTGATACCTCATTTTGAAGCTCTCTTGAATATCTTTACAACCGTGTAAAAATTTCGAAAATCCATCGATTAGTTTTTGAGATATTTGCCTTCAAACTTTCAAATTTAACATGGACTGATAAAATAAAAATTTAATTAGAAATTTATTATTTTTCGGACCGAACCGAACCGAACAATGCTAATTAATAAGAACGATATAATCTAATTTTGTTTGAACAGCAAGCGATGATATGTTTTGGTTGACATTGGTTGTCCGCAAAAAATGTATTTATGAGGGCTAAAATTCTATACGGCAATAAAATATTGACCCTTTACTTTTATCTATTATTTATTTAAATACATTTGTATGAATTTTCCTAAAACTGTAAAACTTTAAAAATTCAAATTTTGTTCAAAATTGAACAAGACAAAAAGGCACATGTCAAATGTTACGAACCACAATAATATTATATAAGGCCTCAAAGTATTTAGTGAAATATTGACAATAACAAACAATTAGAACGAAAAGTCTACGAAAAGCTATCTTTTTTAAAAACGTAAATCTGATTACTTTTCGTAAACTCCTGGTCCCTTTTACAAACGTATGAGTAATGTAGTAATCCACTTACCTTTTCATACTCGATATTGCATTTCTCTTTGTGATTGGTCCAGTTTTGTTTGGAGATTGTTAATGAATATTAAGTCAAAACTAGCCTAATCTATGAACTAGTCGACAAACAGCTGGTGCTATCAATAAATCAATTATCTAACATTTGTTTTCTAACAGTTTGTCCTTAGTTTATCTATCCATAGAAGGCGCTGTATGCACTATTAATTTTGGAACATTCAGTTTATGCTTAACATTTTCTCTAACCAAAACCGACCAAGTCAAACCTGACATCACTTACAACCAAATCAACCCGTTATCTCCTTTGGTTGTAGCAGGATTAATCAAAGATTGGACGTCCTCTAAAATAGGAAATTCCTCGACCAACAAGGAGGGCACCAAGTCATCCGTGGAGTCGATGGGGTCGCTCAGAGTGACGTCAGAGGACATTGTGTTATTGCTCTCGCTGCTGACGTCCATGTTGTCGTCCATGCTGGCCAGATAGTCTTCGGGAGTGTTGGGCATAGAATAGTTGCTTGCCATTCCTGTGCGAGAGGAAATGAGATAGGAAAAAGGTTAAACTAAGGCATTAACTCCAATCGTAGCATAAAAAATTCTATGCCATAGTAAACTAGAATTATAAGTAAGCCACAAGTGGACCATAGATATAAATAAATGGATCCATGACGGATCTGATACCTTCCTGACCCATTAGCACACTCCAAGTAAATTCCATGCTATATAAACCTTAAAAATAGTTTTTTTTGTAAATATCTCTGAAACGAAAGCTCCTGCCAAGTTTTTGGTTATAACACAAATTTTTGAAAAAAATGTGCGCTACAATATTCCGAAAACCGCATATTGATGCGACGCTCCGTTAAAAAGTTAGGATTTTTTAAACTTTTTAACTGTAAATCATTAGCATTAATGAATTTCGACCAAAATCATCAGCTCGATACAGTATCGAATACTATTTTACCTAAAAATTTTATGAAAATACACACATACTGCTAGGGTAGGTCAAAATACACCCAAATAACACATTTTCGGCGTTATCTCAAAAAAAATTTTTCGTCGAAAACAATACCTTCTCTAGCCATTGCTGTGCGGGCGAGGAAGGTAAAAAAATTGTAGAACGCTTGTCAAACCTAGAGACCCTGTGTGTATATTTTAAGGAAATATAGGCTCAACAAACTTATCAAAGTCAAATTTATTTCAGTCAAAATCAAAGGAGGGAAATATCATGCCTCTATATGTCGGAAAATAAAAATAAACAATTTTACAAAATATATACTGTGGGTGTCGCACAAATGTCTTTGTTTATATTTTGCATGATCAATCAACTTGACAGGAAAATAACATAACCAAAAAAAGGAGTTTTAGTGACTTCGAAGGGTTTGTCGTGTCTCAGCTGCGTTCGGTATTTGCATCTCAGACGTGACGGATTCTTGGTCACGTGATTACAGATTAGTCTGAGCAAATTGGAATTAACGAATGAATAACCTTAAATGGAACCAAAAATATTATGTACATATTGCAACTCACGCCCAGCTAAGGTGGCAGGGTAGTGCCGTGGTATGGTCGTCGGCTTCACATGCAGAAGGTACCAGGCTCGCGTCTCAAACGATGCAAAAACAAAAAAAAATCTGTCGCCCTGTCGCCGAGTTCCTTTTCAGCATTCAACAGCCGTCATTGAATAAGCATGCGATGCGACGCAAGCAAAAAATATAAGTCGACATTGAACATCGAGAATATACGCAGGTGTAGTCCAGGAGCCGACACGTAGCCAGCCGAGGAACCAGGGATAATTACCCAGGAGCCTGCTATAAGTGCTATATAGTCGGAACCAGGACGGCGCCAGCATAAATCTCCTACAGTAGTCAACTCACGACGACCACGACTGTTGCGCTGAAAAGGAAAGAAGTCTATCGTCTATAACCAAGTTCTGCTGGGACGATAGCCATGTTAGATAGATGCAAGTCTAACATGTAGCAGGACCACCTTTCGGAAGGGGTGTAAAAGCGTGGGTCCACTGTGTATACTTGCTACGCAGTATAAAGATCCCTGCCCTCGACAAAGAGGTGTCAGGCAAAATTAAGTCCTCTTAGAGAAAGAAAACTTGCATCCTAAGTGGCACGTGCATCAGTTTGATATATGATGTACGGACAAATCGGGGTTTGGGAAAAGGGCGCGCCGTGTGCCTAGTCGCTAGACCAAAAATGGTCTCCCCACCACTACGACTACTACTACTACACGCCCAGCTATAATTTTGACAAAATTTTCCTGTGATGTCGGAAATGTATATAATTTGTTGTCTTCAACATCAAATAATTCAATTTCAATACTTTTACATAAAAAAATTATTTTTGTAAACAAAACAAATACACAACATACGTCACAATCTCAGATTAATATGTTTCGTCGATCAAAATGTACGGAGCAACCAGATTTACGTCCGACTAGTCTAAGCAGAATTACCGAACGATTCAGATCTACCTCCCCTAGATCCAGATGGAATTAACGAACGATTTCGATCAAAAAGATTAATCCGACGTAAATACCGAACGGAGCTTCTATTTCTTTAAAATATGTCATACATACAGCGTCTCTAGTGAAACCTGCGCAGACTGGCGGAAACGGGAAGAAATGGATATCCGCAATTTTTACAGTGGTTGAGCAGGGCTGACTTTGATAGCCCCGATTTAAAAGGGGCGGCATTCAACCATACCCATGGTGAAATATGCAAGCAAATATTGATCTCAATTGTTTAAACGACATTGGCATTAAAGGTGAAGCACTTTCTTGGTTCCAAAATTATCTTTCAAATAGGGTTTAATTTGACGAAATATGCGAAGGTCCTTAATGTTCTTTTTTAGTCCCAATTCCTTTTTGAATATATATAAATTTCATACAACTTTAAATTAAATAGGTCAAATCAAACTTTTTGCAGATGATACTACAATAGTCTATTTTGCAGATAACATTATTCAAATGTATAACGATATTAAAAATGACCTTGATATAATCCTAAACTGGCTTAATTCCTATAAGTTAACTTTAAACTACACTAAATCTAGTTTTATGTTTTTCAGTAAATATAAAACCCAATCAAAATATACAGCCAATAAAATTTAATATAAATGAAATAAAATATTGTAATTTTACAAAATTTCTACGTTTATATCTAGACGAAAATTTGAGCTGGGATAAACATATTGAAATGTTAACAAAATATTATGCATTAATCTACTCTAAGTTACAATATGAATTACGGTGTCCGCAAATCAAACTATAACCTGTTAAAAATACTTTTAAATAAAGCCATTAAATGTATACACAAACTCACATTTTTAGAACCCACAATAAACATTTACAAACGTATAAGTTATCTTCATCTTTCAAATCTTTATAATTTAAAATTAGATATCTTCATTCCATTAATACAAATAAAAAAAACTCTCATTTTTAGAACCCACAATAATTATTTACAAACCTATAGGTTATCTTGATCTTCCAAATTTTTATAATTTAAAATTAGGTATCTTTAATCCATTAGTAAAGATCAAAAACAATCAAATACTATTCTCAACCCACACAAAACAAACAAGAAATAAGAGTAACCTAATTCCTAAAAGAGCCTTAAGAAACTTTGGAAAAAAATGAATTCTTTGTGACGGTATAAAAATGTATAATCAAATACCAGAAACTTTAAAAAATCAAAACTCACATAAATTCAAAAAATACTAAAAAAAAAACAACTTCTTGCAGATATTTAACGGAAAAAACAATCGCTACAACAAATTTTTCTAATTCCTTTATTTACCTAATTAAAATTTTACCACTATTTTTAATAATTTATATATGTTTTTTTAAATTTTATATTTTATCTTAACTTGTTGTTTCCCTATAATAAACTGTAATTGGTTGGGAATTATTTAATAATAACAAATTAAAGTAATAAAGGTCGTTTTTAGGTCTTGAATTTGTTATAATAACTTTTATTTATTTATTTTTGTTGCCTTTTGTGTTGTTCATTTACTGTACGTTAAAAACAAGATTGTGACATGTTATTTTATTTTACAACTACAATATGTTTATTTTTTAACAAAACTTTTTAAAATATTTATAAAAAGACTTTTTAATTATAATTTTTATAAATTTTGCCCTTAATTTTTGTTAGATTACGTTCTTTGTTTTTTAGCCCTGAGGATGACGCGGAGGGCTTCGAAACGTTGGCTGTCAAATAGAGTCCAAAAAACCTGAAAACTACCTTATCCGTGATAACGCCTTGTAATATGCTTATTCATAACAGCGACCTGAAGAGATGGAGGCTTTTACTTAAATCTATAAAAAAATGGCGGCCAAAATTCCGTAGCCCCAACTTGAGACTGCACAGTAGTCGAAGCGAGACCTTTTGTTTTTCGATGTCTATGACGTGGACTACCAACTAAAACTTATTACGCTGGGAAAAACGCAAAACCCAAAGCCGTAAAAAAAGCACATATCTAAAATAGTTTTTAAAAAAAATTGTGTGCTTAAGACCACACGGCAGAAGTGTAAACTTCAACAAGGCGAAATTAATAATACTGGCCTTTATCTGCATCATCATATCGCTCGCTGAATGTTCCTCTCACAGTTAG
Source organism: Aspidapion aeneum (assembly GCA_963576565.1). NCBI lineage: Eukaryota > Metazoa > Arthropoda > Insecta > Coleoptera > Brentidae > Aspidapion > Aspidapion aeneum. Next base: position 126,749,818 of record OY755039.1, read on the forward strand.
TCGGCTCGAGCCGACTTCACCCGAATGAGCGTTATATAGCCGAGCCTGACGGCTCAGTTCAATTCACTACCCACAAAAACTGCTAAACGCGCCTAAAGAAGTTTACACTTCAAAAACCGCTTTTCTTCTTTACTTATTCAAAAAGCATTTGCCATTAATACTGTAGAACAAATACCCCAGATCAAGGACATCGAAAAGTTAGAGAGGGTGCAGCCAAGGGCCAAAAAAATCTCGCTGATTCAAGAAACAAACTTAACGAAGAAAGATTCAACATATTTGGATAGTAGACAAATACGCGAAGTCATAGAAGTGTTTAAAATACCATGAAAATACCAGAAAAGTACTCAATCAAGTAAAATATCGACCTTAAACAGACGACTACTAGAAGACTTAGAGATCACCGGAAAACGCTAAAAAAGAAGATATAACCAAACAAAACTGAAGCACAATCAACCAACGCATTCAAAAACAGAATAGACCAGGTGCTGGTAAACATAAATATCACACTACCATTAATATAGATACATATGCAGGGTGTCCCATTATGGATTGCTGTCGGATAATAGTGTCTAGTTGGGTGATTTTAGGTAATTCGTAAGGCCCAACTTTGTTATAAAAAAAATTCCAAGAGGTACAGCGGTAGTAGTTTAATGGGACACCCTATATAAAAAAATTAAAAACAAATAAAAAATAACATAAGGACAATAAGAGAGTAAGAGAAGAAAGATCTACTTAATTTATCTATTATGGAGAAAATATTATTTTGCAGGCGAACAGCTGAAACTAATAATAAAAAAGTGAGCATTTCTGGAATCAGGACAAACAAGCTATTTTAAAAATTATACAGGGTGTTCCGTTTAGTTTAAGAAAGTTGCTGTGAGCATTTGTCACAAGGAGTGACATTTCACATATCAGATATGTTGGATATTGATTATGAGAATATGTGTTTAAACAGAATGTGGGTCATAGATTTCAAGGGTCCAAATTGAAATTGTTGTCAAAAACCTATTTTTGATTCTATGCCGTGTCATGTGTTCGCGTGACATATATCAAAAACACTAAAAAAGGTGAGATTTTCGCCCCTTTCATCTTTGACCAGCAACGAGGCCACACGCGGCACCGGAGCTCCAACCCCATCGAACTTGCCTCATGTGCAGTGATTTGTTGGATAAAGGATGAGTTGAGCATTTTGGTAGGGCATAGAATAGCGAAAATTAGATTATAAGTTCGGGATTTTTTTGCAATATTTAAATGTGTTTACTGAACAGTTCAAGATACGCATCATCAGAAACCTTGAGAAAAATTATACAACCATCAGGGATTTAAAGTTTTTCTTCACCCCTAACTAAAAATGTGGTCTAATAAAAAAGGAAAACAAAAATTACTAACCTAATCCACTATCTCCGCTCTCCTGACGCGAATGCTCTGTCAAACTGGACAAGAACGGGTCGATTACAGTTGCCAAATTTCCGTCTACTGAAGAGCTCCTCATCATTATTTCCTACAAAGAAATTCGGAATAAGATTCCCGCAACTTTCGTCGTCATAACTACTGCTGTTACGGAAAAATTCACATTTTTCCAAACCTTTTATTTTATTTACAGATATTTTAAAAATAAAATAGATTTCATGCTACATCTAGTGAAAAGTCAGCGAACTTATAATAAATCATTGATCAATGAATTTTTTATTTAATACAGTACGCTCGTATGCTCAGGGTTTTATGTTTTCGTTTGCCGTTTATAGTTTCGTTTGATTTATAAATAGATCGAGTTAGTTTCGTTTCTTTTCTATGAGTTTGAAAACAAAGATAGCCAGAAGGTTTGTATAGTTGAGGACAGTAAAAATTAATTATGCAATGTTACACAATCAGCTGATATTGATACTAGTTGACCTTTGGTTTTATCTAAGTTTTCTCTATTGTTTTTTATGGGAGAAATATTTAATTATTTAATATTTTGAATTTTAGTGAAATAATCTAAAAAATAATCTGTCAGTTCTCTTGTGCAAAATGAATGAATGAATTTATTGATTTTTCTCCCTGAATGGGGTTTTTAATTTTAAAAGATCTGAGTGGTTGAAGATATGTTGCCAGGCAAATTTGTGAATCTGACAACTCCACTGACTTTCAAAACTTAATATAATGTATTTTAGTTAATCGGTTATGTTGTAACGTGTTCATTTTTCGAAAGCCGTCCCGATTTCAAAAGCGTCCCGATATCCCGATTTTTACAAATTGGTCCTGATCTTTTGGAAGATATTCGATTGAAAATCAGATATTATTAAACATTTAAAATTATGTACTCAAAATCTAAAATAAAACGCGGCGAAATGACACCGCAAATCCGTACATTAATTATTATCAGCTTCAACGCAGAAGGTAGTTTTTTACAAATATTTCAAAAATACCATTAGAAAAAACGGTTTGTACAGTGGCACACTTTTTAAGGTCCTTTCAAAATTACCTAGAATCGTCTGCACGGGAAGCACGAAATTTCGGCAGGACCTAAAAACTACAAAATGGTTTTAAAAAACCAAGCCACACAATACTTTTTTGGATCCTTAAGATGTGGGAAAAATAAGAGGACATTCAAAAGTAGGCGAGTTTTCCTTCCTCGTGTAAAGTATAATTTTTTTGGAATGAATACACAAAGTGATAAATGTTTCTATAGCTGCTTATTATTTGTTTCACACTTAGGGATAAGTACACTTTTTATACCTCATTTGGGAGAAAAAGTGACGGATCAGTATTGAAAAGTAAAAATTAGGCCCGAAAAGTAAGAGGTCTGGGAGTGAAAGAAAAAATCAGGCATAAAAAGTTTAAAAAAGTCCAAAAAGTGCGAAAAAAAGCTGATTAACCTCGTCATAAAAGTGTCTTTTTATGCTAGTACTTATATAATCTACTATTTTGTATTGGGATAAAAAAGTAACTTTTATATGGAATTGGGATATGGGTTAAAGAAAAATATTCAGATTTTTTGGTATAGCAGCGCTATTTCCCAATTTATTTAAAAAAAAATATGGTCACGTTAGGATATGTTGCCTTCCACAGCCTGTCTGGTTTAGAAATGTCAAGGGCTTAGTTAGGGCTTGTCAACCGCTGACTGACAATCTCCGGCTATTTTGGCAAGGCCGTGATAAAATCAAAGTATTAGGTTTGGTTAGGCTGCCTATCAGTGCCCAACTATTTTTACCACGTTTTCAATGGTAACGTCAAACGCATGGTGAACCCACTCTTTCTATTTTGGTTGGTTGTGAAATCCAATCTCTAGCTGTATCTCTGGGTAGGAGTGACGCGCTTCACCTAGACCCGTCGAGTGTCGGTAAGTTCCAAGGAAACACCTTCGGTACGAAGTAGAGTGAATTGGGTAGACATACAGAAATATATGAGTACTATAAACTGTGTTTTGTTGATAAATAAAGGATCTATTTTAAGAGCATTGTGTGAAATAATGGGTTACAATGGTGATTTTTGGGCATTATTAGATACTGCTAACTGTTTTCTTAATAAATTTCACTTTTTAAATGTGCTACTAGTCCTTAGATAGATATAGTAGGATCAGAATTTTTATAAAATTTAGGACATTATATATTTGGCTACTCCTGTGGAGACATGAATATTTTTTTGACATCGAAATCCTTTACCTGTTGCCTTCTAATCTCTTGTTGTCTCTGTTTAAGGCGCTCTCTCTCGAGTTGCAACTGTTGCAGTCTTAACTGCTGGGCGCGTTGCGGAGAAGAAGCCATAGATTGTTGCCAAGTCGGTTGAATGCCTAAAAGAACAAAAACAGATGGTCTTAACCAAAAAATACATACAAAAGACTAATTTTGACGCCGCGCAAATGGAAATTTGACTATTATAGGATGACAAAAATATTTTGTATCAAAAAACTAATTTTTTATAACCAAAGATAATAATAAAAATACTAGATATTCTGCCAATTGATGGGCATCTAAGTTCACATATTTAGGTTTGTTTGCCTTGGTTTTTCCAACCGAACCGTTCTTCGTTCATACCATCAGCCATATTTTGACAAAAATTTTAATTTACTAAAACTTTTTGTTTTTCGTAAAACTTAAATATTTTCGCCGTCTCGTTAATAAATTTTATAAAATGTGGTAGTTTTTTATTATTAGCAACTACGGCCAATTGAATGACGTTGACGATTTTTTTCTATGCCTTCTAGTTTTTTTGTAACCATAGCCTAGTTATTTCTTCTTGCTTTTCTTTACTTTAAAACTTCGGTACCCGCGTCATTTCAAAATGGTTCGACCGGTTAAGGGTAAAATATCATCGCCCACATCATTGGCAATTGCCTTACTGGAACAGGGAGACAAAGCTTCTACTGCGGCACATGTCATAGTTTCGCGCCGTTCCCTTTCCTTTCTCATTTCAAGGTTTGACACATTCTGTTCGTTGGAAATGAGTCACTATTTTTTCGACCGTGCTACGGCTACCTTCCCTCAAACGCGACAACAAATAAATTTGCCACATCTTAACAGCTATTTCCCCCGAAATCCCATTGAACCATCTGTACTTTTTCCTGAACGCTAAATGTAATACGTCGCCTTGAGCTAGAATTTGCGTGAAAAACATATACTCACTTCTCACCTGTCTCGCTGCACACGACGGAATAACGAAAAACTTCGCGAAAACACAGCAAGCAGTGTATGAATCCTTTAGCTTTTATGTATGTAACTTAAATGAAAATTTTGAACAGATGTTAATGTACAGTTTTACTTACAAATACGTAGCACAACTGAAACTTACAACACCTAGACGCTAAAACAAATGTTAACGTACTGGTGTACGAACAAATATGTAGCAAACCTGAAACTTTCTAATAAAACTGCAAAAGTATGGATTATACACCCACCTGTTCCCCTTTGTTGCAAATGTTGCGGAATCCTGGGGTCAAACCAAGATGTCGACCTGGTCTTGTGATTGATAAAGTAAACTTCGCCTTCGGCGGTGCGAGCCTGTTCCCAGCCTTCAGGCAAAGGTCCTAATTCTACGTCGCTACTTGCTTTGTTGATAGTAGGCGTGGGCGAGTGAACCTAGAATTTAAAAACAATTGCCAACACATCAACATTATGATATGCACTTGGGACTGTAGGATTATTAGTAATCTAATTAGTACATCATGCATGTCACAGCTTTCGGTAGTATCCAAAAATCGCCTACACATTACGAACGAACTAAATCAAACCGGTATTTAGACAATTGTATGGGTCTATGGACGAGAGAGCAGACCTAAAAAACTATCGACCTATAACACTCCTCAATGAAATTCATAAACTCTTTACGAAAATATTAACAGATAAACTAACAACAAATTTGACGGATATCAATCAAAAGAACAAGCAGGCTTCAGAAAAGATTTCAGTACAGTTGACCACCTATTAACCATGAAAATTCTAATAGAACGAGCCAACAAATACAACATTCTACTATTGCGTTTATAAACTTTGAAAAAGCTTTCGATAGCATTCAGCACTGGGTAGTAAAAGCATCTTTAATTAATAGCCGAATAGATCACAGATACACAGAAAATCCAACACAACAACATTATGATCTACTCTAGGGACTGTAGAATTAAAGTAATCTAATTACACGACACATTACGACGGAAGCAAATCAAACCGGTATTTAGACACTTGTATCATAACAAAAAAAAGCCAAGTACGCGAAAATGACATTCCGTAAAAAGAATTGAGATAACATACATAACAATACATAACCATGAAATTTCAAAATGAAAGGTTCTTACTAGTTTGGAAATGTTTTTCTAAACTTGGCTATTACGGCTGTCGGCCATTTCAAAATCCAAGATGGCGAACGAAATAAAATTGTACCCTTTAAAGATGCTTGTTTATTCTTATGTTGCGAACATGTTTTAATAATTTTTTAAATCGCTAAAAAAGCAGCATCCTTGCCCCGCAAAACAAGGTATGAATCAGCAAAATCGGTTCGGTGGTTCTAAAAAAAATATTTTTGTTTTAACCATTGTTTTGAATATTATACGATTGCCTTGCCAATCATGTCTGCATTTATTTCCTTATAAATTCCTTACTACTGAACCGATTTTGATAAAATAAAAAATATCCTGGTGAGAATTGATTGCTTTTTAAAGATCATGATCAAAATTTATTAAGATCTTAAAATTTAAGATGGTGGACAGAATCATAATTGATTCTTGAAAATGGCGTATTTAGTCTTATTTTCTGAAAATGTTTTAGCTTTCTTTTTAATTTATACAAAAGCACTACTTTTCCCCCGCACAACAAGGTATAATTTAGTAAAATCGCTTTGATGGTTCTCAAAAAATCTATTTTTGTTTCAGCCATTGTTTTACTGTCTGCATTCATTTCTTTAAAAACTCATTATTACTAAACCGATCTTAGTGAAATAAAATAAAATCATGCTGATAATTGATTGTTCTTTAAAGTTTATAATCGAAATTGGCCACCGTCTTAGAAGTTGGGATGTCGGAAATAATCATACTTGACCCTTCAAAGAGGCACGTTTATTCTTATTTGCAAAAAATGTTTTAGTTTTTTTTTTAATTTATAGAAAAGCACTTAATTATTTTTTATCTCTTTATGCGGGAGAAAAGTAATGTTTTCCTATAAATTAAAAAAACTATAACCTTTTCATAAAATAAAAATAAGCACGCCATTTGGAAGAATCAAGTATAATTCTGTCCAACATCTTACATTCTAAAATGGCGGCAAATTTAGTTTGGTTTAGTAATAACGAATTTATAAGGAAATGAATGCAGACAGGATTGGCAATGCAATCCTATAATCTGTATTATTTTTGTAGAACCACCACACCGATTTTACTAATTTGAACCTCGCTATGTGGGGAAAAAGTTGTGCTTTTCTATAAATTAAAAAAAAAACTATTTGCGCAAACTAAGAAGAAACACGCCATTTTGAAGAATCAAGTATGATTCTGTCCGATAAACTTTCATCATTATCTTTAAAAACGAATCAATTCTCACCAGGATGTTTTTTATTTCATTAAAATAGGTTCAGTAGTAATGAATTTATAAGGAAATAAATGCAGCGATGATTGGCAAGGCAATCGAATAATATGCAGAACAATGGTTGAAACAAAAATATTTTTTTTAGACCCACTGAACCGATTTTGCTTATTCGTACCTTGTTGTGCGTGGCAAGACTGCAGCTTTTTTACTAATTAAAAAAAATAATTAAGACATGTTCGCAGCATGAGAATAAACGAGCATCTTTGAAGGGTACATTTTAATTTCGTCCGCCATCCTGGATTTTGAGATGGTAGACAAAAAAGTACATTCAGTCAAAACTCCGATTAATTCTCTGCCAAGCGCAGTTTGTCCCATTAAAATCGATTGTATAGTTCCAAGTTATAAGTTAAAAAAAATTGTCCGGCTTTTTTTGGTTTGTTTGCCTTGGTTTTTCCAACCGAACCGTTCTTCGTTCATACCATCAGCCATATTTTGACAAAAATTTTAATTTACTAAAACTTTTTGTTTTTCGTAAAACTTAAATATTTTCGCCGTCTCGTTAATAAATTTTATAAAATGTGGTAGTTTTTTATTATTAGCAACTACGGCCAATTGAATGACGTTGACGATTTTTTTCTATGCCTTCTAGTTTTTTTGTAACCATAGCCTAGTTATTTCTTCTTGCTTTTCTTTACTTTAAAACTTCGGTACCCGCGTCATTTCAAAATGGTTCGACCGGTTAAGGGTAAAATATCATCGCCCACATCATTGGCAATTGCCTTACTGGAACAGGGAGACAAAGCTTCTACTGCGGCACATGTCATAGTTTCGCGCCGTTCCCTTTCCTTTCTCATTTCAAGGTTTGACACATTCTGTTCGTTGGAAATGAGTCACTATTTTTTCGACCGTGCTACGGCTACCTTCCCTCAAACGCGACAACAAATAAATTTGCCACATCTTAACAGCTATTTCCCCCGAAATCCCATTGAACCATCTGTACTTTTTCCTGAACGCTAAATGTAATACGTCGCCTTGAGCTAGAATTTGCGTGAAAAACATATACTCACTTCTCACCTGAACACACCATTTTGAAGAATCAAGTATGATTCTGTCCGATAAACTTTCATCATTATCTTTAAAAACGAATCAATTCTCACCAGGATGTTTTTTATTTCATTAAAATAGGTTCAGTAGTAATGAATTTATAAGGAAATAAATGCAGCGATGATTGGCAAGGCAATCGAATAATATGCAGAACAATGGTTGAAACAAAAATATTTTTTTTAGACCCACTGAACCGATTTTGCTTATTCGTACCTTGTTGTGCGTGGCAAGACTGCAGCTTTTTTACTAATTAAAAAAAATAATTAAGACATGTTCGCAGCATGAGAATAAACGAGCATCTTTGAAGGGTACATTTTAATTTCGTCCGCCATCCTGGATTTTGAGATGGTAGACAAAAAAGTACATTCAGTCAAAACTCCGATTAATTCTCTGCCAAGCGCAGTTTGTCCCATTAAAATCGATTGTATAGTTCCAAGTTATAAGTTAAAAAAAATTGTCCGGCTTTTTTTGGCGCACCCGGTATAAACCTGGGACAAATTATTAAACTAAAAATAGAAAACAAAACAGCTGAAATCAAGAGAAGAGTAAGATTGGCCTGGGCAGCACTTAGTAAACTAAGCTACATATTAAAAAATATCCTCAATAATTCAAAACGAAAGTGTATAACCAATGTATCCTTCCTATACTTACCTATGGATCCCAGACCTGGACACTTACAAAATCAAACATGGATAAGGGAACAAAACCCCAAAGATCAATAGAAAGACAAATGTTACATGTAAAGCAAACATATAGAAAAAGGAATGAATGGATAAGAAATAAAACAAAAGTAAGGGATGTCAAAGTAGCAAAATTAAAATGGAAAATTGCCGGTCATAATTTCAGACAGAAAGACGAGCGATGAAACAAATGTATTGTAAATGGAGAACTTGGAAAGTATAAAAAAGGAGGGAAAGACCCCAAATGAGATGGCCGGACGATTTGAGGAAACACGCGGGAACTAGATGGATGAACAAGGCAACAGACTGAGAAGAGGCTAAATAGATAGAGACGTGTTTAAATACCGGAATCAGTCTGTAGAGGGTGCTCCTAATCAAGCGTGTGATGCGCCTGTTTAATAATTGCAATGTTTTTGTTTCTGTGGTTTGGTTTGTGACATGAGCTTTGACGGGTTTAATGCTTGTTTTTAGATGCTAGACTAACAACCATGAGTGCTAAGGTGCGACTTAAGCACACAATGGCTTATATACTTAATATACTTATTAGCATGATAGCCTAATTAATGTTATTTTACCTGTTGGCTCAAATGCTCATTACTATGACTTAAGGTGGCAGCCATGGTTTTCCTTGGGTCTTCCCAAGTCGTGGTCCTGGTGGTGTGGTTTAAATAGTAAATCTGTCCCTCAGGGGTGAAAGCCTGCTCCCAACCTGGAGGTAAAGGGGTGTTGTCCTCAGTTTTGCTTGCTACATCGTAGGATCTGTAATAATGTAGTTTAAGCTCAATGGAAAAATGAGCACCAAGAATGGGAGTTTGACAAAGGGGGATTCTTTACGACAATATTTATCCAACATTATAATCATAAAAACATTTCATGTAAAAAAAACCAAGTACGCGAAACTAGTATTCCATAAAAAGTATTGAGATAAAAGTAAAACCAAATTCTCTAATATAAATTTCAAATAAAAGGTTCTAACTAGTTTGGAAATGTGTTTTTAAACTTTGCTATTACAGCCAAATTTCTTTGTGTTCAATGTAGCACTGTGTCTAAGAGTCATTTGCAGCCGTATTAGCCAAGTTTAGAAAAACATTTCCAAACTAGTAAGAATCTTTTTGTATTGGAGAACTTGGCTTTACTTTTATCTCAATACTTTTTACGGAATACTTTTTCGCGTACTTAGCTTTTTTTATATTAAATGTGTTTGTTGTGATTTCACTTCTTTTTTAAAGGAATTGGATAATATAAAATTTTTAAAGTATTAATAAATACGTGGAATATTGTTCAAAACTTAAAATTTTGAGGTTTTTTATATATTTTATTATTTTTTCCTATAGTTTTATCATAGTTCCTATCAGTTTTTGAAAGCTCAGCTCTCTAGCGTTTCTGGAAGTGGGCAATGTTACTTTTACAAAACTTTACATTTATAGGGGAGGAGAGTAAATGAAAATTTTAAGGTTTTTAAAAAAAAAATTCTTTGGTTTTATCATAGTTCCTATCAGCCTTCCAAAGCTCAGCTCTCTAGCATTTCTGGAAATGGGCAATGTTACTTTTATATAAATTTACATTTATAAGATAGGGAAGTAAATTTAAATGTTGATGTTTTTAAATTTTTTCCTATAGTTTTATCATAGTGCCTTTCAGTCTTAAAAAATCAGCTCTCTAGCGTTTCTGGAAGTGGGCAGTGTCACTTTTACATAACTTTACATTTATAGGGGAGGAGAGTAAATTAAAATTTTGAGGTTTTTTGATTTTTTCCAGATGTTTGGTCATAATTTCTATCAGTCTGCCAAATTTCAGCTTTGAAGCATGTCTGGAAGTACAGTAGAGAATATTGATGTACTATACATAAGTGAGTGAGTGACTGGCAATTTCGACGTTTTTTGAAATTTCGTAACTACTTTACTACTTTATGGAAGTCCATGAAACTTGGAGGGGTTATTTACTCTATGAAGATCTACGACTGTGCAAAGTTTGAGATTCGTAGATCATTCAGAAGTAGAGTTTTAGATTGGTCAAATATGGGCTGAAATGTTTCAAGAATAAATGGAACAGCAGTTGCGCGAACTTGGCGAGGGACTGCCATGCCCTCAGATATCGCGCAAGTTGTGCGAGAGCAAGTGTTACTAAAAACCTCGTCAAGTCTCGTCGGCACCCTCTTGTGTGTTTTGGCAGTAGCCTACCCATCTATAATTAAGCACAAACCTATATGAACTATTCGAGAGTGTAGATGGGCCGTTCGCCAAGGTTTCCCTATTGCAATAAAGCCAGGCAGTAATTGTGCCGGGCACTATTCCGACAGTTTCGCATTATAAGAACTTCTTATAATTCATTCAAAGTTAGGCCTTTGTGTATTATAGGAACCGAAATTAATAGTGCCGCTTTTATTAATGGAAAATAAACAACTGGAATAATAAATTCGACTTTTTCAAACTGTAAGGATAGTGCCCAGCACCACTACTGCCTGATTTTATGGCAATAAGTCCCTATTATTCAGCGAGTGTCTAAAGCCGGCATTTCAATTTACCTTTGTTTAATGTGATGATGGGTTGTGGTTTGCTGTTGCTGGCCCACAGCATAGGTCTGTTGCAAAGAGGCTGGAGAGCTGTGAGCTCTGTGGTGAGCCGTCTGTAGTGGGACTTGATTTACAGGTCCTATAAAAATAAAATAAAAAAAACTAAATACAGAATAAGCAAAATGTATTTTGTGTTTTTTCTCTATGAGAAACTAATATCTGTTATGGTGACACTTAACTTGGCGCAGAGTATTCATATAATTGCTTTATTTTCCCAAAAACCGCGATATGTAGTGTTCAGTTGTGAAATATTTTCATGTAGGCCAGTCATTAAAGCGAAAAAAGACCCCCCCAGCTTGCAAAAGGTGGTGTAGTCGCGATTTTGACATAAGTTGTTCACATTGGAGTTTTAAAAAAATCTTGGAATTAGTGTGCACAAAAAGGTTTTTTTTAAATTACTTGGTCCCTGTGCATTTTAGAAAAAAAAGTTTTAAATAAAAGTTGAAGTCAATAAAATTTCCTACAAAAACGCTATTGTACGATTTTTTGTCAGACGAACGGTTTTTAAGTTATGACGCTAAACAATTTCTTTATTTAGTGGCCTTTAACTTCGAAACTGCTTTTTTTGGAGAATATCTGTAATAACATAAAATGAACCAAACTCCAGTAATAGTGGTGCGCGAAACGACTACGACGCCACACAAATTCGCCAGCCGATCGGAGCTGAACTAAGTAGGCTTCACTCATTCCACGGCCTCTTCTAGAAACCCGCGTACGAACAATATCTCTTATTCTACTAGACGTACGTGCCTAAAAAAACAGGTGAGTGAGATTCAAGATATCGTCTTGTTCTTAACTCATTCAAAACCTATTGATGGAATTATTTAACCACTAATCTAAATTGTCAAGGGATATTTTAAACCCAGATTAATCATGTAGAAAAGGTATTCGCTATATTTGCTTTATGTGTCCAAATATGGTAAATAGCGCTAATAACAAACATGCGTTTCTGTTCACTTGTCGATTTTTAATCATCATCAAAAGATCATGTTTGAGTTTTAAACTAATTTAATTTTTGTGTGACTGACATGTTTGGAATGTTTGCAAAGGCATCTATAATTTGCCCAAATACAGCGAAACCGCTAACGAATACGCTACGTCTAGTAAAGTGCTGCCATTAAACAACTACTTTTTTGACAGTTAGTTGCCCTGTTTTGGTTACGTTGTAGCTTTGGAATTAGTCTGGGTTACAGTAGATTTACAAATATGTATTTTATCCATAAAGGGTCGCTAGTTTAGGTTAATTTGATCCAAAGTCATTATTAAAAAAAAATTAACTACTTTATTTAAATCTTGTGTATTTAAAGACATTCTAAGTGTGCCATTGCATTTTTACAGAAGATTAAAACAGGATTTAGGACTTGCTAAAATGTTATTATTCTTTAACCTAAACTAGAGTAAAATAACTGATTTTAAGCTACAAAGGTTTTTAGGGTCATTTACTCAGCACTCCATCCATATATTACTTGCATAGTGTTTTAACATTTGACTTTTGGATGATAGTCTCACCAATGAAGTGTGTTTGAAAGATTGTCTAATGACAGAAACAGGTTTAGGTTATGTTAAGTAATGGTTAAACATGTGATGTTTGCTATAAGCATGGTAAACACACTATTTTATTTCAATTCATTTTCAAACACTAATTAAGTGCAGGAAAAATACGTTTAGGAACTAAGATATAATGAATTTAAGAATTTTTATTTGTATTTTTATAAAATTTTTATGTATTTTGGTAAATTTCCAGGTGGTCAACTACTAGATAGGTTGAAAATTGACATTTTGCGAGATATTGACCACCAGTTATTATAGTTTTACAATAAAAATCAATATTTTGCTTGTCTGTTACTCACACTGTACAAGCCATTAACAATTATTGTTTTCTTCATTAAAAATATAAAAAGTATAGCAAAAATATGTGGTCAACGGGTTTATTGAGCAACTAATATAACTAGTCGACTACTAGAAACTACATTATGATTATATGAAAAAAAATCATAAAAGGGTTATATGCATATTTTTTACATTAGAGTATCAATAATATTTTTATTATATTTTATGTTTGAATCACTATTATTGTGAAACTATATTTTGGTATGCAATTTGTAGTTTTGTTCTATATTGATCAAACACTGGAGTCTAAGTGGTCACCTGGCAAATCATGAGATTTTGCACACTTAATGTTTTTTCTTCAAGATAAAAACTCTTCATCTTTTTTTCTTAGTTGTTATTAAATCTTAAAACACAGTTAAACTTAAGGATAATTTTTTTTTAATTAAAAACTGGACTGAAGAACTAAACTATTATTGATTTTTCAAAAAGTTTTTAACTGGTGTATTACTGGGTACCTGACCCTATTTAAAACTTTTCAAAAAATATTAAGAATAGCCGCGTCTCCTATATTTCAGTACCGCCATTAAATAAATTTTACTTACTTCTCTTACCAATGTTACAAAAACTGTTTCTAAATTAGTTGTGCTATTTCATCTAGCAGTAGTTTACCTGTAGAAGCAGAGCTGCCACCAAAAGCAGAGTCCACAGAATTTTCCCTTGAATGATTTATTGACTTTGAGCCACTAGATGGTGGGTTAAAAAATGACTCAGGCAGTTTTCTCATGCTCCATGGTACTTGTAATGGTCGTTTGGAGTCAGGTTTGAGAACGCTGTCGAAAAGGGCGTGCAGATCCGATTCTTGGTCGGGATCTAGTCTCAAGACTTGTTTAGTGTCTTCTGCACTGTTTGACATTCTGTGTTTTTGATACTATTTTAAAGTTTTTTAAAAATATGTTTCGGGTTTTTCAATTTTTTTTGCAGATAGGCAGCAGCTACTTTCCTGTGAATCATAAAAATACCAATAATAAACAAACTAGTCATTTTAAAAGATTTCATTTGAAATGATTTTTTTTTTTAATTAGGCTGATGCAGTGGCGTATATAAGGGGGGCTGGGGGAACCGCCCCCCCCCCCCCCCCGAAGCTAAGATTTTTTAAGCATAAAATACGGCCTCATGGGGTCTCGGGTCCCCCCCAAAACTGTCTCGGGCCCACCCCGAAACTTTTTTCTATATACGCCAGTGGGCTGATGACAGTGGAAATATAAAAAAGTTGCATTATGTACTTTAAAAAACGATTTCTTTTTGCTCATTAATAGACTGTAGATAAGCTGAATTGTTTTTTTCAGACACAGTATTTCTCTTGTCACTAAAATATTGATCATACTTTTTTTATTAAATGAATTTATTCTTAATACTTATGCCAGGGCAGACACCATCAGAAGTATAATTTTTTTAAAATAAATTTGTGACCAATTATTTTAAAATTTATTACTTTATTGGCACAAAAATATGAGTTTTTATGACCTTTTAAAACAAAATTTTATTACTTTTTCTGAATTATTCTCTAGAAAATGAAAAATATTTTATTACTTTAACCCAATTCATGCCCAACAAGTTGAAAACGACCCAGGGTCTAAAAATTAGGCAATTATTCAAACTCCCTTGTTATTATTCTGATACTGGACTTTGGTTACTTAGGCAGCATTTACAACTTGTTGGATGGGTTTTAAATGATCCATTGGGCTACTGATATAGCAGTGTTATTACACCACTATTGTGTTTTATGACTAGATGAAACTGATACTGTTTTTAGTGATATGGGGTAAAATTGGAAAATGGGTAAATGCTTATTTTATTTTTGGTTATGCAATTAGAAAAGAAATGAGACAATTATAAATTTTGAAGAACATCTGTAATTCCAATAGTACAAAAAAAATGAAAAATTCCTTCATTTAACAGTCCTGCCACATGCCACAATAGACCCACTGGTGGTCACAAGTGGAAGGGCTGCTATATCTACTGTATTATGAAAACCGCATTTTTAAACATTTTTAATTGTCAAAAATCTGTCATTAGCATCAATGGATTGTGATCAAAATCTAATCAGCCTGTGAGTGTGAAACACTATTTTACCTGAAAATTTTATGAAAATTAATAATAAATATTTTATTTGCCAAAAATAAGATACAATGTAACAATATCCATTATTTCTTTATAACTTTTCCTTTTTTGAGGCAAATAAAAGAAGAAATCCACTAAAGGCGAACCTTGTGCGTGGGTGTTTCTGTAGTTTACCTCATATTTAGCATTTCATAGAGTAGAGTAGAGTAGAGTACATATTTATTTGCATAAACTTTTCAATACATAATTGAGCAAATATTGTCACAAAAAAAGCAGTAAAAAAAGCAATAGTAAAAAAATAAGCAATATAACTGCCAAAATAATAAAAGATATTTAGAAATAAAATGATATTAAAAATATACATATAAAAGTACATTACAGTCCCGATTATCCGAAATAATGTGGACCAAAGTGATTTCGGATAATCGAAATTTCGGTTAATCCGATTTTTTTTTAATTAGATTAGATTAGAATTAAATCGACTTTTGTTGGTTCGATTCTAAAACAATTCGCATTTTAGACTGTTGTATTGCCGTGAAACCCCGAGGGGAACCGCCTAGCAGCAGATGAGGCGGCGCCTCACCAACTTAAATAAAAATTAAAGTAAATTTTAAATTATTTATCAAGCTTTTTCGCCCTCTGCTACTTAAACTTTGTGTTTTCTCATTAAATCCCCAGATAAAAAGGAACCTACAACATGAAATGAATAAATAAACTGAATCGTTATTCGCAACTCGCGCCATAACATATTAGCCCTAGCGGACTGAACCTAAAGGGGCCTACAGACACGCGAGCATTTCTTGAGATTAGTACGCGCACTAATCTCTGCATACATGTACGTTTGGTGGAATTGCCTACACACACGAAGACAAAATTAAACGTTCTAAACATAAACACGATAATATCAATGCGTTTTGCCTAGACACCGAGAGATTTGCTCGCGTACATCGTGCGCGCGAACTAATCTTCGAGATATATTTTAGGCGGATATTGTCTACACACGAAGAGATTAGTATGCGCAAACTTGTACGCGCGTACTAATCTCTAGAAATGTTCGCGTGTCTGTAGGCCCCTTAACTCTTCTGTGACTCGCGCGCTTGACTGCATGGCTAGGTGAGGCGATTAAAAAAATGATGAATTTGTGTGCATCAGCATGCCACGCTGGCCTAACATAATTTAAAGCACAAAACCCTTAGTTTCTTGCTTTACTGGAATGCTTTTAACAATATAATATGAAATAATAAAATATTTCAAAAAAATATTTTTCCCTGCATAAACTTGGCTTTAGAATTCGCTAAATTTTGGGTTTCCATGAGGCGGCGGGCTGATCCGCTTCACTTACGCTGCGGGTGGTCATATCGCGTCTGCTCCACATCACGTGGCGGAAAATTATTGAGGTCGTTCAAAGATTAAAAACTCTATAATGCGAATTTATCAATTAAATAAATCGCTGGTAAGATTTTGTCGCATCCATGCAAATTATGTAACACCCGCCACCTGTTTTGAGTCATTCGCCAACCGATTACCTAATTAGTAATTGTTTTGAGCTTTTATTAAAACTTTGCTTATGCTGTATTTTTATTAAAAAAATGTACCATTTCAACGCCGCAGTAATTTTGAAAAGACGGAAATCTTGAAAAATAGACCAACGCCAGACTTAAATAAAGTCTAGACAAAAAAAAGTGGAAAGGAGTTTTCTCGAAGCTTCAAAATCTACACTTATGGCACAAGGTTTTCTCAAAAACTGGAAGTTTTAAATTCCTTTTTTTGATTTTAATTTTTAAGATATTTACCACTATTAAAATATCCTGTATCAATTTTTGCAACAAGTTAACATGATGTAAATATGTGCATCACTCAAATTAAAATATGCTGTACAAGATTACAAGATAAATATGAAGTTTTTGAAGATATATTCGAGAAAACTAAAAATGTAACAGGAGCTCCAATTGTCCTTAAAAATTCTGAGGAAACTATTTTTAAGGAATATAATTTATTATATTACGAAATTTTGGATAATATACCTTTTTAGTTACAAACAAGGATTAAAGATTTTAAAAAATTAGAATTTGTTGCAGTACTACACCGGTCTAGGACAACTGGGCGCCGCCAACTCGGCGCCGCCAACTCGGCGCCGCCAACTGGGCGCCGGGCCAAGTGGGCGCCGGGCCAACTCGGCGCCGCCAACTGGGCGCCGACCAACTCGGCGCCGGACTAAAAATTTTTTTTTTGATAAAATGTGTAGATGAAAAATAAAATATATTATTTATATAAAAACATCTTTAAAAAATTGCGCAATTTTTTACAAGCTTTTATTTAGCTTCAGATGTTCTGTCCAACTAACTAACTATCTATCAAATCTTGTGAAGCGTTTTTGACGCACTTCCCATTATCCGATTTGGATGAAATTTGGTACACATGGTGGTCCCATTACAATACAACATTAAGAAAAAAGAAAAAATAGCCTCCCACCCCTACCCCCGACCCTTCTATAGAAAAATGTGTTTTTGACACACTTCCCGTTATCCGATTTGGATAAAATTTGGTATACACATAGTGGTCCGCTGATAATACAACAATAAGAAAAAAATATCCTCCCACCCCTACCCCCACCCCCTTCCATAGAAAATGCGTTTTTGACACCCTTCCCATTATCCGATTTGGATTAAATTTGGTATTCACATAGTGGTCCGATGACAATACAACATTAAAAAAAATATATTCTCTCACCTCTACCCCTTCCCCCTTCCATAGAAAATGCGTTTTTGACACCCTTCCCATTATCCGATTTGGATAAAATTTGGTATACACATAGTGGTCCGATGATAATACAACAATAAGAAAAAAATATCCTCCCACCCCTACCCCCTTCCATGGAAAAATTTGTTTTTGACACACATCCCGTTATCCGATTTGGATGAAATTTGGTATACATATAGAGATCCGATGACAATACAATACTAAGAAAAAAAATATCCTCCCACCCCTACCCCCACCCCCTTCCATAAAAAAATGCGTTTTTGATACTCTTCCCATTATCCGATTTGGATGAAATTTGGTATACATATAGTGGTCGGATGACAATACAACATTAAAAAAAAAAATCCGACCACTCCTACATAACTCCTCATCTATAGAAAAATGCGTTTTTGACAGACTTCCCATTATCCGATTTGGATGAAATTTGGTATACATATAGTGATCCGATGACAATACAATATTAAGAAAAAATATCCTCCCACCTCTACCCCCACCCCCTGCCATAGAAAAATTTGTTTTTGACACATCCCGTTATCCAATTTGGATGAAATTTGGTATACATATAGTGATCCGATGACAATACAATATTAAGAAAAAAATATCCTCCCACCCCTACCCCCACCCCCTTCCATAGAAAATGCGTTTTTGACACCCTTCCCATTATCCGATTTGGATGAAATTTGGTATACAGATAGTGGTCCGATGACAATACAACATTGAAAAAAAAATCCTACCACTCCTACCCCACCCTCATCTATAGAAAAATGCGTTTTTGACAGACTTCCCTTTATCCGATTTGGATGAAATTTGGTATACATATAGTGATCCGATGACAATACAATATTAAGAAAAAAATATCCTCCCACCTCTACCCCCACCCCCTTTCATAGAAAAATTAGTTTTTGACACACTTCCCATTATCCGATTTGGATGAAATCTGGTATTTACATAGTGGTCCGATGACAATACAACATTAAAAAAAAATATATCGTCCCACCCCTACCCCCACCCCCTTTCATAGAAAAATGAGTTTTTGACACACTTCCCATTATCCGATTTGGATGAAATTTGGTATTCACATAGTGGTCCGATGACAATACAACACTAAAAAAAATATATCCTCCCACCCCTACCCCCACCCCCTTCCATAGAAAATGCGTTTTTGACACCCTTCCCATTATCCGATTTGGATGAAATTTGGTATATACATAGTGGTCCGATGACAATACAACATTAATTCTCTTGTCTTTTTCCGTGGGCAGCTCGAAAGCTGTACACTTATGGAGGTCCACGATGACACCATTAGATCGTGGACCCCTGTCGGTTTACAGCTTTCGAGCTGCCCACGGAAAATACAAGAGAAACAAAATCTTTCTATACCCGCTTAGCCACGAATTTATTTAAAAAATTTTTTACCTACTCTGTAGATCTTTTTAAATGTAAATCACTTTATGTATACCAAATTTCATCCAAATCGGATAACGGGATGTGTCAAAAACAAATTTTTCTATGGAAGGGGGTGGGGGTAGGGGTGTGAGGATATTTTTTCTTATTGTTGTATTATCATCTGACCACTATGTGTATACCAAATTTTATACAAATCGGATAACGGGAAGTGTGTCAAAAACACATTTTTCTATAGAAGGGGTGGGGGTAGGGGTGGGAGGATATTTTTTTCTTAACGTTGTATTGTCATGGGACCACTACGTGTGTACCAAATTTCATCCAAATCGGATAATGGGAAGTGTGTCTAAAACTCATTTTTTTATGAACGGGGGTGGGGGTAGAGGTGGGAGGATATTTTTTTCTTAATATTGTATTGTCATTGGATCACTATATGTATACCAAATTTCAACCAAATCGGATAATGGGAAGGGTGTCAAAAACGCATTTTCTATGGAAGGGGGTGGGGGTAGAGGTGGGAGGATATTTTTTTCTTAATATTGTATTGTCATCGGATCACTATATGTATACCAAATTTCAACCAAATCGGATAATGGGAAGGGTGTCAAAAACGCATTTTCTATGGAAGGGGGTGGGGGTAGAGGTGGGAGGATATTTTTTTCTTAATGTTGTATTGTCATCGGACCACTATGTGAATACCAAATTTCATCCAAATCGGATAATGGGAAGTGTGTCAAAAACTCATTTTTCTATGAAAGGGGGTGGGGGTAGAGGTGGGAGGATATTTTTTTCTTAATATTATATTGTCATCGGATCACTATATGTATACTAAATTTCATCCAATTCGCATAACGGGATGTGTGTCAAAAACAAATTTTTCTATGGAAGGGAGTGAGGGTAGGGGTGGGAGGATTATTTTTCTTATTGTTGTATTATCATCGGACCACTATGTGTATACCAAATTTAATTTTGTATTATCATCGGACCACTATGTGTATACCGAATTTTATCCAAATCAGATAACAGGAAGTGTGTCAAAAACACATTTTTCTATAGAAGGGGTGGGGGTAGGGGTGGAAGGATATTTTTTTCTTAATGTTGTATTGTCATGGGACCACTACGTGTGTACCAAATTTCATCCAAATCGGATAATGGGAAGTGTGTCAAAAACGTTTCACAAGATTTGATAGATAGTTAGTTAGTTAGTTAGTTAGACAGAACATCTGAAACTAAATAAAAGCTTGTAAAAAATTGTGTAAAGGATTTTTTAAAGATGTTTTTATATAAATAATATATTTTATTTTTCATGTACACATTTTATCAAAAAAAATTTTTTTAGTCCGGCGCCGAGTTGGCCGGCGCCCAGTTGGCGGCGCCGAGTTGGCCCGGCGCCCAGTTGGCCCGGCGCCGAGTTGGCGGCGCCCAGTTGTCCCATTCCGGTACTACACACCTCCAAGTTCGATGAATATTCGAAAAATTTTCCCAAAAAATGTAGTGATAGTTTAGAAAATGCATATAAAAAAAGTTTGATATAGACACATTAAAAAATGAACTATCAGTAATTTATAAAGACTAACATTTTAAGTGCCTTAAAGTTAAATCTATGTGAAATTTTTAGTGAAACTAAAAAACTTTGTAATCTTGTTTTAACTATTCCAGTTACGATCAAAAATGACACAAGATAAACTTTCCACGCTGGCAATTTTTTCCATAGAAAAAGAACTGACTTTCTATGAAAATGACAAAACTCGAACCTCTCTATAACTTGAACATTTTAAGTGGTACCCGCACTTTTTATATGTATTTTAACCTCTTTAACTCGAATTTCTATAACTTGAACTCTCCACAACTCGAACTGTTTTGGTTGTCCCTTTAAGTTCGAGTTATAGAGGTTCCACTGTAATTGATAAAAGTTTGTATTGTAAAAAGAAAGAAGGATGGATGGAAATTGGCTTGATATAAATCCGCTTGTTTACAAACTGTAATTTTTGTTTTTAGATTTAAAGTGAGTACCTAGTAAGTAAGTATATTTATTATCTTTGTAGAAAATAAAATTTTTCGACAATCATAGAAAGGGAAAATTGGAAAAAAATACACATTGCATTTGATCATTTATTCCATTCCCATTTCATGAAGGATTTTTCTTTCATTTTTGGCCTTGGTGCCTCATCAGTTTTACAAGTCACAAGCCACCACTGCCTAGCAGTATAAGGGGGGACGCGTTTTGTATAATGCGAATTTTTTTGGTTAATCGGGATGTTTGTTTTTAAAGTTACAATAAAAAATTAAAATTAAAAATGTTGTAGGATGAGAGAACCCCAAATATTCAGAAACTGTGTATGGTTCTATCAAGACAATATACTGAAAAACTCTTTTTTTAAATATTGTTAATCTTTTTTCTCCTTGGATGGAAATTGGTAGTTTGTTATAAAATTTTTACACATGCATAGAGGGGACTACGCTCAGTTATAGATAGTCTGTGAACTGGAATATTCAAACAGTTTACACTCCTTGTACTGTATTCATGAGTTGGTAAAAGATGTTATGGACTAATTAACAATAAATAAACAATTCCTTATAACTTAACGTAATAAAATAAATCCATAATAAAAATATGCAAAAACATTTATGAAAATTTCAGGGTTATATATCAAGTGATATATATCATGATATATATATAGCTTGATATAAATCTGATATATTCAATAATTTTACTTATTAAACTGAAAATGTTTTCTACCATTCTAAATATCAGAAAATTTGTCAGTACACCCCTGTACAAAAGTATAAGCATCTGTAAAGGTGTAGTATCGATCGATTCGGCTGCCGGATAGGCATTGCGGAGCTGACTGGGAATCTCCTGTTTCACATCTGGTAGATCCCTGACACGATGATTTCTTTTGTTTTCTATTTTCCCAGGTTAGAGCAGTTAGTTACTGTGTTTTCCATCTGTGTGTACTTTTGATTTATTAGGAAGTAGTGTTTTTATTTAATATGCCAAAACAAAGCATTCAGTTTGATAATAATATATATCAGATATCCGATATATATCATGTGATATGATATTTATATAAATATCGTGATATTTTCGAACACTGGAAAATTTATTTAAGGTTTTTGTATAAAAACCTTGAGGGAAACTACAATCTATTGTTTTTTATAAACATTTTTAACAACTACCTTTGTTATTTATATATGAATAAGATGATTATTTTGTAGGCTAAGAAAATTAAATAAAGTTTGTCTGGTTGTTGTTTCAGCAGTGTAGAAGTTGTTGGTTCAGCAGTTTAGAAGCTATCATGTTATGGATAGAAATACACGCACAGGTAGACATCATGATGATATTGCTAAGATAGGTCAAAATACACCCAAATAACACATTTATTGCATTAACTGAAAAAAAAATTGAACCAAAATAATAGCCATTGCTGAGCGGGCTAGAAAGGAAAAAATTGAACCAAAAATTGGTCCAGCACTGGATCATTAATTAATTACCTATTCTCAGCTAGTATTCATTGTCAAACTGCCATCCTCATTGTATACTCAACTACTTCTAGTGCCTGCACTACAGACACACATGAATAATGTATGTTTTGCTTGTACAGTTTTAAGTTGTCATGCAATATGGAGTGTGTATGGTATCAAGTTGTCTGTTTTAATCAATTGTTGGGCTTGAAGCTAATCTGCCATACACATGCATGCTTATTGTATGTTTTACTGTACAAGTAAAACTTTATGACTAGTATGTATGAACAAACTTTACTTTACCTATTTACCTAGCTTGTTTTGTAAAAATTGACCTTAAATAAATGAACTAAATTAATCAAGGATTACATACATTACAAAAACTATCTAATCTAGAAATCAAAACTCAGAAGGGTTCAAAAACACCTATACACCATAAAAACACAACATGACCTTGGCTGCCATCTTGCTGATTATTTTTGCCAGGTATTTATAGCCAAAATATTGGCAATCTGCTTATTGTTTTAATAGTCTCAAAACCTCTGGATCGTAAATAATCTAGGCGCGTACATAAATGCGAGCTAAAAATGGGTTAATAAGTGCTAAAAATACCTATTAAGTAGCCCATCGCCGCCAAGCCCCTAGTCAGCAAACTGCTTCACACGACAAAAGTCAACGCACTCGACCAATGGGTCAAAAGACCATAAAATAACGCAGTAATCTTTCAAAAACCCCTTAAAACTACAAAGCTACCTTAAAAGTTAAATAATGAATGGTTTCAAACGGAAAAATTGGGCATAAAGGACCGAAAAATTTGGAAATTTTTATGTTTTGATAACAAGAAAACGAAAACCAAAAATTCCACAACACATTCCAGGACCACTGAATAAATGGAATTCAAAGAATTTTGGTTTGAGATACTTCCTAATGAGTTGGCAACGTCGCATATTAACATCTGATCGTAACCAACAAAGTTTGAATTTATGGTTCTGTAACCCTACTTTTTTTAAAGTTAAAATCAAAAAATTTAGCTTTTTCGTAAAATGAATGTTCTTAGACGATTTAGGCCGATTGTGATTTGTAATGGTTTTCAATGCTCGACAACATTCGTAAGAAATGCGGGTTCTTTGTATGAGCCTGAATATTTAGATGTAAGTATAATAACCTTTGGGAGGTGCATGCAGCTACACCCCCCATAAAAGATAATCAAAAAAAATCACTGTGGGGGTACGTTCAGATAGTACGTCGGATGTAGTCGGGCGCGCTCAAATCCGTTCAGATTACATACTGGGTGAAAGTTACTCTCGTTCATATTGGCTGAAAATAATGTCGGGCGAATCACCTTTTACACCCTTTTGAATTGAATTTATTTTATTTAAATAAAGTCTTTTACATTTTACAAAAACTTCTATTCCTATTATTAATACTAATGTTTATCAAAATAACAAAGCAAGGAAATGAACCCTGAGTGCCTCATTAATTTAGTATTGCACAAAATTAAGTATTTAAGAAAAACTGTAAACTAATAAAACAAAATCTTTAAGTTAAAACTAAAAGTATCTAAAAATAATTATCTTTAACAGTCAGATATTGTAAGACATTATTACAATAGGAACCAATAAATAAATAGTATTGACCTAAATAATTAAACTATTTCTTCAACAAAAATAACAGTAGGTATGCAATATGTTTTTAAGCTACAATAAATATAAGTAGATAACACAGATTTAATTAAGTTAATATGAATACAGATAGATCTGAGTTAAAAATTTATAGTTTAAAGTAAAAACACCAATCTTAAATAAAATTTAGACATATGTAGGTACAAAAATATATTATGTAATAACTAAGGTTATTTCAAAATACATATATTCTAATATTTTAAACAGGTACTTTTGTAAACAGATACATTTAGTTACTAATTCTATAACAGCATTCTATTTTTAAGGCAAGAGATAATTTTTAGAAAAGATCAAAATACAGGTACATCAAATGATCTGGCTAGAATAGTATTGACCAAATTGTTTTGTAAGAAAAATGTTTTAATTTTTTTGTTAAATATTCTAATAGGTAGTTTCTTTATTTCCTCTGGTATGCAATTAAAAATCCTTGCACCTAAATAAAAGAACATCCTCTAACTGAGCGACCTCTCAACTCTGGGAATAAAAATTTTAGTTCTATTAGTACTTAGTTGAAAGTCTAGAAAATTGAAATTTTTTATTATTAGTTCTTCTCTATGAGGTGGGTGACAAACGCTCGACTTGCACAGTAGGTATATAAACCAACCCCCCAATTTTTTTATTTTTTGTTTTATATTTTCGAAAACATATTACATAAAAGTGGCATTTTCTATAAATAAATAATCAAATTTTACTTTTTCTTGAAGACAAAAACACTTGTTTGACTTTGGACAGGTGAGTTCTAAGTTTCTTTAGAAGGGTTAAGTAAGTCCCATCTATAAACTCGAGACCATTCAAGATGGTTACCTCTGACAAGAAACACACATAAAAACATCACAAAAATTCCTATTTTCATAAGATTGTAGAAGCCAAATTTGTTATGGTTGGGTTTGTTTCATATCCCGTATAGAAAACATTAAATTTAGTTACCTATTAGCTCACACTACTACTATACTATGTAGTAGTGAGAGCTATGGTGATCTTAATTTTTTCAAGAAAAAAAAATTGGTCTGATTTTAAACATTTTTATATATCTTTGCGTCTTAATGATTTGGAAAATTTTTTGGCGCGCCGTGTGTCTGTCTGTGTGTAAGTATGTCTGTCTGTAACGACCAACGCGCATAACTCAAAAACCGCTTGCCCAATTTGAATGAAGCTTGGTACCTAGGCTGGGTTTTCAGTCGAGATGGTCCCATTTAAAAATGAACAAAATCCACCGAACGCAAGTCAAATAAAAGGGCACAAGGGGAGTAGATTTCAAAAATTAGAGTTTAAGTAAAAATATGGCTTGTGTGGTATCAAATGAAAGGTAATATATTTCGGTTTTTAGTTATATTAGGTGACACACACACTATAACTATAGTACCTAGTGTGAGCTTAGATTGACAGAGTATTTTTCTTTGTGGGATTTTTGCTAGGGTATGCATGATGGTTTACCCATAGTAACATAGCACAATGGATAAAGCTAATGCCTTGTTTTAAAGCTCCATTTTACCATAATCAACTGGCAGAAAAAAAAAACGAAAATACTAAAATTAACCCTAAAATTCAATTTTTTGTTATGTTACTGTGTAAATCGACCCTCAAAACTGTATTGGTTACAGGTTTCACATCGCTCCATGCAATGAAGACAATTGCCTTAGGAATAAACCCTTGGGAGTGTGAGTTGTTTTTAGAGTATCAAGCAGTTTTTCAAGCAGAATCCTCTTGCAGCGACACTCCTTATAGGAAAACACTCTTTCAGATGCAAATGGATCCTTTACAGAATTTCATTTTGACTGTTTAGTTTCTACTTAGGAGAATGGATTTTTATTTGGACAAATTGTTATAGGAATATAAATAATATTATACCTAGATATTACTTTGTGCTTTCAAATTAAAATAAAAGACATTTAAACTATGTATATTTGTATTCTTTATTTAATAGTAGATAATGTAACCATATAAAGAGGTTTGATATAATGTAATTGAAGATCTCTCAATGATCCAGCAAACACTTTGAGAATTTGTATTTTTTCGCATCCTCACTGTCATACACTATTATATTATATTGCACATGTATGTACATATAACTATTAATTTTCAAATTTATTTATTTTCCTTGAAAGTGTTGAGCAGAAGAACTTAAAACCTGTATTGCTTACAACAAAGAAAATAAATTTACATAAAACACAACTTTTAAATCTAAAACAAAACTTTATTTGTCTATTAAAACTTTGTCAGCCACCAAAAGTTGGGTACTCCAAAAGACTCTCTATTTCCATTTTTCAAAACAAAAAAAACACTTATTTGTGTTTATGTTAACTCTACTAAATAAACTGTAACAAATTTTTAAATCTGATCAAATTTATCAATAACTTAAAAAAAATATATATTTTAAGGTTATGTTTATTACATCCATACCGTTCACAAAGGCAAGACGTCCGGCGATTTACCCATGACGTCATTCGCTCGGCAAGACGTCTCGCCCGATGTTTTAATCTGAACGTACCCTGGGAATTTTGTACTAATTATGAACTAATTTTGTCCCCCAAAAAAAAAGTTTTGTACCACTCTCCTTCTACCTTTTTTTCGATTTGAAAAAGGGGGTGTAGCTTCCAGTGTAACACCCCCCCATAGAACGAAGAGGACTAGACAAAAAATTTCAATGCAGGAATTTTGTACTATTTATGAACTAATTTTGTCCCTGTAAATTTTTTTTTCCAGGTCCCTTTTTACCCCTTTTTTTAAAACAAACAAAAGGGGGTGTAGCTTCCAGTGAAAGCTACACCCCACCCATAGAACGAAGAGGACTAGACAAAAAATTTCAATGCAGGATTTTTGTACTATTTATGAACTAATTTTGTCCACCTTTAATTTTTTTCTCAGGTCCCTTTTTACTCCTTAAAAAAAAAACAAAAAGGGGGTGTAGCTTCCACTGGAACCGAACCGAACCACCCATAGAACGAAGAGGGCTGAACAAAAAATTTAAATGCTGGAATTTTGTACTATTTATCAACTAATTTTGTCCCCCTTCAATTTTTTCCCAGGTCCCTTTTTACCCCTTTAAAAAAAAAACAAAAGGGGGGTGTAGCTTCCACTTTAAGCTACACCGCACCCATAGAACAAAGAGGGCTAGACAAAAAATTTAAATGCAGGAATTTTGTACTATTTATGAACTAATTTTGTCCCAAAAAAAAAATTGTACCACTCTCCTTCTACCTTTTTTGTGATTTGAAAAAGGGGGGTGTAGCTTCCAGTGGAAGTTACACCCCCCCCCCCCCATAGAACTGTAAGGGCTAGACAAAAAATTTTAATGCAGGAATTTTGTACTATTTATGAACTACTTTTGTCCCCCTTTAATTTTTTTCCCAGGTTCCTTATTACCCTTTTTTAGCTCACACTACACTATAGTAGTGTGAGCTATAGTGATCCTAATTTTTTCGAGAAAAAAAAAGTTGCTCCGATTTCAAAAATTTTTATATATCTTTGCGTTTCAGATGATTTTGAAACTTTTTTGTTGCGCCGTCTGTCTGTCTGTCTGTCTGTCTGTCTGTATGTCTGTCTGTAACGACCAACGCGCATAACTCAAAAACCGCTTGCCCGATTTTAATGAAATTTGGTACCTACGCTGGGTTTTGGGTCGAGATGGTCCCATTTAAAAATGAACAAAATCCACCGAACACAAGCCAAATAAAAGGGTGGGGGTATATATCAAAAATTAGAGTTTATGTAAAAATATGGCGTGTGTGATATCAAACGAAAGGTAATTGCGTCTGGAGTTAAATAAAATACATTTTACTTTAAAAAAAGGGTGGGGGTAAATTTAAAAAATTAGTGTTTATGTGGAAATATGGCGTGTGTTATATCAAACGAAAGGTAATTGAGTCTGGAGTTAAACAAAATACATTTTAGTTCAAAAAAAAAGGTGGGGGTAGATTTGAAAAATTAAAGTTTAAGTCAAAACATGGCTTGTGTGGTATCAAACGAAAGGTAATTGAGTCTGGAGTTCAATAAAATATATTTCAGTTTTTAGTTATATATTAACTCACACGTACACTATAATTATAGTACCTAGTGTGAGCTTAGGTGCCCATAGATTGGCAGAGTATTTTTTAAACAAAAGGAAAGTGCAGCTGCCACTGGAAGCTACACCCCACCTATTTTAGCGTTAGACAAAACATTTCAATGCAGGAATTTTGTACTATTTATGAACTAATTTTGTCCCCCTTTAATTTTTTTCCCAGGTCCCTTTTTACCCTTAAAAAAACAAAAGGGGGTGTAGCTTCCACCCCTCTCCTCCCTACCTATAGAACGAAGAGGGCTAGACAAAAAATTTCTTCCTTCCACTGGAAGCTACACCCCCCTTTTTTAAATAAAAAAAAGGTATAAGGAGAGTGGCACAAATTTTTTTTTTGGGACAAAATTAGTTCATAAATAGTACAAAATTCATGCATTGAAATTTTTTGTTAGCCCTCTTCGTTCTATGGGTGGGGTGTAGCTTCCTTTTGTTTTTAATAAAAAAGGGTAAAAGGCGACCTGGGAAAAAAATTAAAGGGGGACAAAATTAGTTCATAAATAGTACAAAATTCCTGCATTGACATTTTTTGTCTAGCCCTCTTCGTTCTATGGGTGGGGTGTAGCTTCCAGTGGAAGCTACACTCCCCTTTTGTGTTTTTTTTAAAGGGGTAAAAAGGGACCTGGGAAAAAAATTAAAGGGGGACAAAATTAGTTCATAAATAGTACAAAATTCCTGCATTGAAATTTTTTGTCTAGTCCTCTTCGTTGTATGAACACCCCCCTTTTTCAAATCGAAAAAAAAAGGTAGAAGGAGAGTGGTACAAAAATTTTTTTTGGGGGACAAAATTAGTTCATAATTAGTACAAAATTCCCACAGTGATTTTTTTTGATTATCTTTTATGGGGGGTGTAGCTGCATGCATCTATTTTTGGGGGTGTCTAAAGTTCCAACAATACGGCTCTTTATTACTAGGACAAGTAAGCCAAAAGTTAAAGAGCCGAAAATGCGGTTTTTTTGGTTTTTAAATGGTAATGTCAACTCATGAAGTACACACTCTTTTTATTTTGGTTTGTATGTGAAATCCAATCTCTAGCTGTTCTGGAATCTCTGCATATAGGGGCTAGAATAATTAAAAATCCTCCTGTTTGAAGTTTGACCCTAGGAAATTTTGTAGGCTCTAAGACCCAAAGTTCCACTGTATGACACTTTAAATATCCAAATGCGAGGCTATGACTACCCGGTATTAGAAAGCTACCAGAAATATCTGCACAACCTAATAAAAAACATGGATATCAATGTGGAGGATACATGGCCCATGCCTCCACAAACCATGCAAGTTTCAACTTACAAACCCAAAAGTGAGATTGTCAATGCCGTTTATACACTAAAGACATATGAAAGGACCATACAGATAACAGATATACCTACTATTCAAGTAAGTAACAACTTTGACATAAAACGCGAATGCTCAGTGTGCATTAGTGTAAAACTTTTTGTTTGTTACAGTTAGTGTTAGTGCACAAAACCTATTAAATATCCAAAACCTGCAGTTTTTTATTTTTTTAAATAATTGTGAAACTTTCATACAGGTTTATTCAAATAAAGCACTTTTGAAGGGTTTAATGTAGTTACAGGGGCTCTATTCTGGGTCTTGAACGATATGACAATCCACACACCAACTCTGAGCGGTTGCGTGTTATGCGCAATTACTTGTCTCGACCAATGGCATAGTCGCCCGCTCTTTAAAGTTAGTGTATCGTCGGCGATCTGAGTAAATTTTTTTTAATATTGCTATTTTATGCAGATAGCACTTGAAATTAATTGCCCACATGGTTGTTTACTTTATAAAAGAAAAACAATATCTGCTATCAACTCTACCAGTTGCTGGGTGCGACAATATTTGCTATTTATATTTCCTCCTGTAAAAAAATCTGACTTGC
Source organism: Aspidapion aeneum (assembly GCA_963576565.1). Classification (NCBI taxonomy): domain Eukaryota; kingdom Metazoa; phylum Arthropoda; class Insecta; order Coleoptera; family Brentidae; genus Aspidapion; species Aspidapion aeneum. The sequence goes on from OY755039.1 coordinate 126,780,363, forward strand.
ACTTAGCAGGTATTGTCACATCGCCGACGATATATTACGCGTTTGAAGTGAAATCTGTTCTCCTGCCCCGTAACGACTGAACGTTTGTCCGTCGGATCGTAGGAGAAGCTTGCTCGGAACTAATTTAAAGCTTGCCATTGGCCAAAGCATATGATATGTGATTAGCTATAAGGTGTTTTTGAAAGTTTGCATTTCAGTAGAGAATCTATACCTAACTTTTTGAAAGTTTTGTGTTAACTGAATTCCATCTGTCACCTTTAGTTTTTAAGGCAGATGCTCCATAAAGTTGATATTTTTTAAATAGAAAGACCCTCTTTTTATTTTGTTTTCCTTATAAAAAAACTAACAGAAAAATCCACTGACATGCAAATTTTTATAAATAAAAAAGTCCTGTAGGATATTGCAAAATTCGATAACATTATTTTAATGTTAAATCCTTGAGTGATTTCAAGACATTAAGTTTATATAAACATATGTAGGGCTACAAACGCTTAGTTTTCGAAATACAGGGTTTTAAAATTTAATTTTTTTATAGCTCTTGCAGTTTTGAGATATTTAGCTTAAATTTGTAATGCATATTTACTTAAAGGCACTACAATAGTAGGCTTGGATGAGTTTTAATTAATTTGTTTATTTTGATATACTCGCCATACCATACTTGAGCATTATTTATTGTTTATAGCACCCTCTGGTGCAACCGATTTTCTCTAAAACGGATCAAGTTGCACAAAACTAAAATGTTTGCAAATGAAACAGGGATTTTATTTCCTGTGTTAATAGCACCAAATCATCTAAACATTAAGTTTTTTACACGGGGTTCTTTTGGAATGTGAAAACACCGAACGGCCATAGTGATTAGTTGTCCATATTCGGATTTCGAAATTGGTAACAAGGGTTTTTTGGGATTCCAAATCCGAATATTTTTTAACTTTACCACTCTGACATTGTAACGTAAGTTGTATGTAGGAATATGTGGTAAAGACCTTTTATTTAGGAATACCCTGTATAAAATATGCCGAGTACAAATCATTTTATTTCATTATCAAGAGAAGCACACGCTTTCCTACAAAAAATGCAATTGTATGCTGTTGATGCTTTTTAGCTTCCCATTCTTCTTAGAGCAGTAGAAGCTACCACGCCTGCTGGAGTATCAATTGAAGTAGTCCCCCATGAGGAGTACCATGAAAACAACAGGTATATTCCCGATAGTGACTTAACCCAACTGAAACAAGAACTGGAAGACCTGGGAGGTCCTTTGAAAAAGAAGTAGACAGAGTAAGCAACAATGATTACTGTGATAATAGTGTATTTTCTTTTTTTTTGTTTGCTGTGCAGATAATGTACAAAATATTGTACCGCGTTTTAATTGCAGCTAGTGAGCACGACCGAACGAATTAGCTTCCTTGTGGTTTGCAAATGCAGTATAGTAGGGGAGGCCGTGAATATTATTTGGAACTTATTTTCTTAGTCGGTATATTTATCTTAATAAGTAATGATAATAATCAACAATTTTTCCTTCTTATGATAATTTTCCGATCAGTTTAAAACGTCAGTAAATGATTTAAGTCGACTTATTTTCGTAGTCCTAAATCTTTTACACTAAGAAGAAGAGATCATGAACATTATAAGAAAAGTACTCTGGCTCATCTCAAGTGGTGGCAAATATCTCTGACTAAACATTTGCGGATCCAAAAAGGGTGGGTGTTTTGTGCCTTTTCTTTTTCGTGAAACTGATGTTATAATATAACTATAACTAAAAATAACTCTGGCCGATTTAAAAAGTTGGAAAATACACTTACTGGTGTCTTTAAAATTGGAAAATCAGTAACTTATTTTCTTAGTTTTGATATTTTTTTGGAGAAAATTACTCTGGCTCATCAGAAAAGCTCTAAGCGTTAAAAACACCCTGCAGGCGAGGTAGTCAAATGACAGTGGAGAAAAGTAGCACGTGCGTATTTAGGTAACGGTCACTTCCAGTTCAGTGTCACTCACTTCCGGTTCAGTTTCACTCACTTCCGGTCACTTAAGTCATGTCCGGTTACGTACGGTCCCTCACTTCTAGTCAGCTTTAGACCATGTCTAGCTCACTTTCAGCAATTTCCGGTTTAGTTTTAGTAACTTCCGGTGACTTGTAGCCATTTCCAGAAACTTCCGGTATAGCGTTAGACAGGCTTACCTTGTGTACGGTATTAAGTCCCGGCGCTAACTGGTTCCATCCAAGGCGGTCACTGGTGGCGTATTAACTCTGACGTCCTTACCTAGTTTTTACGCACTATTTAGTCTCTATGGTACATCCCCCTTTTTTTTAAATGATTGTGTGATTCCCTATTGTTTTCTACACTAATACACTATAATTTTGATTGTGAGTTTATTGCACTTAAACGAAGTAGTTATTTTTAGAGTACGATATTACCATAAAAACCTTAGATCATGCCCACGCCAAAGCGCTGGGGGCGTCTTACGATACGACCCAACTTTGTGACAGTCTCTCGCTGCTGTTCTCCTAACCCATCTGTTGGAGTTCTGATCCTGGGTCTAGTTTCCTCTCTAAGAAAAGAGAGACTTCTCCGTAGGGGTGTCAGTGCTCGTGGCTGTTCTTCAACTTTTTCTTCAAAAAAATCAAGGTCAAGGTCGACATATCCTTGGTTTTGATAATTATTCGGAAGGATTAAATGCGACCTGTTTCTCCTGTAACTTTGCCTATTGCCTCCTTGAATTATGTAAGACCTTGGCTCAGGGCCTATTTTTCTATTTTTATAACTTTACCAAATTTTTTCTGATTTGTTATTCATACTGTGTCATTTATATTTAAAGTTTGACTTTCTTGCGCCCTGTGCCGTTTATTGTCATCCGGTTCACTTTTAGTAACTTCCCTTTTACTTCAGGTGAACTTTAATTAACTTCCGGTTAGTTTTCGGTCACTTCCTGTTCTCCTAAAGTTACTTCCGGTAAAGTTTTATTCACTTCCGTTCATTTTTGTAAATTTTGGTCACTTCCGATTGTCTTCCTGTCACTTCCCATTCAGTGCCACTCATTTCCGGTTCAGTTTCACTTACTCCCTTAAGGGCACTTACGGTGACTTTTAAGACACTTTCGTCCACTTTTGCAAAAGCTATAAGCAAAAACAAAGTTCGCGGGAACTTTTAGTCTTAAAATAAGCTAAATAATCACTTCTCATTTGTAGGTGGGTCTAAGAAACATTCACATAAATCGAATGTGTCCAATTGACCAGCATCAGGTAAATCTGGAAAGGCTTTGGGTCTCTTAAATAACAGCCAGATTGTATTTAAGGTTTTGTAATAATACCACCTATCATCTAATAAACTTTCAGAACTAAGAAAATAAGGGCACTATTTTTTCACTTGTCAAAAATACTTGCCATTCTTAGAGATTAGCCAGAATATTTTTTTAAGTTAACTTAAGTATACCCTTTACTAGTATAACTAGTTTTATTACTAAGAAAATAAGTTCGTCGTATTCATATCTTATTTTGCATTTTGCGCCTAAACCCATCGGAAAAACCCCCCTTCATATAACAAAATTTGCTTAGAATTGATCAATAAACAATTATCTCGATAAAACTGTTTGGTTTTTACTTTCTCCAACGTCGATCACGAGGATACGAATGATCCCCGTTTTAACAAGTTCCCAACGAAAGCCTCAAACCATCAGTATAATTCAATGCCGGTAGGGGTATTTTCCCTCGGAGTAGTTGTTTCTGGTGGTTTCACACAAATTATCTCGATGTTTGTTGACTAAGAAAATAAGTACCCAAACTGCATTTTCAAAGCACAAGAAAGCGAATTCGTTCGCTTGTGTTCGCTTTAACGCAAAACTGCAGTTTGAGTAATCTAACATAGTAGAGGAGGCCTAATATATCATAGGAAATATCTCTGACAAAATTGTCAAAACATTAAATATTGCAGTTTTTGACAGAGATATTTTCCAAATTTAGTCAAAGTCATACTATTTTTTATACTCAGCTTAAGTATAGCTTTCACTAATATATGCATTATTGGGAAAAAACTTCCTCGAATTCATAACTTTTTTTGCATTTTGCGACTAAACCCATCGGAAAATAGGAAGGTTTATATTTTTTAGAATCGCTTACTGAACAATTCTATTAATCTTTGCTTACAAAAAAAATAAGTTCCAAAAAATTTCATGGCCTCCCCTACTAGCAGCTATGTAGTTAGCCCTGGAGTTTAGCAATATCGTCGTGACGTTTGTCCGGGGGTGCGCGTGTATATCTGTCCGTAACACGATAACTCCCAAACCGCTGAACGGATATTTTCTTTTCAATTTTTTTTGCTTTTAAGTTTAAGAAATTATTATTCAATAAAACAAAATTTTCAAAGAAAAAGAACATCAATTTATATTTTTTGCACATGTAAAAATATAGAAACAATTTTTGACTTAGCAAAACATAACATTTGCTTTTTTTTAATAAAAAAAGTACCGACTAGGAATGTAAAAATAACAAGAATCAAATAATAAATAAAAACTATAAGCAACGTGAGGTACCGAGTAATTTTTTATAATGTTAGCTCGCATTTACTTTTCTTATTTATCGAAATAAGATAAATCAAAAACTAGAATAAACTTATACTACTATATACATTATATGCATTATTGGGAAAAAAGTTCCTCGAATTCATAACTTTTTTTGCATTTTGCGACCCCTACTAGTAGCTATGTAGTTAGCCCTGGATCCATTTGACTGTCAAAATGTATTAAGGGCCTCTAGTTGTCACCATATCTCTCTCAGTTCAATTTTTACCTTTCTAGCCCGCGCAACAAGTGCTGGAGAAGGTAAACTTTTTTTGAGATAACGCCGAAAATGTGTTATTTGGGTGTATTTTGACTTAGTTTAGCAATATCGTCGTGACGTTTGTCCGGGTGTGCGCGTGTATATCTGTCCGTAACACTATAACTCCCAAACCGCTGAACGGATATTTTCTTTTCAATTTATTTTGCTTTTAAGTTTAAGAAATTACTATTCAATAAAACAAAATTTTCAAAGAAAAAGAACATCAATTTATATTTTTTGCACATGTAAAAATATAAACAATTTTTGACTTAGCAAAACATAACATTTGCTTTTTTTAATAAAAAAGTACCGACTAGGAATGTAAAAATAACAAGAATCAAATAATAAATAAAAACTATAAGCAACGTGAGGTACCGAGTAATTTTTTATAATGTTAGCTCACATTTACTTTTATTATTTATCGAAATAAGATAAATCAAAAACTAGAATAAACTTGGAAAATTGTCAACTAAACATTTTTATGTAGCTATACTATGTGTTACATTTTCTTTCTGATAAAAGATAAAGGTTTTGAGGTTTTCATAATATAAAAAGAGATTTTTCAAAAATACAGTGGTGACTCGATAATCCGTACACGCGATAAGCCGGATGCTTCGATAGTCCGGATAGCCTCAGAAGTCCATGGAGGTATTCGGTAATCCGGATTTTACTTGATTCAATTATCCGGACTCACGTTTTTTTTAAATTATAATATTAATTAACATAATATTGCAGGTTTTAACTTGTGTTTTGGTTGGTTTGATGCAGCGTGTGGGGCCAAAGGCCTCATTCAGCAGTTGTCATCTAGCTTTTCGGGCGAGGGCAAGTTCATAGGTCACGGTCATGTCGAGAATGGCTCCAATCAAATGGAATCATAAAACTTTGACCATAAAAGAGAAGTTGAAGCTTATTGATGCAAGTGACTCAAAAGAAGGTTGACAGAAATGAAGAGGGTGAACTTAGTAAAATTTAACATATATGAAACAATAGTGAAAAGCACGCTGTTGTATGGAGTAGAGACTTGTCGCGTAACAGAAAAATACAAAACAAAAATGAAAAGTATCAAAATGGATGCAATAACAAGATCAATGAAAATATCTAGAACAGATCATATAAGAAATGAGACTATAAAAGAAAGAATTGGAATCGAGGGAAGCATAACGGATGACAACACTAAGAGACAACTGATATTGTACAGCCATGTACAACGGATGAACGACGAAAGATCACCAAAGCAGGTCCTAGAATAGCAACTAATAGGGCGCAGAAAAAGAGGGCGTCCTATAATAAAATGACAACAGTCAATTCAAAGATCAATGAGTTAAAAAAACCTGACAGAAGATGATTTAAAGGAGGTGGAGAATAGGCCTTGGCAAACGTAGAAAAACGTTCCAAACCGATATAGTAGTGGTAGAAGCCGATGAAAACTAATTAGTATAATTTTAAAAAAACTATTTTTGTTAAGTAAAGGATTTCCTTTTTTTATGGTTTTGTGTTCATTTAAAATAAAATCATTACTTATTCTATTAATTCACGCTTTTTAGTTATATTTATACATTTTTTGTTATTAAAAAAAGTCCTTAATAATCCGGATTCCTCGATAATTCGGATCGGGCAGGTTTTCATTGATCCGGATTATCGAGTCACCACTGTATACAAACTGTTCCCTTTAAGAAACTTAATTATGTTGCACATGATCGGAAATGGCGATGGCATTAAGGTAAAAGTTTTAGTGGCCATAGGGCAGTCTGTTTAAGTTTTAGTGGCCATAGGGCAGTCTGTTTAGAAAAGTAAAAACTAATTTAGCAGATGTTTAAATAAGAATACATACATAACGGTGTAGCAAGAGGTAAAAGAACAGGGGAACTTGTTTTCATTTTTCATTCCACCATAAAAGTTACTGAACGGACCACCCCTCAGAAGGTGCCTATCCAGACACAACGCAGTAGGCCGAGCTAAGCATGAATTGAGAAGGGTTAAGGAAAGGATTTATATTTCTATTCTTATCTTAACACCTAAATTAGATTTTTTCTCTTTTTAAGCGTGCTTTCCTATGATCACTCTTAATAGCATGTTCCAAATGAATAAATATACCTAGTTTGTATAAATTTATTATATTTTTTATAGCATTAAGAGAAATAATAAAAAAGCGATTGCGAGGCTGGTTTATAAAAATTCATCCGGTACTGTCTTAAATCACAGCATTTTACAATTTTTCTAAGGTCAGCTTCTAGTAAGTAATAAAATAGCTATACAAGGTGTATTGTAACCAATGCATTAAACTTTGGGGTGCTTTGGTTTGATCAAAAGACAAAAGTTTTTTGTTTCCAAGTTCGTCAATTTAGTAGAGTGTGGGAAAACTGTGAATTTTAAGAATGACAAATTTCGCAACGTCAAATGATTTTTTAATTTATTATGATCAAAAAATATCCAAAAAACTTATGGGTTCAGGTGATACAGGGTGGCCAAATAACTTTTGCGAAAAGTTTCAATACTTTTGTACGGATCTAAATTAACACCTCATTTTTGTATTGCATAACTTCTCAAAATTTTTACTGTCTGATGTAAAATGACATCCTGTATCCTAAAAATAAAGAGGTTTCATGCAGAATGTAACAAAAACTTTTTCCTTCTTTTTATCTTCCCACCAACGCAACCCTCAAAAGTATGGTGCATTGGTTATATATACCTTGTATATTTACAGGTATTGCGAAATCAAATAAAGAGGTCGCGCAAATACAAAAAAGACAATTTGCGATCTTCTCAAGTTTGTATTAACACGTACAGCTGATTTTAAAAAAACTAATCTCGAAAGTACTTTTTAGGAAAAACAGTCCTATTATTGAACGTCATTACTGTAAGAATTTAAACCCGATATAATATATAAGTATACTGCTTAAGATAAAAAGGAGTTTTTCCAGTCGTATCCGATTTTTTAAAAATCAACTGTACGTGTTACCTATTATTGTTTTCATGAGGATGTAGCGCATCTTGGTAAATATAATAGCATATGACAATTAAAACCAAATTTTCTATGATAGTGTCTGGTAGCAATTTGCAGTGGAATTTTTAACAATTAAAATACATTTACAATAAATATCTACCTATCTAAGAATAAATATTTTTTTGTTCAGTTTATCGCATTGGCTAGTACCTAGTCACTCCGCGAGGTAGTGGCATAGGTTTAAAGATCTTTAATGTAAAACCAAATTATATTTTTATAAATTTATAAAACAAGACAAATGCAATTAAACTGGAACATTACTCAATTTAAAAACAGCCCCTTTTTTAAGTCATATGTCATCTAAAAAAGTTTTTTTTGGCTTGATGGGAGAGCTAAAGCCCATCACACACAAAAATATATAGCGCATAGCACAAGCTCCGACCAATCAGCTATCGCCCAGAAGACGCCAAATTTTTTTTTTTTTTCAACCATTCTTTGGCATAATATGCGATTGCCTTACCAATCATGTCTGCATTTATTTCCTTATAAATTCACTACTACTGAACCGATTTTAATGAAATAAAAAATATCCTGGTTAGAATTGATTTCTTTTTAAAGATTATGATCAAAGTTTATTGCCATCTTAAAATTTAAGATAGTAGACAAAATCATACGTGATTCTTCAAAATGGCGTGTTTTTTCTCATTTTCCGAAAATGTTTTAGTTTTTTTTTAATTTATAGAAAAGCACTACTTTTCCCTCAACGATGTACAAATTAGTAAAATCAGTGTGATGGTTCTCAAAAAATCCATTTTTGTTTCAACCATTGTTTTACAGATTATACGATTGCATTATAAATTTATTCGTTATTACTAAACCGATTTTAGTGAAATAAAAATTAATTGCTCTTCAAAGAACTACTTTTCTTTCGCATAAGGAGGTACAAATTATTAAAATCGTGTAGTGGTTCTCACAAAATCTGATTTAGTTTTAACCCTTGTTTTACAAATTATACGATTGGATTGCGAATCCTGCCGGCATTCATTTCTTTATAAATTCATTCTGAACCAATTTGATCTTTAAAGATCAATCAGTTTGCACCATGATGTTTTTTTTTTCAGTAAAATCTGTTCAGTAACAATTAGTTGATAAAGAACTGAATGCAGACAGGATTGGAAATGCAATCGTATAATTTGTAAAACAATGGTTAAAACAAAATCAGATTTTGTGAGAACCACTTCACCGATTTGGTTACTTTGTACCTTAAGCGGGAGAAATGTAGTATTTTTTCTATAAATTAAAAAAAAACTAAAACATTTTTGGAAAATAAGAATAAACGTGCCTCTTTAAAGGGCCAAGTATGATTCCGAGTCCGACATCTTAACTTAACGTCAAATTTCGATTATAATCTTTAAAGAACAATCAATTCTTACCATGATTTTTTTTATTTCACTAAGATCAGTTTAGTAATAATGAGCTTATAAGGAAATGCAAGCAGACAGGTGTGGCAATGCAATCGTATAATCTGTAAAATAATGGCTGAAACCAAAATAGATTTTTTGAGAGCCACCACACCGATTTTACATATTTATACCTCCTTGTGCGGGGGAAAAGTAGTGCATTTTTATAAATTAAAATAAAACCTAAAACATTTTTAGAAAATAAGAATAGAAGTAGTATGATTTTGTCCGCCATCTTAAATTTTAAGATTACGATACATTTTGATCATGATCTTAAAGAAGCAGGATTTTTTTTTATTTCCTTAAAATCGGTTTAGTAGTAATAAATTTATAAGGAAATAAATGCAGACATGATTGGCAAGGCAATCGTATAATATTGAAAACAATGGCTAAAACAAAGATATTTTTTTTAGAACTACTAAACCGATTTTGCTGATTCGTACCTTGTTGTGCATGGCAAGAATGCAGCTTTTTTACTGATTTAACAAAATATTAAAACATGTTCGCAACACAATAATAAACGAGCATGTTTGAAGGGTACATTTTAATTTCGTCCGCCATCTTGGATTTTGAGATGGCTGACAAAAAAATATATTTAGTCAAAACTCTGATTAATTCTCTGCCAAGTGGAGTTTGTCCCATTAAAATCGATAATATAGTTTAAAACTTATAATGAAAAAAAAATTGACCAGTTTATTTTGGCCCACGCATCCCACCCCATTATCCATCTCAAAAATATTTAATCGTTATCCATCTCAAAAAAATCACAGAGTGCACAAAAACAAAACAAATTTCATAAAAACAAACCGGACAAAAACACCTCCAAAACCAGAAAACTTAGGTTAATATATATTCGTGTTGGATGGACATTTCCATAAGACCAGCCATGCTATGCTATGCACTATGCATTTTTGTGTGTGATGGGCATAATCAAGATCCAAACAACAAAATAACCAAAGAATAATCAGAGCTTTATACTGGTATTTACCTTACAGCATACAACTATGTACGTTATGGTAAAACTTATTAGTCTGTTGCTCCAATCAGAATATCGTAGCAGGGCTTACATACCGGAACTGGTTTTTGTGTGGCGTGACCCGGCAACAGTGCTTGTTTGGTTATGCATCTTGTGCAGAATATGTCGCCACATTTTCTGCAATGGTTCTGTAAAAAAGAAGATCAAAATGCTAATGGTTCAATAAAACAATCAAAGTTGAAATAACCAATAAATAAAAAATAGTTTACAGAATTATACACAATTTGTAACCAGGAATCAATAAGGTAAGAAGAACTCATGAAGAACACTCATTATTAGTTACCTCAGGAATCAAGCTTTATCACATCAAATAATTTTAATTTATTTTTAAAAGCTTTGCCAAATTGTAATATTTTTACCTTTCGGCTAACATGATCAAACGGCAAAGAACAGCTGCATTCACTGGTGCTTCTAAGAGGTTTCCAGTCAAGTGCCACGGAATCGAGTTCTTTGGCAAGGTGATCCATTTGCGAATCATCTGATGGTACCCCGTTTGTAGATGGAGTTTCCGATATGTGCTTGTCCAACTGAAAGCAAAGAAGATTATCAATTGAACAGGAAAAAAGATCGCAGTAAATATTGATCACATTAAATCATTTAGTGCACAATATAGCAGTCTATTTTTTAATATATAATTTTGTGAGTAACAGGCTGCATTTTTGTAAATAGTTTAATTTTGCCAAAACAACTTTTTCCCCTGAGAAAATTCTTGAAAGTGAAGGCGCAAATTTGTAGGACAATGTTGCTATTTATCAAACGTGGAATTTCGTACCCGTGAATTTAAAAATCAAACAAGTTTCGTGGCTAATCGGGCACAAAGGAGTTTTTGTTTCCCTCATATTTTTCCGTGGGTAGCCTGAAAGCTTAACCTCATGGGGGTCCAAGATCTAATGGACACCTAATAAGTGTTGACAGTTAACTGTTTCGTCCTTATGGGACTCCTCAGAACACTGCTGGTCAATGTGACAAATCTTGCGAAGTTAATTAGACGGTTTTGTCTCTAATCAAATGTAAATAGTGAGAAAACTATCGCAAGAAGCGCCATCTACCGAGATACGAGAGAAACAAAAAGCAAAAGCAGGCGAAACACTGCTATACAATATCGATCAATGAAAAGATCGAATGCAAATAAAAGAAAACAACTATAGTCCGTGACCTACGACAGCTCTTTGTCTTTCAGGCCGGATCAACGCATATTGCATTTTTACCCGTCATCAAGACAGTGAGCGTCAATCAACGGAATTTTTAAGCCAAATAATACTAACAAACGTGGAATTTCGTACCCGTGAATTTAAAAATTAAACAAGTTTCGTGGCTAATCGGGCAAAAAGGAGTTTTTGTTTCCCTCATATTTTTCCGTGGGTAGCCTGAAATCTTAACCTCACGGGGGTCCAAGATCTAATGGACACCTAATAAGTGTTGACAGTTAACTGTTTCGTCCTTATGGGACTCCTCAGAACACTGCTGGTCAATGAATGTGACAAATCTTGCGAAGTTAGACGGTTTTGTCTCTAATCAAATGTAAATAGTAAGAAAACTATCGCAAGAAGCGCCATCTACCGACATACGAGAGAAACAATGCCACGGGTGGTCGCAGTGGAAGGGCTGCAAGGCCCACTCACATATGAATCATCGTTAACGGCATTTGCGTGCGGAAAAATCAATTTTCTACACTTGTTGAGAAAATAACTATTTGTTGTTTTAAAAAGTCGGAGACGACAGCCTTTAAGGTATTTGTTTTCACAAAGGGTGTAAACAGTATAGAGCACAATATTTAGGAAGCCAAAATAAGAAAAAATGTGATACGGGTGATTTTGCGTAGCGAAACTTACGCATATCGTTTTATTCCTCTTAAGCAAATAACTTGAAAAATTGATATTTTGAGAGTGTGTACATGTTTCTTTTAACATAATTTTTTCTTAAAAATGTTACTAAATTTATTAATCTTGCTATACTATATATCAATATAGATCAATCACTATCAAATTTTGCAAGGTTTTTTTACCATGCACTGATATTCTTTATCGTAGTCTTTATATTCAATATTTTCACAACATAGTTCAAAACAAATTGATTTTTATCCTGTGAAACCGGTGTCTTGTGCCACACGTTAAATAAATTACGTCGGCCAATCCCATGCGCCAACGCTGAAACAATAAATCATAGCTAATACTCCGGCTAGAACCGGCAGCGGCATGTAGCACAAATGCAACCCTTGATACATGATTGAAATAATAAAGTCACAAACGCAATTGATACGGACTTTTTCAGTCCAATTTATATAATACATATTTGAAAAATTATAATAATTCAATACACAACTTTTATTTAATTTTTTTAATAAGCAACTTGAAGCTTTTCCAATGGTTTAATAGTAAAAATTAAAGATACTAATCCATATTTATACTATACGTGAAGAAATCACCATCTGGTTCACCAACTTAGAGCACTTTTGAAATTCGCCTTTCCGCGCGGAAGTGCGGGTCATTATATAGGCTATCAAGCGGCCTATGACTTGTCGTCGTGACAACTGACAACGAGTTAGTTGATCGATTTTCTGCATTGGGGTTTACTAATAAGGTAATTGGGCACTTTTCTAAGACAGTGGTTCCGCAGCTCCGTGAGCCGGGGGCAAAAAGGTGGGTGCACGCAGTGCAAAACTGAATTCAAAAATTTCTCTCAAAAAAGTCTATATCAATGGAATAAAAACACTGAACCAGTGCACTAGTGCATGTGCTGCACTCATGGGCGTAGTCAGGGTCTCGCTTAGGGTAAACTTAATTTAAGATTAACTTGCGAGGATTGCGAATAAACCTTGATAAAACGTCTTACTAAATGAGCTAAAGCCAAGATGGGGCAGGTGATGGGGAGGCCAACAAACAGACATTTACCTTTAAAGGATGATCGTGATCGGCGTTTTCGAAGTCTGTGGAAGACCTGGTTTGGTTGTACATCAACTTGTTGTCCAGTTGTACATTGTTGCAGAGTTGCGGTTTCAAAGGTTTACCCCTTCTTCTGTCCATCGATTTCATTAGTAACGACTTCATCGAGTTGATTTTCTAAAAAAAGATTTATTTCAAAAATCTATTGCTACAGTAGTGCCAATAATTTAGTAACCAGCTAAAACTTCATGAAAATCTGCTTACACCATTTGAAATCATTTATGCCTATTGAAAATTCCAGTCTAGTGAAACTGGACCTTTTATGGAAAAAGTAAATATAAAAAATATAGGTTAAAAAAGGTCTACAACATTTATCCAAACCATTTTTTACATAACCTAAAATACTTCGAGCAAAATTTATTTTTTACAAAATTTGTTAGAAACTTTTCTTATTATGTCTTAAACAATTTTTTTAAGTTAAAATATTCATTTTTACCTTTTATTTTGATTTTTAAACTCCACTACCCAATATCCGCACTTTCCTTTTTCAAAATAAAGAGGTAAAGTTTAACCCCTAAAAGGGGATGCGTGGCATACAAATTTAAAAAATTCAAAAAGTGCCCTCTCGCTATTAAAATAGACGTATTCGAGGGTTTTTTCAAAAACGTACGATAAATGCCCAAAAACCCATCTGTGATCTTTAAAAAAAGCACTGTATAATGTACAGGGTGTCCCATTTTTTATTGTATTGAATGGGAAACTCACTTATTATAAAACAGGGGATTGGAGATTTCACATTACTGTCCTTAAATTTTGGGTTAACAAAGTATAAAAGGCAACTTTATAGGGGTATAGTCAACCACGGACACCGGTGTTTCGGAAAAAGGCATTTCCATCCTCAGCGTGGCTTGCCTGACACAAAGTAGAAGAAACTGACTACAAGATACAAGGTAAATCAAAAAGAATGAAAAAATAGGTAAAACCTATTTTTCATTCTACGAGTGAAACGACAGCGAACCAAGGAAACTAAGTCCATGGCGGGACGAAAACGTCCACCGGTCTATAAGGAAGAAAGGCATTTTGTCACAGTTCAACCAGACCATGCTATCACCGTATCCACGGTATCGGTTTGAAACCGAAAACAATGAGTTAACAAAGTATAAAAGGCAACTTTATCGGGGTATAGTCAAGCACGGACACAACCACGCTGAGGATGGAAATGCCTTTTTCCGAAACACCGGTGTCCGTGGTCGACTATACCCCTATAAAGTTGCCTTTTATACTTTGTTAACTCATTGTTTTCGGTTTCAAACCGATACCGTGGAGACGGTATAGCATGGTCTGGTTGAACTGTGACAAAATGTCTTTCTTCCTTATAGACCGGTGGACGTTTTCGTCCCGCCATGGACTTAGTTTCCTTGGTTCGCTGTCGTTTCACTCGTAGAATGAAAAATAGGTTTTACCTATTTTTTCATTCTTTTTGATTTACCTTAAATTTTGAGAGAAGAAAAAAATATTTCAAACGGTTTTTTCTAGCCCTTCTACTTTTGAAGCTATAAGGGAAAATTCAAAAATTCGGAATCCAAGAAATTCACTCTTAGGGCAGATATTTCAATTCTGTTAAAACTTCTTTCAGAAAGGTGATTATGATAATAAAATGACGTCAAATTTTTGGTCCTTCGAGTCAAATCTGAAATTGCAGAATAAAATAAAGACAAATACGGACCTGGGTTTTTTTTAAATTTTAGATAGGAGTGTTAGCTCCCGCTAAATTTCGCGGTTGTTTTTAATTTTTAAAACCACACAATTGGATGACGGACAGAGTACATTTTTCGCGCATTTTGACATGCGCACCAAGAATCAGAGAGATCCTTTCTACCGCCTCGAGAAAAATGGCGTGTTAATTACTTTCTCCAACTATTACAAATTTCTACACTTGAAAGTGCTCGATTTTGGTGTACTGAAGCATAGAACTAGAAACTTCAGCCCTTCAGCTGCGTGGTGCCATCATTAGATCCAATCAGGGGCCCCTGGAACGTGGAGAAATTGGCTGCAAACTGGTGAGTACTTTGTCTCTGATTTCCGTTGTGTGGGTACCAGCAATTAACCTATGGACCTTTAATTATTTCGTGATTTCATATCAATTAATTTATGTTTGTTCGCGCTTTCATTTAATTAAATATATACAGTCCATTGCAGTTATCGTTTTTCTAACTGCGGGCAGACATAGGAGTTAATAGAGGACCCAATGTAAAGCAAAAAATTTTAAAAAAATCTAGGTCCGTATTTAACTAGTTAATTTTTTTTTCAGAAATCTCAAATCCGACTCGAGGGGCCAAAAATTTGACAACGTCATTTTATTGCCAGGATCAACTTTCTGTAGAAAAGTTCTAACAAAATTGAAATATCTGCACTAATAACAAAGGTATGACCGATTTTTACAATTCCGAATTTTTGAATTTTCCCTCGTAGCTCCAAAACTACAAGGGAAAAAACTTTTGACATATTTTTTATTTAGGTCTCGAAATTTGAGGACAGTAATGGGTAATTCCATTTAATATCCACAAATGAGTGCCCCTCATAGTCTTAGATTTTATTTATTTTTTTTACAGTGGATAGGCAGGCCCCAAAAAACTCAAACTTTGTTTTTTCATCCCCACCCCTCTTTTTTAGTGTCGATTTAAAATTTCCCAAAATGAGCCATGCAGTCCTAATTTGAAAAAATTCTAGTTCATACACGAATTAAGCCACCGATATCAAACAAACTGCAAATTGTGAAGAAAGATTTGTTCGTTTAAACCTGTTTGAACATAATAAGTTATTGATGTACTAAACAAGTTTTGTACCGATTTAAAAAAAAATAAATTTTTAAAAAAATTTCATATTTTATAAATTTATATCTGCTTATGATAACTTGCAACCAAAAAAATCTTCATACAGTTTGTAGCCAATGACCTTTTCTTATCTAAAATTAATATAAAATTTTTCAAAAAATATGGCTTAGTCTATAAACAAAAAAAAATTAAATTGAGGTTTTTGAAAAATTGCGTTTTTAGCTATATTCCGGAGTCAAAAAGGTCATGTTTGAGTGAGTCGATTTAAACCAAATTAGGCTGGTTATCATGAGAAAGTATTAGTCTTCAATAATCATAATTAAAATGTTTGTGTATATTCGCCTATAACCAAATCTATATAAAATCATATACTTTCAAATGGGTAGCTACGATTTTGAATATTATAGGTTATAGGCGAACATAATATAGACACAAAGGGCAATTACAAGCAAAATACACAAACATTTTAATTATGATTATTGAAGACCAATCTCGTGATAACCAGCATAATTTGGTTTAAATCGACTCACTCAAACATGGCCTTTTTGACTCCTGAATATAGCTAAAAAAGCAATTTTTCGAAAACATCAAGTTAAATTTTATTTTGTTTATAGGCTAAGCCATATTTTTTGAAATTTTTTATACTAATTTTAGATAAGAAAAGGTCATTGGCTACAAACCACATAAAAATTTTTTTGGTTGCAAGTTATCAGAAGCAGATATAAATTTATAAAATATGAAATTTTTTTAAAAAGTTATTTTTTTAAAAATCTGCACAATGCCTGTTTAGTACAGCAATAACTTATTATACTCAAAATAGGTTTAAACGAACACAGCTTTCTTTACAATTTGCGGTTTGTTTAATATCGGTGGATTCGTGTATGAACTAGAAGTTGTTCAAATTAGGACTACATGGCTCATTTTGGGAAATTTTAAATGGACACTAAAAAAGAGGGGTGGGGATGAATTTTTTTTTTTTGAGTTCTTAGAAGTTTTTTGGGGCCTCTCTATCTACTGTAAAAAAATAAATATAATCTAAGACTATGAGAGGCACTCATTGGTGGATATTAAATGGAATTACCCTAATGTGATATTTCCAATCTTTTATCTTTTATAATTAGTGAGTTTCCCATTTAATACCATCAAAAATGGGACACCCTGTACACATATTATGAAAAATTAAACTCGTCAATTTTTATAATGCATGGGAGCGGCTATCGACTGGGAGTGCCGGTTTAGATTTTTTTTAACATACATGGGTAAAAGAAAAAACAATTTATTTGCTTAGGTGTGTATTACATTAGAATGTGCCTGGTATATTTGAAGTTCTCTGGAAAAAAGGGGGGCGATTGCCGCCCTCGCCCCCTCCCTGGGAACACCGCTGTCTTTAATTAGAATTTTCTATTTAAATAAAGGTACTGAATTTCAACAAAACCCCCTTTGACCTACTTCTGATAAACTCGCTATAGTCAATGTATATTAGGTATACAAACAAAGAGTTATAACAACAATGTTGTACTTAGTCAGGATCCAAACCATAAAATGATAGTTTCAAAATACTATAGAAGTTAAAAAAATTAATTCCTAAACTTTAAAATCACGTTTCTTTTTAAATATTTAAATTGCCGAAAAAAGCACAGCCCAAAGCGCAAACAAACCATCCAAGACAGTAGGTGACGTCATCGGTATCATCCGAGTGCGCGAAAACTAGCGACTCTTATGAGATTGAACAGTCCTGTCTATTTATAGTTGTTGATACAAAACTTGTAGACCTTTCCATGACCTATAACTTTTACATTTAAGTTTTTTCGATAGGTCTAGTTTCGCTGGAAATATTAAAAAACCATTATCTACCCTTATACCCGTTAGTTGCAGTATATTTCCCACCAGTTTTTGGTTTTTTGCCCTGGTTTATATGTGAGAAATACAGTAGTGGCAAAAAGTAGAGCAACTTTTTATTTTTTTTAATATTTGCTCAAAACTAACGGATTGATTTTAGTATTAAGAACACACAGACGTAATTTTATTTATAAAATAATTATTTTGTTATATTTTAAATAAAGGAAGATACAATTTTAGGTGGCAAAAAGTAGAGAAACTTTTTATACATTATTTTATTTAGAAGAATGTTTAACATTTACAGTTAAACGGGTTAATACTTTGTAAAGTGTCCATTATTTTTAATCACCTCCCCACATTGCCTTGCCATTGATTGGAGTAGTTTTGAAATTATTGCGGGATCCATATTTATCTAAGCTTCTTTTAAGGCGTTGAACAAATCTTCCTTTTTACTGTAGGTTTTGCCTCTAATTTTTCTGTCTAATATTTCCCACAGATTTTCTATAGGGTTTAGATCAGGAGATTGGCTTGGCCATTCCATAACATTAATTATTTCTTGCCTAAATCATTACTTAACAAATTTAGAACAATGTTTTGGGTCGTTATCTTGCTGAAAAATGTGCCTTAATAGCATTACCTCGTCAGCATAAGGAATCATTTGGTTCTCTAGGATGTCCTTGTATTGAAATCTATCCATAATGTCATCTATTTGATGAAGGAGGCCCATGCCATAGCCAGAAAAGCAGCCCCACACCATAACAGACCCTTCTCCATGTTAAACTGTTGGACGAGTATATTTTGGATTTAGTCGCTGGTTAACAGGACGTCGTACAGGGTGTCCCAAATTGGGCACTTTTAGGGGGTTTAAGGTATTTCTAGGGGAGACAGAGAAAAACTGACCACGCATTGCGAGGCTCAAATTTCAAGAGAAGACTTATAGTGAAAACCGCATTTTGAAATATCGTCTCGTCTTTGAGCTACGGGGGCTTTTTGAAAAGTCTGCATTTTGGAAGGGGGTCTATAACTTCGTTATTAGTAGAAATTTTGATTTAGAGTAAATTGCAATTTTATAGACGTTGTCACGAGGAATTCACCCACCAAATTAAATTTTAACTGTCACTTTTAGTTTTTGAGATATGACATAAAGTTGCATTTTTTCTTATGGAATGGCCTATATTTTAATTAATTTTCGAATTCGTCATTGAATTGAATTCTTTTCAAAATGATGTACCATATGTCATAAATCAAAAAGAATCGAAAAATAGGTGAACCCTATTTTTCATTCTACGAGTGAACGACAGCGAACCAAGGAAACTAAGTCCTTGGCGGGACGAAAACGTCCACTGGTCTATAAGGTAGAAAGACTTATCGTCACAGTTCAACCAGACCATGCTATCACCGTCTCCACGGTATCGGTTCCGGAACCGAAAAGAATGAGTTAAGCAAGTATAAAAGGCAACTTCATAGGGGTATAGTCAACCACGGACACCGGTGTTTCGGGTAAGTTAGAACAAAATAATTCGCGATCATTGAGACAATTAGAAGCTGCCACAGGCATACCGAGAACTTCAATCCACCGAACAGTTAAACGGAATAATTATAAGCCTTATCGCACAAGAAAGGTTCATAAGCTTTATGACCAGGACTACCAGCCTAGAATGAACTTTTCTAATTGGTTTATTGACAAATTCGAGGAAGATTTTAACTTTCCCATTGATGTGATGTTTACAGATGAGGCTGTGGTTGAGCCATATATCGAAAACTTGCCGCTAGTAGAGAATATGCAGTGCTACTTCCAACAAGATGGCGCACTACCGCATACGGCTGGAATTATTACCAATTATTTGAATAATAACTTTCACAACCAGTGGATTGGATTAAGAGGCCCAATACCATGGCCAGCAAGGTCTCCAGACATCACCTTGTGTGATTTCTATTTATGGGGAAGAATCACAGACGTTTAGACATCCTGCTGAAGATCGTCAAGATTTGGAAAATAATCTTCTTAATTCGTTCGAATCCATTCAAAATTTTGAATTAATTAGTGCGGCTAGATCTACTAAAAAGTAGTGCCGCCTGTGCTTGTCGCAAAACGGGCGCCATTTTGAATATATGTTGTAAAATAATATGAATATGATATATAAATTAGTATTTATCCATTTTACTATAGTTATATAGTAGGTTGGTTTTATTTAATTTCTATTGAGTCTGTAATTTTTGTTTCTTTTTATAACTGGGGTTTGAGGGCCGTCACCTGAATTATAATTTTTCCACCAGGCTTACTATAATTTTGACTGTGTAAAATAATAAAAATACAGGAGTGCCTTCACCTGCCTCAGCAGGAAATCAAAGCGCACTAGAAATAAGTAAAAAAGCTGAATATCTCCTAAACCGCTCAATCAAACTATGACATATGATACATCATTTTGAAAAGAATTCAATGACGAATTCGAAAATTAATTAAAATATAGGCCATTTCATAAGAAAAAATGCAACTTTATGTCATATCTCAAAAACTAAAAGTGACAGTTAAAATTTAATTTGGTGGGTGAATTCCTCGTGACAAAATCTATAAAATTGCAATTTAGTCTAAATCAAAATATCCACTAATAACGAAGTTATAGATCCCTTTCCAAAATGCAGACTTTTCAAAAAGCCCCCGTAGCTCAAAGACAAGACGACATTTCAAAATGCCGTTTTCACTACAAGTCTTCTTTTGAAATTTGAGCCTCGCAATGCGTGGTCAGTTTTTCTCTGTCTCCCCTAGAAGTACCTTAAACCCCCTAAAAGTGCCCAATTTGGGACACCCTGTACATATGCCATTCCATCACTTTGAAATAGGTTAAATTTAGATTTATCGTAAAATATTACCTTTTTCCAATTATCAATAGTCCAATGGAAATGACTTCTAGCAAAATTAGGACGGGACCTTCTGTTTTTCGAAGATAACAAGGGTTTTTGGCTGGTCTGGCAGGAAGTCCGCCTTCACTAAGTCTATTCCTGAGTGTCCTTGAACACACTTGAACTCCCAGCTCTTGATTAATACGGTGCTTAATTTTATTAGACCCCAAAAAATGTTCAGCTTGACAAATTTTTTACATTCGTTTATCTTGAAATTTGTTGGTTTTTATCGGTCGTCCTGATTTCTTTTTTTGTGTTAACGTGTGCAAAGTTTAGATATTGCTTTACAATCCGAGAAACAATAGATTTATTTAAATTAAATCTTTTTGTCAAATTAATTTGCTTTTCACCACTTTTAAATAACTCGATGATTCTAGTTTTTAAATCAACCGACAAATATTTTCACAAAAAAGTTTCACGGGGAAGACCTCAGAGGTAAAGGTAGCTCGGGGACGGACGGAAGAGAGATATAATCTGCTCCCAGAAAACAGCCTGAGCCCTGGATTTTTTAAATTTGAAGGAAGTTCACGAGGTAAAAAGTTTTTACAAAAAAGTTTCACGGGCAAGACCTCAGAGGTAAAGGTAGCTCGGGGACGCGTTTCTGCCTCATTAGGCTTCATTCAGCCCGAGCATAACCATAAAATGGAAGGAGAGGAAATGATGATTATGTAACTTGTAATTTTTACGTTTAAGGCAACGTTACATATTTGTTTATTTAGGTAAATAATCAAGGCTCTTCGACTCGTCTTTCTGTACACAAATTAAGGGTATTTTATAGAGCTAGGTTTGGAGGTTATATAGTGTCCAAAAAGTTACCTTATAAAGGAGACATTCCATCGAATTACTGTGGACACTACGCACACCGTATTATCTGGACATCGTAATTGGAATTTAGGATCACAGGTTTCGGAAAAATCACATTAAAACTCTTGATTGTTTTGTTTATCTGGGGAATTTCGTGAGTTCCTTTGACGTTCATGAAAATAAACAGCTGTTCTGCTGGGGAATGGCGGCGTTGCCGCATCACAAATGGTTTCAGTAACAGGAAGGAAACATTTAGGTGAACATTCCATTCGCTTATGTTTATTTTGGAGGATATTGGCCCACTTTGATATCTTTATTAATTTGATAAGGAGAAGATAAAATAAATGCGAGTTGTGTACTTTTGTAAATGGGAGATAAACGAGGAATAAAAACCGGGACTAGAAGAATAAACAAAATCGTATTTTTATATTATATAGGTTTGTATATAATCATAGTTATATAAAGTTAATAACTAGCTCAGTTAGTCGGATTGAAGGGTTTGTAGGGCTAGCTAGTGGGGAGCAAACTTAACATCTGAACACTCTTGTGCCGAGTTTAAGCAGCAGTGTGTATTTTTAGGTTCAGGTTCAGAAACAACTTTATTAATGTAGAAATGTTTTACAAAAATGGCGTCAAACCATATGAATCTTAGAGAAAACATTTATAAAGAGCAAAGGAAACTTTTGACTAAGACTGTAACTAAAATACAACTAAATTCTACACTCAGTATAGCTTTACTCATATGGGAATTGGTTGAGTGTTCGAATATTCCTGGGTTTGATGCAAGCTCTGATCTCCAGTAAGTGATTTTACAGTTGATGGTTTCAATGCTGAGCTTCTTATAGTCCGTCTGGTTGTTTTCCTCCTACTTGCTATGTCGGCAGGGGTCCGGTAGGCAAATGTTCGGTCTATGTATGGAGGGTGTCTCGACGTCCTTGTTATAAAAATTCCAACCGTGGAAATAGATCCGACAACACCTCAGTGTGCGCTTTACGTATTTCCTATCCCCTTGGTCGGTGCTGCCCCCTATATACCGGTATGGAAATATTGGTGTATTTCCTCATTGGTTAGTTTGAAAACCGCGGGTCTTTTCCTCCAGTGTTGCAAACAGGATTTAGTGATTTTTTTGGCGAGAAAGTTTTTTATAAATAGGTTTGCATCCTTATTTGAATTTAACCGGAAAAATTAGGTTGGTACTGTGTGTTTTACTGTCCCCACCACATTTACAAAGCGGTTTCCGGCCAATTCATTTTTTGTGTTCTCGACAAAGTGCCTGGTCTCTTTCCTAACGAATTTTGGCTGGGTCGGCAACAGGTCTCTGGGATCGCCATTGTTTTTGGTTAGTGGCACTGCAGAAACCGCAGGTTCTGTCCCAGAGACTGTGAAGAGTGAGTCCGTCGTGTTTAGGCGAAATCTAGAGTGACGCTCACACCCTTTTGAGAGGGATTTAAGTCGGCCTACGCCATTTGTACGGGAAATAAGAGCGCCCTGTCCATTCCATCGACAGTTGTGCTGGACGCTGGTGTGAAGCCGGGTGTAGCCTTGTAACCCTGGGAAAGGGTTTTACGCTCGGGCAAGTATCCATCAACACTTGAGACCATGTGCTGCCCTAGCGTGATGTGCTAAGCGGCAGTAGGGGAGGCGCGAACAAACCAGGACCGGAGTAGCAGGAGAACACCATGTTTTAGAGGAATGTCGGAGTACACCAGGTTTACACAATAAAACACATTTTTATTTAATCACAAGATTAGCAAAGGACCAAGGTAGGAGCAAGTAGACATTTAGTTATAATCTTTTCATATAAATTTTCAATATAATTTAGACATAATCTTTCCATATAAATTTTCAATATAATTTTAACACTTCTTGTGAACGCAAGATAAAGGTATGACGTCATGACCACCATTTTGCGGCATAACTATTTTTATTGTACAATTGAAAAAGCCCTGCTAGTTTGTTCCAACTTGGATTCATCCTTATTATGTCTTTACCTATGATAATTTCTATTTTACCCCTAGATTTCAATTTGAATTATACAAGATGAACTAAATCTTTGTGTTATTTGTACAACCCAATGAACCAACTTTGCAGCGACAAAAGAGAGATGAGGTTATATTTTTTTAGCGGTTTCCTTACATTGTTTTGCCTCATGGGGTAGATCTCGGACTGGGTTGCTGTCTGTCTCATTCTACCTAGCGTAGAATGATGACAGCAGATATTTGGTCCAGATCTCCCCTATGACGGAATAATTTTGGAAGTATATATATATTTTTTTTAACAATCATTTATATAACTGAGTCTCACACTACTGAGTCAGATGTAGGTACACTGTGACCTGCTGGATATGTGCATCTACCTATAAAGTACTTTCTATTTGTGTCATTTTGATTCATTTAAAAATCTTTTAGAATTTTATCTGTTTATTAGTCATTTTTTTTTGGTTATTCTTAATTACATAAATACTCTGGAAGCCTCGGAAGTAAGTAGAGTTTCATTGTTTGGCTACAACGTTTGGGTTGAACTGTATTTTATTTAAGATCTTCTTTGTAAAACATTGGTATTAAACACTGTGGCGCACTTAAAATTTTCTTTATTTCTGAACCCCCCTTCTCCACTGTATAAAAGTTACCGGGCATATCAATGTTTTACCTAGCTGGAAAATACAGTTCTGCTTCCAGATATTTGTTTAATTATTCAGGGGTTTTGTTGTGTCACAAGTTGGCAAATTGTTATTATTCTAATTACAGTGTCACAAAATGGCGGCAACGTCTTTAAGCTGCCACAAATGTCACCCAACGCATTTTAATAGGCCACAAATTGGCGCCCAACGTGAGTTTTGGCTAGTTTTTTAACATCTGATGTAATTTTTTTGTTTTTTTTTTTAATTTGGAAAAAAAAAAGAAAAAAATTATTTTTAATTTAAAACAAAAAAAAATTTTTTTTGGGAAAAATTTTTTTTGTGGTACAGCCAAAGCCAGGTTAAAGGCTTTCAGTGTTTTTGACACCCAATCATTTTTTTAATAAAAAACAAGATTATTGGTTTTCGGAAATAACACTTTTTAAATATTTTTTGGTAATATTTGAGCCTTGATTTGGAATTCGTTTTGTTGTTTTAGTGATTCTCATAGTTTTTTGTTAGCTTATCTTCACAAGTTTTTCTTGGAAAATAAAATATTCATTTTTATGTATTAAGGAAGAATAAGTGGATAAAAAGCATGGGAGTTTTTATTCAGCAGCGTCCAAATCATGTTCTTAATTCTTTAAAGTTTTTGTAGGAAAAACACGTTTAATTTTTTTAAAGAAAAATAAACACAGTAATGTAAATTTACCTCATTTTTGTTGATTTATAGGTGGATGGACCTCCAGACATGGTCTTTTTATGTTTTAAATATATGACATAGGTACTGTGTTTTTTTCTAACAATTTTTTCTACAGGTTCATTTATTTGTATTTTATTATTTCCTGCTTGTGATAAGATAGAAATTGTTTCACAGATTATTTTTTAGTGCAGTCAATTTATTTAGGTCAACAAGTTATTTTTTTGGTGATTCTACTTTTTTGTGGTATATCACCACTGGGAAATTGGAATATTTTTACAGGGTTTCACACAAATTTTTCTTGGCTAGGTTGTTTTAAAGTAAATATAGCTTAACAGCTAGTAGATTTGTTTAGTTGAAAGAATTAATTAGTAATGAAAGAAAAGGAAAATGAGTTTATTTTGCTTTGTCATTTTCTTTTCTTGTTTTTTGGTGGTAACTGTTGATGACAACTAAGATCTTACGTCACTCAGTTACATCGGGTCAGAGGAGGGTACTACTACTACTTATAGTTAGCTCGGAAGTTTAGGGAACACAAGGCTAAAATTCCTAGAGCAACATATTGGCTGAACATCAACGCCAGAGGTCCAGTTGGCATTTTTTTTTGGGGTATTTTTTTGAAAGACAGTTTTTAGGTCTTTGGTTTAGTTGTCTAGTTGTGTTTCGTGACTGGTAAATTTTTTTTTGGTAAGAAATACGGCGTTGGGCTTTGGAGTGCATTTTTTAAAAAAATGACCTACGGGTATTTCTATTGATTAAAGTTTTTCTGGTTCACAATTAATTTTTCTGTATTTTTTTCTGCGTTCAGGTCATAGCTTGGTCATGGCCAATGGAGGGCAAACATTTATGTTTGAGCCTTGAGAAGTTTTGCCTGCTCCGGATTGAATACAGAGAAGATGAATTTGAAGCCCAACTAGATATAATACCACAAAAGAAATGTTTAACTGAGACAGATATAGATATAAGTTTTTTGATTTTTTTTAGTTCACTTGTAAAATTCAGTAATTTTTTTAAGTAATGTCATTGTGAGGCCGTAAAATTGGTCAGTGAATTTAAGAGAGACTTTCAACTAAATATAAATGCTAGGCGGTGGTAATTGGTAAAAATATTTCAAAATTTTACTTCTTTTTAAATAATTTAATCTTTCTTAAAAAGATTATTTTTTTTCTGTAAACATAACTTCTCGAATTCTTGTTTTGGTCAAAACGGTTTGTATAGTGTTAAAGGGTGACCAGACAGGTTATATTTTATTTAGGGGACCAAACGGGAACTTCTTGAGTTACAAAAGGGGAACTTTTTTTTGTCTTAGTTGATCAGGCAGGAATAAATAAATCTTTTTACTTCCGAATCATAATTTTAAATAACAAGATTTATTGGTTAGGTGTTTGGGTCTTATAGTAAAAAACGTTTTATTTTTGAGGATACTGGTATGATATGGAATTATTTTTATTTCATGCCAAATGTTGTTTGACGGCAGATATGCTAGTCTTCAGTTTTTTGATAGTTTGTATTTCAGGACAGTGGTGTGTACTTAAGGGGGCCTGTCATCTGCGCCCATTGTAAAGCAACTTCCAACTTACCTGCTTAGCTTTTTCACTTAATCTTCGTTTTGTTGCTTCTGAAATTAAAGCGTTATGTTGGATAACGATGGATGGTGTTAGACTGAGAAAGTACCTAGGTATTTAGGGAGGATGAAAACTTGGAAGTTGTAGACAATTGGGAAATAATTTTTTTTATTTCATTTTTTTTTAATTTTAAAATAATTTCATACTGGTGATCTCAAATAATGAAGCAAGTTTTTAAATTACAATACACTGTTGTGGAATAAATGGGAAAGTGTTCAGGTTAAATAATAAATTTAAGATCATTGATTTCTAAAAAAAGATTTCAACCTAAAAATAAATTTAAAAACAGTAGGTTTTCTTTGATGCGACTAAACATTGATGAGGGCATCTATTTTTTTTTAATCTGATAGTTGTACAGGGTGTAAAGGAGCTAGCTACCTTTTATATTGCAATAATTAGGGTTTTATTTCTCTCGCGAGCTGGAAGTGGAATAAATGTTTGGTTCGGAGTGTAAAAACCGTTGAACGAGGGCTTCCTACTAATCTTTTTAGGATTTCGCAACTTCGGTTTTCGCTAAATTAAAATACATCCAAATTTGGCCTACAGGCTGAATCTTCCAGGACATTGCAGATTTGCGAAGAAAGACAAATTTTGTGATCTGTTTAATTATGATAGGAATTAAAATAGTAACATGCACATGAGGGAACTAGATATATTTAGGTTAAAAATTCGTAAGAACACTGATATGAACAATTTTCCATAATAGTGTCCTATTTTCACAGGGTGCTTCAAAATATCTTCACCTTTTCTTTGAAATAAGGTATGGTTTCGCCTGTGGGCGTTTGACCGTTTAAAAAAATATATAGGGTGCAGATGGGATTGGAATGGAAATCAGAAGTTTTTGGGTTTATTGACATTATACTTAGGAAATAGGGGAAATGTCTAATAAAAGGTTTTTTGGGTTTAGGCCGAGTTTTGTTGAGATAACAAAAGTTTAATTGGGGCCGGGAGTTTTATTATGCTCTTTTAAAATTAATGTAATAGTTTTTGGTTCTTGATTTTGTTTTCTGGTTTTTACGCAGGATTACTCCCAACTGTTTCATTTCAAAATGTCATTTGTAAGTGATAGGGTCTAATTAGCCCTTGGACATTTGGTAATTTTTGCTTTGAATAATAGTTGTGGAAAGGGCCCAACTTAATTTTATATCTCGTGAACTCCAGGAATAAGGATCTGAGATTGGATTAAGCAGTAATTTTTTTTTATTGTATGTTGTGTGTATATAAACTTGAGTAGGCAGATTTAGTTTTACAACGGTCTTATAGGTGAACCTTGAAATTGTTTTCATATTTGTTTTTTGAAAGTGCACACAAGATAATTCTTTACGGGGTGAGTGCAGAGTTTAAAACTTAGGTTCTATACATTATTATAGTGATACAGTAAATAAGTGCTAACGTTACTTATTCCCTTAAGTAATAATTTTGAACAAATATACTAACATCGGTTGTTTTCGAACATAAATATATTTTTTTTCTTTTCCTAAACTGATTGGTTTTTTGCAATGACGATTTTTTTGTACTTTATGATTCTTAAGGAAATTTAATTTTCAATATTTTTTTGTATAGTAAATTAATTTTTCTAGCTCATTCACTTTTCACATTCACACAGTTTTGGGAGAGGAAAGGAAATCTACAACTGTTTTTTAAGGAAAAGAACAAAAACATGACATAACTCTATTAAGATTTTTCTAGTGCTAATTTTATTTTAATTCTTTTAAAATCGTTAATAGGAGCTGCAACCCCACTTAAACATTTTTAATTTTTTTTTGAAAATATTTTTTTAAATATTTTTTAAATATTTTTTTTAAGGAAGGAAACTTGATTTTCTTGTTGGAAAATTTTCTTTTTGGTGCATAGTAGTACCTTGCCCTACAATGGTTTTACCAGTTTATTTAAATATTTTTTTTCTGAATTAAAATATAATATCATTTCAAACACTCGCGTTTTAACAACCTATCATCATTTGTTTTAATTTTTTTTCTCCCTACTCCAAAGTACCATCAGGGTAGAGTAATATTTTGGAAATTTTAGTGAGCCAATTCATTTTTCTTATTATTGGGCTACTGTGGTCAACACCAAAATTTTATTTATTATTATTTTTAAAAAAAATTTTTTGGACACCTTCCGGTACGATCCTAGGGTCTTTTTGACCATGGGTTGATGCATCAATTTAGTTAAAATTTTGGGAATTTCATTTTAACGATTATTAGAGAGTTGCAGTCCTACCAAGTTATTTGTGTAAATTTTTTATTACCATCGGTAATTTTTTTAAATTTTTTTTTTTAATTACACACTACACCCTTACTAGTCTAATTCGACGCAATTTCAGCGAGCGGATTTTTTTTTAATTGAGCATATTTTACGATTTCTATCTAACATGAACATCTGTTCCGACGTTTATTGCGTTCACTTATATATTAAGGGATGATTTTGCCTTAAGCAATGCAAGTTTCGTGTAGACTAGAGCAGGTTAAAGTGGGTTTTGATTTATTCTTTTTAGAAAAATCATTGTATACGGCGATTTGGGTTTTTTTTTTGAGGAGTTTATTAGTGGAGCCGTTCTGCAATAGCAGGAGTATACCCTAGCGTTAACTGTGTACAACAGCTTTGGGATTTTTGTTATAGGTAGTCTGTTGTACGTTCCATATAGGGATTAATTTACCTATTCGGTTGCTGAGGTAAACAAACATCACTTAACTTTAATCTTAATCCAGTTCAGCTAGGATAAGCGCAATTATTTTTTTTGGTTTTACTCACGCAGGAGTGGAACATAAGACCTGAACACTGCCAAAACTCTCGTCTCTCTTTTATTTTTTAACTTTTTTTATGGCTACTTGTTAATTCTAATTTAGGATTTAAGTAGTTATTTCTCTCTGCAAGGTTGGACGTCATAGTTGGTTGTACAAATACTTAATATAAACTATGATTACATTTTTAAATACAAATCAATTTTATTTTCTTACTGCTCCGGTGTTCTTCGGTTTCGTTCGCGTCTGCCCGTATTTAAGTTTTATATTTTCTACATTTGTGAGAAAATTTATAGTGATTTTCACTAGTGAATTTAAAGTGAACTTTGTGCTTGTTATTGCGTGGTCTAGTTGTAAGAGGGTTTCGTCATCTAACGAATTTTCCCCTACTTTTGACGTCCCAGGGTTTCGGTCGATTCACTCCTGGGATTTCGAGGGATAGAATCGATCGAAATTTTGCCTCGGGCGCCACTCTAGGAAATAAGGGAGCCTAGAGTCTCCCTTGCCTCTCGGGTATGCTTTTAAACAGTGGAGAATAACCAGGTAAGTAAACTACAATTTCATTAAAAACTCAATTTCTATAAATACTAGTTTATGTGTATTTTGTCATTTTAATTTAGTGGTACAAACCCTCAAAGAAAATAACTAAATATATGCAACTTAATAAATAAAACAAAACTATAAATGCCTTATTTCTATCAAGTCAAATAAAAAAAAAACTCCAGTTTACTTTGTTTGCGCTATTCTAGCACAGACAGTTAGGTATTTAAAAAAAAAGTGAAAGTTATGAAAAAGGACCTAAAACTCAACGCCTTATCACCTCGGAACTCTAACAAAAGGATTTAACAAATCTGGTTAGGTCCGATTAGATCGGATGGACGTTAGTTAAATACTGATTTCTTTTTGCCCCAAAAAGACTTTTCCCAACATAAAAAAAAATTGGAGAAAGATTTCCTTAAACAGCTGGTAGTTAATTACATACTATAATTTTACAAATTTACGGCTATTTAACTGGAAGAAAACGAAACTTTACCAACTTTGAAGTTTCACAGGACTGGTCGGGTCATATATGTCTCGCGGTTCGGTTCGGTTCATGTCGGTTATGTACAAAAGAAACGGAAAGAAAAATTAAACAGAATATTTACAAATAGAAACGGAATGTGGTACCACTTTAACAGGTTTAATTTACGGTGAGAGCATATATGTCTTACGGTAACAGGTAACAGGTTATTTACAAAAGAAACGGATAAAAATTTAACTATACCAACTTTTAAGTTTATAAGGTCGCGGTGGCAATAACGAAGCAATAATCGTGACAGAAAAAAATCGTTAATTATGAAAAATAAAAAGAGAATTAGGAAGAAATTAATAAATACCAGGTTTTATCTAAACGGGAGAGCTGGCTGCACAAAGCCGCGATGATTATGAGTCGGTGACGAAACATACGGCCCACGAAATATAATCTATAGCTTTGTTATCATTTTTGCTTCCTCGAAAGAGAACAAAAATAATAATAAAAAATTGGGATTCGGGAAACGAGGACGGGGGTTTAGCAAAGCGCTGCAATTATGAGTCGGTGACGAAACATACGGCCCACGAAACATAATCTATAGCTTTGTTATCATTTTTGCTTCCTTGAAAGAGAACAAAAATAATAAAAAAACGGGAAACGGGAAACGAGGACGGGGGGTTTAGCAAAGCGCTACAATTATAAGTCGGTGACGAAACATACGGCCCACGAAATATAATCGATAGCTTTGTTATCATTTTTGCTTTCTCGAAAGAGAACAAAAATAATAATAAAAAAAACGGGAAACGGGAAACGAGGACGGGGGTTTAGCAAAGCGCTACAATTATGAGTCGGTGACGAAACATACGGCCCACGAAACATAATCTATAGCTTTGTTATCATTTTTGCTTCCCTGAAAGAGAACAAAAATAATAAAAAAAACGGGAAACGGGAAACGAGGACGGGGGGTTTAGCAAAGCGCTACAATTATAAGTCGGTGACGAAACATACGGCCCACGAAATATAATCGATAGCTTTGTTATCATTTTTGCTTTCTCGAAAGAGAACAAAAATAATAAAAAAATGGGATTCGGGAAACGAGGACGGGGGTTTAGCAAAGCGCTGCAATTATGAGTCGGTGACGAAACATACGGCCCACGAAACATAATCTATAGCTTTGTTATCATTTTTGCTTCCTTGAAAGAGAACAAAAATAATAAAAAAACGGGAAACGAGGACGGGGGTTTAGCAAAGCGCTACAATTATGAGTCGGTGACGAAACATACGGCCCACGAAACATAATCTATAGCTTTGTTATCATTTTTGATTCCTTGAAAGAGAACAAAAATAATAAAAAAAACGGGAAACGGGAAACGAGGACGGGGGTTTAGCAAAGCGCTACAATTATAAGTCGGTGACGAAACATACGGCCCACAAAATATAATCGATAGCTTTGTTATCATTTTTGCTTTCTCGAAAGAGAACAAAAATAATAAAAACCAGGACAAGGGAAACTGGTGTGTCAAATCCGGGATGATTATTACTTGGTGACGAACCTGCAGCCCACAAGTAATAAACCCGATTTGTTTCTTAATTTTCTTGCGAAAGAAAATTAATAAATACCAGAAAACATGTAAGATACTAACGGGAAATCCTGGGATCGGGAAAGGACAAACAAGTAATTTGCACGGTTCAAAATAAATTCAAATCAAATAGAATTATAAAAACTTTGACTAAGGCAAAAACGAGGTTTCTTTTATAAATCCCATTCTTACCAGAAACCGGTCGACATCTACACACACCGCGTACCACCTATACATTGTGCTCGAACAAGAAACAAATCTCGAATCCCCGTATGGGCGAAGGCATTACTGTTTTATAGGCTAGAGCTCGGCTACAAATCGAGAACCAACGGAAATAACCGAATGAAACCCAACCACGTTTTTAAAAATGAACGTGGATTGACTTATTCGGAATATTATTTTATCTAGTCTTTTTGCAACAAACGTTTTGAAAGGCTTTAATGATATTCATATGTCAAAACGGCATTTTTCCTCGGAAAATATGAAACAAAATTAATAAGCGAAAATTGAGTCAGGTTTCAGTAAAAATATTTTTTAACTGTCTGAGCTTAAATAGTCTAGAAAATTAATTAAAACAATAAAAAAAATAGTAACTTCGTTACATTCCCCACCTACTTCGGCAAAAAAAAAAGAACAAAAAAAAATAAACTCAATGACTACCTTTCTTTTTTCTTTTTTTTTAACCTTACAAACGATTTACAAAATAACAAAAACTAAATTAAACAAAATAAAAAAAACAAAACCTGCATTTCTCTCTGATCATACCCATCGCTAGTGCCTCTTAATGCTCTTAATAGTCTTGACGGTCCTCCAATGCTGTTCAGATTTCGGTACAACTTTGGGCCGGCACCCAAGTTGAGTGGTTTTACGGAACACCCCTATACAAGAGTTGAAAATGCGGAACCTTGATAAACACCAAGGGAGCAGATTACTAACCATACGAAGCACCCTTAACCTCCTGCGCTTTCCTTAGAACCCAAATGTTGGTTTACAGAAACTCCAATGCTAAACATCTTTTGGTATTGTAGCTTCGGTTTTTAAAATGCACCATTTTCCTCGACTAAAGAAGTTGTGTCTAGCGGTGTTATTTTTATCGGCGAGTTATTTTAGGTTGTCATGACAACTTGTAACGGTTTCTTCAAGGTAAACCTACTACACGGTCTGTAGTGCCCCTAAATTTAGTAGGGGTTGACAGAACATTACTCACTAGACCTAGATCACTTTGGATCGGATCTGAGTAACAATTTTCCATAACAAATTGTTAAAATTTTCTAATGGGATACTGGCGACAGCGGTTACAAAGTCGGTCATTTCCATTTGTTTTACCTCCTTCGGAGCCAGTATGGTGGTTTCCTCAATTGTATACATTGTAATTTACAACACCCTTAAGCTCTGAAAAGAGCTGTTCGGCTGTTCGGAAAGTGTACTGGTTAGATCTACTTTATTGTTCATGCGGATAGTTCTGCCTTAAGGTTAAATCGGAGTTTGCGAACGAGTTTGCTACTGACGGTACTTCAAAGTACATCAAGTTGGGCTTTCGAAGGAACACGCAACTTGAAGGAATAGCCTTGGACTGTGTATGTGGTAGTGCTCATGCGGATGGTACTGCCTTGAGGTTAAGTCGGAGTTTGCGAACGGGCTTATGGTGCTACTGACGCTACGTCAAAATTCATCATGTTGAGTTATTCGAAGTAGACTCGGTAACTTTAGAATAATTTTGGAGTGAGTTTGCGGTACTAATTGACCAGGTTGAGTGCGTAATTTGCTTCAAATTCAATTTTTCGTGAGGGGTGGTACCCGGACCATCGGGTTTTGGATCTCGGAGTTCTAACTTTTGGCGGTTTCTAAAGTTATAAGTTTTTTTTTTCCGAAAATACCCCCGAATTACAGAAGGGATTTAAGTAATTTTAGCAACTCTAATCTGGATATTGACTGACCATCGGATTTTTCTACAGGGTGCCTGCTACATTATAACTTTTGGTGGATTTCCAAGTTATAAGTTGCTTACTGAAGCATCGGAAGTACTGTATTTATAGTGACCATCATATTTTGGATCTAGAAGTTATAACTTTTGGCGATTTCCAAAGTGATAAGTTGTTGCCGGAAATACCCCGGGATTACAGAAAGGATTTAAGTAATATTATCTCCGAGTCTGGATTTT
Source organism: Aspidapion aeneum (assembly GCA_963576565.1). NCBI lineage: Eukaryota > Metazoa > Arthropoda > Insecta > Coleoptera > Brentidae > Aspidapion > Aspidapion aeneum. Next base: position 126,814,312 of record OY755039.1, read on the forward strand.
GACTGACCATCAGATATTTTCTACAGGTTGACTGCTAAGTTATAACGTTTGGCGGTTTCCAAAGTTACAAGTTGATTGATCACCGGTTTTTTTTCTCCAGAGGATTCATGGCTGCTGAGTTATAAGTTTTGGCGATTTTCAAACTTATAAGTTGACTGATTACCGGTTTCTTTCTTCAGAGGCTTAATGGCTGCTGCATTATAACTTTCGATGGGTTCCAAAGTTATAAAGTTTTTTTTTTAAGTACCCTTGAATTATTGGAAAAAAATAGATTAAATCTTAGAAAATAATCATCGGGTTTTTGGAACTCGGAGTTATAACTTTTGGCAGTTTCTAAAGTTAAAAGTTGTTGTCGGAAGCCCCTTAAATTTTTGAAGGGGTTAAAAAAAAATATTATTTTTTTTAAATAACTGGCCTAACCTCCGTGTTTTGGATCTTGAAGTTATAACTTTTGGCGGTTTGTAAAGTTATAAGTTGTTACTGAAAATACCCCTAAATTACAGAAGGCTATTTAAGTAATCTTAGAAACTCTAATCTGGATTTTGACTGACCATGGGGTTTTGTCCACAGGTTGGCTGCTGAGTTATAACTTTTGGCGGTTTCCAAAGTTACAAGTTGACTGAATACCGGTTTCTTTCTTCAGAGGCTTGATGGCTGCTGCATTATAACTTTTGGGCGGGTTCCAAAGTTATAAGGTATTTTTGAAGCGTCCTTAAAGTATTGCAGGGTTTCAAAAAAAAATAGATTAAATCCCAGAAAATATCAGGATTTAAACTAATTATCGGGTTTTGGACTTCGGAGTTGTAACTTTTGGCGGTTTCCAAAGTCATAAATTGTTGCCGGAAATACCCCTGAATTACAGAGAACTCTAATCTGGATTTTGACTGACCATCGGATTTTTTCTACCGGTTGGCTGCTGATTTATAACTGTTGGCGTTTTCCAAATTTATATGTGGACTGATTACCGGTTTTCTTCTTTAAAGGCTTGATGACTGCTACATTATAATTTATGGTGGGTTCCAAAGTTATAAGGTGTTTTTAAAGCACCCTTGAATTAAGGAAGGGGTTAAAAAGAAATAGATTAAATCTTAGAAGATAACTGGATTTAAACTAACCATCAGTTTTGGATCTCGGAGTTATAACTTTTGGCGGTTTCCAAAGTTATAAATTGTTACCGGAAACAACCGTAAATTACTGAGCTAATTTCCAGAATTTAATCTTAAAATTTAATTAACATAAAGTTAAAAAACAATAATAACTTTTATGCAATTTCGCTAACAAAAAAACAAAATTAAAAATAAAAAAAAATTAAATTATATTTGAGTCAAATTATTTTATAATAATTTTTATTACGTAAAAAAAATATTTCCCCACATGGAAAACGGCTTCGTGCTTCAGTAAAGCAAATTCAAGTTTTAAACAAAAAACTAAAATTTTAAAAATTGTTGATAATCGAAAAATATTTTTAAATTAGTTTTCTATTTGAACAGGATTTTCTTTTTAAATCTGTTTTTTTTTTGTTAATGGAATTTATATGGTTAAACAAATATATTAATTTTTTTGTTTAAAAAAAACAATTCTACTCAAGAAAAAATATATGATTGTTGTTGAAATTACTTAAAAATTTTCTTTGTTTACAAAATTGAGATGCCAACTTCTAAACTCTTAGTATTGTCAGTTTAGAAGTTGGTACTCCGGTACGGAAACAGGTCCAATTAGGTCAGATCAGGTCGGGACATGTTAGTTACGGCTAGGTCAGGTCAGGTCCGGATTCGTCAGGTCAGGTCCGGATATGTCACGTCAGGTCCGGATATGTCAGGCTAAATCCAACTAGTTTAGATCAAGTCAGATTTGACTAGGTCAGGTCCGGCTATGTCATGTCAGGTCCAACTAGTTTGGGTCAGATCAGGTCAGATCCGACTAAATCAGGTCCGGCTAGTTCGGGTCTGGTCCGGATGGGTCAGGTCAGGTCCGGATAAGCCAGGTGAGGATCTGCTAAGTCAATCAAGTCAGTATGGGTCAGGCCTGTTCCAGATCGATCAAGTCAAATTCGGATAGGTCAGGTCAGGTCCAGATATGTTCGCGTCTAGCGAGGTCAGGTCAAGTTCGGATATGTCAGGTCAGGTCCGGTACGGTTAGGCCATGTCAGGTCCGGATATGTCACGTTAGGTCCGGATATATCACGTCAGGTCCGGATATGTCAGGCTAGGTCCAGATAGGCCAGGCCAGCTTAGCTCAAATCAAGTCAAGTTCGGATACTTACGATTAGGTACATCTAAAGTCAATATAACAAATACAATTCCAACTACAAAATGGCTTTAAGAAAAATTCTAATTTAATACAATGGTTTTCCAGTCAGGTCAGGTCATATCAAAACGGTTACGCGTTTCAAATAAATCAGGTTCGGTAAGGTACATGTCACACAGAATCAAAATGAAAAAGCCAAAAATAATCAAAATTATAAACTAGGTCAGATCAGGATGGTCTGGTTTGACTGGTATTCTCAGAGCATGTCAGGTATAAAACCGGTTAATAATTTAAAGTTAAAAGAAAATTATTTAGTTTAACATAAAACATTTAAACACCTAATTGAAGTCAGGTCGGGTGACGCAGTATCTAGCTTTAATTAAAAGCCAAATGTCACAAAAAAAAATTATGCCAAAATAACTCACCTAGGATTAAAAAAAAAAAACTTATACCAAGAAAAAATTAGGTCAGGACAAGCTTGCTCTGGTTTGACTGGTAATCAGAGGGCAGGTCAGGTATTAGATCGGATAGTGATCGGATATCATTAATCATTTTTAAAAAAATTATTCGGTTTAAAATAAAACATTTATATTCTAGGTACTTCAATTTAGGTCAGGTGAGGCGGTATCTAGTTTTAATTAATTAATTTTAGCAAAATGTTTATGAATAAAAAAAATGTAGTCCAATATAACCATAAAATTTAATTATTATTAAAAATTAACGTCACCCAGAAAAAAAAAAAAAACAAAATCCAAAAAATTAGGTCAGGTATACAGTCGGTTTAATAATTTAAAAAAAAATATTAATTTTAAAACAAAAACATTTCAATAGTCACTTCTAGGTACGACAAGTCAGGTCAGATAAGGCAGTATCTAGTTTTAATTAAAAGCAAAATGCTTATTAATAAAAAAAATTTGGCTAAAATAACAATAAGATATATTTAACGTCACCCAGTATTTTTAAAAAACAAAATCCAAAAAAACACATTTTTTTTTTCAGGTTCGGTTCGGTTCGGTTCGGCTTGGCTCGGTTTGGTTCGGTTCGGTTCGGTTCGGTTCGGTTCATTACTGGTGTAGTTTGACGGGGAATCTCAGGGCAAATCAGGTATAAAATCGGATTATAAAATAATAATTACAAAAATAAATTGTTTAGTGAAAATAAAAAAAATACGTAATTACTTTTAGTTACTTTGAGTCAGGTCACGTGAAGTAGAACATAGTTAGGGTAGGTATCAGGGAGAATTAGAGTCACGCAGGATCTGGAAATAAAAAATAGAATCAAAAATTAAATCAGGCCAGCCAGGACCAACAACTCATATCAGGTTTCGTCCGGTAGTCTTAGGGCATGTCAGGTATTCGGTTTATTAATTAATAATAATAATAAAAAAAATTATTTAGTGGAAAAAAAAAATTGTAATTACTTTCTACCACACAGGCCATGCTTTGACCCAAACTTCAATTTCTGAAATCTACCCCCACCCTTAAAAAAAACTAAAATGTATTTTGTTCAACTCCAGACTCAACCACCTTTCGTTTGATACTACACACGCCATATGTTCACTCAAACTCTAATTTTTAAAATGACCCCCACCTTTTTTTTTTAAACAGAAAAAAAAACTAGAATTTATTTTGTCCATCTCCAATTTTTGTAATCTACCCCCACCATTTTATTTGGCTTATGTTTGGTGCATTTTTTTATTTTAAATAGGACCATCTTGACCCAAGACACAGCCCAGGTATCAAATCTCATTAAAATCGAGCACGCGGTTTTTGAGCCATGCGTGCTGGTCGTTACAGACAGACAGACATACAGACAGACAGCCGGGCGACAAAAAAGTTTCAAAATCATCCGAAACGCAAAGATATACAAAAAAATTTGAAATCGGAGCAACTTTTTTTCTCGAAAAAAAATAGCTCCCACTACCATAGACAAAAGCGTTTTAGAAGAAAAAATAAAATCGCCACAGACAGACAAACGCAAGTACATGCAAACCTGAAATAAGATGTTTTACTTTGCAAAGGCTTAAATTCTTATTTCTCCAACAATACTGATAAAAAACAACAAGTAAGAAAAAAAACTTACATTTATTTTATTAATTTATCCTTTTTTTTAGGTTCAAATATTTTTTTACACAAAAAAAAGTATCTCGCGCTTTAACAATGCATGAAAACAATAAATTTGAAATAACTGAATTCTGTTAAATTTAATAATTTCTCAACCAAAAATACTATCGACTCGATTCTTACGGTACTAGTTTTTTTTACACTTGAACAGTTTTAAGCAATTTAGAATAGAGTCTGGCAAATTTAATTACTTCTCAACCAAAAAGGCACAATGACATAATTGTATTCAATTTTTAAAAACTGCAAATTGGAAGCAACTTCTGCCAATTTTCGTACCTTCCCAACCAAAAGGATATTAAATACTGAATATGTTTTGGACCGTTGCGGTGTAAGATTTTAATTTTTACCTTAGATAACTTAAATTTGCTAAATTATAACTTCTCAACCAAAAACCAGTTTTAATTGATGAAGATTTTTCAATAAATTTATAAAAATTAAGAACGTTTCCATAAAAATGATTCCTAATATGGATTGAATATTTTGCAGTTTTGCATTTAATGAACTTTTTAGAAATAAAGTCTGACAATTTTAAAGACTTCGCAACGGAAAAGACCATGACTATAAAGCATATGTACTTTACAGTTTTAATGATAAAATTATATTTATATTAAAAATTAAGCCGGAAATTTTGTTCCTTTTAACTTAAAACCGGTTTTTATTTCACATTTTAGGATACAGCGATTGCAAATTAGATTTAATTGTCTTTTCTAAAAGTCTGCCAACATTAGATACTTCTCAACCAAAAGAAATACATAGATTGTTTACGGGTCCGACTTTTCGATTTCTAAAGCAAGGCACCGTTTATAAGCCCCCTTTTTTGTTAATTTACATATCTCAGTAACTGGGAACCTGCTTATTTTGGTGATTACGATCAGAAAAAAAAAATTCAATATCTCCCTAAAATGATAAACCTACAAAATTAAGCCTAATTAATGCCTTATTCTCTTTTTAAAAAAAATTATTTAAATAACCTGTCTGTTCTGTGCTAAAATGTGAGCAAACATTAGTCCCTGCTCGGGCGCCAAATTTGTAAGAGGGTTTCGTCATCTAACGAATTTTCCCCTACTTTTGACGTCCCAGGGTTTCGGTCGATTCACTCCTGGGATTTCGAGGGATAGAATCGATCGAAATTTTGCCTCGGGCGCCACTCTAGGAAATAAGGGAGCCTAGAGTCTCCCTTGCCTCTCGGGTATGCTTTTAAACAGTGGAGAATAACCAGGTAAGTAAACTACAATTTCATTAAAAACTCAATTTCTATAAATACTAGTTTATGTGTATTTTGTCATTTTAATTTAGTGGTACAAACCCTCAAAGAAAATAACTAAATATATGCAACTTAATAAATAAAACAAAACTATAAATGCCTTATTTCTATCAAGTCAAATAAAAAAAAAACTCCAGTTTACTTTGTTTGCGCTATTCTAGCACAGACAGTTAGGTATTTAAAAAAAAAGTGAAAGTTATGAAAAAGGACCTAAAACTCAACGCCTTATCACCTCGGAACTCTAACAAAAGGATTTAACAAATCTGGTTAGGTCCGATTAGATCGGATGGACGTTAGTTAAATACTGATTTCTTTTTGCCCCAAAAAGACTTTTCCCAACATAAAAAAAAATTGGAGAAAGATTTCCTTAAACAGCTGGTAGTTAATTACATACTATAATTTTACAAATTTACGGCTATTTAACTGGAAGAAAACGAAACTTTACCAACTTTGAAGTTTCACAGGACTGGTCGGGTCATATATGTCTCGCGGTTCGGTTCGGTTCATGTCGGTTATGTACAAAAGAAACGGAAAGAAAAATTAAACAGAATATTTACAAATAGAAACGGAATGTGGTACCACTTTAACAGGTTTAATTTACGGTGAGAGTATATATGTCTTACGGTAACAGGTAACAGGTTATTTACAAAAGAAACGGATAAAAATTTAACTATACCAACTTTTAAGTTTATAAGGTCGCGGTGGCAATAACGAAGCAATAATCGTGACAGAAAAAAATCGTTAATTATGAAAAATAAAAAGAGAATTAGGAAGAAATTAATAAATACCAGGTTTTATCTAAACGGGAGAGCTGGCTGCACAAAGCCGCGATGATTATGAGTCGGTGACGAAACATACGGCCCACGAAATATAATCTATAGCTTTGTTATCATTTTTGCTTCCTCGAAAGAGAACAAAAATAATAATAAAAAATTGGGATTCGGGAAACGAGGACGGGGGTTTAGCAAAGCGCTGCAATTATGAGTCGGTGACGAAACATACGGCCCACGAAACATAATCTATAGCTTTGTTATCATTTTTGCTTCCTTGAAAGAGAACAAAAATAATAAAAAAACGGGAAACGGGAAACGAGGACGGGGGGTTTAGCAAAGCGCTACAATTATAAGTCGGTGACGAAACATACGGCCCACGAAATATAATCGATAGCTTTGTTATCATTTTTGCTTTCTCGAAAGAGAACAAAAATAATAATAAAAAAAACGGGAAACGGGAAACGAGGACGGGGGTTTAGCAAAGCGCTACAATTATGAGTCGGTGACGAAACATACGGCCCACGAAACATAATCTATAGCTTTGTTATCATTTTTGCTTCCCTGAAAGAGAACAAAAATAATAAAAAAAACGGGAAACGGGAAACGAGGACGGGGGGTTTAGCAAAGCGCTACAATTATAAGTCGGTGACGAAACATACGGCCCACGAAATATAATCGATAGCTTTGTTATCATTTTTGCTTTCTCGAAAGAGAACAAAAATAATAAAAAAATGGGATTCGGGAAACGAGGACGGGGGTTTAGCAAAGCGCTGCAATTATGAGTCGGTGACGAAACATACGGCCCACGAAACATAATCTATAGCTTTGTTATCATTTTTGCTTCCTTGAAAGAGAACAAAAATAATAAAAAAACGGGAAACGAGGACGGGGGTTTAGCAAAGCGCTACAATTATGAGTCGGTGACGAAACATACGGCCCACGAAACATAATCTATAGCTTTGTTATCATTTTTGATTCCTTGAAAGAGAACAAAAATAATAAAAAAAACGGGAAACGGGAAACGAGGACGGGGGTTTAGCAAAGCGCTACAATTATAAGTCGGTGACGAAACATACGGCCCACAAAATATAATCGATAGCTTTGTTATCATTTTTGCTTTCTCGAAAGAGAACAAAAATAATAAAAACCAGGACAAGGGAAACTGGTGTGTCAAATCCGGGATGATTATTACTTGGTGACGAACCTGCAGCCCACAAGTAATAAACCCGATTTGTTTCTTAATTTTCTTGCGAAAGAAAATTAATAAATACCAGAAAACATGTAAGATACTAACGGGAAATCCTGGGATCGGGAAAGGACAAACAAGTAATTTGCACGGTTCAAAATAAATTCAAATCAAATAGAATTATAAAAACTTTGACTAAGGCAAAAACGAGGTTTCTTTTATAAATCCCATTCTTACCAGAAACCGGTCGACATCTACACACACCGCGTACCACCTATACATTGTGCTCGAACAAGAAACAAATCTCGAATCCCCGTATGGGCGAAGGCATTACTGTTTTATAGGCTAGAGCTCGGCTACAAATCGAGAACCAACGGAAATAACCGAATGAAACCCAACCACGTTTTTAAAAATGAACGTGGATTGACTTATTCGGAATATTATTTTATCTAGTCTTTTTGCAACAAACGTTTTGAAAGGCTTTAATGATATTCATATGTCAAAACGGCATTTTTCCTCGGAAAATATGAAACAAAATTAATAAGCGAAAATTGAGTCAGGTTTCAGTAAAAATATTTTTTAACTGTCTGAGCTTAAATAGTCTAGAAAATTAATTAAAACAATAAAAAAAATAGTAACTTCGTTACATAGTTTTATAATTGGGAGGTATAATTAACAGTTTTAATTAAAGTTTAAAGTTTGAATATAAAAGGCACCATGGCTATTTCTTTGAGTCGATTGTCTGACATAAGGTACTTAGTCAAGGACGAGTTAATCTACGAATTAACATGGAGAGGCATAGCCATTGGATCGGTGGAAGAGATGAAGCAACAGCTCATACTGATTAGACAGAGAGAAAGGACTGATGGAAGTATGAGATACCCTCCGTATCCCTTTAAATTTGGCCAGGATGCTTTTAGCTGCATGAAGAAGCTTGATAGTCTGGTACCGCTGGTAGAGAAGTTCTCTGGTACGAGCAAAGGGGGAGAGTTTAGGAAAATCGCTGTAAGGTTGGAACATGTGTTAGCCAGGATAAATAACATGAATCCGTCAAACTCTGAAGAAAGTCAAACAAAAGGCATACTGGTTGCGGAAACCTTGAGTTTGATTGGGAGGTTGCAGAGCCAAGCAACAGATTTATTAAGAGTTGGCGTGACCTCAGATGATGATGAAGCATCTGAAACCCAATCAACGAGTCGAAGCTCAGATCACTTGACAAATGTTGGCAACATTCCCAGCCAGTCTCAACTCCCGCAACCACAGCACTCGAGCACACAAAGAACAGCCCAACAGCCCACAAACCAACCGTCGGTCATTGCTCCAGTGCAAATGGCTAACGAACCCAACTTAAACATCAGTACAAGCACCACTCCCTATGCCGATTGAGAATTACGGTACAACAGCTTTTCAGTATCAACAACCGTCTACCGTTCCTTTGAGTTTAGCTGCCCTCCAAAGTAGCATTGCACCAATTGCTCAGTCACGACCATTTTCATGTTCGTCGCCAGTACCAATGTCAAGTGATCCTGGTACTTCATATCACGTTGCACCTGTACCTCCGCATAAATGGAACCTTAAGTTTACAGGCGAGAGGGGTACAATCTCCGTCACCGCATTTTTCGAGAGAGTGGACGAGTTGAGTCAGGCTAGAGGAGTGAGCAAAAAGGTTTTACTGAATTCGGGCATTGATCTTTTTGAAGTCAGCTTATACTTTTTACAAAGATGTACGTAGAGAAGTCCATACATGGGAACAGCTGGAACAAAGGTTCATGGCAGAATATCTTCCTTCTTCATATGGCGAGAAGCTATTGAAGGAAATACAAAAACGTAAACAAGGCCCTGGAGAGTCTATAGGGACCTATATTGCTGTCATGAACACATACTTCCAAAGACTTGGCTGTCCTGTTTCTGAAGAGGCAAAATTAGCTATCGTCTTCAGAAATATAGCAGACATCTATAAGAATGGGTTGATTGCTACTGAGGTCAATAGCCTATCACATTTGAAGGGTCTGTGTCGTAGAATAGACCAGAGATATGGTTTAGAGGAAGAAAATTTTACACCTAGAAGAAACCAATCAATCGAACCTGACTTAGCCTACGTTGACGTAGAGAGCGACAGTGACGATCTTCCAACAGAAGTCAGTGCAATTCAAATATCAGGTGCCAGGACATCAAATCAACAGAATGTGAATATTCCTGAAAATAGATTTAACAGAGATAGGCAGCAGCCAGCAAGCAGTTTCGCTGCTAGAGCTGATAGAGAGAGACAACAACCAGCTAGTGGTCAGGCTAGTGTAAATGACAGAGATAGACAACCACCACAAGGTGCTAGGTCTGGTATGGCGAACAGGGACGTTGTTTGTTACAGATGCAACCAAACAGGGCACATGGCAATCGGGTGCGCATTACCTAGAGGCAAGCAGTGTTATTCGTGTGGTCAGGCAGGGGTAACAGTCAGAGAATGTCGAAATTGTAATCGTCAGGGAAACGGATCCAGGCGCTCGTAGGCGGTCGACCTTCAAGTCAGCCTGAACAAGCATCGACCGATAGGCTAACGTACGTCTTAGATTATGTGATAAGTCATGCTCGGAAAGATGAAAGGCCTTATTTAGAAGTGGATGTACTCGGAAATAAGTTATTAGGTTTGTTGGATTCCGGGGCTTCACGTACCTTTTTAGGGAATCATGGTTGGTCAATCATCGAGAAGTTTGGTTTTTCACTTGATACGACGAAGAAGACGAGTTGTATTGTGTCAAATGGTCAAAGCACGAGTAGTATTGGGACAGTGCAGCTTCCTATGCGAGTTCAGGATAAATTTAGGTTAATAGAGGTCGTCGTCGTTCCTGAGTTGCCACACACTTTGATTTTGGGATTAGATTTTTGGATTTCGATGGGTATAGTACCGAACTTAAGTACTAATGAGTGGCACTTTGCCGATAATAAAGATGTGATTTGTTCTTTAGAAACATCAGACCAACAAACAACTCTTACACCTTATGAATCAGAACGACTAGAGGAATTGGTCGTTAAATATAAGACTATTATGGGTGACTCACTGGGATGTACAGACAGGGTAGAGCATAAGATTACAACAGATGCAGTACCGATAAGACAACGTTCATATAAGGTCTCACCGGTCATTCAGAAACTTATTGATGACGAAATCGACGAAATGCTGAAAATGGATGTGATAGAACGTAGTAGTAGTTCATGGGCTTCACCAGTGGTAATGGTACAAAAGAAAAACACAAAGAAATATCGTTTCTGTGTAGACTACCGCAAATTGAACTCAGTGACGGCGCGTGATAGTTATCCTTTACCACTCGTATCCGAGACTCTTGACAAGTTGAAAGATGCTAAATACTTGTCAACTTTAGATATCAAAAGCGCTTATTGGCAAGTACCAATGGAAGAATCATCGAAGCCACTAACAGCATTCATCTGTCGACGAGGTCTCTTCCAATTTAAGCGTTTACCATTTGGTCTTCATAATGCACCTGCAACTTGGCAGAGACTCATAGATAGTATCATAGGAAACGATTTAGACCCCTACGTGTACGTATATCTCGATGACCTCGTAATTGTCACGCAGAGCTTTTCTGAACATCTTAGAATTCTTGAGGAAGTCCTACGAAGATTGCAGAATGCAAAGATAACGGTAAGTTGGGAGAAATGCCAACTGTGTAGGCCAGAAATGACTTATTTAGGATTCGTAGTGGACCGTCGAGGCATCCGAGTTGACCCTAATAAAATTAGAGCCATGTTAGAGCTCCAGAGGCCAAGAACTGTTAGAGAAGTTCGTAGAGTTGTAGGTACAATTTCCTGGTATAGACGTTTCATAGAGAATTTTTCAGCGATAATAGCTCCAATTACAGCTCTAACTAAGAAAAATCAAAAGTTCGATTGGAATCCAGACTGCGAAAAAGCATTTATTAAGATTAAGGAACTTTTAGTGACTGCACCGATTCTTACATGTCCAGATTATACCAAAGAATTTGTCATTCAAACAGATGCATCAGGATATGGAATAGGGGCATGTTTAACGCAACCTTATCTTGAAGGAGACAAAGTCATATGCTATTTGAGTCGATCTTTGACTAGGCAAGAACGTGTTTACACGTCCACCGACTGAGAATGTTTGGCATTGGTTTGGGCGATAGAGAAGCTCCGGCCTTATATTGAGGGGATCTCATTTAAGGTCATAACAGATCATTTTAGCTTAAAATGGCTTCATAGCTTGAAAGAGCCCAGTGGAAGACTTGCTCGTTGGTCTGTAAAGCTGCAGCAATATGACTTTGAAGTAATCCATCGGAAAGGGAAAGATTTAGTTGTCCCGGACATGTTGTCTCGCGCAGTACCTATGATTGATACAATTTCGCAGCCCAGAGACGTTTCAACAGCAATTAAAGATCGATGGTACCAAAAGATGGTAAAGAGGGTCGTAGAATCACCGTTAAAATTTATGAATTGGAGATACACTGATAATAAGTTGTATAAATATGTCAAACAAGAATACCCGCAACATTCACCATCTAACGAATATTGGAAAGAGGTAGTCCCCAAAGATCATAGGCGTAGAATTATTGGAGAAGCTCACGATCCTCCTACCGCAGGACATATGGGTGTGTATAAAACCTTCCACAGACTGGCAGAAAAATATTATTGGCCAAAAATGCGCCAGGACGTGGCAACTTTTGTAAAGAAATGTTTTGTCTGTGCAGCTCATAAAGGTGATACAGAAGGTGTATCTGATCAGATGATATCTCACCCAAAACCAACTCGTCCTTGGAAAATTATTTCAACAGATTTATGTGGACCTCTACCTCGTTCGACAAAGGGTAATTGCTGGATTCCTCGTCGTTACGGACTCTTTGAGTAAGTTTTCCTTAGTTTTTCCAATGCGAACAGCCCCTACTCAAGCTGTTGTCAAGCATCTTGAGGAGCAAGTATTTATGGTCTTCGGAGTACCCCGTTTGATACTTTGTGATAATGGCCCTCAGTACAAAAGTAACGAGTTTAAACGTTTTGCTGAGAGTTATCAGGTTAAAATTCAGTATAATCCATATTATCACCCCAGAGCAAATCCAACAGAAAGGACGAATCGTACGTTAAAAACCATGTTATGTTGTTATGTGAAAGACAACCACAGGAAGTGGGACGAACAATTACATAAACTTGCCTGCGCGATTCGTACTGCAACCCATGAGACAACCAGGATGTCTTCTTTCTTTGTTAATTTTGGTAGGAATATGTGTTTATCAGGAAAAGATTACTCCAACCCAGTTTTGTTATCTGAAGAGAATGGTGTACAATCCGCAGCTGAAAGTAAGAACGAAGGTTTCCGGAAGCTCTATGCTGATGTTAAGAGAAGGTTAGAGGTGGCGGGAGAGAAAAACGTAGTTCAGTATAATTTGCGTACAAGGGTACCCAACTTTGTTGTGGGTCAGCGTGCTTGGAAGAAGAATTACGTGTTGTCAGATGCTGCGAAGTTTTTCTCGAAGAAGTTAGCACCGAAATTCGTTGGTCCTTATGTAATTAGGAATAAAATTTCTCCATGGATATTTGAGCTTCAGGAACCATCGGGTAAAGTACTACCAGGGAGTTGGCATGCCAAAGACCTTAAGTCGGCAGCGGACCTCTCCGATTAACTTTTTTAGGTTAATCGTCTTGAAGTTGGGGGGGGGGGGATTATGTAACGTGTCATTTTTACGTTTAAGGCAACGTTACATATTTGTTTATTTAGGTAAATAATCAAGGCTCTTCGACTCGTCTTTCTGTACACAAATTAAGGGTATTTTATAGAGCTAGGTTTGGAGGTTATATAGTGTCCAAAAAGTTACCTTATAAAGGAGACATTCCATCGAATTACTGTGGACACTACGCACACCGTATTATCTGGACATCGTAATTGGAATTTAGGATAACAGGTTTCGGAAAAATCACATTAAAACTCTTGATTGTTTTGTTTATCTGGAGAATTTCGTGAGTTCCTTTGACGTTCATGAAAATAAACAGCTGTTCTGCTGGGGAATGGCGGCGTTGCCGCATCACAAATGGTTTCAGTAACAGGAAGGAAACATTTAGGTGAACATTCCATTCGCTTATGTTTATTTTGGAGGATATTGGCCCACTTTGATATCTTTATTAATTTGATAAGGAGAAGATAAAATAAATGCGAGTTGTGTACTTTTGTAAATGGGAGATAAACGAGGAATAAAAACCCGGACTAGAAGAATAAACAAAATCGTATTTTTATATTATATAGGTTTGTATATAATCATAGTTATATAAAGTTAATAACTAGCTCAGTTAGTCGGATTGAAGGGTTTGTAGGGCTAGCTAGTGGTGAGCAAACTTAACATCTGAACACTCTTGTGCCGAGTTTAAGCAGCAGTGTGTATTTTTAGGTTCAGGTTCAGAAACAACTTTATTAATGTAGAAATGTTTTACAAAAATGGCGTCAAACCATATGAATCTTAGAGAAAACATTTATAAAGAGCAAAGGAAACTTTTGACTAAGACTGTAACTAAAATACAACTAAATTCTACACTCAGTACAGCTTTACTCATATGGGAATTGGTTGAGTGTTCGAATATTCCTGGGTTTGATGCAAGCTCTGATCTCCAGTAAGTGATTTTACAGTTGATGGTTTCAATGCTGAGCTTCTTATAGTCCGTCTGGCTGTTTTCCTCCTACTTGCTATGTCGGCAGGGGTCCGGTAGGCAAATGTTCGGTCTATGTATGGAGGGTGTCTCGACGTCCTTGTTATAAAAATTCCAACCGTGGAAATAGATCCGACAACACCTCAGTGTGCGTTTTACGTATTTCCTATCCCCTTGGTCGGTGCTGCCCCCTATATACCGGTATGGAAATATTGGTGTATTTCCTCATTGGTTAGTTTGAAAACCGCGGGTCTTTTCCTCCAGTGTTGCAAACCGGATTTAGTGATTTTTTTGGCGAGAAAGTTTTTTATAAATAGGTTTGCATCCTTATTTGAATTTAACCGGGAAAATTAGGTTGGTACTGTGTGTTTTACTGTCCCCACCACATTTACAAAGCGGTTTCCGGCCAATTCATTTTTTGTGTTCTCGACAAAGTGCCTGGTCTCTTTCCTAACGAATTTTGGCTGGGTCGGCAACAGGTCTCTGGGATCGCCATTGTTTTTGGTTAGTGGCACTGCAGAAACCGCAGGTTCTGTCCCAGAGACTGTGAAGAGTGAGTCCGTCGTGTTTAGGCGAAATCTAGAGTGACGCTCACACCCTTTTGAGGGGGATTTAAGTCGGCCTACGCCATTTGTACGGGAAATAAGAGCGCCCTGTCCATTCCATCGACAGTTGTGCTGGACGCTGGTGTGAAGCCGGGTGTAGCCTTGTAACCCTGGGAAAAGGTTTTACGCTCGGGCAAGTATCCATCAACACTTGAGACCATGTGCTGCCCTAGCGTGATGTGCTAAGCGGCAGTAGGGGAGGCGCGAACAAACCAGGACCGGAGTAGCAGGAGAACACCATGTTTTAGAGGAATGTCGGAGTACACCACTTCCAGGTTTACACAATAAAACACATTTTTATTTAATCACAAGATAATCAAAGGACCAAGGTAGGAGCAAGTAGACATTTAGTTATAATCTTTTCATATAAATTTTCAATATAATTTAGACATAATCTTTCCATATAAATTTTCAATATAATTTTAACACTTCTTGTGAACGCAAGATAAAGGTATGACGTCATGACCACCATTTTGCGGCATAACTATTTTTATTGTACAATTGAAAAAGCCCTGCTAGTTTGTTCCAACTTGGATTCATCCTTATTTTGTCTTTACCTATGATAATTTCTATTTTACCCCTAGATTTCAATTTGAATTATACAAGATGAACTAAATCTTTGTTATTTGTACAACCCAATGAACCAACTTTGCAGCGACAAAAGAGAGATGAGGTTATATTTTTTTAGCGGTTTCCTTACATTGTTTTGCCTCATGGGGTAGATCTCGGACTGGGTTGCTGTCTGTCTCATTCTACCTAGCGTAGAATGATGACAGCAGATATTTGGTCCAGATCTCCCCTATGACGGAATAATTTTGGAAGTATATATATATTTTTTTAACAATCATTTATATAACTGAGTCTCACACTACTGACTCAGATGTAGGTACACTGTGACCTGCTGGATATGTGCATCTACCTATAAAGTACTTTCTATTTGTGTCATTTTGATTCATTTAAAAATCCTTTAGAATTTTATCTGTTTATTAGTCAATTTTTTTTGGTTATTCTTCATTACATAAATACTCTGGAAGCCTCGGAAGTAAGTAGAGTTTCATTGTTTGCCTACAACGTTTGGGTTGAACTGTATTTTATTTAAGATCTTCTTTGTAAAACATTGGTATTAAACACTGTGGCGCACTTAAAATTTTCTTATTTCTGAACCCCCCTTCTCCACTGTATAAAAGTTACCGGGCATATCAATGTTTTACCTAGCTGGAAAATACAGTTCTGCTTCCAGATATTTGTTTAATTATTCAGGGGTTTTCTTGTGTCACAAGTTGGCAAATTGTTATTATTCTAATTACAGTGTCACAAAATGGCGGCAACGTCTTTAAGCTGCCACAAATGTCACCCAACGCATTTTAATAGGCCACAGATGTAGATATCTGAAAAGGAATATGAAATATGGTGTTTACTAAGGAGAGACCAACTGTCCCCGAGCTACCTTTACCTCTGAGGTCTTGCCCGTGAAACTTTTTTGTAAAAACTTTTTACCTCGTGAACTTCCTTCAAAAACAAATATTTTCCCCTACGCATTTTAGGTACTCGGCAGAACAAAAAACAATAAACAAATCTTATGTGAAACTAAAATTCACCAAATTTATTTACAAAAGAAAAAAGTTGCTCTACTTTTTGCCACCAAGGAATTTAAATACAAGTGTCTGATTGAACTTTTTGAAGTGTAAACTTCTTTAGGCGCGTTTAGCAGTTTTTGTGGGCAGTGAATTCAACTGAGCCGTCAGGCATAGCTATGTAACGCTCATTCGAAATCGGCTCGAGTCGACTAACTGTGAGAAACATTCAGCGATATGATAATGCAGATGAAGGCCAGTACACAGAAGAGTTCGGTTCGGTCCGCTTTGCAGAATATGTTATGGGCCAGTATTATTAATTTCGCCTTGTTAAAGTTTACACTTCTGCCGTGTGGTCTTAAGCACACACAATTTTTTTATTATATTTTGGTGCACATACGATATATAGATACCAGTAATAAACAAAGGTATTGTATTAGTTTAGTTCCCGTTGAGAAATCTTACTTTTTAAAAACTTGCTCTACTTTTTGCCACTACTGTAAATGTTTACCTTTGATATAAATTTTACGTGTTCATCTAGTGAAAACGAATGATCTGATGTGGCTAGCAGCAAATCGGCAGCCGATTCTCGCGGATGCACCCCACCTTCAAAACGGTAGTACATACCTCTCCAAAATCTGTGTAATAAAAAGAGATATAACATATTAACAAAATGTATATTATATTAGTTAGCTAGAAAGGAAGAACCAAATTTGATTAAGTAGGTCTATTTTATGGCCATTTTTATTTATAACATAAAATAAAAGTCGAAAATAGCAAAAGTATTGCACAATTATGGTCAATATGAAACTATGCGGCACTATTATTGTCAAGTCCTTGCCAGAGTTCTTAATAGGGTGTTTCTTTTTATTTAAGCTCCTTACACACCGTCATTTAGGTACGTGACTTTTAGTGACGCGTACTTACTTAATATTTTGTGGAATAAGCTGTGGTTTTAAAATTCCAGGGCTCTCGTCTATCAAATACAATGGGTTCAGGTACTCATCAAGGTTGTTGGCCATGTAACCCCACAGGGAGTAGGTTTTTTCTGATAACCTATGACAAAGTTACAATAAAAATTATATAACCAAAGAAAGGAACAGCAAGTTTAGTAGTCGGACCCTCTGTCATGTATCGGACCTAAAGAGCTTAAAAAGCTAGGTGGGCCACGCATGTGCAAGAAAGGAACAGAACTAAATACATGTCCAGTGCTTGGAACTGATTTTATCTAACTACATTAGACGAATGAAGTGAGGTCAAAATAGGTTCGAAATACGTGTCTGTGGATGGCCATTTCGTTTCTTTATCGCACAACAATTACTTTTTGGTATTTTTAAGCTAAAAAGTTCAAAAATACTATATAAGTATGATAATAAAAATGCATTTTTTCAATGTTGTTGTTGGATATTTGACTGTTTTTTTGTTTATTTATTTTTTAAGCGTTTTTGCAAGTTTTTCATGTTCACATAACAACTGACAGTCTCCGCCATTTCGACAAGCCCGCAATAAAATCAAAGTATAGTAAGTTTGATTGGGCTAGAGACCCTGTATGTATGACATATTTTATAGAAAAAGAGACGCGACAAACTCTTCAAAGTCAAATTTATTTGAGTCAAAATCTAGCAATGTTTAGAGAGAGACACACCATCTGTCCTTGTTAACTCATAAGCGTCGGAAAATAAAAATCAACAATTTTTAACAAAACCTATACAGGGGTGCGGACAAACGTGTTTGTTTATATGTTGCATGATTGATGTAACTCACCGTTGAAAATTTAAATTATTTTAGTGAAACACCAATGAACTTGGCAAGAAAATAACATAACCAAAAAATGATAATTTCGGTGACTTTGACGGGTTTGTCACGTCTCTCTTTTGTAAAAATATCATACATACAGGGTCTCTAGATTGGGCTACCTAACGGGTTGCATACGAGTGCCCCTCTAGAATCTCTGACTATTATAGACCACCATAACCAACCAAAATAAAAAGACAGGGTAAGCCATGCGTTTGACATAACCATTAAAAAAGATGAAATATGGACAAGAGCACTTGTGGACCAACGATACTAAACACACAAGATTGCCTATTAGCTCGAATCTTTCAGCGGTAGACGGCGCCTTGCTTACGTCACTAGTGGACCTCTGCTCAGCGCGCTTCATTTAATACACATTGCAATCGTGAGTTTTTCCCGCTTTTTTCTTGCTAATTTGCAAACAAATTTTTTATTCGTGTTAGTAAATATAATTAATAATTTCATTCATTCAAAACAAATGATTTGATAAATCAAGGGTTTGCTGTGAGAGCTGAATTTTCCTACTAGACGATATGTTGGAGTTTCTTTTTTAAATAGTTGAAAGTTTTAGAATAGAAGCAGAGCTGTCAGGTACGAAAACAGCGGTTGACAAGCAATTGCATTTCTAAACCAGAGAACGAAATGTCAAAGTGAAAAAAGAACGAACGGTGGCCATTTTGGATTTGCTTTAACTTTGGTCAAATACAATCTGTTTATCGTGGTAAAGACTGCGTAAATAATGTAGCACTCAAACATGAAATTTTGCAACATTTAAGATGGCTCTCTTTTTTCCGCCTCTCAAATACGCTCCCTCTCATATTTTTCTGGTTGGGACTATTGTTATTTAAACCCAACCCAATCCAATCTACCTTAAATCAACTCGCTCTTTCTCAGAATTGCCCACAAAAGTCCCGTACTGGCACGAGTGCACGTGGTCGTGTATCGTAATCAAAAACGTCTCATTGAACTGAAACGAGCATGGGAACATCTGCATTAGCTGCCACGTGGCATCAAGTAGTTGAGTGAAAACAGGTGACACTTCCTTGCTGTCGTCACGGCCGTCAACTTGGATATGAGCGCACCGTTCGGAAAACTTGTGGCCGAAAGCGAGCCAGTCTTTCTCTATGAGAGCCTAATAAAAAAAAATCTTTTTCAATACTAACACTAAAATATATTTTTCAAATATTCCATGTTTTAAATATATTTTCCTCTAAACTCTTGTCCATTCGACAGCAACATATATTAAATACTTCTGACCAGTACTCCTTGGAAAACTGTTGAATTGTTTCTTTAACACTTTATTATTAGAAATAAAATTTCGGACTTCTATTGTGTTTATTTATTTTAAACACGACGTTTCGGTTAGTTAGTTATACTACTTGGTGTGCTGTCAGGTGTGACGACCCGCCCCCTTTTTCAATCTTAAGACGCTTGTTTTCCTTAAGGAGTGGTTTTCATATGTGTGGTATGTCCGCGCTTGGTTGACTGAAAACTCATTTATTCTGAGTTATGAAGGCAGCTTCAATAAACTTTCGTTTTCGCCAATGTGACTCCTTGTGCAAAACTTTAGCTTCCGACCATTGAATCCTGTAGTAATTTGACCATGCAAGATCCGCTAAACCGGATTTTTCAATATCCCCTTATTGGGTACTTTTTAGATGTTCATTTACTCTAACCTCACACGGGATTTGGTAAATACATTATTTATTGTTTGAGGGATTTTCTGGTTTTGTTTTAGTTACAAAGCTCCTTATTGTATTTCCCGATGAAAATAATGTTTTTATATTATAGTGTTTGACTATTCGTCTTATGTTTTCTGAAATCCCTTGAACATATGGAATGTTAATAACACCTAGAGTCCCTGTATGTTGACATATTTGGATATATAATATGTCAACATACAGGGACTCGAATAACACCTAACGGATTATTATTATTTTGAGAATTTGCTACATTTGGTTTGTTTTTAATATTAGAGACCGTTGAGTATAATAATTTCTCGGAAAAGCCATTATGTTGTCCTTTTTAATGTTGTAGATTTCGCTAGTTCATTATAACTACAAATGTTTACGGCTCTTAAATACAAACTTCTTATAACTCCTTGTTTTGTAGGAACATAATGATTAGAATTAAAATTTAGGTACTGTCCCGTGTGTGTAGGTTTCCTATATACAGTGATTTGAATGTTTCTTAACAGTGGTAAATGGAAATAAGTCCCACTGGGTTAGGTCTGCGATAAAGGCGAAAAGGTAGACATATACAGTTTGATACATCTAAGGCAAACGGAATTAATTCAGTCTAAAGGAACTAGAAAGTCTCGCTTTCTGTTTCTGAGCAGAGATAATGGGGTTTTTTTCTGAGCAGATACTGGAGATTATTTCTACGCGAACAAAGTATGTCAAGTAAAAAATCCCCGTCGTGGTGTAGTGGTAGCAATGTTTGCTTCCCACACCGGCGGTCCGGCTTCGATTCCTGGCTAGATACTGGGTTGTTTGTGTTTGTTTAACAACGCTTTAACCTTGCTCGAACTTTGCGAAACTGCGCGATTGATCCTGATTGGATAGAGTCCCAGTATTAATAAAAAATAAATATAAATGTATCATGATCGGGAGCTTGTTATTTTTGAAACGTTGAAAGCGGTAAAAAAGTACTATTTTTTAAAAACCATGGCCTTCTAGAATAAATAATTGGATATAGAGCGCCATCGCGCAGATAGACAAATGATATTTTTTATTTAAAAATATATAAAAAACGAAAAAAATATTACCAGATAAAAATCTCCAGTAGAAATGGCAATAGACTAAACCGAACAGAACCGAACCAAACCTCAAAAAATTCCTTTATATTTAATTAGAAATGGCAATGTTATGAGGTAAAAACGGACAAAATTGAAATAAAATCAAAAGACACCAAATAAGGATTTTTAATATTTCTGATTATTTCTGTATCTGATCTGAGTATCTAGAATGGTTTTTTGTGAAAGCACCATAAACCTGCTATAAACTGGTGCCTAATTCATTTAATTAGGTAACTAAAACGCTTTTAAAGAAAATTTGATTAATCCCAGTTAGAATATTATCTTCAAGAAAATGCGATTTTGCTCTGTTTTTGTCAGCATAAAAACGTATCGTGTTTCTCCTGTAGCATATTTTACTTTATTTTTATGATTTTGTAGTAGTAAAGTTTTTTGTTTTCTGCTTTTGAGAATTCAAAAACAAAAAAAAAAATTTTTAAATCGAAAATGTTTTGGAAAAACTAAATATTTGCTCATATTTTTCATAATCATATGATAATATAATACATCATTTTATTACAAATTTTAACAGCTAACAGCAAAATGTAGGCAGTATACAAGGTGGTCCCGGTTGTACAGTCGGGGACTTTTTAAATTGCCGCCCTCGAAAATAAAAAATACTCCTATTTAAAATTCGGAAAAGCAGTTTGAACCAAAACAATAAATTTGTAAACCTTACCGCTGTCTGTATACATACATATTTTTTTAAAAAAATTTGATGTCTTTGAATGATTTATTTTGACAGAAAAAAATACAACGGCAATTTAAAAAGTCCCCGACTGTACAAAAATTTAATAAATAAGAAACTATGTTTGTACGAATCTCGTATATCAGTAAATCGCCTCTGCCCACAGAAAAGTTAACAAAAAACTTGACGAAGTAGATTCTTGGAACCGTGAACCACTGTATATGTGTACAAAATTTCGTAAAGAGGTACAATTATTTGAAAATGCCAAATTTTTGCCTGCTCTATTACAATTAGATACGTAACTGCGTCCATTAAATGTTTGAAAAAAGAAGATCTTCGTACCTGGAACCCAGAAAAGGTTCTGTAATAGGGGTCCAGCAACAAAGATGCGAGTGAGCAGACCTGTGCAGTTCTATCCCAACCATCAGAGCAATGGACCACCACACTGATACCCTCTTCTATAGCATCCGCAATAAATTGTGAGGTATCCAAAATCGATTTAATGTGTCGCAACCAACCACTCGATTCTAGGCCGTTTAAGAATGTGGACATTGTCGGATTCTTTTGCTCTGCCGCTAAAAGAAATAAATGACCCATGACACGCAAATTGTATTATTGCGCATTGAAGGCACATAATATAGCTATATATTTTTAAATATCTCAGAAATAGACATATTTTTTTCTTTACAATTTATGTTGCAATAAATTGTGAAGAAATATGACGTTCGGTTCACGCAATGGTGAATTTTCAAAACAGTCCTATCCTATTTTTAATCAAAACAATACATTTCCTAGCCATTGACGGCACCCAAAAATAAATAAAAAAACAGTTGTCAAAGCTTGAAAGGCGGTTTATACATATATGAACCTTTAGAGCTGACTTTATTAGATGTCGATTGTCTTATTTTGCACGCAAACACTAAATCTTTTTACCCAATTAGCTAAATAAGGTAGTAGTAGTGTGGGGTAGGCTCTAGGCCTGGCGACGAGGTACATGAGCGCCCTATTCGCCAACCCCCGGGCATCCCTCGTACTGCGTCCTTCCTTCGCTAAGGAATCTACATATCTTCTGTACAAAGGCCAGAATATTGGGCAACCTCATATTCAGAAGGTCCTCCGTCTCAAAGACCTCTATTCAAGCCTCCCTATCTGCTTCACCTGATGAGATGAAATGAGCCGAGGTCTCGTCCTCGGCCCAACATCGCTCGCACGTTGCGTCGTTCTGTACTACCATCTTCGCCAGGTGTCCTTGTAGGACGCAGTCTCCGGTTAGGACTCCCACCTCTCTTCGCGCTCTACGAAGCAGCCACTCCGTACGGGACTTGCTGTATCGTGTCACATACTCCTTCGCCTGTCTGGCATTTCCTGTGTTGGTCCATTCCTTTTGTATGTCTTTCTGGGCCCACTCTGTTGAGGCCGACTTCATTTGCCCTCTTGTGAGTCCCAGGAAAGGCTCTGGCCCGAAGCATTTCTGCCGCGATCCACCCCTGGCGAGTTCGTCCGCTTTCTTGTTTCCTGGGACTCCCATGTGGCCTGGGAACTATACGAGCTCTAGAGTCCCTGTATGTTGACATATTTGGATAATATATCAAATATCTCTAACGAGCTCCACCTCTCTTACTCCGGCCAACTTCTGAAGTGCATCCGCGCACTCCTGCACCAAACCCGCGGACATGGTTGGTTTGTACAGTGCTTTCAGCGCAACTTGACTGTCGCCTGGAAAACTGTTGCATTGGATCCCAGCGAGTAGCTTTTTCCATGTACACTCCTGCACCAGTCGAATTCCGGTCTCTACTCCCTTAACCACTTCTCTGGTATCGCTAGCCTGTACGTTATTATAGGAATCTCCTTTTCCGTCACAGTCGCGATCTCCGAATGTCCTTTTTGTCCATCGCTCCTTCACCACACGCCCGCGTCCCTTATCCTAAAGTATGCTGCATCGCTTCCTTCTTTATCCAGATGCACAGCGATGGGAGGCCTACGATAGTGTTCAGGGCCATGTTGGGAGTAGACTTTAAAGCTTGATGCTCAAGGTCACCAGCCTCTGCATGGTTTCGAGCCTTTTGGCGTTAATAGTTTTTATTGCCCCCGTCCACCAGACCACGGATCCGTATTGGATCCTCGGCCTTATGATGGTCGTGCAGATCCAGTGCATGATCCTTGGGCTGAGTCTCCACTTTCTTCCTACCACTCTTCTTACTTGCCAGAATGTCTTTGTCGTCCTTGTTGCTAGTTGGTCTATATGTGGTTTCCAGCTTAATTTACTGTCTAGCACCATCTAAATAAGATAAACATCTGAGGTAACATACCCACGCGGGTCCAAGATCTAATGAACACCTGTTAAGTATTAACAGTTAACTGTTTCCTCTTAAGGGGACTCATCAGAACGGTTATGAATCTCATCTTACGATATTGTTAAGAGAAATCATGCCTGCAAAACCTTTCTTTACCTCAGTAGCGCACCCAGGAAAATGTCTTGGGGGGGGCCGAGATCCCATGATGTCGTATTTTATGCAATTTTATTTTTTTATTCATAAAATATGTGTAAAATATCCAAAAAAATCTTAATCTTGGGAGGGGACCGCGCCCCGAGCCCTCCCTGGGTGTGCCGTGCCCATGTTTACCCGCTTAGCCACGATTTTTTTTTGATTTTTTAAGTTTTTAACTATAATTTTAAATATTAACATTATTACGAGTATAAAAAGTACAAAAAAATCTTACTTTCGACAATTTTTAGTAAACTCCCCCTCATCACATGAATATTTTCAACGCCCAGGAAGTGAAACTTGATGTTTTCATAGAAAGCTTCATTTTCATATCCTTTGCCTGCTGCTCGATTTGCCATTGCATTAATCTACAACAATATGTTTTTTAAGAACTTACCAGAAACTGAGCAGACTTCAACTAGGTTAAGGTATAGAACTAAAGGATAGATCCATTAAGTCATTTATAAATCCTTTTGAAATGCGACCTGTTGAAACTAGTATTTTGAATACAACAGGAATTACCTAGTATAGATTACTTCTTATATATGTTGTCAATAAGTTAGTCAAGTAATTGTAATTAGTTGTCAGTGTGGTTTTCAGTAAAGTAAAGATCCATCTGTTTATGAAACTTATTCTTTACTGCGTGAAATCTGCACATTCTAATAGGTTATTGAACTTTCACGCTTAAAGAAGTTATATGGCATCGTCCAGCATGCAGATTGAGAAGCTGAATAAAAATACTTACGACACATGGAAAATACAATTGCATGGTATCTTAGTGAAGACTGAAATGTAAGAATATGTCAAGAAACCAATAGACGTAAAACAAAAAGAAAGCGGCATGGTCAAAACGAGATCAAAACGCACGAGCAGACTTCATACTTGGTTTGCAAAATTGCCAGTCCTCCAAAGAAGTCTGGAAAAAGCTGGAGGAAGTTTATCAGTCTAAGGGACCTACACAGAAAGCCACGTTATTTAAGCAACTCCGATTTTCCAGAATGAAAGAAGGTCTTATTTAAACAATCTTTTGGCTACTGTAGATACAAATTAAATAAATTAATTCTATATAGTATACCATCTGGTTACGCAAATTTTCGGTGTTCTATAAAAGCTAGAGCTAGTCTACCTAGCCCAGATGCTTTAAAAATTAAGCTTAGATACTTAGATAAATACAGATCTAGATACGAAAACAAAAACATAGAAAATTCTCAAGATTATTTTCAGGGAAGTTTAGTAAATATGGCAAAAATTCTTAATCTTATCTGAAGTACCAGAACAAAATCGAGAAAACAGACAATTTTCAGAACAAATAGTATCGGTGCAATATATGTTTCAAATTCGGACATAAAGGTTCAGAATGTAGAAAACGAGCCAATTTGGCAACAAGTACTGAAGATTCTTTTATTGTCACTGAAGAAACTAAAATATCTACTTGTACTAATAAGATAACCGAGTTAAAAACAGTTTAGTGTCTTAATAGTGAAGCAACGTGTAACGATATTTTAAACATTGGATATAGAGAAAGTTGATACCGAAAAGGTTAGATTAACCATAGATGAGCCAACATATATTGTTGGAAAATGAACAGCAAGAATAATACTAGACAATGGTACAGATGGCCTGAAAAGCGTCAGACATGAAAATACTCTTTATGTGCCAGAACTGAAAACTAACCTTATTTCTGTTTACAAAGCAGCTCAAAACCGGAAGCTTACAACATTGCAAGTTATGCGGAAATCCTTAAAGAAAAAGAAGAACTCGTCATAAAAGCAGAACGACAAGGAGAATTATATTACGTAATCAAGTTTGCAGAAAAGGCAAATATGACAGAAATATCATATAATATACAATTCTGACATCAGAGGTTGAGTCATCTTAACGAAGGTGACCTAAATTTGCAGAATTCCACGAAGTTAGTAGATGGTATGAACATAAATGTCAGAGAAACTCTTCCTGTTTCTAAAACATGCATAGTTAGTAAGCAAACAGCAGCTTTTTCCCAAACTCAGAATCAGAAAACGTTTTGGATCTCGTTATTTTGCTACATTTATTAATGATAAATAAAGATGGGTAAAAGTGTTTTTTCTAAAAACTAAAGACGAATAAAAAAATGCTGTTTTAAAATTTAAAAGTAATGCAGAAGCAAAATTAGAACGAAAAATTAAGATCCGATGATGGCCTGGAAAGTTGCGGAAAATATTTCACAAAAACAGAATGACAAGAGAATTAACTTGCCCGTGTACACCCGCTCAGAATGGGGTGGCTAAACGCATAAACCGTCCGCTTGTAGAGATGGCACCATGTATGTTACAAGAATCAAGGATTTCCTAGAGTCTTTGGACATAAGCTGTGTCGGCAGCAGCTTATACTAGAAATATATACTTGACATCAAACAATAAACACACACCAAACTAAATCTGAAATAAGAATAATCTAACTTATGTAAAATTTTTATATTAAAATACTTTGCATTAACAAAAGGACGAAAAATTTCAAAATTCAAGGCTAAATCAAAATAATGTTATTTGATTGGTTACTCCAATGAGTAAAAAGGTTACAGATTATGGGATAAAGCAAATAAACAAGTGAGAGTGAGTAGTTAGTAGATTTCTAGAAAACTGCTCTTTTCCCCAACCTCTACACTTTCTTATTAAAGCGGCCTACTCACCAGCCAATTTATAGGGTCAATTTATCCGTATGTAACGTATATCAGCGAACGCCGATATCTGCCACAAGCGGGGACTCTAAGTTGACCATGCAAATCGGCTCGTGAGTAATCCGCTTAACAATAAGCCTTAAAACCTCATCATTGCAAATTATTTCACATAACGGTGTCAACTGTATTGGTCCTGATAACTTGGAATGTTTAACTTCCAAACTTTTACAAGGTGAACTCGACACATAATTTCAAAAAAATCTGATACGGCTGGAAACTCTCGTTTTTTTATTTTAAGCAGTATATATTATATTATCGGGTTGACATTTACATTTTACAGTAGTGTTATGACTTTTGCATGCACAATATATTTTTGGTCATTTTTCTGTTAAATTGAATTTAATTTTGAATTGATTATCTTGATGATTTTGTTGCGGTTCGGCACCTGAGATTTGATAACTTAACTCTACGGCAAATGGGTGCTTGACTGCCTGGAAACTGTGAACAAATTCTTGCAATCGTCGCTCTCTCGAAGTGGTCATTTTAGAATAGGAAAAGTAGCGCCTGATCTTCGCAAACTTGACTTAATGTTGGCCTGCAGATCATCCTTGTCTCCTTTCAAGTGACTCCATCTTTTATTAATAGAATAAACTGTTGTTCGGCTTACATTAAAATGTTGGGCTGGAAAGGACCAAGCATTTTCCAACTTAGTAACAATTTTTTTAGTTTTTTGGTCGTATGTAAAGCCATTTTAGTATTAAATACTATGTTTATGTGGTTTATGTATGACAATGTTATTATTTTTTTACTTGGCATTGACAGCTTTGATATTGTTAAAATACTGAGATTTTGATAAAGCCGACATGGTGGCGTAGCCCACACTGCTCAAATTTTGGAAAAAGTACTTAAGAGTCGTATCAGTTTTTTTTGAAATCAGCTGTACAACAACTTGATAAGTCTAACACCAACTTTAGTTTATATGCATATTTATTGCACACATTATACAAAAAACAGCCCACAAAGTAAAGATTAACGGTAAAGATAATAAGAAACAATTATTACTAGGAACTTTTTATAAAATAGAATAGAAATAGATGGTTGGTAAAAATTTTAAGGTTGAATAAATAAAAAAAAATCAGTTAAGCCGGTTTGGGAATCATTGTAGAAATGTAGTTGAATTAACGATCTATAGACTAGATTCTCTAAAAAAATTTTGGTTGGGAACTATTTACCCATTTTTAAAATATCTAACACTAAGTTATGTTTATATTTTAAGGATTATTTTTATACCTTTGGCCTGGTGTCTACAACATACATAAAGGTGGCGTTTGGATTCGTTTTCAAGACGTTGGTTAACATTTTTTCATCTTCCATGCATCTCGCGTTAAAACCTGACAGAGGCTGGCTACACCTAAAGAAGTATAAATAATGGTACATTTAACCACAATAAATTATAAACAGGGTCATTGATTATATTTGCGTGGCCTTTATCAGGAGTTAAGGCAGGTACTAGAAAAAACTGCTGGGAAAACTAGAAAATCGATATCTCGTCTCTGATGTATTACAACAACTAAGTAGGAAACAGGAACAGGTACATATTTATTTTATAAAAATTTATGGTTTTGAAATAAAACTTCATTTTCTGTTGTGTTATTTCCTTGACTTTTATTTGAAACTTTTGTCAGTTCATTTAAGGTCGCTTATTCAGCGCTACGATTTTGAGTGACTTTCGATTTTTCTTATCAAATAAATACCGCCGTTCGGTGCAAGATAAAGAGGGCCTATTCGTTCTCTTTGCAAAGATTGTTAGAGTATAGAGATCCATTGTTATATCCTTTTATTTTGAAAGACATTGACGGGCTTGTCGCGACTCTGTTATATTCAAATATGTTAATTTTTAAATAATTGCTAATATCTCAGAAACTGTGGCCCTATGGGATATTTTTGGAAACTATGTTCCAAGCCTATTTTATTAATTAAATAATATAAGGAGCATTCAATTTACAAAAACTATGAATTTGAGCCTCTGAATAAAGTCAATATGCAAACTAAAAGTAAAAATTTCGCGAATTTAAACGCAATTTGTTTTATATTCCTGTATCAATTAATATTAATGGTCTAAAAGGGTGGAAAAAAATATAATGATTTCAACTTTTTGAACACGGTTTAAAAAACACACCTACCTGCATATGCTAGCCTTGTTTTTATGTAGATATGATAATGCCGGCAGTCGGCCTTTTGATCGGAATTTGGAACTTCCAATCAATGTGGACTTTTGTGCTGATGCTGGTACAAAAAGAATACTGGGATAGGTGTCACAAAGCTGAAATAATTAAGAACAAGAATAAACAAACCTCCGCAAATTTAAACATCTGTTTTTATCCAAATATTGATATTGTCGGTCTCTTTCGCTCGTAAGCTAAAATTAATATCAAGAGACATTAAAATTTTAACCGTTCCAAAAGCTCACGATTTTATCATCATCAATCAATATCAATCAATACATGTATATACAGAAGGAGGGCTTTTTTTTGTTACCGCTAATCTCAGTAACGACTTCAATGGAATTTGGCTGATATGTTCTGAGATATTCTGTCAGTTTATGCAATTTTTTTTACGCTAAGACGCACGGAGGTCAGCTTGTCTAATTTAGACGATCGAAACCTCAATATCGAACTATTTTCTCCTATAACCACTAAGTTTTAAAAAAGTGCCCAATTACCTTATTCGCAAACCCTAATGCAGAAAATCCATCAAATAACTCGTTGTCACTTATCAGGACGACAAGTTATAGGCCGCTTGATAGCACGTATAATGATGCGCACTTATTCCGCGCAGAAAGGCGATTTTCAAAAGTTGGTAAGCCAGAGTTTATATGGTGATTTCTTCACGTATGTTATAAATATGGGGTAGTATCTATAATTTTTACTATTAAACCATTTACAGAGTTTCAATTTGCTTTTTAAAAAAATTAGATAAAAGTTGTGTATTGAATTATTATTATAATTTTTTAAATATGTATTATATTCGATTGAAAAAGTCCGTATCATTACGTATCAATTGCGTTTGTGACTTTAATATTTCAATCATGTATCAAGGGTTGTGTTTGTGCTACATTCAGCTGCCGGTTTTTGCTGGAGTATTAGTTACAATTTATTGTTTCAGCGTTGGCGCATGTGATTGGTTGACGTAATTTATTTAACGTCTGGCACAAGACACCGGTTTCACAGGATAAAAATCAATCCGTTTTGAACTATGCTTCGTCCCGGCGTTTAGTTTTAAGATATAAAATTTAGAGACATTTATATAAATTAGAATGCTTTTCATTTTCTTTTTTTTTGCTAGAGTTATGCTAAAACTTTATACTTAAAGTTACTTTTATTTCTTGGTTTAAACTAATTTAGTTACTAAGATATGCCTTGACTACAAAAAGGGTAAAAATTCGAATTTGCGCGGTGAATTATATGCTCAAGAATGCATTGACTTTACTTTATTATTTTTGCTTTCTTTCTACCTTGAGTATATCCATTTTCCATCCTTTTTTTAATTTAAGTTTTTTTCCCTAATTTTATACATACCTTTACTGCTGTATTGCTACATATAGCAGTGCTCCAACGTCCGTCTTGCTATATGGAGCTCATGCGAATATTTGGGGTACTCTTCATACCAGTGATATATATTGATCGCCAAGTGAAATCACATGCGTGCTTTTAAGACCGCGGTCGTGTATAAACATTTTATGGATTGCTTTGATTGTACTACTGCTACTACTTTGATTGGAATTATTTGGATTCGACTGTGCAGTTGTCCATGTACCAAGTTCCTTTCATCCAAGGGTAAGTCAAAGTGTTTTTGAGCTGCGTTTCTTTACATTTTTTTACTTATTCCCTATGCTACTATTCCTAACTAAGAACACAAAAGTGTAACCTAAGAGTGGGAACTATTGGACTGGAGATCCCTATTGCTACAGTTCGGTTGGTTTGTTGACTTTTTTTTTAAATAATAATAATAATAGTCTTTATTAGCAAACCTGCTCAAAAAGTACAATCAGTAAAAAATACATGTTAAAAAAGACAATAAACTTGTGATACAAACAAACAACAAAATATAAACAACTTTAAATTTATACATATGTCAGTATTTAAGCAAACATCCTAAACATATTATAATCTATAATCTTTGATCCTAAAGTTGTAAATTATATAAATCGAAACCAAAAATGTAACTTTTTTAAAAATTTAAGACTTAGCAACTACAGATAATATTTGTTTGATAATTTTGACTAGTTACTTACCATTCAAAAGTCCCACATAAAACACGAAAAACATGATATCTCTCCAAATCACAAATGGTTAAATCTATTATATCCGCATTGTAAAAATATTTTATTATTCTACATTGGTCCTGACAAAGTTTAGGCAAAGTCTTTTAAAACTCTCTATGTTTGAAGTTTCCTTGGTGTCCCTTGGCAAAGAATTAAACAGTTTTAATCCTTCGGTAAACACTGTTTTACCAGCAGCATTTGCATAATCAATATAGAAATTACTCATTGATCTTGCTCTTGTATTTACAGGGTGTATTTCATGTATATATTTAATTTCGTCGGTCAAATATTTAGGTAAGGTGCCCCTTCTTAGGCGAAAGACAAATTTCAGCACATTAAATTATTTGCTCTGTGAGACATTAAGAAAGTTGAGTGTGTCCAGCATCATCTTTATAGGGGTTCGTTTTTTGCATAATAGAATAGCTCACACAGCTCTATTTTGTAATTTTTGCAAATTGTGTTTTTGGGTTTGATTCATAAAATAAATAAATGTTCCACAATAGTCTAAATGTGGAGCTATTGTTGTTTTATAAATAGTAAGCCTAGCAAACATAGACACTTTGTTACTTAATCTAAAAAGAAACCCGATTTTCTTAGCCATCTTCTTTTTAACATACTGGCAATGTGCATTAAAATTAAGTTCCACATCAATTATAAAGCCTAAATACTTCATCTCATTTACTTTTTGAATCTGTTCTCTGTCAATGATGATTTTATATTCAGTGTTTACTGGGGTGTTTACTAAATTAAGTTTATCTAAGTTATACTTATTTCCTAAAATCATATATTTAGTTCTTTCTGTATTTAGTTTAAGTCCATTATTTGCAAGCCACTTTGTTACATTATCAAGGTCAGAGTTAAGGTCTTGCATCATTTGTTTTATATTCTTAGGCTCTCCAATAATATAAATCATCGTATCATCGGCAAACAGTTTGATTTTACATTTTTTTATTTGTTTTACAATGTCATTGATAAAAATCAAAAAAATAATGGACCCAACGCACTTCCCTGTGGAACACCAGGGAACATGCGAAGTGTCGGAAAGTTCTTGATTATACTTAACATATTGCCTTCTATTTTTTAAATAGCTTTGAAACCATTTTAAAGCTTTTCCTTTTATTCCATATGCTTTTAGCTTCATTAATAGCAAGTCGATATTAACTGTTTCAAAAGCTCGTTTAAGATCCAAAAATACAGAAATTATGACCATCTTTTTATTAGATATTTCATGCTTCCATTTTGATATAATGAATTGTAAAGCTGTTTCACAAGAATGTTCTTTTCTGAATCCCGATTGTTCTTTAACTAAGATATCATTTTCGTGTATATGTTGTGTCAGTTGATCTTTGACTATTAATTCCAGAACTTTTTCATATATTGGAAGAGTATTTACAGGACGAAACTCTGAACAATTTGTTGTGTTTGTTACTTTCTGTATTGGAACTACTGCTGATACTTTCCAACTCTCAGGAAACTCTCCAGCCTCTAATGATGTGTTAATTAGGTTAAGCAAATGGTTTCCTGCAATTTCATTTGCCAGTTTTAATATTTCTAAATTTATACCATATTTGTCTGAGTTGTTTTTGCTAAGGTTTTTTATAGTTTTATTTAAGTCATTTAGACTAATTTTTCTAAATACTGCAAGCTCTTGTCCGTTAAATTTTATTTCCTCAGCAATATTTTGATGACTTTCAGTACCTCTTATAGTTCCTATAATATTCTTAATGCTATCTATAAAGTAAAAATTGAATGAGCTTGCGATGTTATCATTTGAACTTTGAATTCATTTTTCATGCGAAAGACGTCTCGACCGATCAAACTATATATGTAAAAATAGTGAATATAAAGACTACGATAACGAATATCAGTGCATGGTAAAAAAACCTTGCAAAATTTGATAGTGATTGATCTATATTGATATATAGTATAGCAAGATTAATAAATTTAGTTAAATTTTTATGAAAACACTATGATAAATAAATAAATAAGAACTTTAAGCTAATTACGTACACACACTCTCATAATATTAATTTTTCAAGTTATTTGCTTAAGAGGAAAAAAAGATATGCGACATTATTTTTGGAGGCGACTGTACCATCTCCAGAATGCACAGTATATTAAAATTAAATTTTTTAAACGCTAGTTGACATTTTCTAACTTTCAGCATCAATTTGTTATAACCATAAAATAATTTCGATCGTTCAGAACCGATAAGCTGACCACCGGCGCCGTGCAACGCGTGCCAGTCGGGCTAACGGTTTTTTTTGGCTAGTTTCTACAATAAATTTATAAGCGTGAAAATCAAAACAAAAAAATATTTCTGCTTAAGAGCCTAATAAAAAAAGTGCAGTTTGTTTGATTATAATTGTTAGTATAGTTCGAAAGTTATAACGAAAACATTTTGTCCGGTTTTTTTGGGACCCCCGCTGCGCTAAGATCACGCACGATTGATTTGTGCCAATTTTTTGATATGTTGTAGATACGTTAATTCGTTTGTTGTATTTCTCCAACACTTTTTAAAATATATATCGCAGTATCTCTAAAACACTGGAAACGCAAAGTACACGACATGGGAATGCAACTTACAGTTTGCTGACGACCAAGTAATTGTAGCTAATGATAAAGAAGACATGGAGCATATGATGAGAAAGTTAACGGAAGAATACCAAAAGTGGGGGTTACCAGTGAATGTGGACAAGACACAGTCCATGCAATGAGTACGTATACTTGGGTGTCACATTTGATAAGATAGGAACAGACTGTAAAGAACTGGAAAAAAGAATAGTAAAAGCAAAGAAGGTTATTGGATGTCTTAACAGTATTTTATAGCGCAGAAAGATAAAAAAAGAATGTAAAACTTAACATATATGAAACAATGGTTAAAAGCGCGCTGTTGTATGGAATAGAGACTTGTCGCATAACAGAAAAATACAAAACAAAAATGGAAAGTGTCGAAATGGATGCAATAAGAAGATCAATGAGAATATCTAGAACAGATCACATAAGAAATGAGATCATAAAAGAAAGAATGGGAATCGAGGTAAGCATAACGGATGACATCACTAAAAGACAACTGATATGGTACGGCCATGTACAACGGATGAACGACGAAAGATTACCAAAGCAGGTCCTAGAATGGCAACCAATAGGGCGCAGAAAAAGAGGGCGACCTAAACTAGAATGGCAACAGTCAATCCAAAGATCAATGAGTCAAAAAAATCTGGCAGAAGATGATTGTCAGGATCGAAGGAGGTGGAGAATAGGCGTCGGATAACGTAGAAAAACGTTCTAAACCGACATAATAGTAGTAGAACATGAATGGTAATCATCGCAACCTTTCTCTCTCTAATTCTATCCACCGGTGATATTCTGAGAACTTAATACTTCAAAGAGATTGTCATTAGTGTCAGTGGTTGTCAGTATTTTTTTTTAAATTGTTTTTGTTGAACAAAAATAACAAATGGGCACACGATGCGTTGCATGTAAAACTGAGTTTTCTAGGAGTGAAAAGCAGGTTTTCTTATTGAAGTAGATAGCTTTGATTATTTAAAAAAAAACATTATTAGTAACTAATCGCAGTAAAAATCCAGTTATAGATTAAAAATCAAACGTGAGCGAACTTTCAAAACCACAGAATATTGTCACGAAGGGCGCGTAACATAAAGTTAAACCAATATTTCCCAAATAATTAAAAAGGAACTTAATAAATTATTATATGTATTAACTTTTTGGGACAACCTATAAGTCGATATAAATCGATTGACGTCAATAACTATTATTGCAATTCGGCAGAAATAGTTTATAAATAGGCGGACAATGCATATTTCCGGACTTTTTTTTGACAGAGACTCGGGAAAACTAAATACCGCGGGGCGAGGCGTCGCCTCGCGGAACTAAAGTTTTGGCTTTTTTCCTTATACCGAACGTTAGACCGGGTGAGTGCGGGCGGCCACATCGAGTGACGTAATCGACTGACGATAATTTGGGCGTGAACTGGGGTTCCTAGATAACCAGCCGGCCGCAAATTCTGTTGTTTCCAGGTAAGTCCGGGTGTCGCCCCCATAGCCAACTCCCCATTTACTGTAACCAACTCACCAACCTTTATTCGTGACATGGTGGAGGCAAGCCGAGTTTAAAATACAAAGGGACGCAGGGGTTAAAATTTGTAAGGGAAAAAAGTCAATTAGAAAGTGGGGTTTTTTTTTAGTTTTCTTAACGTAGTCCAAAATTTTTTTTTTTCGCAATTCAACAACTAGCGGGGATTAAAGGAAAAAAGAGCAAGGTAGTTGGCCAAGGGCACCATCCTAGTGACTAATAATTTGTTTTTGTGTCGCCCAAATAGCTTTAAAAAATAAAATAAAAAATATTACGGGGGCTCGTAAAGCCACATAATAAAAACAAGCAGTGACAAACAAATAACAGGCGGTTTTTTCGCTTACTCGACAGAACCGGGGTTTTCAGGCGCGTGTATGCAAAGTTCTATTCTTACATTTGTATACAGAGTGATCAAAATTACTTTCGGCCTGATAACTTTCGAAAGGAGGACCACAGGCGAGAGAAAATTTTGATCGTGTATATTTAAATTAAGAGTGGGATAGGAGAAAAAACAAGCAGTGACAAACAAATAACAGACGGTTTTTTCGCTTACTCGACAGAACGTGGTTTTCAGGCGCGTGTATGCGAAGTTCTATTCTTACATTTGTATACAGGGTGATCAAAATTACTTTCGGCCTGGTAACTTTCGAAAGGAGGACCACAGGCGAGAGAAAATTTTGATCGTGTATATTTAAATTGAGAGTGGGATAGGGCTCATCCTTACTGCAGCGAAAAGAGAGCGTACCAAAGTTCGTTAGGAATCAGAATACTAAAACGAAACTGAATCCTGGGAACGAGGCGGTATCTTTTCGCAGTAAGAAGGGTGGGTTGTTCGTATGCCACGAAGGAAACCAGGGAAGAGAGTTAGAAGACGCGAGACGTTACAAAAAACTTAATACCGAAGGGAGGCCCGTAACGCCTGATATTTCGTGGCAAGAGATCGAGTTGGGTAATCCAACCGCGGGGGAAAATTCACAAAAGACACAGACCAAAAACCAAGTGTATCCGAGAGACGAATTTTTAGGGCAACTTGAGAAAGAATATTTAGAGCTATTTGGGCCAGGATAACGAACTATCCAATAACCCTGACCAGGGCGCCGTGAAGATATTTTGTTCTTATCACAAAAACCACGCTGGTTAGGCAAAAGACTTGATAAAAATAGTCGCGTTGATTGCAGGGTAGTTTAGAGGTCCACCTGACGAAATTGGTAGTCAGACGTAGGTAGAATAGCAATAAAGTTCAACAAAGTTAACAAAATTGGTAAAGCCCGGGGCTTATTTGGCTGAACGCACGAAAACTGTCAAAAATTGGCAGCCAGGATAAGTACGGTGACAAAAAGTGGTAGTCAGACCGAAAAAAAAAAGAGCCATAAATCGAATATACTCTACGTAAGAGAGGTAGTCATACAGGTTAGGTTAAAAACACAGAAGTTCAATTGAGCCATTATTAAACCAGTGATAGGGAAAAATTTAGAAAAGAGACGGCAAAAGCGTAAACAGCGTGTTTTTTGGTGAAGAAAAAAATATAATAATAATATTTTTCGAAAAAATCTAAACCCCACGACGCTACTGACTTTATAAAATAGGAAAAGAAAGTATGATTTGTTAAATGAAGTACCAAAGGAAATACCCAACAGATTGCATAAATAATATTAGTAGGTAACTAAAACGGAAAAAAGCGATCTGGTTACAATAACGTTACGAATTCAAAAAATCAAGGCTGTACTATCCTTAAAGGTTATCGACCCAGACGAAAGGGCCATCGCTTTAAAAAGCTACCGTTGAAAAAGCAAAATCCAATATTTTAGTATTTGATTAATATAAAAATTCCAAAAAAGCTGTTTTTTCTTTGATTTCTTTATTAGTCAGTCATTTCGAGAAAATATTGCAGTTGGGAGTTTTAGGCACAAAGCACACAAACCCAGGGCAAAATTCATTATTTTTCTTCCTTTAATCAACATTAAAAGTCTAGATATTTGTTTTTTCGTTGTTTCTTTTAATAGTCAATCAACTAGGGAGAATATTTAAGTTGGAGTTATAGTACGTATAACACAAACAAAAGGCAAAATCCAATATTTTAGGCGTAAAATAATACAAAAAGTCCAAAAAAGTTGTTTTTCTTTGACTTTTCTCTTAAGTCAGTCATTGGCAGAAAGTTTTGGAGTTGGGGAGTTTTACGCACAAAGCACACGAGCCTAGAAAAGTTAATTATTTTTTTCTTTAATCAACAGAAAAAGTTTAGATATTTATTTGTTCTTTGTTTTTTTCTTGATCAGTCAATTGAAGAGAATATTGGAGTTGGGGAAGTTTTGCACACAAAGCACACGAACCTAGAGCAAAATTCGTTATTTTTGTCTTTAATCAACAGAAAAAGTTTAGAGATTTATTTTCTCTTTGTTTTTTTCTTGGTCAGTCAATTGAAGAGAATATTGGAGTTGCGGAAGTTTTACGCACAAAGCACATGAACATAGAGCAAAATTGATTATTTTTGTCGTTTATCAACAGAAAAAGTCTAGATATTGTTTTTTTTCTTTTTTGTTTTTTTTCTTAGTCAATCAACTAGGGAGAATACCGAAGTTGAGGAGTTCTAGCACAAATAACACAAACAAAAAGTATATTTTAGTCTTAAATTAATATAAAAAATTCCAAAAAAATTTCTTTGGTTTTCCTTCTTTGATTCCCTCTTAGTCAATCCACTAGGGAGAGGATTGAAGTTGCTAAACGAAAATAGAGCAACAGAAAGAGCGGAGCTGTTTTAGAGGAAATAATAAAACAAACCTCTAGTAGGCAATAAATTGGGAAAAAATAAATAAAAATTGTTCAACGAGGTCTAAAATAAATTAAAAACTAGACAGAGGTAGACCCTCGAAACGACAAAAATAAAATAGCTGTCAAAAGAGTTGGTAACACGCAAAAAATACCCAGGTCAGGGCGCGATATAACATATTTTCGCTTTTTGGGAAATTTTTAGGAAATAAACTAGAACTTATAAGGGTAATTTTTCTTTTTGGTAATAAAAAAGCCGAAAGATATTATAGGTCACGGCATTATATGTAAGGTTAAATAGTTTTGTTTTTGAGAGGCACCTAAAAGTAGAGTGATTAAATTATTATTATTTCTAATAAACACCTTTTAAGCACCAGCATGTTAATAAGACAAACCTCTAGTAGCTCGTAAATTGGCAAGAAACTAAAAATTTGTGGTTCTTAAGGAAAATATTTCAACAAAGTAAAAGACATAAAATGAGATTTTGCAAAAAGTGTCCCAAAATAACGAAAAAATAAAGATAATTGCTAGGAAAATTTGGGTTACACAAAAAGAAAAATTCAGTTACGACCAAGGCGAGATTCACCAGGCCAAAGGACTAACACAATGTGGGATAATTTTTTTTTAGGAAGCGTGAAAGATAAGTTGATGCATCCTTAATTTTGCGGAAAAAATTAACTCAAAGACACATAGATAGGCTGAATATAGCGCTACTAACAGCTGATTAATAAACTGAAAAGATAACAATTTTTGTTATTAAAAAGTCAAAAATTAGTTTTTTATGCGAATTAAGAACAAAAAAGTTTTGTTTGTTACAAATAATTGTTGCCCACAGCTGTTACCATGATTGAGTAATGAGTCTTTACAGCGAGTTGAGCTGGAAAAAAAAGCCCTTTTAGACATTGAGAAGTTACAGCTGATGGGGCTAAAAAGTAAAAACATACATGTGTTTTTTCAAACCAATTGAACCTACAGGTACATATTTAAAGTAGTTGCAGTGTATGCGTTTTGTGTGGATCTTGGTTAGCCATATAGTATCTATCGAGATATCTGAAACTCATCATAAAGTAGTTTTATATGCTAAAGTAAATACTTTCTGTTGATAGGTAAAAGGCGGGCAATATTTTAGAAGAAGCAAATACCCACATAGGTAGTTGATAAAAAGTAGGAAATTAAGACCTTAAGGAAAGTAAGGACCACGGACAAAAATAATACACTAAAAAGAAGAACGGCTGAGGTAAAAAAAAAAC
The DNA here is from genome assembly GCA_963576565.1 of Aspidapion aeneum. Taxonomy (NCBI): domain Eukaryota; kingdom Metazoa; phylum Arthropoda; class Insecta; order Coleoptera; family Brentidae; genus Aspidapion; species Aspidapion aeneum. The sequence goes on from OY755039.1 coordinate 126,853,600, forward strand.
GCAGAAGAATTACAGGACGTCGTGACGTAAATGTGAACTCCGAAGGAAACTGGAGTTTAACGATTAAATAGGAAGAGAGAGAAGGATAATTTGGAGGAGTCCTGAAGGAAATTAGGGTCTCAGGAAGCCAAATTAAAGAAGAAAAAGGAGGCCTATGGGGCAGAACAGACGTGTAGGACGTCGTGACGTAAACGTGAACTCCGAAGGAAAATGGAGTCTAACGATTAAATAGGAAGAGAGGAGGATAATTCAGAGGAGGCCTGAATGATATTAGGGTCTCAGGAAGCGAAATTAAAGAAGATAAAGTAGGCCTATGGGGCAGAACAGACGCGTAGGATGCCGTGACGTAAACGTGAACTCCGAAGGAAACTGGAGTTTAACGATTAAATAGGAAGAGAGAGAAGGATAATTTAGAGGAGTCCTGAAGGAAATTAGGGTCTCAGGAAGCCAAACTAAAGAAAAAAAAGGAGGCCTATGGGGCAGAACAGGCGTGTAGGACGTCGTGACGTAAATGTGAACTCCGAAGGAAACTGCAGTTAAGCGATTAAATAGGAAGAGAGAGAAGGATAATTTAGAGGAGTCCTGAAGGAAATTAGGGTCTCAGGAAGCCAAACTAAAGAAAAAAAAGGAGGCCTATGGAGCAGAACAGACGTGTAGGACGTCGTGACGTAAATGTGAACTCCGAAGGAAACTGCAGTTAAGCGATTAAATAGGAAGAGAGAGAAGGATAATTTAGAGGAGTCCTGAAGGAAATTACGGTCTCAGGACGCCAAATTAAAGAAGAAAAAGGAGGCCTATGGGGCAGAACAGGCGTGTAGGACGTCGTGACGTAAACGTGAACTCCGAAGGAAAATGGAGTTTAACGATTAAACAGGAAGAGAGAAGGATAATTTAGAGGAGTCATGAAGGATATTAGGGTCTCAGGAAGTAAAATTAAAGAAGAAAGGGGAGGCCTATGGGGCAGAACAGATGTGTAGGACGTCGTGACGTAAACGTGCACTCCGAAGGAAAATGGAGTTTAACGATTAAATAGGAAGAAGAAGGATAATTTAGAGGAGTTCTGAAGGACAGACGTGTTGACTAAAACACGAATTCCGGAGAAAAAGGGATGTTATGTATTTAATAATGAGAGTAAGAAGAATTTAGAAGAAAAAGAGCCAATGCTGCAGAAGGTATAAAGGAGTTCTAAAGGTTATTAGGAACTTGAAAAGCAACGCTGACGAGAACGTAAACTAGGCTAATAAGGCGGAGAAAGCAAACGGAGTGTTGCAGAAAAGAGTCCTGAGGGAAAAACGGGACTTAAGAAGAAGAGAGGTGGACGAGAAACGGGGAGAACTCGGCCCGACAAAGCAAATAGTAAGCTACAAGGAGCCCAAAAGGAGCGTTTCCAAGCAACTGAAAAAATTTAGGAGGAAAGAAGAGAATTCCCGAGGAAAAATCGGGACGCTTATTGCAAAAAATTGAGTTGAAGCAGTGGCAAAAATTTCGCCGCAGCGAGCCAAAGATATTTTAAATACAGAAGATTTTAAAATAATACAGGTCCCAAAGTCTGGGATCAATAAACAAGAACACAGTGGTGTTCTACCATAAGAGGTCAAAAGTCATTTGGACCAATGAAGGCCTTAGGTGGTGTCAAAAAGTACTAGGTACACGCATCCAGAAGGGAAGTGGACGAAATAAAGGGAATAGCAAAAGCTAGAGAATGGGCACCACCGAAAAAAGGGTTAAGGCAAGATGCAAAGATACAGGAAGGGACACATTTATCCTGAAAGAAGAAAGCAGGCGTCCGGTAAGATGCAAGAATTGCCGCCGAGGCACCTGTCCAGCAGGTAATGTAAGGAGTAACTCCACGAAATATAGTCTGCGGAAGGCAGTGGCTGAACTTTGGACGGGAGGAGAAATTACCAGAGCAAGTAAGTCTTGCAGAGAAAAAAAAAATTATTTGAGTAGAATCGGTCAAATAGTTTTATGAAATACAGACATACTGACAAGACTACAAATAAGTGATTTTAAATTAAATTATACGCGTAGCAGTCGTTTCTCGCATTGCATTTAGCATTATTTTTACTTAAATAAAATTATTAAAGTATATAATAACTGGCAGGTCACAAACGAAAACCCCTAGGCTTGCAAATATTTTTATTATAATTAACCTCGTTATGAATTTGGTACAATTAGCAAATGCATGGGTAAACGCCACACATATTGTTTATGTCAATTCTAAGAAAAAATACATGACCTACACAACAAAGGTTTATTTAGTCAAAATAAAGTTAAAAAACAGTTATCAATAAAAAACAATTGCTAATTTTTTTTACAGCATCCTTAATTACTGATATTATTGACGGGGTCGGTTACTGACCGTATTGAACCGATGTGAATGAGTCTAATAGGGTGGCTGACAAAAGAAAGTGAGATAGAAAAAATAAAAACATGTTCAGGTAGTTTTTAAGGAAAATACATTTTCACGCGGTGTACGTTTATTATAAACTTAAGAACTTTAATTTCTATTATTTTTCCGTGCTTGAATTTGGAAAGAGATGTATAAACTATTAAGTAAGTAGGTATTTTAGATAAATATTGATGAAATAAATTGAAGAAGAGTTTTATAAAATAAAAGGAAAAATGTTGTCGCCGTAATGAAGTGGTAGAAAGAAATACTTGCTAGATAAGAATAATAATAATTAAATAGGTTTTGGAGAGAGTAAATAGGAAAAAAAATCTAACTACTAATAGTACGCTAATGAAGCAGTTTTTCAGGATCAGTAAATAAAGTAATTAAATGATGCGTATTTGGTTGGATAAAAAGATTTAGCAAAAGTCATCTAAATATAAGTTAAAACTATTCTGAAAAAAGATATTAGAAACCATCATGAAATGTAAAAGTTTGATTATTATACGGTAAAGTACCCAACAAATATTGTTATTGTGAACATAGTAAGAAAGTTGGTTTGAGGAAGAAGAAAGAAGAAAGGCGAAATGGGCCATCGGGAAGTAAATCGATGCAAAGGGCGAGAAAGAAGAAGAAGTATAGAGGGGTGTCCACCAAAAAAGGTGACAGCTAAAGGACTTTCTAATTGAAATTGGAACTGAGAAGAGATCGTAATCTCTTCTCGGGTAGGAGTTCTGCTTAATCGAGTGCACCGAAATGGCAACCCCGTGATCTCTTGTTATGAGTTTGACTTGGTTAAAAGAAATGCGTTTTATAAGAAGAGTACTGTGTTATTAGAAGGCCAAAGGGTCTTTGTGAGAGTGATTCATCGCAATAGGCGCTAGAGACACAGAGGTTGTAACAGTAAGTTGTGGATGCTCGCCAAAAAGGGGGTACTCCAAGTGCTGATAAATTGAAGTAGTAGGAAGGCTGAAATGGTATACGTTACCCAAATTGGACACTACGTGATTCTTCTGTAATGTGAGAGTGATTCATCGCAATAGGCGCTAGAGACACAGAGGTTGTAAACTGTTACAAGTAACTTACTGAAGTTGTGGATGCTCGCCAAAAAGGGGGTACTCCAAGTGCTGATAAATTGAAGTAGTAGGAAGGCTGAAATGGTATGCGTTACCAAAATTAGGCACTACATGATTCTTCTGTAATGTGAGAGTGATTCATCGCAATAGGCGCTAGAGACACAGAGGTTGTAACAGTAAGTTGTGAATGCTCGCCAAAAAGGGGGTACTCCAAGTGCTGATAAATTGAAGTAGTACGAAGGCTGAAATGGTATGCGTTACCAAAATTGGGCACTACGTGATTCTTCTGTAATGAGTCTGACTTTTAAAAATTAACCACTTCTTTTAAGTGAACTCAACACACACATTGAGATTGAGATTATAAAAGTCCGGGAAAAATTATCGAGAGGCACTAGGTTTAGCTGTAATGAATTCAGTTTGATGGATACAATGCATGTGTTATGTCTTAAAGGATAGAACAAGTAAAGATAGTGGTGCAGTAAAATTGAGTGTAAAATGATTAAAAGGACCTACTGTAGTATTGAAGGTGGCGAAGAGGCCAAGGTTATTGGCGTGAAAATGTGAGAAAGGCGCATAGAGAATTCAAAGTAAAAAGGTTGAGGGTACTTACCTAGTTAGAAAAAAGAGAGAGAGAAAAAAGAAATTAAACAAAATTTTTATCTGATTAATATTTAAGTAGGGTTGTTCAAAACAATGTTTGTTAAAAGACTGATCCTGAAAAGTTAAATACGTGTCTAGTTAGTATTATAGGTGATATTTAAGCAGTAAAGAATAAGATAGAAGGGTAAAATACAATAAGAAGAATAAGTTAGGCAATAGGAAAGAAGAGGTAAGATGTCCAGATATCTAACAAAAAGAATAGAGATATGACATAGAAATAGAGGTAGGTAGAGAGATACGTTATTTTAGTGGTCTGGGATGAGTTGAAAGGGAGTAAGTAGATTAATATGGGACGCCATATTGTAGAAAACACATTAACAAACAGAAAACAACCCAAACCACCGAAATGACATTTTTCTTTTATTTTTCACATACATTCGACGAAACGAAAAGTAAAAAGACAATGGTCTGAAAAATAATAGAAAAATTCAAATTAATATTTAAAAATAAAAATGTAATAAATTTCGAAAAATGTTGTGTAAATAGGCATAAAAATAAAATTTAAGAAAAACCTAACTTAACAATAAGAATACAAATAAAACTAAAGAAAATAAAATTTAAGGTTCTAAATATAATTAGAACCTTAAATTTTATTTTCTTTAGTTTTATTTGTATTCTTATTGTTAAGTTAGGTTTTTCTTAAATTTTATTTTTATGCCTATTTACACAACATTTTTCGAAATTTATTACATTTTTATTTTTAAATATTAATTTGAATTTTTCTATTATTTTTCAGACCATTGCCTTTTTACTTTTCGTTTCGTCGAATGTATGTGAAAAATAAAAGAAAAATGTCATTTCGGTGGTTTGGGTTGTTTTCTGTTTGTTAATGTGTTTTCTACAATATGGCGTCCCATATTAATCTACTTACTCCCTTTCAACTCATCCCAGACCACTAAAATAACGTATCTCTCTACCTACCTCTATTTCTATGTCATATCTCTATTCTTTTTGTTAGATATCTGGACATCTTACCTCTTCTTTCCTATTGCCTAACTTATTCTTCTTATTGTATTTTACCCTTCTATCTTATTCTTTACTGCTTAAATATCACCTATAATACTAACTAGACACGTATTTAACTTTTCAGGATCAGTCTTTTAACAAACATTGTTTTGAACAACCCTACTTAAATATTAATCAGATAAAAATTTTGTTTAATTTCTTTTTTCTCTCTCTCTTTTTTCTAACTAGGTAAGTACCCTCAACCTTTTTACTTTGAATTCTCTATGCGCCTTTCTCACATTTTCACGCCAATAACCTTGGCCTCTTCGCCACCTTCAATACTACAGTAGGTCCTTTTAATCATTTTACACTCAATTTTACTGCACCACTATCTTTACTTGTTCTATCCTTTAAGACATAACACATGCATTGTATCCATCAAACTGAATTCATTACAGCTAAACCTAGTGCCTCTCGATAATTTTTCCCGGACTTTTATAATCTCAATCTCAATGTGTGTGTTGAGTTCACTTAAAAGAAGTGGTTAATTTTTAAAAGTCAGACTCATTACAGAAGAATCACGTAGTGCCCAATTTTGGTAACGCATACCATTTCAGCCTTCGTACTACTTCAATTTATCAGCACTTGGAGTACCCCCTTTTTGGCGAGCATTCACAACTTACTGTTACAACCTCTGTGTCTCTAGCGCCTATTGCGATAAATCACTCTCACATTACAGAAGAATCATGTAGTGCCTAATTTTGGTAACGCATACCATTTCAGCCTTCCTACTACTTCAATTTATCAGCACTTGGAGTACCCCCTTTTTGGCGAGCATCCACAACTTCAGTAAGTTACTTGTAACAGTTTACAACCTCTGTGTCTCTAGCGCCTATTGCGATGAATCACTCTCACATTACAGAAGAATCACGTAGTGTCCAATTTTGGTAACGTATACCATTTCAGCCTTCCTACTACTTCAATTTATCAGCACTTGGAGTACCCCCTTTTTGGCGAGCATCCACAACTTACTGTTACAACCTCTGTGTCTCTAGCGCCTATTGCGATGAATCACTCTCACAAAGACCCTTTGGCCTTCTAATAACACAGTACTCTTCTTATAAAACGCATTTCTTTTAACCAAGTCAAACTCATAACAAGAGATCACGGGGTTGCCATTTCGGTGCACTCGATTAAGCAGAACTCCTACCCGAGAAGAGATTACGATCTCTTCTCAGTTCCAATTTCAATTAGAAAGTCCTTTAGCTGTCACCTTTTTTGGTGGACACCCCTCTATACTTCTTCTTCTTTCTCGCCCTTTGCATCGATTTACTTCCCGATGGCCCATTTCGCCTTTCTTCTTTCTTCTTCCTCAAACCAACTTTCTTACTATGTTCACAATAACAATATTTGTTGGGTACTTTACCGTATAATAATCAAACTTTTACATTTCATGATGGTTTCTAATATCTTTTTTCAGAATAGTTTTAACTTATATTTAGATGACTTTTGCTAAATCTTTTTATCCAACCAAATACGCATCATTTAATTACTTTATTTACTGATCCTGAAAAACTGCTTCATTAGCGTACTATTAGTAGTTAGATTTTTTTTCCTATTTACTCTCTCCAAAACCTATTTAATTATTATTATTCTTATCTAGCAAGTATTTCTTTCTACCACTTCATTACGGCGACAACATTTTTCCTTTTATTTTATAAAACTCTTCTTCAATTTATTTCATCAATATTTATCTAAAATACCTACTTACTTAATAGTTTATACATCTCTTTCCAAATTCAAGCACGGAAAAATAATAGAAATTAAAGTTCTTAAGTTTATAATAAACGTACACCGCGTGAAAATGTATTTTCCTTAAAAACTACCTGAACATGTTTTTATTTTTTCTATCTCACTTTCTTTCGTCAGCCACCCTATTAGACTCATTCACATCGGTTCAATACGGTCAGTAACCGACCCCGTCAATAATATCAGTAATTAAGGATGCTGTAAAAAAAATTAGCAATTGTTTTTTATTGATAACTGTTTTTTAACTTTATTTTGACTAAATAAACCTTTGTTGTGTATATTGACATAAACAATATGTGTGGCGTTTACCCATGCATTTGCTAATTGTACCAAATTCATAACGAGGTTAATTATAATAAAAATATTTGCAAGCCTAGGGGTTTTCGTTTGTGACCTGCCAGTTATTATATACTTTAATAATTTTATTTATTTAAGTAAAAATAATGCTAAATGCAATGCGAGAAACGACTGCTACGCGTATAATTAAATTTAAAATCACTTATTTGTAGTCTTGTCAGTATGTCTGTATTTCATAAAACTATTTGACCGATTCTACTCAAATAATTTTTTTTTTCTCTGCAAGACTTACTTGCTCTGGTAATTTCTCCTCCCGTCCAAAGTTCAGCCACTGCCTTCCGCAGACTATATTTCGTGGAGTTACTCCTTACATTACCTGCTGGACAGGTGCCTCGGCGGCAATTCTTGCATCTTACCGGACGCCTGCTTTCTTCTTTCAGGATAAATGTGTCCCTTCCTGTATCTTTGCATCTTGCCTTAACCCTTTTTTCGGTGGTGCCCATTCTCTAGCTTTTGCTATTCCCTTTATTTCGTCCACTTCCCTTCTGGATGCGTGTACCTAGTACTTTTTGACACCACCTAAGGCCTTCATTGGTCCAAATGACTTTTGACCTCTTATGGTAGAACACCACTGTGTTCTTGTTTATTGATCCCAGACTTTGGGACCTGTATTATTTTAAAATCTTCTGTATTTAAAATATCTTTGGCTCGCTGCGGCGAAATTTTTGCCACTGCTTCAACTCAATTTTTTGCAATAAGCGTCCCGATTTTTCCTCGGGAATTCTCTTCTTTCCTCCTAAATTTTTTCAGTTGCTTGGAAACGCTCCTTTTGGGCTCTTTGTAGCTTACTATTTGCTTTGTCGGGCCGAGTTCTCCCCGTTTCTCGTCCACCTCTCTTCTTCTTAAGTCCCGTTTTTCCCTCAGGACTCTTTTCTGCAACACTCCGTTTGCTTTCTCCGCCTTATTAGCCTAGTTTACGTTCTCGTCAGCGTTGCTTTTCAAGTTCCTAATAACCTTTAGAACTCCTTTATACCTTCTGCAGCATTGGCTCTTTTTCTTCTAAATTCTTCTTACTCTCATTATTAAATACATAACATCCCTTTTTCTCCGGAATTCGTGTTTTAGTCAACACGTCTGTCCTTCAGAACTCCTCTAAATTATCCTTCTTCTTCCTATTTAATCGTTAAACTCCATTTTCCTTCGGAGTGCACGTTTACGTCACGACGTCCTACACATCTGTTCTGCCCCATAGGCCTCCCCTTTCTTCTTTAATTTTACTTCCTGAGACCCTAATATCCTTCATGACTCCTCTAAATTATCCTTCTCTCTTCCTGTTTAATCGTTAAACTCCATTTTCCTTCGGAGTTCACGTTTACGTCACGACGTCCTACACGCCTGTTCTGCCCCATAGGCCTCCTTTTTCTTCTTTAATTTGGCGTCCTGAGACCGTAATTTCCTTCAGGACTCCTCTAAATTATCCTTCTCTCTCTTCCTATTTAATCGCTTAACTGCAGTTTCCTTCGGAGTTCACATTTACGTCACGACGTCCTACACGTCTGTTCTGCCCCATAGGCCTCCTTTTTTTTCTTTAGTTTGGCTTCCTGAGACCCTAATTTCCTTCAGGACTCCTCTAAATTATCCTTCTCTCTCTTCCTATTTAATCGCTTAACTGCAGTTTCCTTCGGAGTTCACATTTACGTCACGACGTCCTACACGCCTGTTCTGCCCCATAGGCCTCCTTTTTTTTCTTTAGTTTGGCTTCCTGAGACCCTAATTTCCTTCAGGACTCCTCTAAATTATCCTTCTCTCTATTCCTATTTAATCGTTAAACTCCAGTTTCCTTCGGAGTTCACGTTTACGTCACGGCATCCTACGCGTCTGTTCTGCCCCATAGGCCTACTTTATCTTCTTTAATTTCGCTTCCTGAGACCCTAATATCATTCAGGCCTCCTCTGAATTATCCTCCTCTCTTCCTATTTAATCGTTAGACTCCATTTTCCTTCGGAGTTCACGTTTACGTCACGACGTCCTACACGTCTGTTCTGCCCCATAGGCCTCCTTTTTCTTCTTTAATTTGGCTTCCTGAGACCCTAATTTCCTTCAGGACTCCTCCAAATTATCCTTCTCTCTCTTCCTATTTAATCGTTAAACTCCAGTTTCCTTCGGAGTTCACATTTACGTCACGACGTCCTGTAATTCTTCTGCGTTTTTTTTTTACCTCAGCCGTTCTTCTTTTTAGTGTATTATTTTTGTCCGTGGTCCTTACTTTCCTTAAGGTCTTAATTTCCTACTTTTTATCAACTACCTATGTGGGTATTTGCTTCTTCTAAAATATTGCCCGCCTTTTACCTATCAACAGAAAGTATTTACTTTAGCATATAAAACTACTTTATGATGAGTTTCAGATATCTCGATAGATACTATATGGCTAACCAAGATCCACACAAAACGCATACACTGCAACTACTTTAAATATGTACCTGTAGGTTCAATTGGTTTGAAAAAACACATGTATGTTTTTACTTTTTAGCCCCATCAGCTGTAACTTCTCAATGTCTAAAAGGGCTTTTTTTTCCAGCTCAACTCGCTGTAAAGACTCATTACTCAATCTTTGTAACAGCTGTGGGCAACAATTATTTGTAACAAACAAAACTTTTTTGTTCTTAATTCGCATAAAAAACTAATTTTTGACTTTTTAATAACAAAAATTGTTATCTTTTCAGTTTATTAATCAGCTGTTAGTAGCGCTATATTCAGCCTATCTATGTGTCTTTGAGTTAATTTTTTCCGCAAAATTAAGGATGCATCAACTTATCTTTCACGCTTCCTAAAAAAAAATTATCCCACATTGTGTTAGTCCTTTGGCCTGGTGAATCTCGCCTTGGTCGTAACTGAATTTTTCTTTTTGTGTAACCCAAATTTTCCTAGCAATTATCTTTATTTTTTCGTTATTTTGGGACACTTTTTGCAAAATCTCATTTTATGTCTTTTACTTTGTTGAAATATTTTCCTTAAGAACCACAAATTTTTAGTTTCTTGCCAATTTACGAGCTACTAGAGGTTTGTCTTATTAACATGCTGGTGCTTAAAAGGTGTTTATTAGAAATAATAATAATTTAATCACTCTACTTTTAGGTGCCTCTCAAAAACAAAACTATTTAACCTTACATATAATGCCGTGACCTATAATATCTTTCGGCTTTTTTATTACCAAAAAGAAAAATTACCCTTATAAGTTCTAGTTTATTTCCTAAAAATTTCCCAAAAAGCGAAAATATGTTATATCGCGCCCTGACCTGGGTATTTTTTGCGTGTTACCAACTCTTTTGACAGCTATTTTATTTTTGTCGTTTCGAGGGTCTACCTCTGTCTAGTTTTTAATTTATTTTAGACCTCGTTGAACAATTTTTATTTATTTTTTCCCAATTTATTGCCTACTAGAGGTTTGTTTTATTATTTCCTCTAAAACAGCTCCGCTCTTTCTGTTGCTCTATTTTCGTTTAGCAACTTCAATCCTCTCCCTAGTGGATTGACTAAGAGGGAATCAAAGAAGGAAAACCAAAGAAATTTTTTTGGAATTTTTTATATTAATTTAAGACTAAAATATACTTTTTGTTTGTGTTATTTGTGCTAGAACTCCTCAACTTCGGTATTCTCCCTAGTTGATTGACTAAGAAAAAAAACAAAAAAGAAAAAAAACAATATCTAGACTTTTTCTGTTGATAAACGACAAAAATAATCAATTTTGCTCTATGTTCATGTGCTTTGTGCGTAAAACTTCCGCAACTCCAATATTCTCTTCAATTGACTGACCAAGAAAAAAACAAAGAGAAAATAAATCTCTAAACTTTTTCTGTTGATTAAAGACAAAAATAACGAATTTTGCTCTAGGTTCGTGTGCTTTGTGTGCAAAACTTCCCCAACTCCAATATTCTCTTCAATTGACTGATCAAGAAAAAAACAAAGAACAAATAAATATCTAAACTTTTTCTGTTGATTAAAGAAAAAAATAATTAACTTTTCTAGGCTCGTGTGCTTTGTGCGTAAAACTCCCCAACTCCAAAACTTTCTGCCAATGACTGACTTAAGAGAAAAGTCAAAGAAAAACAACTTTTTTGGACTTTTTGTATTATTTTACGCCTAAAATATTGGATTTTGCCTTTTGTTTGTGTTATACGTACTATAACTCCAACTTAAATATTCTCCCTAGTTGATTGACTATTAAAAGAAACAACGAAAAAACAAATATCTAGACTTTTAATGTTGATTAAAGGAAGAAAAATAATGAATTTTGCCCTGGGTTTGTGTGCTTTGTGCCTAAAACTCCCAACTGCAATATTTTCTCGAAATGACTGACTAATAAAGAAATCAAAGAAAAAACAGCTTTTTTGGAATTTTTATATTAATCAAATACTAAAATATTGGATTTTGCTTTTTCAACGGTAGCTTTTTAAAGCGATGGCCCTTTCGTCTGGGTCGATAACCTTTAAGGATAGTACAGCCTTGATTTTTTGAATTCGTAACGTTATTGTAACCAGATCGCTTTTTTCCGTTTTAGTTACCTACTAATATTATTTATGCAATCTGTTGGGTATTTCCTTTGGTACTTCATTTAACAAATCATACTTTCTTTTCCTATTTTATAAAGTCAGTAGCGTCGTGGGGTTTAGATTTTTTCGAAAAATATTATTATTATATTTTTTTCTTCACCAAAAAACACGCTGTTTACGCTTTTGCCGTCTCTTTTCTAAATTTTTCCCTATCACTGGTTTAATAATGGCTCAATTGAACTTCTGTGTTTTTAACCTAACCTGTATGACTACCTCTCTTACGTAGAGTATATTCGATTTATGGCTCTTTTTTTTTTCGGTCTGACTACCACTTTTTGTCACCGTACTTATCCTGGCTGCCAATTTTTGACAGTTTTCGTGCGTTCAGCCAAATAAGCCCCGGGCTTTACCAATTTTGTTAACTTTGTTGAACTTTATTGCTATTCTACCTACGTCTGACTACCAATTTCGTCAGGTGGACCTCTAAACTACCCTGCAATCAACGCGACTATTTTTATCAAGTCTTTTGCCTAACCAGCGTGGTTTTTGTGATAAGAACAAAATATCTTCACGGCGCCCTGGTCAGGGTTATTGGATAGTTCGTTATCCTGGCCCAAATAGCTCTAAATATTCTTTCTCAAGTTGCCCTAAAAATTCGTCTCTCGGATACACTTGGTTTTTGGTCTGTGTCTTTTGTGAATTTTCCCCCGCGGTTGGATTACCCAACTCGATCTCTTGCCACGAAATATCAGGCGTTACGGGCCTCCCTTCGGTATTAAGTTTTTTGTAACGTCTCGCGTCTTCTAACTCTCTTCCCTGGTTTCCTTCGTGGCATACGAACAACCCACCCTTCTTACTGCGAAAAGATACCGCCTCGTTCCCAGGATTCAGTTTCGTTTTAGTATTCTGATTCCTAACGAACTTTGGTACGCTCTCTTTTCGCTGCAGTAAGGATGAGCCCTATCCCACTCTCAATTTAAATATACACGATCAAAATTTTCTCTCGCCTGTGGTCCTCCTTTCGAAAGTTACCAGGCCGAAAGTAATTTTGATCACCCTGTATACAAATGTAAGAATAGAACTTCGCATACACGCGCCTGAAAACCACGTTCTGTCGAGTAAGCGAAAAAACCGTCTGTTATTTGTTTGTCACTGCTTGTTTTTTCTCCTATCCCACTCTTAATTTAAATATACACGATCAAAATTTTCTCTCGCCTGTGGTCCTCCTTTCGAAAGTTATCAGGCCGAAAGTAATTTTGATCACTCTGTATACAAATGTAAGAATAGAACTTTGCATACACGCGCCTGAAAACCCCGGTTCTGTCGAGTAAGCGAAAAAACCGCCTGTTATTTGTTTGTCACTGCTTGTTTTTATTATGTGGCTTTACGAGCCCCCGTAATATTTTTTATTTTATTTTTTAAAGCTATTTGGGCGACACAAAAACAAATTATTAGTCACTAGGATGGTGCCCTTGGCCAACTACCTTGCTCTTTTTTCCTTTAATCCCCGCTAGTTGTTGAATTGCGAAAAAAAATAATTTTGGACTACGTTAAGAAAACTAAAAAAAAACCCCACTTTCTAATTGACTTTTTTCCCTTACAAATTTTAACCCCTGCGTCCCTTTGTATTTTAAACTCGGCTTGCCTCCACCATGTCACGAATAAAGGTTGGTGAGTTGGTTACAGTAAATGGGGAGTTGGCTATGGGGGCGACACCCGGACTTACCTGGAAACAACAGAATTTGCGGCCGGCTGGTTATCTAGGAACCCCAGTTCACGCCCAAATTATCGTCAGTCGATTACGTCACTCGATGTGGCCGCCCGCACTCACCCGGTCTAACGTTCGGTATAAGGAAAAAAGCCAAAACTTTAGTTCCGCGAGGCGACGCCTCGCCCCGCGGTATTTAGTTTTCCCGAGTCTCTGTCAAAAAAAAGTCCGGAAATATGCATTGTCCGCCTATTTATAAACTATTTCTGCCGAATTGCAATAATAGTTATTGACGTCAATCGATTTATATCGACTTATAGGTTGTCCCAAAAAGTTAATACATATAATAATTTATTAAGTTCCTTTTTAATTATTTGGGAAATATTGGTTTAACTTTATGTTACGCGCCCTTCGTGACAATATTCTGTGGTTTTGAAAGTTCGCTCACGTTTGATTTTTAATCTATAACTGGATTTTTACTGCGATTAGTTACTAATAATGTTTTTTTTTAAATAATCAAAGCTATCTACTTCAATAAGAAAACCTGCTTTTCACTCCTAGAAAACTCAGTTTTACATGCAACGCATCGTGTGCCCATTTGTTATTTTTGTTCAACAAAAACAATTTAAAAAAAAATACTGACAACCACTGACACTAATGACAATCTCTTTGAAGTATTAAGTTCTCAGAATATCACCGGTGGATAGAATTAGAGAGAGAAAGGTTGCGATGATTACCATTCATGTTCTACTACTATTATGTCGGTTTAGAACGTTTTTCTACGTTATCCGACGCCTATTCTCCACCTCCTTCGATCCTGACAATCATCTTCTGCCAGATTTTTTTGACTCATTGATCTTTGGATTGACTGTTGCCATTCTAGTTTAGGTCGCCCTCTTTTTCTGCGCCCTATTGGTTGCCATTCTAGGACCTGCTTTGGTAATCTTTCGTCGTTCATCCGTTGTACATGGCCGTACCATATCAGTTGTCTTTTAGTGATGTCATCCGTTATGCTTACCTCGATTCCCATTCTTTCTTTTATGATCTCATTTCTTATGTGATCTGTTCTAGATATTCTCATTGATCTTCTCATTGCATCCATTTCGACACTTTCCATTTTTGTTTTGTATTTTTCTGTTATGCGACAAGTCTCTATTCCATACAACAGCGCGCTTTTAACCATTGTTTCATATATGTTAAGTTTTACATTCTTTTTTTATCTTTCTGCGCTATAAAATACTGTTAAGACATCCAATAACCTTCTTTGCTTTTACTATTCTTTTTTCCAGTTCTTTACAGTCTGTTCCTATCTTATCAAATGTGACACCCAAGTATACGTACTCATTGCATGGACTGTGTCTTGTCCACATTCACTGTTAACCCCCACTTTTGGTATTCTTCCGTTAACTTTCTCATCATATGCTCCATGTCTTCTTTATCATTAGCTACAATTACTTGGTCGTCAGCAAACTGTAAGTTGCATTCCCATGTCGTGTACTTTGCGTTTCCAGTGTTTTAGAGATACTGCGATATATATTTTAAAAAGTGTTGGAGAAATACAACAAACGAATTAACGTATCTACAACATATCAAAAAATTGGCACAAATTAACAATAAGAATACAAATAAAACTAAAGAAAATAAAATTTAAGGTTCTAAATATAATTAGAATAGAAGAAAAAAGGGTAACCAACAAAACAAAATGGTCAACCTAAACAGCCGCAGCTCGATTGAAGGTCGTAAACTGAAGACGAGGTAGGCTACGAAAAAGAAAATAATATAGGCAAAAAACATTAAGGCAATTTTATGCAAAATAATAGGGGGTAAACGGAAAATATAGTAGAACATAAATCATGATAGAAATATAATAGAAAAAACTAGGCTAGACAAGGGTAACCAGTTAAGGAGTACGAGTTACTGTGAGAAAGATACAGAACAAAGACATACCAACAGACAAACAATACAGACGGCAAATCCAAACTAGGAGCCACGGGCCCGAATCACGGCGTACAAGTAGCACTAGTACAGGTACCAGCGTTTAGAGGAACGTGGTAAAACCAGCAATCTAAGACGGGATCACAAAATCTTGACATTGCAGCATTAAGTTACAGACAGAATCGCGAATTTAACAAAAAACCCGAGACATAAGTATCTACTGAGACTTGTGAGAAAAATTTGATGCAAAATTTAAAATTATGGTTGGATAAAACAAAAAAAAATGTTTTTTTTATATGAATAAACTAAAAAACTGGATATATAGAAAAAGGGGGTACATAGCCACCGGGGAAGTAGTTTAAGAGAAAAATGGGAAAAAAATGAAAACGAGAAAAAAAAGGAGACAAAGTGCACACGAAAGATGACGCTTTCCTTAACTTTTACTTCTTGCCAGACAGGGGGGTAAAACAGTATGCCAAGCATACAAGGGTAGAACCTTCCACATGTTGTCCTTAGGATTAGATAAAAAATAAGTTGTTATTGGGTTTTTTAAGATTGAATAAAGGGGGGACCCTAAATGTATGAAGTTAAGTATTTGGAAGACAGTACAGAAGTGGAGCGTGGCCAAGCGTAAGGTGGCAGAAGACTTTCTTTCGTGTACAGCCAATAAGTACACAGAAAGGAAGGGAAGAAAACAAAATATCCCACGACGGGGAAATGCGTCGAATAAACTAGGCAAAACAGGCTCACGGGCGACAGCGCTGAACAAGAGCAAATGACATAAATAACAGGAAGGGAAATCAAACCCAACCTGTCAAAAATGGAATAGAATATAACAGAAAACGCGAGTGGCACGAGAGCCGAAACTCGCGCATTATTTTTTTGTCGACTCACATAAGAAAGTCGAAAACCCGAGGGTCAAGACAATTAAAAGACACAAAAATTAAGAAGTTAAGACAGCAGTAGTAAATTCAAGGTTACAACATTAATTTTTCTCTTGGCAAAGACAACGAATTAGGCTTTGGCAAAAAGAAAACAGAGATACCAGATCGATAAGGATGAACATGGAAACAAAAACCAGCAATATGATGATAGCCATCAAGACTACGGCAAATAAGATTAATAAAGATGAGAGGAGTAGTCACAGAGCGAAGAAAGAATTAAAAGGAAAAATCGACGGAACAATGGTAGAAAGCCTACCATGACTATCGAAAACGAGTTGCAAGAATAGAGCAAGCTCCCGAATAAAGGGTAACCAAAACAGCAGGCAAACCCTTGAGGGGAGTGACCAGAATCGTAAAAGCAAATAAACAAATATAATATAGAGTAGATAGCCAACTACCAAAACGGATACAAGGGGCTCAACTGAAGACAAGTACGGGACAGAATAGACATGGACAAAGATAACATGAAAGATGCTACAAAGCACAACAATCGTGCGAATATCATCCATAAGAAATCCCAAACTAAGACAGTAAGAGGGATGAGAAATGGATAGAATATTTTTTTTCTTCACTCAACGAATCTGAGTGGAAGAAAAACAAAGTTATAGAAGACAAGTACGGGACGAAATAGACATGGTCAGAGAATACATGAAAGATGCTACAAAGCACAACAATCATGCGAATATCATCCATAAGAAATCCAAAAACTAAGACAGTAAGAGGGATGAGAAATGGGTAGAATATTTTTTTTTCTTCACTCAACGAATCTGAGTGGAAGAAAACAAAGTTATAGAAGACAAGTACGGGACAGAATAGATATGGACAGAGTTTTCACGAAAGGTGCTACGAAGTACAACAATCGCACGAATATCTTCCATAAGAAATCCCAAACTAAGACAGTAAGAGGAATGAGAAATGGATAGAATATTTTTTTTCGTCACTCAACGAATCTGAGTGGAAGAAAAACAAAGTTATAGAAGACAAGTACGGGACAGAATGAGATGCAAATAGTAAGAAGAGCCCGAATACCTAACTGAGATACGAGAAGCGGGTGACTTAATTTACGCGAGGGGTAGTATACAATATCTTAAGGTATAGGGCATTTAATTAAGTTAACGTGTAAACAACATGTGGAAGAGGTAGAAAAAATAAGTATAGAAATATATAAGTCAAAAATGAAATGTAAAAAGTAAGGTAATAATAGTGCAAATTTTTAAGTAGAAGACTAAGGTGACCAAATTTTTTTTTTCGAATTTAAGTATTGTTGGCTAAAAGGAGGCAACACCCACGGCCAACGATGGAGGCAAAATCGGGGACGATTTTTAAGTAAAGGGGGGGGGGGATGTCACGAAGGGCGCGTAACATAAAGTTAAACCAATATTTCCCAAATAATTAAAAAGGAACTTAATAAATTATTATATGTATTAACTTTTTGGGACAACTTATAAGTCGATATAAATCGATTGACGTCAATAACTATTATTGCAATTCGGCAGAAATAGTTTATAAATAGGCGGACAATGCATATTTCCGGGCTTTTTTTTGACAGAGACTCGGGAAAACTAAATACCGCGGGGCGAGGCGTCGCCTCGCGGAACTAAAGTTTCGGCTTTTTTCCTTATACCGAACGTTAAGACCGGGTGAGTGCGGGCGGCCACATCGAGTGACGTAATCGACTGACGATAATTTGGGCGTGAACTGGGGTTCCTAGATAACCAGCCGGCCGCAAATTCTGTTGTTTCCAGGTAAGTCCGGGTGTCGCCCCCATAGCCAACTCCCCAACATTTGCTGTATCATTTATCGGTTCTTAGTTTTATAATACATCCCCCTACAGGTGTTATTTAATCTGCATCCCTTAGTTTTTAAACAAAGATCTCCGTCGGCTCGAATCGAAATAACTCCGTTAGATCGATTCGACCGGCGCGGTATCATTTAAACAAATTGTTAATAACGAATAGTATTGGGGTTGTAACCAGCCACTACGGTAATTAACGACCGGGCAATACCTGTAAACAACCCCGGCCCCCCTATTCGTGACAATATCATCAGAGAGAAAAGGGGCCTACAGACACGCTAGCATTTCTTGAGATTAGTACGCACGAACTAATCTCTGCATACATGTACGTTTGGTGGAATTGCCTACACACACGAAGACAAAATTAAACGTTCCAAACATAAACACGATATTATCAATGCGTTTTGCCTAGACACCGAGAGATTTGCTCGCGTATATCGTGCGCGCGAACAAATCTTCGAGAGATATTTTAGGCGGATATTGTCTACACACGAAGGGATTAGTATGCGCAAACTTGTACGTGCGTACTAATCTCTAGAAATGTTCGCGTGTCTGTAGGCCCCTAAAAAGTAAAAAAGGAAAGGTAGCACCTCCTACACAGCGTGCTGTCTCTACAAAAAATATCCAATATTTTTGCCACACACAAAATATTGTCAGGAATGCCTCTGTAAAATTATGTTAAAAGTTGTGAAACATTTATGACTGACGTGAAATATGTTGAACCACAGCCCCCTCTATAATGTTAAGCTGTCAATATTTTAAAGGAAAAATAAAAGTATATCGCATACTCTTCAGGAAAAAAGTCGCGTAAAAGTCCGTCTTTCAACGCATATATTTCACAAACCATACAAGATTTCGTTCAATTTATGGGTTCTTCAGAATTAACGTCCTTAAAATCCCATGTTAGCCTTGTGTAACCGTTTAATGACAAATGGTCGATTTCTAAGATATTTTATGACAACTTTCTTGATTTTATAACTCTTATTTTGTCATTTTATGACAACCAGAGGGCCTCCTTAAATCACCACAATGTACTTTAGAAACTGTATGTTCCTAGTTTAAAAATAAATATACTTACCTCATAATTTTCATTTAATTGCGTCATAACCCACTGATCATTGGGCACCCCCATTCTTTGGTACTCATGCTGCAAATCAAAAAAATTCCATCCCACACTTTTTTGTACATTCTCTCCAGTGGGAGTGTACATGAAACAGTACAAATCTTCATACAAACTGGGCTGCGAGAGTTGAGTCAATGAAACATAAATGTCATGACAGTCCCGTTCTTTTGGTACAACAAACGTTACTGACAAGAAGTTTTTGGTTCTGATTAGAAGAGGAGAACCTGTAGTACTAAGTGCTTGCTTTTCTAGGGAAGCTATGTGCGTATATAATACCTAGGAATAAAATATTAAATCAACAGGCAAAAAGTGAAAAATCTAAAATTTTGGATTCCTTTCAGGACGGGACCTGTCAGCTATTTATTTGCCACCTGGACGGCAGTTTTTGTAGTGCCAGCGGGACGGGTGTCAAACAGTTATGATATTTTTTATTTTGTCACATCAGTAAGACAGTCGGCCGTCTGACAAGCAAACTCCGCCTTAAGCGGTGTGACACTCGTCTGGCTGGCAAAAAATAATATAAAACTTGTCTTTTACGATATGAAACCCGCTTAGCAGGCGAATAAACAAGTGTCATAAATATGTGACACCAGTCTGTGTGCCTCTGTTCTGTGACATAAGCTGTGACATCCGTCCTGAAAGGGTTAAATTGCCAATCTTGCCCAAATATGTGCTTAAATAAGCTATGATATTTTGAGAACTACTCACAATAGGATAGTGACTTATAGCTTGTTATGTGCCTTTTATAAAAACAAATCATTAGAAATTTTAAAAGTAAATGTAGTTTTTACTATTTCAAAAACAGTAGCTAGAGTACCGTTGCTCGCAGAATGTTCCCAGAAATCTAAAAATGTAGAAATATACAGAGCGTCATTTGAAAATCGAAAGGCGAAGTCGTTTCCGGTAACACCAGAAAATCTATTCTTTACTGCGCTACAGGTACGTCAGCCTCTATCGCGCAGTAAACAATGCAACTATAGTTACGCGGGTTTCGTAAATACATTATTTACTTAAAGTACAAGCAATACAAAAAACAAATAGCGACCGGCCTCGGTGTAAGAAAATACTTGTATATTAATAAGGTACAACAGTATGTGCATAGTGTCAAACTAAGAAAAAACTAAGATAATCAGTTTTATATTTTAATTTAAAAAAAAAATCCTAAAGTAAATTCGAAAATGTAATATTCAGATTTTAAGCAGCATTTTTACTTCCCTCATTGGAGTATTGTATTTGTCAAAAAATCCCACATCAAGATTTTTGATCTTTACGAATGAGGTCCTCTAGATGCTAAAAAACAAATTCCCGAATTTCTGTCTGTCTGTCACGCTTTTTTTGTTGGTCGCGTAACGTTAAAACGCTTTATCCGATGTTCATAAAATTTTGTAAACATATTGCTATCATAAATGCTTACAGCTGATAAGCTTTTCAGCTTTGCTAAGTTACTCCTTAAGGAGATATCCTTAAGAAAGCCTTAAGAAAGCATCAAAATAAACCAAGGTGTATGCCAGATTTACTCAGCTGTATCCAATAAATTTGGATCCATCTGACTTAGCCAATTACTATAACAATGTTCTTGTGGGCTGATGACATAGTCATGCTAGCAGATCCAGAAAAAGAAAAGAATGGAGAAAAAACTTTCAGCACTCAAAAAATATACGGATTTGTAGAAACAGAAAAGGCAAAAATACAAAAAAGTTATTTCTATTTTAACAAGCACAAAATTGAAGTAAGCTACAGTTACAAATACCTGGGAGTAACCCTAAATCATAATTAATTAAAAACCACAAAATAACAAGCTGGGATACTATCCTTAACCTATAGTACAGTACAACCTTACCAACTGTGTTCCCCTATGGGGCCTAAATAGTATAGAAAAATTGAAGAATGCACAGGTCTTATTCCTCAAAAATCTTATGAACCTTCCCAGAACCATGCCAGGAAATTTAATTAAAAAAAGTCCTATCCCATACTATAGATACCCAAAGGTTGCTTTAGAGAAACTGAAACATCTTTAGAAAAATGATCACCTTTAATTGAATATCACAAATAAAATTCTCTATTAAAAAATATTTAAGTTACAACTTAAACCTGGAAAATCTAAATCAAGATAAGAATAATAACAATAAGAACTTATTGCAACTGCAAAAAAGCTTAACATAAACAACTGAGATAAAATACTTCTTAGTAGTATACTGTCCTCACTACAAGAACTTGTTTAGTAACAATCATAAACAACCTGAAGTACCAAATATATCTATTCCAAATTCCTACTTTTTCTGAAAAAGTTTATTTCACAACTGAGAACCGAAACACTCTTAAATTGATTATAAGCAATTTTACCTATAGTACTGTCTGCAATCTGAGAAAAACAGAATCAATTGAACAAAGCTTTCTGGAATGCCCTATTTATAACCCAATAAAAAAACAATTTTTACAGTGCAATACAGATCGGGAAATTGTAGGGATTTTGAACCAAACTTCTGATATAAAAATGTAGTACAAAATACTGAATTACACAACTGAGATACTAAAGCTTAGATCCCTTATACTTACTGTATGAATAATACAAAAGAAACATTGTTGTTCTTTATTAATATTATTAGTTTATTATAAGTTATTATTTTTTATTCTAAATTAGTAAGTATGTAGTTTTATAAAATTTAAAAAAATACTTTTCTTAGCTAAAGTGCTTCCATAATTTAACTTAGTGAGAATTTAGTTTAATCAAACTATGTAACCCTCTCCTTGTTTATATATTTATTTGATCTGACATTATACAACATAGATTTGTTTTTTGAACTATGATGTGATTTCATTTCATGTTTTACTGTATTCTATACATTACCTGAAAAAAAGAATTATTCTATTCTATTCAAAACATTTCTTCAGGTATTTTTTTCCTTTCCTGTCTTACTACCTACCCATGTCTGCTTTTTGTCTTCAGGATTATTGAAGATCAGGTGAGTGGCTGTCAAATATAGTGTGCCTTGAGATGAGCCTTTATTGTATCTGTCTAACATTCGAACATTCTCCACCTGGCAAAAATGAATGTGCATTACATTGCTGGGTAAACTAGCCCCAAGACTAGTCATAAAAAATTTGCCTTCTGAAACATGCTGTAAACTTGAAATTTCCTTCCTTTTTTCTTTGCCTATAGGACTTTAAACATGATTTAGAGTTCCATAAAGTAAGTGGTAAGAAGTAAGCAGTAAGAAATTAGAATTGAATTATTTGGGTCTAATTAAATTTATATTAAGAATTACACTTTTAGCAAAATTTAATTATGTAGTTGCGGTGGACTGTTAAAGAAAGGATGAGGGGGCTAAAAAACACTAAAACATTACATTTAGCTAAACACGATTTTAAATAGATTAACAATAAGTAAAAAGCCCAGTTATGATACTTTAAACCCAAAAATTAAGAAAAAAAATTCTAAAATTGTTAGTTTTCAAGTAAAATTACTTTTTGAATTGCATACAAAATGTATGTTCAACCTTTCCTAATAGATCTGCTCTGTCAAAATTGTAAGAAATAAACTTTATGAAAATAAAAGAATATATATAAAGTTTTAAGTGTTTATTAGTGCTAGTTATTGATAGGGAAATTTGGTGAAATTTCAGTTATTAATATCCCAGTAATTAATACCTTTTTTGCTTACAATGCTTTACTATCAAGAGTTATTTTAGGATAGGTATATACAGGGTGTTTCAGACCACCCACACAGACCGATTATTTTGAAAGGGATAATTATTTTTATACATTTTTAAATCACTATTAAGGTAGTGAGATGTGCTCTTTCTGATGATGTAGGTTTTAAAGTCCTAGCCTTACAGGAAGTGTCAAAATTCCGCTCGACATTGATTTTTTTAAACAAAACATGCTACTTCTGATTGCAGATTTCAATTCTACGCGGAAAAATTAAAACATTTTATTCGAAAACTTTTTCCCAAAAATGCTTTTTTAAACCTCAAAACTGATATAAAATTATTTCGCAGTTATAACCAAGACAAAAACGGAAAGTAACCAAAGTCTAAATTAAATGACACAAGACAGGCAAAAACAATCTTTTCAATGGAAATGTGTCAAAAGTTTGGGAAGTAAATATTTTGGTTACTTTCCGTTTTTGTCTTAAATACAATTTAAAGCTTATAGAAGTTTTTTTTTGGGCATTAATTATTGGCAAGGTATCAATAACAATTACCTAATTGTATGAAAGGTGTGCCTGCTATCAACCATTTTTTATTTTTAGGCAGTTTTATAAAAATATAGTGTTGCATGGGAGTAAATTTTAAAATAAAGAGTGTTACTATTGTGACATTATTTGTCAAAAACCTGTCAAGGGGCTGTTACATTTGTATTTACTTAAAATAATTAGGGTGAAACCGGGGGGTGATCAGTTGAACCAAATTTTGTACACCACCAGGACTTTTAAATAAATTCTTGGTTCTGTAGTGTATTGTAGCATCCTGCATAGTGTCTTCTGGAGTCCTGTATAGTAGACAATTTTTGTACACCTACTGTGGGCAGCTGATCACCCCTCATTTTGGAACCTAACTAAAAACTATGAATCCAGCTTTCCACATATTTCCCTGCCTTTGCCACCATAATTTTTATATGTCCCTTTCTTTTTTAAATTAATTTAAATAAATTTATATTAAGTTTAAGAATACCTTTGGGGTCTTGATAAGGTCCATTACTTCCATTATAAGAATTTTTTTAAATTAAATTTGTATTTTTTAAAGCACAAAACAAATATTTTGAAATATCAAATTTTACAACAGGACAGCTGACTGAGTGACCGATTCCTTTTCTCTGGTAAAATTAATTTGGCAACGTCGCTAAGAAATGGGCTTACAAATTTAATGGTCTACCTATTTAACTGACCAAAAATTTACTGACTAATGAATTTTCGTATTTTCTACCCTGTTTCCACCCAATGACTGGTTTCCACCAATGCATGCCCACCCCAATTCAAAAAAACGCATCACGTGATGGTCCATGGATTTGCACCGGTTTTAAATGCAGCGTCACCTGATGAGTCTTTTGAATCGGGGTGGGCATGCATTGGTGGAAACCAAGGATTAGAAAAAGAAGGGTGGAATGTGGAATGAACCCACCCTTCAACTTCATTGGTTTTCACCAATGCATGGCCACCCCGATTCAAAAAACGCATCAGGTGACGCTACATTTAAATCCGGTGCAAATCCGTGGTCCATAACGTGATGCGTTTTTTTAATCGGGGTGGGCATGCAATGGTGAAAACGGGAGGCGAATTTTCGTCCCATATGTTTTGAAACAGTGTGGTTCAATTATACTATGAAATACCGTTCACACGGAAAACTAAATAAAATTAAGAAAAATTTCTCAATTAAAAAAACAAAATTTTAACATTGATTTTTCAGCTAAACGTCAAAAAATTACATGCCATGTCCCAAGTAACACAAATTGCTGAAAAACAGCTACCAAAACACTTTAACACCAAAACTGAATGTAAAATAGCTATTACAGCTGTATGCCTTTTCACTTCTAAGCAGCTTTTAAAGTGTTGTCGTTGCTGATTAGGCAATCTTTATTTAGCTCTCAAGGTGTCCATGAGAGCTCCAAAATATAGCACGTTAACATTAAAGTAATTTTGTCTAGAAATAAACAAGAAACAATGGCAACTATTGCAAAATAACTATTTCCCGTAATGGATCTGTCCATTACGGGAAATAGTTATTTATTATACTTTACTAAAATGGCTGAAGAAAAACTTGTTATGTTCTACACTACTGTGATATTATCGCGCAAAAAAGGCGGTTTTCATCGTCAAAATGTTTGCCAGGTTAACTTTTCTGATGAAACAGGTCAAGATGGCTCGTCAAAACGCAAGCGCCTCGAAAATTCAGAATAATAAACGTTTTTTTTCGGTGTTTGTTTTTAGGTTAGAAATTATTTTATTACAATTATCCTCTAAATACCTGATAAATCAATTCTTAGTCATATTTTATTGAATTTAGCACTTTCTAGAATTTATTTAGGCCCGGGATCCCCTGGAAATTAATATTTTTTAGTCCATAAATTTAAAGAAAAATAAATTGAAAAAACCATCATGGCCGCCTCGGCCGTCTCATTGGTTTCAGCAGTTTACCTCTAACTCTAACTTGCCTTCTAACAATTGGCCCAATAGATAATACGAAAAAAAAAGAAGAGTCACAGATGTTATCTTTCATCTTGGGCGGTGTCACAACAACAAAATAAACAAATATCTCAATTAAAAATTGTGCGAACGTTAGAAGATAAAGTTATTACGTGCCCTACCACAGTACCCCACCAGTGGGAAGCAAAAAACATTGTATTGGCCACCGCCATCAGAAACCCCTAAGCTGGGTTTATACAGAAACATAGCATATCATGAGACATAGCATGACATAAGATATCATTACAGAAGGAAACTGTAAGGCTGTTTCTACAAAAAATATAATAACATGACAACATACAAGCTTGGTCCAAGTTCTTTAAATATGAGGCCCCACACACTCTCCGTAATTGGTAATTGCAAGGGGAGAATTCCCACAGTGCTTGGTACTGGCAATTGACTCTGGTGCACTCTGCTTGGAATCAGGTGAGTCTAAATAAGCAGACTACTAAAGCCGCTTGACTTGAAGTAAAAAAAACAGAGTGTCATTCAAACCAATGAGATAAAAAAATATTTTTTGATCTGATGGATTCAAACATTGTCCCTGAATGACATAATTTGTCATTAAGAAACACTATTTTTTTTTTGAACATTCTGATTTGACTGTTTTTTACTAAACACTGAGGGGTGAACAGCTCTCACAATCGATGTACACATTTCTCACAATCTGTTCACAATCTGTACACAATCCCTCACAATCTTAGCAAAAGATTGTGGATTTTTTACAATCGGTGTACACATTTTAGGGTTAGCTGGTCACCCCTCGGTTATTAAGTAGCAGAGCCGGTAATGGTAAATTAAGAGGGCGGCAAAGGAAACTATAGACATGATGACCTTTTTTTTGTTTTTTTTTTTGGTCACAAGAATTTTGATAGGACGGCCCCCCCAGCCCCTTCAGGCACGCTACGCCGTCCCCAATCCCCTCACAATCTTGCCACAATCCCTCACAATCTTTACACAATCTTAGCAAAAGATTGTGGATTTTCACAATCGGTGTACACATTTTGGGTTAGCTGTTCACCCCTCGCTAAACACACTCTTGACTACTAATGTTCACTTGTCCCAAGTAAGAAAAAATTAAAAAAGCATGGCACATTGATTGCCTTGCTTTTTTTAATTTTTAGTTAAAAAAGTTTTATTTACATTTTTTAATTTTAGAAGCAGTTAAAAGAAATGAAGTACAAAGTCCAGAAAGCAACCCAGAATGGGGCCCATTTGCTCAGCCCTTGGGAATGTCAGCAAGGAAGCCAAAAAGGGGGTCTGCTTGCAATTGACTCCTACTCATTTTACACAATTTTTTTTTATAATTATTAAAATTAAATTATATAATGTACAGGGAATTAAACATCTTTGCTTTATTACCATGGATGTACGGTAGTGGCGGTTAGCACCCTTAAAGGATCTAACCTGGCACGTAGGCATGCCTTTCTGGGTATGTTGTGCTGTTTACTTACTGTGTATGACTCGGATAACAATTTAAATTCTATCTAGTAAATAGAAACCAGTAGACTTCAAAATATATTTTAGGCCAGAAACTTAGTCATCATGATATACCACATAATGCCATAATTATAGCCTTAGAGCACTGGTGTACCTTTTGACATAATCAACAGGGTACAGAGAGCCACAATGTGCCTGCACTAGCTGTTAGTTCAAAATAGGCACTCCATATACCATACCTTTTGACATAATCAACAGGGTACGGAGAGCCACAATGTGCCTGCACTAGCTGTTAGTTCAAAATAGGCACTCCATATACCGTGTATGTGGTGATTTCCTTAATAGTCAGGTCACCAAATCCATTCAGAGAATCACCAGATTAACCCATCCCCGTGATATCTATATTTTTTTACCTACTGGTCAAAGCTTGTCCGTTACCAGACTACCCATGGGTCAAGGTTTCTTTAGTTAGCTCTTACGACAGGCCTGGGGGTTACCTTGGTGCTATTATGCATATTCATAATCTAAAAAAATCTAATAAGAAAGGGGCCCCTCTTGCCTCCCCAACCCCCATGAATGTAAAATAATAAGTTTGGAATTATTGTTATAGAAATAGCGGTGAATGTATTAATATTTAAATCTATGTTTTTATATTAATGTTTGTAATTTGAAATAGCATGATTGGCTAATAAAGATTTATTCAATTCAATTCAATACACCATTGTATCAAATGTGTATGACAATTTAGATTTTTTGAACATACATTGTATAGACTTAAAAAATTATATGGTTCTCTTTTACAAAAATATGTTTTTTTTTCTAACATGCCAAAATAAAAGTTTTTTGTACCTCTAAGAAGGATTTTTCGAAATACATTCTTTAAAATAAATGGAAATTCTTGAGAAACCATATTTATTACACAATTACCAAAATAGTTTTTTACTCAGTTATGTAATACACCAGAATGTGCCCTTTGTATTTAAAGTTCTCTAGAAAAAGGGGGAGAGGTGATTGCCTCCATCCTCTCTGGGATCACCACTGGTAAGGCAGGCCTTAGTAGGAATAGGTAGAGGAAATTTTTGTTATTAAGGTAACTAGGTAAATAAAAACAAGAAATTTATTTATTTAGTTATTCAACTAAAAAACTGGCTTCTTAATGCCCAGGGTGCAGCACCTTAGAGGGCCCAATACAATGGGTTACACAAGTGGGTCCATACCTTTTTGAGAGCCTGGCCTCATTATGTGCTAAGTTAAACCAATTCTACAGTACTTACTAAAAAATTTGTACACTTGCTGTCGGCAGCTCACATAGTGCACAATGATGACAAAGTTAGTGCTTAATTATATATCATCTATTAATGCTAAGCAGGCAGAAAAGTGGAGGACCAAAATCAAGCATTATGTTTGTCCATAGTGCATTATGTTGTTATATACACCAGCCCTTGAGTTACAACAAAAAACAGACAGACTGATGAAAAAATTTTAAGGTTCACTCAGGACTGATAAGTACCAGGCAGGAACCCCTTGTAATGGCTTCATTGTGTGCCCCCTGACAAGGCATCGCACCAGGGTTTCAAGGAACCAGTCACTGTTTACCCAACTTTAGTTCCCTGTCAAAGATAAAGGGATACTCTAAAAGATGGGCAAATAACTATCTTTTATGGCTGTGAGTGGACATTTGTTTAAAAAAACACCAAATTGCTTGATTAAACAAAAAACACAACACACAACCAGAGATTAGGTTAGAAAAGAAAACAACAAACAGAAGGCACGGTCCGTAAAGAAACCGGTTGCGTAACTCGGTTTTTAGGCGGCCGGGCCGTGACGTCAGGGCTACGTCACAGTTTTGCTAGAAATCAGCAGTCAAACGCTGTTTATATCGAAATTTCGTCTTTTGCGAGGAAATTTTGTACATTTTGGGTCTTTTCGTCGTGTGTTTAAATACCTATTACGTTCTTACTATAAATATATTAAAAACTAACTAAAAGAACTGGTGAGTTTTTAAATATAATTAAAAATTTTAACAAACACAAAATTTTCCTGTGTCGGTTGTTTTCTACCCATACAATGTGGGTCATACAAGGTTACAAGGGGAGCTGGGACATAGACCTTGGGGGGTATGGGTTTTCTCTCTATAATGCATCTGATATCTGCTACCAACACATAATTTTTAAGATAACTTTTTGATAGTTATCATCACAATCAGTATAGGCCAGGACAAAGATTATGAAATGAACTTTATATACACATAGAAAATTACTAATAGTTTAAAAAATACTCAATGTTGTTGGCTGTTTTTACGGCGCCTGATGCTAAAAATAGTTCTTAAATGATGTACCTATTACACGGCATACCTACCTCTTCATGAAAAAAAATTAAACTTAAAAAAATAATAATTTAAAAATTTTGTAAAAATTGAGGAAAATAATATTGCTGTTAATTTATTTTAAATATTTGATTTATTTTCTCAAAGTTAAAAATAACGAAAATATTCCAAATTCAAAATTACGCTTAGACTACTTGCTACCAACTAAAATTAAAATACTTACGTAATTTTGAATTTAAAATTTCTTCGTTATTATTTTAAACTTTAGGCAAAATTTTTTTTCAAAAAAATTGTTTAGAATTAAAAGGCCTATCAGACAAAAATATAAAATACAGGATATATAAATTTTTTTAAATGTTTTTTGAAAAACACCAAAAACCGATGCTCTATTTTTAAAAAATTTAAGTATCTTAAACAGCATTAAAAATTCTACTAGTTTGCCAATTTAAACTTTTTTCTATCTTTAATAATAAAAAAGTTAGCAATGGTGGACACTTAACTTGGAACACTCTGTATAACGCTCAAGCAGGAGGGAAGGAAAATTAGCCTTGCGTTACAGTCGATGTATTTTTTATGATATTTCTTGAAAATGCGTTTTGTAGGGGTGATCAAATATCCTGATTCTTTGCGTTATGTAATTTATGAATCTTCCCTTACTGCCTTATTGACTTTTAGTCATTATAACTTTTTTTTAAATTTTTTTGAATAAATTTTACACAAAAAAATCTAGTTTTAGTTATTTCCTACCCACCAAAAAAAAATCAATATGTGGCTAGTTTGCTTTAGAGTTCGGCGTAAAAAATTTCATTAAATTGAACAAGAGAGTAGGAAAAGTATTTATAATCGTGTCCTGAATCTGATATTTATAAAACTATTGGAATTTGTATCATAAATTTTTAAA
Organism: Aspidapion aeneum; assembly: GCA_963576565.1. Lineage (NCBI taxonomy): Eukaryota > Metazoa > Arthropoda > Insecta > Coleoptera > Brentidae > Aspidapion > Aspidapion aeneum. Next base: position 126,883,682 of record OY755039.1, read on the forward strand.
TGATTTAATTTTGTAATAAATTTTGGTATTTTTTCGGCTTTTAAATAGACCTATCTCTCTTTCTCTCATAATGTAACGTATAGGTCTTTCTTTATTGACCGTGGAACAGGCAAAATGCCGCGTCATTGGCTGGGAGTTACCACACAATCGGTTTTTTTACGAACCTTGGATCAGGCATGACAATAAATCTCCTTTTTTCAACAGTCATAATCGCACTGATCTTCTGGCCAAGCATTTTTGGGGGCTGTTCAAAAGTTTTGTAATAATTAGCTTAAAATACAAAATTGCTAAATTGTTGCTTTTTTAGCTAAATAATAGGAATAAGAGCTTAAAATTTATGTTATTTAGCTAGCTAAATTTTAGCATGCTTATTAGCAATTATATAACTTTAAAAGAGCAAGTCCTGTATAATATTACATCAAAAGCCATTTCACCCATAAACACCTGCTATCAGAGAGGTTCTATAGCTAAAATAATTTCTAAACCACAACTAGCTGTTTTACAGCAAAAACTAAGCTCTGACAACACTTTCACAGCAAAGTTTTTGCTTTTAAACTATATTGTCCAGTTTGTGTTACTTGGGGTGTCATTCAATGTCATGTTTTGAAACGAGGTAAAAGTTCGTTTTGAAACTATTACTAAAATGACACATGTTATGTAATTTTTTGACGTTTAGCTGAAAAATCAATATTAAAAATTCAATGTTAAAATTCAGTTGTTTTTATTGAGACATTGTTTCTTAATTTTATTTAGTGTTTACTAAATTTACACCTCTGTGAACGGTATTTCATCGTATAAAGTTTCCGGCCTAACATAGAACGCAACATAATAGTGACTAAATAATAATTTATTTTTCTATATAGTCCCCTTGTAAGGTATTACATTTGGCCCAACGATTTTCAACTGATTTGATGCCATCACTAAAGTCTGATTTATCCAACTCGTCAAAATAGGCGTTTATAGCTGCATTGACATAAATCTGAGGAAAATTTTTTTCCAGCAAGGAGTTTTTTTAGGTTTGGAAACGAATAAAAGTCGGGGCTAGGTCTGGCGAATAAGGTGAATGGTTTAACAGTTCAAAGCCTAGCTGATGGATTTTAGCCATTACAAGAGCGGACTGATGAAACAAAATTTTCTTTTTTGCCAAACCAGGGCGTTTTTCGCTTATATTCTGCTTGAGCTCGTGCAGTAAGATCGCTGTAGTACTCTGAATTTATTGTTCTTCCTTTTTCCAGATAATCTATGAGGAGTATCCCTTTAGGGTCCCAAACGACCGTTGTCATAACATTTCCAGCAGACGGTACTGCCTTTGCCTTCTTTGGAACTGGTTCGTCCTTTGCCGTCCATTGTTGGGACTGTTGCTTAGTTTCATGGGTACAATGATGAACCCATGTTTCATCAACCGTAATAAACCTACGCAAAAAGTTCCCTGAATCACGTCTAAACAGTGCCAAATTCTCCTCTAATACCCATGCATGCATGCCCACCCCGATTCAAAAAACGCATCAGGTCACGATGCATTTAAAACGGGTGCAAATCCACGGGCCATCACGTGATGCGTTTTTTGAATAGGGGTGGGCATGCATTGGTGGAAACAGGGTATTAGACGCACGAGCTTTTGATCTGGCGTGAGCAAACGCGGCACCCATCAGGCGGATAGCTTTCTCATTCCTAAAACTTCACATAAAATATGATGAACTCGCTCTTTTGATATGCCCACAGCCTCAGCTACCTCTTCCAGTCTTAATCGGCGATCTTTTAGAATTGGTTTGTGAATGGTTTGCACCATTTCTTTAGAAGTTGTCGTTTTTGGCCTGTCAGAACGCGGAGCATCATCAATGCTAGTACGACCGCGTTTAAAGTCCGATACCCAGGTTTTAACAGTTAGAACCACAGTTACTGTGGTATAAGGAAGGAGCAGATTCCCCTAGTGTAGCATCTAGTTCAGATTTTATTTCCGTCGGCGATAAACCTTTGATATGAAAATATTTTATCACGGCTCTTATCCCGTTTTTTTTCCATCGTTTAAAATTGACACACTGTATAAACTTTTAAAATAAGCAGGACACAAACTACTTGACGCACCAATTTCAAGCGTATACTGATCACAAGCAAGGCTACACAAACACGTTCAAACAGGAAAGCAAATCGGGCCTGCTATAGGCTAGGCTAGAGTCCCTGTATGTTGACATATTTGGATATATAATATATCCAAATATGTCAACATACAGGGACTCTAGGCTAGGCCGGAAACTTTTCATCCCATCCTCGAAGATATGAAACGTCACCAATTTTTGAAGTATTTATTGAATCACGAGAATTTGCCTAGGGTATAACACTTTTGAAAGTGCCACTTCCTGTTATGTTTGGTGCAAGTGGCTATACACCGTTGGTCAGTAAAATTCTGGTAAGTAAAATGGTTAGGACACCATTTCCTCCCTCTTTCTGGAAAACTTAAAAAAAAGAGAGAGACTCTAGTCAAGAAAATTGTTTTTTTCGGTTTTCCGTTATTATTTCAATTTTCAATTTGTGAATTTAAATTTCTTTTTTAAACAGTTTGAGAAGCTGTCTGATTTTGTTTCAATTTTTATTTTTATAGCTCTGTGGCTTTCTTGTTAAATTTCAACAGTCTTGTTATGAAAAGGAAATTTCCTTGTTTGATGGTAAGTTTATAAGCAGTTTGGTTTCTTGAAGTTTTTTGGGTAGCAGCATAAAGAATAAACAAGATTTTAGGCAGTAAAGGCTTCTAAACCGATTCTGTTAATCTTTGCCTATTCCATTAAGGCCAAGATTAAGTAGTAGTATTTAGTAGTAGTATTTATTTACAACTTGTACAGTCGGGGACTTAATAAATGGCCGCTGCCGTTTTCAGAAGAGAGAGAGAGAATCCCAATACCGGCCGAGGGGATTGACCGGATTTCGTAGCGTGTCGTTCAACACATATAATTTATTCGCATTCCTGGGTTAAATTTAATCATGAAAAATTTCGCTTAGGTCTGTATTCCGTTTGAATGTTCAGTTAAAAAAATACACATAATTGCAGAAAAAATTAGCTTTGGTCTGTAGTCTGTTTGAATGTTCAGTTAAAAAACTTAACTTTGTAAAAATATGTTTTATAATACATTAAATTAAACTTCTTGTTGCCCTCTATATCACCATATAAAAGGTAAAGGACAAGTGTTTATAATATTGCCGCGCGGGGCCGCCAAAGTCACTTCAGTTTTGAGTTTTGGCAATTTAAACTTTCATTTATTTCTTACAAGCACAAACCTTTAGACCAACTTTTGGAGTCTTTTTTATTACTTTGTGAGGCAAGCAATAAAAATATAACAATTGTTTTGACATATATCCAATAGCAAAAAAGGACTTTTTTTTGACAAAATTTTTAATTTTTTGAAAATATACAAGTTTTCATTTTATTTTTCTAGAACACCATTTCATTTACAACTGTAATATTTTCAGGTTAGTATAAGGGACTCGGTAGCTTCTTTGTGGCACAGTATCAACAAAAATTTTTTTTTAATTTTTGGTGAAAATTTTCCTGACCAAAGGGGTACCCAAAAAGTGCAGTTTTTTAATTTTATAAATTGTTAACTTTGTAAAAATATCTTTTATAATACATTAAATTAAACTTCTCGTTGCCCTCTATATCTAAGTGTCCAAAGAAAATTCCTAAAAAATATGTATTATAAAAAATTTAAAGTTTATCCTAAACAGGGATGTGATAATAAATATCTTTTGGGCTTATTCAACAGATTATCTCTTGAGAAAAGAAGAGTAAAAATATTACTATGTACTATGTTTAGAATTTTAAAAGACCAGATAAATTGTCCAGAAATTCTCTCTCAATTACCTTTTGCGGTACACCGTACCAACTCTCGTAGTAGGAATACTTTTTATCTTGCCTATCCGCGAACGAATCTATATAAAACCTCTCCTATTTATAAGATGTGCACTCTATTCAATACATATGCATGTGATATCGATATTGACACAATCAATTTAAAAGAATTTAAAAAACTAATACATCATAGGCTTAGCGTAAGCTAGATTTAGCTAAATCATCGTTCTATCGCGGATGGGCGACTTAATTGACTTAATTAACTTAATTACCTAGATCGTTGTCTTTTTGTTCTTCCGTTGCGTTTTTTTTTTTATGATCATGTTTTCTTTTATGACTGTTGGTGCAGTTTTCTTGGTTTTATAGGTTTTAAAAGTGTATATGTTACGATTATTTGTATTTTACTTTAATGTTTGTATTTATTTTATTGTTATACTTATTTTTATTTTACTGACATACTTTGCAGTCTATAGTCATACTTTTTTTGTGTTTTTTTTTTTTTATTGTTTTATCCTGTTTTTTATTGTTTTTATATTTTTCTGATCTTTTTGTTAAGTATATTTATTTTATTGACTTTATTCTATAATTTAAATTTTTATTATTTTTATAATTTAAATTTTTATTATTGCTCTATTTGATTTTTTAATCCTATTTTTATAATCAAATTTCATGTAATAGTTGTTTATCAACATTATTTATTGCTGACATTTTGATTTGATAATTATTATTATTTTGGTTGGAATTGGTTCGCCCATTGGTTGACACACACCTTTTTTTCTGTTGGTCCATCATAGTTACTTATGATAACCTGGTTTATAACTGTGTGGAGGAGGGCAGGATGTGCTTGTCTGATGGGTGGACCAATTCCAACCTTTAGAATTAAGCTACAGTATCTGTAATTGGCGCTGGCTGTAGATGCTGTTTTTTCAAATAAATAAATAAATAAATAAATAAATAAAATATATCACCATATAAAAGGTAAAGGACAAGTATTTATAATATTGCCGCGAGAGGCCGCCAAAGTCACTTCAGTTTTGAGTTTTGGCAATTTAAACTTTCATTTATTTCTTACAAGCACAAACCTTTAGACCAACTTTTGGAGTCTTTTTTATTACTTTGTGAGGCAAGCAATAAAAATATAACAATTGTTTTGACATATATCCAATAGCAAAAAAGTTGACTTTTTTGTTCAAAATTTTGAATTTTTTGAAAATTTTCAACTTTTGATTCTATTTTTCTCGATTGCCATTACATCTACAACTAATATTTTCAGGTTAGTATAAGGGACTCGGTAGCTTCTTCGTGGCACAGTATCAACTAAATGTTTTTTTTTTAATTTTTGATGAAAATTTTCCTGACCAAAGGGGTACCCAAAAAGTGCAGTTTTTTAATTTTTTTAAATTGTTAACTTTGTAAAAATATATTATAATACATTAAATTAAGCTTCTCAGGCCCCTCTATATAACGATATAAAAGTTAAAGGACAGGTATTTATAATAATGCTGAGAGAGACCGCCAAAGTCACTTCAGTTTTGAGTTTTGGCAAACCTTTAGACCAACTTTTGGGGTCTTTTTTATTTCTTTGTGAGGCAAGCAATAAAAATATAACAATTGTTTTGACGTATATCCAATAGCAAAAAAGTTGACTTTTTTTTCAAAATTTTGAATTTTTTGAAAATTTTCAACTTTTGATTCTATTTTTCTCGATAACCATTACATCTAACTGTAATATTTTCAGGTTAGTATAAGGGACTCGGTAGCTTCTTTGTGGCACAGTATCAACTAAATGCTTTTTTTGAAATTTTTGATGAGGGGTACCCAAAAAGTGCAGTTTTTTAATTTTTTAAAATTGCTAACTTTGTAAAAATATATATTATAATACATTAAATTAAACTTCTCGGGGCCCTCTATATCACCATATAAAAGGTTAAGGACAAGAGTTTATAATATTACCGCGAGAGGCCGCCAAAGTCACTACAGTTTTGAGTTTTGGCAATTTAATCTTTTATTTATTTCTTACAAGCGCAAACCTTTAGGCCAACTTTTGGAGTCTTTTTTAGTACTTTGTGAGGCAAGCAATAAAAATATAACAATTGTTTTGACGTATATCCAATAGCAAAAAAATTGACTTTTTTTTTACAAAATTTTTAATTTTTTAAAAATATACATCTTTTGATTTTATTTTTCTCGAACACCATTTCATCTACAACTGTAATATTTTCAGGTTAGTATAAGGGACTCGGTAGCTTCTTCGTGGCACAGTATCAACTTTTTTTTTTTTTTTTTAATTTTTGGTGAAAATTTTCCTGACCACAAGTTTTTAAAATTGCTAACTTTGTAAAAATATATATTATAATACATTAAATTAAACTTCTCGGGGCCCTCTATATCACCATATAAAAGGTTAAGGACAAGAGTTTATAATATTACCGCGAGAGGCCGCCAAAGTCACTTCAGTTTTGAGTTTTGGCAATTTAAACTTTTATTTATTTCTTACAAACAAAAACCTTTAGACCAACTTTTGGGATCTTTTTTATACTTTGTGAGGCAAGCAATAAAAATATAACAATTGTTTTGACGCATATTCAATAGCAAAAAAATACACATAATAGTGATTTTTCAGGATTTTAATTTATTGTTTTTTATTACATACTTACATAGAGAAACACAAATGCAACATGTTTCTATTCTTAGCTATTTTTAAAATGGTAAGTGTTAAAAGTGTAAAGCTAAGGGCGATTCGAAAACAGCTGTGAAGTCGGCCTTTACTTTAAGATTTGAATTGTTTTAAATGTGTAACTACCCCGACTTCTGGATGCACAAGAACACTATTTTTGGGGGTGGCTAAATAGTCCAGTCATTATAGAATTTTAGCTTGCAAAAGGTGGTGTAGTCGCGATTTTGACATATGTTGTTGACATTGGAGTCCTAAAAATAAACTTGAGTTTTCGAACTTGGGGGCGGCCGACCACACATCCAATGCTAATAAACAAGAAATCAGCTAAAAAAAGAAATGTGTGTATCCAAAAAACGTGTATGGCTTAGCCCGTTTATCGGCCAATATTCCAAATGGTTATTAATTTCAATAGCAAAAATTGCATTGCACAAAAGTGCACAGCGACAGCCGATCGACGTGGAGTCGAAGAAATGAAAGCGCGCGATACGATGTTCAATAATTCATTCATTCATAAACCTCGCCCGGTATTGGGATTCTCAGCCAAGCTCTTCTGAAAACGGCAGCGGCCATTTATTAAGTCCCCGACTGTACAAAATAGAGGTAAAAGAAGCTCTAAAAAGCTATCTGGAAAGATTTTTTTTAACTTCTTAAAAATTTAAATGCCTAAACTAAGTAATACAAACAACGGTAATACATATAAACAGTTTAAAAATTTTTAAAAATAAAAAAATAATATTAAAACATTAAGCTGGGTCACACAAATATACCTAGGACAGCTTAAGAATAGAATATATCAGGTTAAAAATTACAGTGTCTAATAAAGTTTAAGTTAAAATTCATGGTTAAAAAATTCATCTATGTTCTCAAAAACCTGAGTATGTAGCAGATTTTTTAGCTTTTTTTTTAAATTCTTCTTAATGTTTTAATTTTCACTATTTAATACACACTTTGATTCCCATATAATAGGAACTTTTTCTATTAAGCCTTTTAGTGATAGAAAGTCTACTTGGGTTCTAATAAATTAAATAATAAATAAAGGGGTAGATATCTGGAAAGTGACAGATTTGGAGCAAAAATTGTGGACATACATGAAACTTAATATATGGGCCTCTAAGCTCACACTAGGTACTATAGTTATAGTGTACGTGTGAGCTAATATAACTAAAAACTGAAATATATTTTATTTAACTCCAGACTAAATTACCTTTTGTTTGATACCACACAAGCCATGTTTTGACTTAAACTCAAATTTTTGAAATCTAACCCCACCCTTAAAAAAAACTAAAATGTATTTTGTTAAACTCCGGACTTAATTACCTTTCGTTTGATACCACACAAGCCATGTTTTGACTTAAACTCAAATTTTTGAAATCTACCCCCACCCTTAAAAAAAACAAAAAACTAAAATGTATTTTGTTAAACTCCGGACTCAATTACCTTTCGTTTAATATCACACACGCCATATTTTCACATAAACTCTAATTTTTGAAATCTACCGCCACCCTTTTATTTGGTTTGTGTTCGGTGGATTTTGTTCATTTTTAAATGGGACCATCTCGACCAAAGACCCAGCCTAGGTACCAAATTTCATTAAAATCGGCCAAGCGGTTTTTGAGTTATGCGCGTTCGTCGTTACAGACATACAGACAGACAGACAGACATACAGACAGACAGACAGACGGCGCAACAAAAAAGTTTCAAAATCATCTGAAACGCAAAGCAACTTTTTTTTTCTCGAAAAAATTAGGATCACCATAGCTCACACTACTATAGTATAGCGTGTGTGATATCAAACGAAAGGTAATTGAGTCCGGAGTTTAACAAAATACATTTTAGTTTTTGTTTTTTTTAAGGGTGGGGGTAGACTTCAAAAATTTGAGTTTAAGTCAAAACATGGCTTGTGTGGTATCAAACAAAAGGTAATTTAGTCTGGAGTTGAATAAGATATATTTCAGTTTTTAGTTATATTAGCTCACACGTACACTATAACTATAGTACCTAGTGTGAGCTTAGGGGCCCATATATTGGCAGAGTATTTTTTTCAATGTTGTATTGTCATCGGACCACTATATGTATACCAAATTTCATCCAAATCGGATAATGGGAAGGGTGTCAAAAACGCATTTTCTATGGAAGGGGGTGGGGGTAGGGGTGAGAGGATATTTTTTTCTTAATGTTGTATTATCATCGGACCACTATGTGTATACCAAATTTTATCCAAATCGGATAACGGGAAGTGTGTCAAAAACACATTTTTCTATAGAAGGGGTGGGCATAGGGGTGGGAGGATATTTTTTTCTTAATGTTGTATTGTCAGGTTTCATCCAAATCGGTTAATGGGAAGTGTGTCAAAAACGCTTCACAAGATTTGATAGTTAGTTAGATAGTTAGACAGAACATGTGAAGCTAAATAAAAGCTTGTAAAAAACGAGTCAGTTACTTGTAGAGCAGGTCAGTAACCTGTAAGTATTCCAACAGGTAACTGATGCACAGGTAACTGACTAGACATCTGAGCCCTGAAGGGGAGAAAAACTAGAGATATCCCAAAAAAATAACCCCAAAGTTAAATTCGCCTCGCCTGGGAAAACAGAGTCTATTAAACTAAAAAACAAAGGAAAAAATCGACAATACGCTAGAAGCTTACCTTCTGTAATTCTGTAGCAGTCCCAAAATTTCACTGGCGGCCGCGGCCCCTTCTTGCGACGATTTTGGTCTTCAACCCAAAAACACGTGTGACTTCTTTCAGTTTTTTGTCGGAAGTGATTTCTTCATTCCCCTGTCACACACAGGGTGGCGCTTCAAACTCCCAGCGTGAGCAAAAAACGCGCATGATTTTACCAAAATGATCAGGTGATCAAAAAGAAAAAAACTTTTAACAAAGAGAGAAATTATCACCTGATCGGAATTTTTCCCAAACAGGACTTTCTTTTTTGAAGGTTTTTTGCAGAAAGCCCAAAAATATCAAAACAAACTTTAAGGTTAGGTTTTCCAAAAAATTCAAAATAAAACAATAAAGAAAAATAACTGGCAGCATTAAACACTGACGATTTTGTCACGTTTTGTCAGATATTAATACTACTAAGAGTAATAAACAAGAAAACTCAAAAAGTGTATCCTATTGTAATTATGTTTCATCATTTCTGTATTAGACGTGTGACATCGAATTAAAGCGTTCGCGCGTTTTCCGAATCACACAGCTCTTCTTCACTTAGCAACTGAAGATCAAGAATGATCCGATGATGCCAAATGGATAAAAAATCTGAAGGCACAGGTAACTGATGCAATTTTTGGTGACAAAGTTGAAATTTGAATATTTAAAAACAAGTAACTTTAAAACAATTCTGGTTTTGACTATTTATATAACTAAAGGTTGTTTTTTAATGCTTACTAAGAAATTAGTCCAAGAAATAATTATAAGAACATAATTTAATTAAAATATAGTAAAATTCTAATGATGACACTCCAGGTTACTGACGATTGTTAAATAAAATCTCTGTTATCTAAAGGAAATATTTTTTATAATCTTCCAAAAATGAACTTGCTTGTTAGTTATTTAACTATAAAAATAAAATTAGTTTTATATAAAAAAAAATGTTTTAACATGTTTTTGTGTAGGTCACATCAAAATCCGTCACTTTCCAGATATTCACCCAAATACTTGTTCAGTCAGGGACTTTCTTAATTTTCAACCTTTGAAAATAAGAAATATTCCTATTTGAAATTCGGAAAAGTAGTTTGAACCAAAACAAAAAAATTGGGAACCTTACTTCTGTCCACTCTGTCTGTATACATACATATTTAAAAATGTATTTTTTTTATTTCTTTTAATGATTAATATTGGGAAAAAAAATACAATGGCAATTTAAAAAGTCCCTGACCCTTCATATTTTTTGGTGTGACACAGAAAGTCAGCATAGGGTATGTGGAAATTTGTAACACATTTTTTGCTGCTACTAGGAATCTAGTTTCAGATTTTACTTCTTTGCTACTGGTCAATTACAGCTTATACCCAGGGGGGGAGAGTGAAGGCTCACCTAGACAAAATGAGTTAAAGTAAAAACTCATTACTAAAACTTTTAGATTATCTTTTGTTTTAAAATCGGTATCAGTTTATTAGCTCCTGAGATATAAGCATTTTTTTTTCAAAAAGAAGTGTTAATATCTTGGCAGCTGACTTTCTTAAAAGTGAAATTTTTTAAAGTTATATAGGTATAGGTATATATAAGTTTTTCTGATGTGTTTTTTACTGTTACTAGTTTTGTCTGTGCGATCATCACCCCTCTCCCCTTAAGTACCTATATGCTGTAGTTGACAAGTAGCAAACAAGTAAAATCTGAAACTAGATTCCAACAGCAACCAAAAAATATATGGGTTGAAAGTTCCCACATTCCCACAAAGGCGCAGGGGAAGAGGGATTGACTTTTGGTCTACTTGGCTTTAGGCAATTCTCATTAATGCAATTAACACAATTTAGTTTAAATACAAACCACTTGACTACATTTTTTTATTGGGGGGTTGAGGACAGGGCCAGACATAGGGGCACCGGCGCGAGAGCAGAACCAAGGGCCCCATAACCAGTGACAGATTCAAGAAGTCTGGGGGGAGAAGCCAATGAGGCAAAAAAAATTGTGGGTTTTCAGGTGAAAATTTTTGAATAATAAAGTCATTTTTATGTGAAATTTTAAGAAAAATGTTATTTTTTTGTGAAATTTTTTTATTTTTATTACCTTTCTAGCTCACACAGCAAGAGCTAGAGAAGGTAGCTGTTGTTTTAGAGGAAAAATGTTTTTTTGAGATAACATCGAAAATATGTTATGTAGTTTGCCTTATCTTAGCAATATTGTTGCGACGTCTGTCCGTGTGTGTGTATGTCTGCATGTCTGCCGTGCCCACAATAGCTCCTAAACCGCGGAATCGATTTTCATGAAATTGTGTGGTAAAATATTGTCAAATACTGACTAAATTTTGGTTAAAATGCTTTAATGCTAACTACAGTGTTTTAAAAATTGAAAAACTGCTAATTTTTTAACAGAACATTGCATCAATAAGCGGGTTTCGAAATTTTCCTTTACATGAAAAATGTGCGTTTTTTTAACAGTCTGTAAACAATGTGGTAGAAAGTTTCTTTTCCTGGAAAACTTAACGAAACTTGCAGTCTAAACAGTACTTTATAATTGCCATAAAAATGTCATGTCGAAACAAACGTTCGCTATCCTACATTGGCAAATTTACCAATAATGTAAGTTTCATTAATTACTTTAAAAAATATAAATCTATCCTAAAAGAAATTATTTTGAAAAAGGAACTAAAGAACAAAAACTCTTCATTGGCAAATTTACCAATAATTTAATTTAAATAATTACTTAAAAAATTACAAAACAAATTTTCGATGCTAGCAGCTTTATAGCAGAAAAATAAAAAGGGATAGCAAAGGGACTTGGGGTATTGGAAGGACTATACAAAGTTTTTGGTTATAACACTATTAAGTAAAATGTATTCTACTATATTCCAAGAATTGCATATTGATATATTATATGTGATGCTCCATTACAAAGTTAGCATTTTTTCAATTTTGTAACTGCATTAATAGATTTTGGTCAAAATCTAATCAGCATGTTACAGTGTCAAACCCTATTTCACCTGAAAGTGTCATGAAAATCAGTTTAGCTGTTCAGGAGCTATCAAGTTACGGAGACATATACATACACATAAACAGACATCATGACACATTTCTGGCATGATCTGGAAAAAAAATTTGCTCAAAAGAATACCTTCTCTAGCCATTGCTGTGTGGGCTATGAAGTTAAAAATGGAGGTTTGGTAGCCTATCTAACCTATTTTGATTATTTTTGGCACATTCATTCTACCCTTGATTCTACCCAAAGCAAATGAAAAATACCAAATTTTAAATTTAAATTGCTATTTTGGCTGAAATCTATCTCAAGAACTACTTATACCAGAGTATTGATATAGGGCTTTAAAGTCCGTTTGATTTATCATATGATTTATCTTTTATAAAATTTTTAAAATAATTTTTTTTTAATTCTTAAAAATGGATATTTTAATATAAAAAAAATTTTCATATTTTTTTCTTAATGTTTTGGCAAGATTCTCATCAAATTTCAAGATGGAGAAATGAAAGCATAAAATCGTAATATAGTTATTTTTTTAAACTTAAAAAAAAAATCAAACTTTCTTATTTTTTGATTTAATTTTTTTTAAAAGTAATAGCTAATACTGGTAAACTTCGCCCCGTTATTTTTTATCTAAAATGTCCGTTTTGTGTATTTTGTTAAGAAAATGATACTTTGTTCTCTGTTTTTCTATGTAATTTTGTTGCAATTTTTTTTTCTCAACATAAACCTATCATTTCGCCAGCTTGGGACAAACTTGCTAAAAGATTAAGGAAAAAAAAAATTTTTTAAGAAATGAAAAAATATGGTTTTAAAAAATTACATCTTTTTTTTTACTTTCAATTTTGTTTTTTTATGAAAATCGATAATGTAATACCTCATTCGAAAAGTAGTTGTTTAAAGACCTTTCAGATAAGCCGTATATTACCATCCTGATATAAGTAGTTCTCGAGATATTTTAATCTACGTACAGGGTCTGTCATTATAAACTTTCCCTTTAGAAAAGATTTTTATTATTAGTCTTTCGAGGTTCAAATCAAAAGCATTTAAAAGAGGGTTGCTTTTTCCACATTTGACAGCCCCCTGCCATATGTGACGTTTGTAGTTTACAACTGTGAGTACAAATCGGATGCTTTTTTAAAGGAAACACCCTACATATTTTTTGAGTTTTAAAATTTACCCAGAATTTCCTTTTTAACCATACCACTATTTGGGTGGTCATAAAATGTTAAAGAAAAACCCATTAAGAATGGTATTGTTAGAAAGGAAATTCTGATTAAATTTAAAAAATCAAAAAATACTCACTGTGTAAACTACAAACGTCACATATGGCAGAAGGGCTGTCAAAGTGGAAAAATAAACCTTCTTTTAAATGCTTTTGGTTTGAACCTCATAAGACTATTAATAAAAACCCTTTCTACAGGGAAAGTTTATAATGACAGACCCTGTACATGTTTGATCCAAATTGGCACTTTTTTGGATTTTTAAAATTGAATAAAAAAAAACACAGAAAAATTTGAAATTTGGGATGTTTCAACCTCTTTATGGGTAGAATAAAATGTACCAAAAATTAACAAAATAGTTGACCTGGTTTACCGACTCTTCCTAAGTACTGAGAGAGAGAGAGAGAAAACACAAACAAAAGTTGCATGAGTTTGATGTATAGCCAGAACAACACACTTTAGACTGGCTTTACACTGACTTTAGGTACTTCATACAGAAATAGTTAGAAATAGATCTGACCAGTTTTGACTTTTAATTTGGTTTTTGTTAAATAATATTTCCAAATTTGTTGTTGTTCTTTTTTTTTTTAATAAATTTTCAGTTTTGTTTGGTTTGGTTACCTACCCTATCAAAATTTTTAATCCAACAATATCTAAATTGAGAGTTATTATTTCTCACAAAGTAGAATTAAGTAATTATTATTAAATTAATTATGAAAGAAAATACACAAAATAGAAAGCAGATATAAATTATTTTAATTTGAAACCAAATACAAAGCTCTATATAAAAAATTTGCAACAATCTAAATAAATGTACTCTCACTTATAAAGTTATAATTTGATGAACATTTTAATATTTTTAATCTCCTTAGTTAATACAAGGACAACAAATGACATTTAGTTTTTTACAATTCAAAAGTTTAAAGTAGTATTTTTTTGAAAAAATTATGATGGTGACAGTTAGAATTTCATAAGTATCTATGAATAATAAACTTATAAGGTTATAATTTGATGAACATTTTAATATTTTTAATCTCCTTAGTTAATACAAGGACAACAAATTACATTTTGTTTTTTACAATTCAAGTAGTATTTTTTTGCAAAAATAGATGATGGTGACAGTTATAATTTCATAAGTATCTATGAATAATAAAATGTTCTTTATCCCACACTCACTTAAAAACTGAAGAGGTTCATAAAAATTTCAAATAACTGTTTGTCATTTAGTACAGCTTAATTAGTTTCTAATAGAAAAATAACATGAAAACAAACTTTTGAAAATATGCCCTTGTTAGAAGGCCCTAAATATATGAAGTAGGGTTAAATTTTGGTCATAAAATTTGAGTGTTGACTTTAAAATATGTATGTATTGCACTGTAGCTCATTTTGTAAAAAGCACATAAAAACACTTATATTTTCTAAAAATATACAATAATTAATCTTTTTTTATTTAAATAGCCTTAGATATCTAAAAGATGTAGATGTTTTTATTTAAGCATGCAAATAGATAACAAAAAAACTTTCTAAATTGGCACAAAAAAAACAGGTTTTAAATTTGTGAAAGATGAATCTAATTTAGTTAAAACAAAAATGAAATAAAACAAAATAAAATATAGAATTTATATTTTACTCAACATAAATATAACTTATAATTTAATATGCACAGTTTAAAAGAGCTGTGCTTGCATTGCTATACGATAAAAATTTTCACTTAAATAACAAAAAAAAGGCTGCTATATACAAAAAACAAGAAATAAAAATACCGAGTAAACATTTAAATATAAGTGACCACAAGATGATTTTTTTTTCAGTCAGAAATATAAATATTAGTTTATAACTACCATTACACATATCAATCATTATTACTGTCTATAATAACTCTTTGTTAAGCAAAAAATAAAAACTTCCACAAAGGTGTCAAATTTTTAAAAAGTAAAATTATATAAAACAATAAATAATATAAAAAATGGACTTTTCAACATGACAGTTTTTGTTTGGTTTTAAATATCCTAAAGTATGATTACCTTATAATTTCTTATTCTTTTTTTTCTTCTGGCTTCTTCCCTATGGGAACAGCCGCTCGTACCCTGAAAATAAAATGAATTATGAGTTTAAACTCTTTGACAGTGTGTGTATGTATGTGTGTGTCTGTCTAGGCATGTAGCGCTCAAACAAATAAATAAATTTATGTAGATAAAGTTGGCAGAACATTGGAAATAAAAATAAGATAATAAGATAATTTATACCTAGGTCGCTAAAACTAACCTTTGTAAATTTATTATGTATATAAAGTTAGCAAAACAACTTTGGAAATTGAAAAAAATTATATGCTCATAATTTGCCGTTAATTATCCGTAAATTAGTTATGAAAACAAAACATTTGCCGTGCCCGTTTAAAAAAAAAGATGGTGTTTTGCTAACTATATATAAAGTTAGCAGAATACCTATAGGAATAATGGATTTATCTAAAAAAAATTTTGTGCACACTTTGCCGCTAATTATCAGTAAATTAAAAAAAAATGGTGTTTTGCTAACTTTATATAAACTTAGCAGAACACCTATAGAAATAATGAATGTATCTAGAAAAATTTAGTTCACAACTTGCCGTTAATTATCCGTAAATTAGTTGAGAAAACAAAACATTTGCCGTGCCCATGTTTAAAAAAAAAACAGGGTGTTTTGCTAACTTTATATAAAGTTAGCAGAACACCTATAGAAATTGCCGTTAATTAATTATCCTTAAATTAGTTGTAAAAACAAAAAATTTGCCGTGCCCGTTTTTTTTAAATGGTGTTTTGCTTACTTTATAAAAAGTTAGCAGAACAACTCAATATTTTATTTTGCTTGCGAGGATTTAGCAGCATATAGGCATAATTACTAACCTTTGACGCAAAAATATGAATTTTCATTTTTTTGTGGGTTACGACGTATCTGAATTAGGATATCGATATATCAAAAACTACAGGAGTAATTAAGAAATATCTAATAGATTCTAAAATTTTAACACCCTGTAACTCGGTAACAAAACGTTTTGAAAAAATTGTCAGAAAATATTAATGTCTTGAAATGAATTACCTCATGAATTAAATCAATTGTTAACCAAAGAGAAATGTTTAGATAACGCCCTATAAATTTAGCAGAACACTATTTTTTTTTTAAACGGTTCCGCTAACTTTTTATTTACCTAATTTACCGATCATTAACGGCAAATTATGCACAATTTTTTTTTATATAAATCCATTGTTTCTATTGGTGTTCTGCTTTATAAAAAGTTAGCAAAACACCACTTTCTTTTTTTAAAAACGGGCGCGGCAAATTTTTTATTTTCACAACTAATTTACGGATAATTAACGGCAAATTGTGCACTAATTTTTTTTTATATGAATCCATTATTTCTAAAGGTGTTCCGCTAACTTTATATAAAGTTAGCAGAACACCATTTTTTTTTTAAAAACGGGCACTAACTAATTTACGGATAATTAACGGCAAATTATGAGCATATAATTTTTTTCAATTTCCGAAGTTGTTTTGCTAACTTTAATATATAATAAATTTACAAAGGTTAGTTTTAGCGCCATTTCTCCCTTGCCCTGATGAAATTAAATTTTGTTATATAAATAAATTTAAGCTGGTAAGCCAATTTTTACAAAACAATAAACGGTTGTCCAAAATTCTATGTTTTTGGAAGCGTTTGGTATTTCTAGGTGAGAGAGAGAGAGAAAAACCGAGCATCGATTTTCAAAAGATGAAAAAAGGTAAAAACCGCATCTTGATATAGCAAGTCGATTTAAGCTATTTGAAAAGTCAGCATTCTGGGAGGTAATGTTTTTTTGATGAAAAATTTATTTTGGTGTAAATTACTTTTTTATAGTTTTTTTTTTATAAAGGATCCAACTGTCAAATTTAATTTTAGTTTTTGAGATATTGTTGAGTTTTTTAATTATTTCTTTATTTTTGATTAAGTTCCTGATTTAAATTAGAAAAAAAACTTTTCCTACAACCACATATGAAAATAATGGACTTCACAACACGATTTGCATCCTCAGAAAACGTTAAATGTCACCCGTGTGCAGAAATTTTTCCGCACATGTGTGGAAAAGTGTTTGATAACGTTAACTGTTGCCATACTTTTCCGCACTTGTGTTGCAAAGTACTTTTCCACACATGTGTGAAAAGCAGTTTCATTTGATTTGTGTAAACTTAAAGACCAATTTTTACAAAAATTAGTATATATCAACAGAAAAATAGTGTACACAACTAGATAGAAAGAAACTTTCTTACAGTCGCGTGCAGTGGCGTATATAAGGGGGGCCTGCCCCCCCCCCCCCCGAAGCTAAGGTTTTTTTGGATTTTTTCCACATATTTCATGAATAAAAACATAAAATAGTATAAAATACGGACTTATGGGGTCTCTTCACTCGGCTAGCGCCTCTTTCACAACATTCACGATCGTGTGAGATTTGTCATTTTCTTGTCTGCTTGTGAACAAGGAGGTTTTAAATAGCAATTTAAAAAGCAACCCATCACTATCCAAAACTCCCAAAAGCATCGAATTTGGGACACCCTGTACAATACAGTATAAACATAGCTAAAATATGCACTATTAATAGAAAATAAATGGATCCATCACGGATCTAATACCTCCCTAGCTAGCATATTAGCACACTTCAAGTGAAGTCATGATATATCAGCCTTGAAAACAGTTTTTAGTAAATAGAAACTAAATCTTCTACGAAGTTTTTGGTTATAACATAAATTATTGAGCAAAATGTAATCTAATATATTCCAAAAACCGCATATTGATGCGACGCGCCGTTAAAAAGTTAGCATTTAAAAAAAATTCTAATTGCCAAAAAATTGTGATTAGCATTAATGGATTTTGACCAAAATCTAATCAGCTCGTTAGAGTATCGAACACTATTTTACTTGAATTTTGTTTATGAAAATCGATTCTGCGGGTTAGGAGCTATCGTGTTACGGACAGAAATACACACACACACACACACACACAGACAGACATCACGACGATATTGCTCAAATAGGTCAAAATACACCAAAATAACACACTTTCAGCTTTATCTGAAAAAAAAATTTTCGTCGAAAATAATACCTTCTCTTGCCATTGCTGCGCGGGCTGCATATTTGTAAACGACGTCCATGATTGCGATTCGGTTGTAGCCCGAACGCTGTCGTAACCGTGTCAATGAAGCCCTATTCTACATTGACACGGTTCGGTTACGTTGGCGATCGATTGACAACGGTTAGGTTTCACATTCTCTAGGATCCCGGGAAAGAGGTCAGGAGAGTATGTTTTAAAAAAATATATGTATGTTAGAAATTTACGAATTCTTTCTTAAGAAAGATTGTTCCAGACTGATTTTTAACGAACATTTTTGCGATCACGGGTGTTAGTTACCCAAGCGATTTACCATATCGTCTGCTATTTACCAGAGATGTTCGGGCAAAAGCCGACTGGCGATCCTGGGTGTTCTATACAAATATGCGCGCGGGCTAGGAAGATAAAAACTCAATAAATACACTGCTAAACATTTACTATAAACTACAGCATACTAAACTATAAACAAGGTACTAGTGTAGTTACTTACTTTGCAGTAAGATCTGACAGCTTGGTCCTGACTATTTCCAGATTGGCATCAATCTGGGTTTTGTTCATTTCATACACTTTGGGAAGGGTGAACAAAGCAACCCATGCTGTAAAAATTAATTTTATATTATAGACAATAGACCAAAAGTAAACTTTTTTTTGACAAAAGCAGAAACCTACTGACTGACTTTTCACTTTTTTACCTAATGTTATATGGTATGGAGTAGCAAGTAACTTTAATTATTTTTTAAATAAAAAGTGAATTTTTCATTGCTGCAGGGAAATTGAATATGGTATAATTTGTGTATGTTAATCATGGTGTTTCCTCAGAAAATTAAATTATTTTAGTCGATAGATGAATACTGCCCCCTAGCAAAGAGCTACAGGAACAAAAATATTTTAGGTGAATTCGCAAGAGCCGATTTGGTTATAACAATTTTTTCCCAAAGTCGTAGCGATAGTAGTTTCTAAGATAAATCTGGCTGCCATCCTTGATGGGACACCCTGTATAATTATAAAATTTGAGGCTGGTCATAAAATGCGACAATACATCGGTTTATTCTTGAAGTGATGACTAACAGGCAAAATTTTTGTAAATAGCTTCATTTTGCTAAGACGCCCAACTTTTTAATCTGCGAAAATTCTTGAAACTGATTGAATACGCAGGCCCTAAGAATCAATTAAGTGGCTGTAAAAAATTCATAAATTAAAAAAACATTAAATTTTTTGCTTAAACCAAAGATTTTATGACATCAAACATGAAAAAACCGCGTAAAAAACGTTTGTCCTACAAATTAGATGCTTTGAAAACCGTGTTTCCCGCCCCAAACAACAAAGTAACCGGCAATTATTGTAAATGTGTTTGAAAGCAAATGGCAACATTGTTCTACAAATTTCATGTTAGGTTTAGTCATGCCAACGATCGAAAGTTGCCTGCGCACACTGTTAGGAATCTCTTACAAGAATTTTCGCAGGACTAAGCAGTAAAATAATAAAATTAAATAAATAATAATAAAATTGGAAACTGATCATAAAATTCCACAATTGTTCATAAACACACTAAAAAAATGTGAGGAAAAGAAATCGCATTTTGAGATGAGCATGAAGTTAGCGAAGCACCCAGCGCAAATCGAATTGCGACTAGGTGGATAATTTACCGTTAATTAGTCGTGAATTAATTGTGGAAAAATTAATTTTGTCGCTCTTATTTTTGACCTTTTTTTTGGGTGCTGCGCCAATTTCATATGAAGTTAGCGAAGCACCCTCGTCAAAAATGCCTTTAGACATGATCTATCGAAATCAAATATGGTCGATAATTTGCCGCTAATTAGTCGTTAATTAGTTTTAGATAAATTGATTTTGTCGCTTTTATTTGTGTGCATTTTCTTGGGTGCTTCGACAACTTCATATGTTGGCACCCGTCGCAAATCGAATCGCGACTAGGTGGATAATTTGCCGTTAATTAGTTGTGGAAAAATTAATTTTGTCGCTCTTATTTTTGATCGTTTTTTTGGGTGCTTCGCTAACTTCATATGAAGTTAGCGAAGCACCACCGTAAAAAATGGCTTTAGACATGACCTATCGAAATCGAATATGTTGGATAATTTGCTGCTAATAAGTCGTTAATTTGTTGTGGAAAAATTAATTTTGTCGCTCTTATTTTTGACCGTTTTTTTGGGTGCTTCGCTAAATTCATATGAAGTCAGCAAGGCAACCTTGTCAAAAATGCCTTTAGACATGACCTATCGAAACCTAATATGGCTGATAATTTACCGTTAGTTAGTTGTGAAAAAATTAATTTTGTTGCTTTTATTTTTGACCATCCTTTTGGGTGCTTCGCTAAATTATAATGAAATCAGCGAGGCACCCTTGTCAAAAATAGCTTTAGACATGACCTATCGAAACCGAAGTCGTCAATTAGTTATGGAAATTTTTTTATTTTGTCGCGTTTTTTTTTGAGTGTTTTTTCATATGAAGTTGGCGAAGCACTCTTGTAACAAATGGCTTTAGACATGACCTCTCGAAATCGAATATGGTGGATAATTTGCCGGTAATTAGTCGTCAACTATTTGTGGAAAAATTAATTTTGTCGCTCTTATTCATATGAAGGCAGCGAGGCACCCAAAAAAAGATATAAAGAGAAAAGCGACAAAATCAATTTACTTACAACTAGTTAACACCTAATAAGAGTCAAACTGTACACTATCTTATATTTTGATAGGCGATGTCTAAAGCCATTTTCACCACTTCATATGAAGTTAGCGAAGCACCGAAAAAAACACTCAAAAATTTGTCCACAACTAATTAACGACTAATTAGCGGCAAATTATCCACCATATTTGATATTGATAGGTCATGTCTAAAGCCATTTTTGATTTTTTGAAATTAATTTTTCGACAACTAATTCACAACTAATTAACGGCAAATTATCCACCTAGTCACGATTCTATTTGCGATGGGTGCTTTGCTAACTTCATGCTCATCATTTTTAATTCACAACTAATTAACGGCAAATTATCCACCTAGTCACGATTCTATTTGCGATGGGTACTTTGCTAACTTCATGCTCATCATTTTAAGAGCTCTTCTTTAACAAATGTTGGTAGAGCTTAAAGCGCGATTCATGAAATTGCCGTTAGATATTAATGTCCTATTTTTAAATCTCGCCGTAAGCCGTAAAAAATCATCAGATTTGATAACGTACAGTCATAAAAAGTCATTTATTTTTTTCACACAACCACTCATAAAATTTCCTATTGGTCAAAAAATGTTTCAGTCAGGAGGGTTAAAATCACGTTTTTTAGAGCTTATCTTTAAAAAATATTTGTAGAGCCCATGAAGAAATTATGGTGGTAAAATTTTATACAAAAAAGTCATTTCAGTGCAATCAGTTTTGCCACAAAACGCAAAAAATTTTGCTTAAAAAATGTCAGGGACAAAATTACGTTTTTTAGAGTCCATCTTAAAAAAAAAGAAGCGGTTATTATTTGACGGTAATTACTAAAATAAAAGTTATAACTTATTTACCAAGAATAATAAGGGTCATTCCATTGAACCAAGCGCCCAAATATGTCAAGGTCCACAGCAGTACTCCAAATTTGATGGAATCGACCAAGTCTTCGACCAGGAACAACCTGCGCAACTCGTTCACAGCAGCGTTGGCGTGAGCCACCACCTGTTCGGATAGTTCTTTGATTTTTTCGGGGGAGAGGGAGACATCCCATTCGAGGAGATCTCTGAAAATAAAAAATGTATGTTAGATAGCTGATAGTATCACAATGCGTTTTTTGGTTTTTTAGCATGCATGCCTGAATTCGCACCGACAAAAATCTCTAAAATATCATTAAAAGGCCACACTTTGCTTGATTCTTTGGGATTAGAACTAGAATGGGCAATACATTTTTGTAGTTGTACATTTTTTTTTATTTTTGAGAAATTATTTATTGTCCAGTCAATATCGACATAAAAAAAGCAAGGGTCGCAAACGTGCATGTATCTAGGATTGTTTTATATATGTTTTAGAATCCCTGAAAGTATATTGTCTTAGTTTTTTTGAAAAAAACTGCCTTAATAAAGCACCCTTCGGATATTTACATTAAATACATTTGTAAACCAGCCAAATTTACTACAATTTGAACACAATCGGAGCGTTCTAGGTTTATTAGTTGTGGAGATCGTCTAGTCAATAAATTGGTAATTTTTTTTTTTTAAGTCACAAGCTTTTATAAAATGCACTAAAAATTAAAAAATAATTTTCTAACATTCTAATATTATCATAATAATAAATGCGATGGCCGATTGATGGAAATTTTGACGATGTTAGCACGATAAGATATCCGTATCAATTAAATATCACTATTTGCAAGAATCAATCTAGCAGAAAAATGCAGAGGTACCAAACCCACCCAACCCGACCCAAAATACCCCAGCATTTATTTGACATAGGTATGGCAATGGCATAGCATTGCGGCACATCAAACATATCTTTGATGACCTGCTATGTTGAATATTCTTTAAGTGTTTAGATCACAAATTTAGATTAATTTATGCTTTGATTTGCGGCCATCGCTTTTATTATTATGATAATATTAGAATGTTAGAAAATTATTTTTTTCTTATTGTTGTATTATCATCGGACCACTATGTGTATACCAAATTTTATCAAAATCGGATAACGGGAAGTGTCTCAAAAACACATTTTTCTATAGAAGGGGTGGGGGTAGGGGTGGGAGGATTTTTTTTCTTAATGTTGTATTGTCATGGGACCACTATGTGTGTACCAAATTTCATCCAAATCGGATAATGGGAAGTGTGTCAAAAACGCTTCACAAGATTTGATAGATAGTTAGATAGTTAGACAGAACATCTGAAGCTAAATAAAAGCTTGTAAAAATGGATAATTTTTTCTAAAAAGTAAAATTGCGAGGGTCATTTCCAAAACTAGTATCGGTTAAACTAATCGTTCTGGAAAAAAGTGATGAAAAACAATTTGTACTACGTGTTATAGTTCGTGCAAAAACGAAAAAAAAATTAAAACATTGATGTTTCAGAAAATGAACAAAACCTACTAAATTTTAAACAAGTTTCGTGGCTAATCGGGCAAAAAGGAGTTTTTTTGTTTCCCTTATATTTTTCCGTGGGTAGCCTGAAAGCTTAACCTCACGGGGGTCCAAGATCTAATGGACACCTAATAAGTGTTGACAGTTAACCGGTTAACACCAAACTTTAAGGGGTGGTATAAAAAGTCTAAAGAAATAAAAATCATATTTTATTTTGCATTAAACTTCTGTGTTTTGTAGGGTAGAGTGACAAGGCATTTTTTTCGATTTATTATCGGAAAATTAACAGATAATCGAAAGTTTGTGAAATTATGCATAACAATAAAGGTATTAAAGTTATAATTTAAAAAAAAAACGTAGATACATGCGCGTTTGATTTGTTGGATGTTTTTATTGACTGGCCTAGTAGAAAAGTAACCAAATAACAACTAAATCTGATAATAGGGATTTGATTTGACTGGTACATCTGTTTTTTCATGTTGGATATTGGCCAGGATTTATTTAGTACAAAAGGTCTTGGCTATATGCCTTTATAAGTCATAATTTTTGCCGTGAACAACAAAGGTTTTAGGATTACATCGAAAATTAATTTGGGGGGTGCTCCAAACCTCCAAAAAGCTGTTTTGTTTCAGTTTTAGTTAATTTTCTCGAAAACTAACTTTTTTATCAAAAATTGCAAATAACAGTTTTTTGTGGAAAACAGAATTCCCTTTCCAACGATGTATGGGTCGATAAGGTTAAAAAAAGCAACTAGCTCTTCAGTGGCGTCCGTAAATTGGGATTATTTCGAAAAAACATGTTTACGCTAATTGCGTTTGTTCCGCTTAGCGTTGACCTGATCTAGAAAGGCAATGTGTGTCGTAGGTCACGGTATGGATTATTTCTTTCAATCGATACTTTCATCGATCGATGATATAGCAGTTTTACTCGCCTGCATGACTTTGTTTTCTCACTAGCAATGTAAGTTGAGAGATAAAGCCGTATACTTAATTTATGAAGGGTGTTACATCGACCAGCAGTGTTCTGAGAAGTCCCATAAGGACGAAACAGTTAACTGTCAACACTTATTAGGTGTCCATTAGATCTTGGACCCCCGTGAGGTTAAGCTTTCGAGCTACCCACGGAAAAGTACTAGAGAAACAAAAATTTTTTCTTTTTAGCCGATTAGCCACGTAAACTTGTTTGAATTTTAATTTACGGGTACTAAATTGTACATTTTAAAATCGCAGCCACCTTTATATTAAACTGATCAACACCTAATTCTGACTATAAAAGAAACAATGGCCAAGTATTCCACTGAGAAGTACCCGATTATGTTCGAAGGCGGCGTTGCCACCAAGGTGCCAGGTGATTTTATGATTAGTCTTCTGATCTACTGATTTTGTTTGGAAATTGCTGATTTTTGTAAAGAAATTAAATTCAAAAAAATAGTTCTATACAATAGTGAAAAATAAAGGATTAAAACAATTTTTTTTTAAATTACCGGAGGATTATTAGATGCATTTAAGAAAACCAAAAAGCAATGTGAAAATCCGGCTCTATTGATTTTTTAAGGCAATTCTAGCAAATCTACAGATTTTTTTTTACTAGGATCTACAATTTTTTTTAAAATTTGAACTGGCAAGCCTGGTTGACACGTGTCTAAATATGTTTTGTACGACCCTCACATGATTGACATTGGATTACTTATGCAAATAAGCTCAAAGTCATGTGACAGCCTACTCAATTTTTTTGAAGCCGTATCTACTCTAAGACACCCTTAAAAATCTTACTTGAAGGGGTGTCCATCGCCAGTCTTCTGAACTGCTTGTATGATATTTTTGTAGATTCTGAAGGTAACAGTGCCGGTCAGAGCGATCAGCGACAGGTACGCTACCACGCTGATGAGCGAGAAATAGGTGAGCGACAGGAGGACAAGCAGGACGCCACCGAATACAGGTCCGGACTTCTTGGGGTCTCGCCAGTAGATTAGGCCTTCCACTAAAAATAAAGTTGAAGGTTAGTAATCTTGCATTTTTGAAAATCTGGAAAATAGTGCTTTGTTCTCAAAAGTTCTAGAAAGTTTAAAAATGCTCTAGCAAGCACGAAAATGTTTTACAAAACAGAAGTCTCAATTATTTAAAAGTTTCTTTAAAAAGTTTGAAATAGTTCTGGAAAAGTCTGAAAACGTAACAAAAATCCTGGAAAATTTTAAAAATTTACTGAAAAAGTTACGAAACGGGAATGAAATCTATTGACATATTTTGAGAAAAGTATCATTTAGATATAAGTAACATTACGTATGTAATTATGACTTAAGAAAGTTTTAGAGTTGATCTGCGCAGTAGACAATGCGACCTGGCATGGCAGGCAAAGCAAGAATTGACAGGAGGTTCGGTTCGGTTCGGTTGCTAAATGAGTTTTTCCCTTTTTAAGCAGGCTTCCCCATGGTCAGTATGACTTTTTATAATTTGGTATATATAATATTTCAATTTGATAAGAGTTTTTTCGTAATATTTATGTAATTTCGTTATATTTATATAGAGTTTTTCTGGTGTGGTCTAATGATTTTTTTATAAATTCTTACCGGCATCCTTGATAAAAATTTAAATGTTTTGAATGTTCTTCATGAAGTATTTAATTTCAAACTTGTTGCATGAAGATCTAGTTACATTAGTTTTTTTTGTAATTTAAAATAATAATTACTATAACATAAATGTTTTACACAATTTAATTAGATGCTTTATTTATTTCTTTTTATATTATATTCGTGCTTAGTTGGATCGAAAATTAAATGGAATATTGCTGATACGAAACGTTTCTGTGAGCAGAATTTTGAATAACTAATTATTCAAAATTTATGAATTAATAAATTTCTAGATGATGTCAAAACTAGTTATAGTTAAGTTGCGAAATAAGGCTTTGGTTATGGTGCTAAAAATACCAGGCATTTATATGTTTTTTTTAAACTTATTTGCCGGTCATAACACATATATTTTTTTTGTGGGCTTTTTATCCCCGAGAATAAAAGTGACAGAGTAGGGATAAAATATAAAAAACAAGAAGGAAAAGTGATAGATAACGTAAAAAAGTATAAATCAGGGTTTAGAAGTAACAGATCACGGATAAAAAGTAAGAGACTCTAAAAACGCCTCCAATAAAAACAGATAAAAAACTCGGAAAAATGATGTATCCAAAAATGGGAAAAATAGCGATAAACCTTGTGATAAAAGTGTCTTTTTATCTTTTTACGAACTTAAAACCCCCCAGATTTTGAACAAATAAAGTATCAAAACCCTTAAACAGCATTCTACCAAGATAAATTTTTATCTAAATTTATCATCCTATATCTTGTTTAAATTAAAAAAAAAATGATCCATGCTAGCCTATTATCACACTTCAAGTGAAGCCATGATGATATATTAGCCTTGAAAACAATTTTTTGTAAATATGTCAGAAACTAAAGCTCCTATGAAGTTTTTGGTTATAACACGAATTATTTAGCAAAATATAGTCTACTATATCCCGGAACTTTTAAAGTTTCTAATTGTCAAAAAACTGTCATTAGCATTAATGGATGTTTACCAAAATCTAATTAGCTCGTAAGAGTGTCGAACACTATTTTACAGACAGAAATAATATACACACAAACACACATTGCTAGGATAGGTCAAAATACATCCAAAGAACACATTTTTTGCGTCGAAAATAATACCTTCTCTAGGGCTAGGAAGGTAAAAAAAGAAAGGACTGTATGGAAATTAAAATGGTCCCAAAGAAGTGAATAGTTTTAGGGCGGTTATCTGCACAGGATTGACCATCGAAATACCTTTCAAAAGAGGTCACTCACTCACTACTCACTCACTACTTTTTATTTAAAATTATAAGGTTGTGATCTTATGATCTTAGCTTAACATCACGATTATAGAAAATAAGTCAAAAAGTAGTATTTTTATTTTGACGTCGATATCTTATTTCGGTCAAGAGTTAGCATGGGGGCGACTCTTTACATCCGCACTGTACTATTAGAATAAATCAGTTATTACCCAATCAAGTTTGCTCAAAAATTTTAAAAATTAACCCTAAATTAGGTGTAGGAAAAAACATTTCCATCATAAAATTGCTTTGGTGTAAAGTCAGGGTGTAATTTAAATGATGCATCAAACTTTAAAAGGTTGTAAGGTACAAAAGGTAAAAATAAGGATTTTTTTCGAATTACGTTTTTCATGAAACCTCTTTGTTTTTCAGATACAGTGTGTCAAAATTAACAAATTTTTGTTGATTTTTTGTTATATGTTCCTTAAAAATCAAAATTTTGTGGAAATATGCATTTTTTTTCAACTAATATTACTATTTTCTGTACAAAAATCTATTACAAATTGTTTTTATAAATTTAATAGCTTATAAAAAAATCATTTTCCAAAAAAGTTGGCAAATCTATACGTATTGCAATATTAATTATTTGGAAAAAAGCAATAGAAGAGTTTTTTGATCACAATGGATCATAAAATTATTTGTCGTTGTTAAATTTGTGATTTCTAAAACTGACAGTTTTTCCGCATTCTTAAAACTAAACAAAAAACTTTTGATTAAAAATTATTTACTTTTTGTCTACCTACCTACCTAAACCTTTCTCACCATCCCTTAAAGTTTATTGAAGCATTAAAATTACACCCAGGGCTTTGAAATTTAAATATAACATTTTGAAAAATTTTAAAGTACATTTTTACAGGCTATTTAGTAAAATAAATAAATTCTACTGTGCTATTTCTGAACATTGACCTTAAGAAAAAGAAACAACCCTGTGGCTGAAATCAACAATATACATCCTGTGTACGTATATAAAAAGTCTTGCAATATAATAATTTTCTAATATCCTTTATTATATTTTTTTATTTTATTAACTACAGAACATTCATTTATCTCAAAGAAAAAAAAGCCCTAAGTAACTGCAACTACATCATCTCCATATGTTGCTTATTAAAATGCATTGAAAACCAATGAAATATAACCTTAGGATAAAAGTTTTGCTTTATAATGTACCTCAGCACTTTGGTAATGAATCCTGGTTTATTATCTCGAAAACTTTCATTCATAAAGACAAAGAAGTGCCCTAAACAACTGCAATTTCATCCACTCCATCTTTAAGTCGCTTATTAGAAAACAATAGAAATAAATAAAATATAACTATAAAATTCCTGCTATTTAAGTTACATCACTTTAAGTTTAAAAATGAGCACAAACATTCTTAGAGAACTCGCAATGCCCTAAAGAACTTTAACTGCATTCTCGCCATATGTCATCTACCAAAAATCAATACAAATTATTATTAATCAATTATAACATACCCGGTCCTCTTTCAGGCAGTTCCTCTTCAATATATTGTTGGCCTCTACGAGGATTATCCCTGCGACCCATTTTTAATTAATAATTTTGTGGTTGTAGTGTGTTAAAAACCAAAAACAGGCCACTAAAGTCCCGATCCGCACCGCAGACTTACAAGAAAAGAGACAACCACACGCTTCCACAAGGGACAACACGAAAAAACGTTCTTAAAGTCCTGCCAAGAAATCGCCTACCTGTTTCTTAAGTAAGTGGTTTTCTAGTGTGTGATAGAAAGAGACAAAGAGTAAGATTAGTGTTGTCTTATCTGCACCGGTTTTTTTATTTTAATTTGATTACGTATCCGACAACTGGCTTGTATTGGGTTCCACCGCATCGTGTAAAACTGCCTCGTGGCATCTCGCATTTATATCTGACTTTGCAGTTTTGCTGCGCATTGGATTATACTGTGGACGATATTAAAAAACCGTATTAGCGTTGATTGGATTTGGTGTTTTGTGGATTGGATTATTTGTATTTTATCAAGATTGTCTATACAGGGCAATTTAACATTTGAAAATCGGTTAATTATCATACGAGATAACGTTATTTTTGTTCGCGGTCGACTCTCAAAAAGTTAATTTTTATTAAGCAAAAAATTTTTTTTATTGATTTATTTTATAATAATATATTGATTTTTTATGCTTCTTACTTACGACAAAATCTAAAAATAAGTTTAAAAATTTAAATAGGAGGAGTTTAAATTTAAAATTAACAAAAAAAGTTTTGAAAAAAATGATCACACAGAACATATGCCTATTGAAATGTTTTAACTTATTTTTAGGTTCTGACACAACTTTAAAGCATAAAAATTCAATTTATGATAAAATAAATCAATTTAAATAATTTTTTTTGCTTGATAAAAAATTGACTTTTTTTTGAACCGCGAAGAAAAATAAACATATCTCCTAGGCTAATTTCCTAGGACCGATTTTAAAAATTTAAAATGTGTTGTATAGAGAGTCAAAATACCTTTCAAAAGACGAAATACATGGCCCCCCTTCCAATTTAAACATTTTGATGTTATGTCAAATTATTGACATTAGGTTAGTTTGACATAACTGTCACTTAGCTCAAATATCCTCAAAAAAAGTCCTATTAAATAGGCTATTAAAAAAAATTGTTCAAAAGTTAGAGGGAGAGTCTATTTAGGTCCGCACTGTATAGGTGAGAAGCAGCATACCGCATCATACCAGAAAATACTCCCCCTTTACCGCTCTGCAACCACTGCAGTAACCATATTTTGAAGATAGTTACTGAAGCATGGCAGAGTGGTACAGGAGTATTTTCTTGGATAGTGTGGTATGTTGTTTCTCACTTATGAACCCCCTTCCAATTTAAACATTTTGATGTTATGTCAAATTATTGACATTAGGTTAGTTTGACATAACCGTCACTTAGCTCAAATATCCTCAAAAAAAGTCCTATTAAAATGGCTATTAAAAAAATTTTTGTTCAAAAGTTAGAGGAAGAGTCTATTTAGGTCCGCACTGTATAGGTGAGAAGCAGCATACCGCATCATACCAGAAAATACTCCCCCTTTACTGCTCTGCAACCACTGCAGTAACCATATTTTGAAGATAGTTACTGAAGTATAGCAGAGTGGTACAGGAGTATTTTCTTGGATAGTGTGGTATGTTGTTTCTCACTTATAAAAAAAATAGGATGAGACTAGTTAGGCTTAAAATGTGCGCAAAAAACAGCTTCTTTCAACAAAATGAACCATTTTCACACACACTTTTTCTAAGTTATAGCTCTAAAATCAACTTTGTAGAAGATGATGGGCGCCGAAGTTGGCAAAAATTATTTTTATGTATTTTACGCGAAAACTGTAGGTAAGTGATAGAGAAAGATGTAATTTACGAGAAATGTTTAGTACATGATTCATTGCAATTTGTCTCTATAGATTATTGATCTACAACCACACGTTTTGAAGATAAATTTGGTAAAAGTATATAAACTGCTCAAAAATTGAAGTGTCACCCCATTTTTTTGGACATTTTTAAAGTAAATTTATTCCTAAACGAAACGGTCAATGCCCATACTATTTTCTATGTGATATAGCTTCGATTATCCTCTTTTAATGTTTGGTTTCTTTGTTGTCCTGCGCTTGACAGATAGCTTCACAGGGTGGCTACAACGCAAGTGTAACTAAAGTGCGAAAGTTTGCACGGTTACCATTTCCCGTACGATTTTTTTCAAAAAAATTTTCATGTTACAAAATGACAGTCAGCTAAAGGCAAAAAAAGCTATTTCTCAGTTTTTTAAATTTCTCTTTAGTTTCCGAGATATGATTTTTTTTCATAAAATTGTACTTCTCTGATTTTTAGTTTGACGTTTCTACCCGGTTTAACCTATAGCCACCAAATTTGCTATGAGGCAACCCAAGTATTGACCTTTTCAAACCTTGCACGCCATTGTACCCTAGATGACCACTGAGCACAATCAGGGGCGTACAAAAATAATTTTTCATAATTTCTCTTTTTTATGCCTAAACCTGAGTTTCACCTTCTGTAGGTGATCTGATATCAACTCTAGGTAAGTGCAAAACAGGTTTTATTGAAGTTTGAACATTTATGCTGAGACGGTTTTCTCATTTTTGTTAAAATATCACCAGTGGCGTCAGGATGATTTTTTGTAAAAATGTCAGTTGTTTGTTAAAGTCCATGGATTCAAACGAATTTTCTCACTACACTAGATGATTTTGCTGTTGCCTCAGTAAAAATCGTAGAGCAGAGCTTATGCCACGTTTGCCCTCTGATTTAGGTTGGAATATTATATATATATATATATATATATATATATATATATATATATATATATATAGTAGTAGATCTCTTATGTGAATAAAATAAATATAAAACAGTTTTAAAAACGTTACAAACTTTAATGAATACAAAATAAAACTATGTTGCAATTTACAAATTGTTACAAGACTTTTCTTATGACCTATAAAACAAACAAGACCCAAAATATTAAAATAAAACTTTAACTTACCAAAATAACAAACTTCAAAATATTCTTTAAAAATAAAAATCTTATGTTTCTTTACTGACAATTAATTTTAGAGGTTTTAGTTAAATTCAACAAAACTTAGAATGTAACTACCGACTTGTCTTCTCAAAGTTTGGGTTTTTATAAAGGGTCGGTTGGACCTAAATAATCCATTATCCCCTCTTTGAAGAGCTTGGAGGAACCAAGTCAGTGGCGTTGCTGATAATCCTAAAATTTACTTTACATTCTAGCTAATGAGCTAAACAAGATAAGCTAAACAAAAACAGAGATAAAACACATTTTATAGACAACATTTTCTTATCTCACAGTTTTTCCATGTCCAATCACTTTAAAGGGAAAACCCTCTCGCTACTTGCTGTATCCCCACGCTCAACCATTACGACTCCCACTCTAGACTTTTCAATAGTTTTTCTCGCCATAACCATCTGCTGTGTGGTAGGCGGCAACCAAATGTTTTCTATTTTGGAGGGAGGCGGAACCACTTTCTCATCTTAACAGAACCATAATTGTGTTTGTCGCTTTTCCAAGATGGTTTCGTACAGTGGCACAGTCAGGGGTTATTTGCATTCCTGACAATATCTCACAAACGAAAGTTTTAAGAGTTGAAAAAAACTGAAATGTGAAATGCGTTGAAACCAGAAATGTTATGTTTTGTTTGTGCTTGTAGTTTTGAGCATTTTAGGGTATCTGACCACTAATAATTATGAGTGTAGGATTTTTAGGTCACCTAAATTATAATAACAATGTACTTTTCAAACTTACTCGATTCAACAATCTAGAACCTTCTTATTTTTTGGCCGATCTCGACCATTGATCAGCATTATTGAAAAGGATAGGATTTTATAGGTAAATATTAATTTGCTCCAGTGGCACACACTAAAATTTTGCAGGGTGGGTCAAAAATACACACATATTTTTAAAAATTTTCGCACTTTTGAATCATTAAGAAATGTCAATTTGGACATTAAATTTGTAAATTTTTAGGTCTTATATTTCCAAAATGTCAAAACAAAAGTTTTTGAGTAATGGACAATTAAAAAATTCTTATTTTTTTGTCCACAATGTTTGTTAGATTTGGTCAAATTTAAAGCTTTCTCTTTTTAAAAGTTTAAAACGATACATTTTACTAGAAATAGCTTAAGTAGTTTCCGAAATTAGCGGTAATAAAAAGAGCCCTGTTCCATTTATGTGTTGATGATTATAAATATGCATAAAAGTTAAAACAATTTTGCACAATTGCAAAAAATGCTTGAACTGAATGTAATAAGATTTTAGTTAGACAAAAAATATCTTTCTTTTTCAATTTTAACAATAATTTAAAGGTTAACAGTTAGTTTTATTTATAGGCAACCGCTACTACTGAGTTAAAACGATTAGATAATCAAACCTCAACGTGGCTTTAGATATTTTTCACTTACTCTTTATATTACGGATTATTTTCCAAATTTTTAAAATCAATTAACGCTAAATGGACCAATCGCTTTAGGAAAACTAATTGGGCGTTGAGGTATTTGAATCGCCTCAATCCATCGATTACTGAACTAATTTTCCACACACGCACTTCTCAAAAAAAGTCTAACGTCACTCCGCGGGCGTGTTTCAGTCACGACTCACTTAATTTTGCTCGCGATTTGACGAGCTTAGGGTTTCTGGAATTGTGGTAGGTTACAAGAGTCAGATTCTTTTATCGCGGTCTTTAACAATTTCCATAAAATTTCGAAATGTGTATTGAGCCGATAGTGTGAGTTGGACGGTATTCCTCAGTGGTGCCGTGCTTTTAAATGTCATTTGTCTCTTAAAATGGACTATTTAAAATTGTAAAATAGGAAAGGCTTGCAAATTTGTCAACTCTTTATATAAGATGTAATTTATACAATGCATCAAACTTTAAGGGTTGGCATGGAAAGTCAAAAGTAGACAAAAAGTTTAAATAGCTTTTGCTTAAAAGTTTTTTGTTTTGCAAGTTTAAGCCTTTGTCATCAGGGGAAAACTGAATTTTAAAAATGACAAATTTGACAATGTCATTTGACATTGTCAAATTTGTAATTCATTTATGAAAAAATGTTCTATTGCTTTTTTCCAAAATTATTAAGGAGATACAGTGTAACTAAATAACATTTGTAATAGGTTTTAGTTTCAGAGCCATTAAATTAACTAAAATAAATGGATCCATGACAGATCTGATACCTTTCTAGCTAGCCTATTAGCACACTTCATGATATTATATCAGCATTGAAAACATTTTTTTTGTAAATATCTCAGAAAGCTCTCTCTTTCTCACTCTCTCTCTCTCTCTTTCTCGAAGTTTTTGGTTACAACACAAATTATGGAGCATAATATAATTTTAATAGTATATTCCGAAAACCGCAGATTAATATGATGCTCCGTTAAAAAGTTAGCATTAAATTAACACACTATTTTACCTGAAAATTTTATGAAAATCGGTTTAACGGTTTAGAATTTATCGTGTTACAGACAGAAGTAATATACACACAGACAGACATCATGACGATTTTGCTAAGATAGATCAAAATAGACTCAAATAACACATTTTCTGCGTTATCTAAAAAAAAAAAATTTTCGTGGACAATTATACCTTCTCTAGCCAGGGCTACGCGAACTAGGAAGGTAAAAATTTGAGATATATTATATTATTGTGCGTATTTAAAGGCTCCTTAATAATTACAGAGCATAGTAATACTATTATTTTTGGTAATAATATTGAGTATTTTTTTGTTCTTAAATAATTTTAACATTTAATTATTATCTTTATTGTTTTGCATAATTTCACAAAATTTCGATTGTCTGTTGTCATTTTCAAGAACGCGATAACAAAAAATCGAAAAAAATTGTTAACTTTGAGCCTATGTATCTAAAAAACAAAGAGGTTTGTTTGGTGCATCATTTAAATTACAGCCTGTATACATAGCGTCTATTAAAGTTAGTGTGGATCAAAATGAGTATTAGTCGGGTTATTATTAATATAAAAACAATATCAAATGGTGACAAAAGTAATAAAAACAATGTTGGTTTTCGCCTTTGTAAAACGTAAATTTTCGAATCTCGGACTAAGTTTAACCAAGCCTAGAAACTTAATAGATTAAGAGACTGAGAAAAAATAATAACACAAAAGAAAACTGAACAAGAGGTGCTGATTGAGTTGGAAAAAAGTACTCATTAAAAAACAAAAAATTGTACTGGTGAAACAAAAAGCAGCGAATAAGTTATTTAAGAATCAGTAAAATTCTAAAGGTGAAAATTAATGAAGTGAAATTGCTCCGAATGAATAAAAACTGAGATAGAAATAAAGCTCGCTTAAACCTATTGTTTTAATTGATATACATAGCAGTTGTTGTTTAAAAAAGGTTCAGTTTATACTTATACGGCATGTTTTATTTTATTGGAGACGTACCAAAGTTAAAGTTCAATGTCCTCGGTAACAAACGTAGTAAGAAAAAAAACAAACAATTTAAATTAAACGTCCTCAGAAGGCTTTAGGTTTTTCAAAGGATAACGCACGGCGACCATGGGATCATAGGGCTTTTTTGTATATCGTAGAGGTTATAATTAATAACAAACTTTAAATTGGACAACATCTTGTACGTATTATTGATTGCGAGATATTAGCGTTGAAATATGGACTTTTTCGTGACTTTTTTTATACGATATGCTGATGTTTTTACATTAAAATAATAGGAATTTCCCTGAAACAACATTAGGAGATTTTTGTAAGTTGCAGTTAACCTATAAACATTTGTGACTGACGTAATTCTTCAGGAGAAAAGTCGCGATAAAGTTCACTTTTCAACGCTTATATCTTACAAACCGAAATCCGTACAAGATTTCGTACAATTTATCTCAACGTCCTCTGACCAATGGTTTTCAATGGGTTCTAATAAAGTTTAAGTTTCAAGTTTTTGTGCATTTTTAACAAAAACTATTTACAAGTTATTTCTACTTATACTGAATTCTCTCTTCAGCCAGAGCCACTTCATATCAAAACTAAATTACACGGTCATTAATGACAACAATTCAAGACACACAAAACACAATTTCAAGCAGTTAATGTCTTATTCGTTTAATGTTATGCCATTTATGAATAATATAGGGGAGTTCGAATATGGGATGTTAGTGGTCGATCCGTTTGATTCGTTCTTTAAAATGATTGATTCGATCAAACGACATCAAGATCACAATAGACTGTCGCTCACAGACGTTGTATTGACCCTGAAATGTCAATAAAGTCGGGATGTAAATGTGGTTTTCCAAAAGCCACTCTAGGTTAACAAGGGAACTGATCAAACCAAACTTACGGGTCTTTCGATCCATGGCTTTAAAAATGCGATCGGTGAAGTTCATGATATATTTTTTCATCGTTTCGAATATAAACTATAGAGGTATAGATGTAAGCTTAAAGCGCGTTCTTTATTTTTAATTTTATGGGATAGCAGTGTGTCGGTTTATTGAAAGACTGGTATATTCCCAGTGGATCCGGGATGATGCGAGATGGCAATGCGTTGCGAATTACCGGGACAGCTGGAAAAATTAGTTGTTAATATTTTGTTGAATCGACATTATCATTTGGCGGTAGCACCATCTTCCAAAAGCTGCTCGTTTTTTCATTTATTTAGATATTTGTATTGTGACAATCGTTCAAGTAGTGTTGCTATAGATACTCAGATTTCCAACGATGTTTGAATTCTTTGTTACAATCATATATTTAAGATTCAACTTAAGTAATATTTCTAGGTTGTCAGTTGTGGCAAATGAGGTATCATAGGCATATCGTAGGTTGTTCGAAACCTCACTATAATTAGCCTTTCTTTGTAGTCAATTAAAGGTTCAATAAATATTGCTTTACTGTTTATTAAACAGAAGTTCTTAGTAGTTTACCTTCCCTAATACCTGTTTTTCAATGCTAACTATCTGTTTGAATCCAAATAAGATTACTATAATTTTTATA
This sequence comes from Aspidapion aeneum, assembly GCA_963576565.1. Taxonomy (NCBI): domain Eukaryota; kingdom Metazoa; phylum Arthropoda; class Insecta; order Coleoptera; family Brentidae; genus Aspidapion; species Aspidapion aeneum. The sequence goes on from OY755039.1 coordinate 126,920,559, forward strand.
TTTTTGTTATCAATGTTCTCGTCTTTGAGTACCTTTATGCATTTTTTGTGTTTAACGGTATCAAATGCTTTCTAGAAATCAACAAACCAAACCAATAAGACAGTGTGGTTTATATTAAGACACCCTGAGGTTAGAACGTTTGCAGCAAACAAAGCTTTTCTGGGGCCTGGGCATTTCGGAAGTCTATCCGATTGTAACCTATTATGGCGTTTATTTTTATAAATATTCTTTGCCATAGTTGTGGTATGTTGTCACTGGAATTGCCTTGAACAGTTCTACATTATTTTCAATATTACAAATACGCTCAACTAGACGTAAAATATTTTGAACAAACATTTGAGAGACAATTGCGAAAATTAAATTATTAAGAAATTGATACTGCTTTACGTCCTCATTTAAATCAATTAAACACTCCCTTTTAAATGGAACAAACTATCGTGGATCCATTATTGTTCTTAGTCTTTGTTGACAATGGAAATAAAATTATGAACGATAAACTAACAGGGTATAAAACTAAAGGAACAAAGAGAACAAATATTAATGTCAATGACAAAATTATTGATGCTTCGTCGACTATGGTAAGGCCTTCGATTGTGTGATTTCTAGGAAACTTTGGATAGTTTGTTCGAAAACACGAAGTCATAAACATAGAGGAAGATCTGCACTAATTGGATCAAACCAAATAAATTATACTGGCCATACATTTTCAAGATTCAATTTATATTTCGATATCAATAACATATGCAAAAATGCAAAAGATTTGAATTAGCCCTGGTAGAAAATTAGTGTCTAGTCAAAAGCTGGCAACGTTCCCACAATATACGGATTCCAATAGACTTTTGTTCTATATTTGCGGCGATATTAACATGGCGTGTATACATATGTACACACTCTTTTATGTGGATCAATGCCGACCTTTTTTACAGCATCAGCAACAAATGTCAAAGGGGGACAATGCACTATTGTTGTAAATTGCTGGAATTTTTTAAAAATTAACAAAATAAAATAAATAAATGTGGATAAACGATAAAAAAATAAACAAAAATTGGAGTGTTAGATTGCTAGATATTTTTCTCTAGTTGCAGGGTGTGAATGCCCTTGCATTCTTCTTCTAGGGTTTGATGATAACTCTCTGGAAAAGGCTAGTTCTGATAGGTTGAGGTGAGTCAGTTGCCAACCATAAATATTTCTTTATTGAATTTTTTCTGAGTTGGTTGCACCTTTAATAAAAACTCGAATGCATTGGATTTAAAGCGGAAACTCTCTAGAGGCTTTTAATACAATGATTTTTAGGAGTTTCCAAGAGAGCTTTCGGAAAAATATCTAGGATAATCAATAAAACTATAAAACATTAGAAGCAAAATCTAAAATGTATTTGATAATAGTAGAACGCTAGTAGCCTCCAAATATAGTTCGTTTCACCCAAGTTTTATGTAGAAAAACGGGGCAAAATTGTAGGGGGAAACCACCACTTTTCTAGGGTATAAGGAAGGACATAGTTTTAATGACTTGGTCAAAACGTTTTTGTTTTTATGTATAGGATAAGAGATTGATGAGATAATGTGTTCAGGTAATTCCTGGGGAAAAGGGTTGTTCTGCACTATAACTGTAACATTTGCAAAAAGACCAAGATATGTATTTATTTCGTATTTTTAAAAGACCCTTTTTAATAAAAGTGGAACTAGATTTGGTTTTCTCACACAAATTTGTATCAAAAAGCTGCAAAAAGGGTATATTTTTTTAATATTTGGCATCGTAGTACCCAAAGCTAAATTTTTATTTACGGAGCACCGATTTTCCGGCTTTAGAATCCAAGATGGCGGCTGCCAAAGTTAAGGAAAAAAATAAGTTACCTGTTTAAGGAGAAATGAAATTAATTTTAAAGGATTCACTTTAAGTGGGACCTACTCAATTTAAAACTGTAAAAAATTTGATATAACAAAAAAATGGGTTTTTTTTCGATATTTTCTTTAATTTTTGGACTATATTTGTTTTTGACACCTCATTTTAAAGCTAATGACCAATTTTTAAAAAATTTAATTTGTCAAAAATAAATTTCATAACCTATAGACCAAATTTAATTTTTACAAAAAACATCTGGATTTTATCAAGAATGGCCCAACTTTTGTTCATTCTTGTTTGACAGAACTAGTGTTGCCATGTAGTATATCAATTTATACTAAATAATGTCCAATATAATCCAAGATGGCGGCGTCAAAATATAAAAACATCAGTATTTTTTTTGTTTGGTAATTTTTTTTTACCAAAAAAATTAATTTTGTATTTCTTAACTAGTTTAAAAATATAATGTACAAAAAAAAATACAATTCATTTACTTTTTAAAGAGGGCGGCGGTAAAGCAAAGAAAAAGCATTTTTGTTTTTTTTTCTGAGGTCAACGAAAAATCTCAAAAAAGTGGACATATATCACGTACAGGATGATGACCATATTTTACTTATTCGCTATCTCCGTTAATATAAAATTATATTAGATTGGATTATATTAGACATATGTCATTTTTTTTATGCAATGTTTAAAATCAGCAACCGTTATTTAGTATAAATTGATATACTACACGGCAACACTGGTTCTGTCAAACAAGAATGAAAGAATAACTTTTTTAAATCTAAACTTCGGCCTCCATCTTGAATGCTAAATATCAAATTGTAACTTTTTATAAATACAGTACAATCCCGATTATCCGAATCGCGATTTTCCGAAATCCGGTTTATCCGAAACAAACTTTAAAAACAAAAATCCCGATTAACCAAAAAAATTCGCATTATACGAAACGCGTCTGGAATTCACCTATACTGCTAGGTGGTTCCCCTCAGGGTTTTACGGCAATACGACGGTCTAAAATGCGAATTGTTTTAGTTAGCCGACAAAGTGTTACAAATGTTTTTAAGTCGATCTAATGATATACGCATCCTAACTCCTATTTTCCAAAAACAAAAATCGGATTAACCGAAATTTCGATTATCCGAAATCACTTTGGTCCACATTATTTCGGATAATCGGGACTGTACTGTACTTACAAAAGTTGAATTACTCTTGATAAAATCCAGGATTTTTTTTGTAAAAAGTTGGTCTATAGGTTATGCAAGTCTCTTATTTTTGACATATTAAGCAAAGCGCCATCTTTTTGTCGGCTGGCAAAAAAAAATTTTTTTTAGTAGGTTAAATGAGCTGGTCAATAGCTTACATATCGAAGAAAAAGTAATTTTTCGAAATCAGGGCGCCATTTTGTTTTGAAGTGACGGGTGTCAAATTTTTTTACAGTTTTAAATTGATTAAGTGTCGCTTAAAGCAAATCCATCAAAATTAATTTTATTTCTCCTAAATCACGAAATTATTTTCTTGGATTCTGAAGCCTGAAAATCAAAAATCATCGAATAAAAATTTAGCCTTGGTTGTTAGGTACCATCATACCAAATATAAAAACCCTTTTTGCAGCTTTTTCCTAAAACTAAAATACTCTACAAATTTACTCAACTAATAGGCGAGTTTTTTTTCGTAAAATTTTTTTATTAGTTTTATTGATAACTATCTCATTTATCAAAAAAATACGATGTCGCCGTCATGTTCTCTCACAAACTAGTAAAATTAGGTAATTAGCATTACATTTTATATCTTTTTTACCAAACATTTAGACCAAAAGCTATTTACAGTTTTGTTCTTAATTTGTTCACTCTATTACCCATTTTTTAGCCACCCGCAACCCTGTGGATTTTAAATGTAAAAAACTATATTTTATCGAGATTAATGAAAATTACTTACAGGTCTCCATGATTGTCAACTCACCTCACAGTTTTGGTTTAATTACTTGAGGTGCCAACAATTAGTTTTGGTTTTTATTTAAAATCAAACAATATATAAAATTCGCAAGTACCTATTTCGAAGAAAATTCATCACTATCTTCACTGAAACGCATTGCTAAAATTTTAACCGTAAAAGTTTTTATCGTGGTTTTAAGGATATATATTTTTTTTGTCATTTATCTGCTATGACTTATTTCTAAAAATACACACGTACTGCAGGCAACGTACTTATATTAAATTTTTTTATAATGCATTATAGACTTACATGTTAAAATTTTCATCTTATGTTAATTTTTGTTCTGCAATGATTTGGGGGGGGGGTTTTACAGATAAAGACGAGTCCTAGCTGCATGCTAAATTTGTTACCAAAAACCACATTTTTTTAAAACCTTTTCTTGACTTAAATCAACCTTTATTGTTTTATTGAGGATTTGTTTTTATTTTTGTTTGCAGTGACCTATTTGACACATTTAGGTTACCCAAGGTCAATATTTTTATTTACGTGGACTGTTCAAAAATTATATTTTTCCTTTCCTTCCTACCCGGCTCAGCAATGGCTAGAGTATTTATTTATTAAATTTTTAGCTCACACATATACTATACTATAGTAGTGTGAGCTATAGTGATCCTAATTTTTTCGAGAAAAAAAAAGTTGCTCCGATTTCAAAATTTTTTATATATCTTTGCGTTTCAGATGATTTTGAAACTTTTTTGTTGTGTTGTCTGTCTGTCTGTCTGTCTGTCTGTCTGTCTGTCTGTCTGTCTGTCTGTCTGTCTGTCTGTCTGTCTGTCTGTCTGTCTGTCTGTCTGTATGTCTGTCTGTAACGACCAACGCGCATAACTCAAAAACCGCTAGCCCGATTCTAATAAAATTTGGTACCTAAGCTGGGTTTTGGCTCGAGATGGTCCCATTTAAAAATGAACAAAATCCACCAAAGACAAGTTAAATAAAAGGGTGGGTGTAAATTTCAAATATTAAGTTTATGTAAAAATATGGCTTGTGTGATATCAAACGAAAGGTAATTGAGTCTGGAGTTAAACAAAATACATTTTAGTTTATTTAACAAAAAAAGGGTGGGGGTAAATTTCAAAAATTTGAATTTATGTGAAAATATGGCATGTGTGATATCAAACGAAAGGTAATTGAGTCTGGAGTTAATCAAAATACATTTTAGTTTTTTTTTAAAGTGGGGATAGATTTCACAAATTTGAGTTTAAGTAATAACATGGCTTGTGTAGTATCAAACGACAGGTAATTGAGTCTAGAGTTGAATAAAATATATTTCAGTTTTTAGTTATATTAGCTCACACGTACACTATAAATATACACTATAAATATAGTATCTAGTGTGAGCTTAAGTGCCCATAAATTGGCAGAGTATTTTTTTAGATAAAGCCGAATTTTTTTTATTTAAGTGTATTCTTAGCAATATCGTCGTGATGTCTGTCTGTGTGTGTGTATGTCTGCCCGTTACACGATAGCTCCTAAACCGCTAAACCGATTTTTATAAGATTGTCGTGAAAAAAAAACACATTTATGGGTGCTAAGTAGTAAGTTTATAAACTTGATCTTGACAGGTCTATATTTTGGTTGAAGGTTTAATCCACTTTTTTGCCTTACAAGCAATAGTTTTTAATAATTATATAATTGTTTATTTAAAATGGCAGCAGTATTTAAACCTCCAAAGGTCACTAGGAGATGTCGAATAAATTCGGAGTAAATCAGTGTACAAAATTTAATGATATGAAGCTCTCCGCTATATTTTATATGCTAATTATTATGTGAAGACGTTCAAGTGTTACGGAAAAAGGATTCCAATATTCCACTTTTTATAATATTTTATTTATTCGTATTTAATTTAATTTAATTTAAAGTGTATGTATCTACAGAGATGGTTATTTATATAATATTTAGCTTTGAAAATGTTTGTATATATATTTTTAGCTCACACATATACTATACTATAGTAGTGTGAGCTATGGTGATCCTAATTTTTTCGAGAAAAAAAAAGTTGCTCCGATTTCAAAATTTTTTATATATCTTTGCGTTTCAGATAATTTTGAAACTTTTTTGTTGCGCCGTCTGTCTGTCTGTCTGTCTGTCTGTCTGTATGTCTGTCTGTCTGTCTGTCTGTCTGTCTGTCTGTGTGTCTGTATGTCTGTCTGTAACGACCAACGCGCATAACTCAAAAACCGCTTGCCCGATTTTAATGAAATTTGGTACCCAGGCTGGGTTTTGGGTCGAGATGGTCCCATTTAAAAATTAACAAAATCCACCGAACACAAGCCAAATAAAAGGGTGGGGGTAGATTTCAAAAATTAGAGTTTATGAAAAAATATGGCGTGTGTGATATCAAACGAAAGGTAATTGAGTCTGGAGTTAAACAAAATACATTTCAGTTTATTTAAAAAAAAAGGGGGGGAGGGGGGGGGTAAATTTCAAAAATTAGTGTTTAAGTGGAAATATGGCGTGTGTGATATCAAACGAAAGGGAGTCTGGAGTTAAACAAAATACATTTTAGTTTATTTAAAAAAAGGGGGGGGGGGGGTAAATTTCAAAAATTAGTGTTTAGGTGTAAATATGGCGTGTGTGATATCAAACGAAAGGTAATTGAGTCTGGAGTTAAACAAAATACATTTTAGTTTAAAAAAAAGGGTGGGAGAAGATTTGAAAAATTAGAGTATAAGTCAAAACATGGCTTGTGTGGTATCAAACGAAAGGTAATTGTGTCTGGAGTTCAATAAAACATACTTCAGTTTTTAGTTATATTAGCTTTCACGTAGATACACTATAACTATAGTACCCAGTGTGAGCTTAAGTGCTCATAGATTGGCAGAGTATTTTGTTAGTCAGGGTTCATTCTCGTATAGCTCCGTTAAACTTCTTAATAGATACTGTGATAAAGTAACTTAAATTATTTTTCCTTTTATAAATTCAAACGTCATTGGAAGCGAAAATTATTAGAAGATAATACGTATAATTTGTATTTTGATTTGTTTTTGTTATGTGTTTCTCATTTTATCTCTGTTTTAGGTTAAGCATAAAAACATAATTTTTTTCTGCAGATATTTAAGTTTAGATCGTTTTGTAAAACTTTAGGATTTATTTATTAGCTCACACATATACTATACTATAGTAGTGTGAGCTATGGTGATCCTAATTTTTTCGAGAAAATAAAAGTTGCTCCGATTTCAAAAATTTTTATATATCTTTGCGTTTCAGATGATTTTGAAACTTTTTTGTTGCGCCGTCTGTCTGTCTGTCTGTCTGTATGTCTGTCTGTCTGTCTGTCTGTCTGTCTGTCTGTCTGTATGTCTGTCTGTAACGACCAACGCGCATAACTCAAAAACTGCTTGGCCGATTTTAATGAAATTTGGTACCCAGGCTGGGTTTTGGGTCGAGATGGTCCCATTTAAAAATTAACAAAATCCACCGAACACAAACCAAATAAAAGGGTGGGGGTAGATTTCAAAAATTAGAGTTTATGTGAAAATATGGCGTGTGTGATATCAAACGAAAGGTAATTAAGTCTGCAGTTAAACAAAATACATTTTAATTTATTTTAAAAAAAGGGTGGGGGTATATTTTAAAAATTAGAGTTTAAGTGAAAATATGGCTTGTGTGATATCAAACGAAAGGTAATTGAGTCTGGAGTTTAACAAAATACATTTTAGTTTTTTATTTTTTTAGCTCACACATATACTATACTATAGTAGTGTGAGCTATGGTGATCCAAATTTTTTCGAAAAAAAAAAGTTGCTCCGATTTCAAAAATTTTTATATATCTTTGCGTTTCAGATGATTTTGAAACTTTTTTGTTGCGCCGTCTGTCTGTCTGTCTGTCTGTCTGTCTGTCTATATGTCTGTCTGTCTGTCTGTCTGTCTGTATGTCTGTCTGTAACGACCAACGCGCATAACTCAAAAACCGCTTGACTGATTTTAATAAAATTTGGTACCTAGGCTGGCTCTTGGGTCGAGATGGTCCCATTTAAAAATGAACAAAATCCACCGAACACAAACCAAATAAAAGGGTGGGGGTAGATTTCAAAAATTAGAGTTTAAGTGAAAATATGGCGTGTGTGATATCAAACGAAAGGTAATTGAGTCCGGAGTTTAACAAAATACATTTTAGTTTTTGTTTTTTTTAAGGGTGGGGGTAGGGGTAAAAATTTGAGTTTAATTCAAATCATGGCTTGTGTGGTATCAAACAAAAGGTAATTTAGTCTGGAGTTGAATAAAATATATTTCAGTTTTTAGTTATATTAGCTCACAAGTACACTATAACTATAGTACCTAGTGTGAGCTTAGGGGCCCATATATTGGCAGAGTATTCTTGAATATTTGTACTTCTACATGCTGGGTTAAGCAAACAGCTTTAGCTGACCTTCGCCCAGTAAAAAAAGGCGTTTTTATTAATTTATTTATTTCTAACTAAACTTACATATAGGTGCAAAATTTTTATTTGGTTTATCTTTATTTTAAAAGTTAATTTGAATTTTTGTAAGATAAAACACCGGGAATGCTATTACACGTTAACGTAAGCCAAATCTTTTCAGTTATTTGATCTGTAAGTGTTAAAAAAATACACCAAACCGGTCGGTATCAAGTTTATAGACTTAGTACTTAGACCCTGGTCTAAGTGCTAAGTTTCAGATCTTACTAAATACTAGTGTAACTGTTCTTAAGTTAGAGCTTTTATTAGAGTTCTAATTTTAAATTTACCTCTATGTCCAAGTCTATCCTGTTACTGGAGATGAAACAAATCGCCGCCGAAAAAGTTTAATTTTTTGAAAAACTGCATTTTATTTTTGTAGGGACATTTTTTTGCAAAATTTTGCTGTCTGATTGACCAAGGCTAGATTTAACACAGTTTTTGATCTGCCAACAAGAGGAAAGGAAAGCTATGATTTAAAATCGACCCGCGGAAAGTAGGCCGCGGCGAATCGTCCTTTACCCTCTGTTGCTACCATAATTTTCAACAAACACCAAAAAGAGCCACTTACCTTTTGGATTAAGGCGTTCTGGGTTAAACCATGCATCTGAAAAAGAAGATATTAGTTTTGAGTTAGGTTGGGTTAGTTAACATTTCAGAAAGAGTTATGTGTATATTCTATTCAGTAGAAGTTAATAATAGTCTAAGTTTTAGAACACCTTGTACAAGTTGTCCCAAATTCGATTCACTGATCTCCACTTGCGAGGTTCGATTTTCATGAGAAGCATAAATGTAAAAACCGCATCTTGATAAAGCAAGCCGTTTTTAAGCTACAGGGAGTTTTTGAAAAGGTTTGAGAAAATGAAAAAATAATTAAAAAATTTATTAAATTGATATCCAAACCTTTTAAACTTAATAATGTTATTTTTTAAATAAAAAACATTATTTTTTGAAATGTAGGGGTAGTTTTTGATTTTCCCAAAAAAATTTTCGACCAATGATTAGCATTTCTTGTAAGCTTTCCAAGAAGCTATCTCAAGTGGGGTATTGCTATTTAAGATTTTAAAGTGAGTAGGGGTGGGGCTTAAGGAGTGGGTCGAGGTGGTTCGAAAAATATGTCATTTGTATTCCCCCCGACTTATATAGAAACGGTATTTTTTATTTTTTTCATATCTCCCTTGGTTTAAAAAATATAGCCATTGTAAGTTTTTAAAAACTCACCCTGTATAATAAAAACAAACAATATAAAAAAAACAAAGAATATAAAGAAATAAAAGGGTCATTCAATAAGGTAATAATATTTTTATTAATACCTTAAAAGTTATAGATGAAATTAAATTTAACAGTTGGGTTCGTTATTACAAAAACTAGAACAAAGCAATTCTAAAACCCCCTGTACCTAAGAAACGGCCTGCGATATTAAAATTCGGCTTTTACCTTTAAACTTCTCTTAAAAATCGAGCCTCGCAAATGGGGATCAGTTTTGTTATCTCCCTTAGAACCACCTGAAATTCCACAAACATCCAATTTGGGACACCCTGTATTTTTACATATTTTGTTTAGGTGTTTGTAAAAATATGAATTTGCAGTAGATTTAATATTAATTTAATTTACCCGTTACTTTATCCAATAAACTTTTTATTTATTTACCGATACAATTTACAAAGCATCAAACTAAATTTTAATTCTACAGGAAACTATTTATTTACAAAAATGAGCCAATTACAGTTATACGTAAGTAGGAACATCAAACTATACACTATTTTGTGTTAGGCCAAAGCATACTGTTAAATCTAGCTAGCTGTACTTCAAATTAAGGCCATAAAGGTGTCTTATAATAATAGTCCACAGTACACCGATCTATTTTTTAAGTGATGAGTAACAGGCTGAATATTTGTAAAAATATTTATTTTGCCTAACCGCTCAACTTTTTCCTCTGCAAAAGATCTTAAAAGTGATTTCTAACAGAGTGTGCGGGCGTAGAAATCTTTCGAGCTTCGGACCGACTAATCCAACCATGCGATTTTGGCGACATGCTGCCATTTACCTTCAAATAACTTCATTAAGCCAAGAAAGGGTTCTTGGACTGACCACTAAATAAGTAACAAAGGAGAGAAGCCTCTATAATGAAATACGAAAACAAAGATATAATAGGTGTTTGAGATTTTAAAACAGAGGAAAATACTAAATATTTTACATCCTACAACAAATGAAAATAAATAATATTATTTAATAGAAAAGATAAACTATGGCCCAGTTTAAAAAACAAATAGAAGATAAATATATATTAAATTTCAATGCCAAAAACATACTTATTCCTGACTTAATATTATTTACTGGAAAAGAGAAATTATGGCCCTGTCAAGTTATTTTTTCTTGTTTATTGATACGGCTATTATAATTACCGAGATAATTACATCTTATCTCTTCGGGAATAAACAAAAAATAACGCTGCAGACAAACTAACTTTGTTTAAATGCATAGTCGCTTAATTATTTAGGCTTTTATCAGTTTTAAACGACTGGGCAATTTAACAAAACAACATCAACAAGAAAGGAGGTCAACGTCCCCCTACTGTGGAGCTGCTGCATTTTGAGCCCCAGTTTCTCCCTGCATTCCTGCTTTCAGCGTCGAATTTCCGGGTGAATTCGTACAGAGTATCCCAAATTTAATAATTTTGAGGGGTTTCAAATATATCTGGCGGAGAGAGAAAAAACTGACCCTACATTTTGGTATGGGTCCTATAACTTTTGTAATTATGAAAATTTTGTTTTGGTGTAAATTGCTTTGTTATAGTTTTTGTTATAAAAAATCCAACTGTCAAATTAAATTTTATCTCTCACTTTTTTACTTTTTGAGATATTACAAGTACATAAAGTTTGTACTTTTTTTATGGAAAAAGGGACTCATTTTTATTAGATTTGGGAATCAGCGTAAAATTTCCTTTAAAATGACGATGGTGCATGATGATTTTTTTCATATTTTTATTTTTTCTCTTCTCTTTCTTCATTTTAAATTAATATCTTAATTTGATCATTTTAAAATATTTTAAACCCAATAAACAAAGTGAAATATAAATGAAAAATAAACAAACAAAAAAATACAAGTAATATAATAAAGGGCTCCATAAAAAAATTATATTTAATATCTGAAAAATTAAAAGCGACAGATTCAATTTGAAAGTTGAATTATTTATAAAACAAATCTATAAAAAAGGAATTTACACCAACATGAAATTTTCATTAATAAAAAAGTGACAGACCTCCTCTCAAAATCCAGAGTTTTTAAAAACCCCTTAAGCTTCTCTTGAAAATCTAGCCTCAAGGTGTGGGTCAGTTTTGTTTAATTTCCACTAGAAAACCCTGAAACCCGCCAAAAACATCGAATTCGGGACATCCTGTACAGGGTGTATCATTAATTTTTTCCCAACCTTTTAGACCAATAATAATTGATATAGGAATATAAAACAAATTGTTTTCGAATTCGCGAAAATTTTACTTTTAATTTGCAGCTTCACTTTATTCATGTTTACCATATTTAACAGGCGCTCAAATTCATATTTTTTGTGAATTGAATGCTTCTTATATTATTTAATTAATAGATTAGGCTTGAAATATACTTTCCAAAGATACCCCATATGTCGTAGTTTTGATCCAGTTTCTGAGATATTAGCGATAATTTTTTTAATGATAAAAAAATAACATTACCACTTTCCTTATTTCGAAATATCTTAGTCCCCATGTATAAACAGTGACAATGACAAATATTCTTTTTGAAATGACGCTCAAAATGACAACCGGTAACGACAACAAAGTTTATATGTCATTGCCACTGTTGATACAAGTCATATCATGTCATTGCCACTGTTGATACTAACATAATTGTAATATCTCAGAAACTATGGCTCTAAACATATGGGGTATTTTTGGCAAGTTTGTTCCAAGCCTAATTTAGTAATTAAATAAATTTCTTTGAATTAAATAATATAAGTAGCATCCAATTTACAAAAACTATAAATTTGAGGGCCTGTCAAATATACACTTTGAATACACTTTGTTTTGTTAATTATTAATGGTCTAAAACAATGAATTATATATATATATATATATATATATATATATATATAGATCATTGGTCTAAAAGGGTGGGAAAAATATAATGATACACCCTGTACAAGGTATCCAGTCTTCTCTGCGTTTGCCTTTTGTTAGTTTATTAATTGTCATAAAGCGAAAGTGTTACTTTGTAATTTTTTATTTGTTGGAAAAGATTCAGCGCGTATTTTGTTATCTTAAATTTTTTATACAGCGTGTTCCAAAAAAGTTATGTAAAAAAAACAATTCTGAAAAAAAGTCAAATTTGATTTACAAAAATTTTAAGATCATCAAAATATACGCTGATTTTTTGGTACAAATAATAAACACTTTTTCACGAATAATAAACTCACCAAAGTCAACGCAGAAAAGGTTGGGACACCCTGTACATAAAGGGATTCAGTAGGAATCCCTCTACATTACGATAAGAAAGGGGAAGATGTCCTGTTTCTCCCTTTTATGGGTCAGGAGATCATGGGAATCTTAATGCGACGCATTTATTTAACTTTATAAATAGGACCGGGATATACAGGGTGGCCCAGATAAAAGTAACTACATGGGAATTTCGGAAACGGTAAGAGACACAATTTTGCTTAAATGAGAAAAAAGTTGCGCTATTTTAACCCTAATCAGATGATGTATTGAAATTAAAAATATCTACAGGGGCTTTCAAAATATCAAGACAAAACTAAAAGTTGTGTTTTTTGAAAAATATAATTATCCAATTGGCGGCATTTTGTAAATAAATTTTATAAAATTTAGTAGTCTCGTTTTAGTAACTACGGTGATCAAATGACGTTGACGACTTTTTTCTAGGCATTTTTTTTCTTGCAGGGTTCTAGTTTCTTTCAGATGGGAAAAATTAACTTCTTTTTTAACGATTTTTTAAAAAATATTATTTATGATGATATGATACCTTCCTAGCTAGCCTATTAGCACACTTCAAGTGAAGCTATGATAATCAACCTTGAAAACAGTTTTTGTAAATATCTCAAAAACTAAAGCTCCTACGAAGTTTTTGGTTATAATACAAATTATTAAGCCAAATAGAGTTCTAAAACCGCATATTGATGCGATGCTCCGTTAAAAAGTTAGCATTTTTTAAATCTTTTAATTGTCATTAACCTGTCATTAGCATTAAAAGATTTTGACCAAAATCACATCAGCTCGTTATAGTGTCGATCACTATTTTATGAAAATCGGTTCAGCGGTTAAAATAAAACATTTTCGGCGTTATCTGAAAAAAAAATTTCGTCGAAAACAATACAACAAATACAATAGCCATTGCTGCGCGGGCTAGGAATGTAAAAATATTTAGGGATAGTTTAAAATGTAAGAAAATATTTAGAGTGTTTCTTTTTTGTCCAAAAATCTCATAAAATCATGAATTATTTTCAATCAAAATTGTTCTAATGAAACTAATCCGGTAATGAACGTCTCTAAATTGAAATCGGAGCATTGTGTCATTCTAACACTTTCTCAGAACGAAACTGCAAAAGCAATTTAACTTTGAAATTTATCGCCAAATTTTAGTCAAGGGTACAAAATTCAATTATGATTAAGAAGTTTAAACAGATTTTAGATAGACAATAAAGTAAAAAGTAGAAGTTGATTCAATATTTAGACGAGAAAAGAGGAAAACAAAGTATAGTTTTTGCAAAGTCACTTGAATAACTCCTAATACGGGGTTCTATCGATTTTATGAAATTTTGCTTCATTCTGCGCTTCAAAAGTTATCCAAATTCATATAACATCTTCCTGGTATAATTTCAACCCTACCGACATAGAAGAGAGCTCTTTGCGATCCGACCACAAAGTATTTGTTTTCCGACCGACCGAGCGCAGGTGGATGAACGGCACCTGATTGGCAGATTTTTTTGAGATGCGCTTTTAATTGCTTTCGGGTGTGCTTTTCGGGACCCCATTAGTCGGCAGTATGCAGAGTTAGAAAATAAATCAGTGTCGTTCCTGTAGGTGTAGGAATATAAAGTTGTATTATCTATTTGTATTTCTTTAGTTTACGCCATAATTAAATGAAATAATTTTCATGAATATATCTACCGCCGCCCATGTCACTTTCTATAAAGGATATGCCGATGGTCGGCTCTTATCTTTGTTCAACTGACTTTGCAAAAACTATACAATCTAAATTTTAATTTGAGGGATTATTGCATTTGGCCTAACCACAGTGTTGTTATCTACACTGTGGCCTAACCAACCGTTCTTGTTTCTTACTCCAATACGATAACTATTATTAGGTATATCAGCAATTGATTAGTCTATATCAGGTGACGTGTCTTTCTGGATGATCTGCCTAACCACACATAATAATTAATTCAATACATTGCAATATATATTTATTTACAGTTCTCCTTTATATGAATCTATTTTAATTTTTTCCCCGTTGACCGCAAATAAATATATTTTCTATGCATTTTAAAGTACGGGGTACTTGTTTGCAGACTAAATATACTAACGGTTGGCGGATTTTTCTATGCTACACTAATAACTAACTTTATTTCATACTTATTTTTCTTACCTTACTTACTTATTAAAATAAATGTCTAATCTAATGTAAAAAGTACCTGAATTTTTTTATTTTTTAAATTAATTTAAAATTTGTCATAATAGGGGTTTTATGTTACAAGAATTGAGATAAAGTGTCAAATCGAGAGTTTTGCCCAGGAGGTTTTGATTATTATTATTTTTTTAAAAATATTTTTCTTACAATTTTTGTTATTAAATATATTTTTTAATTTTTATCGTGTTTTTTTGAGCGTTTTTATGTTGCTCTTTGTTTTCACGTTAATATGTTTAGCCTATTTAAAAGATTTTAGAAGTAGTATTTTTTTGGTCAGTCCAGCCATGAATAAAAATAAAAATTCAAATATCCTTTATTAAAATTACACCTGAAAGTTCACAATGATGGCATTCAATTGTGGCATACATAAAAATATTACCACCATGGTATCAGAGATCAGAGAAGAGCCCACCATGATGGTCGTATTGCACTTGTGTTTAAGATGAGTGAAGCGTATTACAATTAAATATTTTTATTTAAGGAAGATGATTTAGTTTCTTCAGAATTCTTAGAATGATACTGCAAAGCAAGATAAAAACTGAACTTTGAAGTTTATCGAGGAATTCTAGTTAGGGACACAAAAATCAATTATGATTAAAAATTATAAACAGATTTTAGAGAGGCAATAATTATGTAAACTAAGAAAGAGAAGTCTAACTAATATTCAGCTGAAAAAAGATTAAAAGAAAGTACAATCTAATTTTTAATTTGAAGTAATATTACATTTGGCCTAATCAACCGTTATTGTTCCTTACCCCAATAAGGAAACTATTATTAGATATATCAGCAACTGATTAATCTATATCAGGTGACGTGTGTTTTATAGTTTATATTATCTACCTATAACTAACTAGAATATTCTTCATTAAAATTATAAAGACTTCTAAGTTGACATTGGTGATATTAAATCATGACATACATAAAAAATCAC
This sequence comes from Aspidapion aeneum, assembly GCA_963576565.1. Lineage (NCBI taxonomy): Eukaryota > Metazoa > Arthropoda > Insecta > Coleoptera > Brentidae > Aspidapion > Aspidapion aeneum. The sequence goes on from OY755039.1 coordinate 126,936,419, forward strand.
CTCCATGCTCTGATGATCGTATTGCACTTGTGTTGAAGATGATTGAAGCGTATCGTTCACGGGAATACGTGTCATGACTAGTATCATTATTAATGCGTAAGATAACAGCCTAGGCTAAATTTAGTTTAAAACATTTTTACTATTAAATATTTTTGTTTAAAAGAATTGTTTATTTTTGGTTTTAATTTCTTCAACTTTCATTAGCACTTTCTCAGAACGATACTGCAAACGCAAGATAAAAATTAACTTTATTTTATCGCCGAATGACCGTCCAGGGTACAAAATTCAATTATATTTTAGAAAGACAATTTATAAAATAAGAAGTAGAAGTCTATCCAATATTTAAATGAGAAATGAATAAAAGAAAGTAGGCACAATCAAAATTTTAATATGAAGTATTATTGCATGTGACCTAATCAACGGTTATTGTTCCTTACCGCAATAAGGAATCTATTGTTAGTTATATCAGCAATTGACTGGTCTATAACAGGTGACGTGTCTTTTTATTATGATCTACCTAGAACTAACCATACATAATAGCTATTAGTCAACAAACATTAAAAACAATAAAAATTCAAACATTCTTGATTAAAACATTAAACACCTGTAAGTTCACATTGGTGACATTAAATCGTGGCATACATAAAAAATCACCTCCATGGTCTGATGATCGTATTGCACTTGTGTTAAAGATGACTGAAGCGTGTCGTTCACGGGATCACGTGTCTTATGACGAGAATCATTATTTAGTGCTTAAGGTATTAGCTTAGATAGAATGGAATTTATACAATATAAAAAAAAATAATTGAAATAAGGGTCTCTGAGTTTAAAGATTCTATATCCAACGAAAGTCTAACCTAGCCTTCATTCTTCACATGTTTAAAATCGTTTAGTTATTTTTTTGTTGTGAAAGCTACTCAAGATTAGGGTCCCTGTATGTTGACATATTTGGATAGAATAGGGTCGTGCCAAGCCCATCAATGTCTTTCAAAATAAAAGTACAAAACATCGGATCTCTATACTCTAACAATGTTTGGAAAGTATAGTCGCTCTTTACAACGAACGGCGGTAATTTATCTCAAATGAGTTTCAAAAGGGAACTCAGGGAAGTTTTTACACAAGAGAAAATCAAGTTTTTATTTTAAAAATATAAATTTTGATTAAAATAAATATGTACCTAAACTCCATATCATAATTGTTGGGATAAGTTTTTGACAGTTATCAGCTGTTTACCATAACAAATAGCATAGGCCAACGAAAAAAAGTTGTAAAAAGTTGTTTCAAAAATAATGATATGAACTATATTCCTGTTTCCTAATTAGCTGTTATAATAAATCAGATAAGAAATATTGATTTTTAAATTTTTCCAGCAATCCAGAATTTCAAACATTGTGAAAAAAAATTATTGAGGTCAAAATTTGTGAGGTAAGTGTAGCCTTTCACTATACAGTTAGGTTTAGTGCATACGTATAACTAAAATGTAAACTTCAGCATCCTATTAAAGGAAGAACAATGTACCGATAGCTGTTTGCCAATTTTTTTGTGCCTGTATATACAGGGTTTTTTTAATTTTTAAAACAAAACAAGCTTTTTTGAGTAATTTTGGCAATTTTTTTGGAAAACGCTTGATCACGTTTATTTTCTTTGCGTGAGGGACATCTTTTGAGCGCTTGGGTGTGCCGCTTATCTAGAGAGATAATATAATTCGAGTTTCGTCTTTGATGGGCTGCTGAAAATTCATTCATTTCCAAACTTTGATGGTAAATATGTCAAAAACAAAGCGCGTTGACTTGACTCACCCCTACTTTAAATGTCAATATTTCAAAAATTGACCTTTCCAATTCCCCATATCACGCCAATAAAAATAACAACCTAGACGCAAATTCAAGAATGACATTGATGGGCTTCTCGCGACTATTATATCCAAATATGTCACTCACTCACCCAAGATTGTCAAAAAAGTGGGTTAATTTTAGTCCTGAAAAGTCATATGCCGATTAGTGTTGGTTTGACAGGAGAGTGACAGATAGATGAGTTAAGACAAATATTTAGCAAAAAATATGACACCTGCGAATAATTGACACTTCTTTGACCTTCACTGAATGATCTTATCAATATTTTTTTAAAATTAAATTAAATTTATTTTATTTACACACCACTTTAATTTGTCTAAGATTCTTTAAAACACTTAAAAATTTCAGGCTTTTTTGTGCTAAATGGATAAGCACTGTTTCACCACTGACTCTGACAATAAAATCCAAATAAACTAAATTTCTGATTGAATTTTAGAAAAAGGAAATACCTACTTGGACTGAACATGACGCACAACAGAGATCTCTCCTTGCTTTTGTCAGAATTTCCGCGAAAAGGGCAACCGGATTTGTTGTTGAACTCTGAGCTGAGACCGTTCAAAACGTCATCCACAACTTCGCGCGCTACCCTCTTCAGTTCACCACTGTCAGCCATTACACCCTAAATTTTATGCGCGCCTGTGCTTCAAATCGATAGCTTTCCGCCTGTGAGGAGAGGGATGTTTACCCAAGTGCGCCGTTGACAACTGACAGGTAGTAAAGATACAAACAAAAAACGTCTAAAACTTGAAGCTAGAGGCTGTTGAATACACCATAAAATCAAACACTACAACAAAAATTTTACTGTTTTCCGGGTTTAGACACGATGGGTATAGTATAACATTAATGTATGTATGATGACAAACAATTACTACTGCACTAGGCTCGGTTAAGGTGCAAGCCAAGGTCTGGGCAAGCGCGCTGATATCGATTCAAGTGCTGGGAATGATACAAAGGACGGAGTTTTCCATATTATCGCCAGATAAGGCAGTGTTGGAGTGCAAAGGGCGAAACAAAATGTAATGTCTAGAATAATATATTGGGTCCCAGTAGGCCAGTAGCGTGCACATGGCTGGGTAATAGGAACAGTTTGAAAAGCTTTAAATTTTGACAACTTTGACATCTGTTAGTGTTCGTTACTTTCTTGATTTTATTTCTATATTATATTATTTTAATAAAATAAGAGTCCCTGACCGTTGAGATGGTGGAGAGCCCGGAGGGCCCAATCCATAGACTTATAATAGGAATGGACTGAGCACGTCGCATAAGCGCAATGCTGTAGAAGTGATTCCAGAGTGAGATGGGGCTAGTGAGGGCAAAACACGGACAAAAACGCATTATATTGTATGGGAAAGACCTATTTGAATTAATTCGAAACTTTGAGTTAGAAAAACGACTTTATTGAAAGTAAAGAAGTTTTTGTAATTGCTCTAGAATCTATAAAGGTAAAGTTTAATACAAATTTTCATTTAAAACATACTTTTTTTGATATTTTTTAAAAACCAAACCTATGACATTATTTTATTAGTTTGAAGATTTATTGCAAAATAGTTATTTTGTTAATCGCAAAAAACAATTTTTGATATTTGTAGTTTAAGTATAATTTTTTTTTTAAATTAAAATCCTTTTGGATTCTACCTAAATCGACTAGGTACTATTCCTGAAAATTTTGTACGTACAGATAGACACACAGACATCATGACAATATTGATGAAAAGATCTAAAGACAAAATCTCGAAAACCCAAAGATCGAGAAACAAAAAATCGAAAAAAATATCAAAAAACAAAATTTCCAATGATAAAAGATCGAAAGACAATTGAACGATAGGAGATCGAAAACATAAAATCTCAAAAAAAAAACTAAAAAGTAAAAAAAATATCAAAAAAAATTACCTGCCTGGTTAGGTTAGTATACTAAAAAAACTAACCTAAACTGGTAAGATTGCTATATCAAAAACGGCTCCGGTTCAAAAGATGATATTTAAAACAGCTGCTTTTAAAACAGCGGTCTCATTTGGACGTTAATAACAACGACATTTTAAAACAATGCAGTGGCATTTAAAATAGCCACATTCAGAAAAATCGACATTAAGAAAACCGACAATTAAAACAGCGACAGTTCATTTTGGTTCAAATCTGAACTGGTTAGCTTAGTAGTATAGTTCCCCTGTCCTCGAACCAGGTAAGAGTGGGTACAAGGAGGACCTCACTTTCAAAAATGTGTACACCGATTGACAGTATTGTCAGGTATTGACTTAGTATTGACACCTATTGACAGGTCATTTGTAGACCGATTGGCAAGGTAAGGACCCCTCTGGTTAGGTATAAAAACCCAACTAGGTCAGGTTTGGAAACTTACCTAACCAGGTCAGATTAGACATTTAATTTTTTATTGAATTTTTCGCTTTTTAATGTTATTCCATCTTTTTTCTTTCGATCTTTTGTCTTTCTGGATTATATGTTTTCGATCAGACTGTAAAAGTTGGAAACACAGAAAACTTTTTTATTTTTTTTTTCGAAAATTGTTTTTCATAAAAAGTTCTCCCTTAACATTATCCAGTCGTATACGAGGTATAGAAAAATATATTTTTTTTACCATAACGAAAATTGTTATAAACAAAGTGATATTTTAGATTTTAGAACCTTTTTCTGCTCGCGTGCGGAAACGACCCACGGTTTTCAATGAAGTGAATGCTTGGCCAATTTAAAAAAAATATATATTTAAAAGACCTGTTTAGATGATAAACAAAAAATTATAATTTAAATCAACAGGGTTCGATTTTCCAAAATGACTCTGACTATATTATAAAGGTCCAAAAACTGATAAATATCGTTCCTTGAAAAGGTGGTAAAAAATTATTATTTTATTAAGAAAAATACCTTCCGCTATTTATTATACCGCTGTAAAATTTTTATTACAAATTATTTTTAGAAAAATGATTATATTTATTTTGTGTACACATGATCAGTAAACGGTTTAAAAAAATCAAGGTCTTAGTTAAAACCACAGTGTATGCTACCTACACTGTACTAAGACGTAGAAAACTATTTGTCAGTTTATTTTGATTTAAAGTCTTGTTGAGTGCAACCCCTCATATGTACATACCTGTTGCAATGTTAGTTCAAGAAAATATATGTTATAAATATTTACAAAGAATATACTGAACGTGTACCATTTACATTTTACTTGTACCTACCTTTCTGCACTCCACTGGAAACTCAACTCATTCTATCTTCCTTAATTAATTTTAAATCGTTTATTTTTAGATAGGCTTACAAAGCCTAACAACTACAATAAAGATTCTGATACTCGTATATTTTACCGTTATATAGTTTGAAGGGGTCAGGGCCTTTTTAGCCTTTTATTTTACTGCTGGACATGAACTTGAAATTTCCAATGTTTTATTTTATTGAAAAAAATATGTTAAATTTTTTTTTATAAACCTTGTCTTGTATTCTTACTGTTCTTGAACTTTAATAACTTACTTTAGTCAGTGGCGTTAGCCTAAAAATATTTCAGTGCCGGACCCCAGCACCAAATTTGGCACACGGTTTCTAGAGATAATAAGGCTTCAAAAATTGCCGAGAGACAATCTCTCGCATCTCCGTATCATCCTTTGATGACGTCATCAAAATGGCGGACCAAATTTTTAGCATGGAATTGAATTATCACTTGTAACTTTCTAATATTTAACCGGTTTTAAGTTTTAATAGCTCATTTTAAAGCCTAAATAATTTGCTAAAAAAAACCTATATTCAGTTTTTTGTAGGAGGGGTAGTTTTCACGCATCCCTTAAAATTGGAATAAATAAATGAAAAACAACGGTTTTATTCTAAACAAATTGAAACGTTAAAACAACAAAAATACTCTGCCAATATATGGGCCCCTAAGCTCAAACTAGGTACTATAGTTATAGTGTACCTGTGAGCTAATATAACAAAAAACTGAAATATATTTTATTCAACTCCAGACTAAATTACCTTTTGTTTGATACCACATAAGCCATGTTTTGACTTAATCTCAAATTTTTGAAATCTACCCCCACCCTTAAAAAAAAAACTAAAATGTATTTTGTTAAACTCCAGACTCAATTACCTTTCGTTTGATATCACACACGCCATATTTTCACATAAACTCTAATTTTTGAAATCTACCCCCACCCTTTTATTTGGTTTGTGTTCGGTAGATTTTGTTCATTTTTAAATGGGACCATCTCGACCCAAGACCCAGCCTAGGTACCAAATTTCATTAAAATCGGCTAAGCGGTTTTTGAGTTATGCGCGTTGGTCGTTACAGACAGACAGACAGACAGACATACAGACAGACAGACAGACGGTGCAACAAAAAAGTTTCAAAATCATCTGAAACGCAAAGATATATAAAAAATTTTGAAATCGGAGCAACTTTTTTTCCTCGAAAAAATTAGGATCACCATAGCTCACACTACTATAGTATAGTCTATGTGTGAGCTGAAAATGGTTTATAACGTATACTACTCTTAATTTTAACTATTTTTTGCCCCCCCTCCCCCATCGACACATCCCCCCCCTTTGCCTTCTCTCTGAAATGTGACAAATTTGTTTTCATAAGCAAAATAATAAAACTTTTTTATTGAAAAAACAAAATGTACCTAATAAAATAAATATTTCTTAAATATTTATTAGCTCACACATATACTATACTATAGTAGTGTGAGCTATGGTGATCCTAATTTTTTCGAGAAAAAAAAAGTTGCTCCGATTTCAAAATTTTTTATATATCTTTGCGTTTCAGATGATTTTGAAACTTTTTTGTCGCGCCGTCTGTCTGTCTGTCTGTCTGTATGTCTGTCTGTAACGACCAACGCGCATAACTCAAAAACCGCTTGGCCGATTTTAATGAAATTTGGTACCTAGGCTGGATCTTGGGTCGAGATGGTCCCATTTAAAAATGAACAAAATCCACTGAACACAAGCCAAATAAAAGGGTGGGGGAAGATTTCAAAAATTAGAGTTTATTTGAAAAAAAGCCTTAATACATTTTAATTTTTTTTTCTTCAAAAAGGGTGGGGGTAGATTTTAAAAATTAGAGTTTACGTGAAAATATGGCGTGTGTGATATTAAACGAAAGGTAATTGAGTCCGGAGTTAAACATAATACAGTTTAGTTTTTGTTTTATTATGGGTGGGGGTAGATTTCAAAAATTTGAGTTTAAGTCAAAACATGGCTTGTGTGGTATCAAACAAGAGGTAATTTAGTCTGGAGTTGAATAAGATATATTTCAGGTTTTAGTTTTATTAGCTCGCACGTACTCTATAACTATAGTATCTAGTGTGAGCTTAGGGGCCCATATTATGGCAGAGTATTTTTTCTACCCTCCCCTTACTTAAGCCTTTTCTTTTTTTGTTCCGGTTCACTCCTTAAACCTATATACACCTAAAAATTTATCAAAATGTATAATGTATAGCCATTTAAAGTGATTTTGAGTGAGGGGTGGGGGGGGGGTTGAAGGGCAAATTCCGTATCAGCTGCCCAAGTAGGTGTACAAAAATTGTCTAGAGGACTATAGAATGTTACAAAACACTACAGGACCAAGAATTTATTTAAAAGTCCTGTAAAATGGTCTACAAATTTGGTTCAGCTAATCACCCCTTGGCAAATTCATAATCTATTTGCATTTCACTGTCTGATTAAATCAAAGACTGGTAAGAAAGGGGGCCAGTTGCCTCCCTTGCGCCTTCTTGGATAGGGAGTATTCAAGGAGGCGCAAGGGAGGCAACTGGCCTCCTTTTGAGGTGAGGTGAGCGTTAGTTTTGTCTTTGTCGTATATTCAATAATAAACAAAGACAAAAGTCACTTTCACGCTCACCTCACGGGATCCCAATTATACGGGCCTAGGTCAGGCCCGGTCAGCTGTTAAATCATTTGTTTTCAATTTTTGGAAGTCAAAGGAATTTTGGGGGCTCGAGGGGATAAAAAGGGTCAGGGCTGAGAAAATGTATTCGAGGGAAGGAGCGGGGACAGTGGAAAAAGGGTAGGAATTTTCTTTAGTTTTCTAAAATTGTTAACAAACATTTAATAAAACCCAAAAAAATGTTTTTTATTTTGCTTGCAATACAAGAAAATTATTAGAGTTCAGTCGAACGTGGGGGCAGGGGGTGTGTTAGTGGAGGGAGGGACAAACAATAATTAAAATTAAAATGCTGTTTTATACTTAATATGTAATATAATTTTTTTTGGTTTTGTTTTTTATACATAATTTGTTGACAATAAAGCTGTCAGTTTTTACTAATTACCAAAATTTTCATGGATGCGTTAAAACTACCCCCCCATACAAAAAATTAATATATGGTTTTTTTTAGCAAATTATTCAAGCTTTAAAATGAGCTATTAAAACTTAAAATCGGTTAAAAAGTAACAACATTACTGGTAATAATCTAATTTTCTGCTAAAAATTTTGTCTGCCATTTTGATGACGTCATCAAAGGATGATCCGGACATGCCAGAGATTGTCTCCTGGCAATTTTTGAAGCCCAGCATGTGCAGAAGCTGTGTGCCAAATTTGGTGCTGGTGTCCATCACTGAAATATTTTGGTGCTTTTTAAGGTCAACGCCATCGACTACTTGAATTATTTTGTTGAATAGGGTCATGTTCTATTTTTAAGTTCTTTGTCAAATATTTTTATTTTAAGATATTTTATTCCACCAGTTTTGAATTGAAAAAGGTTATTTTGAAATACAGGGTGCTCTTTAAATAATGTTAAAATTGTAGATTTCTTGGGTAAAAAGTATATTATATACCAATTGATAAAAGTGGCACTTTTTATCCCGAGGCCAAAGGTTTGTTTCTGCATCGAGGAATAAAGAGACACTTTTATCACGGGAGTATACGCTATTTTTACACTTTTTGACTTTTTTTCTGAATTTTGTGGAGTTTTTAGGTTTTTATGTTTTTTTTAGGATTTTTACATTTTATCCAGATCTGTCACTTTTCCTTTCGATTTTTATTTTTTATCCCTGATATCTCAGTTTTGATATTGTTTTTTTAAACTTTTTATCCCTGATTTGTCACGTGTCATCCCGGGGATGAAAAGATAGAAAATACTCTGCCAATATATGGGCCCCTAAGCTCACACTAGGTACTATAGTTATAGTGTACGTGTGAGCTAATATAACTAAAAACTGAAATATATTTTTTGCAATTCAGGGGCTAAAAACGCATTTTAGTCCCTCATTTTAGGGACTAAAATAGTACTTTTTATCCCGGGGACTAAAATATTTTACTCCCGGGGACTAAAATATTTTAGTCCCTGGACCCGAATTCATGGTTTTTTCAAATTTTGTATTTTTGTATTTGGGAGCATCTAAAAATAGGCCTATACACTATCAAAATAAACTATAGGCTAGGTCTATCTATACATTCCTACGTTATTTGACATTATTATTGTTTGTTATATTGATATTCAAAATAGCGCCGCTACAGCCAACTAAATGAATCAATGATCGTGGATCTGAATCGATTTCGCTTCGCTGTTGGTTGAGGTTGATGTTTTGCAGTGGAGATCCGAAAATTGCTGGTTCGGTATGATCAGTGCTGCTGTCTTCGTTGATTGTGGGTTCTGGAAAATTGCATACTGTTACGGTACGTGATTGGCCTTGGCTTTTATGACTCTTGACATCTGTCCTCAAGTTTTGACTGAATATTTTATCCGCCACATTTTTTTTGTTTTCGATTGATTGCTCAACATACCCTTCAGCAACAGTAGCACTTTTCCAACCACCGTGTCTTTTGAGCTGGTCAATATTCGCTCCAGAATCTGCTAAAAGGGAAGCAGAGGTACGCCTGAAGCAGTGTCCTGTGTATGAAACGGTCTCTGGCAGGTTCAGGAAGGCAGCTATTTTTCGCGGGAAAAGCCCAAAAGTATTCTTTCCAACAGGTTGTGATAAACATTTGCCGTCTTTATAGCCAATGAAATATCTCGATATTGTCAAATTTGTTGGTCTCAGAGCCATGTAGGATTTACAGATTTTCACTACGTCTGTAGCGTTGCTATCTTTGGAGTTCTTCACTATGAAGCATCGGTCAGTTTGATTTTTCGTGTTTCGAACTGTGACAACAAGATGAAAATCTTGGACTTGAACATCTTCATTCTGTAGCTGGCACAGTTCAACACCCCTGCATGCACCGGCAACTCCCATTATCAACGCCACCTGGAAAAAAAAGATTTTTCAGTTACTAAGTAGCAATACAATTTTTTGTACAAACTACGTAACCTGATAGCAACAAATGATATTTCGAATCAGTGACGTTAACATGGTTCAAAATAATGTAAAAACAGTTCACTTTACCTTAATCATCAAATATTCTTGATTTGGTGCTTCCTGGAGGAACTGCTGGATATAATCCATGTCCAGTATTCGAGACTTCTTTGGGCGGTAGCCATCCCCATTTCTTTTCAAAAATGCCTTCAATTTTGAATATTTTCCAATGTCCAAACTTTTTTTAACGATCAGCTTTGATTTAATCATTGAATAATGTGACCAAACCGTTGAAGCCTTCAAATTTTTCGCATGATGGAAGAAATATGCAAGAAGTACCTTCTCCTGTGTAACATCAGCAACATCCTTAGCTTGACACCAATCCAGGAAATGTTTGTATTGTTTTTCATATATTTTCTCCGATTTAGCGGGCAGCAGTGCCTTTACTGCCTCTGCGGCAGCTGTATCAATATCAATATCCATTTTTTTTACTTTTGGGAACGCACTAGCAAATCGCAGAAAGCTCCACGGCGTTGTTTGTATTTTAACAGTTATTTTATGGTACCTTGACAACACCCTGACAACCAAGTATTATCCAAGGCTATCTAAGAAATATCAACTGACTTAACGTCAGAGAATGAATGGTACTTTATTGGTTGTCACATTTTATAGGCCAATCAATAGTGCAGTGGAGATGACTTTTTTTTCGAAAAATTTAATTAAAAATTTGAATAAAACTATGCCCAGAATTGCAAAAAATAGTATATATACCACTTGACTAAAGTGTCTTTTTATCCCTCAGCGAATTGTAGCCCTCCCTGCGGTACAAACATTTCGCCTCGGGATAAAAAGTATCACTTTAGTCCCTGGGTATATAATGTACTATTATTCAACTCCAGACTAAATTACCTTTTGTTTGATACTATACAAGCCATGTTTGACTTAAACTCAAATTTTTGTAAATCTACCTCTACCCTTAAAAAAAACAAAAACTAAAATGTATTTTGTTAAACTCCGGACTCAATTACCTTTCGTTTGATATCACACACGCCATATTTTCACTTAAACTCTAATTTTTGAAATATACCCCCACCCTTTTTTTAAAATAAATTAAAATGTATTTTATTTAACTCCAGCTTTAATTACCTTTCGTTTGATATCACACACGCCATATTTTCACATAAACTCTCATTTTTGAAATCTACCCCCACCCTTTTATTTGGTTTGTGTTCCGTGGATTTTGTTCATTTTTAAATGGGACCATCTCGACCCAAGACCCAGCCTGGGTACCAAATTTCATTAAAATCGGCCAAGCGGTTTTTGAGTTATGCGCGTTGGTCGTTACAGACAGACAGACAGACGGCGCAACAAAAAAGTTTCAAAATCATCTGAAACGCAAAGATATATAAAAAATTTTGAACTCGGAGCAACTTTTTTTTTCTCGAAAAAATTAGGATCACCATAGCTCACACTACTATAGTATAGTATATGTGTGAGCTAATATTTGGTCAAGTTTACCTTTAAAGTTGAGAATAACAAAGGTTTCGATTTTCCTTAATATTTTCAAAGCATTATTGTTACTTAAAATTTTATATTTTGTGTTTTTTTGGGGCAAGTAATGTAGTTTTATGGGACCAGTAATTGGATTTTGTTAATTTTGATGTAGATTGTAGAGGGAGCTCTCTGCATCACTCTAAGTACCTACAGGGTCAATGCTTTTGGGGGTTTTGAATGGTTTCTGTCAAAGAATAAAACAATATGACCCCCACTTACTACGCTCGATATTTAGGAGAAGCTTAAAAGTAAAAATTGCTTTTTTATAGATTTTTTTAACAGAAAATTATTATTTCTTTGTCGAATGATCCCTTTATTTATTTATATTCTTTGTATTTTTTATATGGTTTGTTTTTATTTTATATTTTAATTTGCTTTTTGGGATTTAAATATTTAAAAATGATCAAATTAGGAAACTATTTAAAAATAAAGAGGTAAAAAAGACAAAAAATCAAAACAAAAGTAAAATATAAATATATATCTATTGAGTGTGATACGTTTTGATATATTTTCGATGAATCACATTCGATGTTTTATTTTTGTTTATTTTTTATATTGATATTATTTTTTTTAATTTTTTGGTATTTTTTATAATTTTATTTTTAAAAATTTTTATTTAAATTAAAAAAAACTGTCAAAAAATTAAAAAAAACAACAAAAACTGTGACACATCATTTTAAAGGAAATTTTAAGTAGATTTCGAAAAACAAGTAAAAAAATGGTCATTCCGGGAGAAAAAATATAACTTGTGTTAAATCTCGAAAACTAAAAGTGACAGATACAATTTTGTTAGACAATTGCATTAAGCTTTAAGAAACCTACAAACAAGTCATTACACCAAAAATAAATTTTAAGAAATAAAAAAGTTATAGAACCCAATCGAAAATGCAGATGTTTCAAAAAGCGTAGCGGAAAAACGGGTTGATATATAAAAATGCAGTACCCATTCCCACTTGAAAATGCCCAATTTGAATCACCCTGTACATGTTAAAGAATCAAATTTATGTCAAGTTTTTGTTGAATTGTTTATTTTTAATGCATTTTAAACAAAAGGTTGTTTTAGAATTTATTTTAAAAATTCATCTTCATGATTTTTCATGTTGAAATTAACTTCTTTTTTTACAAGCTTTTATTTAACTTCACCTGTATGTATGTATGTACGTAATCAAATCTTGCAACTCATTTTTAGCTCACACATATACTATACTATAGTAGTGTGAGCTGTGGTGATCCCATTGAGTTGTATAACGCCCTAAAAGGGCGTTAGAGACGGAAAGACAAGGCATTTTTTATTGACCCTATCCAATTTGGTTCCTATGGTCGGGTATTTCTTTTACAATAAAAACAGAGATAGACATTATTGAACATGTGAAACGGACAAAGATAGGGTGATTTTGCATGCTAATAATACCCTAGATAATATAAGGGTACTTTTATCTCTTTCACACTGACGGCATAAGTGCGACAGAAAAGCAGCTGGCTACCTTTAATCCACCTGCCGTATTTTGAGTGATTCTACCTGTTAGTCCGTGTATACAGGGAAAACTGATAGACAATGTTGTCTAAGTACGGAAATGATTTTTTTTGAATTTTGTGCGGGAATATTACAAAAAGAAATCTTAAAACGTTTAAAAACAAGTTTAGAAGTAACTATTTGAGTTTAAACATGGCCCAAAATTGTTTTTTGTGCAAAAGAAGAAAAAAAATCCATAAAAAAACAACATTTCATGGGTAAGTCGTCTTGACAGATAGTTTTTCCTAAAACACGAGAAAGTTCAGTAGCGTCACGATAGATAGTTTTTTCTGCGACCGTGCGATTTTACCCTCACACATTTTGATTCAGAAAGTGTCACTTCCCCGCACTTTTTTTTGCATTGCATGAAAATTAACAAAAAGTATTTGATTTTCTTAAAAATGATTTCTTTTTAAATTCTTACATACCGATTTTTATCCAGTTGTTTTTGTTTTTTCGAACCAAACTTTTGACATGTCACGGTTGAGTTTCATACATCTTGATGAATTGTTACACACACTGATCTATGTTTTTATAAATTTCGATAAATTTAATGTTTTTTGCGGACTTTACAGTAATTTTAAGTTAAATTTTGGTCTTTCATCGCGAAAGTATATATTTATTATTATATGACCACCGCGACCGGTCTACAGGCCGGTATCATATGTTTATGTCCTTCTAATGTCATTTGACTATCATGCTGTCTTACTTAATAAGGTCACTTAGTTTAATTAATAATTTTGTCCTACATAATATAAAAGAAGAATAGAAACCAACAAAAAATTTGTGACACTTCGATTAGCCATTTTCTTTGATTGCGATGGATTAGGGTGACCAGATTACGGTTTATTAGGGTGCCCAGAGTGCGCAAAAAAAGATTTTGAAAAATTTCCCTAAAAAAATTGAAGACCAAACACTCACTCGCCACTCAATGTTTATGGTCGCATACACTAATCCTAACTCGATTTCCGACGATTATGGACAATGGTTACCCCCTGGACATAAACCTAACAACTTTTACTATATTTATTAACAATAGGTAGGTTAGGTTGGGTTAGGTTGGGTTAGGTTGGGTTGGGTTGGGTTAGGTTGGGCTGGGTTGGGTTAGGTTGGGTTAGGTTGGGTTAGGTTGGGTTAGGTTGGGTTAGGTTGGGTTAGGTTGGGTTAGGTTGGGTTAGGTTGGGTTAGGTTGGGTTAGGTTGGGTTAGGTTGGGTTAGGTTGGGTTAGGTTGGGTTAGGTTGGGTTAGGTTGGGTTAGGTTGGGTTAGGTTGGGTTAGGTTGGGTTAGGTTGGGTTAGGTTGGGTTAGGTTGGGTTAGGTTGGGTTAGGTTGGGTTAGGTTGGGTTAGGTTGGGTTAGGTTGGGTTAGGTTGGGTTAGGTTGGGTTAGGTTGGGTTAGGTTGGGTTAGGTTGGGTTAGGTTGGGTTAGGTTGGGTTAGGTTGGGTTAGGTTGGGTTAGGTTATGTTAGGTTGGGCTGGGTTGGGTTAGGTTGGGTTAGGTTGGGTTAGGTTGGGTTAGGTTGGGTTAGGTTGGGTTAGGTTGGGTTAGGTTGGGTTAGGTTGGGTTAGGTTGGGTTAGGTTGGGTTAGGTTGGGTTAGGTTGGGTTAGGTTGGGTTAGGTTGGGTTAGGTTGGGTTAGGTTGGGTTAGGTTGGGTTAGGTTGGGTTAGGTTGGGTTAGGTTGGGTTAGGTTGGGTTAGGTTGGGTTAGGTTGGGTTAGGTTGGGTTAGGTTGGGTTAGGTTGGGTTAGGTTGGTTCAGTTTGAGTATGTTCGGTTAGGTTCCGCTAGGATTGTTTAGGTTAGGTTTAGCTATATTCGGTTAGGTTCGGTTCAGTTTAAGAAAATCGAACCGAACCAAACCGAACCGTTAGATTCGGTTTGATTTGGTTCATTTCGATACGGATGGGTTCAGTTTGCTTTTGTTCAGTTAGACCTTCGATAAATTTTAAAAAAGTAAATAATTATTAATTTTTAGTGTTTTAAGGAATAAAAATTGATATAATGTTCAATTAAACTAATTTTTATTTGTAAAAATGTAGGAATCATAATTTTCTTGATTTTGTTTTGAATTTCATGCTTTTTTAAAAATTGTGCATTTTCATAAAAGGACCAAAAAAACTGACCCGATTTGGATCAGTGACCTTAGTTATTTCAAGTTTTTGTTGACAGCTGATAGACGTCAGGGACCGTTTTGTTTCAGTTTGAAATGAGAAAATGCTTCTTTTGTAGCAATTTGTATGGGTTTTAATGGGGTTTTAAGAATGTTTCAATTTCAATTTTTTTAACAAAATCAACGATAGTCCGCAATTTTTTTTTTAGAAATCACTATAAAATGGTCTAAAATTATCATTTTTCAAAAAACTTCGTAGTTTTAAGAAAGGTGGTAAAACGTACCAGACCCCTGAAATGTGTTGCAGTCTAGGACAACTGGGCGCCGCCAACTCGGCGCCACCAACTGGGCGGCAGGCCAACTGTGCGCCGGGCCAACTTGACGCCGAGCCAACTGGGCGCCGGACTAAAATATTTCTTCTTGATAAAATGTGCAGATGAAAAACAACCTTAAAAAATTTAAAGTGGCGGATCCAAAATGGCGGACTTTCTTATTTATGCATCGATATGTATCGAATATGGAACTTGGCGGTGTTTCAAGTCGCAGAACACTACACCTACCAAATTTCAACACTCGACTTAATAGATGTTGAAAGTTTTGTATAAATAACATATTTATTTTGTTTTTATCTGCACATTTTATCGAAAAAAAAATAGTCCGGCGCTGAGTTGGCCCGGCGCCCATTAGGCCCGGCGTGGCGCCCTGTTGGCGGCGCCGAGTTGGCCCGGCGCCCGGTTGTCCCATTTCGAATTGAAATTTTTAGTTCCGAAATTTCATCTGACTCGAGCATAACTTGTAGTCCACCCAAGAAAAGAAGAGTTGAAGAAGACCCTTGTTCAAAGAAAGAAAATATTTTACCTGGAAGGTACAACATTTGTAAAGTTCTAAGATGAAAACAATAATTTTAATACATCCACTGCACTTAGCATGCTTAGAAATTCTTTTTACTCTTTTTTTTTACTGAAGAGAATTTTGTAAACACACACAAGTAAGTATTCATGAATTATTTATTATTCAAACAGAAAATTGTTGATAAAAAAATTCTAGTGGAATTCAAAATTTTTATTTTGCGCCGCCACTGCCTTTTTTTATCCAAGACAAGCAAATAGAATATTTTTGCGATGTTGCATGTTTCCGGACTCACCAAACCGAAATTCTATTTTCATCCCTATTTTGCTCATTAAATTCTTACTTGTATTTGGTCAATTGCGATAAAAGCTTGATATAATGGCAATTTTGGCCCATGCCGGGTCTACCCGTAGGGTATAGAAGTCAATGGGTGATCCTAATTTTTTCGAGAAAAAAAAGTTGCTCCTATTTCAAAATTTTTTATATATCTTTGCGTTTCAGATGATTTTGAAACTTTTTTGTTGCGCCGTCTGTCTGTCTGTATGTCTGTCTGTAACGACCAACGCGCATAACTCAAAAACCGCCTGGCCGATTTTAATGAAATTTGGTACCTAGGCTGGGTCTTGGGTCGAGATGGTCCCATTTAAAAATGAACAAAATCTACCGAACACAAACCAAATAAAAGGGTGAGGGTAGATCTCAAAAATTAGAGTTTATGTGAAAATATGGCGTGTGTGATATCAAACGAAGGGTAATTGAGTCTGGAGTTAAACAAAATAAATTTTAATTTATTTTAAAAAAAGGGTGGGGGTATATTTTAAAAATTAGAGTTTAAGTGAAAATATGGCGTGTGTGATATCAAACGAAAGGTAATTGAGTCCGGAGTTTAACAAAATACATTAGTTTTTGTTTTTTTAGCTCACACATATACTATACTATAGTAGTGTGAGCTATGGTGATCCTAATTTTTTCGAGAAAAAAAAAGTTGCTCCGATTTCAAAAATTTTTATATATCTTTGCGTTTCAGATGATTTTGAAACTTTTTTGTTGCGCCGTCTGTCTGTCTGTCTGTCTGTCTGTCTGTCTGTCTGTATGTCTGTCTGTCTGTCTGTCTGTCTGTCTGTGTGTCTGTATGTCTGTCTGTAACGACCAACGCGCATAACTCAAAAACCGGTTGGCCGATTTTAATGAAATTTGGTACCTGGGCTGGGTCTTGGGTCGAGATGGTCCCATTTAAAAATGAACAAAATCCACCGAACACAAACCAAATAAAAGGGTGGGGATAGATTTCAAAAATTAGAGTTTATGTGAAAATATGGCGTGTGTGATATCAAACGAATGGTAATTGGGTCTGGAGTTAAACAAAATACATTTTAGATTATTTAAAAAAAAGGGTGGGGGTATATTTCAAAAATTAGAGTTTAAGTGAAAATATGGCGTGTGTGATATCAAACGAAAGGTAATTAAGTCCGGAGTTCAACAAAATACATTTTAGTTTTTGTTTTTTTAAGGGTGGGGGTGGATTTCAAAAATTTGAGTTTAAGTCAAAACATGGCTTGTGTGGTATCAAACAAAAGGTAATTTAGTATGGAGTTGAATAAAATATATTTCAGTTTTTAGTTATATTAGCTCACATAACTATAGTACCTAGTGTGAGCTTAGGGGCCCATATATTGGCAGAGTATTTTAAGGGTGGGGGTAGATTTCAAAAATTCGGTTTAAGTCAAAACATGGCTTGTGTGGTATCAAACAAGAGGTAATTTAGTCTGGAGTTGAATAAAATATATTTCAGTTTTTAGTTATATTACCTCACACGTACACTATAACTATAGTACCTAGTGTGAGCTTAGGGGCCCATATATTGGCAGAGTATTTTAAAGAACTTCCAAACATCTGATTGACTTCAAATTTCGCATAGCGTCTAAGTTCCGGTGACAATACAATAATATGGTTTCATCAGGACCGACCTCCCCCCTAACGTGGGGGGTGCAGAGGGGGTAAAACTTTAGTTTGTCCGATTTCAACCAAAATTGGTATCTGGCGGTTTCTGAGGATAAGAATTACGAATTTTTGATCAGATTACAAAAATTCAATATAGCGGATTCAAAATGGAGGATTTAATGTCAAGTTTTTCTGATTACTTTCAACTGACTTCCACGTATCCGATTCACTTCAAATTTTGCATACCGTTATAGTTGTGATGACAATACAATAATGTAGTATCACTGACTGCCTACCTCACCCCTAACCTGGAGGGCGGAGAGGGGGTAAAATTTTAGTTTGTTGGATTTCCACCAAAATTGGTATCTAGGGGTTTTTGAGGATGAGGATTACGAATTTTTGATCAGATTACAAAAATTCAATATGGCGGATTCAAAATGGACGATTTAATGTCAAGTTTTTCTGATTACTTTCCACTGACTTCCACGTATCCGATTAACTTTAAATTTCACATACCGTTATAGTTCCGATGACAATCCAATAATGTAATATCACTGACTGCCTACCTCCCCCCTAACGTGGAGGGCGGAGAGGGGGTAAAATTTTAGTTTGTCGGATTTCCACCAAAATTGGTATCTGGGGGTTTTTGAGGATGAGGATTACGAATTTTTGATCAGATTACAAAAATTCAATATGGTGGATTCAAAATGGACGATTTAATAACGAGTTTTTCTGATTACTTTCAACTGACTTCCACGTAGGTATCTGATTGATTTCAAAATTCACATGCTCTCCCACTAAAAAGTGGGGGGGGGGGCGTAGAAGAGGTAAGGCTTTAGTTTGTTCGATCTCGACCAAAATCAGAAATGCATAGACTTAGACAAATCTAAAAATTAAAAAATAAATTTAGAAAAAAAAACTTTTTGAAAACAAGCTTTTATAAAATGGACTAAAAAACATAAAATAATTTTTTGAGTGTTCTGATATCATAATAATAAAAGCGATGGGCGTATTAAAGGAAATTTACCCGTTTTTGTTTTAGCCTTGTTAACTCGAAGTTTAGTGAAAATCCAAATTCATTATATTATAGCAGAAAAATGTAAGGGTAGACAATTTAACCCAACCCAACCCAACCCTACTTAAGCTATCCTTACATTTTTCTGATATGGATGGACATTATTACGCCTGCTTCATATTAGGCAGATCATCCGCGACCAGCAGGCAGTGTGTCGATTTATTTTGTCACATTGAAAAAGAAGAGTCGGCCCATCATCGGTTGTAGACGATCCACCAAATGCGCATGGAAAGGCATTTACCTAATATTAAATACGCCCATCGCTTTTATTATTATGATATCAGAACACTCAAAAAATTATTTTATGCTTTTTAGTTCATTTTATAAAAGCTTGTTTTCAAAAAGTTTTTTTTCTAAATTTATTTAATTTAATGATGATGATGTTTTGTCTTAGCTTATTTTTCCATCATAAACTATGTACTGTTTTTTTTATGTTTATGAGTAATCTTTTTTTCGTATTGTTATCTCGGTCAAGGCCTTACAGAAGGCATACATTTAAAATCCTTGTACATAAATAAACTAGTAAAGGCGTTGTTTGACCATCAAACAATGGTTAAAGTAAAACTATTGATACAAAACTTAACCTATCCTGTTCCTTAAAATACCTCCAAAGGTAGCATTTAATTAGAAAAAATTGTTTTTATTTTTCAGAAATTTAAAAAACTCCGAAAATTTCAAATTACTCTGTTGTGGAAATGTATAGTATAATTTTGAGATTTTTTAGAAATAAAGTGAAAAATATATGGTGGTCCCCAAGTTAAAAAATGTGTTGTTATAGTTTTTAATTAATTTTTTATTTTTGATGTGTTTAGATTACTAAAGGCTCTTTATGGTCCCATTGAAAAAAATTAATTTTTTTTTCTCCAGGTACCAAAAATTTTATCATTTATACCTAAAATGTCAATACGCTGGTATGTCCCCACCTAAGAATTAAAAATAGACCCGGTTTTTTTTGTTAGTAATAATTTTAAAAAATTAATTGTGGCCATCGTTTTTGATAGCTAAGTGTATATGTGTTTTAGATAGCAACTACAATTTCACTTTTTTTCAAAAAAGATGCTCTCAAAAAATTTAATAGTTTTGTCCCCGATTTTTAATGTCAAGCCCCTGGGTAAAATGTTAATTTAAGTTTCCCGCCAACTGCGAACCAAAAACCGAATTAAAAGTGCCTGACAGATCATTCTGTTGCTGTGGAAGGGATGGCGCCGAAAATTGCGAACCTGTCTTGACGCGCTTTAGTAGAAGTTGGGCGTCCAAAGAGAGTGCATGAATGCGGTGCCATAATTTTGTCAATACTCTGGTAAGTATTTTGTTGATAATCCTATTAATTTATTTAAATAAAAAGTATAAGAATAAATGGCCTTTTGTTGCTAGAATACCATGGATAATTAAATTTTTTGGTAATGCTTATATTTAGCCTAATATTTTAGCAGTTCTTGCATTTTCTCAATCCCTTGGCTTTTTTTGTTCCAGGGGATTGACAGTATAAACAGGGGATTGACCCGAAGCAACAAATATTCTGTTTTTTGGCTAACTTGCAATCAATTTGTTAAATTAATAAGGTATGTTGTTACAGGGCTTTGCACAGAAATGGCGCCAAAGAGGGGGAGCGACTTACCAGAGAAGAGATTCTTGAGAAAAAGCGAGAAGCTGAGAAGGAAAGATATAACAAAATGAAGACTGATCCTGAAAGGTGGAAGCAGCAGCAAGAAAAAGAAAGATTAAAATATTTAAAGAAAAAGGAGAAAGGACAAAGAAAAGCGGTTAAAGACATGACTCCGAGAGAGAAGAGGACCAAAAGAAAGTATTGGGTTGAAATGCAAGCTTTATGTCGCGAAAGAAAAAGACTGAGGATGGCTGCAGCGACTCCTGTTAATGAGGTACCAAATGAAGAAATAATTGCTAAAGCCAACAGAAGATCTGAAAGACAACCAGAACGCAGAAGACGCCGGGACAGAGAATTGAGAAAAAGAAATAAAGAAATTAAAAAGCTGAGTGCAAAATGTGAGAAATACAAAAAAAGATATGCTAGACTTAAGCAAAAAGTAACATCTTTAGAATCGAAGGACAGTCCCAGCCCTAAAACGAAAATTATGCAGTTGGAAAACTCCCCAATCCCCACCAAAAGAGCTGAGCTGGTCAAGAAAGCTATCTTTGGAGAAATTATTGAAAAGCAATTAACTGAAAACTATTCGAAATTAAAAAGTTATTCAGAAAAGAGAGTTTTTGACAAGGTTGTTGGAGGAAGGATAGTTAAGAAATACAAAGTATGGAAACTTACCAAAAATAAATCATTGACATACCGAAGATTATTGGCTTCAGAAAATAATACTTTTATTCATTCTCAAAAACTAAAAGACAGAAATAGATTAATTCAAAAAGTAAAACAATTTTATAGAGATGATGGCAATAGCCGCTTGTGTGCTGGAAAGAGAGAATTTGTGACAAAAAAAAGTAAAGAAGCAGAAAAGGTACTTGTTAGACTCCATGAAAAATATACACAAGAAGTTTTTAATTGAAAATCCAAATATGGCCATAAGCTATTCACTGTTTTGTAGGCTTCGTCCATTTTGCGTTATACCTCCAAAAGTTACTGATAGAAAAACCTGTTTATGTATTCTTCATGCCAATATAGATTTGTTGATATCTGCCCTTAAAAATGCAAAAATTTTGTCACTAAATGGATTTCAGGACTGGCTGCAAACTTGTTGTTGTGATAGATTCATCGAAAAATGCCTGGAGAGACGATGTGATGGCTGTAAAAATAAAGGGGTAAAATATGGAACCTTTGACAATAACAAGCCAATAACATTTTTGCAGTGGATTAATTGTAAAGAAAAATATAAGGATCCCAAAACTAAAAAGCAAAAAATTGTTGGGAAATACAAAAAACAACGGTTTAATTTACCTCCTCGAGAAGTTATTTTAAAGCTAGAGGAAGATGTTCTTAAACTTTATTTCCATGAGCGCAATATTGTGCATCAATATACAGCCTTCAAAAAGTTAAAGGAGAATCTTGGTCCAAAAGATGCCATCATACACATGGATTTTCAGGTCGTTCATTTTGAAGGTTCTCGCTCTCAGATCAGTCTGTACACTGTAGTAGTATATCTCAAAAACAAAACTAAATCCTTTTGTACTGGTTCCTCCAATTTATCTCATGGTACAGGTGCTATTTTTGAGCACCTAAAACCCATTTTTAAAACTCTACCGGAAGAAATTGAAAATCTTAATTTTTACAGTGATGGACCTGTAACACAATACAGAAATAAAAGCATCTTTTTTATGTTGGCGTGTGAACTTAATAAATTCTGCCCAAATATCGTTAGGTTTACTTGGAACTATCACGAAGTGGGGCATGGAAAGGGCGCCCCTGATGGCATTGGCGCTGTATGCAAAAGAAGTGCAGATAACGTTGTAGCAACCGGTGGTGACATTACCAACGTCACAGATTTTGTCACAGCTGTACAAGAAAGATGTCCAAAAGTACAAATTTTTATCATTGACTCTAATGATATTGAGAAATCAAATAACTCAATCTTACAATTTCAGCCAAAGACTATCCTTTAAAGGAACCCTCCAGGTTCATCAGGTGGCTGGTAACATTTTTTTACCTAAAATGCTAAGTATGAAGAGTTTGAGTTGCTTTTGCGACCCTGATGGTTGTGATCACTACAAATTGGGAACCATAATTTACGAAAATAATCATTTCTGGAATGTGGGTGATATTTTTTCAGATTCAGAAACTGAAAATGTTCAGAAACTTGCAAACAAAGAGAACGAATTTGATGAAAGTAATATAAATGATATGTCTCATAAAAGCGGAGACTATTTTTTAATCAGATTTTTATCAATAAAAACAGAATACAGATATGCTGCTATTTGTTCGGATGTGGAGGAAAAAGAAAAGGAATTGAAAGTTATATTTTTAAAATCATGTGGAGATGGTGGCACATTATTTAGACTAGATGAGAAGGATACAGCTTATGTTAAGTTTGAAGAGATAATAGAAAAACTACCAGTTCCCAGTATTCAAGTCAAGGGAGAAAGAGTTTTCTACAAATTTAAAAGCAATATTAATGTTAAAGAAAAGTAGTTATTTAAATTTTGTGTTTTTTGTTTGAGTGTATTAATAAGCTACCTACATTTCTGATAGATAATGTTTTGCTTAAAATTAATATTTTGAATTTTTTTAGTATACTAAGGGTAGCTTAATGTTGTTATGCTCAAAAAAAATCTTTTTTCTTGAGCCGGAAGGATGTCATTTTGGTGACAATAATATAAGTTTTGCTAATTTATCATAATAAATGATTTTTTGCATTCGATTTACTTTGGATATTTTTTTTACTATCAAAAAATTTTAAAAATACATTATTGTGTGAAGAAATATGGTAATATGTCAATCTCCTGTGACATCAGTCAATCCCCTGTTTAACAATTTAAAAAAAATAGCCTAAAACTAAAAAAATATTTTCAAAATTGACAGGCGCTTTTCGGGAAACATTGTCTAGGAAGGGTACCTGTCATTTGTGACCACTTATATTAATGTTTGGCTAAAAAAACCTCGGGGGACACTTTGACAGTGAAATATATCCTAAATTTGTAGAATCACCCATATTTTAAAAAAACTACAAATATCCTACATTTTTTAAAATTTTCAGTGAAACTTTGTTACTCAGGTATCTGGTTGTTGCTCATTTTTTAAAGTTATTATTGAATATTCAAAGACAAATGTTTATTGTTGTAATCACTTCTGTTTGTTCATTAAGTTAAGAATCTGTATTAATAAATATTCTTTTAACTTACTGTTAAAAAGAACCAAATTGCATCAAACAAACCAACTGAAACGTAGATTGTACTGTTCAATGATTTGAATTTTTTATTTAATTTAAATTAGAAATTTTATCCAAGTCGCAGTGATGAAATACTGAGTCATGGTTTAAATAAGGTTTCCTTCCTCGCCTTCTATCGTGGTAAAGAACGATACCCACCATACTTATTTATAATATACATGTTTTTCTGTAATGATTCTATCTCTTTCTTTTGCTTACAATATAGACAATAATCTTTTAAAACTATTTTTTTTTACCTCTACTGAAATTCAAACTGTCAGTATTTTTTTCTTTATTTTTATTGAAAAGGAGTATAAGAACTGGGTTGAAATATTTAGGTTCCATAATTAAAAATTATGTGGTTAACAAAATATTTAAAAATATACTTTATCATTAATGTGGGTAGTTTTATCAGTTGTATGTCAGACAGTTTGACAAACTTTTTTTAAATATTAATTGTGTAATTCGAAAATGATTGATTTGTAAATAGTTAAACTGAGAGGAAAACATAAAATTATTTAGTTTTTACACATAAAATCAAGTTGTGAAATAAATTTAAGTTGTTTACAACAATCTAATAATACTGATGATTCAAAATCAAGCATCATACCCACAGTTTACCTTGTGACAGCACTAAGCTGCAGGCACCCCTCATAAATTTCAATTTGTATTATTAAACTTTTAGAAACAAATTTAAATCTATTATTTTGGAGTACTTACCCAATCCCATTTTGCAGAACAAGGCCTCAGCCTCAATTTTCTTTGTGGGTTTTTTATCACTAACGTTTGCAGTAGCTGGTTTGCTTTCAGTCTTCTTTGGTTCTTCTACCTTTTTCTGTACTGGTTTAGGAGGCTCCACCTTAGGTGGTTCAGGTTTAGGTGGTTCTACCTTTGGTGGTTCAGGCTTAGGGGGCTGTACTATGATGGGTTCTATTTTTGGGAATTCAACTTTTGGGGGCTCAGGTTTTGGGACTTCCTTTACAGGCTCCTGAAATATAGGAGCTGTAGGAGCTGGAAAATCTGGTTGAGGTGGAATATCTTTTAATGGGTCTGATTCTGGAAGCTTACTTTTGGGAATATCATCGAATTTTACCTTAAAATCATCACTTTCTGGCTCACTATCTGTATACTTATCTAGTAGTTCAGTACTACCCTTACTGAAATCGAGTTTGGGTTGATCGTATTCTAAGAAACCCCTTTCGTTGTCTAGGAATGAACTGAGACCTCCCAAGTCGTGTTTTGGGGGCTCCTGAGACTTAAAAGGTGCTCCCATATTGTTTAGGAACTGATCGAGTTTTTTGTCGGCTTCTTTACGATCGGGAAAATCGTCAAGAAGATTATCCATTTTTTGCGGCTGTAGTAAAGGTTGGTCTAGCAGACTATCATCTGCCCCAGCAAATTGGCCAAATTCGTTATCGATTTTGTGATGTTCATGCGTATTTAGGGGCGCCGAGCCTAACCCCAAAAGATCATGTGTTTCTGTCTGTAAATCTTTTAAAGGGCTGCTATCGTGGCCTAAATGTTCAAAATCGTCCAGGGAATCACCGTCCCTTTTCATACCTTGATGGGCTTCGGGCAATGGGTTCTCGTGATGGTCCATAATTACAGCACCTAAATAGCACCGTTATATTTTGGGCAAAATACACACTTTTCTACAAAGCTTAAGACACGGATTGTCAGTAAGATGGAATATAAACACTGGCAAAAGTTGGAGCACTTGACTTCTGTCAGACGAAAATTCTTCGCGCTTTGTTGTTTGCTCTCCCCTCGGATACACCGTGCGGTAGATTCCCGATATATAGGGTGGGAGAACAATGAATCATACGCCGGCTCAGTAGCGTATCTGTTTTTAATTTTTTTTATAAACTTTGCAATTTAAAAGTATACAGGGTGTTCTAGAACTAATGGTACAGAGTAAAGGTGCAGATTCCTTATGAAAAAAGAATGAGATTTTATCACAGTTGTCTTAGTCCAAAAGTTGATAGTAACAGAGATACAGGGTCTTAAATGCATTTATTCATTTTTTCATTTAAAATTTGGTTGTTTTTAGAGAAGCTAAATTTGATTTTGTTGATAATTTAGATCTCTCTCTGCTTCAACCAGTATATTAAAACAAGTGTAATTTTTTTTTGCTCTAGTGTATTTATATTATGTTTTCTTTTAAAAAATCACTTTTCTTAGTATTTAAAAATTATTGGAAAAATATATAAAAACAAATGCACAAAAAAGTTAAATTTGTTTTATGTAATAAATGAAATTCCTTGACCCAAAAAATCCATAATTCCATGTGCATCAATGTTGGTCTGTAAATAATTTCATGAAGAAATTTAAAAATAAAATAAAATATCTTTAACATTGTATCTTGGTTAATATTAACTTTAGGACTTAGTTAAGTGTAAATAAATAAATCTTAATTTTTTTCAGAGAAGAGTCATCAACATTTTTATCTAAGGAATCTACAGTTTTGCTTTGTACCATTTGGTCTGGGGCACTCTGTTTTTAATATTTTAGATTTCACACACTCAATTTCAATCAATATATTTTGAGAAAACTAGAAGTACATAATTAGTGCAGAAACCTCATGGTTATTTTGAACTAATTTGATGATTTTTTTTTAGAAGACTAAACCACGAATATTTGGCGACGATATGTGAGATAGGTAAACAGGTCCTGTAAGTTTAAGGTATGTAAATAATGAAATAACAAATACTACTAATCGTCTAGTCGATTTCGCTACATTGGGTTAAATCTATATCGATCCCAATGTATAATTTTTCCAAAACGTTTTTATTTTTTACTTTTTTACAGTTTTTAACGGTTTTTGTTTAAATTGAACCTAGTTTTAAAGTCGGAAAGAAAGAATTTAAGAAACATTAGTTTAAAATATTTACCTCAAACTGGATTTGAACCAGGTAAACCATTTCATCATCTATAATTCGCCTCTTATCCCAACAAACAAAAAAAAATGCGTAAAATGTCCCGGCAAAGCGAAATTCTACGATTTTTGTACAAAAATGTTTCAGACAAAAGCTATTGGAATCTATGCTGGCTATTGGCACAAAAAAATGTTTTGTTTTAACAACTTTTTATATTATTGAAATTTGAATCCTTTTTTTAAATTCTGAACAAAGCTTTATACCATGTACTCAAGTTCAACCGTTTCCAAGTTATGTACTTTTAAAAACATTGTATGTGTCTATGAAATTCGTGATTTTATTAACAACTGACTACTACTACCTAGTAGAAATATAAAAACCCTAATGCTTTGCTATTAACGTATATTAACCATTTTAGCTGATAATAAAGCGTTTTCATACTTATCAGCGACCCTGTCTGTATAATAATAAACTTATGCACCTCCATCGAATCAAAGTCGCTTAAAAGCAATAATTATAATGGCATTTAAAATTTTGAGTGCGTTCGAGTAGGCAACCCGGGCGCCCCGAGGTCCATTTTTCCGTTCAAGTTGACGCTCGGAGCATGCCCTTTTGCGTTCGAGATGCCACCGAGCGAACCCTCGGGACACGCTCGATATGACCCGAGCTTGAGGACGGAGAAAAGCGGGCGTATTACATAACCCTACTTTTTTATACTTTTAAACTTTTGTTTACATTTTGTTACGACTGTTTTCTTACTGTTTTTTTTTTGTCAAATAAAATACATGGACGCAGTTCTGTTTGCTGTAGAATTATGTTTCCAAGATGCTGAGGAGGATGAAGAAGAAATACTACCAGGGTGCTCCAAATTTGTCGCGATGCAGAGTAAGGCTTTAACCATCGGTCAGCGGTTCTGTAACCAAATTCTGGTGGCTAATGGCAAAGCGGCGACTATAAATAAGGGTACAGGAAAAAACTGGCGATTTTAATCTAGGGGTTTTTATTTACAAACAGTTTTAAATTGCAAAAATAAACAAAAATTTTCTACCGACAATTTAGGAATGGAAATTTGTAATACTACTAACTTTATCTACCCTAATCTGTTTGTAACCGGTGAATGCTTTGAGTCGAACCGCGAAAACTAGGGCGTTCAGTCCGTGACGTCACTATGCCCCGCTCGCTCGACAGGTTTTCTACTCGAACGTACTCTTTCTAAGAAATTAAATAGCACTTTAGTATCGAATTAAAGTTCGTAAGTAACTTTGGAGTATATAAAGCATCCACATATTAGGGGCTTATTGGAATAAGGGCAGGCAGTAATAGTGTCAGTTCAGTATTTTGACAGATTTACATTGCAGGCTGACAGTTGATCTTTCAAAATAGATATAAAAAAGTCGAATTTAAAAATAAGTTGTTTATTTATTTTCCAATGTAAAGCTGTCAAAATACTGCCTGACATTATTAAAGCTAGGTTTATTCCAATAAGTTCCTATTATAACGTAAGTTAGAAGCATAGACTTAGAAGCTATAAATAATTTAACTAATGAAGTTCACACAAGTCTACCTGTATTTAGAAAACTGTCTGAAAACGAAGAAAAGACCTAAAGAAATGTCAACAATTTATTTTTATTATTAAGTAAGAGGATAATTTTATATTTTGATTTTAGTTTTGGTAAAACTATTTTTTTATATTTTTCAAGCGCCTCCGCCAATGACTATAGCATCGTAAAAATCGAAAACAGAGTTACCGGTTATCTTTTGACTCATACAAAATACCCTCGTGGCAATATTATGACGCAAAAATCTTCGGAATAAGCATAGAAAACAAATGACTTTCTCAGTTAAGTCAAAACCCTTTTGTTATCGTCAGATTCACGTAATTTTTTTGTCAAATACCGTTTTGTATTTTATTTAAGTGATTTTATAAATCTTATAGGTTTTTATTGCTGTTACTGCTGACTTTCAGCGCTTGCCGTACGTCAGGCGATGAAATCCGGGCCAATAGTCGTGTTGCAGCGTTCAATAGTGCGCGTGCGTACGTCAGAAGCAGGTTGCGTTTTGCAGCAATTTAAAATTTTGCAGTAGTATTCTAGGTTTTGAGGTTATAGCGTTATAGCCTGCCGATAATGGATGTCGGCGGGTCTGGAGATAGTTGTTGTCCCGTGAATGGATTTACAAAAGTGAACACGACTCTGCAGAATGGATTTAAAGTAAGTAAAGATTTTTGTCATTAAATTTTTATTGCATCATTTATCATCCTGTTTGGGCGTATTCTTTTAAAGTATTTGTTGTTTTGTGTTTTTAGAATTTCACTAAGAAAAGCGATAAAAGTAATGTTTTTGGAAATGGAAGTAC
Organism: Aspidapion aeneum; assembly: GCA_963576565.1. Classification (NCBI taxonomy): domain Eukaryota; kingdom Metazoa; phylum Arthropoda; class Insecta; order Coleoptera; family Brentidae; genus Aspidapion; species Aspidapion aeneum. The sequence goes on from OY755039.1 coordinate 126,965,611, forward strand.
AAATTTGGTAAGTGATTCATAATTATTTTGCTTTTAAGCCTCACAAATTACATTAGATTAATTTAAATTAGACCAAATTAGACTCTTAAGAGATTTTTTTGTGAAATATGTGTTGTTTTCCCCTAGGAAGGTTCCTAAAGGCATAAAATAAGACCTTTACAGAAAATACCAGTGAAAAACTTCGGAAAAAAACTGTAAAAATCGAGAAAATCTCCTTAAGTTAGTCCAATTTGACTTAAAGTAAGTTAAATTAAGTTAATGTAATTCAAGCTATTTTATCTTTATCCTCTGTGACTATTGTGGTGACTAGTTAAAAAACATTTTAGAAAAGTAGGTATTTCTATTTAAAATAAAATTCATACCCAAACGAAGGGAAATCTGACCATAAAGCATAAAGGGTGTTCCACAGTTGGGGGTCATACCCTACTTTCTGACCCAAAGTCCCAATCTACCTTATAATATAATGGTGGGTTTATACAGATTAAAATAAGAATACATATTAGAATAAAAATAAAAGTTGACTTTCCTTCCTGGCCCCTGTATCAATGGCTAGAGAAGGTATTATTTTTAATGATTTTTTTTTGAGGTAACGCCGAAAATGTGTTATTTGGATGTATTTTAACCTATCTTAGCAATATGGTCTTAATGTCTGTCTGTGTGTGTGTGTATTATTTCTGTCTGTAGCACTATAGCTCCTGAACCGATTTTCCTAAAATTTGTAGGTAATATAATATTTGACACTCTAACGAGCTGAGTAGATTTTGGTCAAAATCCATTAATATTAATAACATTTTTTTGACAATTAAAAAATTTTAAAAACGCTAACTTTTTAACGTAGCATTGTATGAATATGCGATTTTTGGAATATAGTAGACTACTATTTTCTCAACAATTTGTGTTATAACCAAAAACTTTGCAAGAGCTTTAGTTTCTGAGATATTTAGAAAAAACTGTTTTCAAGGCTGATATATGATGGCTTCACTTGAAGTGTGCTAATAGGCTAGCTAGGAAGGTATAAAGATCAGTCATGGATCCATTTATTTATCTAAAGACGGATGTGCGCATGTGCGACATCGCTTCACATGACCTTTGTTGTTGTTTTGTTTTATGCAATCCAAATTTAAAAAGCCAGTGGTTTAATTCAAAAATACTTTCACATTGTTTTTTGCAAGTGGTAAAATTATTTTTTATTAATCTAATCCCCACCATAAGATTAAACTGAAAACTGCAGTGTTTTTCTGCAACTAATAATTCATATTTTATTGATTAATGGATTAATCTAAATTTAGTAGATAATTTTAAAACTTATGCAGGTTTTATTCCAATTTACAGTTTAGGTGGATGTTATGTTATTTTGATTTTTGAACCTAAAATATTGAAGACATAGCAAAACAGAAGCCATTATTTATTCTCGAAACAAAATTATAGATAACTTCTCGGGTGTCGAGCTTTTTTCAGAAATAAATAAACCTATGATAAATCAGAATAAATAGAATTATTGGTATTATATTATATGGTATGTTCCATTAAAAACGTGGTCAAGTTAGTTTTATCGCCCATCTAAAGGGTCATTTCATATGAAGTCAATCAAAAAAAATGGAGATTTGGTCGACCATCTCCAAATTTTTTTGAGAAATTTTTAAAATTAAATTCTAAAAATAGAAAAACGTCCAATATGGCTTCAACAGATGAAGAGTCAGGGGAAAAAACGATGAAAGTCCATTTTAGGTCGAAATTAGTGTAAAATGTAGATTCATACGTATATTTTACTATACCATACCAAAAGGAGGAAAAAATGCTGACAGTTACGAGTTGCCATGGCTTGAAAATACAGTTCAGTAAATTTCAATTTTGTTTTTTATATAAAAATCATGTGATACCTTAGTCGTTTTTACTTATTGGCCTGCCCGCTTATGCAGACAATTTGCCAACTCAATTCGGTGGACACCAAGATAATCACAACTCATTCACTTACAGATTCATACTACATGAAGACCCAGCAGGCCAGCCTGCTAAGCTCCTCCTCCCCCCCCTAAGGCAGTTTTTCTTTTCCCAAGGAGGATTTAATTTTTGCCTAATACCCTTTATCGGGCGTTATATTCTTAACACGGGACCACCGGTTTAACGTAACCTCCGAACCACGGCCTTGATCATCAACTTTGCCAACTTCGTTGATGCCCTAGCTTCGCCCAAGACAGGCTTTACCCCTACTTCCGGTAAATCTGTATTCACTAACGGATAGTAGGTTCGAGTTTGTAGTGGCAGGCATGGGATGCGAACCCAGCACCCTCTGATTGTAAAGCTAACGCATAACTGAACTAATCAGGGCCACGATACCTGTCGAAAGGTAACTCAAAGACCTTTCAAACAAGCCTTATGTCACCATCCTGGTAAAAGTTTTTTTTATTTTAAAAATTTAATTTAAAAAACAACTACTCATTTCTTATCCTCTTTATAGGAAACCTCTGGTTGATTTGATATGAAACGTCCCTAAAGCAACAAGGACACAAACGCCATATTTAAGTCGATACAGCTAATAAAAAAAAAAACAGACACCCATCTGCTAAATTTACTTGTAACTACTAGTCGCAGTTGAGTACAAAATTGATAGGTATACCTATAATGTACGACATGCTTCAACTTTTAGTAATTTTGGGTAATTTTGTACCCAACTGCGACTAGTAGTTACAAGTAAATATAGCAGTTGGGTGTTTTTTTAATCTAGAACTTTTTTTTATTTCCAACTTTTAGGTTTAATTCTTATTGAGCGTTATAAAAAGCACTATGCATTTACAATTCATTTAGCTTTACCCAAAAAGGACGTGTAGATTTCCTACGGACGCGAACAGTGTAACCTTCCATTGAGTGAAGGTAGGGGAGGAGAGAGGGAGGAGGGAACTAGTAAAATGTCAAAAAAAGTGTGTGCCGAAAGAATTTTTGAAATCGCTCTAAATTTGTGAAAGGTATAGCTACAACTATTACTAATAAGGAGGGTGGGAAGAAGAGTGGGAGATGAAGGGGGAAACTAGTAAAATGATGTTGGAAAAAAGTCTTAAAGCGTATGCAAAAAGAACTTTTGAAGTCGCTTTGTATTTGTGAAAGTTATAGCTATAACTATTACGAATAAGGATGGCGGGGAGGAGAGAGGGAGAGGCGGGAGGGGGCACTAGTAAAATGGTGTAGGAAAAAAAATCTGAAAGCGTATGCAGAAAGAATTTTTGAAATTGCTCTATATTCAATGAAATTATGCGAATATCGTTTTTGAATAGGGTGGGGGGAATGACAGGAGGGGAGATGGATGGGAGTAGGGAGTACTAGAAAGTAACTTGCAATATAGGTAATCAAAGGCATTTCAATAAAATCGCCTAAAATGTAGATAATTTGTAGGTCTTAAAGCCTACAACATGTGACAAAATGGCTTCTGAAGACCGCCATGTTGATTCTTGTTTAAACAAATATAGCCTATAGCACCTTCTGGATCAGTAGCAATTCAACGACACCTTATTTGTTAAAATCGGTTCAGCCGTTTCGCCTCTAGCGTGACACAAACATACATATTTACATACATACAACAATCGAAAAACGTTACCCTTCCTTCGCCGTGCTGCAGTTGGGTAAAAACAATACAGTATTTTTGAAAATATGGTTTATGTAAATTAAAAAATTAACTTTTTGACCCACCGTCTTTCTAAACAACAACTTTTTTACGCAAGGGCAGGCTTCTTTAAAGGAAAAAAAACCAATTGGTTTATCGCTAATAATTGGCTTTTATGTAAGTTGGTGTCCTATTTAATTTTACATTCCATTTGATTTGTTTTATTGTCAAATAAATACATAAGTTGCGTTCGTTATTTACGTCGGATTAATGTTTTTGATCGAAATCGTTCGTTTATTCCATCTAGATCTAGGAGAGGTAGATCTGAATCGTTCGGTAATTCTGCTCAGACTAGTCGGACGTAAATCTGGTTGCTCCGTGGATTTTGACCGACGAAACAGATTGATCCGAGATTGTGACGTCATGTTGGGTATTTGTTTTGTTTACAAAAATATTTTTTATGTAAAAAGATTGAAATTGAATTATTTGATGATCGTTCGGTAATTCCAATTTGCTCAGACTAATCTGTAATCACGTGACCAAAAATCCGTCGCGTCTGAGTTGCAAATACCGAACGCAGCTATAGTTACAGAGTGTCCCAAATTCGATGTTTTTGGAGGACATATTTCTAGAGGAGGTAGAAATAAACTGAACCCCACTTGCGTGACTTGATTTTGAAGAGATGATTAAAGGTGAAAACAATGAAAACCACATCTTAAAAGCAAGCTGTTTTTAAGCTATGGTTTTTCTAGAATGTCTGCATTTTTGAAGGGGACCTATGACTTTTTTATTTATTAAAATTTTATTTTGGTGTGAATTACTTTATAGCTTAATTTTAAAAATAATCCAACTGTCAATTTCAATTTTATCTGTCACATTTTTAATTTTTCAGGTTGTAAGTATATAAAGTTGAACTTTTTCTTATGGAATTATC